>CAWUFW010004711.1:0-1480642 GCA_963921515.1 Calotriton arnoldi
CTCTTCCCTCTTTTTGCACCTCTTGCCTCTTTTTGCACCCCTGTTCCCTCCTTCTGCACCTCTCTTGCGTGTTTCTGCACCTCCCTTGACTCTTTCTGCACTTCAATTGCTTCTTTCTGTACTTCTTTTGCCTCTTTCTGCATTTCTGTTGCTTCTTTCTGCACTCCTCTAGCCTCTTTCTGCATTTCTGTTGCTTCTTTCTGCACTTCTATTGCCTATTTCTGCACCCCTCTTGCCTCTTTATGCATTTCTCTTGCCCCTTTCGGTACCTCTCTTGCCTCTTTCTGCACCCCTCTTGCCTATTTCTGCACCTCTGTTGGTTCTTTAGGCACCCCTCCTGCCTGCCTCTTTCTGCACCTCTCTTGCCTCTTTCTGCACATCTCTTGCCTCTTTCTGCACCTCTGTTGCTTTTTTCCACACTTCTCTTGCCTCTATCTACATTTCTGTTGCTTCTTTCTGCACCTCTTTTGCTTTTTTCTGCACTTCTCTTGCCTCTTTCTGCACCCCTCTTGCCTCTTTCTGCAGCTCTGTTGGTTCTTTTGAACTGCTCTTGTTTCTTTCTGCACCTCTCTTACAAATTTCGGCACCCCTCTTGCCTCTTTCTGTACCCCTCTTCCCTCTTTCTGCAGCTCTCTTGCCTCTGTCTTCACCCCTGTTCACTCTTTCTGCACCTCTTTTGCTTGTTTATGCAACTCTGGTGCCTCTTTTTGCAGTTCTCTTGCATCCTTCTGTACCTCTGTTGCTTCTTTGTGCACTTTTCTTGCTTCTTTCTGCACCCCTGTAGCCTCTTTCTGCACCCCTATTGCTTCTTTCTGCACTTCTTTTGCTTCTTTCAGTACCCCTCTTGCTTCTTTCTGCACTCCTCTTGCCTCTTTCTGCACCCCTTTAGCCTCTTTCTGCACCTCTCTTGCCTGTTTCTGCACCTCTCTTGCCTCTTTCTGTACTTCTCTTGCCTTTTTCCACACCTCTGTTGCTTCTTTCTGCACTTCTCTTGCTTCTTTCTGCACCCCTGTGGCCTCTTTCTGCAAACACTTTCCCTCTTTCTGCACATCTCTTGCCTCTTTCTGTATCCCTCTTGCCTCTTTCTGCACTTCTCTTGCTTCTTTCTGCACCCCTCTTGCCTCTTTCTGCACCCTTCTTCCCTTTTCATGCACGTCTCGTGCCTCTTTCTGCATCTCTGTTTCCTCTTTCTGCAGTTCTCTTGCCTGTTTCTGCACCTCTTTTGCTTCTTTCTGCACTTCTCTTGCCTCTTTCTGCACCCCGCTTGCCTCTTTATGCACCTCTGTTGGTTCTTTCTGCATTGCTCTTGCTTCTTTCTGCACCTCTCTTGCAAATTTCTGCACCCCCGTCCCTCTTTCTGCACTTCTCTTGTGTCTGTCTGCACCCTTGTTCCCTCTTTCTGCACCTCTTTTGCCTGTTTCTTCAACTGTCTTGCCTCTTTCTGCAGTTCTCTTGCCTCCTTCTGCACCTCTGTTGCCTCTTTCTGCCCCCTCTTGCCTCTTTCTGCACCACTGTTGCTTCATTCTGCACTTCTGTTGATTCTTTCTGCACCTCTCATTCTTCTTTCTGCACCCCTCTTGCCTCTTTCTACACCTCTTTTGCTTCATTCTGCACTTTTCTTGCCTCTATCTGCACCCCTCTTGCCTCTTTCTGCACCTCTGTTGGTTCTCTCGGCACTGCTCTTGCTTCTTTCTGCACCTCTCTTGCAAATTTCTGCACCCCTCTTGCCTCTTTCTGCACCCCTCTGTTGCCTCTTTCTGCACTCGTCTTCCCTCTTTGTGCACCTCTCTTGTCTCTTTGTGCACCTCTCTTGTCTCTTTCTGTACCTCTCTTGCCTCTTTCTGCACTTCTCTTGCCTCTTTCTGCACCTCTGTTGCTTCTTTCTGTACTTCTCTTGCCTCTTTCTACATATCTGTTCCTTTTTTCTGCACTTCTCTTGCCTCTTTCTGCACCTCCGTTACTTCTTTCAGCACTTCTCTTGCTTCTTTTTGCACCCCTGTTTCCTCTTTCTGCACCTCTCTTGCCTGTTTTTGCAACTCTCTTGCCTGTTTCTGCAGTTCTCTTGCCTGTTTCTGCACCTCTCTTGCCTCTTTCTACACCTCTCCTGCCTCTTTCTGCACCTCACTTGCCTCTTTCTGCACCCTCTTCCCTCTTTCTGCACCTCTCTTTCCTCTTTCTGCACTTCTCTTGCTTTGTTCTGCACCTCTCTTGTTTCTTTCTGCAACTCTCTTGTCTCTTTCATCACTTCTCTTGCTTCTTTCTGCACATCTGTTGCTTCTTTCAGCACTTCTCTTGCCTTTTTCTGCACTTCTCTTGCCTGTTTCTGCACCTCTCATACCTCATTCTGCTCCTCTCTTTTCTTTTTTTAGAACAAATTTATTAGCATATTTTCAGGTGTAAAGACAAACCCATCATTGCAGCATATTTTGAGAATGTATGCATTTGTTATCAAAATTATACACTTAATATAAACATAACTAAACTGAAAAACTTCAATGCAGTTGTATAAACTCGTAATATACATATTAGATAGAGAGGAATCATAATTTCTACATAAACTTTTCATGATATTCATCGTGTCTGTGCATCATAAGATCTGATTTCAGAGTCTAACACATCAGATGTCGTTGCCGGTGCCGGCAAGACCAGCCCACGGTAATCCCCCCATCTGCGCCATATCTTAGAATGTTTCTGTGGGCAGCCGCGAGCCCGGAAGACCGAAATCTCTAGTCCCATACAGAAATCTATGCCATTTTTCCATGCTCTAATCGCAGGGGGTTTATCTGATTTCCAGGCTCTAGCAATGTCGCGCTTGGCAATGGTTAGGCCAAGCCAAAGGAGATGGCGTTTGTACTTATTGCCGCCTATTGTGTCTGTTATGTGCAGTAGGGCTAGTCTAGGGGATCTGGGTATTTTCCACCCAAGGACTTCAGCCAGGCATGTCAGCACCCCGTTCCAAAATCTGTCTAGAGCTGTACATGTCCAAACTGTGTGTATGAAGGTGCCGTCATCAGATTGACATTGCAGACACATGGGAGATGCAATCATGTTTGCTCTCCATAGCCTATACCATGTATAGTATGCCCAATGCATATATTAAAACTGAATAAGGCATAGTCGGGAGGAGATGGCAGCTCCACGGGGAGATTCCAAAGCCTCCGCCCAGTCGTCAGCGTCTAAGGGACCAATGTTGGTTTGCCATGTTTCTTTAAGTTTTCCAAGTGTAGTGGCACTATGTTTGATAGGGGATTGATATATTTTGGAGATCTTATGCTCTCCTAGGTCACCCATGAGAAGTTTACCCTCTAAAGGACTGAATTCTGGGAAGGAGTCAACTTTGTTGATGTGCGGCGTGATCGCATGGCAGAACTGCAGATATTTATAGAACTGAGAATTATGTAGGGAGAAGTCATCCTTAAGAGTCTGGAACGGTTTGAGTACAGTGCCTTGTATGACATTACCGATGGATGAGATGCCTATGTAATCCCATTCACGGAACCCTTCGAGCCCGGCCAGGTGAGATAATAGGTGAATATTCCAAAGCGGGGTTTCCCGGGTGATGCGACCCCACCACCCCATGCACTGCAAGGACTGTTGCCAGGTAAGGAACACCACTCTAGTGTCGGGCAATAGAGAGCGATGATGTGAGTTGCTATACAGGTGAGATGTAAGAGTCGGGTCGTACAATATCCATCACTCAATTGCATATGCTGGGTCATCGCTGGGCCCATAACGCCAGACATTAATTACCTGGAGGTGTGAGGCCAAGTAGTAGGCCCGCTTATCTGCAGCTGCGATACCCCCACAATACATGCTTTGAAAACATGTACGTAGTGCAACCCTAGATGTGCCACGACCTCATAAGAACTGTCCCAAAGTAGCATTGATCAATTTGAACCATGAAGATAGAATGGGATATGGATGATTCTGTAGGTGATAGAGTAGTTGTGGCAGGGAGACCGTTTTAAAGATAGCGGACCTCCCAAATAACAATAGAGGTAATCCTGACCACGACCTAATGCTAGAGTGTACTTTTCGGTGGTTGTACCGATGTTTCTGTCCCACGAAATTTGAGGGGACTCGGACAGAAACACTCCCAGATAGGGCAGCCCATCCTTCACCACCTGAAGGTTCTCGGCCCATCTGCTAGACCCTAAGGTGCAGCGCAGTGCCCATATGGTAGATTTGCGGAGATTCATTTAGAGGCCAGATGTTTCACCGAAAATCCACATAATCTGCAGAATTCTGGGACCAGTTTTGCTTGAGTCCGTGAGAAAAAAAGAGTATATTGTCCGCATATAATGCGATGCGATCAGAAATATCCATTGTCCACTCAAAGCCCCTGACTAACGCGTCTTTACGGACACATACAGCCAAGGGCTCGATGGCCAGTGCAAATAGGAGGGGGGACAGGGGACAGCCCTGCCGCGTGCCTTGCCCTAAGGAAAACGGAGCCGAGACACAATTGGCGACTCGGACTGTAGCAGTGAGATCTGTATAAAGGAGTTTGACGTATTTTATGAATTGTGGGCCGAAATTATAGCCTGGTAGCAGAGTAAATAGATATAGCCAGCTGATGGAATCAAAGGCCTTGTCCATATCTGCCAGTAACAATGCCGCTGGTCTACTCAACCGATCTACAGCTGCGATCACATTATGGGCTCTCCGGATGTTATGGCGAGTAGAGCTATTAGGCATAAAACTGGCTTGATCCATATGAACCATCGTGGTCAGATGGGGTAGTAGCCTATTCGCCAATATTTTAGCAAGGATTTTTGCTTCAATATTTAAAAGGGAAATTGGGCAATATGAAGAGTGGTGTTCGGCCTGGTTTGGGGAACACAACGATTTCGGCATGTCGCCAATCTGAAGGGAGTCGTGCTATCTCCGTCGATTCAGATATGGTAGAAGATGTGGGCCTAATTGTGTTATAAATGTTTTATCTAATTCACTAGGAAAGTCATTAGGACCTGGGACCTTGCCGGTCCTAGTGTGATAGGTGCGTCTAGGGCTTCTTGTGTATCCTCCGAGATTGTGCGGGGTGGTATGTCAACTAGAAATTTCTCTATCAAAGAGACATGTATCACCTCTTTTGGTTGGTATAACTCTTCATAAAATTGGGCAAAGCTATTGGCGATATCGATGGGATCTGTAAGGGTTGTCCCATGTATATCCCGAATATGGGGGAGGGGTATGGATAACGTTGCCTGTCGGCACAGTTGATACAATAGCTTACTAGATTTGTTGCCCCATTAATATATTCGACTCTGGGATCCCAACCACATTTGTCTGGCCTCTTCTATTAACATGCTTTGGTATTGCTGTTGAGCGAGAGTTAGATTTCTGCGTAATAATGGGGTTTCGTGCTTGTGACATTGCCTTTCTAAGGTCATAATTTGGTCTTCTAATTGTTTAAGTTCATGTGTCTTGCTTTTGCGGGCTGCAGTGGTGTAGCTGATGTCAACACCACGTAGGGTAGGCTTTAGGGCTGCCCATAGTACTGTCGGCGAAGACCCGGTACACTCATTATGACGGAGATAGTCTGCCACTGTGTTATTGATATGTTCATTATATTTCTGGTTTTGCAGGTGCCATGTGGACATTCTCCACCGAAATGGTCATCTATGTATGCCGGTTGTGACTGTTAATGTAACTGGAGAGTGGTCAGATAAGCCGCGGGGAAGAATAGAGGCTGTAGCAACTCTCTGAGCATGAGTCCCGGATATAAATAGATAGTCCAGTCGGGAGGATGTGTTGTGAACTGAGGAGTGGTATGTAAAGCCTTTGTCATGGGGGTGGGACATTCTCCATGTGTCGACCCAACCGAGCATGTTTACAAGAGCTAATAGTTTAGATTCCCTAGGATTCACGCGATCCCCCTGGGGACGTCCCCTATCAATGAGTGCGTACATGACATCATTCTAGTCACCGCTCATAATCGTGAGACATTCGGGCAGTAGAGCCCAAACATGCATAAAGTTGTCAATAAACGTTTGGGATAGTGGGGAGGGGAGCATATATACTACCCACCACAATGTGCTCTCCGTTAAGGGAACCATGCACTATGATATATCTCCCATGGACATCTGTCAAGTGAGCTATATGTGTGAACGATGTTCGACGATGAATTAAAAGGGCCACGCCACTGGAACCTCGAGTAAATCCCACATGATACACATGGTCGTATCCAGAGCGGGCTAAACATGGTGTTTTAGTGCCCATAAGATGTGTTTCCTGTAACATGACAACGTCTATTCTGGATCTTTTTGCCTGACGGAGTACCACCCCTCGCTTAATCTTGTCGAGTATACCTCTCACATTACAGCTCATAGTATGCCCCCGACATCGACATCGTCCTGTATTAAAGGATGTGTTGTGTAGATTTGCACAGATGTATATCTATCTAATATGACATTCTCTAGGCATTGCATATGTAACACATAACAGAAACCAACCCCCACCCTAACCCATCCCCACCCCCCACCCCAATACTTCATGAAACTTGAAGCATCTGTCGTGGATGGGACACCCGGATGGCCCCAACAGGGGACCAGCGGTGCGTTCCTCCAATGGATCCCTAAACACCCAATGGCCATAATGGCAACTGTACAATAGTACGGGGGTGCGCGTTAAGACAAGCCAGCCCGTGCTAGTCCTTAGGTGGCTCATGATTCAAATGATCAACATTCTAGCATATTATGCATTAACTTATGAATATACTTATAGAGTCATTTGTGCTGTGTCGAGGAACTCCCGGCAGAGGCGCCGCCCCAGTCTCCCTCTTGCGCCTTGGAACGCCACGTGGATCTGGAGCGGTGCCGCCGCTGCTCCTTCTGCTGTGTCTGGCGGCGATGTGACTCACTCGATGATGAGTCCGAGTCCTGGCGAGGATGTGTATGAGGTTTTGGCCATATATGTTCGTCTGTCCAGCTGAAAACGGCCTCCGGTGTATCAAAGAAGAGGGTGCGAGAGTTATATACGACACGTAGTCGGACTGGGAATTGAAATGAGTACACAATCTTAAGCTCCCGCAATCGTGCCTTGGCTGCCTGGAACGACTGACGTTGCTGTAAGACAATCCTCGTATAGTCCGGGAATATCATGATTCGTTGAGAGTCATAGACGAGGTCTCCTTTTATCCTGGCGTGTTTAAGGATTGAGTCCCTGTCATGATAGTTGAGGATGCGTGCTATCATAGGTCGCGGCCGTGCCCCAGGAGGCGGACGCTGCAGCAGGGCCCTGTGTGCGCGTTCAATGATAAAGCAGGGAGATAAGGCCTCCCCCGGCATCCAGGAGACCAGCCACTCAGATAGGATTTTTCAATGTCTTTGCCTTCACAATTCTCAGGGAAGCCAACAAAACGAAGGTTATTTCTGTGTGCTCTTCCCTCAGCGTCCTCCACCCGGGTAGCAAGACCCCTAGTAAGTTTCTCCAGGGACGAGACCCACGTCTGCAGCGTGGTGACAGTGTCCTCCATTCCCGAGACCCTCTTCTCCACCTCCACTATGCGTTCAACGGCCCCCCTGAGGTCCTTCTGCAGCAGCAACACCTCCGAGCCCACCGAGCCTATTTGGGCCTTAAGTGCCGTTCGGGTCTGGGTTATGGCAGCCAGGATCACAGAGTTATCTGGTGGAGCAGCGGAGTCTCCTTCAGGGCCCGTGGATTTGGCGCCCGCCCCGGTGAACTTGTCTATGGTACTTTGTTTGGCGGTGCCGCCGGGTACTTTGTCCTTGGTCATACTGGTTAAATAGAATATCACCCACCCTTGATGCAGGCAGACGATCTCCAGTCAGGGGGAGAGAGAGGGGCACGCCGTCAGCGCCTACGGGACCCCGATGAGACCACAGGCCGTCGCAGTAGGATCAATGCAAGTCTCTGCCACCGAGGCTCCACTCCTGGTCCACACACAATAGAGCCCTGTGAGGAGAGGACACTCGGCCTCACTATAGGGCGTGGTTCAGGCTCTGCAGGTATCAAGGTCTCCACAATAGTGCGTCCAGAAACTACGACACAATTTCAGGGCCCTCTGCGCACACCTCGCAATTTCTTCCAATAAGAGTGTCTGGGGGTCCCTTCTCCCCTGGAGCCTCAACGGCAGGCATCGGCTATTAGCAGTGTAATAGGGCTCCATGGCTCAGAACGCCACAGGGGTAGGCCTCAGCTGCGTGTCAGCCCGGGCCCAAGGCCGCAGGTCCAGACCTCTTGACCGGGCCCCAGCCCCACCACCACAATCCAACTGAGGGGCCCCGGTAGGCACCACAGCCAACCCCCACTATATGGTTCCACTCATCTACTGTCTGGGCCCATGTAAGGACCATGGGCCACCAGCCATTTAGGGATCAGGGGTATAGTCTGCACGGCCGCCTTAATGTATGGCTTCTTCTTGTTAACTCACACTCTCCACGGCACACCAGGGGCTCCAGGGGGGGCCGCACACATCACCGAAATCTCTGCGGCCCAGTTGATCGAGGTGAGAGCCCCGGCAGCAGCGAGGCCGTGATCGCGCTCCCGGTTATCTCCCCAATGGTGGGCCTCTGGTGTGGACTCTGCACCTGCCAGAGTCGTCTCCAGGCTCGGCGGCGCCGTGTGCGGGTTCTTGTTCCTTGCGGCCCATCAGCCCGGCCTACAGCATCAAGCCGCGGGCTAGATTTAATAGCTGTCCAGCAATGCACGCATCGAGACCGGCTCGGAATTGCTGGTCAGCTCCACCCAGTCACGATCCGTCCTCGGACACCACTGGCGTGTCCTGAGCCGTACACCACTATGGAGTCTGTAATAGCCCTCACTGGGGGTCCGACACAGGAGTTGATGAGAGCCAGCCAAACTCGGGTATGTTGGGTTTTGATCGCGGGCCGGCGGAGCAGATCTAAGTTGCATCCACCATGTTGGCCTGCCTGGCCACGCCCCCCCTATTCTGCACCTCTCTTGCCTGTTTCTGCACCTCTCTTGCCTGTTTCTGCACCTCTCTTGCCTCCTTCTGCACCTCTGCTGCCTCTTTCTGCACCCCTCTTGCCTCTTTCTGCACCCCTGTTGCTTCATTCTACACTTCTCTTGCTTCTTTCTGCATCTCTCTTGCTTTTTTCTGCACCCCTCTTGCCTCTATCTACAGTTCTGTTGCTTCTTTCTGCAATTCTCTTGCCTCTATCTACATGTCTGTTGCTTCTTTCTGCACTTCTCTTGCCTCTTTCTGCACCCCTCTTCCCTCTTTCTGCACCTCTCTTGCCTCTTTCTGCAGTTCTCTTGCCTCTTTCTGCACCTCTTTTGCTTCTTTCTGCACTTCTCTTGCCTCTTTCTGCACACCTCTTGCCTCTTTCTGCAGCTCTGTTGGTTCTTTTGCACTGCTCTTGCCTCTTTGTGCACCTCTCTTGTCTCTTTCTGTACCTCTCTTGCCTCTTTCTGCACTTCTGTTGCCTCTTTCTGCACCTCTGTTGCTTCTTTCTGCAACTCTCTTGCCTCTTTCTGCATTCCTGTTGCTTCTTTATGCACTTCTCTTGCCTCTTTCTGCACCTCCGTTACTTCTTTCAGCACTTTTCTTGCTTCTTTCTGCACCCCTGTTTCCTCTTTCTGCGCCTCTCTTGCCTGTTTCTGCAACTCTCTTGCCTGTTTCTGCAGTTCTCTTGCCTCTTTCTGCACCTCACTTGCCTCTTTCTGCGCCCCTCTTACCTCTTTCTGCACCTCGCTTTCCTCTTTCTGCACTTCTCTTGCTTTGTTCTGCACCTCTCTTGTTTCTTTCTGCAACTCTCTTGTTGTCTTTTTCATCACTTCTCTTGCTTCTTTCGGCACCTCTGTTGCTTCTTTCAGCACTTCTCTTGCCTTTTTCTGCACTTCTCTTGCCTATTTCTGCACCTCTCTTGCCTCATTCTGCACCCCTCTTTCTAAACCTCTCTTGCCTCTTTCTGCAGTCCTCTTCCCTCTTTCTGCACCTCTCTTGCCTCTTTCTGCAGTTCTCTTGCCTCTTTCTGCACATCTGTTGCTTCTTTCTGCACTTCACTTATTTTTTTCTGCACCTCTCTTGCTGCTTTCTGCAACCCTCTTGCCTCTTTCTGCACCTGTTTTGCTTCTTTCTGCACTTCTCTTGCTTCTTTCTGCACTTCTCTTGCTTCTTTCTGCACCCCTCTTGCCTCTTTCTACACCCCTCTTCCCTCTTTATGCACCTCTCTTGCCTCTTTTCCTCTTTCTGCATTTCTCTTGCCTCTTTCTGCACTTCTCTTGCCTCTTTCTGCATCTCTCTTGCTTTTTTCTGCACCCCTCTTGCCTCTATCTACAGTTCTGTTGCTTCTTTCTGCAATTCTCTTGCCTTTATCTACATGTCTGTTGCTTCTTTCTGCACTTCTCTCGCCTCTTTCTGCACCCCTCTTCCCTCTTTCTGCACCTCTCTTGCCTCTTTCTGCAGTTCTCTTGCCTCTTTCTGCACCTCTTTTGCTTCTTTCTGCACTTCTCTTGCCTCTTTCTGCACACCTCTTGCCTCTTTCTGCAGCTCTGTTGGTTCTTTTGCACTGCTCTTGCCTCTTTGTGCACCTCCCTTGTCTCTTTCTGTACCTCTCTTGCCTCTTTCTGCACTTCTGTTGCCTCTTTCTGCACCTCTGTTGCTTCTTTCTGCAACTCTCTTGCCTCTTTCTGCATTCCTGTTGCTTCTTTATGCACTTCTCTTGCCTCTTTCTGCACCTCCGTTACTTCTTTCAGCACTTTTCTTGCTTCTTTCTGCACCCCTGTTTCCTCTTTCTGCGCCTCTCTTGCCTGTTTCTGCAACTCTCTTGCCTGTTTCTGCAGTTCTCTTGCCTCTTTCTGCACCTCACTTGCCTCTTTCTGCGCCCCTCTTACCTCTTTCTGCACCTCTCTTGCCTCTTTCTGCAGTTCTCTTGCCTCTTTCTGCACCTCTTTTGCTTCATTCTACACTTCTCTTGCTTCTTTCTGCATCTCTCTTGCTTTTTTCTGCACCCCTCTTGCCTCTATCTACAGTTCTGTTGCTTCTTTCTGCAATTCTCTTGCCTCTATCTACATGTCTGTTGCTTCTTTCTGCACTTCTCTCGCCTCTTTCTGCACCCCTCTTCCCTCTTTCTGCACCTCTCTTGCCTCTTTCTGCAGTTCTCTTGCCTCTTTCTGCACCTCTTTTGCTTCTTTCTGCACTTCTCTTGCCTCTTTCTGCACACCTCTTGCCTCTTTCTGCAGCTCTGTTGGTTCTTTTGCACTGCTCTTGCCTCTTTGTGCACCTCCCTTGTCTCTTTCTGTACCTCTCTTGCCTCTTTCTGCACTTCTGTTGCCTCTTTCTGCACCTCTGTTGCTTCTTTCTGCAACTCTCTTGCCTCTTTCTGCATTCCTGTTGCTTCTTTATGCACTTCTCTTGCCTCTTTCTGCACCTCCGTTACTTCTTTCAGCACTTTTCTTGCTTCTTTCTGCACCCCTGTTTCCTCTTTCTGCGCCTCTCTTGCCTGTTTCTGCAACTCTCTTGCCTGTTTCTGCAGTTCTCTTGCCTCTTTCTGTACCTCACTTGCCTCTTTCTGCGCCCCTCTTACCTCTTTCTGTACCTCTCTTTCCTCTTTCTGCACTTCTCTTGCTTTGTTCTGCACCTCTCTTGTTTCTTTCTGCAACTCTCTTGTTGTCTTTTTCATCACTTCTCTTGCTTCTTTCGGCACCTCTGTTGCTTCTTTCAGCACTTCTCTTGCCTTTTTCTGCACTTCTCTTGCCTATTTCTGCACCTCTCTTGCCTCATTCTGCACCTCTGTTTTTTCTTTATGCACCCCTCTTGCCTCTTTCTGTACCCTTCTTGCCTCTTTCTGCACCCCTCTTTCTGCACCTCTCTTGCCTCTTTCTGCAGTCCTCTTCCCTCTTTCTGCACCTCTCTTGCCTCTTTCTGCAGTTCTCTTGCCTCTTTCTGCACATCTGTTGCTTCTTTCTGCACTTCACTTATTTTTTTCTGCACCTCTCTTGCTGCTTTCTGCAACCCTCTTGCCTCTTTCTGCACCTGTTTTGCTTCTTTCTGCACTTCTCTTGCTTCTTTCTGCACTTCTCTTGCTTCTTTCTGCACCCCTCTTGCCTCTTTCTACACCCCTCTTCCCTCTTTATGCACCTCTCTTGCCTCTTTTCCTCTTTCTGCATTTCTCTTGCCTCTTTCTGCACTTCTCTTGCCTCTTTCTTCACATTTATTACTCTTTCTGCATTGCTCTTGCTTCTTTCTGAACTTCTCTCGCCTCTTTCTGTACTTAAATGGGAAGTGCAAGCTGTCAAGTTTAAAAGTCTGCATGCTCTCGTGATTGAGATATTTGTCTACTTGTACATGTATTCTTACATGTGTTATGCATCTGAAGATGGTAGCTTAAAAAGCTGGTAGCTTCTCCTACAGGTGGTCAAATCTTCTCAGTTCTGCTCTGTCATTCGGTTGTACAGGCAGACATGTCTTATGTATACAGGTGTTATAGAGCTTCGCAAATATACTATTGAATACCCATGTGCCCTGTACTATGAGCAGAAAGAAATGCATACACCTTTTTTGTACACAAATTTACAGAGCATGCTGTTTGAAACACAGGTATTCAAGTATTTGTATGTTTATTTTTATGTAACATGTCACTAGATAAAAGCAGAGACACACGCATGCATACCTTCACAAACTTGGTGAGATGATATGGTTAGGATTGCTGTTTTACATTTGGTAGGCCCAACATTCTGAGCAGTCGATGAATAGTGAACCTTCAAGAGAAAAGTGAGTTTTAAGACATCTTGGGAGAAAGGATTAGTGATTACGCTACTTTGTATGAGTCTGCGGAAAGGTACAGTCGAAGTAGGCCTCTTTCTGCACCTCTGTTGCTTCTTTCTGCACTTCTCTTGCTTCTTTCTGCACCTTTCTTCCTCTTTCTGGACTTCGGTTGCCTCTTTCTGCATTTTCCTTGCTTCTTTCTGCACCTTTCTTCCTCTTTCTGCACCTCTCTTGCATCTTTCTGCACTTCTCTTGCTACTTTCTGCGACTTTCTTCCTCTTTCTGTACATGTCCTACCTATGTAGGCATAGTTAGAAATTAGCATTTAAAAAACCGTAGAAATTCACTGAAAAAACCACAGGTTTCAGGGACATTATAGTTAGGAATTAGCATTTAAAAAACCTTAAAAATTCACTGGAAAAACCACAGGTTTCAGGGACGTTATAGTTAGGAATTAGCATTTAAAAAACCTTAGGTATTCACTAAAAAAACCACAGGTTTTAGGGACGTTATAGTTAGGCTGGCATTTCACTTGTACAAAAGCAGAGAAAATCAGCTCGCAACCCCGCAATGCACTGCTGATGACGTCACATATTACATCACTCATGACATGGTCAGTGACATCACTGATGATATCTCAAATGACATCACTGATGACATTACTGATGACATCATCCACTTAATATCTGATGCACCTCCTCACACCCTAATATAACCTTTCATATAGCCACTCTAAAATACAGACTACCATTCTCGAAACCATAGACACACCAATACCAGTTAGTACATACCCACTCACAGATTCATAGGTCTACGCACACATCCACTCACTCACCCATACAGTTACTCATACATGCAGTCACTCATCAATACAGCCACTGATATATACACTCATACACCCATACAGACACTCACACAACGCCACTTACCCATAGAGTTACTCACACACCTAGTCAGGCAACCAAAGAATCAATCACACTGCCATTTACTCACCTATACAGTTATACACACACCACCTCACTTATTCATACAGATAGTAACACATATTTACTCTCTTGTATAATCACTGACACAAACACATACTCATCCATACAGCCACAATCACTCACTCTCACATATAGTCACTTATATACTCCAACAGTCACATATACTGCCGTAGTTACTAACACATATACCACTGAGACATCCATTCACTCACCCACACAGCCATACGCACACTCACTCACCCATACAGCCCCTTCCAGATGCACTCATGAACCCATACACCCAGTGAATCAACCACTCACACATCCATGCAGGGAGTCACACACACCCCCACCCAGACACTCAGGCACCCATTCAGGTACTCAGACAACCAATCATTAACCCATGTAGACACTCATGTAGCTACTCACCAACCCATGCAGCCACTTACATACCAACTGACAGACTGATACTGACATTCACACAGATTAGTCATTCACCCATGTATTTACTAAAACACGTTTAATCACTCACTTATACAGTCAGTCACGCACCCACTAAATCATCCATTCAGTCACTCATACACCCACTCATTCTTCAATACACCTTGGCGTATATATATATATTTAACATTCTTAAACTTTTTAGAAACACTCACACTCACAGGATGATGTCATCAGTGATGTCATCAGTGATGTCATTTGAGATGTCATCAGTGATGTCATGAGGGATGTCACTGACCATGTCATGAGTGATGTAATCCGTGACGTCATTCACAGTGCATTGCAGGGGCGTGAGTTATAGTTAGCTGAGCTAACTATAACGGCTGAATTTCTCTGCTTTTGTATGAGTGAAATGTCAGCGTAACTATAACTTCCCTGAAATCTGTGTTTTTTTCAGTGAATATCTAAGGTTTTTTAAATGCTAATTCCTAATATATATATTCACTGAAAAAAACCACAGATTTCAGAGACGTTATAGTTAGTTGGACATTTCAGTCATACAAAACCAGAGAAATTCGGCCGTTATAGTTAGTTGAGGTAACTATAACTCGCGCCCCCGCAATGCACTGCTGATGACGTCACATATTACATCACTCATGACTTGGTCAGTGACATCCCTGATGAAATCACTGATGACATCTCAAATGACATCACTGATGACATCACTGATGACATCATCCAGTGACTGAGTGTTTCTAAAAAGTTTAAATATGTTTTATATATATATATGCCAAGGTGTATTGAAGAATGAGTGGGTGTATGAGTGTCTGTATGGATGATTTAGTAGGTGTGTGACTGACTGTCTAAGTGAGTGATTAAACGTGTCTTACTGAATGCATGGGTTAGTGACTAAACTGTGTGAATGTATCAGTCTGTCAGTTGGTGTGTAAGCAGCTGCATGGGTTGGTGAGTAGCTACATGAGTGTTTATATGGGTTATTGATTGAATGTCTGAGTATCTGTATGGGTGCCTGAGTGTCTGTGTGGGTGGGTGGGGGGTGTGTGACTTTGTGCATAGATGTGTGAGTGGGGGATTCACTGGGTGTATGGGTTCAAGAGTGTGTCTGTGAAGGGCTGTATGGGTGGGTGAGTGTGTGTATGGGTGTGTTGGGGAGTGTTTAGATTTCTCAGTGGTACATATGTGAGTAACTACATATATGAAAGCAGTATATGTGAGTGTTGGACTATATAAATGACTATATGTGAGAGTGAGTGATTGTGAGAGTGGCTGTATGGATGAGTGTGTGCTTGTGCCAGTGATTGTATAAGAGAGTAAGTATGTGTTAGTATCTGTATGAATAAGTGAGGTGGTGTGTGAATAATTGTGTAGGTGAGTAAATGGGAGTGTGAATGATTCTTTGCATGACAGACTATGTGTGTGAGTAACTCTATGGGTGAGTGGTGGTGTGTGAGTGTCTGTACAGGTGTATGAGTGCATATGATAGTGCTGTATTGATGAGTGACTGCATGTATGAGTGACTGTATGGGTGAATGAGTAGATGTGTGTGTAGACCTAGGAATCAGTGAGTGGGTATGTAGTAACTGGTATTGGTGTGTCTTTGGTTTCGAAAATGATAGTCTGTATTTTAGAGTGGGTGTATCAAAGGTTATATTAGGGTGTGAGGAGGTGCATCAGATTATCACGTGGATGATGTCATCAGTGATGTCATTTGAGATGTCATCAGTGATGTCATCAGTGATGTCACTGACCATGTCATGAGTGATATAATATGTGACGTCATCAGCAGTGCATTGCTGGGGCGCGAGTTATAGTTACCTCAACTAACTATAACGGCCGAATTTCTCTGGTTTTGTACGACTGAAATGTCCAACTAACTATAACGTCCCTGAAACCTGTGGTTTTTTCAGTGAATATATATATACATAAGTCGTCTAGGTATGTATTTCTTTATCATTCCATCATGGCCGCCACTATCGGTTATTAATGTTTGGCACATACAAAGTGGGTACAATGTGAATTATCGGTGCTACCATGTTCTATTGCGTTGTACTAACATGTGATGTTTTATTTGGACAATAACGCAGCTTTGGAGTTGGTATTATGTATAAATTTAATGTACATGGCATTTATTTTGTAAGTTCCATAATGGCCACCAGTCCTATGTTTATGTTCATTTGTATACGTTGAGCACCTACCTGGTATATTACATGGACTGTTTTAGTCTCTATACGTGTGAGCAAGGCGTAACAGCCGAAACGCGTTGAGTTAGAGCGAAATAAAACTTCCTGAACTTTACGTGGAGTGTGTCCTGAGAGTGCACTTACTTCGCGGTGCGGATACTTTTGATAAATTTGAATACCGGGTGCTCCCCCGGTGCCTGCACCACCTCCCATGGGTCCTGGCCTTGTCAAGGAGTGATGTTTATGGAAATATAAGGATCAAGACTAATTTCAGGACCGGCCGCTGCAACGAGGAGATTTCCTTCATCGAGAAATGACTGGCATTTTTCTACGTGATATATCCCAGAGGTGAGAGGACGGGTCGGGCCATTTGGGAAGAGGGTTGGACGGGCGGTGCAGACCGCATGTCCGTTTTTTGATTTTCGGGGGTCGGGCCTTAGTCTGCACTCATGTCTCTGGGAAAGGGAATCCTCCAGTCTACCCCAATGGAACTGTTGTAAAGGGGTTATACGGGTTACCACTTACAGCGGCAGGAGGAACCTGATATCTTATCGGGTGAACACTCTCCAAAGTATTCAAACTATTAGTTCAGTGTTGTTGATCACATTCGTGAACTTTTTCGCCACATGGAGGAAGACACAGAGAGGAGGGCAGCAGCGCAAACGCTGTTTGCACGCGCACCAGGGATTATTGTTAAAATACCATCAAGTGTAAACAAGGATACTAGCAATGTAGAAAAGATTAAAAAACTTGAAAAAATGAGCAAGGCAGAAGTTTTAAAATGGTGGAAGCCATATCCTTGCAAGATTACATTGACAAGGGTTTGGTTCCCAGAGGCCTGCGAATCTACACCATCCCATCGTATGAAAAGCCCAATCCTAAAATGCTCGAAGAATGGGCTGAATATTCAGCAACAAGTTCAAGAAGGATGCTAGAAATCCTTGTAAAATATGCATGGAGTGACAGAGAGACACTCTTCTTGGATATTAAGAAAATGAAAGAGGATCTTGAGAGTTGCATGGAACCGGCAGTACTTAACAAAGAATTGGAAGACATGAAAAAAGATTAAAAAAGCATGAAGAAGATATTAAGGAACGTAAACAATGGAAGCTTCACAGAGACTGTGAGGATTATGAACATGGACGTATACTGACATTTAGCAGAAAATATGACCATATTTATAAGAACCAGATGCCAAGCGGAGGTCCTTTAGCCAGAACGTCAGAAAGCTCAGTGTCGGAAGAAACATCAATCAGTGGCAATGATACCGACAATTCAGCCGCATCAAGGAACGCATCGTCTGAAAGAGAACAGGGCTCCAGACCTGTTACTTTTTTAGACAAGTACAGACACTTACGTCGGGGCTGACAAATTCCCAGGGGGACACCAACGACGAAGCCCAGAGGTCCAAGAGGAGGAGGCAGAGGAAGAGGCGCAACAAAGAAAGACGAAAAAGAGTCAAACAGAGGTGGAAGAAGAGGCAGAGGACGGGGGCACATGGGACAACAGCAAAACAGCTCTGCGACAACAGAATGATGGATATTGAAATGGTGAATAAAACTATAATGAATCAATCAGACAGACACATTAGTGACATTGAAAAAAGAACCCTTTGCCTAGGACTCTCATTTTGCCCCTCTACTCCATTTAACTATCCTGAGACTCGGATAGACCTTTTCAAATTTATTCGCAAGCTGAAGCTCAAAAAATGGCACCTACTTAAACCCGCAAGAAACCGTGATCAACAAGTGGGAGTACATAGGGACACAAATATTGACCTTAACATCAGTAATGTACATACACTTGTAACATTACATCAGTTAGAATCTAATACTGTTGAAGATATGAATGAAAGTATGATTGAGAATGTTTTGTCTGATTTAAATATATCATATGATAAAACTGCTCAAACTAAGTTTAGACCACGTTCCACGTTCTATCCTCCACTCGGACATGACAGTATAGACACTTTCCATGAAGTTGTCAATACAAACTTGATTAAGTTTAGACGAAAAAAATAGTTCAGGGAGCAACAAACTCACAATCTTACTCTCTCACAAAGGCAAGCACTTATGTCCTTGGCTGAGGACCAAAGTATTGTAATCCGCCCAGCGGACAAGGGGGGGAATGTTGTAATTCTCAGTAGAGAAAAGTATGTTGCTGAAGCACTACGCCAATTGACAGATACCAGTTTTTACACTGTGGTTAACAGGGATGTCTACTCTTGTAGTGTGGAGGCAATTTGGGACAAACTGAACAACTGGAAGGACATGGGTATACTAGAGTGGGAGGAATATTGTTTTCTTAAATGGGACTATCCCATTCTCCCAGTAAGGTACCTTCTACCAAAGGTGTATAAAGACAAAAATAACCCCCCGGGTAGACCATTTGTGTCCTCAAAAGGTAGTGCCACGGAAAACATCTTGAAATACGTGGATCACTTCTTAAGGGATTTTGTAAACAACCTCCCATCCCATGTTAAAGATACCAAAGACTTTCTGGGGAAGGTAGAGGGACTTCACTGGGAAAATGAATTTTTCCTTATCACACTCGATGTGAATTCACTCTACACCATAATCGAACATGACCAGGGCATAGAGGCATGTAAACAATTTTTGCAAACCAGACACATTAGGTTCAAGGCCCATACAATTATAGTGTTAGAGATGATAGAATTCTGCGTCACCAACAATATCTTCCTCTTTGATGGTACACTGTATAAACAAACCACAGGGACCGCGATTGGGACATGTTTTCCCCCCAGTTTTGGGAACCTGTTCCTGGGTAAATAGGAAAAAGAAATCTTTATGGATAATTCCAACTTTCCAGAGACAGAACAGGTGAGACTGTGGCTATGCTACATTGATGACATCTTAATGGTGTGGAAAGGAGGGGAAACTGAAGCTAACGAGTTTATCAACAAGCTTAACACCAACAATTACAACATCACGCTTACCAGAACACTCAGCAGAACATCAGTAGAATTTCTGGACACAAAGATTGAGGTCATTGGGGAAATGTTACAAACAAAACTTTTTCGGAAAGATACAGCAGGTAACACCTTGCTGCATGCCCTCAGCAGCCACCCATATCCATTGAAATGAAGAATACCTTATGGGGAACTGCTGAGGGCCAAACGGAATTGCAGTACTGATACAGCGTACAAAGAGGAAAAGCTTATCATGATTGATAGGTTTAGAGAGAGGGGATACCCACAATGGGTACTCAACAAAGCTATCAAGAAAGCAGAACAGGTACAACGTAAGGACACACTTTACACAAGATCAGACAGTGCCACAGAAGAGAACGACCAAGAAAACAGTACTAGGATTATCCTCACGTATAACAGGAATGCCAGTAACGTCAGGCACATTCTTTCTAGACACTGGGATATTCTTAAAAGTGACCCCAACATTGGTCCTTTGATTAGTGAGAGACCCAGCATCACCTATAGAAAAGGAGTTAGTCTGAGAGACAAACTGGTACACAGCGACATCACACTATACAACACCATTAAAGACCAAGGGTTGAGTGGGTTTTTTCCGTGTGGGCACTGTAAAGCCTGTAAAAACAGCTACATGCGTAAGGAATTTACCACTGTGGGTGACAAAAAGAAATGGATAACTCAATTCCTCACATGTGGTACACCCTTTGTTATATACTGTCTGGAATGCCCATGCAAACTCAAGTACATCGGAGTACCATCCACCCAGCCAAAAAACGTGTACTCGAACACATGAGGGCAATTACGAATCAAGACCAACAATATCTAGTGGCACGCCACTTCCAACAATATCATTTCTCTAACAGCGCCCTGCTAAACTTCTTCATACTAGAACACATTCCTAGACCACCTAGAGGAGGGGACAGGGCACTCAGACTCAGACAGGGTGAATCCAGGTATATAATCGATCTACAGACAAAAAGCCCTGGTGGATTAAATCTTGATGAAGAGTTACAAATACATTTATATATGACCTAATCAGCTCCTTGAAATCTGTAGTCTTCACTTGTCTCCTAGGGATTACATAATGCGCATACAGTTGTTGTATATGTAATGTCATGTACAATTTGATTCTTTCTGTATCACTGTTTTTAACCTATTTATTCTTTTCCTTCTTTTTCCCTTTTCACCACAGGAGGAAAGGAAGGGGCCCACACTACCTTGGTAGTTCACTTTCACGGGTCCCCTAACCTTTTTTCCAGAGGCACATGGCAAATTCACATCACTACAGTCAAGAGTACAAACCTGTGGTCTGGAATGTTTTTCTTTTTATTCTCTGTTGTCTTGTCTCTAGTTATGATTCTCACTGTGAATCTAGTTAGGCACTGTCCTATTAACTGTTTGGCCTGGCATTAATATTTAAACTTACATATCATGTGTAGATATGTGGACCTTGGTACTTCAGGCACTTGCCTTTTATTGTTATGGGCACAGGCCCAGTTTATGTTCAGTAGTTGAAGCATTGCTACATGTACGGATATGTGTATTGTGCTCTGAGTATTCCTGGGCACAGGCCCACCATTTTTCGGAGCAACATGGTTTCGTGTATATATTATCCTTTAGCTTCTTAGCCATGACACCGGGGTTCATTTGAATCTGGCACTTGCCGTGATGAAGGAGTTGTATCTTCAACTTATCCCGGTTTAGGCACTCAGGCCACGTAAATTGTCTACTTGAAATGCCGTTTAAGATTCTACTGTATATGTATGGCTTTTACAGATAGCACCCTGGAACTACTAGAGAATTGGTACAGGCGTGATTTCACATCTTATATTAATTTCTTTTCCACGTAGCATCACTATTATACACAGGTTCTTATTTACCAGGTGGGATCACATTTTAAAATGTTACGGAGGTCTATTGAGAAGTTATCACATAGGCTTTGTGACTTCAACTACGGAACTCTAATCCCAATGTATTTCTTTATCATTCCATCATTGACCGCCACTATCGGTTATTAATGTTCAGCACAAAGAATGTGGGTACATTGTGAATTATCGGTGCTACCATGTTCTATTGCGTTGTACTTACATGTGATGTTTTATTTGGACAATAACGCAGCTTTGGAGTTGGTATTATGTATAAATTGAATGTACATGGCATTTACTTTGCAAGTTCCGTAATGGCCACCAGAATCATGGCATATTTACAATTGTTTTGAAGTCCTATGTTTATGTTCATTTGTATACATTGAGCACCTACTGTTTTAGAGTCTCTATATGTGTGAGCAAGGCGTAACAGCCGAAACGCGTTGCATTAGAGCGAAATAAAACTTCCTGAACTTTACGTGGAGTGTCCTGAGAGTGCACTTACTTCGCGGTGCGGATACATTTGATAAACATATATATACATATATGTAGAGATAAAATCATATATATATATATATATATATATATATATATATATATATATATATATATATATATATATATATATATGTGTGTGTGTCCCAGGTAGAAAAGCGAAACAGGAGCCCATTGGAGGGCGATTCCTGATACACGGGAGTCCTCATGGCAGGATGACAAGGGCGCATTATATAATCAGCGGGCATACTGGAGGCCCTATGGAGAGCTTGAAAATATTGTTTTAATGCGGAACATATCGTGGGTAATATTTTAGCGTAGGGACTACAAGTCCCAGGTAGCAAAGCGAAACAGGAGCCCATTGGAGGGCGATATAAATGCCAATTAAGAGACTGCCTCCCTACGCATCTGCATATGAACAAGCCACGACCCGTGAACAAGGAGCAGGAGCTCCGAAACGCGTTGGGTGAGGCGATAAAATATCCTGATGTGTTCGCTGATCGCTGAATAAAGACTTTGCTGCAAAGGCTGGAGTCTGCCTTTCATTGTGTGCGTCTCCGTTGTTTGGGCAACTTTTTGATGATATATATATATATATATATATATATATATATATATATATATATATATATATATATTCAGAAGCACAAAGGATGCCGCACTCCAGAGATTGGCTTCAGAGTTGCTTTATTTTCACCACGACTGGTGGTAGTGGTGGTGAAAATAAAGCAACTCTGAAACCTATCTCTGGAGTGCTGCATCCTTTGTGTTTCTGAATTTAAATATCGGGTAAGGACTCTACCCGTTGCTGCCTGCACCAGGTATTGAGCGCGCTGACATTGGGAATCAATTGGTTGTAATATATAAATATATATATATATATATATATATATATATATATATATATATATATATATATATATATCAAGACAGGAAAAACACAGAGGCCCGTTTCTGGAAGCAGAGCATTTAATCTCAGAGATGTTAAGCAGCACATTTCTTCATTTCTCTTACGCGTTTCGGCAACAGCCTTGGTCACAGGTGAGAAGAATTATAAAAGTGCAAAGTGCATTTTGTCTGCTTTTTGTATTGAAAGTCACATGACCAATAGTTAAAAATACTAGTCCCAGAATGCATTGTACTGCTTCATGTATTTCGTGGAATCACAATTAATTCTCTATGTTCCTCAATATAATGGAATTATTCTTTGTACTTGCATTTAAGTTGTGGCAATACTTTCCTGGTTGTGAGCTCTCTGATCTTGTGCGCATTTTGCATGTGTGTGGCGTGATCATTCTGGGCAACTTTATTGTGGATGTTTAGCAGGATGCCTTAACCGCGATCACACCCCGCTGCTCAAAGGCGGACCTGCAGTGCTGAATGTTTGGTGCCCAAAGGACGGTGAGGTTCCAAAGTTGTAGGTCGAAGTATTGACAGCACAACGCGGCTTTCCCAGTTTCATCACCCACTTGGAAAAAAGATTTTTTATCTCTCAAACTACATGTCGGCACCCACTTGGGTTTAATGTGGGAACTCCAAGATCCATGATGCAACGGCGCACGCCCACTGGGGCGGGACTTTCTGATATTTAAATGCCGCTGTTTTTGAGATTGCCAGTGATCAAGGACTCGATGTAGTCTGAAACACGTATGGCTGATTTACTTGCTGAAATGGGAGACTCGTGCTGCTGTAACCTGCAATAAAAGAAGGAACTTACCTCTCCGTGTGTGGCGTGATCATTCTGGGCAACTTTATTGTGGATATATATATATATATATATATATATATATATATATATATTATCTACTGGCGGTCGCCAGTAGATAGTTATAGTTAGGACCTTTATCCATAGGAAATCCGCAACATTCTATTTGAAATAACTCTTGCGCCGGTTGACAAATCTTCGCGAAAGCTTCCAACTTGTTGGGGCGCTCCGCTCCTACCGTGAAAGTCTCGGGTTGATTCGTCAAGCGGGGGCCGAGAAAAAGGGGGTCCCAAAACGCGTTTTCTCCGTTTTCTCCATGTTAATTCCCATAGGAAATTTTAGCCACGGCTACAGCCCGAACTGCTGAACGGAATTACACCAAATTTTGCAAAAAGGTAGCGCTTGGTTCAGAAAGCGACCTTTTTTTTAAATGGTGTAAATCCGTTCAGTAGTTGCGGAGAAATTCAAAAAATAAGAGACAAAAAATCGATTTCCCATAGGAAACTTTATGCAAGGCTACAGCAAAAACTGCTGAACGGAATTACACCAAATTTGGCAAAAAGGTAGTGCTTGGTTCAGAAAGCACCCTTTTTAAAAATGGTGTAAATCCGTTCAGTAGTTGCTGAGAAAATCCAAAATAAAAGTTTCGATATTTAGAGGCACGGAGGATCCGCGCACCCACCCGACCACGAGCTGCATGCTAATTGGCTGTCAACACTCCAAACCAGGAAGTGTTGGCAGCCATCTTGTTCCTCAGTAGAACCGAGGGACAAGAAAAGACAAAAACAAGGGCGCAAAATGCAAAAGGGGGCAGGGTAGAAACACCCTGACCCCTAGCCCTGCTCAGGGGTCCTACAAGGACCCCCAGGGCCCAAAAAAATGTTTTTTTAAAAAATCGGCAGAAAACGCGCTGGGTGCGCGAATCCTGCTGATAAAAAAACGAAGCGCGGGCTCCCGCGCTCGTGGTTAATTGGCCCCGGGTGGGCCAAGTCCCGGGGGCATGCGGGGCTTTATTGTTAATTATATGGGGGGCCTCTAAGGCCCCCCCAAGCCCCGGGGACCGCCACCCCCCCGGGGCTTTAAACAAAATCGTGCATGAGGGCTCTGAGCCCTCCCGCAGCCCCGGGGACCACCACCCCCGGGGCTTCTTTTTAAAATTAAATCACCTGTGTGGGGGGCACCAGCCCCCCACACGCCCAGGGACCGCCACCTCCCCGGGGCACTAACAAATTTAAAATGGGGGTCCGTTTTGGACCCTCGAAGCCCGAGGACCACCACCTCCCCGGGGCTTTGCAGATGTGGAGAGGGGGCCGCGCGGCCCTCCTCCTGGAGCCATTGATGGCCCTGGGGAACGCCACCCCCAGGGCCGGCTCCTGCAGTGTCCCGGGTGCTCACCCCCGGGACACTGTAGTTTGCAATGACAGGACGGGAGCCTCGCGGCTCCCGTCCTGTCATTGCAAACTGCTTTGCTTCAATGAAGCAAAGCAGAATGCTTTTCCACATGGGGAGCTGCATGTCAGCAGCTCCCCATGTGGAAAGCAATGCCGGCTCCCGAGGGACGCGGGGAGCCGGCTGGGACTGTGGGGGGATTGGGGACCCCCCCACGGTCCCCAACGGAGAGGGCCAGCCCCAGGGGATGGAGTCCCCGGGGCAAGTAGTGGCCCGGGAGGGGGGCCACGTGGCCTCCCTCCCCCCAAAAAAGAAAAAGAAAAATAAATAAATAAATAAAGGCCTGCCCCGGGGGATGGGGTCCCCGGGGCAAAAGGAGGCCTGAGGAGGGGGCCACGCAGCCCCCTCCTTAAAAAAATAATAAAAAGAGTGGCCATGCCCCGGGGATGGGATCCTCGGGGCCAAAATCGGCCACGGGAGGGGGCCACGCGGCCCCCTTCCCGTTTAAAAAAAAAAAAAAAGGGGTAAGGCCCTGGGGGATGGGGTCCCCAGGGCCCAAAAAAGGAAAGGAAGGGGGCCACACAGCCCCCTTCGAAAAAAAAAAAAAAATGATTGGCCCGCAGGCCCCGCCCCTTCCTTTACCACTCTGCAAACGCGCCCCTGGCGCGTTTGCAGAGTGGAACGATTCCCCTTGAATACTGGGGTCCCTGGGGGCCAACTAGCCCACCAGGAACCTCCAGTATGTGCCAGGGCTGTGTTGCAGAGAGGTGTACAGAGGCCACGCCCCTTTATACCTCTCTGCAACGCAGCTCTGTGGCGCTTACTGGAGGTACCTGGTGGGATAGTTGGACCCCAGGGACCTTCAGGATTCAAGGGACTTAATCCCCAACCTAAAATGCGCCACGGGGCGCGTTTGCACAGTGGTGAAGGGAGGGGCGGGGCTTCAGGTGACATGTGTGCAAACAGGCCCCGTGGCGCGTTTTTAAGATG
Source organism: Calotriton arnoldi (assembly GCA_963921515.1). Classification (NCBI taxonomy): domain Eukaryota; kingdom Metazoa; phylum Chordata; class Amphibia; order Caudata; family Salamandridae; genus Calotriton; species Calotriton arnoldi. The sequence goes on from CAWUFW010004711.1 coordinate 25,693, forward strand.
GGGAATTAAATCCCCTTCAATCCTGAGGGTCCCTGGGGGCCAACTAGCCCACCAGGTACTTCCAGTAAGCGCAATGGAGCTGCGTTGCAGAGTGTTGTAAAAAGGGGCGTGGCCTCTGAACACCTCTCTGCAACACAGCTCTCTGGCGCATACTGGAGGTATCTGGTGGGCTAGTTGGCCCCTAGGGACCCTCAGGATTGAGGAGGAATTAATTCTCCAACTTAAAACGCGCCACAGGGCGTGTTTGCAGACATGTCACCTCAGGCCCCACCCCCTTCCTTCACCATTGTGCAAATAGTCCTCTAAAATCAGCCGAACTACGAATTCCGATTTACTCACCTGTTATCAGGAGAGACCTCAGTGCTGCATCTTTGAGCCCAGTACTGATCCTGAAAAGTAATTTTAACCGTACTTACCAGTAACTTGAATTTCCTTCCATAGGATATCATTGCCTGCTTTTTGCTGAAAAAGTTTCTAAGTGTCGATTTTTGAAACATACAAATATTCCTCTAAAATCCAGTTGAGTTTTGGAACTTTATAATATTCCTCTAAAATCAGCTGAACTACGAATTCCGATTTACTCACCTGTTATCAGGAGAGAACCCAGTGCTGCATCTTTTAGCCCAGCACTGACCCTGAAAAGTAATTCTAACCGTACTTACCAGTAACTTGAATTTCCTTCCATAGGCTAACATTGACTGGTTTCACTTGGAAATTCTTCTAAGTGTGGAGTTTTGGAACTTTATAATATTCCTCTAAAATCAGCCGAACTACGAATTCCGATTTACTCACCTGTTATCAGGAGAGAACCCAGTGCTGCATCTTTTAGCCCAGCACTGACCCTGATAAGTAATTCTAACCGTACTTACCAGTAACTTGTATTTCCTTCCATTGGAATCCATTGTCTGGTTTTCCGCAGCAAAGTTTCAAAGTGCCGTTTTTCACAAACTACAAATATTCCTTAAAATCGCCTGTATGACTTAAACGCATTCTTTCAACTGTTTACAGGAGATGCACCAGTGCTGGATCCAGGATCCACCACTGAGTAAGAAAAAGTAACGATAACACTACTTACCTGCTAAGTGAATTTCCTCCCATAGGATAACATTGGTGATTCTATGTGAAAACGTTTCTAAGTGTCAACTTTTAAAATACAATAATATTCCTTAAAAATCACTACTGTAACCAAAACGCTTTTACTCAACTGTTTACAGGAGATGTCCCAGGACTGAATCTAGGATCCAGTCCTGTGGTTAGAAAAGTAATCCATAAAGTAACTAATTGCATTTAACTAGAAATTCACATTGAGCTCAATGTTGCATTGTGTTTGAAATTGTGTTGCCCATTGCAACAACTGTAACTACTGTACTTAAAAGTCTATTGCCTATTTGCAAAGTATTTAAACTAAAGTAATTCATTCTGAGAAAGTATATTTTGTAATGTAATGTATAATGTAATTACAATGTAATTTAAAAAATAAAATATCTAAAAATAAATAGTTTAAAAAAATGTAGTAAATCAGTATCAAAAAAATAAATATAACAATTAATACATTTAAAAATTGTCATTTACAAAACCTTTGAAATTCACTGGAAAAAACTATAGGTTTCAGACATGTTATAGTTAGGAATTAGCATTTAAAAAACCTTTGAAATTCACTGAAAAACCATAGGTTTCAGGCACGTTATAGTTAGAAATTAGCATTTAAAAAACCTTTGAAATTCACTGAAAAAACCATAGGTTTCAGACACGTTATAGTTAGAAATTAGCATTTAAAAAACCTTTGAAATTCACTGAAAAACCATAGGTTTCAGACACGTTATAGTTAGAAATTTGCATTTAAAAACCTTACAAATTCACTGAAAAACCATAGGTTTTAGGGACAGTTATAGTTAGTTGGATATTGCACTCGTACAAAACCCGTGAAATTCCCCCGTTATAGTTAGTTCAGCTAACTATAACTCGCGCCCGCAATGCACTGCTGATGACGTCACATATCACATCACTCATGACATGGTCAGTGACATCACTGATGACATCACTGATGACATCTCAAATGACATCACTGATGACATCACTGATGACATCATCCACGTGATAATCTGATGCACCTCCTCACACCCTAATATAACCTTTGATACACCCAATCTAAATTACAGACTGCCATTCGCAAAACCATAGACACTCCAACACCAATAACTACATACCCACTCATTGATTCTTAGGTCTACACACACATCCACTCACTCACCTGTACAGTCACTCATACTTATGGTCACTCAGTACAGGACTATCATATGCACTCATACTCCTATATAGACACTCAAACACCGCCACTCATCCATTGAGGTACTCACACACCTAGTCAGTCATGCAAATAATTAAACACACTGCCATTTACTCACCTATACAGTTATACACACACCAGCTCACTTACTCATACAAATACTAGCACATTCTTAAGCACTTATACAATCACTGATACAAGCACACACTCATCCATACAGTCACTCTCACAATCACACACTCTCGCTTATAGCTATTTATATACTCCAACACACATATATACTGCCTTTCACATATGTAGTTACTCACACATGTACCACTGAGACATACATTCACTCACTAATACACTCTTACACACACTTACCCACCCATACAGTCTATCACAGATGCACTCTTGAAACCATCCACCCAATGAATCACCCACTCACACATCTATGCACAGAGTCGCACCCACCCCACCCACACAAACACTCAGGCACCCATACAGATACTCAGACAACCAATCAATAACTCATATAGACACTCATGTAGCTATTCACAAACCCATGCAGCCACTTACACAGCAACAGACAGACGGATACAGACATTCACCCAGTTTAGTCACTAACCCATGCATTCAGTAAGATACGTTTAATCACTCACTTATTGAGTTAGTCACGCACCTACTAAATCATCCATACAGACACTTATACACCCACTCATTCTTCAATACGCCTTTCCCTATATATATTAAAAATATTTAAACTTTACAGAAACACACAGTCGCTGGATGATGTCATCAGTGATGTCATTTGAGATGTCATCAGTGATGTCATCAGTGATGTCACTGACCATGTCATGAGTGATGTAATATGTGACGTCATCAGCAGTGCATTGCGGGGGCGCGAGTTATAGTTAGCTGAACTAACTATAACAGGGGAATTTCACGGGTTTTGTACGAGTGCAATGTCCAACTAACTATAACTGTCCCTAAAACCTATGGTTTTTTCAGTGAATAATATATATATATTATCTACTGGCGGTCGCCAGTAGATAGTTATAGTTAGGACCTATTTTCCATAGGAAATTCACAACATTCTATTTGAAATAACTTTGGCGCCGGTTGACGAATCTTCACGAAATTCTCAAAACTCATGGGGCGCTCCGGTCTGCTCCTATCCTGAAAGTTTCACGGTGATTCGGCAAGCGGGGGCCGAGAAAAAAGGGGGGTCCCAAAACGTGTTTTCCACATGCAATTATCCATAGGAACCTTTAGTCGCAGCTACAGCCCGAACTGCTGAACGGAATTACACCAAATTTGGCAAAAAGGTAGCCCTTGGTTCAGTGTCGTGCCTTTTGGTTAAATGGTGTAAATCCGTTCAGTAGTTCCTGAGAAAATCAAAAGTAAAACCACATATATATCTATGGCCGCGGAGGGTCCGCGCACCCTGAGCGCACCCTCCCGATCATGAGCTGTATGCTAATTGGCTGTCAACACTCCAAACCAGGAAGTGTTAGCAGCCATCTTGTTCCTCAGTAGAAACAAGTGCGCAAAAAGGGGGCAGGGTAGAAACACCCTGACCCCCTAGGCCTGCTTAGGGGGTCCCACAAGGTCCCCCAGGGCCCCCCCCAAATTTTGTTTTTAAATCGGCGGGAAGCGCTTAGGATGCGCGGATCCCGACGTTGAAAAAAAAAAAACGAAGTGGGTGGGCCAAGTCCCAGGGGCATGCGGGGTTTATAAAAATAAGGAGTGGGGGGCCTCTAAGGCCCCCCCAAGCCCCGGGGACCGCCAACCCCGGGGCTTTCAATTAAAAATGGTGCAGGAGGGCACTCGGCCCTCCCGCAGCCCCGGGACCGCCACCCCCGGGGCTTCTTTTTTTAAATTAAAATTACCTGTGTGGGGGGCTCGAGACCCCCACACTGCCCGGGGACCACCACCTCCCCGGGGCACTAAGAATTTAAATGTGGGGGTCTGTTTCGGACCCCCGAGCCCCGGGGACCACCACCTTCCCGGGGCTTTGAACATGTTGGGAGGGGGGCCGCGCGGCCCCCCTCCTGGAGCCTGTGATCGCCCTGGGGACCACCACCCCCCAGGGCCGGCTCCTGCAGTGTCCCGGGGTGCACACCCCGGGACACTGTAGTTTGCTATGGCAGGGCGGGAGCCTCGCGGCTCCCGTCCTGTCATAGCAAACTTGCTTTGAATTTTGGTAGAGAGAGCAGGAAACCTGCTCTCTCTTCCAAAATTGAAAGCAAATTGCTTTTCCACACGGGGAGCTGCATCTTAGCAGCTCCGAATGTGGAAAAGCAATGCCGGCTCCCGTGGGACGCGGGGAGCCAGCGGGACCATGGGGGGATTGGGGACCCCCCATGGTCCCCAACGGAGAGGGCCAGCCCCGGAGGATGGGGTCCCCGGGGCTATAAGTGGCCCGGGAGGGGGCCACGCGGCCCCTTCCCCAAAATTTAAAAAAACAAAGGCCGGCCCCATCCCATAAGTGGCCTGAGGAGGGGGCAATGCAGCCCCTCCAAAACAATAAAAAAAAAAGGCCATGCCCCGGGGATGGGGTCCCCGGGGCCGATTAAGGCCTCGGGAGGGGGCCACGCGGCTCCCTTCTAAAGTTTTTTTTATTAAAAAAAAAATATATAGGGGCAGGCCCTGGGGGATGGGGTCCGCAGGGCCAATAAATTAGAAAAGAAGGGGGCCACACAGCCCCCTTCTTAAAAAAAAAAAAGAAGATAGGCATTGTGCCGGAGACCACGCCCCCTTCTTGCAGCACTCTGCAAACGCGCCCCTGGTGCGTTTGCAGATGGGGAACGAATTCCCCTTGAATACTGGGGGTCCCTGGGGGCCAACTAATCCACCAGGAACCTCCAGTATGCGCCAGGGGGCTGCGTTGCAGAGAGGTGTTCTGAGGCCACGCCCCTTTTTACACCTCTCTGCAACGCAGCTCTGTGGCTGTTAATGGAGGTAGCTGGTGGGCTAGTTGCACCCCAGGTAGCCTCAGGATTCAAGGGGAGTTAATCCCCCGACTTAAAACGCGCCACGGGGCGTGTTTGCACAGTGGTGAAGGGAGGGGCGGGGCCTGAGGTGACATGTGTGCAAACATGCCCTGTGGCGTGTTTTAAGTTGGGGATTAAGTCCCCTTGAATCCTGAGGGTCACTGGGGTCCAACTAGCTCACCAGGTACCTCCAGTAAGCACCACAGAGCTGTGTTGCAGAGAGGTGTAAAAAAGGGGCGTGGCCTCGGACCACCTCTCTGCAACGCAGGCCTGTGGCGCTTATTGGAAGTACCTGGTGGGCTAGTTGGGCCCCAAGGACCCTCAGGATTCAAGGTGACCTAATCCCGCAACTTAAAACGCGCAACAGGGCGCGTTTGCACAGTGGTGAAGGGAGGGGCGGGACCTGAGGTGACATGTGTGCAAACACGCCCTGTGGCGTGTTTTAAGTTGGGGATTAAGTCCCTTGAATCCTGAGGGTCCCTGGGGTCCAACTAGCCCACCAGGTACCTTCAGTAAGCACAACAGAGTTGCGTTGCAGTGAGGTGAAAAAAGGTGCGTGGCCTCAGAACGCCTCTCTGCAACTCAGCTCTGTGGTCCTAACTGTAGGTACCTGGTGGGCTAGTTGGGCCCCAGGGACCCTCAGGATTCAATGGGACTTAATCCCCCAACTTAAAATGCACCACGGGGCGCGTTTGCACACATGTCACCTCAGGCCCCCCCTCCCTTCACCACTGTGCAAACGCGCCCTTTAGCGCATTTTAAGAGGTAGTTTTAATCCCCCTGCCCGATTATGTACTAGGGACTTACAGAGGAGGTCATGCTAATCACAGGGGTACCCCAAAGCATAGTGTTCCCTAGTGTATGTAGGTGTTTTCACTGTATTCTAAGTGTCTTTTAGCATAGCACTGGCTCTGGTTAGTCAGAGTCAGTTACCACCAGTACCCGTCTGAAAAAGTTGTGGGCACAGGATGATTTTGCAAAAGGCCTCTTTCTGCTCCTCTGTTGGTTCTTTCTGCACATCTTTTGCTTCTTCCTGCACTTTTCTTCGTCTTTGTGGACTTCTGTTGCTTCTTTCTGCATTTCTTTTGCTTCTTTCTGTGCGTTTTTCTTCTTTCTTCACATGTCCTACCTCTGTAGGCATAGTTAGAAACTAACATTTAAAAAACCTTTGAAATTCACTTAAAAACCATAGGTTTCAGGCACATTATAGTAAGAAATTAGCATTTAAAAACCTTTGAAATTCACTGAAAAAACCATAGGTTTCAGACACGTTATAGTTAGAAAGTAGCATTTAAAAAACCTTTGAAATTCACTGAAAAAACCATAGGTTTGAGGGACAGTTATAGTTAGTTGGACATTGCACTCGTACAAAACCCGTGAAATTCCCCCGTTATAGTTAGTTCAGCTAACTATAACTCGCGCTCCCGCAATGCACTGCTGATGACGTCACATATTACATCACTCATGACATGGTCAGTGACATCACTGATGACATCACTCATGACATCTCAAATGACATCACTGATGACATCACTGATGACATCATCCATGTGATAATTTCATGCATCTTCTCACACCCTAATATAACCTTTGATACACCCACTCTAAATTACAGACTGCCATTCTCAAAACCATACACACTCCAATACCAATAACTACATACCCACTCACTGATTCTTAGGTCTACACACACACATCTACTCACTAACCCGTACAGTCACTCATACTTACAGTCACTCAGTACAGGACTATCATATGCACTCATACACCTATATAAACACACACACACCGCCACTCATCCATAGAGGTACTCACACACCTAGTCAGTCATGCAAAAAATTAATCACACACCCATTTACTCACCTATACAGTTATACAGACACCAACTCACTTACTCATACAAATACTAGCACATTCTTACGCTCTTATACAATAACTGATATAAGCACACACGCATCCATACAGCCACTCTCACAATCACACACTCTCACTTATAGCCTTTTAAATACTCTAACACACATATATACTGCCTTTTACATATGTAGTTACTCGCACATGTACCACTGAGATATACATTCACTCACGAACACACCCATACACACACTCACCCACCCAAGCAGTCCATCACAGATGCACTCTTCAAATCATGAACCCAGTGAATCACCCACTCACACATCTATGTACAGAGTCACACACACCCCACCCACACAAACACTCAGGCACCCATACAGATACTCAGAGAACCAATCAATAACCCATATAGACACTCATGTAGCTATTCGCAAATCCATGCATCCACTTACACACCAACAGACAGACGGATACAGACATTCACCCAGTTTAGTCACTAACCCATGCATTCAGTAAGATACGTTTAATCACTCACTTATAGAGTTAGTCACGCACCTACTAAATCATCCATTCAGACACGTATACACCCACTCATTCTTCAATACGCCTTTGCCTATATATATTAAACATATTTAAACTTTACAGAAACACACAGTCACTGGATGATGTCATCAGTGATGTCATCAGTGATGTCACTGACCATGTCATGAGTGATGTAATATATGACGTCATCAGCAGTGCATTGTGGGGCGCGAGTTATAGTTAGCTGAACTAACTATAACGGGGGAATTTTACGGGTTTTGTACGAGTGCAATGTCCAACTAACTATAACTGTCCCTAAAACCTATGGTTTTTTCAGTGAATATATATATATATAGATATATATAGATATGTATATATATATGTATATATGTATATATATATATATATATTTACAGAGAGATTTCTCAGTGCTGAAATTATGAGACTGTGAAAGAACTATAATGAGTCTCTTTGAAGTTACATGAAAGGCAGTAAAGTGTGGTACTGCTGCAGAGTACAAAAAAATGTCCTGCTAGATAGAGATATCTGACTTTTGTCTAGTGGCAGTTTTGACGCCATAAAGTAATGCATAGGGCATGCTGGAAGGAACAGATCTGTATTATTTGGATAGCTAAGTGGATTAGTTAAGCCACAAATTAGAAACACTTTGAAACAGATTAAATGTATGTGAGAGAGGGGCTATGGAGAGATGAGGGGCACGTTTGCAAGGATGGTAGTGAGGGAATCAAAGGAGGTCATAGTGTGCAATTGTAAAGCACACGTTCACCTGTAGGTTACAAAGGGGCGACAGCATAACGCTTACCTGATGGCCGGGATGGTGCCTTCTGGGAATCGTGGTCTGCTGAAGGAGGCTACGTCACGGCGTTCGAGAAAAGAATCGTCTCAGCTGGGCTTTTACCAATGGAAGCGAGATGGAACATTTGTAAAGCGGCTGGTGTCAGCCTTTGGTGATTGGCATATGATTAAGGCACACTTGCCGAAATGCGTCATGCCTCCTGTGTTGCAATAAAGCTGGTCTTATTGGTCCCCCGCTGTGTCCCTCCGGTTCTTTCATTGGTGGGGAGGAATCTTCTTGTGGATATTTCCGTGCAGGCTCCAGGCGCGGTTGGGGGACCCGTCTCGTTTGTGGCCAGAGCTTCATGGGCGCTGCTGTTCTGCTGTTCAGCTGTTTCTTTTTCCAAGGGATTGGATTGCTCTGGCCCCCGCATCCAGGAACAGTGTATTTTCGCTGTGATAGCAGTCCGTGACTGCACGGAGAGGCTAGCTCATTGTAGCTGAGTCTCTGATGACACAAGAACCTGGGTCATGCATTGAGACGTCTGGGGGCCAAGGAGAGGTGCTTTGTGCTGCAAGGACACTGAGACATTTTTTTTAAAAACTGCACCTATTCACGCTTTGCATCGATCACCAGCACTCACTATGGGTTACAAAGGGGCGACAGCATAACGCTTACCTGATGGCCGGGATGGTGCCTTCTGGGAATCGTGGTCTGCTGAAGGAGGCTACGTCACGGCGTTCGAGAAAAAAATCGTCTCAGCTGGGCTTCCACCAATGGAAGCGAGATGGAACATTTATAAAGCGGCTGGTGTCGGCCTTTGGTGATTGGCATATGATTAAGGCACACGTGCCGAAACGCGTCATGCCTCCTGTGTTGCAATAAAGCTGGTCTTATTGGTCCCCCGCTGTGTCCCTCCGGTTCTTTCCTTGGTGGGGAGGAATCTTCTTGTGGATATTTCCGCGCAGGCTCCAGGCGCGGTTGGGGGACCCGTCTCATTTGTGGCCAGAGCTTCATGGGCGCTGCTGTTCTCCTGTTCAGCTGTTTCTTTTTCCAAGGGATTGGATTGCTCTGGCCCCCGCATCCAGGAACAGTGTATTTTCGCTGTGATAGCAGTCCGTGACTGCACGGAGAGGCTAGCTCATTGTAGCTGAGTCTCTGATGACACAAGAACCTGGGTCATGCGGTGAGACGTCTGGGGGGCCAAGGAGAGGTGCTTTGTGCTGCAAGGACACTGAGAATTTTTTTTTAAAAACTGCACCTATTCACGCTTTGCATCGATCACCAGCACTCACTATGGGTTACAAAGGGGCGACAGCATAGCGCTTACCTGGTGGCCGGGATGGTGCCTTCTGGGAATCGTGGTCTGCTGAAGGAGGCTACGTCACGGCGTTCGAGAAAAGAATCGTCTCAGCTGGGCTTCCACCAATGGAAGCGAGATGGAACATTTGTAAAGCGGCTGGTGTCAGCCTTTGGTGATTGGCATATGATTAAGGCACACATGCCGAAACGCATCATGCCTCCTGTGTTGCAATAAAGCTGGTCTTATTGGTCCCCCGCTGTGTCCCTCCGGTTCTTTCCTTGGTGGGGAGGAATCTTCTTGTGGATATGTATATATATATTTACAGAGAGATTTCTCAGTGCTGAAAATATGAGACTGTGAAAGAACTATAATGAGTCTCTTTGAAGTTACATGAAAGGCAGTAAAGTGTGGTACTGCTGCAGAGTACAAAAAAATGTCCTGCTAGATAGAAATATCTGACTTTTGTCTAGTGGCAGTTTTGACGCCATAAAGTAATGCAGAGGGCATGCTGGAAGGAACAGATCTGTATTATTTGGATAGCTAAGGGGATTAGTTAAGCCACGCCTTAGAAACACTTTGAAACAGATGAAAGGACTTGAGCACTCGAGAACACGGCGCTGATGTGGGGACCTACACGTCCTTCTTACGTGCTCTAGGTTTGGCTCATGACGAAGATCCACGGTTAAATGCGACGTGGACATCGGAACATAGATTTTAATTTTCCAGTGGGATGGAATTATCACCACTGATAAAGGAACATTTTGGACTCTTGTAAGCCTTGAGAAAGTCGCGGGACAAAATTCCTTTGTGTGACGAAACACGTGTTGGCTGATGCAAGAACAAAGAGAATAAAGAAAAGAAACCAAGCTCAAAAATGTCTCTGTATCATTTATGCTTGACTAAAACAAATTGGATAATTGCATATTACTTAAAAGACGTGTGCTGAGGATTGTGTTTATGTTTATGTTGGTTTCGACCAGGTGTTTGGGGAGACTGGTGGTTCTTCTCACCTTTCAGCACCGTCCATATAAATTTCTCAGAAATCTAAATAGTGTGTAAGTGCTACTCATTCTTGGAGCGCCATTTTACCTATAACCATACCACTGCACCGTCGTGAATCAGCCTCCCAATTTAGTTCAGCCCCAAATTCCGCCTTTCACTGGTGACGCTGGATGTTAAGTCGATATGGCAATTTTTTTGCCAATTGACTACATACATCTCTTTTTGGATGTTGACTTCCTTTACGAAATTGTGCAGCAAACAAATTTGCGTGCCAAACAATTTCTGAGGGAGCATGGAGGCACTCTTTGCCCAGCACTCATGCTTCTGAGCACTGCTTGTATCGCGTGTTTTGAATTCTTCCTGCCAAGTACAAACTTGTGTTTTAATCCTTAAATCTGCCTAAATACTTACTTACCTGAGCTTTGCCTCTGCTGTCCCCAGTCCGTCACGGCTCTTGGTGCCAATTGTACGGAGGGACGTGGCTCCTCCCACTATCGAGTGGCCTCATTTCCGGCCAGGGGGTATTTCTTTCGGATGGGGGCTTGGCCGCGTAGCTGCAATTAGCGCTTGCCACGAGGCTCCGTCCTTTGCTTTTTAAAAATTGCTTACATCGTGTAACATTGTATCACTGTGTGTGCGCGCTTACGTGTGCTTTCAACTTTGCCCAGCACTCGCGCTTCTGAGCACTGCTTTTTTCGCGTGTTTTGAATTCTTCATGCCAAGTACAAACTTGTGTTTTAATCCTTAAATCTGCCTAAATACTTACTTACCTGAGCTTTGCCTCCGCTGTCCCCGGTCCGTCACGGCTCTTGGTGCCGATTGTACGGAGGGACGTGGCTCCTCCCACTATCGAGTGGCCTCATTTCCGGCCAGGGGGTATTTCTTTCGGATGGGGGCTTGGCCGCGTAGCTGCAATTAGCGCTTGCCGCGAGTCTCCATCCTTTGCTTTTTAAAAATTGCTTTTATCGTGTAACATTGTATCACTGTGTGTGCGCGCTTACGTGTGCTTTCAACTTTGCCCAGCACTCGCGCTTCTGAGCACTGCTTGTATTGCGTGTTTTGAATTGTTCCTGCCAAGTACAAACTTGTGTTTTAATCCTTAAATCTGCCTAAATACTTACTTACCTGAGCTTTGCCTCCGCTATCCCCGGTCCGTCACGGCTCTTGGTGCCGATTGTACGGAGGGACGTGGCTCCTCCCACTATCGAGTGGCCTCATTTCCGGCCAGGGGGTATTTCTTTCGGATGGGGGCTCGGCCGCGCAGCGTACACGCGCAGCGGGCGCGCCGCTGGCGCGCCTAAGGCAAGCCCGTCTGCGCCCGTCTGCGCTTGGACGACGCCAGTCGCCAGTCACTCTGCCAGTTTTGAGGAAAACTCCTACTCTTATTCCCGCGACAACCTTCTGGCTATTAGATCTTCAATGAGCACGGACTGCTCTCCCCTATCTAATCCCCCTATGGGCCCTTTCTGTTGCAGGAACTGTGGCTATAATTCTGAAGTTACCCAGCGACCCCCTCCTAAACAATCGCTGGTTGCAGGACAGTATATTAAAATGCTCAGTCTTAATTGCCGGTCATTGGTCAAACACTACCTAGACGTGTTCGACCTACTCCAAGACAAGTCTCCGGATGTCCTTTTCCTGACAGAAACCTGGTTGTCAGCCGACACGCTGGTTGAACCGGGTCTGGCACTTCCCACAGGCTATAGCATCTGCACCCTCAATCGAGAGTCAAGGGGGCGGGGGGCAATTGTCTGAAAATCACACTTCACCTGCACACTGGTTAAGGAAGATGTAGCGGGCTGTGAGTGTGGCCGTTTTGGGATCTCTCTCAACGCTAATTTCACCTTGACGGGCCTAATAGTGTACCGTCCTCCGGGCCCTTCTAAGGAGGGGAGGATTGCGCTGGCAGATCTAGTAGGCACTCTGGTTGTGAGGTATGCCAACTTTCTGGTCATTGGTGATTTAAACCTACACCTTGACAATCCTCATGATTCAGAGGCGGTTAATTTTTCCGCGGACCTTGTGGCCTGCCAGCTGCTCCAACTGGTCCACAGTCCCACTCACTCTGCGGGCCACTTACTTGACCCAGTTTTCTCCAACTTTTCGGGTCTCTCTGTTTCTACCCCCACTCCACTATGCTGGATGGATCATTATCTGATCTCTATGAAGCTTCTTGGGGTGGTGTCATCCCGTAGGCCCCATCAGAATTGCACTCTCCGCTGTCCCTGGCATAAATTAAACTTTGACCAGCTCTGCACCTCCCTCTCATCAAGTATGCCCTGCTGGCCAGACGACCCTGACTTGGCCAGTGACGTTTTCACCGACTGGATAAGGCTTCCGCTGGATGCTATGGTCCCGGCCAAGTGGTCAAAGGGACGTAATACCAAGTCCAACCCCTGGTACAATGGCAACCTCTCCATCATGCGCAAAGCGTGTAAATGGCTGGAACGGGAGTGGAGGCGAGATTTTGATATCACTCTGAAAGGCCATTATCAATCCGCCATAAAAAAATACCACAGGGCTGTTCAGAAAGCACGGGCTTCCTATTTCTCGGAGGAGATCAGAAATAGTCAGAATGCCACCAAGAAGATCTACTCCATCATTACTAGCCTAAAAAACGCTGGGGCACCTAGGGCACCCAGGGCACCCACAGTCAAGTCTAATGAGCACTGTGAGGACCTAGCCACCTTTTTCATAAACAAGGTGGAAAACAGCTACAAAACCTTCCCTTCGACGGTTCTGGGTAGTGATTCCGAGGACTTATCCCCATCTGCTCATATATTAGCCACCTATCCACCCATTACTGAAGAAGCACTTACTACACTCTGCTGGAAGGTTAAATCTGATTCCCCGACTGACCCTATGAAGCCGGAACATCTGAGGAGATTACTATCTGTCCTACTTACACCGCTGGGCCAGGTCATCAACCTGTCTCTGGCCAGGGCCATTGTCCCTAGGTCATGGAAGCAGGCCAGTGTTATGCCGCTTCTAAAGAAGCCCACATTAGACCCGACTAAACTGGAGAACTTCCGCCCTATCTCCCTGCTGCCTTGGATTTAAAAATCACTGAAGCACATGTCAATTCCATCTTGTCTAACTATCTGGAGGAAAATCACATTCTGGACTCCTCTCAGTGTGGCTTCTGCCGTGGCCTCAGCACTGAATCAGCCCTCCTAGCTGTATCTGAACATCTGAGAGCAGCTCTGGATGAGGGACGGACCTCGGCACTGATCCTATTGGACCTCAGTGCCGCCTTTGATACGGTCTCACACCAGATCTTGATTCAAAGACTGAAGGAGGCCGGCATTGCGGGCGCTGCCCTGTCCTGGCTCACCTCTTTTCTCTTCAGACAGGTCTTTCCAAGTTTCGGCTCCCCCTTTTTCATCTAGGGTGTTTCCCATCAAACAGGGGGTCCCACATGGCTCTGCGCTAAGCCCTACACTTTTCAACTTGTATGTCCAGCCGCTGGCCGCACTAGCTAAAAGGAGAGGATTGACGATCGTGTCATATGCAGATGACACCCAACTTGTAGTCGCCCTCTCCAATGACTGCCAAAATGATGCGGCCAAGTTTCAAAGTGGCCTGGCGGATGTAGCAGAGTGGTTGACTGCCAATTGCCTACAGCTCAACGCCAGCAAGACTGAGGTCCTGCTGGTCGGGAAGGATCATGAGCTGTGGAGCGGACATTGGTGGCCCTCCTCCTTGGGACCCCCCCCCCACTCCAAAAAAGGTGGTGAAAAATCTGGGCGTATGGGTTGACTCGGCGCTGAGCTTCCAAGCTCAAACCAAGAGGGTGGCGGTGACATGTCTTGGCATTCTGCGCAGTCTTAGACCCATGTTGGGTTTCTTTGACCCCTCCATCCGGCAGACCATTGTGCAAGCATCTGTCCTATCTAGACTGGACTACGCCAGCGTGCTCTATCTTGGGGTCAATAAGACCGAGATCTCAAGACTTCAGAGGGTCCAGAATGTTGCCACCAGAACTCTTCTTGCCATGCCCAGTCGCTGCCCCACCTCCAACACCATTCGGCGGCTACACTGGCTGCCAATGGAGAGGCGGGTGGAGTTTAAATCTCTCTGCTTTGCTTTTAAGATCCTGATATCCCCCACCTCTGGCATAATATCTGGCCTGCTCTCGACCTACACTCCCTCGCGTCATCTGAGCTCTGCAGGCAAACACTTGGTCTCTATACCACGTGTGAAGAGGGCTCGTGCTGGTGGTCGCTCGTTCCGTGTTCTGGCTGCCAAGCTCTGGAATGATCTTCCGCCTCACATCCGGAGCATGGACAACTACCTGACCTTTCGAAAAGAGTTAAAGACCCATCTGTTCCCTCATTAGGTCCCCCTTCCTCTGACCCTATTGTCTTCCCTGGTCCATCTTGTCTTCTCTTAGGAGGGATACTCGCTGCTTAGCCTCTATTTTGCTCAGCGCCGGGACGCCCCGTTGCTGGGGCAGCTGCACGCTCTACAAGCTATTTTAACATAACATAACTCTTGGGCCTCATTCTAGGGCACACAAGTGGACTCCCACTTCTTTAGGGGAGTTGAAGATATTTTTGGGCCTCACGCTTAAAATGGGGGTAGTGCATAATCCAACCTTGCTATCCTACTGGTCTACTCGCACGATTTGGTTAACCCCCATCTTCGCACCATACATGAGCAGAGATTATTTTTTGCTATTGCAACGCATGCTGCATTTCAATGACAATTCTGCTGCATTGCCCCGGGACCATCCAGACCATGACAGGTTGTTCAAAATTCGGCCTGTCGTGGAACATTTGTCTGCCAGGTTTCCAGAGGGTTATACTCCTGGAAAGAATATAGTCATTGATGAGTCCTTGATCTTGTATAAAGGGCGGCTGCTGTTTAGGCAGTACATTCCGAGCAAACGCGCTTGCTATGGCATCAAGCTGTACATGCTGTGTGAGAGCTCGACTGGCCATGTGTACAGCTTGAGAGTGTATACAGGGAAGGACACACAACTCTTAACCCTGTAGGTTGCCCTCCCACACTAGGGGTCACAGGAAAGATCCTATGGGAGCTTGTCCTGCCATTTTTTCACAAAGGTTATAACCTTTATGTGGACAATTTCTATACAGGAGTAGAGCTGTTCAGTGAGCTCTACAAAGCTGGCACCGTGGCTTGCGGTACAATTCGTTGTCGCCGCAAAGGATTCCCGCAGGAGCTTGTTTGCAAGAAGCTCCAGAAATCCCAGAGCACTGCGTTGCGTTCCAATGAACTGCTCGCAGTCAAGTTCTCAGATAGGTGTGATGTGTACGTGCTCACTACAATTCATGCTGAGAGCACTTCCCCTGTCACGGTTTGGGGTCAGATGGCCGAAGTCCACAAGCCCACCTGTATACTTGATTACAACAAGTACATGGGCGGAGTGGACAAGAACGACCAGGTTCTTCAGCCATACACTGCAAGAAGTAAAACTAGCACTTGGTATAAGAAACTGTTTACTCACCTGCTCCAGATGGCAACATACAATGCGTATGTTGTTTATCGTCAGGCCACCACAGGAAGACTCATGTCTTTCCTTGACTTTCAGTTGTCTGTGATTGAAAGTCTCATTGCTACAGAAGCAGCAGCCTCCACTTCATGTGTTCTGGAGGATGTGGCAAGGCTGCAGGAGCGACACTTTGCTGATAAAATTCCTGCAACACCAAAAAAGGAGCGACCATGTCGTTGTTGTAAAGTGTGCTCGATGCAGGGAAAGAGGCAGGAGACTCGTGTTTACTGTCCCCAGTGCCCAAGTAAGCCTGCCTTCTGTTTTCCTGCATGCTTTATGTTGTATCATACTAAAGCAAAATACTGGGAAGTTGACTGAGGTGGAGCTGCCAATAGGTAAACCTTTCAATTGGTGTGAATGGATACCTACTGTCTGTGGCCCACTCCTTCACTACTCAAGCAGCTGCAGAATATTTGTTCCTCTACTTCAGGAAATCTTGGACTTTTCAACACCTTTATCTGCTTTCAGAACGTGGTAGTTGTTCTGTTCGCCAATTGACAAGTGCATTATAGTCCCCACTCTGCACATACTGGTGGACAGAACATACGCCACGTTGTCACGGAGTACCCGTGTTTCACATTCAACTGTTCTTCATAGTTTATGATGTTCTCTTTAGAAAGCTGTTGAAAATTTCCAGCATGTTTGCCTTATTTTCAAAGGTAGATATGCTCGCTCAGTTCAAGATATGGCCTACTGGGATACTCGGACACCCCCCGACTTGCATCCACAAACTGGAAGGAGTTGGATTTAGCACAGTGAGAGCATTGATAGCACGTGACAGAAATGTTTTCTCAAGCTTCAAGTAGCTAGAGATGGAAGGCATTAGTATAGGGTCTCTTGACAATTAGACTGGATTAGTCAGGACTCTGATGAGGACAGACACATGAACGGGTTAGAGCAGCCTATGGTAGATGCGCTTTCCGAGGAATATTGTAAAGGTAGAAGGCAGATAGTAAAGGTAGTATAGATACACGTCATGACTTCATCTTCACCCATAGATTCAAATCCATTGCTGCCACACTCGCACTGAATGTACTATAGTACTTATGGGTCAATGCTGCTTGCCATGTTCATCCTCCTTTAGAACTCAGTAGATGGTCAGTTTGCTGTATGATAAGTGCATTACAGTCACTGCACATAACAGTGGATTGGACATATGCTACGTTGTCATGGACTACCCGTGTTTCACATTCAACCGTTCTTCATAGTTTATGATGTTATCTTTAGAAAGCTTTTGAAAATTTCCAGCATGTTTGCCTTAGTTTCAAAGGTAGATAAGCTTGCTCAGCTCGAGGAATGGCTTTGCGGCATACTCGGGCACCCCCCAATTTGCATCCACAAGCAGGAAGGAGTTGGATTTAGCACAGTGAGTGCGCTAAAGGCGCATGAAAGACATGTCTTCCTGAGCCTCATGTGGCTGTCATGGGAGCCATTAGTAAAGGTTCACTCGGCATGCGTTCGGTAACGTTCAGGAAGAAGGAGGGTGAGACTTGACAGGTGGTAAAATGTAATCAAACTCATTATGTCTTGTGGCATATGAATGTGATGGGCCCTTGCATAGTGGTGGTATGTTTATCTGAGTGCAAGTGATCTGGTTGATTGGGCCTGTGGCTGGAGGTATGGAAGTCTTGTGTGTGGTGTGTGAATGGCGTGTGAATGGACCATAAAGTGGTTGATGCCGTGAAGTGGCTTTATGGCTCCCCTTCAGAAGGATTGGCTTCAATATTTACATACTTTGGTAAGTATTTGTGCTTTGAAGCCAGTGTTTCTGGAGGTGCTAAAACCAACCAGTGTAAGTGGTGAATTAGCTTTATCAAATTAGTGTTAGATTTATATTTGTGGCGGTTTAATGGCCTTTTCTAAGACTTTTTTTTTTACAATATGGGAAGCAGGGCACTTTGTGCCCTAGCTCAGTCGTCACCTAGGCAAACCTTCACATTTCTGAGTAGTAGACAAGGAGGGAAGTACAAGGGTGAATGACTTGCGTGGCTCTCACTGGGTTTGTTTTACCCAACATCCCCTGCAAACCTTAAATTTAGCTGAAAAAATCACTTTGTCCACACATTTTTGTGTGGTAAAGTTGTGGGATCACCGGGCTGACACAAATTTCCTACTACCCAGCGTTTCCCCTAGTCTCCCGATAAAAATGGTACCTCACTCGTGTGGGTGGCCCAAGTACCCGCGACAGGCAAGGGCCCAAAACGTATTGAGGAGACATCAAAATTGCCTACCACAAAACGACCTGGTTTTGCAAGGGGGGTCACCTGGGTTTTTGGCCCCGTGCTCGGTGGCCATCTAGGGAAATCTACCAAACCCACACATTTCTGAAAACGATACACCCGGGGGATTCCAGGGAGGTATGGCTTGCGTGGATCCCCCAACGTTTTCTTACTCAGAATCCCCTGCAAACCTCAGAATTAGCTGAAAAAATCACTTTTTCCACACATTTTTGTGTGGTAAAGTTGTGGGATCACCGGGCTGACACAAATTTCCTACCACCCAGCGTTCCCCCAGGTCTCCCGATAAAAATGGTACCTCACTCCTGTGGGTGGCCCAAGTACCCGCGACAGGCAAGGGCCCAAAACGTATTGAGGAGACATCAAAACTGCCTATCACAAAACGACCTGGCTTTGCAAGGGGGTCACCTGGGTTTTTGGCACGTGCTCGGCGGCCATCTAGGGAAACCTACAAAACTCACACATTTCTGAAAACTAGACACCCTGGGGAGTCCGATGAGGTATGGCTTGCGTGGATCCCCCAACGTTTCCCTACCCAGAATCCCCTGCAAACCTCAAATTTAGCTGAAAAAAATCATTTTTTCCACACACTTTTGCGTGGGATCACCGTGCCGGCACAAATGTCCTACCACCCAGCATTCCCCTTGTTCTCCCGAGTAAAATGATACCTCACTTGTGTGGGTGGGGCAAGGGCCTGTGACTGGGAGGAGTATAAAATATAGGGATTAAGGGTATAGCACTGAGAATTCTAAGCGCTACATTTTTTTAAAAATAAGTTTTTAGCCAATTCTGCATTGGACACCCACAAAAATGAGGTATCATTTTACTCGGAAGACTGAGGGGAATACTGTGGGGTAGGACATTTGTGCCGGCACGGTGATTCCACACAAAAATATGTGGAAAATGTGGTTTTTTCAGCTAATTTTGAGGTTTGCAGTGGATTCTGGGTAGGGAAACGTTGGGGTTTCCACGCAAGCCATACCTCATCGGACTCCCCAGGGTGTCTAGTTTTCATAAATGTGTGGGTTTTGTAGGTTTCCCAAGATGGCCACGAGCCAGGGGTGAAAAAACCAGGTGCCCTCCCCTGCAAAACCAGGTTGTTTTGTGATAGGTAATTTTGAAGTCTCCACAGTACGATTTGGGCCATTTCCTGTTGCAGCCACTTTGCCTACCCACACAAGTGGGGTACCATTTTATCGGGATACCTGGGGAATGCTGGGCAATAGGAAATTTGTGTCAGCCCGGTGATCCCACAACTTTCCCACACAAAATGTGTGGAAAAAGTGATTTTTTCAGCTAAATTTGAGGTTTGCAGGGGATTCTGGGTAAGAAAACGTTGGGGGATCAACGCAAGCCATACCTCATTGGACTCCCTGTGTGTCTAGTTTTCAGAAATGTGTGAGTTTGGTAGGTTTCCCAAGATGGCCGCCGAGCCTGGGGCCAAAAACTCAAGGGACACCCCTTGCAAAACCAGGTTGTTTTTGTGATAGGTAATTTTGATGTCTCCTCAATACGTTTTGGGCCCTTGCCTGTTGCGGGTACTTGACCCACCCACACAAGTGAGGTACCATTTTTCTCAGAAGACTTTGGGAAATGCGGGGTGGGTGGAATTTTGTGGATCCATGCAGATTCCCGAACTTTCCACCACAGAAATGTGAGGAGAATGTGTTTTTTTTTTACAAAGTTTGAGGTTCGCAAGCGATTCTGGATAACAGAACCTGGTGAGAGCCAGACAAGTCACCCCGTACTGGATTCCCCTGGGTGTCTAGTTTTCAAAAATGTATAGGTTTGCTAGGTTTCCCTAGGTGCCGGCAGAGCTAGGGTTCAAAATCTACAGCCAGACACTTTGCAAAAAAAGGGTCCGTTTTCACTGTGAAAATGTGGTGTGTCCACGTTGCGTTTTGGGCCGTTTCCTGAACTGGGCACTACACCTACCCACAAAAGTGAGGTACCATTTTTATCGGGAGACTTAGGGAAACACAAAATTGTAGACCAACTGTTATTACCTATTGACTTTCAATGCATTTCTGCCTTCCAAATGTAAGACAACGTGTAAAAAGAAGTCACTTTGAAAAATAACCTATAATTCACATGCTGGTATGCATACCCACAATTTTGGAGACGTGCAAATAGCTACTGTTTCTAAACTCTATATTTTGTTCCCATTTCAGAAATATATAGGTGACTTTCATACCGATTTTTCCCTGATTATATTTTCCCAAATGAATTGGTATATACCTGGTACACAATAAAAAACCATTGCAAGATGCTGCTCAGTAATTGACTCTGGGTTCCTTGGGTTCTTGGTAAACCTACAAGTCCTATATATCCCCACAACCAGAAGGGTCCAGCAGATGTAACGGTATATTGCTTTCAAACATCTGTCATACTTAGTAGAAGTTACAGGTTAAAACGTTGGCACAAATGGCTGTTTTTTTAACTCATTTTCAATTGTTTCTATTTTCAACTATTAGTTTCTATACAAAAACCTTGAAGGTTCTACACAAATGACCCCTTGCTGAATTAAAAATGTTGTCTAATTTTCAGAAATGTATAGCTTTCCAGGATCCATGATTGCTTTCTTACCCATTTTTACTATTAACTGGAAGGAGGTTGAAAACACAAAAAATAGCCAAAATAGGCTATGTCCCAGAAAAATGCCAAAACTGTGTGAAAAATGTTGGTTTTCTGACAAAAGTATGCTTGTCTCTGAAAGCTGGGAAGATGGTAATTTCAGCACCACAACCCCTTTGTTGATACCATTTGCAGGGAAAAAACCAGACGCTTTCATCTGTAGCCGTTTTTTCCCATTTAAAAAAAATAAAATAATAATTAGCTGTATTATGGCTAATTTCTGGGTCCCCTCCATGGGAATCAAGAAACCCTGGGTACCTTTGAAATCCCCATGATGTTGGAAGAAAAGGACGCAAATTTTGCGTGGATACCTTATGTGGTCAAAAAGTTACAGGGGCCTAAGCACAAACTACCCCAAATAGCCAGAAAAGGGCTCAGCACTGGGGGGGGGGGGGGGAAAGGCCCAGCAGTTAAGGGTTTAAGAGATGGGGAGGAGGGGTTTATGGATTTTGGAACGATTGAGATTTTACTGTGAATTGTCTATTTTATCATACATGCCAATAAAAATCAGTTTCCAAAAAAATAAAAAACATACTCGAAGCACAGCTAACAAACCTAAGGGTATGCTTTGCCACAAATGTGACCCAATTAGCAAAGGGTCATGTGTACACCCTCACTGTGTATGTTCAGCTTTGGATAGAACTATTTGCCTGATTACCAAAATAATGATGCCGTCTGTAGTGCATCCGCTAACTCATCAAGCTAGTGCATCTATCAGAAACAGCCCAACAGGTAAACCAGATTCAGCTATGTGTATCCCTGCAGATAGCCCATGATCCTTGATGGAGGCACTCAAGGCACTAATTAATGCTGGTGAGTGCAGTAAAACCCTGCACTCATTAGTGTGTAGGCCTTTAGACCACTTTCTGTGGAAGAGGTGCAGGTTGTCAGTTCAGAGATACTTTCTTTGTAGCTCCTGCGCATTGCCAATCACTCTGTAGGGGCTTTCCAGTTTCAGGCGCTCTAGGTAGGAGGTGCAAGAGGTCACAGTGCAAAATGCAATCTGTGGTTGCGATTCAGTTGGGGAACATAGGAGGTTCTTCATGCCCATGTACCTCAGTCTGTAATGTATATATAACCATTCTCTCATTTGCAAATAGGTCAAGCCCCATGTAAATAAAATTAGCCCACTTGCTATTTTCCAAATTCTAACCTTCTACCAGCGAACTGGGTTTTACAGAAGGGGCTGTGCAAAGCTTTGTGGTCCGTTTGATAATAGTGATGTTCCTCAATATTGATAAAAGTGCATGTGAGTGGATTTTGGTGTCTTGAAGGCATTGCTAAAATGATCCACTGTGCCCTCTTAACTAAGCCTTGACATACATTTGCATTGTATTTTTCATTGCAATTACCCGAATATAGACTGTACAACACCAGTCTAATAACAGAGGATCATCGTTGTAAAATGCCTCATTTCATACACTTTAAATGATTATGGAGAGCTGACATCCTTCTTTTGCCAGGGCCTTTGTCAGGCGGCCATTGCAGCTTACACTACCCATTGCCCGTGCCAGCACTGCCAATGACAGCACCTGCACAACTACTGATATTACATTGCTACGAGTGTGACAATTCAAACTATTTGAGGCCTCCAAAGCTATTAGAATGGCTTTGGTGGCAGACATTAGTTGATTTTAATTTATATTGAATTAGTAAACAATAGTTGTTCTGCTCATCTCTAATTTTCAGAAACAGTGCTACCATGTGGCAGCTGTCATAAGTGCCAGTGTTGACAATTAAGTGCTGGTGCCGAGCACCGGAAACCACTGGCTCAAATTAAGCACTGCTTCTTTCTGGTTTAGCCACAATCTCAGTTGCTGACAGCAGCATCAACCATATACGGTCAGCTGATAAAGTCAACAATAACTGTCTCTCAGCTTTGGCATGAGTGATGGACTTTGATCAGTCCTGGTTGTCTTTGAAGACAGCACCAACAAAAGTTATAATGGCAAAGCCAATATGTCTGTCTTGTGTTATGGGTCCTGTCTAAAATAAAAACAGTGTTGCTGCCTTTAACCCCTTCCATGCTCATGACAAGCTCAGCTCGTCATGCTGCGCGGTAGCGCTGTGCGCATGACGAGCTGAGCTCGTCACGACCCCACCCGCGATCGGAATGTCCAGCACATGAGCGGAATTCCGATCGCGGTCAAGGGGTTAAACCAAAACAATCACAACTATCGCTTTCTGTATACAAAGCATCTATGACATGAAGAATTTATAGTATGATGATTCAGTATACTTTTGAGATGTAAAATAATCCCTCATACAATATAAGCACTCTTTAGAATGAGTAATGGTATACAGAACAGCCAACAGCATGGAGTGAAAGAGAAAGCCTCCTCTGGTGGAGCCAAAGCTAATTCAATGTATGGTATTAATAACTGGTATCCAAGGGTGTACCAGAATCCTGCATTGTCAAGCCAGGCATAAAAAACGACCTAAGAGCAATAGAACAGCTAGGGAATGCAAGGATAGACCATGACCGTGACTCTAGATCTTATATGCTTTGTAGAGCTTAGTAGACAGTCTTCTGTCATCAGAAGACACAGCATGTTTTATTGTGCAGCTTTAAGTGTGCCGATTTTAACACAACACACTGCACCAGTTTACATTTGAGACTCAGTCACTGAATTACATTTTGGTGTCCTCAGACACTGTAGGTAAATTCATGCTTCTAAGAGTTGCAAGGATATCACAAGAGTTAGAAAACAATCCAGCAGTAGGGAGACGCAGACGATTACCTTCCAAAAGGTTTAGGTAGCATAAGAACGAAACTCCCAAAGTACAAGATTACCAAAAATACATGCTATGAAGGATGCAGTGCTACATTTCCGGGCATGTCTTCTACAAGGCATTGCTTTCATGTTTCTTCAGTTGGATTAATTGAAGTGAAACAAGACTACAGGTCCCAGAATCCTTAGAGTACTTAAGCAAATGTTGAGCACTAGAGCTCAGGATCCTAGTGGGACAGAGTGTCTGTCACCTGGTAATCTTAGGAAGGAGCATGAGGCGTTGCTTTGCCAAAATCTGAGAATTCTTATCTCTAGTATCCAAATATTTGTGACCTTGGTTATATTGTGAATTAGATGAAAACGAACACTGAGCAACAGAATAAAGGTACTTTGTTCATAAACACCAATAATAAATGAGGACATAGTGCAACACATCATTTATTGGATTTGAGAAAGGATAACATTTAAGTGTCAAACAAACGAAGGGGCATATCTACAAGGGCTGGCGATAAAATTATCGCCGCTTTAGCGTCCGTTTTCGGACGAAAAGCGGCGATAATTTTAACGCCCTATTAGCAAGGACACGCTAACGCGTGAATCCATGCTTCTTCGCTCTTTCCTTATCGCCCAGCTTTGCATCTCTAATGAGATGCAAAGTGGGCGTTCCCCAGAATAATGGGAGAAATGTCGCTAAGCCGACATTTCTCCTATTATCAAGGGAATCGCTAACAAGCATAGCGATAGAAAAGTAGCGATAACCACGGTTATCGCTACTTTCCTTACGCATGCTTTAATTCTGACTTAGCCATGTAATCCAATGGGAGGTGGATTACATGGCTAAGACTACCCTGCCCTATCAGCAAGGTATCGCCGGTCACAGTGCGATTATCGCTGGTTTCCCAGCGATAATCACACTAGTTTTCCAGCTATCGCTTGCATTTCTATCGCTTGGAGATAAGCGTTGCTGATAGCACGCTATCTCCGCGATAGAAAGCAGCGATAGCCGGCGATAATTATCCTAGCGCTAAGTGCGCTTAGCGATAATTATCGCCGGCCCTTGCTGATATGCCCCTAAATACGTATTTTGTTAAACCTCCAACCATATGAGGTACAGAGGAAACCTCCATTCGACGTCATTAACATGAAATAATTACTTGTCAGCAAACCATTGGCAGTTATAAACAACTTCTGATAAATAAACCTTGAATTCAGGTTCCAGGGCTGGGGATTAATCATTCACAAGATAGCCAATACCTTTTCTGATCCATCTATTATTAACCTCCACTCTTCCCTGCAGGTCTAAGTCATACTGCTTTTTTTCTTTAACCCATGCTGTGTAAAACTTGCAAAAGCATTGAGAAAGCCAATAGATTTTGCGTAGGCAAAACCTTTTGGCTTTGTTAATGCTTGTTCAATATGGAGACTCCTGTGTCGTACTTTGTGAGTGTGCAGAATTTCCTTGCTAACCGGTTTGCTTAACATGGCTCCTGTAAAAATGAAAACATATTGAAAACATCTTATTTATGTTCTTTATTTTGGCAAGAACTGCTTATCCGAACATACCCCTACTGTTCAGCCTAATAATATGTCTGTTTTTTTATTAGCATTCGATGTAATAAAGTTATATTCATGTTCATAACAATGACAATTGAATTTAAATGATTTGCTATTTATTCTTCTGTGTGGGTTTTGTAGGTTTCCCAAGATGGCCACGAGCCAGGGGTGAAAAAACCAGGTGCCCTCCCCTGCAAAACCAGGTTGTTTTGTGATAGGTAATTTTGAAGTCTCCACAGTACGATTTGGGCCATTTCCTGTTGCAGCCACTTTGCCTACCCACACAAGTGGGGTACCATTTTTATCGGGATACCTGGGGGAATGCTGGGCAATAGGAAATTTGTGTCAGCCCGGTGATCCCACAACTTTCCCACACAAAAATGTGTGGAAAAAGTGATTTTTTCAGCTAAATTTGAGGTTTGCAGGGGATTCTGGGTAAGAAAACGTTGGGGGATCAACGCAAGCCATACCTCATTGGACTCCCTGTGTGTCTAGTTTTCAGAAATGTGTGAGTTTGGTAGGTTTCCCAAGATGGCCGCCGAGCCTGGGGCCAAAAACTCAAGGGACACCCCTTGCAAAACCAGGTTGTTTTTGTGATAGGTAATTTTGATGTCTCCTCAATACGTTTTGGGCCCTTGCCTGTTGCGGGTACTTGACCCACCCACACAAGTGAGGTACCATTTTTCTCAGAAGACTTTGGGAAATGCGGGGTGGGTGGAATTTTGTGGATCCATGCAGATTCCCGAACTTTCCACCACAGAAATATGAGGAAAATGTGTTTTTTTTTACAAAGTTTGAGGTTTGTAAGGGATTCTGGGTAACAAACCTGGTGAGAGCCAGACAAGTCACCCCATCCTGGATTCCCCTGGGTGTCTAGTTTTCAAAAATGTATAGGTTTGCAAGGTTTCCTTAGGTGCCGGCAGAGCTAGGGTTCAAAATCTACAGCTAGGCACTTTGCAAAAAAAGGGTCCGTTTTCACTCTGAAAATGTGATGCGTCCACTTTGCGTTTTGGGCCGTTTCCTGTAGTGGGCACTAGGCCTACCCCCACACAAGTGAGGTACCATTCTTCTCGTAAGACTTTGGGATATGCGGGATGGGTGGAATTTTGTGGATCCACGCAGATTCCAGAACTTTCCACCACAGAAATGTTAGGAAAATGTGTTTTTTTTTACAAAGTTTGAGGTTTGCAAGGGATTCTGGGTAACGGAACCTGATGAGAGCCAGACAAGTCACCCCATCCTGGATATCCTTGGGTGTATAGTTTTACAAAATGTATAGGTTTGCTAAGTTTCCCTAGGTGCCGGCAGAGCTAGGGTTCAAAATCTACAGCTAGGCACTTTGCAAAAAAAGGGTCCGTTTTCACTGTGAAAATGTAGTGTATCCACGTTGCGTCTTGGGCCGTTTCCTGTCGCGGGCGCTAGGCCTACCCACACAAGTGAGGTACCATTTTTCTTGGAAGACTTTGGGGAATGCGGAGTGGGTGGAATTTTGTGGATCCACGCAGATTCCAGAACTTTCCACCACAGAAATGTGAGGAAAATTTTTTGGGGGACAAATTTTGAGGTTTGCAAGGGATTCTGGGTAACAGAACCTGGTGAGAGCCAGACAAGTCACCCCATCCTGGATTCACCTTGGTGTCTAGTTTTCAAAAATGTATAGGTTTGCTGGTTTCCATAGGTGCCAGCAGAGCTAGGGTTCAAAATCTACAGCTAGGTGCTTTGCAAAAAATGGGTCAGTTTTCACTGTGAAAATGTGGTGTGTCCACGTTGCGTTTTGGGCCATTTCCTGTCGCCAGCGCTAGGCCTAGCCATACAAGTGAGGTACCAGTTTTCTCTGAAGACTTTGGGGAATGCGGAGTGGGTGGAATTTTGTGGATCCACGCAGATTCCAGAACTTTCCACCACAGAATCGTGAGGAAAATGTGTTTTTTTTTACAAAGTTTGAGGTTTGCAAGGGATTCTGGGTAACAGAACGTGGTGAGAGCCAGACAAGTCACCCCATCCTGGATTCCCCCGGGTGCCTAGTTTTCAAAAATGTATAGGTTTGCTAGGTTTCCCTAGGTGCCGGCAGAATTAGTGTTCAAAATCTACAGCTAGGCACTTTGCAAAAAAAGGGTCAGTTTTCACTGTGAAAATGTGGTGTGTCCACGTTGCGTTTTGGGCCGTTTCCTGTCGCAGGCGCTAGGCCTACCCACACATGTAAGGTACCATTTTTCTCGGAAGACTTTGGGGAATGCGGAGTGGGGGGAATTTGGTGGATCCACACAGATTCCAAAACTTTCCACCACAGAAATGTGAGGAGAATGTGTTTTTTTTTTACAAAGTTTGAGGTTCGCAAGCGATTCTGGATAACAGAACCTGGTGAGAGCCAGACAAGTCACCCCATACTGGATTCCCCTGGGTGTCTAGTTTTCAAAAATGTATAGGTTTGCTAGGTTTCCCTAGGTGCCGGCAGAGCTAGGGTTCAAAATCTACAGCCAGACACTTTGCAAAAAAAGGGTCCGTTTTCACTGTGAAAATGTGGTGTGTCCACGTTGCGTTTTGGGCCGTTTCCTGAACTGGGCACTACACCTACCCACAAAAGTGAGGTACCATTTTTATCAGGAGACTTAGGGAAACACAAAATTGTAGACCAACTGTTATTACCTATTGACTTTCAATGCATTTCTGCCTTCCAAATGTAAGACAACGTGTAAAAAAGAAGTCACTTTGAAAAATAACCTATAATTCACATGCTGGTATGCATACCCACAATTTTGGAGACGTGCAAATAGCTACTGTTTCTAAACTCTATATTTTGTTCCCATTTCAGAAATATATAGGTGACTTTCATACCGATTTTTCCCTGATTATATTTTCCCAAATGAATTGGTATATACCTGGTACACAATAAAAACCATTGCAAGATGCTGCTCAGTAATTGACTCTGGGTTCCTTGGGTTCTTGGTAAACCTACAAGTCCTATATATCCCCACAACCAGAAGGGTCCAGCAGATGTAACGGTATATTGCTTTCAAACATCTGTCATACTTAGTAGAAGTTACAGGTTAAAACGTTGGCACAAATGGCTGTTTTTTTAACTCATTTTCAATTGTTTCTATTTTCAACTATTAGTTTCTATACAAAAACCTTGAAGGTTCTACACAAATGACCCCTTGCTGAATTAAAAATGTTGTCTAATTTTCAGAAATGTATAGCTTTCCAGGATCCATGATTGCTTTCTTACCCATTTTTACTATTAACTGGAAGGAGGTTGAAAACACAAAAATAGCCAAAATAGGCTATGTCCCAGAAAAATGCCAAAACTGTGTGAAAAATGTTGGTTTTCTGACAAAAGTATGCTTGTCCCTGAAAGCTGGGAAGATGGTAATTTCAGCACCACAACCCCTTTGTTGATACCATTTGCAGGGAAAACCAGACGCTTTCATCTGTAGCCGTTTTCCCATTTAAAAAAATAAAATAATAATTAGCTGTATTATGGCTAATTTCTGGGTCCCCTCCATGGGAATCAAGAAACCCTGGGTACCTTTGAAATCCCCATGATGTTGGAAGAAAAGGACGCAAATTTTGCGTGGATACCTTATGTGGTCAAAAAGTTACAGGGGCCTAAGCACAAACTACCCCAAATAGCCAGAAAAGGGCTCAGCAATGGGGGGGAAGGCCCAGCAGTTAAGGGTTTAAGAGATGGGGAGGAGGGGTTTATGGATTTTGGAACGATTGAGATTTTACTGTGAATTGTCTATTTTATCATACATGCCAATAAAAATCAGTTTCCAAAAAATAAAAAACATACTCAAGCACAGCTAACAAACCTAAGGGTATGCTTTGCCACAAATGTGACCCAATTAGCAAAGGGTCATGTGTACACCCTCACTGTGTATGTTCAGCTTTGGATAGAACTATTTGCCTGATTACCAAAATAATGATGCCGTCTGTAGTGCATCCGCTAACTCATCAAGCTAGTGCATCTATCAGAAACAGCCCAACAGGTAAACCAGATTCAGCTATGTGTATCCCTGCAGATAACCCATGATCCTTGATGGAGGCACTCAAGGCACTAATTAATGCTGGTGAGTGCAGTAAAACCCTGCACTCATTAGTGTGTAGGCCTTTAGACCACTTTCTGTGGAAGAGGTGCAGGTTGTCAGTTCAGAGATACTTTCTTTGTAGCTCCTGCTGCATTGCCAATCACTCTGTAGTGGCTTTCCAGTTTCAGACGCTCTAGGTAGGAGGTGCAAGAGGTCACAGTGCAAAATGCAATCTGTGGTTGCCATTCAGTTGGGGAACATAGGAGGTTCTTCATGCCCATGTACCTCAGTCTGTAATGTATATATAACCATTCTCTCATTTGCAAATAGGTCAAGCCCCATGTAAATAAAATTAGCCCACTTGCTATTTTCCAAATTCTAACCTTCTACCAGCGAACTGGGTTTTACAGAAGGGGCTGTGCAAAGCTTTGTGGTCTGTTTGATAATAGTGATGTTCCTCAATATTGATAAAAGTGCATGTGAGTGGATTTTGGTGTCTTGAAGGCATTGCTAAAATGATCCACTGTGCCCTCTTAACTAAGCCTTGACATACATTTGCATTGTATTTTTCATTGCAATTACCCGAATATAGACTGTACAACACCAGTCTAATAACAGAGGATCATCGTTGTAAAATGCCTCATTTCATACACTTTAAATGATTATGGAGAGCTGACATCCTTCTTTTGCCAGGACCTTTGTCAGGCGGCCATTGCAGCTTACACTACCCATTGCCCGTGCCAGCACTGCCAATGACAGCACCTGCACAACTACTGATATTACATTGCTACGAGTGTGACAATTCAAACTATTTGAGGCCTCCAAAGCTATTAGAATGGCTTTGGTGCCAGACATTAGTTGATTTTAATTTATATTGAATTAGTAAACAATAGTTGTTCTGCTCATCTCTAATTTTCAGAAACAGTGCTACCATGTGGCAGCTGTCATAAGTGCCAGTGTTGACAATTAAGTGCTGGTGCCGAGCACCGGAAACCACTGGCTCAAATTAAGCACTGCTTCTTTCTGGTTTAGCCACAATCTCAGTTGCTGACAGCAGCATCAACCATATACGGTCAGCTGATAAAGTCAACAATAACTGTCTCTCAGCTTTGGCATGAGTGATGGACTTTGATCAGTCCTGGTTGTCTTTGAAGACAGCACCAACAAAAAGTTATAATGGCAAAGCCAATATGTCTGTCTTGTGTTATGGGTCCTGTCTAAAATAAAAACAGTGTTGCTGCCTTTAACCCCTTCCGTGCTCATGACAAGCTCAGCTCGTCATGCTGCGCGGTAGCGCTAGTGCGCATGACGAGCTGAGCTCGTCACGACCTCACCTCGCGATCGGAATGTCCAGCACATGAGCGGAATTCCGATCGCGGTCAAGGGGTTAAACCAAAACAATCACAACTATCGCTTTCTGTATACAAAGCATCTATGACATGAAGAATTTATAGTATGATGATTCAGTATACTTTTGAGATGTAAAATAATCCCTCATACAATATAAGCACTCTTTAGAATGAGTAATGGTATACAGAACAGCCAACAGCATGGAGTGAAAGAGAAAGCCTCCTCTGGTGGAGCCAAAGCTAATTCAATGTATGGTATTAATAACTGGTATCCAAGGGTGTACCAGAATCCTGCATTGTCAAGCCAGGCATAAAAAACGACCTAAGAGCAATAGAACAGATAGGGAATGCAAGGATAGACCATGACCGTGACTCTAGATCTTATATGCTTTGTAGAGCTTAGTAGACAGTCTTCTGTCATCAGAAGACACAGCATGTTTTATTGTGCAGCTTTAAGTGTGCCGATTTTAACACAACACACTGCACCAGTTTACATTTGAGACTCAGTCACTGAATTACATTTTGGTGTCCTCAGACACTGTAGGTAAATTCATGCTTCTAAGAGTTGCAAGGATATCACAAGAGTTAGAAAACAATCCAGCAGTAGGGAGACGCAGACGATTACCTTCCAAAAAGGTTTAGGTAGCATAAGAACGAAACTCCCAAAGTACAAGATTACCAAAAAATACATGCTATGAAGGATGCAGTGCTACATTTCCGGGCATGTCTTCTACAAGGCATTGCTTTCATGTTTCTTCAGTTGGATTAATTGAAGTGAAACAAGACTACAGGTCCCAGAATCCTTAGAGTACTTAAGCAAATGTTGAGCACTAGAGCTCAGGATCCTATGGGACAGAGTGTCTGTCACCTGGTAATCTTAGGAAGGAGCATGAGGCGTTGCTTTGCCAAAATCTGAGAATTCTTATCTCTAGTATCCAAATATTTGTGACCTTGGTTATATTGTGAATTAGATGAAAACGAACACTGAGCAACAGAATAAAGGTACTTTGTTCATAAACACCAATAATAAATGAGGACATAGTGCAACACATCATTTATTGGATTTGAGAAAGGATAACATTTAAGTGTCAAACAAACGAAGGGGCATATCTACAAGGGCTGGCGATAAAATTATCGCCGCTTTAGCGTCCGTTTTGGACGAGAAGCGGCGATAATTTTAACGCCCTATTAGCAAGGACACGCTAACGCGTGAATCCATGCTTCTTCGCTCTTTCCTTATCGCTCAGCTTTGCATCTCTAATGAGATGCAAAGTGGGCGTTCCTCCAGAATAATGGGAGAAATGTCGCTAAGCGACATTTCTCCTATTATCAAGGGAATCGCTAACAAGCATAGCGATAGAAAAGTAGCGATAACCACGGTTATCGCTACTTTCCTTACGCATGCTTTAATTCTGACTTAGCCATGTAATCCAATGGGAGGTGGATTACATGGCTAAGACCACCCTGCCCTATCAGCAAGGTATCGCTGGTCACAGTGCGATTATCGCTGGTTTCCCAGCGATAATCACACTGTTTTCCAGCTATCGCTTGCATTTCTATCGCTTTGGAGATAAGCGTTGCTGATAGCACGCTATCTCCGCGATAGAAAGCAGCGATAGCCGGCGATAATTATCCTAGCGCTAAGTGCGCTTAGCGATAATTATCGCCGGCCCTTGCTGATATGCCCCTAAATACGTATTTTGTTAAACCTCCAACCATATGAGGTACAGAGGAAACCTCCATTCGACGTCATTAACATGAAATAATTACTTGTCAGCAAACCATTGGCAGTTATAAACAACTTCTGATAAATAAACCTTGAATTCAGGTTCCAGGGCTGGGGATTAATCATTCACAAGATAGCCAATACCTTTTCTGATCCATCTATTATTAACCTCCACTCTTCCCTGCAGGTCTAAGTCATACTGCTTTTTTTTCTTTAACCCATGCTGTGTAAAACTTGCAAAAACATTGAGAAAGCCAATAGATTTTGCGTAGGCAAAACCTTTCGGCTTTGTTAATGCTTGTTCAATATGGAGACTCCTGTGTCGTACTTTGTGAGTGTGCAGAATTTCCTTGCTAACCGGTTTGCTTAACATGGCTCCTGTAAAAATGAAAACATATTGAAAACATCTTATTTATGTTCTTTATTTTGGCAAGAACTGCTTATCCGAACATACCCCTACTGTTCAGCCTAATAATATGTCTGTTTTTTTATTAGCATTCGATGTAATAAAGTTATATTCATGTTCATAACAATGACAATTGAATTTAAATGATTTGCTATTTATTCTTCTCCTAAGCTTTTAGACAAAATAATGAGCTGTAAGAATCGTTTGCTAGAGCTGCGGAAATTCCTGTCTATTCATATTTTTTTGTATTTCTAAATGCCCTTTTTGTAGGTCAGTAAAAGAACACGCCGACCGAAAATAAGCTTTTTCGTTAATCAGGCAGCATTCTAATCTGCATGAAGAGCTAATCAAAGTTTCTCAGACGAGATGATCTAAGCTGTAATAATTAACCTTTGACTTTTTGCCATTAAGGAAGAGTGTACATGCAATCTTGGCCACCCAAGGGCTACATTGATTTCATCACCTTTTATGCAGAAACACTCATCTTGCTCAAAAATCGTACACTGTTAAAGTACAGCTGAACCTGACGTGCTACCCCAGTTTGGTTACCAAAAGTGGTAAACAGCTTAATAAAGCTATGTGGAATAAGGCATTATAAATATATATTAATATTATTGGATTAGTCGTCCGAATGCAGTTGCACCCCCGCTCAGGAGAAGTAATTGGGATTAAGAACCCCTAAAAAAATATTACACAGAATCATAAATGCCAATAGGAACATTTATTAGTAAAGAAACTCTTGCCACTTATGTGTCATTCCAGAGCTTATGGTAAAGAGTATGCGTTGCTAAATGTTTTTAGTTGACTGTATTGGGGGAGGGGTTTTTGAAAAGGACATAATATGTCAGGGCAAAGATAGGAAAATGTTTTTTTTTATAAAGATGTTTCTCTGGGTTTTAGTGGTTTCTCATACATAGGGTTAAAGTCCTAAAAAAAAGAAGTGGGGGTACTAACCAAGTTCTGCAGTATGTAAGTGCAATACAGCACATGACATCACTGCCCATGACCGCACGTGGCATCACAGGAAGTGGCATCACAACCCATGACTTTACAGGACGTGACATCACAGGAAGTGAAATCAGATCCTAAGTCCTCACACATATGTTTAGCAGGTCTATCATGAGTACATTAGAGCGCATTACGAATATACCTGCAAACACTTCCGATTTAGGCAGAAGACTCACACCTACACATAAAACAATGTTGCCTTTGTCACCGTAAAGCTTCCTTTACCTAAGGATTAAATAAACTAATTCTGCTGCCAGCCTACTCCACCAGGCATAATATTCCATATTTAGCACATTTCCACATAGATAAGATTGCTTTAGCTGCCTGCACTCTCCAGAGGTGAGTCCGCTGTCCTACACGAAGTATGCTTACTCAGCATTACCCACCAGTTAATGTGTCTGTGGTGGGCACCTGCACACATTTTAGGTTAATTGGGGCTCATATTTCACCAATCAAGCAATCAGTCCGTCTTGTATATCACGTTTTGTCGCCCCGGGGGGGGTGTCCAGGTGCTGGGGTTCTGTGAGCCTTGTTCGAAAAGCCATGTCTTGAGCTTTTTCCTGAAGTCTTCCAGGGAGGGGGAGGTACCCAGGTGGAGAGGGAGTTCGGTCCATAATTTGGCAACAAGGTAGGAGAAGGACTGTCCTCCGCAGACACTCCGACGAATGTGGGGGATGTGAGCCAGGGTGAGGGAGGCGAAACTCCCTGGCAGGTTGGTGAAACATCAAGCGGTTGTTGATGAAGTGGGTCCGAAGTTGGGCAGGGCTTTGTAGACGTGTGCCAGGAGTTTGAAGAGGCATCTCTTCTGGACTGGGAGCCAGAGCAGGATCTTGAGGTGGGGGTGGTGTTGGCTCTTCTGGGGAGGTTGAGGAAGACTCTTGCTGCTGAGTTCTGGATGGTCTGGAGGTAGTTGAGGAGCTTTTTGGTGATTCCGGTGTAGAGTGTGTTGCCGTAGTCCAGGCGGCTGGTTATAAGAGCTTGGGTGTCCATTTTGCTGGTGGAGATGGGGATCCATTGGAATATCTTGTGGAGTACGTAGAGGGTGTGAAAGCAAGAGGATTATACAATGTTGATCTGTTGCTTCATGGTCAGTTGGTTGTCCAGGATGATTCTGAGGTTGCAGGTGTGGTCGGAGGGGGTAAGGGTGGAGCCGAGTGCAGTGGGCCACCAAGTGTTGTCCCAGGGGGATGACTTGTTCCCGAAGATGACCACCTACATTTTGTCCGAGTTGAGCTTTAGGAAGTTGGATTTCATCCAGGTGGCGATGTTGGACATGATGTTTTGGAAGTTGGATCTGGTGGTGTCAGGGTCTTCAGTGAGGGATAGGATAGCTGTTTGTCGTCGACATATGAGATGATGTTGAGTCCGTTTGTGGCATCATGTAGATGTTGAAGAGGGTGGGATTGAGAGAAGAGCCCTGGGGTACGCCTCAGATGATTTTTTTGTTTGCAGGGGAGAAGGAGGCAAGATGGGTCCTTTTTGTCCCGCCAGAGAGGAAGGAGGAGATCCAGTTGAGGGAGTTGCCTTGGATGCTGATGTGGTGCAGTTGGGTGATTAGGGTGTGGTGCGAGACTGTGTTGAAGGCCGCCGAGAAGTGGAGGAGGATGAGTGCTGCTGTTACTCCACGGTCGAGGAGGCATCTGATGTCATCCATGGCTTCGATCAGGGCAGTCTCGGTTCTGTGGTTGGGCTAGAAGCTGGATTGGGGGCGTCAAGCAGATTGTATTCCCCAAGGTACTCAGTGAGTTGGCGATTGATGGCTTTCTCCAGGACCTTGGTGGGGAAGGGGAGTTGCAAGATGGAGCAGTAGTTCTTGAGCTCATTGGCCTCGGAAGAAGGTTTCCTCAGTAATGGTTTGATCTCAGTGTGTTTTGATGCTTCGGGGACGGTGGCCGTGGAGATGGAGAAGTTGAGGATCCCTGTGAGGTGGATGCTGATTTCTTCCTTTTCTAGCTTGTATATGTGGTGTGGGCACGGGTCCATGGGTGCTCCAGAGTGGATGGAGGACATGATGTTGATGGTGACTTGGACCGAGAGCTGTTTCCATTTGCTGAGCTGGTGGCTGAAGATATATTTGGTTGGTGTGTGGAGGTGGTTGAGGATGGTGGGTAGAGGGTCGAAATTGTTGTAGATGTCATTGGAAGGAGTCCACTAGTGTGTCGCAGAGTGTCTGGGAGGGGTGGATCGTGGTTTCGATGGCAGCTGTGCAGGAGAACTCTCTGACGATGCTGAAGAGTTCCTTGCATGGCTCACATTAGCCTCAATGCAGCAGGAGAAGGGATCCTTCCTGGTCTCCATGAAACAGTGGTAGTAGTTGTTGAGGGCAGACCTGAAGGTACTATGGTTGGTGGTGTTTTTGCTGGAGCAACAGCGTCTTTCTAGTCTCTTGCAGTCATGTCTGAGGGTGTGTAGTTCAGGGGTGAACACGCTGGTGTGCTTGATGGGTCTGTGGCTGGTGGTGTTCTTCAAGGGGATGATGGTGTTGGTGGCAGAGAAGATCCATATGGAGAGGTTCTGGACATTGAGTTCAAGGATGTCAGAGCTGTTGAATTCAGCTTCTTTGATGGTGGTGTTCCAGAGGGGTTCCATGATTTTGCTCCAGTTTGGGGGGGACTGGTTGGGCGGTGGGTCTGGGAAGCCGGTGATGGTGAAGTGGACAAGGCTGTGGTTGGTCCAGGTCAGCTCATGGTGTTAGAGAACTTGATTCTATCACTGGCGGCAAAGATGGGGTCTGATATGTGTCGTGCGATTTGTGGGGGTGACGAGTTGCGAGAGGCCGAGGTTGCTCGTGCTCACTAGGAGGGTGACGGAGTTGGAGTCATTGGGGTCTTCAAGGTGGAAGTTCAGGTCTCCCAGGAAGGTGTAGAGTTGGGAGTTGTTCACCAGGGGGGGCGATAAAGTCCAGAATGGCATTGTAGAAGCTCGGACTGGGGCCTGGGGGGTTTTTAGATGAAGGTCCCTCTGCAGGTGGTCTTAGCATCTATTCTGATCTGAAAGTTGAGGTGTTCCATGATCAGTGTGCTGTGGTCCTCCAAAGTGGTGCATTTGAGGGAGTCCTTGTGTATGATGGTGATGCCTCCACCCTGTCTTCCAGTGCGGTAGCCGTGGGGCATTGCGGTGGTGATGTCAGGCATTGAAGCGGGGGTGAGCTGAGTTTCTGTGATGAACATTACGTAGGGGGCAAAGGTAGTGATTGTGTCCCATATTTCCGTGGCATGTTTGTAGAGGGAACGGGCATTGAGCAGCATGTAATGAAAAGTAGATCTCTGAATTGGTGTCAGCTGGGTCGGAGTTGCGGTGGCTGTGACGTCGCTGGTAAAGCGACGGTCCTAGCAGGTGAAGGGTCCATTTGTGGTTCTGAGAGAGGTGGTGTGGCAGATGCTGTCCCTCCCGGGATTGAGGGATCACATATGGCTGGCAGCGCACCAGTGGGAGGCGTGGGGGCCAGAGCTCCTGGTGCTGGGTGCAGTGTAGGCGCAGACAGGCGCAGACGGGCTTGCCTTTAGTGCACTTTTGTTGCTACGGCGGTGCGCCTGCTGCGCGAGGCTGCTCTGCGGCCTCCATTATGTAGGTCCTGGGGGTTGGGAGGGATGCTGGGAAATGGGAGGCAGTTGCTGGGTTCGTCATGAAAAAAAGGTGGTAAAGGTGCAGAGGGAAAAGTTGCTGCAGGGGCTAACTAGTACAGGAAAGAAAAAGGCTGACTGCAAAAGAAAAAACTCATACAACACACTAGGGCAAGAAGTGACCAGAGTACACCACAGGAATGAGGTACCGATCAGGGAGAGAAAAGCTAGCACTGGAGCTGCAGGCTTCACGGATGAGATGGTACAGGACCTGCTCAATGGGGTTGCGCTGCAGCCTCCATTAAGTAGGTCCTGGGGAGGGAGGGGTGATGGGAGGCAGTTGCGGGGTTCGGCAGGAAAAAAAGGTGGTAAAGGTGCAGAGGGAAAAGTTGCTGCTTGGGCTAACTAGTACAGGAAGGAAAAAAGCTGATTGCAACAGAAAAAATACATACACACCAAGGGGGCAAGAAGTGACCAGAGTGCAGCGCAAGAATGAGGCACAGATCAGGGAGAGAAAGACAAGCACTGCAGCGGCAGGCTTCACGGGGGAGCTGGTACAGGACCTGCTCCTACCAACAGACCATGACCTAAAAGAAAATAGAAAGACAGAAAAAGAAGAAATGGGAATGAGACATAGGAAATCAATGATGAAGGCAGAAAAGGGAATGGAAAATGCAAGTGTGGAGTAGTCAAAGAAAAAAGTTATGGCAACTATGACATTCCGCAATAGGACCCTAAGAAAATGTTTGGGGCTCTGCATTTGTGTTTTTACAAATTACACACTGCCCCCCAAAATGTCACCCCCACATTTAGCAGCAGACATCTCACATGTTCTCATTGTTGGCATAACTATCTCTAGTATCACAAAATAGAGAGGAGGAGGGTAGGCCACTGCACGTTCCTCCAAAAAATCAAGTACATCACTGAAAATGTATCGGGTTTAACCAAGGGAGTAAAAAGCAGTGAGCACAAGGCAAACAGTTTACTAAATTTCAGGAGAGTGTTCGACAATTGCAAACAATGGGTGAATAGAATTTATATCAGGCCACATAGGAAAGCCATCCTTTATGGAAGAGTACACTTCACACACATAAAAGTGTCATGCTTCATCATCAGCATCCTCTCCCCACCCTGGCAGGATAATACCACCAGGATGGACTCCACCTCCTTGAAGACTTGGAAGTAGGACGTGTGAGAAGTTGGCCTGGTATATGCTGTCCACTAATTATAGTGGGCACCTTGCACCAGTCCAAACAACCCCTTATTGGAGATAGGTTAAAGACAACCTTTATTGAAAGCTATCCTAGTGGTAGCTATGGAGAGCAGCCTTCAGGCTAAGTCTTGAAGGAATGTAAAGCAGCTTGTTTTACCAGTCTATAATCTCTTGAGTGACCAAATGAAAGAGGACCACACCAGGTATATATTCAAAATATATGTATTTATTGCTAAACACACCCCTCTAGTCTCTTTATGAGGCTAGACTTCGAAGTACATAAGTTATAAGTTAGTTATCTACAGTAATAGCACAAATACACGTTTGAGCCCTAGGGGCGAACCAAACCATATACCAATAAAGTGGTATAAGAACCACGACTGAGCTAGACACAGGGCCTAGAGCCTGTAGAAGTGCTTGGACCACAAGGAACCACCCAAGGTAGTGACACAGGGGACCCACGGGGGACGCGTGCAGTGTGAGAACACAGCCGTGAATCGCCGTTGACTTCTATGGGGAAAGTCGCGGTTGGAATTTTAAAGAAAAGGGACACTTAGAGGAGGACTTGGAGCAAACCCTTTTAGAACTAGGCTGTTCTAGTGTCAATACCCACGGGAGCACTGGAGTACTCGAGTTACCTCACCCAGGGGAGCCGGGTGCATAGGTGTCTTTCGGGGTCGGGTTTCGTCGTCGTTTTCAATGGCGATCTGCTGCAAAGTGCTGATGGCGGCCAAGTCTAAAGTGTTCGGGTGGATCCAAAGGTGGATCGAAGATTTGAAGAACCTGAAAGCAGAGGGGACAGAGTCTGGGTCACTAGCCAGTGACCAGGAAGGCGATGAGCGGTTGCCCACCGATGTCGAGTGCTTCAGGTAGGTTGACAGTTGTCTTGACTCTTCAGCCACGAGGTCCAGGAGGCGTCAACGACAACCAGGAGCTGGATTCGAGCTGTCCCATAATGTCTGTCGATTGCATGGGTGTCGGCGACCGGATTGGACCCAACAAGCCTTGGCAACGGCAAGTCTTGTGGAAATGGAAGAAGGACGATGCTGCAGACCAGCAAGGACTGTGGGACTCACCCAGCAAGAGTAAGTCAGGGCACGCCTGGAGCAACCAGGGAGCCCAAGCAGAAGAAGATTGGCCTTCGGGAGGGCCTACTAGCCAATGGACTAGCGACCGCAAAGGAGCCTCGAGTCGACGCACATGGAGCTGGCTCACAGGACACTCGGGGTGTGGAAGCCAAAGATCTTCGATGCAGTCGGTGCTGGAGGCTGGGGCTACTCGGAGCCCAAAGCACAACTTCGTGGGATACCCAGAGGAGGATGCACTTGCAAATGTGATCGGTATCCAGGGGTCACGGTTTCACATTACCCACGACAGCTACGGGCCTCAGCTTTGCTGGGGACTCAGGGCAGCCTCGGGGAAGTCTGGAAATCCACCTCTGGTGATGCAAAGACTTCGGCGTCCGGCGGGAGCTTCAGCGATGCAGACCGGACAATTGCTTCTTTGGTGCCTGCCAAGCAGGGGAGTCACTCCTTGACCCCAAGGGAGATTCTTCAGTCCTCTAATCTTGAAGTAGAGCGTCGAAGGTCCAGGATTCTGTGTCAGAGTTTCGTCCAGGCTAATCTAAAGTCCCAAGGACTGGGGTCCCATACTTATACTAAGATAGGGGGTTGGACATACTCTGGGGACCCACCTATGGGAGGGTCAGGGCAGAGGGGTGGTTACACCCCTTTCCCTTTGTCCAATTTCACGCCAGAGCAGGGGCTGGAAGCCCCTGAGCCAGTTTGAACTGGGGTATGCACAGGGACACCAAATGTGCCCCCAGTGCAGGACTTCAAAGCACCAGAGAGTGCTCCCGCCCAGCCCCAATACACACTATCCTGTCTGGGGAGGTGGTTACACCTCCCTGGTACAGGAAACCTATTGTCCAGGCCTCCCCTGCCGGAGTTTCGGTCAGCAGCAGGAGGCCAGACTCGTGTCTGTGGCAGCGGCATCCATTTTGTGATGCCAGGGCTCTGGAAAGTCAGTACCGGGTATACCGGTGTGTACATGTCTCTCCCTCCAGAAGGGTGGAATGCTACCCCCGCCGCCAGAACTGGTGGGGGGGTAGTATTCCAAGATGTTTGACACCAAACATGACATGTTTCCGTGCAGCCATCCCAAAGTTAGCATTTAACGCGAGGTTATAATGCGCTTAAGAGTATATTTATCGGGCTGCACTACAAACAGCATCAGAGAAGGGTCTCCGAACGCTGCAGAGGGGCCCAGCTCATGCAGGGGCACCTTCTCACATAGGAACCACGCACTCTGCCTCCAGGATTGATAAGGCCTGCCATAGGAGTGACTTATAGGTTTATATGTGTGTATGTATGTAGTGATATAGGTAGCCTATATCACAGTAAGGGGTGCATGCACCACCTTACCCAGGCTGCAGTAACAGACCTGTGGTGTCCTTTTGGCTGGCCTTCCAGGCGTGGCACAATACATGCTTCAGCCCCCGGCAGGCCTCTGAGGTACCTATGCCCTGGGTACATAGTATACCATATACTAGGGACTTATAAGGGCACTCCAGATTCCAATCAGAGATGTGCCTAAGGCACATGGAAACCATTTTAGAGAGGAAGCAGCTAGGCTGGGGTTCTGATTAGCAGGGCCCCAGCCAGACTAAAGTCGAAAAACAGTGAAGCATCAGCAAAAAGTGGGGGTACCCATGTGAAGCAGATCCTACTCTCCTACACAACCCCCCAAACGTAGGGACATTAAACTAACCTTGCCCAGTTAAGTCTTCATGTTCTAAGTGGAAGTACCTAGAGAGTCCATCTGCATTGGCATGGTTACTCCCAGGTCTATGTTCCACTGTGAAGTCCATCCCCTGTAGGGAAATGGACCACCTAAGCAGTTTGGGGTTTTCACCCTTCATTTGTTTTAGCCATAAGAGGGGCTTATGGTCAGTTTGAACAAGGAAGTGAGTACCAAACAAGTATGGCCTCAACTTCTTCAGAGCCCAGACCACAGCAAAGGCCTCCCTCTCAATGGCTGACCAACGTTTCTCTCTAGGGGTCAGCCTTCTGCTAATAAAAGCTACTGGCTGATCCTGACCTTCATCATTCAATTGTGACAGTACAGCCCCTACCCCCAATTCAGATGCATCTGTTTGGACAATGAACTTCTTGGAGTAATCAGGACTCTGTAGAATGGGAGCAGTGCACATGGCCTGCTTTAGGTCATCAAATGCCTTTTGACAGCTAACTGTCCACTGAACCTTTTTGGGCATTTTCTTGGAAGTTAAGTCATTCAGGGGTGTCACTATTGATCCATACCCCTTGACAAATCTCCTACAGTACCCAGTCAGGCCTAAAAAGGCTCTCACCTGAGTCTGGGTAGTTGGAGCAGTCCAGTCCATGATGGTCTGGATCTTGCTCTGCAGTGGTTGAACCTGGCCTCCACCCACAAGGTGGCCCAGGTACACAACCTGACTCTGCCCTATCTGGCACTTGGTGGCCTTGATAGTCAGGCCTGCTTTCTGCAGGGCCTGCAAAACATTTCTGAGGTGGACCAGGTGATCCTCCCAGGTGGAGCTAAAGACAGCAATATCATCTAGATATGCTGCACTATAGGCTTCCAGACCTGTAAGGACTGTATTCACCAACCTCTGAAAAGTGGCAGGTGCATTCTTCAGACCAAAGGGCATCACCACAAATTGATAATGCCCACTAGGGGTTGAGAATGCTGTCTTTGGCTTTGCATCATCAGCTAGTCTGATCTGCCAGTAGCCAGCTGTCAGGTCAAATGTGCTTAGATACTTGGCTGAGGCCAAAGTGTCTATTAGCTCATCTGCCCTAGGTATTGGATGGGCATCAGTCCTAGTGACTGCATTGAGACCCCTGTAGTCCACACAAAACCTCATCTCTCTTTTCCCACCATTGGTGTGAGGTTTTGGCACAAGGACCACTGGACTAGCCCAAGGGCTATCTGAGGGTTCAATAACTCCCAAATCCAACATCTTCTGGACTTCTGTCCTGATACAGTCCCTGACATGGTCAGGTTGCCTATAAATCTTATTTTTAATAGGCAGACTGTCCCCAGTGTCCACTTCATGAGTGCACCAGGTAGTCTGACTGGGTGTCAGTGAGAATATGTGCCTGAACTGATTGAGCACCTGTCTGCAATCAGTTTGCTGCTGGGCAGTGAGGCTGCCTGCCAAGGCTACACCATCCACTGACCCATCATCAGGGTTCTGTGAGAGCAGGTCAGGGAGTGGGTCACTCTCTTCCTCCTGTCCCTCATCAGTAGCCATGAGCAAGCCCATGTCTGCCCTGTCCACATATGGTTTTAACCTGTTGACATGGAGAACCCTGTGGGGACTCCTGGGTGTTCCTAGGTCTACTAAATAGGTAACCTCACCCTTCTGTTCAACAATGGTATGGGGTCCACTCCATTTGTCTTGGAGAGCTGCTGGGGCCACTGGCTCCAGCACCCACACCTTCTGTCCTGGCTGGTAAACAGTCAGTACAGCCTTTTGGTCATGCCAGGCTTTTTGAAGTTCCTGGCTAGCCTCAAGGTTTTTAGTTGCCTTTTTCATGTACTCAGCCATCCTGGAGCGGAGACCAAGTACATAGTCCACTATGTCTTGCTTTGGGGGCTTGAGAGGTAACTCCCATCCTTCCTTCACCAAGCACAATGGACCCCTGACAGGGTGACCAAACAAAAGTTCAAAAGGGCTGTAGCCAACCCCTTTTGAGGCACCTCCCTGTATGCAAATAAAAGGCAGGGCAAGAGTATGTCCCATCTTCGCCTAAGCTTTTCTGGGAGCCCTTTAATCATGCCCTTCAAGGTTTTGTTGAATCTCTCAACTAAACCATTGCATTGTGGGTGATAGGGTGTGGTGAACTTGTAAGTCACTCCACACTCCTTCCACATTGCTTTCAAGTATCCAGACATAAAGTTAGCACCCCTGTCTGATACAACCTCCTTAGGGAAGCCCACTCTTGAGAAAATTCCCAGGAGGGCTCTTGCCACCACAGGTGCTGTAGTGGTCCTAAGGGGAATAGCCTCTGGGTACCTGGTGGCATGATCCACTACCACCAGGATAAACCTGTGCCCAGATGCTGTTTGGGGATCCATGGGACCAACAATGTCAATCCCCACCCTTTCAAAGGGAACCCCCACCACAGGTAGTGGTATCAGGGGGCCTTTGTAGTGCCACCTGCCTTGCCACTGGCCTGGCAGGTTACACAGGAGCGACAAAACTCCTTGGTGTCTTCAGACATGTGGGGCCAGTGAAAGTGAGGGACAATTCTGTCCCAAGTCTTGTTCTGGCCCAGGTGACCTGCTAAGGGAATGTCATGGGCTAGGGTCAATAGGAAGCCCCTGAACTTCAGAGGTATAACCAACCTCCTGGTGGCACCAGGCTTGGGGTCTCTACACTCTGAGTACAAGAGTCCATCATCCCAATACACAGTATGGGGACCACTAGCTTTCCCAGCAGCCTCAGCAGCAGCTTGCTGTCTGAGGGGTTCAAGAGAGGGGCAGCTCTGCTGCTCCTGGCTCAGATCTGCCCTGGAAGGGCCCCCTGTCCCCAAGAACTCAACCTGGTCAGGTTCAAGCTCCTCTGGGACAGTTCCTTCCTCAGGACTGAGATCATCCCCCTCAAGAGACTGATCTTCCTTCTGAGCCAAGGGGAAGGCACTGCCTTTACCCTACTACTCCTCTTCTTGGAGGGCACTTGGTCCATTATTCCAGAATCCAAGGCCTGTTCAGTGTTAGACATTTTGGCTTGTGACCTGGTCACAGCAAACACATCTGCAGGGATGCCCAGCATTTCTGCATGGGTCCTGAGCTCCACTTCTGCCCAAGCTGAAGTTTCTAAATCATTGCCAAGCAAGCATTCAACGGGTAGGTCTGCACTTACCACAACCTTCTTAAGGCCAGTTACCCCTCCCCAGGAGAAGTTAACAACTGCCAGAGTATGGTCTGTTCTGACGTTGCTAGCATTGGTCACTTGGTACATTTCACCAAGTATAATCTGCCCAGGATCTACAAGGTCTTGTGTCACC
The DNA here is from genome assembly GCA_963921515.1 of Calotriton arnoldi. Taxonomy (NCBI): domain Eukaryota; kingdom Metazoa; phylum Chordata; class Amphibia; order Caudata; family Salamandridae; genus Calotriton; species Calotriton arnoldi. The sequence continues at coordinate 70,450 of CAWUFW010004711.1, forward strand.
ATGGTGACACTTGCCCCTGTGTCCCTAAATGCCAAAGCCTCTTTTCCATTGATTAAGGGCTGTTGCCTGTACTTGCCCAGATTACTGGGACTCACAGAGGAGGTCACATCCATGCCTCCATCACAGACTAGGACAGCCTGAGTGAGTTCTCTGACTAGGTCAGAGCTCATCTCCTTACCCAGGGTCAACCCTACTAAACCCTTGGCTTGTGTAGTCCCACCACCAATTGTAACTGCACTAGGGGGAGCAGGTGCCTTAGGGGCATTGGTGGGGGCTGGAGTAGAGTCTTTGGACTTGGTGCAATCACTGGTCCAGTGGGTCTTTTGCTTACAGACCTTGCACCATGGTTTCTTTTGGCCTCTTCCCTTGTTAGACTGTGAATCCCCACCTGAAGAAGATTTTTGGGGGCCTTGTGAAGACTTCTGGTCTTTACCCTTCTCCCCACCCTTATCAGAGTTTTTAGAATCTTGCTTCTTAGGGTCACCACCTTGGTTCTGTACCTTCTGCCTCACCCTGGTTCTGACCCATTTGTCTGCCTTCTTTCCCAATTCTTGGGGAGAGGTCAGATCAGAGTCCACCAGGTGCTGATGCAACAGCTGATTTTGACAATTATTAAGGATCTGCTCCCTCATGATAAGATTGTACAATCCTGTGAAGTCACATACCTTACTGCCCAATAACCAACCTTCCAGAGCCTTGGCAGAACAATCAACAAAGTCCACCCAGTCTTGAGTCTGTGCCTTTTGGGTATCTCTGAACTTTAACCTGTATTGTTCAGTGGTTAGGCCAAACCCATCAATCAGAGCACTCTTTAAGACTGTGTATTTATCAGCATCCTCCTCTTTAACAGTGAGGAGCTTATCTCTACCTTTGTCTGCAAAGGAGAGCCACAAGATTGCTGCCCACTGCTCCTGAGGGACCCTCTGTACTTTACAGGCCCTCTCCAGTGCAGTTATCCATTTGTGGATGTCATCCCCACTCTGGTAGGGAGGGACAATCTTGCTCAGGTTTCTATGGTCATAAGACCTTTCCCTATCTCTGGGGAAATTGCTGCCACCATGGGACTCTAGTCCCATCTTTTTCTCTCTTTGTAGAGATCTAGGGACTCCCTGTCTATAGCCAACTGCTGTTTTCTGAGTTCAAGCTGGGCTTGCTCATACTCAATCAGTCTCTTTCTCCTGTCATGAGAGGATTCTCTCCTATGAGAGGAGACAGAGGTCCCTATTGAGGTGTCAGAGTGGTTAGACTCCTGAGAAGGAGATCTAGACCTTCTGGGCACACTCACAATTCTTCCTGGGGGACAAAGGGGAGGTCATTCTGATCCTCCTCCTCCTCCACAGGAGGAATTGCGTTCTCCAGGTCAAGGTCATTTTCACCTTCCTGGCCAGTTTCAGAGGAGGGGCCTGGGTTTCTTCACCCCTGACCCCTTCCTCATCTTCTGCCCCACCCTCTCTGCCTACCCCTTCAGACCCTAGGGGCCTGCTGAGATCATCAGCCAGTAACACCTCCCTGAGGTGTTGGGTGCTGGCACTTTTGCCTGCCTTCAGCTTCCTAGTATTGCATAATGCTCTCAATTCCAAGAATGGGAGTTTATCATACTTGGAGGGAAGAAGCCCACTGGCTTCTGGCAAGGACTCACTGGGTCCTGGCTTTGAAGACATTACTAGTGAGGTGTGGTGTATGCACTACCTACTCTAGTGTGGCCTACTAAACTCTCTTGAGTTGTAGAAAGGGTGTGCTATCCCTTAACACACAACTCTAAGTTCAGTAGAACTTACTGTATACTAAGCTTGATTTATATGTACCTTAGGTACCCTTAGTGGTTTTCAGTTGATCAATTCAATTGAGATTATCTGGTAAAACAATAGCAAGCTGGAATCCCACACGCTGCACACCAATGTGAGAAGTTGGCCTGGTATATGCTGTCCACTAATTATAGTGGGCACCTTGCACCAGTCCAAACAACCCCTTATTGGAGATAGGTTAAAGACAACCTTTATTGAAAGCTATCCTAGTGGTAGCTATGGAGAGCAGCCTTCAGGCTAAGTCTTGAAGGAATGTAAAGCAGCTTGTTTTACCAGTCTATAATCTCTTGAGTGACCAAATGAAAGAGGACCACACCAGGTATATATTCAAAATATATGTATTTATTGCTAAACACACCCCTCTAGTCTCTTTATGAGGCTAGAGTTCGAAGTACATAAGTTATAAGTTAGTTATCTACAGTAATAGCACAAATACACGTTTGAGCCCTAGGGCGTACCAAACCATATACCAATAAAGTGGTATAAGAACCACGACTGAGCTAGACACAGGGCCTAGAGCCTGTAGAAGTGCTTGGACCACAAGGAACCACCCAAGGTAGTGACACAGGGGACCCACGGGGGATGCGTGCAGTGTGAGAACACAGCCGCGAATCGCCGTTGACTTCTATGGGGAAAGTCGCGGTTGGAATTTTAAAGAAAAGGGACACTTAGAGGAGGACTTGGAGCAAACCCTTTTAGAACTAGGCTGTTCTAGTGTCAATACCCACGGGAGCACCGGAGTACTCGAGTTACCTCACCCAGGGGAGCCGGGTGCATAGGTGTCTTTTGGGGTCGGGTTTCGTCGTCGTTTTCAATGGCGATCTGCTGCAAAGTGCTGCTGGCGGCCAAGTCGAAAGTGTTCGGGTGGATCCAAAGGTGGATCGAAGATCTGAAGAACCTGAAAGCAGAGGGGACAGAGTCTGGGTCACTAGCCAGTGACCAGGAAGGCGATGAGCAGATGCCCACCGATGTCGAGTGCTTCAGGTAGGTTGATGGTCGTCTTGACTCTTCAGCCACGAGGTCCAGGAGGCGTCGACGATGACCAGGAGCTGGATTCGAGCTGTCCCACAATGTTTGTTGATTGCAGGGGTGTCGGCAACCGGATTGGACCCAACAAGCCTTGGCAATGGCAAGTCTCGTGGAAATGGATGAAGGATGATGGTGCAGACCAGCAAGGTCTGTGGGACTCACCCAGCAAGGGTAAGTCAGGGCACGCCTGGAGCAACCAGGGAGCCCAAGCAGAAGAAGATTGGCCTTCGGGAGGGCCTACTAGCCAACGGACTAGCGACCGCAAAGGAGCCTCGAGTCGACGCATGTGGAGCTGGCTCACAGGACACTCGTGGAGTGGAGGCCAGTGACCTTCGGTGCAGTCGGTGCTGGAGGCTGGGGCTACTCGGAGCCCAAAGCACAACTTTGTGGGAGACCCAGAAGAGGATGCACTTGCAAATGCGATTGGTGTCCAGGGGTCACGGTTCCACGTTACCCACGACAGCTACGGGCCTCAGCTTTGCTGGGGACTCAGGGCAGCCTCGGGGAAGTCTGGAAATCCACCTCTGGTGATGCAAAGACTTCAGCGTCCAGCGGGAGCTTCAGCGATGCAGACCAGACAATTGCTTCTTTGGTGCCTGCCAACCAGGGGAGTCACTCCTTGACCCCAAGGGAGATTCTTCAGTCCTCTAATCTTGAAGTAGAGCGTCGAAGGTCCAGGATTCTGTGTCAGAGTTTCATCCAGGTTAATCTAAAGTCCTAAGGACTGGGGTCCCATACTTATACTAAGATAGGGGGTTGGACATACTCTGGGGACCCACCTATGGGAGGGTCAGGGCAGAGGGGTGGTTACACCCCTTTCCCTTTGTCCAGTTTCGCACCAGAGCAGGGGCTGGAAGCCCCTGAGCTGGTTTGAACTGGGGTATGCACAGGGACACCAAATGTGCCCCCAGTGCAGGACTTCAAAGCACCAGAGAGTGCTCCCGCCCAGCCCCAATACACACTATCCTGTCTGGGGAGGTGGTTACACCTCCCTGGGACAGGAAACCTATTGTCCAGGCCTCCCCTGCCGGAGTTTCGGTCAGCAGCAGGAGGCCAGACTCGTGTCTGTGGCAGCGGCATCCATTTTGTGATGCCAGGGCTCTGGAAAGTCAGTACCGGGTATACCGGTGTGTACATGTCTCTCCCTCTAGAAGGGTGGAATGCTACCCCCGCCGCCAGAACTGGCGGGGGGTAGTATTCCAAGATGTTTGACACCAAACACGACATGTTTCCGTGCAGCCATCCCAAAGTTAGCATTTAACGCGAGGTTATAATGCGCTTAAGAGTATATGGTCGGGCTGCACTACAAACAGCATCAGAGAAGGGTCTCCGAACGCTGCAGAGGGGCCCAGCTCATGCAGGGGCACCCTCTCACATAGGAACCACGCACTCTGCCTCCAGGATTGATAAGGCCTGCCATAGGAGTGACTTATAGGTTTATATGTGTGTATGTATGTAGTGATATAGGTAGCCTATATCACAGTAAGGGGTGCATGCACCACCTTACCCAGGCTGCAGTAGCAGACCTGTGGTGTCCTTTTGGCTGGCCTTCCAGGGGTGGCACAATACATGCTTCAGCCCCTGGCAGGCCTCTGAGGTACCTATGCCCTGGGTACATAGTATACCATATACTAGGGACTTATAAGGGCACTCCAGATTCCAATCAGAGATGTGCCTAAGGCACATGGAAACCATTTTAGAGAGGAAGCAGCTAGGCTGGGGTTCTGATTAGCAGGGCCCCAGCCACACTAAAGTCGAAAAACAGTGAAGCATCAGCAAAAAGTGGGGGTACCCATGTGAAGCAGATCCTACTCTCCTACAGGACGAAGTTCTTAAATAAAACTACTGGGCAAAGCGGGATCCAGATATACTAATTCCTTAGAGTTCCTCTGTATATCACCTTAATTAGTGAAGACTCTAGGTATGTCCAAAAACACTTAATCTGGCGGGGAAACAGAGAACAATGGCTCAAACCCGTCTCATACTAGCCGACATGTTTCTACCCACAATAATTAGCCTATCTGGTCTGGGGCATTCATCAGGGCTCCAGGATCTCTGGATTTAAAATCTAATTGCAATTTGCCCTCTTAAGTATTAAACTAAATCTACCAAACACCCAGGTGATTCCTATCTGAGATCAGAACTATATTATTAATTCGACCCTAGAGTATAGGGGATACCAGGTAACTGGTCAAGAAGGGGGTGGTGTACTTAGTAGTCACACATTCGTCAAAAGGTCCACCAGGGTGAAGGAGCAGGAACAGCTAGGGTGCTCGGGTGTGGTGGTAAGATAACTCTGATGATTAAAACATTCACTGGAAAGCTCTTTTTTTTTGTCTAGTCACAGTTTTGACTCAAAGTAGCATAAAGGGTTCATGTGTCTCCTGAACAGCACATCATGTAGCATGCAGATAACAGATTTTTATTTTATTTAGATAAGTAAGTGGGTTACTACTTTTAACAAAGAGATTGTTTTGTTACTTGCAGTTGCATTGTAATCCTTATAATATAGCACAGTGAGGTATGAAGGATGATATGTGACTCCTATATCTTTTAACCCTCACCGTCTTATGTAACATATCATGTACAATGATTTACAAACTTGTATGATTTATTGTCAATGTAATGAGTGCTTGTGATGTAGAGCGCTCTGACACCCTGCATTGGGATGACTAGCATTATAAAAGAAAAAAATAGTGGTATTTAAATTGATATTTTCTGTAAATACTGGGACAGACCAACACATTTGAAATTTCTACAGTGCATGCATATCTCTTATATACAAGGACTGAACAATGTCAAAAGCATGCCTCTTTTAAGTTTATGTGAAATGCTAACAAGCTGTGCCTTTGTTTCCTCTCCACTGCATTTGTATCTAGGTATGAGGCTCAGATAACTACCAGCCAGGATACTCGAAGAAAAGGAGGCCTGATGGCCCGTTTAATCAGCCTTTCTTATGGGTCCAGGTGGATCCTGAAATGGGAAAGACCCCTCCCCGCCAGCACGTTGTTGCTTAGATCGAAAGCAGACAATGTGCAGGCGAAGCTGAATGCGTCCCGGTGTTTGAAAATTACACGCGGATGAGTTCAGCACATTTTACATTGGGGCCCAACTTCTTGGCAAAATAGTGAGTGGACGCCATCTACCTGTGCGTACCTCTGACTTGTGCCCTGCTCATTCTGTTTTGGAAGTGCCCCAGTTTGTTAGAAAATTTTGCTTCTTTTCTGTGAAATATGATATCTTTAGAGTCAGTAATATGTTAAATATTTTGGGGCCCAGGGCACAGGCGTTGGACGTTTATAACAATTATACTTAGTAAATGGTAGAAATTACTTAATTACATAACTTTGTGACCAAACCCTCCTGTCAAATTTGAGGGGAAAGAATACGATTCCAAGAGCTGGCCTTGTAGACTAAAAACACAAGCCATCAGATATAGGAGACAGACTGGAATGTCAGGTGACAAAAAGAAAACCAGATGATTGATAGTTTGGAATTTAATTTCATTAATTTTCACAAACCGAGGTTTGTATTTCATTTTTTTCAGAAATATTTTCAGTGATCTGTATAGATATTATACACATACATAGAACTGATAATCTAAACCTTTTCCGATAGAGTTACTTGTCAACCGATGCTATGTGCTCTGATTTCAGAGACCATAAGGTTTGAGTTCAGAAAATTATAAAGATTCATGCTCTCAGGGCCCGAGGAAACCCTGCGGTTTACAGGTAAAGACTTAAGCCAGCAAGCAAACACCCCTGGTTAGATATATATATATAAAGTGCCTGGAAACCATACAGAAAAGCTATCCCTCAGGTCAGACAGGTATTTCTGGCTCCTACATATGCCAGTAAAAATATCTTTCAAGTTATATAGTTCTCATTAACGCAGGTAACTGATATCAAATGTATTTATCAAGATACCAATAATGCAAATGCTTAGACATCAGACAGCATGTCTATCCCGCAGGTTATAGAGGAGTAACAAAATCAGGTGTCTGACAGCAGAGCTATTTTGCAGGTCGTGCAGATCTTATAGACTAACTCCAATGACCTCAGAGCTATTGTTGAGATTACAGACATCACAGAGAATGATAATTTCACAGAAATTATATTCAACACTCCCACATCCTAGAATCCTGTTTTGACTGCCTCCTCTGTAAGGTGGTCACCCTGTACTTCCAGGCTCTGTAAGCACTTTGCTATTTGCCTCTTGTGGCCCAGTTTTTCCTTTTCTTCCTATTTGTTTATTTTTCTTTTTTTATAGCTTTTGCTATGCTCCTTGGACACCGCTGGGTTTATGGTCTGTGTTCTGCTGGCAATATATGCACCCATGCCTCCCTATTGGGCTTTTTTGGGGCTGTATGTTGCCAATTCCAGTGTATAACCCACCTCTCTCTGGCTCACTGCTGGGCTTGGGGTTATGATTTCCTTGATATTGCTGTCCGCCTCTGTCAATGTTTGTGGATTTTCTCACTTGGGCTGGCAGGCTGGGTGCACTCTCTTGTCTGTGTTTTCCCTGCTGGCTTGCAACAGGGGAGTATCAGCCCTCTGTGCAGCACTGGAGGCCCCTATGCTGGATGACAGTGACTGCCCACCTTTTACTTCCTGGTTTGCAGGTGGTGCTCTCTGGATTTGAACCTGTGGGATGTTACCATGGCCCCCTGATAATTGCCAGTTCTGGTGGCTAATGTCTGGCAAAGCTTTCCCACGGTGTGTGTAGCGGGCAGGGTGATGCTGTTCTGATATTTGGCCTGACATTCCCTGACTTCCTGCTGGGACTGGGAATGATTGTGCTCATCCTGCTTATACTATGAACGTCTTTTGATGGCTGTGGATAACCTCTTAAGTTCTGGGGCTGGGTGCTGCCACTAATCCATGTGTCTATTGGTTGTTTGGGAGGTTATAAGGTGTCAGAATCACATATCAACCATACTTGTAGACATTATATGTTAGGAGCGAACAGTTGGGAGAAACACAAAGTCAGGATATAAAACGTAATGCAGTGATTGAAATTGTTTGTATTAACAAGTCTTTTTTGGTTTCCAGAGGAGCCCATATTTTCAATCTAGAATATCGACAGATTTAGAAAAAAACAATAAGGATCTAAACGTATGGCTTATGGTTTGCATGCAGCTTTTTCATACCGGTAAATAGATCACTGTGCTACTTTAGAAGGATTGCAACTTAAGAACTGGAAATAACAAAATAATATCAGTGACAAAAGCAGCACCCCACTTACTTATCTCCATAAAATGCATATCTCTTATCTGCATGTTACACAATGGGGCATATTCTCAATGACTTATCGCCGATTTATCAGCACTTTAGCGCCGCAAAAGTGGCGATAGATTTATCGCCCTATTCTCAAGCTGGTGCAAACTGCCGATATTGCCAGTTTTCCAGCGATAGCTGGCGCAAAAAACATCGCCACGGATGAGAGCGACAACTAACACTAATGATATGCAGAATAGGCGTTCCCGTGCAAAAACACACGAAAACACCACTTCGCGATATTCTCAACGACCAGCTAGATCTGCGATGCGACCCAAAAACAGGCGATAAGGCGCATTAGCAGCAGGGATTTAACACCTGCCTTTCACTGGTGTAAAGCAGGGCGACAACCTGCAGTATGAAAGGGAGCCCAGCCCAGAGCCACCTCTGAAGACCAACACATGTCATGGAGCTACTGACCATGCAGCTCGGAGACCCAAGAGGGCCACAACACCCACCGCCACCACCCCCAGGCCCCCCCCCCTCTAGCTGCCCCCCCGGACTACCACCGAGGCAGCTGACCTTCTGAAAACGGCATGGCCCCTCAGCCACACAATTGCAGAATATGGGGAGAGGTGGGAACCAAGTATGTGCGAAGGAGGCAAGTGACCCATCAATAAGAATGTACACAATGCCAAGTGTGGCGGTGATGTGCTGGACAGACTTCAGTATGCAGAGCACAGACATGTCCATGTGGACATATACTGCTGGTGTGTGTAGTGTTGTGGACAGTGGACGCAACCATGTCACCTCAGGCAGTGGGGAAGACCTCGGTCATGTAGCTTTGTCGTCCCCCCCTGTAAGCATAAGCGGAGTGGGCTGGGCCGGCGTACGCCAGTCCAGCGTAGGAGTGTGAATAAATAGGCCAGGGCTCTGGGCGTGGTTCACTTCCCGGATGGCCAACGCGTCTGCCAGGGTGGCGCCCCTCACCCTGCCACGAGTCCGCTGCTGTGACCGCCAGCCTCCTCAGCCGATCGCTGGCTTCCGCGACACAGGCCCCCAGCGCACCCAGCAGCACAGCACCGCGGAGTCATGTGTGTGCTGACTACTGCCTTCGGCCTACACTGCGGTCAGCAAGTCCCCCAATCAAAATTGAGTCTTGATTTATTTATGGCGCAGTCCAGTAGGCAACAGACATTGCTTCATGTGCGGCCCGCCCGGACGACGCATCATCGCTGCCTGCACACCCGCTGAGCGCTTCAGGTGCCACTAACTCTGTGCAGCTCAAGTCATCGCCACGTGGCTGTGTGCCCTTGCTGACCGCTGCCTCCGGCCTACACTGCGGTCAGTAGGGCTCAGAAATCAAATCCAATCCTGACCTGCAAGGACACGCCATCATCGCTGGCTGCACACCCGCTGAGCGCTCCAGGTGCCACTAACTCTGTGCAGCTCAAGTCAACGCCACGTGGCTGTGTGCCCTTGCTGACCGCTGCCTCCGGCCTACACTGCAGTCAGCAGGGCTCACAAATCAAATCCAATCCTGACCTGCAAGGACACGCCATCATCGCTGGCTGCACACCCGCCACCACCGCCAGGACCACCTCCAACCAACAACTGCCAGAGTCGGAGGAGTCTCACAGCCAGCCTATCAAAGTTGCTCACAACTGTCTTGGATGCCATCATCAGCTTGATACCCTGCTCAGCTCTTCAGGTGCCACTAACTCAGTGCACCACAACTCATGGACCCTTCATGATTGAGTTTTGTGCTGTGGACAGCGGACGCAACAATGTCACCTCAGGCAGTGGGGAAGACCTGGGAGGATGATGATGAAGATGAGGCAGGTGTACCACACCCCACTGCAGCTGCAGCAGGAATATCCCGAAGGGACCAACTCATTAACAATTTCTTCACATGAGCACGCTCAGCTCTGGTGCCCCTACCTCAATGCAGCTCAAGTCATCGCCACGTGGCGGTAGGCCAGTGCCGGCCGCCGTGCATCCGGTGCCACTAACTCAGTGCACCACAAGTCATGGACCCTTTATGACTGAATCTTGTGTGTGTGATTTTAGATCTGGTGCCCCTACCTCAGTGCACCACAAGTCATGGACCCTTTATGATTGAATCTGTGTGTGTGATCCGATGATCACTGTTCTAGTTGTTGCGAGCACCAACCACTCCCTGAGGGCTGGCTTACACTCACCCCACACCCATCCAGCACAGGCATCACTGGACATGTGACCCTGGTAATAAAAAGGGGCCGGGCGCACGTGCCCATAGCCAGTTCCACTATCTATCTAAGTGTGTCCGTGTGGTCATTATGTATGCATGATGGCCCCGGGCCCTACCACATTACATTGTGCTGTGGACAGCGGGCGCAACCATGTCACCTCAGGCAGTGGGTAAGACCTTGGACATGTAGCTTTGTCGTCCCCCCCTGTAAGCGTAAGCAGAGTGGGCTGGGCCAGCGTACGCCAAGCCAGCGTAGGGGTGTGAAGGATTTGCCCCGTGCTCTGGGCGTGGTTCAGTTCTGGCCTGGACAAGGAAGTAACTAATGAGTGTGTCACTGTTGTAGTGTCGGCGCCACCCAGCCCGCAATCGACAATGTTGCAATGTAGCATGCACCTGGAGGGCGGGCTCACACGAACGGAGAAATGAAGGAGCACAAGACCGCTCGGGGTCTTGGCTCATACATGCCAGGTGTTGTGTGTATCTGTATTGCCGCAGCATGAGCCAAATGCCTAGCCTTAATCGCAGCACGAGTTCAGCCAGGCATGAACTCTACATCTGTGTCCGCCCTATCCTTCCCACAGGCCTACACTCACGTGGCCGCCCACCTTCAACGGCCAACATCACAGTGTCGTTGTCAGGCTTGTGGAGATGCGTAGACAGGCATGACAATGGTGTGCCGTAGGAGTGCAAGTGATGCAACCGCGCAGCACACACAAGTAAATAGGCTCGGGGGCACGGAGGAGCAGCTGTGAGGCAACGTAACACACAGTGATGCCGCTCATTTGCCACATGCGAGACGTGTCGAACATGAATCCCAAAGTCGCACACATCCCACCCCACCCCCAACAAGCCACTTCACATTTCCTGAATGCAAGCAGATGAGAAACTAACATTTGGGATGAAAGCTCCTTTGTCTGAACTATCAGGGGGAAGCACATCAGCACCTCCGACCTCGGAATTGCATGTGCCCGGCACCCCCTGACAGATACTATAGCAGCTGATGACGACTCCCACACTACGCACAGCCCAACAAAAGACCATCGTATACACACCCCACACACAGAAGTCCTTGCTCGAAGTTATATTGCATGGAATGGCCTTCACACTTACTCCCACACCATCCCAGGCGTACAACCGTTGCACACTAAAACAACTCATTGATCCGAGCTGTGGCATTTCATCCACAGAACTGGCGCAGGTCAGAACAGTGCTGCTTCAACCAGAGCCACTAACGCAATGACAGAACATCCCGGACACATGCACAACCCCTGTCGGGTGGAACTGTACCATGCACGTATGCTGCGTTTACTGAGGGCACTGCCATTGGCAGTGCTGCGGATCAATTACCGGCTAAGCTTCCGCCTTGTCAACGTCACCTGTGTTCAGCCTGTGTTGCATTGTCGATCGTGCATATTCGAGTGGTCCATGGATGTCTGCCTATCCAACAGGACGGTAGCTGAACTGGATTTTGACATGTGTGTGCGCCCCCTGTTGGCCCACGACCAGGAGTGTCGCCGTGATACCCGTTTATGGGATGCCTTGATACTTGGCATACATGCTGGCAGCTGGACCTGGGAGATTGCACAACTCCTCGTGTGCAGTGACCACATTGAACCGCTCCCCTATTGGGCTGTAGAGCTAATTGGTGAAAGGGGGTGGACACAGCACATCTGTCCGGACCTGCTAATGGATTGCCTCGCCATCCTGTTTGATGAAGTCGACAACAACCTCATGTTGGAAATGCTAGACTACGGAGCTGTAATCGCTTTCATGGACGAGTAACTACATACCTGCAGCCACAACAGATTGGAACCCATTGCACATGTCCCAACACCTTGTTGCAACTTGGAGATCTGGTCACATGTCCCACGACAACAGTGGACATGGCTGCATTCGCCTGGACTCCGAATACATGAGCGGACAACAACGCAGGTTAACACACACATGTGAAAGGTGAGGCACACCCCCGGAGTGGACAGCGGCACTTGGCAACGTTCCTCATCCTGACATACTGCTGCATTGATCTGCATGCTGTGGCACTTATCTTGCCCGTACTGACACGCATATGCTAATAAAGTCTACGCACCTTCACTTGGATTCAACTGTGATGAGTGTTGATTTGAATGACAATGTGTGTCTCACTGCCTATCTGGGTCACGGCCATACATGCGCATTGATAGCATTACCCAGGAGTACTCTTTGTGGAATCACTGTCCCTACATTCATCCATACTTTTATACTTGATTGCTCATAGCCACAACACATCTGTGTGAATTTGAATGTTTTATTCGCATTCAGTGGAGTGTTGAAGTTGGAGCAGTACAGGGCCATGTAAACCCCACTTTACATTGTTGCCCCGTCGAGGGCCAGCCAGAGTCCTTTAGGGATTGACAAGTTCATCGGAAGAGGAAGACTTCAGTCCACAGTGTGATTGCTGTGTCATTGGTAATCAAACCAAATATGGCAGTCCCTGTCGAGGTCCAAGGTGAGTGTCGCTGAGTGTATCGGGGACAGTGGAAGGTGTTATTCCAGGGCATGATGCAGAGGGCAGAACCAAGCTGAAACAGGCCATATGGCGGAGATGAATGCTACCACTTCATTCTTACCACAAAGCCAGATTCATCATCATCTTCGTCCACTGATGTGTCAGGTGCCTCACATGTGGGTGGTGGTGTTTAGTCTGCATCACTGTGTGGCACTGACACTTCAGGGGGCGGAGATGTGGATGGAGTAGTAGCAGCAGCATTCATCCGCGCCAGGCCTTGTGGCGGCAATGCCATGACGAGGATCTGCAGGGCATGGAAGATCACAGCTACATCTCGCTGGTGTGCAGCCGTGGCAAACATTCTTTCCGCCTGCATTCGCTCCATGTTCAACATGATCCTCCGCATGTGTCCCAACTCCCAGCTGACATCGCTGGAGCCACTCTGACTAGACAGTTGTTCTTGGCTCAGAGTCATGACTCCAGCGATGTCAGCCATGGATTGTTGGAGAGCATGGAGTGGACAGTGGGTGTCCGTTAGGGACTGTCAGTGGTCCCTGATGGGACGTAGACACCCACGTATGGCATCTAGTTTGGCTGCCATGAGGTCGAACCCCACCCGCAGCTGATCAGCCATCTTCTCCTGGCACCCTAACACACGGCGTTGGATTGCCATGTGTTGGTCGTGGGGGTCCTGGGAGACAGCCGTGGTGGTGGGTGCTTCCTGCTGTGTGGTCTGTGCAGGGGGTGGGGTCTCCTTGATGCAGCTGGGCTGCACTGCTCCTGGAGGTGGGGTGCCGAAGCTGTCCATGGGCTGTTGGAGGGCGTCGGTGTCGATGTTGGGGAGGTCCTCTTCATCATCAGTGCTGAGTTGTTGGGTCTGCTCTGCAGGAGGTGTTGATTCTCCCTCTGCAATGTGAAGGGGAGATGCAGATTGACATTGTGTTCACATGTATGTTGACGCATTGGACAAGTTTACTTACAGACTGCATGACAATGTACATTGTGACTGTTTGTGAGGAAATGCCTATGTGATGCGGGACAGTTGACATTTCTACACCATCAGGGATGTGAGGTTGTACTTGTACATTGTCATCTCACAGTTTCCTGCTATGCCAAATGTGAATGGCCATTTTCTACACACAAGCAGCGGCAGTTGTGTCCTCTGTTCTGTTGTGAAAGTGTTGCAGTTTGTACCACATTGTTGTCAATGTTGAGGTGCTCTGATTCTTATGTGTGTGTGCAGCTTTGTGGGTGTGTTGCCCCTTCAGCTCTGATTTGGCTGGCCCTTATCCCTTTCAGGCGGTGTGCCTTTCACTTCTGTGCTTATATAGTGCTGAGATGTTGCAGACTTGGGTAACTTGGGCTCTTGGTCGGAGTTGTGACTCTTGGGCATGGTTTGTCAGCAGATGTGCTATACTTAATTGTGCATGTGTGCCATTGTGCCCATCTCCCCCCGTCCCCCCAGTCCCTGCTCGTTACTTACCCTGTTGCTGTTGGGTCGGGTCATGTTGTGCAGTGTCCGGTCACCCAACCCCTGCCACCGTCTCCCCAATGATGACTCGGGTCACCATTTCCTCCATCTCAACCAGCTCCTGGTGTGTCGCTGGACTCCCACCTCCAGTCTGCATTGCTGCTTTCAGATTGGCTGCGAGTTTCAGCTTGGTTTTGCGCTTCACATCAGTCCAGTGCTTCTTGCAGTCGTCCCCTTCCCTTCTCTTCACTCCGACTGCATTCACCTTGGCCAAGATGGACTGCCATATTGTATTTTTAGTTGCCAATGACACAGTGGAGGTGATGAACAGTTGGTGGTGGTGTTCTATCACCTCCGTAATGAGGATCTGGTTTTCCTGCGTACTGTAAGGCGTGTTCCTCTTCTTCTTCTCCTTGCCCTTCCCTGACCCCGAGGTCCCAGGCTGGTCCTCCGTGGGGCTTGTGGGGTTCTGGTTGTCCTCTGTACTCGCTCCGGCTACCTCCATGGTGCTTCGCAGTTGTTTGTGTTTTTTGTTGGCGCTTTTATAGTGGTTTTTCCTGCCTGACTTGTGGGACTTGCAGGCCTGGCGCTGCTTATCGCTGTATTTTTTATCGCAATTGGGCCCATCACAACTTTTTTCACGTTAGGCTTTAGATCTTTATCGCCGTCCCGGTGATTTTATCGCGGACATTTGACGCGTTATCGGGACACTATCGCATGTTACCGCCATGTTGAGAATGAGACGTTAACACAGAGTTATTTTCCCACGATGGACGGCGATATGTGAAATTGCGTTAACATATTTTGGCGATGATTATCGCACGTTCTTGAGAATATCCCCCAATGTGGTTTGCAGCAGACACGTTATCCCTCTCTGCTACTTTATGAGTTAAAACTGTGAATGAATAAAACACAGAACTCTCCTAGAATTGCATTAACCACCAGAGTTATCTTACGCTATTATAATTCCCTCAAATTTGCTAGGCGCATAAAGAACTCTGCAGCAGGCATCTGAATCCTGTAAGACATTTTA
Organism: Calotriton arnoldi; assembly: GCA_963921515.1. NCBI lineage: Eukaryota > Metazoa > Chordata > Amphibia > Caudata > Salamandridae > Calotriton > Calotriton arnoldi. The sequence goes on from CAWUFW010004711.1 coordinate 85,719, forward strand.
AAATTCAGCCTCCTTGTGACCATTCCGGTAAGCTAGAACATATCTGTTCTCTCATTTGTCTTTGTTGTCACTTTCTTAGCAGCAGATTATTTTAAAATAAATGTATAAATTGACTTACAGACTCTGCTTTTCAAGCTTTGCCCTTCATGACTCCACCTCCTTTCCTCTGCCACACCTTGACCCTCAATTTATGGGTTACCTGAGTAATTTCTTTTTAATTCCAGCACTGATTGACATCGAAAACTATACAAAGGGTGCGCAAAATTATAATTCAGTCTGCAAAGTTTTGTGAAGGTAAATCATGAATGAAGTTTGCCACCTTAATAAAACTAAACCTGCAGCCGATATTTCCCACAGAAAAAAATATGTTTGTCACTAGAACACTTTACCTGCAAATACATGTTTTCCTACTAACTACTTTATGGGGCATTTTTCACCTTTATTTTTACTTAACTGCACAAAGCTGTTGAGATCCAAATTTCCCAGTTTCACACAATATTTAAAGAGGAATTACCCTTAAAATGGATTTAAATATAATGCTGTCAGAATTACGTTGTTAATAATAGTACTCTCATTGACTGATAAACGTCTATCACAAGACCTAGAGACAGATGTCTTCCGAATAAAATTGAATTATTAAGTTAATTGTAGCCCATCGAGAATATGCACATTTATTTAAGGAAGGTGTACGTTGTACATGTCTGGATGAGCGTGACAGTTGACCAACTTTGTGTGTGCATTCAATTTCAAGTAATGCCACCGCTTCGCGTCTGCCATTTTGTTGCCTTCCCTCTTTTAATATTCAGTTAACTTTGTAGAAAGTAATTATGTTTCGCTCCTTCTACAGCAGCTGGTATTTACTTCATACTCCATCAGGCATCAACAGAGCATGGTGCTGCAAGACAGAAATATTACTCTGGCAAGCATAAATATTTCATTTTTCACACCACAAATGCGCTGATGATTTATTAATTAGCCTAAAGGCCTGCTGCTTCTGCATAGTTGAGTAGCAACATAATTCAGTGACGGAGACTAAGAAGATCTCCTGCTCCAATCCCAGTGGAGAAGATCTGGCCGGTAGCGTGTCTACAGGCTAGGAAACAATCCCAGCCGGCACAGGCCAAAATTACCAAGATAAATCTTGGCCGTTGCTATTTCGGTCTCAGCTTTGCAGTGAATTTTAAACAGCGCATACGTTGTTTTATGGACCTTCATCATGGGCGCAGTCCAAATATGGTTTGTGTGTTGAAAACATTGCACTGACTGACTGCTAAAAAGCTCGATCGAGGCTCGAAAGGAATGATGAAATGCATCAAGGAGGCAAACGCAGATTTGGAACACGCTCGGCTGTGTGGAGGTTTGACGGTTTATTTGTACTTTTACATGAATTGCCCAGCGTCTTCACATTTCATAGGAAACTCCTGATGGAGTACAAAACCTAAACGAAACGTGTAATTAAAGTAGGAAGAATGTTATGCACAATACAATGTTAATCATAGACTAGTGCAAAGATGTGTGCTTGATGTCTAGCATAGGTACCCTTACAACAAAAAATACTATGCCTAAATAAACTTACAAACTTTTCACATATTGGGTGTGTAACATACAGTGCAGTATATATGCACTGTAAAATTAGTTAGGAGAAATTAAAAGATTACTACTGAGGCACCTCCCTCAAGGAGGCCTTATTATTGCACAAAGTCCTGCCTAACAATTTTAGTAAATAGTACTTTGCATCACCAACCATGAGTGATAGTGCGGGAACGCCTATGTACCAACATTGGACTCAAAGAACTCAAAGGAACACAAAAAGCTATTTGCATTACTTTAAGGGCAACTTGGCTTGGTCAAGGTGTCACAGCATTAAAAAGACCAACACCCACATGTTAAAAACGTTTATCATTTCACTGTAATCAATAATAGCAATGTATAAATGGAAAAAGTATTGTTAATAAAACATTTCAATATTGTTCAGCAATCATTGTCAACATAAATGATTAATAAAGCATTAAATATAAACACAACATGTGTCTCAGACTTCTTTAAACACTTTCAGGCCACATAAAATCCAGCCATAGAACCAGCCCCTGGAGAGTGCTGCACTCCCAGCTGAAGACCAAAAGCTCAAGCCTTAGGAGTGCTTTAATATATTGGTGAAAAACCAAGGTCACATGCTCTCCTTGACTTCACAATATATGGTCACTGTCTTTTTAAATAAATTACTGGGGGGCTGCTGTGCCTCCTGCAGTCCACACAACATTGTTGGTAGTGCCTCTGCCCATTTTAGTGCTGCAGCAAAATTTTCGAGCCACCATTAAGCAGCATTTTAAATCAAGAACAAGCCCCACAGGGCATTATGGGGTGCTCTTTGAAGAAAGCAGTAAATATTTGAACAGCAAGTTGCCAGCTGTGTTTGAGAGTGTGTATGGGTTTGGTGGCTTGTTTTCCTTTTTTTCTTGTTTGGAAGGGGGTGTCCCATCCCCACCTGGGACACCCCAAGCCTTTTTCAGGTTGGATCAAAGCAGGGAGCCCACTCCCATCTGCAGTGCAGGCTCTTCAGCTCCCTTCTCAAGCGGGAATGAGTGATACTATGTGTGAGCTCCTGCTCGGGCGGGATCACCGCTGAACCTATCCTTGGGCTCCCATGTGGCGGAAGCCCCAAGAAGTTCTTCTCCTTCTGGTGGGAGAGGGCATGATGGCTGTCCCCCTTCACCTTTCTTCACAGTGGCCTGGAGTTGGGGGTCCCGGACTTCCTTGTATATGATACAGCCTGGGAGTTGAGATCCCGGCCAGATGAGATCTGGAGAGGGGCCCCACACCCGCCCTCTTCCTGGATAAAAACAAATAAGTACATTTTTCACTGAACCCTGGGACCTGGCCCATCCCAGGAATAATTTTGCAAAGATGTGGCATAGCCCCATGCACTTCAATATTCACTAGGGGAGTTACCAACCTTAAAATGGCTATAATTTAGGCACAATTGGGCCAGTTTGGATGATCATGGGGTCATTTCACTCCTGTTTGCGAGCTCTAGCTACCAAGAGCATTTCCTGCAGGCCTCCTCGCCTCCAAGGTGGTGTACTTTGCAGGGAGCTGATTGCACCATTTGTTTTCCTGGCTTATGTTCTCTGGTGCTCCTCTCCTCTTGCTTGGGCACAGAAATTCAGATCTTTCCCCCAACTGGTCCTCAGAGGGTGTAAGGGGGCCAACCTCACTGGCCCTTGTAGAGACTCACTGATCCTGGGGTCAACTGTGGGCAGAGTACTTATTCTCTTAGGGCATCAGGGGCTTTGTCCTTCCAGTTGTCCATGGCTGCTGCCACCATTACAGTTCCAGAGTCCAACAGCAAAAAACACCTTCTCTCCCTTGTGTAAGACTTTTTAAATGGGGTTGGAATGGTCTAAATGCCAGGCACCCCTGGCCAATTCTAAGGTGCCACTTCACCCCTCCACCTCTGTCCAAACCTTCATGCACAGCATGCTGGGACAGTCCAAGATAGTGCAGTCCAGAAGTCACTCATCACATCTTCCCTGGGAGTCTCAGCTCTGCCTTTGCTGACATCACTGCCAGGGCATTTACAAACAAAACTTCTAGGACCAGCCCACTCCTCTATTTGATTCAGTTGTCTGGGCTTCCTGCTTTGCTCAGTGGGCCTGGGCAGTCCCAGCCCTGGTATATGTAACAGTGGGGGGTCTTTGTTCCCTCTGCTAGGGTGCAGAGAAATTAACTTGACCTAGCATGGTGACAAAAGGCCTGGACTCTGATCCTGAGCTGAGCCAGGAATATATGAACACTTGGGTGATCCATAAAGTGCATATGATTTTGGGACCTGCATGGTCAGACTGGAAGCACATTTCACCCCAGGTCTAAATGAAGTGAAACTGTACTCTAAGACATATTTTCCTTATATGTACAATACAGTGTCACTGTAGGCAAACAGTACACCACCTATGAGTGCCCACTAATATTATAAGGCCTATCCCAGGTCACCTAACCTTACAGAGTTCCCTCTGTGCCAGGCTACCTTTGCACAGGTCCTGGGCTGGGCATGACAGTAGTCACATACTTGCAGGCCTCACACGTGTGCACGTGTGTGCACATGTTCACATGTAACCAGCCAAGTGCCCCTTACCATAGCAATGTTGCAGCAGGCTTATCTTAAAAGGTGGACACTGGCAGTAAACACATGCAGTCCATTTACAGGGTGATTACTTTGGTGGAAAAGGATAAAGCAAGACTCGCCCACAGTAAAAAATCCAAAACCGGTTGATCAAAAAAAGCAAAAAATCTGGGCTTACTAAATGGGTGGAACCCAACTGCAACACATAGGATTCATCTTTCTCCCAATACCGGACAGACCCTTGATGATTCTCTGCCTAGTGCAATCCACAGGCATTGGGAAGATGTAGCTAAAAGGTCTGAAGATAATTAAGCATAGGGAAATTCATTTGGATGCTGCAATGTTAGTATGTGAAAAAGAACTTGACTGCGCAGAAATGTTTGTTCGGAAAAAAATATGTTCAGATTAACAGCCACTTTGTACCCTGTTGTTTTATTTTGCAGAACTGTAGTTGCATATCACCTCGTACTGTGGATGGGTAGCATAATACTTTTTTAGGCATGCTCCTTTGGAAGAATTAGGGTTCCTAGAGTAGACTTAGAGGAAGTTGTTTCCTTGTTGTGCATGATGGCCAGAGTTGTTATGAGAAATGTCCCTGAATCTCAAAGTGCAACATTGTGAAAAGGGTTTAGAGAAAGGATGTTTTAGCTTACAAGGCATTGATTTATTTTGGTAAATGTTTGTAGTGTCCCTTAAGTGGTGAACATTTTGGTATTGTGCGTGATTGACAGATGCATCACTGCAAAGACTTAGCAGCCCTTACTCATGGACAGTGGCGGTTCGCCAAGGGAGTGGTGCGGGGTGGTGAGGCGGGGGAGGGGCAGGGTGGGGGGGTAGTGAACTCGGACATACGACGGACAGAACTCAGAGGGAGTTCTGTCCATCATATGTCCGAGTTCACTACAGCCCCACCCTGCCCCTCCCCCGCCTCACCGCCAGCACCACTCCCTCGGCGAGCCGCCACTGCTCATGGAGTGGGACAGAGGAGAGTAAAAGAGAGCTGTACTCATGCTTATGCTCCTACAAGGTGATTTGCTGCTGGTTCTAGGGTAGGTATGGTTCTTTGTTTGTGCTCTCCATGCCCTCATTGTGAAAACAAATGTTTCGTTATGAGGTTTAGTGGAACCTTTAACCATATGTTGGGCAAAAGCCAGAATTTTGCTACTTTCCTACTTGCAGGTGGTCTTAGACATTTATTTCATCTCGCAAAAGACACTTACAATGTTTTACTGCACGTAAAGGCAGGGTGCACCCCTGTGTTTTTATCCATACAAAAAGGGATGAGCAGCTAAGGTTCCAGTCTTGATTAGTGGGTACTCGTCTATGAGTATATTTGCAGTTTTTTTGGAATACACCTATCAACATTGCAGTGTAACTTGTAGGTGGAGCATCTGGTCATGGGCTTGCTGTGGAGTGCTTGGAAGAATAGTGCTACTGTGGCCGGAGGCCCAGGAATTGCCTTGATGCATTATTTTGATTTTTCTACACTTAGTGAATAAAGAGCAAGGTCCAAGAACACAATCAACTTACGTACTGTAGCCGGGATTTAAAAAGGGTGATGGTGTTCTGTAGCCTCTGTGGTGAGCTGTGTTGATGAGTTTGCATGATATAAAAAGTGCTTCTTGTGGGATGGTTCACTTGGTGAACCAAGGAAACACTGGAACCATTGTTCACTTCCAAATATCTTATTTCACTCAGTGTTGATGGTAGTGATCCTACACCTTGGTCACAGATGGTTATAGCTGGGAATTCAGTTTGGGGTGGTTAGTCAGCATCTACTAATCAACAGCTCAGAGGCAGAGCTCTAGTCTTGAAGGTTCAAGTTCACTCAAGTGTTCTTTTTAGGATAATCTAGGGGACATTATTGTATTACCTGTAGTTTAAGTTGGAGGATTTGATGTGGTCTGGTAGCAGGTTGATGTAGGTGTTGAAGAAGTGAGGTAAGATGACTGAGCCTTGAAGTTGGCCAATACCACTGCTGAGAATAGGCAATGTAATTGTTGGCAGTGAGATCATGGTAAATCTGTCAGAAAGGTGGGAGAATTTACAGTCTATGATTTGATGCAGGTTTCTTTAGTGTCAAAAAGGACATATTGGTAAACTGGGCTAAAGGTAGCAGAATGGTTCACTAGAAGAAATGTGGTCACAGGTATGCCCGGACGTGAGTCCCATGCTCACTGTGCCATAGGATGCAAGCTGCACTTTACTGATGAGTCCAAAATAGGCCAAAATGGGTATGGGGTTGCTTGTGCCCCTGCTCAGGGGAGATCTGTCTTGGTAGTTTGTTCTGGATTGTTCCTATTGGAGCAAGACCAGGGCTAATTTGCATATGGCGGGTTCCTATCTAAAATTGCATGGTGAGGAAACAATTATGGACTGGTTTGCGGCACAGATGAGTTACCAGTGGCTGAGATTTATTCAAGCAATCCACCCATTGCTGTTCTCCTCAGAAATCCGGTGTTTCGTCAGGGTAGTCTGCTGTCCATACCTGATTGAAATAAGGGCAGAGTTGTTGCCTTACAGCTCTTCATAGTGCAAAGCAACACGCACAACATTTGTGCATTTTAGCTATTTTGCACCAAATGTTTTGGGCATGAAGATTCAGCCCCCTGTGATACATGCAAATCCGAGCTCAAATGGCCATTACATTTCACACAAACCCAGATGAAATAAAATAGCATGGCCCGGTTTTATGTGAAAATCAAACCCCCAAGGAGGCCAGAAGCATGCAAGGAGCAATCAGAATATTGTGTGATATTTTTATGAGTAAGATGATTAATTGCCACAAAAGTACAAGCTTTCCATGGCTTATCCGTGGCTAATTATTCTTGAGTTTAAATTTATACCGAAGGGTGTACCTTGAAGTACAAATTCATACAAGACTGTTCTGGCTCACTTCTGAATCTTAGCACAAAGCTTAGCAGTGCACTAAACAGCTTTTTTAAAGTGAGCACAGCTGATAAAATCATTGGTGCGCTACTCTTGCTAAATTTGGCATTGCATAATATTTTCCCATTCATACAATGCAGTGCTACCCATTTTCTTACTGCAATTTGTGAATATTAAATTATCTGTGTGACAAAGTGATTGCCCGAAAGTCTGTCATGTTCTTCTAACAAGTAACTGGTTTGAGTGAAATTTGGCCTTTTCCTCAGTGTTCCTAAAAATGTTCCATTAGAGATTGGTCCACAAGTGGCAGGGCCTATTTTACTTTTCTCGATTCTTTTTGTTTCATGAGAGTAATAATGTGCAAAATCTTGAGGTCAGAGGGGTAGGTGGTAGATATTAGGGAAGTTGTTGGCAAAGATTGTTTCAGAAATAGAACCAATCATTGAGAGTACGATGTTGTTGGAGTTTTAGTTATAGATTGGTAAACCTGCTATTTTGCACATCCTAAACTGTTCCTGTTAGCCGGAGACAAAGAGATGAATGAAGGAGGCCAGGGTCCAATGTATGACCATTTTCTTGCAGGCTCCACATCTCCTTTTGCAGCACATGCTCTCTTGATTTAATGCAAACTTACCCAGAGTTCATTAACCAAGATGGTTACCATAAACCTCCACCTGGTGGAGATCTTCCCCTAGCCATTCTTCAATGAAGGTGAGGTATTCTCCACTCTGTCAGGGCCCTCATTCTTTTTTGGAGTCAGAATGTTGGAGAGGGTCCAGGGTGTGAATGGTTACAGTTCATGTGAGTAACATTTGGAATCCCCAAATAAAGGTAAGAGCTGTTAATGCTGCCTTTTATTTTATCAGATGTTCCTGCCGTTGTCCCAAATGGCTAATGCTTGCTAACTGACATCGTTTTGACCAAACCCCTGCCATCTTGGGCCCAGAAGCCAGCGCACTGTCTTCCAGGACCAGGTGTGTTAGCAGCCGGCCAAATAATTGTTTTGGACTCCTGGAGTAGGGCTGAGAGGCAAACAAATTCTAAATTGGTTTCTTCGCAGGCAAAACCTGTAGTTTCGGAATGTTACATTTCACTAAATACATTTAAATCATCACTTTAGTATTTCCCCAGTTAGTGATATAAAATAGCAATAGTCTTTACCGCTGGGCCTGTTCTTGGAAAATGCAACTCCTATTCCACATTTTATATGTTAAGCATGCAGTCCTGTGGGCTTGCAAAGTACATTTGATCTAATATAAATATAATATTTTTCCACATGTACTTGCTATGTGCTGCTTTATTGCTTTTTAACTGCAGGGCAGCCAGAGGTCAATGGTGCTTTCTGAGGCCATGTATTGTTGTCATAGACTTAAGTAATGTAAATATACACTACAACCAACATATGACATTTAACTTGCATGCCAGTAGTTCACTATTTGCACCATTTACTTTGACATTACAGAGAATTAAATGAGCCATTAGGTGAAGCCAATACACAGCATGTTATATGGAGAAAACATCCATGATGTACCACTATTTAGCAGTGACATAGGGCAGAGTGTTCTAAACTAGTGACAATCAGACATGGAAAATGGGGACCAAGACAAAAACATTATCATTACCTACAGAAAGAGAGGGAGAGGCAGAAGGAGTGGTGGGAGACAAAGAAAGAGAGCAGATGCAAACCATTAGCCCTGCTTGGAGTTCAGGAAAAGACAACATCATGGTCTTCCAAAATGAAGACAAACACCAACACAAGCCTTAGTTCCTGTCAATGTTACATAAATATAGCACACTTTAAACTATGCATACCTCAGCCTCCTACTAAGCAGGCTGTCAAATCACACTGTAGAAACAATGTGTGCATTCCATGCAATTGGCAACTTATAGCAGAAGTTCACCTCAATTAAAAAAAAAAAACTTCAAAAAGTATTAGGTAGTTTAATCTAGTCAGTAATAGCACATTGGAGTGAGACCTGTGTGTAAAAAAGAATCAATATGTCTCAGGAAATTATAAAAGAAATGTAAATAACCATCACCAGCAGGTCTGAAGAAACATATTATATGTGTACAGAATCTTTAGAACAATTGCTTACAAGCAAACCTAGGAAGGTTCAACCCATTGGTGTAAGCAAAAATAGAGGTTTTAAATCGTTCTTTTTTTTTCCAGCATATCACATCTTATAGTTAAAAAAGATAAAACAATTGCATTTATTAACTTCCAAACTTTTATTATAATTTCATTATATGTCTTCAGTAAGCAGCAGTTCAATTGAATTATAATGTCCAATCAACAATCTTAAAAAATGATCTTCCATCCCCATTGACATAGGTTCAGTTAATAGGTGGCCCTTGCTTGAAAATAGGAAAACGTGGTAGTCACTGCCAAAAGTTGACCCTATGAAGCATTAAATACTTAGTAACCTCAAGAGATAATGCCAAAAAGTGGGAGATGCCTCGAGCATTGACACTGATACTCAGTTGGTTCCTGGGAAACTAGATTCCTTAACTTCATGTATCAGTTTATCTAATGCCTTGATTGTTGAAGCTATGTCCCTTGATGGTAAATAAATAGAGAACTACACTTTCATGTTTCTACCTGTTATCCAAAAACAACAAGGAACATCTCCACGATAGACTATTACATTTGGAATGTGGTTCAACATTAGAAGTACTGTCTTACTACGCCGATACAATTCTGAAACCATTTGTTCCACATTCAACATTCAAGGGCCTTTGTACATGAATCCTTTCATTTTATCAGCAAAATCAATGGGGTAGCTTTTAACAAGAACAAACATACTCTGGTAAGTTAAGATGCAGAATTGGCATAAAGCAGGATGAAGCTCTAAGATCTGGAAGAAAGAGAAGACCACATGCTGTGGCATTAGTTTTTATCTAGGATCTACCCTCCCTAGCACAAAGTAACTTATCTCCTTTTTAAGGATGAGTTTTACCAACAAGTAAGCTGCAAATGGGGCTGTTGTTTCACCCCAGAGATAACAACACTGTTCATAAAAAGAATTGGAATACAAGTGGATATATCAAAATTATCACTCCATGAAAATATTCTGAACTGGTCCTACTGCATTGATGATGTACTCTGTAACTGGAAAGGTCCAAGAAATTCTTTGTATAGTTTCCACAAATGGATCAATCGAAGATCAGTGTATATACAATTCACTGTGAACAACAGAGTGGAATACATTAACTTTTTTGATGTTGTGGTAATGAAAGATAATCAAAAATGTATCACTACTTTGCACAACAAAGGATAACAACTTACTTTTGCATTGTTCCTGGTCATATTCTTGCTGCCCAAGTGATAACCTCCTGTTTGGACCTTTCATATTTATTTCAGGAGTAATTATCCCAAAAAAGATTATTGTCGGTACTTAGAAATGAGAATACTGAAGAAATTGCTCCCAAAGATGAAGAAGTAGAAATTTTCTTTCAGCAAATCGCACATCAGCGGCTCAGTTCTGAGGTAATTAGTTCTCTGGATGGAGGAATTATGGTTGTCAATTTTATCAGGTCAACTGAGTTATTACCCAATAGTAAAGCTGCAAGAGAGGATTCATCGCCTCTAGAATTTTGCACTACTTTTTCAAATATTTTGTCACATGTTACATTAGATGTTATACACAGGAGTAATATAGGTGGTCCTAGTCTCAATTCTTGGAAACAGTTTTTTTAAAGAAAGGGAAACCAGCTGATGGCATAGACAGACCATCTCGATAATCAATGCCAATACCACAATTTCCTCCAAAATAATTGATATACAGCTATCTGTTATAATCAATCACTGGTATGTCACCAATAACATAGTTCCAACACTGGGAGAGGTGCTATAGTTCATAAACAAGCCAATTTCTCTATTTGGTGCAAATAATGCTGCATGGAAACAAGCTTCAATCCGCTGTCATTAATTTTGGTGCTGAAAAGTCTTTTGACCTGGTTTCATGGCTGTTTCTTTGGGCAGTTATGTCTATGATGAAATTTAGCAAAATATGTCATCACTGAATTAGGGCCCTTTATGTTAAACAAACTGCACAAGTGTTAGATATGGGGCAGTTATCTGACAGCTTACATTTTAGGCAGGGTACACATCAATGCTGTCCAATTTCACCTACGTTTTTTCTTGACATCTAGAGCCATATCTCTAGCATACACTTAAAAATAGGTCAACTATTCTAATCTTGATGAATTGGATTGAATTGAATTGAAACTCTCAGCTTATGCTAATGATGTAGCTATTTATTCCCCACAAGGTTTAGCTGCAGTAAAACTTATAGAGACTGAAGTCTTAAAATGTGGTCGGTATCTCACTACAAATTCAACATTAACAAAAATCAAATAATTATGAGCTATAAAAATGATACATTGGATGAACGTATAGAGCCAGAAGCTACATATTTGGGCATCCAGATATACTCAGATTTAGCGCATTGCTCATCTTAACTATGGGCATCTACTTAATATGTTAGTCTGATGCAACAGTGCCATCACATCCCTTTAAGCTTGATCAGTGCTGTAGTGTCATCTAGATGAATATATTACCTAACTTTCTTTATCTTGTGTCCTCTATCCCACTTTTTAGTTCATTATTTCTTTTTTAAACTCCTTGTAGCTGGCATAAGTAATTTATTTTGGACCAACCGGAGGCATAGAACAGCAATGCAGTATATTAAGATATCGCCTCATCAAAGCGGCAGGAGCCTTCCTTATTTTAAGTACTATTATTAGGTCACGATGGGTCAATGGATAGATAAAGGTGTTATGTTTCGTATATAGGCACTAATGTAGACCCGTTCATATATGCCATAATGTAGAAATATTCGTATATGCCCTATTATGGTCATACTCGTATATGCCCTATTATGGTCATACTTGTATATACCCTATTATGGTCATAATCGTGGATGCCCTATTATAGTCATGGCTCCTAATATAGGCATGATCTTTCACCTACATTAGTTCCCTACAGTACACAACGAGCTCTGAGGGTTGAACGTTTTCTAGTCTGTGGTCAGAACACTGCAGGGTTTTTCCCGAACACAGGCCTACAATGTACTCATAAATTATACATGAGCATTCACCAGCTACATCTCCCGCATAATATGTATGTACAAAGTTCACCCCTTGTAGTGTAGCTCCTATTTCCCTAATAGGCTCTGTGCATTGGAATAATATATCCTATAGGTTTGACATAGGACTAAGGTCAGTATGTCCCTATCGAGTATATTAAACTTAATTACTTGTGCCAGCTAGCTCAGAGGCCACTAGAAACTCCTTGACAACAAGAAGGGAGTAGTTTCTGGCAGCCGCAAAACATGACCACTGTGTTTCCCTTTAGAATCAGAACGTGTCCCAGAGTCATAGAAACAATAGATAACTATTTCACTCAGCTCAGTCGTGCATGCTTAGTTTTCTCCAAGTTACACAGAAAGAAATAGACGGGCGTTTCAATAAAAGATTTATTGAACAGTCTTGTTTCTGGTGTAAGTAAAATGTGCTGTTACGATCACAAGACAGTATGCGAGATAAATAATGTACAGGGTGAGCAGTAGAAATAAATAATACTGCGATAGCATTATCTTTTAGTACATATGCATTTACATAAATAACACAGACTAAAAATGCGAGTACTCATACGATGCGTTGCTAAGCTAATTCTACCCCAATGTACCTAACCTGACCTAGGTGTAGGAAGAGGGAAGAAGTAGGTGAAGTATTCCTTACTATGGTATACTAAGAGTATGTTAAGTCTAGTATGCCAAGAGTCCCTCTAGGTTCTAGTCAGCTCCATACCTGAAGAATGAGAGAGGTAGGAATCTCTTTGCCAGACTCGAACTCCAACACCCCGCAAGGGAAGTCAGATCACTGGAAGCTGGAAGCTGGAAGCTGGAAGCTGGGCTCTCTGCGTGCAGGGAAGGCAGCGTCCTCTCAGTGCGTCAGGCCGGGAAACGGGCTCCTCTGAAGTCGAGGTCTCCTCTGGTTTACAGGGGCTAGGGAAGGTATATTTATACCTGAGAGCACCTAAGAATGTTAGTATTGACGTGAGTTGGACAGCGAAAGACGTCATGAATGAACCCCTAAGGAATAATGGTTCATGCATAATATATGAGTCCTTGAAGAAATCAATAGTCCTGGACTAGGGAAACTCCCGCAGCCTAAGGGTCTGTTCTTCATGAACTCGTTGTGACGTTAGGGTGGACGGATGTCAGAGACCATGCCTGTATTTGGAGTGCATGGTTTAATGCCTAAATAAGGGCTGGGATTTTATGCCTATATAAGGGCAGGGCGAATTGTGCCTATATAAGGACATGATACTGGAAAGCCCGTTTATGGATACCCTAAGAGGAATACAACACCCACTCCTCTTTCGTGTGTACGATAATACTAAAATGCTAAACATTTAAAATGCTAAACATTAAAATGGAGTACCGCATATTTCTAAAATATTTCATAAAACCATTTAAAAAGGCATTTAAAAAACCTATTAGAATGCAAAAGGTACTGTACATTTGAAGCATTGCTTTTCATTACAGGCATAACGTTCGAAAATAAATGCAATTGGAATGAAATAAGCAGTAATATTTACATGTGACAGAAAATGATCGATAAGTTACTCAAAAATCAAAGTCATTTCATGTCATGAAAATTAATGAACTGTTTTAGACACACAAGATGACTAAGTGTCTGTGGAAGTACCTTGAAGTCTGTATTATAAGGCTAGTTCTACTGTAAGCAGATTGATGTGCCATTTTCGTTCGAAAAATGGAAAAAATTCAATTTTGGTAGAGTTCCAAGTTGGTTTGAAAAAAATGAAGGCCAAATTGTCACTGCATCTCTGGAACACTGTATGCCGAATCAGAGTTAGTTCACGGGTCTGGTGTAAACATGAGATCATCTATTTCAATAGACAAAACATCATCCACTGTTGTTGGTGTCAGTTGGAACACCTCGTGTAGTAGATTAATTGCACAGAGATGGGAAGCATCGCTTCCAGCATAGGTTGCCTCAGCAATGTTCGCGTCCGTTGTTACCTGTGGGCCTGTAGTTCTTTCTCGTACCTCAGCAGCAGCCGGAAGCGTCTGTGAGATCTCAATGAATGCTGACATCAGGATAGGAAGCCTTTGGGGGCAACACAGAGCATGGGCCGTTATCTGGTCCAGCAGAGTATCGACATCCGTTGGCGTTGCTGATGGAAATGTTAGACAGGTGTCCAACATGCATTCTTCACCGCATAGCAGGCATCGTAGAACAGGTAAGATGCAATCTTGCCAGATTGGTCTGAATGACAGGAACCAAGTTGTATTAAGGTCCCGTAGACGAGTCATGCCCAAAAGCTTTACTATTTGCTCATGGCACTTTCGTTCAAGGAGAACTTTCTCCATTTCACTGGGAGTGATGTCTGCGAATAGGCTGGCCATAGCGCAATAGCAGGAAGAGAAATAGAATCCCGGCAACAAGTGCTAGAATTAATGGTATGCCACCAAACACCGAATGTGCAAAGTTTGGGATGATTCCGAGTATTGCCTGGAAAGGTGCTAACAGACCTGAGCAGATGCTCTTAAATACATGTACAATTCCGGTTGTATCAGACATGTTAAAGATACGTGATATCATTTCCACGAAATGTATAGGGCAGTTTGTACGTATTAAAGTCTGTATCTCAGCCGAAGTCCTTGCTACTTGTAGATCATAGGTTTCTTTGGCCGAGGTCAAAGGCACTGTTTGCTGTAAAAGCATGGCTTTCATTCTGCTTAGAGTATCAAATCTTATAAAAGAGACGTTCAGCGAAGGCCATAGAGGCGACTCCCTGACTGTGTCTATTGGGGCAAACAACACTGGCATACAGCAAGTGACCCTGGAGTTGACCGTTACTAGATATGGGATGCCTGGCAGCATTCCGCATAAGCTCTGATCATTCAACATGAGGTAACTCCCATTAGAAAGTTGTCCAAACGTCGGATTAATCACAGCAGCTGGAGTACCCTGCTGATGGCAAGACAAATTTTCCACTGAACCATTACAAGCCCCGTGCAAGGAAATGTCTTGACATATAAGTGAACCACTCAGTGCAAGTTTACAGTTTGAACCGCTCAAAAACACTTCACGATCCCCACTCCAACATCTATATGTATACGGTAAATCCCAAGATGTCTTAATGTATTCCTTACCCAACCTTTCATATTTGCCTGCTTGCATTTGTCTGAGGCAATACTGAAACTGAAAAGTACTCACAGGTAATGTTATTTTGCCATGAATAAGCCATTCTGTAGCTGGTTTTTCTGCCACAGTGAATGGTAATTTCTCCAATTTTTCAATGCTCAGCACTGTATACTTTGCTCCTCTTTGTGCCAGTTCGATCTGTTTATCAGTGAGATTGTATTCTGCAAACAGAGCCGTTGTGTTGATGAAACGCTAAGGCACATAGCCCGCTCGCAAAGATTGCAGCGTCCAGCTTAATAACATAATAGAACGTAATTGAGATTGGCCTTGTTGTAACATCGCCAAATCTTGTTCTAGAATGTCGATAGCAGAGGATACAATACCATCCAATGAATATATTCTGGAGGACAAAGTTGTTAACCCATTGTCGACCACAGAGAGTGTTTTCTCTAAATTAATACGATCAAGTTCACGTGTTCGTTCTGCGGCCTCTATCTGTGATACCTTCCAAGCTTCATTATAAGCAGCATAAATGCCGGCATATATGAAACGTTTTTGACGCGGTTTTCTTGGTCCAAGCAAGAATTCCCTAAGGTCTGCGTCCTTTTTAAGTAAGGTTAAGTGTTGTTTCACATCCTGTAGTGTAGACTTATGCAGCCAATCGAGGCATAATTTACCTACACTGTATGTTGTTACTACCCCCGGATGTTGTCTTTGGACGTATCTTGGGTCTGGCCTATGAATAGTAAAGCCCTGAGTTTTATTCAGGAATCTTTCCTGACAGTTATTCGTGTCTATGGGCCAGATCAACCATTTTTTCCAAGTAGGATTAGATCTGTTGAGTTGTAGTATATTGTCAACTGTCACCACTGCCTTTGTATTATTTTCACTGGCAGGTGTTGGTACAGAAGGTGTGTTCATCTCTTTTATCTTGGCTAATCCAAGACAAGATGTTTGTTGGATAGTTTCATTCAAAAACATTATTTGTTCAGGGATGATGCAGGCTCTAAATAAAGCTTCTATCCCCTGTACTTGCCAATCTTTAGTACCCCACACAGTTTTTGTGTCAATTGTGTCTTTCCAAAAGTCGAAACCCTGTCTAGACAGTTGGGCATTAAAAAACGCAGAATAAATCTGTTTTGTATTTGTTAACATAATTTTCAGTCCTGTCTTGTTTACATTTTTATAGTAAAACATTTCTGGATCAGATGTATTGTAACCTGAAAAATATGGAAACTTGTTAGCAAATGTTTTTGAACTACCGTATGGTGGTGTAGGACAATGCTCCCATTGGTTAAACATAAACACATTTCTTGGATATGCAGATTTATGCAAATAATGATGACCATAGTGGTTAGAACAATACATTTGTTCATAGTCTTATGAACCCTCTAAATATTCATGTTTAGAAAATGCAACAGATTTTTCTAGGTCAAACATTATGTCGTTTACAGTCTCAAAGTCCCAATCATCTGAATAGGTACTGGACGTAATTAGATCACTTAGTGAAATTTTAAACAAATGTGGAATGTTCAATTGTTCATTCGGGCCGAAGATATCATAATCTGTTTTGTCCCACACTATACCATCCTGTATAGGAACAGCTGTGATGTTCACTGATGACAAGTCTCTTGCTTCACGATGGGAAGATTTATGAGGTTTCAAAAGTACGTTTAGGTCCTTTCCTTCAGTGTTCACATGGATGTATCTGCCACTTATAAGCACGCTTACAGTTGTAACCAAAGCTAGCCAGAGCAGGAAAACAAAAAGTCCAGATATAATCCAGAGTTCAATCCATGGAGAAACCAAATAAGTATTTTTCAGAAAGTGAAGAAAGTCTTGTACTTGCTGCTTGAATTTCAATGACACTGGCGTCGTTTCAGGTTCACTTGGATCTTCTGAGAACGTATCAAAGTTAATGAAATAGCCAGAAGCAGTTCTGTCAATTGTTGGAATTGCATCAGGATTTGTAGAAATCACTGGAACCAGTTCATCACTTGTTACGTTGGTGTAGACAGGTGTATTTGGACGAACTGTTACTTGGTCTTCAAGAGGGATGAGTTCCATAGCGTTGTTGCTTAGTCCTCCATCTGTTACAGCTGAATTCTCGATTGTTATCAGTCTTTCAGTCTGAACCTCTTGGATAGTAGCGAGAGGAGTGCGTCTGCTACTAGGTCGGAGTCCACGAGGCCTACTATTTAGTATTGGCCACATACTGTGGTTTGATGAGGTCGATGGACACAAATCTTTTCTCCTTTCTTCCAGCAAGGGCCGGCAGAAGTACTGTTCTTGTTCCTTGAACTGCTAGGACAGGCACTGGTTGTCTGTAAGAAGGTCCAAATTCCTTCTTGACCGCAATTTTTTCTCTGACTAGATCCCCAACTTTTGGAATCCAGACAGGCCTTGCTGGGACAGCCGGTTGATCCCCAGTGGTGGTTGACTGTAGGAATACGTTGCTTTGTTTCGTTCTTAATTTGTTTAAGTCCTGTAAAACAGCCAAACGATCTTTGATATCAAATGGTTTATTTTCCACCACTGTGCCTACGTGTTCAAGGTCTGGTACCCACATTCTTGTCCCAAATAGGATCTCATATGGAGTGACCCCCCCTAGAGAACTTCTTGGCAGATTGTTCAATGAGCGCTGTACCCCACTAAGGTGTTTGACCCACCCATCACCCGAACCTAATACCCTAGCTGTTATAGACTGCTTTATGTCCCGGTTTTTCCTTTCCACAACCGAATTTCCCTCAGGATGGAATGGAGAGGAGTACCGCAATGCAACGCCCAGACTGGCCATGGCTTCTTTGTAAGCCCTAGAGCTAAACGCAGGACCCTGGTCAGAATGTAGCATGCCTATTGCGTTTGTGCCGATAAAGACTCGCAAATCTTTTATAACAGTTCGAGCGTCAGCTGAGCGCTCAGGCCATAACCATAGGAACCTAGATTCAGTATTTGCGGGAATGCCTTTGTCCAGTAGGACGCAGGCGCGTAGATAGTCGAATGCTATCTAACAGTGGTGTCTGTACTGGGCTGCCGCATTCGCAGCATGGTGTCTGGTGGCTCTCTCGCTGTAATTTACAGTCTAAGCAGTTGTTGATGAATATGTGAATTTCTGTATTCATTCCAGGCCACCAGTACATCTCTTTTAACGTCAAAATTGTTTTAGAGATCCCTTGATGTGACAGACCCTCCCCCAAATGTGTTTCATAAATCAAGGCTGCTCTACGTTCCATGTTTGGAATTACCCTATCCCCCACTCCAGGGATTCGAGCAAAAGGAACGTTGTTCGCATCAATTACATAAGAGTACTTGAGTGGAAACTTTTTTGGTAACGCTGCACTGCTGCCTTTGCTTGAAGCATTGACAGCCAACATTATCTCACCGTCTATTTTTGTTTTTGAACGAGTGATCGCAGCTACGGAAGCCGTTTGCACAGCCCCTTTGCGGCTTCGTCAGCCAATGAATTCCCTGCAACGTGCACGCCATCACGTTGATGACTCAGTGTGTGGATCACGTGAGCCTTTGGTAGTTCGTTTTTCAACTGAACTACTTGTTCCCAAAGCAATTTGTGCTTTATTGTGCCACCTTTCACATCTTTGAAACCATTTTCAAGCCAGTTTTGTATATATTCATTATACGACTGAACACAGTAAAAGGAATCGCACACTATTAGTGTGGGGAATTCTCGATCTGTACTTTCAAGTGCCAATTTGAATGCTTGTAGTTCAGCTCGCTGAGCTGTACAATCCCCTAGAGATTGTGTTTTAGTGACCATAGGTCTGAAGATGCCATCTCGCATGCGACCTCTAACGATTGCACACGCTTCACTGTAAGCTTTCTTACTCCCTATTGCGGGTTGCGCGGATCCGTCAGTGTAAATTATAAATTCGTACTGATAAAGAGGCAGATTTTCAGTAGGCAGAGGACATTCTTGTTCATATTGTAGGAATGCTTGTGTTTTTAAATCTGGATCAAAAACATATTCAACATCTGTTGCAGCAAGAGAATTAACCCATTGTATCCATCTAGGATGTAATGCTTTAGCATTTGGAATGCTCGCTTTTGTGACCGCTTCTAAAGCCGGTACTGGGGTTACGACAATAATGCGTTTCCCTTGGGCTAAGGCTCTTTCTTTTGCTACAGCGGTTTGAACTGCTGTCAGAATTTTTTCAGTAGAACTGAAGCGCATTTCCGCTTGTGTGTACAAATGGGATTTGTATGCAATTGGGATTTTGTCACCCTCATTGAAGGTTAAGTAGGTGAATCCACATTGACCCGAAATTATTCGGATCACCAAATTACGTTGACTTACACATGTTTGTAAGTGATTTGTTGCTAACATGTTAGCCTGTAGTGAACGCAAGATTTCTGTGTGTTCCTGTGTCCAGTTTTTGATCGAAAAATCAGGTTTGATTAATGCGTAGAGAGGTTTAACCCTTTCTGCATAATTTAGAATGTATGTTCTTCCAAAATTTAGGAAACCCATCATGGATTGTAAGTTTTTTAGCATTTTTGGAGGTTGGAGCAGCGCACATTTTTCTAAAAAGTTAGCTGCCAAGCTCTTGCCTTCAATTGAAAGCTCATATCCTAGAAATAGGATATTGGGATGGGCAATTCCGGACTTTTTAAAGTTGAACTTGTAGCCCTCCGAGGCGAAACCCAGTATAATGGTGCTCACCCTGTTCAAGTGTTTGTCCAGGTCATCGTCTGTAAGATATATGTCATCGACATAGGACAATGCCTCATTGTCATAAATTTGTAATAACTCCGTTACCCTCGCTGAGAATAAACCTGGGCTGTTTTTGAACCCTTGTGGGAGTCGACAAAAGTGACGCTGGGTCCCCATAATGGAGAATGCTGTTAAGTACCTGCTTTCAGGTGCTATGTTTTGACAAAAGAAACCATTTGAGATGTCTAATGTTGTTTTATATTTTCTACGCACAATGTTATTCATTAATGCTGTGCTATGTGCATTTTGCACTGCAAAAGTTTTAGAACAAGTGTTTAGGTGTCTGTAATCCAAAACTAGACGATATGTATTGACTATTTTGAAGACAGGAAACAAAGGATTGTTCATTGAGGAGGTGCATGTTTCAATCACCCCTTGGTATTCAAGTTGATCTAAGATCTCCCTGACCTGTTTTTTAGCTTCTTGCTTTATTGGGTACTGCCGTTGTGCAGTTGGTTCATGTTTCAGATGTATTTTATGGTGAGGTGAGTCCTCATCCCATATTACATGATTTTTATATAATGCTGGGGCCTGGGCCACTGCCAATTTCCTGGCATATGTATATTTTAGATGTATAGGAATATGGTTGGAGAAGGCAGGCATAATAATGTCCTCGCTGTGTGGGCACTCCCTGACAAATTGTGGTGGCCAGTCCTTTTCTGCTAGAAGTATGTCATAGCCTCTTGATAGTCTTTCCCAAAAAAGTGCTTTCACCTGTCTAGGTTTGTCTCCCTCCATCCGGAGTGTTATGTCATATAACTTTTGTCGAGTACTAACCCTAGTGTCTACAGTCTCGACTGTAATGTACTCATTCAAGTCCACTATCTCCAGAAGTTCCTTCAGGTTCTGGCGAACTATTGTGACTTCTGCTGCACTGTCCAGCATTGTCTGAGCCCATTCTCCGTTCTTGAGTTGTGTTCTCAGTATTCTCGGCATGTCTGATCTTCAGACCTGCTACCTTCTTTTGGAGAATTGAGGTTTTGTTTTATTTTTTGAAGCGTGTTTGTCGTCTTTCGATTTCACGCGTTCTTCTTTATGTTCTGATCGTCCTCTTCTTTCCGAAGTCTGTGATGAGATCTGAAAGGGACGAGAGGAACGTGTATCAGTATCTTGATACCTACCAGGTTTTCTCAAATTATCCCTATTCCTGAGGTTATACCTCCTTTCAGAGGGCTCCTTTTGAGGAGACCTACCTCGGGATTGAGAACGTTTCTCGTTTGATTTCTGTTTAGTAGACTCCCACTTCCTTTTAGAAGATGTAGGAGTTTGTTTTATTGAGTCCTTCTCAGGACTTTCAGATAGTTTCGGCTTCACTGGTCTTCTACCCAAACTATCTCTGCCTAATTCTGCATAAGATTGTTCTATAATTCTGGGTAGCTCTGTTTGATGTTCTGTAACATCGAATTCCCTCAATTTTTGGCGGATCGCCACTGCTGCTGCCTCCCCTTTAATATTAGATCATATTATTGTTGAGACCTGGTCGAAATTTTTCAGTAACTTCATACCTAAATTTACAGCAGGCTCTGCCCCGTATTCATTTCGAATTTGTTTTAGGACATCAGGTATTACCGCAATTGATGGAATACCATGTGTTTTAGTATAGATGGCAGCAAAGACTGAGCCCCAAGTGGTGCAGTCTTCCAGTTGTGGTGTGATCCCCATTGGTAAACTGATTGTTAGGATTCTGTGCTTCTCATGCGGGCTAGTATTTGGAAATACTGCTTCGATTTGAGTAATTTTTTGAGCTATCTAAAATGGAATTTGCTCACGTTTTGTGGGCATTTTACCCATGACTGCGTATAGATTCTGTGGTGTAATTTTTAGTGTATTCCCCTGTTGGGGAGTTTGATTTGGATATGTCAATGGTGGTCGGACTGTAAAAGTCTGCATGACATATTGGACCAATTGTCTGTAAATTTTTATTAACTCTGTGAGTTGAGTAAGTAACTCCTCATCTGACATCTCTTCAATGTCAGGATGAGGTGTGTAGCCGGCTAAAATCGGCCATGTTGCTCCTGGTATACCTAGTGGACCGAGCCTGGTAATGTTTTTGTGATGTTTTAGGGCGCCTTTAAACCAGAGCTGATGCTCTTGGTATGTTAATGGAATTTCTATATCCTCGAAAGGAATGTATTCCTCTGGTGGTTCATCTTCTTTGTAGAAGTGAAACATGTGTGTTATTGGATTGGATTCAGGAAATATTACCCATGAATAGAATACCTCTGTCTGAAAGGATTCATGTGCCTCTATCACGAAAACTGCTCTACCGCCTCTTGGTGGTAGGCCATGTTTTATAAGTTTTAGAGTGATGGCTCTTCTTAAGTTTTGAGGGATGTCTATAACACCCTCCTCGGTTTCATTTAAACCTGTAATGTTAAAAACTGCTGGTAGGGCTGGATCAGCCACAGTTACACCGTCTCCGGCGTCTTCAGTCATTTTGTTTTTTTGCAAAATGTGGAACAAGTTTCAAGGAAACAAAGATAAGGTGCACAATATTGTGGAACACTGAATCCTTCAACGTTGAGCAAACCAAACAGCTAATATGTAGCCGTGGTGGATACTAAACCCTGCCCATTCCAGACATCTTTTGGAGTATATGGGTAGGGGTCTTGAGAGAAAAAGCACGGCTGAGTTACTCAGTATCTAACTTTGAATTACCGCCTTAACAAACCGTTGGGCGCCATGTAGTGTAGCTCCTATTTCCCTAATAGGCTCTGCGCATTGGAATAATATATCCTATAGGTTTGACATAGGACTAAGGTCAGTATGTCCCTATCGAGTATATTAAACTTAATTACTTGTGCCAGCTAGCTCAGAGGCCACTAGAAACTCCTTGACAACAAGAAGGGAGTAGTTTCTGGCAGCCGCAAAACATGACCACTGTGTTTCCCTTTAGAATCAGAACGTGTCCCAGAGTCGTGGAAACAATAGATAACTATTTCACTCAGCTCAGTCGTGCATGCTTAGTTTTCTCCAAGTTACACAGAAAGAAATAGACAGGCGTTTCAATAAAAGATTTATTGAACAGTCTTGTTTCTGGTGTAAGTAAAATGTGCTGTTACGATCACAAGACAGTATGCGAGATAAATAATGTACAGGGTGAGCAGTAGAAATAAATAATACTGCGATAGCATTATCTTTTAGTACATATGCATTTACATAAATAACACAGACTAAAAATGCGAGTACTCATACGATGCGTTGCTAAGCTAATTCTACCCCAATGTACCTAACCTGACCTAGGTGTAGGAAGAGGGAAGAAGTAGGTGAAGTATTCCTTACTATGGTATACTAAGAGTATGTTAAGTCTAGTATGCCTAGTATGCCAAGAGTCCCTCTAGGTTCTAGTCAGCTCCATACCTGAAGAATGAGAGAGGTAGGAATCTCTGTGCCAGACTCGAACTCCAACACCCCGCAAGGGAATTCAGATCACTGGAAGCTGGAAGCTGGGCTTTCTGTGTGCAGGGAAGGCAGCGTCCTCTCAGTGCGTCAGGCCGGGAAACGGGCTCCTCTGAAGTCGAGGTCTCCTCTGGCTTACAGGGGCTAGGGAAGGTATATTTATACCTGAGAGCACCTAAGAATGTTAGTATTGACGTGAGTTGGACAGCGAAAGACGTCATGAATGAACCCCCTAAGGAATAATGGTTCATGCATAATATATGAGTCCTTGAAGAAATCAATAGTCCTGGACTAGGGAAACTCCCGCAGCCTAAGGGTCTGTTCTTCATGAACTCGTTGTGACGTTAGGGTGGACGGATGTCAGAGACCATGCCTGTATTTGGAGTGCATGGTTTAATGCCTAAATAAGGGCTGGGATTTTATGCCTATATAAGGGCAGGGCGAATTGTGCCTATATAAGGACATGATACTGGAAAACCCGTTTATGGATACCCTAAGAGGAATACAACACCCTGACGTCTTCCTCATGTCTAACAAAGACCAATACAAACCATACTGAGGGACGAGACACCCTAGGGTATAAATACAGCACATCTTGCCACGGTAAGATAGAGGGAACCGAGACTTCCATGCTGACACACTGACCAGAGACGCTGAGGCTCCTGCATGCAATCGCTCCAGCTGACAGCGGTCTAACACAGCCCTTGCGGGGTGTCCAACTCGAGACCAGGACGGGGTCCCACACTCTCTCTATTCAGGTATGGGGGTTTGACTAAATCCTAGAAGGATTCTTGGCTCTTAGGCTTTTAGACCTACACACATATGCTAGGTACACTCAGGTACATCTAGTTAGGCATCGTAGGAGTACGCGCACTTTTCATAATGCTTTTTATATTCATGTATGTATTCATGATTATTGCAATATGGTAGAACTGTTCTATCCCTTCACTTTTATCGTACTGCTGATAATATATCTCTGCTATTGTCTGCTGGTTGTTGCAGCACATATATTTTACACTAGAATAACAACTGTTCAATAAATACTTATTGAAACGCCCAGACTGTTTATTCTGTGTAACTCTCTGAGACAAAACCGAATAAGTAAGCACGAGTGACTGAGCGAAAAGTAGTATATTGTTTCCACGATTCTGAGGAATTTGGGTTGTCATGGTCTAAGGTTGCCAGAAACTAATCTCTCCCCGATAAGAGGAGATTCTAGTGGCACTGTGAGCTAGCTAATGCAAATCCGGCTAACATACGGTGGGGGTGCACAGAGTCAGTCTACCACCAATCCCACAGTTTATGTTATCCAAACGTGCAGGTCCTGCATGGGTACTATAGGAACTACACGACAAAGGGCATCCCTAACATCTGCTTTATATAAATGTATATGATGAGTCTCGGGCGAGATTCCAGTTACTGATTCACGAAATATACTGATCCAAATTATTGTAAAAGAGCTTGTTTAAAGGTTTTCAAAGCAGTACATTCAGTCTGATATGTTTGGTGCAAACTAATTAACATCTGTAAAATTACCTGATATACACCATTGTGGGGGCTATATTACCTACTTGCAATTGTTCACGATTCCATTGGGAAGGTGTGATCACAGAAGGGTGTCTGGGAGTTGGATAACTATTTTCAGAGGGATCCCTTTGTACTTGCACTGAAATTGCCAATATAATCTTTTTAACCATAACTTTTTCAAATCTGTGCAGATACAGTATCACATTTTGAAAACTCCCCTAGATGGTATTAATCTAGATGCATAGACTTTTTAGAAGTAATACTAGGAAGCAATAGAACCCAAATCTCTATCAAATATTTTTCCAATTACTTAAGATGATGTTAATACTATTGCTTACAAATGGTCTGAGAAGTTTGGAGCTTTGATATTAGCTACTGAATCTGAGAAATCTTTTAAATGGCCACATGTAACTTTCAAGTCTCCTAACCTCCTGCTTCAACAGTTTAAAATTGTAAACAGATTATATTATACAATCAATAAGCTATGTAAATCAAAAGCTAGATCAGACACAAATTGCCCTAGTTGTTAGCTTCCGATGCGCAGACGATCTTCATATGATTGTGGAGTATCAGAATCTGAATGAGTTCTGGGTAAATATAACTCAGAAATTATCTGTCATATTTAATCATAATCTGGTTTTAACCTCACAATGTATTATGTCGGGTACCAATGGAAATAGACCACAGACGATTGCTCAGGCTGTCTTTATCACCATTACATTATCAAAATTAGTTATTGGGCAAGGCCAGATTAGCTCCAAAGTGCCAATATTTGGTCAAATGCTGGAATTTGTTTTTTACTATTACAAATTTGAGATTACTGTTGCTATACTGGCATTTGGAGATTCTTTCGAAGAAGGGTCCCGCTCATTTTCATATCTGGATAATTGGTACATATTCGATTCTATCTTTACTGATTGCTTCCTCATAATATTTGCTTCCCTCTGGCTGCTTTTTATCTCCTCAAATTTAGTCTATAATGCATTTAAAGGTACTCTTTAGTTATGTGTGTATTATAAGCTATGGGTAGATTTGTACAATGTTAGTTCACTACAATGTCAGTCATTTTTGTGTGTTGGTTGGTCCCCCTTATTTGTTTCAGTTTTCTTTCATCTCTTCAATTAAACAAAATGTTAACATTCTTTAAATAAGCTATGAGCTCAGAGATGCCCCAAAACCTGCTTTGCCATTTTAGAAAATGAAGGTTTAATGCAAACAAAATACAAGAAAGAGAACAATGAATTTCTATGCTTAATCACATTGTATCTCAGACGAAATGAGAAACACTGTCTTATTTTAGAAACTTTTACAACCTCATTTCTTTCTCTCAAAAAGAACACAACTCTGCAACAATACTGTTCAAAACATACAATCCTGCAAAAAATACACAATAGGCAACATCAACTGACTTTGCAAATATGCAACCTTCCCTTGACCAAAAGCCGCCATAAATGTGACCAAAGCTTTACTTTAGAAACTTTCTCATACAAGTGGACCATGATCAATTAAACACTGGGCTTTCAACACTGGCAACACGAAAAACACCAACTGTCTATTTCTGTGGTCTCCACTATATTAGAAGGACTGTACAGAAAACTAACAAGTTTATCCCCCACCACAAGACCAACATATGCTGTAAAACAATTACAGCCCCTTCGGAGAATCAATTTTTGGCAACAAATCATAAGGAATAGTAACTGAAGTGGACTATACAACAATCTGTAAAGTCCAACCCAAAGGGTGGTGGGGGGATTGTCGGCCTTCTATAATGTAAAGGAACTCTTTAAAGTTTGAAGTTCAAATCCGTGCAGACAGACTCTACAACATGCTGGACCTGGCGTAGGCTTGCGGTGCATGCGAGGTGGAGGTCCCCTCTACTCTAAGGCCCTCCCCCTTCATGACAATCCATGGCTCCCACTCACATGGGAAACACTAGTCCAACGTACACTATGCTGGCATAACCTATTCACCATGCGCGACCTGTTCCCAGATGGCCACATCCTCCACCTGACAGAATACACGTAGCCACAGGACATCCCATACATGGACCTTTTCCAGCGACTCCAGAATAATCTGCGGTCCGTTATGCCCTCCTATCCGCTGGCCCCTGTGGATTTCCCACCCCTGACTATGGCGGTCACTGCCGCATACGGAGGACACAAGACATCTAGAATTTACCATTCATGCATAGCGCTGAAACCAGATACCACCATGCGGGTGCGGGGGGTCTGGGAGACAGAGCTGGGGGTTTCACTCACTGATCAGATATGGACCTACTGCTGTGCACAAATACAGCGCATCTCCATCAGCCAAAGGCACAAGTTACTACATTCAAATTCATACACCAATGTTATCTCTCCCCATTAGATATTGTCAAATTCGATCATATCATATCTGATAGATGTCTAAAGTGCCATGCTCCAGGGGTGGATTTTGCACATCTAACCTGGACGTGCCCGGTGGTAGCCACCTACTGGGTAGCCATCTACTCGCACATATCCGCCATGATTGAAACTAAGATGACTCCAGACCCTCTATTCGCACTACTGGGCTATACACAAAACATACCCCGCCCGTTCTGTCGCCTTGTCTCCCTGGCCTTGTTACTGGGTAAGAGGGAAATTGCCATAAACTGGGGAAATGCCAGGCCGCCCACCCCCTCAGAGTGGGTGGAGAGTATGGGTTGATGAGAGAGTGTCGGTGAGGACTATGCCAGCCTACAACCCCCCACCCCAAAGATATTTGGCTGCCCTTCCGCACATACCTCCACACCCTAGAACAAGACACTACTGATTGACCTCTCTCCCTATCCCGTCCACTGGTAAACATTTTTTCTTTATCTAGATATCCACCAGATCAGGTCCCCCACTCTACATGCCATGCTCTTCTGCTATTTGTATGTGATGACTAAACTCTGTAATGATGCCATTCATTGAGCATTGGTAATGTGATCTTTTGACAATATGCAACTGTTTATTGTTCCTTGCACTTGAAAACCTAATAAAGACAATAAAAAAAATGGCTCCCACTCTTTCTGTTACTATGTATTCCTTCCTGATGTTCACGCTCATTACTACAAGGTGCCCAGCTTAAGACTTGAACACGATCATTTGAAGCGAGGTTCCAACTTTCTCTGTCTGACATTAGCTCAATATGCTGCAGCAAAGATATACATAATGAAATGTTTTATAATCTAACACAAAGGTCATGCTTTGAGACAAGACTACACATGTAGACACCCTGTGATCGCATGGTTAGCTAAAATATGCTGTTGACATAATTACTCTCACGTGATATTATATACTAAGTAGAAACCATGCTCTTTTAACTGTCTCATGCCAGTTTACTAACCCAGGTCGTGCACATTAGTATGCATTAGGCTAAACATTTGATTAAATAGGGCATCAGTTGCACACTGTCATGTTATCACACATACAGAATTAACATACATATATACTACACATGTCAAGAAATATTCATTTCTAAGCTGGAACAGACAGCAGTAAAAGGATACACCCTGCTCCAGTACTCCACTTGTTGCCTGAAAAAATGTTTATTTTACTCATAAAGGCGTTAGATAGACTTGAAAGAATGTGCCATGTGTTCTCAATATATGGTTGTTATAAGATGAACAGTACAGGGATAGAGGTATGTGCACATTTCTTTTTATTATTTGATTCACAATGAAGCAATATGGTGTCATAATCCAGCTGTTCAATTTGGACAGCTTCCATTTTACAAATGGGACATCATCCCCTTTAGAGATTTCATATCAGATCAATGGTTTTCAATGGAAAATATGGTCACAGGCCTTTGATACACTCCATTGTGCTTCATGCCCTGCCCTCTACCGTCCCAAAGAGTAATTTGCTAGTCATCATGTCCTTTCCAAAGCACATTGTATATTTTCTACATCATGACAATTTTTTGTGGTTGCAAAGTCTTTGATTTTATGAACTGCAGGCTTTGTGTACATAAAAAGTCTTAGGCCCTCATTACGAGTAGTGGAATATTACCTTCAGTGATAATTGCATCACCTGCAATTCGCAAGTGTCACTGAGCTTGGAATTATCAGGTACTGATAATTCGCTCCCCAGAGACACAGACCCTGTTACACACTGCAGGGTGTGGTGCTGCATGCAGGAGCAAAGCTCGCCAAGGACCACTGCACTAGAAAGTGGGGAGCTAAAATTGAATTGCAACAGGATACTGATTCGGTATTTAGAAGAGATATGTTCGGGCACCGCTTCCAAATTTGCACCCTGTGTATCAATGGTTTGTGACTGTAATTCTGGTTGCAAACCATTAAAGTTATCAACCCCCAAGTTGGGTGACATGCCATTTGCAAAAGGAAAGTGGTCCTCTTCCACTTCGTGATTTATGGGAAACATTTCTGGAGCAGTAAGTAGCAGTACAGGGATCACTTCCAGCTCTCAGAGAAACAAAAACAATTCTTTAGTTGTGTGCAGTCAGAAACATGATGCTCTGCTGACCCTCAGAACCCACCACCCATGTAATTGTACACATTTGGAGTGACCTACATTATGAATATTATTTAGGTAGGTCAGATTGAGACGCACTCCAACTCATAATTTCACCCACTGACTTATTAGTGCATAGGTCATCTTGCAAAATTCAATGCTGATCGCAAACATACTGGTCAAAAATTGCATCTAGTATAATGATACATCTGGTCCATGGTTCCTAAAAGCAATTGCATAAAAGAAATAAAAACAGGGCCTACGTTGCACCATTTAATAGGAGTGTGGAGATGTTAAGTCAAGGATTCATTGCATTAGCATCCCGGGTTTACCTTAAGTGAATTCCATAAAATGTAATGACAATGCATAGAAATTCTTGTGATCAGGGTGAGATAAATTTCACATTCTTACATGGTCATTATACCTAAAGTGATGGGGTGCACTGGGGACATTACCCTTGGAAGAAGTCTGCCCCATTCAATTTGAGTCAATGAATTACATTTCGGCAGTTGCTGTGCTGACCACTAATGTATCAGCAAGTGTACCAGCATGAAGCTCTGTGCCTGGTTGCTCTGCCTGTCCACTGCAGCAGACACTGCATAGAGCTCTACTTCTAAAAGAATGTCTCACTGCAGCAGCAGGACATGCAACTCTCTTCCCCACACCCCAGAAGCAAGGAAGAGTCCTGAAGAAATGCTAAGTGTCAGATTTGAGTGTCAGAGAAAAAAACAATGAACAATACAGGTATTTACATACCAATTTCAAATGAGTAAGATATTGAGGAATGTGCTCAGGGAGATTAAAAAGAGATTCGATTCTCAAACCGATAGTGGTCATAGTTAACCACGAGAAAAAAGATCTAATTGGTTTGGTAAATTGAAACAGTCACCATAACATTAGGATCATTGGCATGCCAAATGATGTGATGGCTGGTGATGAGAGGGGTCTATTCCGCATGTCATTGAAATACCAAGTTTACCATGCTGTTTGAGATATGCAAACCTTATAGGATTCCTTCTAAACCAAACCCAAAACTTTAATATTAATCTTAACATAAAATGAATTATAGTTCTAAACCAAAGCCAAATGTTGTTATATCAGAAGCCACATATCATTTGTGTCCATTGTCTGGCCAGAAAAGTTCCATGCAATTCCCTCAGCCATCCTGAAAGTTTCAAGTGTCATCACCTACAAAGGTTTTTCTAAATGTGGTGGACAGTTCTTCCTAGGCCAGCAGCAGTGAGGCATTTACCACCTATAAATTCTTGCAGATCACACATCAAACTAGAACATACTCCTTAAACCTTAAACCTTTAAAACCACCTGCTTCAAGGTGACTGTGAGAAATTGGGTTGTTGGTTGAGGAGGGTATGAGCCCTTCTCAAGCAACAACCTGAATACCCTGTCAGGGAGAACCAGTAAAGTATCTAAATTAACATGTGCTTAACCCTCTGGTAGCTTGGCACAAAATCTGTCATGCTAAGCTTAGAGGCAATGTGTAAAGTATTTATGCCGGACACAAACAGTAAAAAAGTGAAAACACAAAATGACAAAATTCCAATTAGTAGAACCGGAGATATGCAATTTTAATAGTTTTGCAGCTCGCTTAGAAGCATAAAGCGCAAACCACTGTTTTTGGTCATGGTAGATGTCACAAGTTCAGGCTGACCGTGATAGAGCACAGGCCAGACTCAGGACTAATTAATCTACTGGCAAAGTACCTTGTGGGCTGGGCATTGAGATGTGAATCCCTTGTGTCCAGCTGTACGGTCCAGCATCGAAGTGTCATCAATGAGGAGCTGCAATGTGAGGTCAATCATCGAGATGCATTGCAGGGCAACAGAGCAAATGAACCACTGATGAGAGCTTGCGATATGGGGTCCTCCGTCATTGTGGAGGGAGCCGCTGGGCCAGCGAAGACTTTCCCTGTGCCGCGTCGGCACAAGGAATGAGTTGCATAAAGCTGGGCCAGTGTCAGTATCACCCTGCGTTGGTATCAAAGGAGTCACCGGGCTTGCAAGTACTTGTGCTGTGATGCGTTGGTGCAGAGGACAGAATGCGTCTCACTGGGCAGGTCGGTGTCAAACGGCGCAACGCTGTTTAAGATACATAAAGTTGCATGGATGTCGGAGAAGCCTGTTCTCTCCCTGTGGCTTGAACAGGGGGCTGGCCGACTGACACTTGGAAATTTCCTGGTGTCCTGGGCCCACACAGGCAGGCTGGTCTCAGCAGGGCAGCTCATAGCAGCAGAAGGTGCCTGGCACAGCAATAACAGGTCTTAGGCTGCAAATCAGTCGCTTTACCCTTCACTTTCAAAAGTACTTTATTCACTTGCCATAACCATCAAAGCGTACAACAAAAACATCAGAAATTACATAATAAAATCAATATATTAAAAAAAAAACTCTTTAAAATTAGATTATTACTGTATATTTTTCTCACAAAGCTTCTCAGGAAGCAGCTGCAGGATATTTAACAAATACCAAATTGTGCAAACACTGCATCTCACTGGATAGAAATCGGCCACAGGATCTATAAATACAGATATTTTCCATAATTTTTATTTTTTTTATTCTATGGGCAACCTAATAGAAAATTGCACCAGGTATGTCACTCATATAGCATTGCAAAATCAGAAATTAAAGGATTTATAAAGTGCAGAATGTCTGTTATTCAACAAATAATCTAGCCTTATACAGCACTATAAAATGGCTAGCATTTTTAATACCATCTTGTTAGAGTGGTTAGGTCAGAAAATGTGCATGCTTAAACCAAACATTTAGGAAAAAGTGGCTAACAGCAAATACAATTGGTTCAGAAGTATCAGTTTTTAAGATTCTCTGAGCAACTAGATTGCGAGTTGCCCCCAGGTTCAAGGCCACCAGGCAATCCATTTGCGGCGGAAGCCACAATACTCTGGGCAGAAGAACAGGATATGCTCCTCTGACTCAGGGGCCAAACCATAAACTGGCCACAGATCAGACGTCTGATCAGAAGTCTGATCTTTTTTCCATTTGATATTAAATGCATTAAAGAGTACACCGCCCAATCAAAACCACACATATAGACATTTGGCTAGGGGTGGTCTTATCATATCCATAAACGGTTATAAGTGCAGGTTTAGCTTAAACTCAAGGAACTGTATAGTTAAGTGCCTGTTTGTCCCACTCGCAGCTTGTTGTTTGTGAACATTCGCCCAATAACAAGATTTTAAAACAACAGTCTCTGCCTTGTGAATTTTTCTGGGGTCTTCCCATAGTGTAGGTAAACCTAACTACCAGCACCAGCTGGAAACAAACTTCAACCAGGGAACCTTCAAAGCACTACTCATTTTCATCAGCTCCACTAGGGAATCCCTATACTCTGCTAGCTCTTCCGTTGACCAGATTCGTATCCAGTACACTAAGGGCTTCAGTTATAAAATATCTAAAATTAGGTTGATGCCTAGAACGAGAAAAGTGGGATAAGGTGAGTGCTGGCCAGAACTGAGATAAGTGATCTGATAAAAGTATTCTGTGCTGCAACCAGCTTCTGGGGGTCAGTACAACCCCAAACTTCAGCTCCAAACAGTGCTGCACTTTGACCCTTAGCTTGGTATACATAAAGAGCAGGTGATATTGAACGTAAGTAAGTACTCAATCGAAGGATGGCTCTGGATTTATGTGATATTAGCAGGGAGCTTCTATTAAGTTGGGTTTCCCATTTGAACTTATCAGAAAGTTTGACTAACAAATAATCAAAACATAGTAACCTTTGTAGGGGTTCACTATCAACCTTTATAGCACTATTTCTAACTGCACCATTCCCAAACACCATATATTTTGTTTCAGTCGCATTCAACTCTAAGCCCCTATCGCCGCAGAAATCCACATACTTGTCAAACAGGTTTTGGCGACCCATAGGGTCTTTGAAATAAGAAGTGAATCATCCTGTGCCATGTGCTATGTCCAGACATCTATTCACGGGGGAAACGCTGGCGCTCCCCCATGGGGACCCACCCACATGCTCCCATAGGGGATGGCAGCAGAAGTGCTTCCACTGCCACCCCCTTCAGTGATCTGATGATCGAGTGCAGTTGGAGATGAGCTGGAAGCCATTCACTTCCAGTACATTCAGGGAAAGGACATCATTTGGTGAGTGCTTCTCCTTGGGGGTGGAGGTTCCAGGAGTACAGAAAGGACTTCCCCCTGAGTCTATAGAAAGTAGATTCCTGCTCCACGATCGCATATGGAGCCACTATCATGGAGCAGGAATCAACACCACTAGACACCAGGGATGTTTTTTAGTGGAATTGGGTAGAGCGACCCCTTAGACAAGGGTCGCTCCCCCGGGCATATTATTAGATCTGTGTTTTGCCCTCCCGGGGACTGATTCAGCCATTTTTTCAGCTGATCTGCCCCCCGGGGGAGGGGGTCGAAACCCACTAGGCTCCAGGGATTTAGTTTACATATATTTTTAAGGGAGCAACCCCTTGGGCAGGCCGCTGCCCCTGGGGCAACATTTGTTTTGTGTTTGGCCCCCCCCCCCCGGGCTGAATCAGCTGTTTTTTCCAGCCATCTGTTTGTTATGATTAAGGGGAGCGATCCCTTGGGCGAGGGTTGCTCCCCTTTTGGGGCTTAATATTTTGGCTGTCTCTGCTCGTCTTGTAGGCAGATTGGCCTTATATATTTAGGCCCATCTGTCCCCAACGGGGTCAGAAGCCACTAGACCACCAGGGATTTTATTATACATGGTGCACAATGTTTTTCGGAGCGGCCCCATGGCCAAGAGTTGCTAGCCTTTTTGGGGTTAATATTTTGGCAATTTCTACCCCCATTAGGGGCAGATCGGCCATGTATTTTTTAGGCCCATCTGCCCCCAAGGCACCAGTGATTTTATTATATTTGCCGCATAATGTTTTGGGGAGCGGCCCCTTGGCCAAGGTATCTCTCCCGTTTTTAGGGTGAATGTTTTGGCTGTTTTCTGCCCCTCGGGTGCAGATCAGCTATATTTGTAGGCCCAGTGGGGAAGAAGCCACTAGACCACCAGGGAAAGTTTGTGTTTTGGCGTTTGGCTATGTGTGGACTGGCACTTGGCTGGAGGTGTGTGTGGCTGGCATTTGGATGCTGATGGGCAGACTTCATAGTGTTCCATAATGTCAACTGCAACAGCAATTGTTCATTCTGTCAAAAACACAAGATGAAGAACAATCAAACTCCTCATTTGTGAACAAAAGTACATCTCCATGTAACTCTAAATGCTTTCAAAGTCAAAATCTACCTGTCTCGGGAACACCAGATATAGGGGCCATATGGGACATACTTTACAGAACTTCACATCTAACATAAGAAGCTTTAACGTATCACTCTAATAAAATGGATGTACAAATTGATCTTCTCAACATTAAGGCAAATTCTGTGGCAGGTATAGACCAGAAATTGCCCACCTTAAACAACTTGATACTGCGAGCACAAACACAAGCTACAGTTCCATACTTAGACTGCTCATGTGCTCCATTAATTAATAAATTGGCCACAATAGCGGATGTTCTGAGCATTATACTTGAGGACTTAAAAATGAGCCTACAAATCTTAGGGACTGATAAAAAACCTGTAAAAGGAAAAATAGAGGAATTAGGAACAAGTAAAAAGATGAAACTACAAAGTAACTCAGAACAATTGGAATCATTGAACTTACAGGGTGAAAAACTGGAAAAGCAAATCCTTATAACAGAAAAATGTCTTGATCAGCAAGAAAGGGAGGTATTTAACATTAACAAAAAATATATGGTCCCACTTAAGGAAAAAAGAGGAGCTCAAGTAGACAAACAGTCAACTTCTCCATCCTTTACTTTGACTAAAAAACTGAGAAAACAACAACGTAAAGCAAGAAATAAGATCAAAAATAACTCAATAATCATTGCACCTCAAAAACAGACAACAAGATCAATGGGGAATAGTAGAAACAGTCCTAATCAAAATAAAGAAATATTTGGGAATCAGACCTGCAAAAATTAAAGGAAACAATAAAAAGTATTTCCCACTATTTTACAAAGACCAGAGTAAAAATATTCTTATTAAGCAATGCAAAGAAAAGAGTGATCTAATTGAACAACAAATATATGACTCACCGGAGAAGAAAAAAGCAAAATACAATGTCACAGACTCAAAGCAGGCACAGATGGGATGATTATGAATGGAATGAAGAAAAAAGCCCTATTGTATGAAGTCCATAGACCAACACGGGATAGGATCATCCGCACGAACCACGATACACCGATTAAATTAAATAAACTAAAATGATCGTATGACCAGCAAAAAAATCGAGGAAGGTCAGTGTGATGATACAGATGGATATACTATTGAAAACCAGATACAAACAATACAAAGAACAATTAAGGTTCAACAAAGTCCAAAACAGTGTCATAGGAGAACTACAGTGGGCATGCATGCACAACCAACTTGTTTGATAGAGTCAACAAACCTGCAGATGAGTTCATCAAAGAAAGAACATACAACCATCTCAGTAGATAGACGTAAGAAAATAATCAACAAACATAATAATGGTAAGATCCAATTTATCTTCAAACCAGAATATCAGTCCAGGGGTAGGCAAGACACTCTGAATCAGGGAAATATTCTAAGACTTTTTAAAGTAAATTCCTTCTCTTGAAAAAATTACAAGTGAAAATATAGAAGCTATTGAATTTCTTCCAAATAAAGAAGATAATCAAGAAATGACATTAATAACACTGAATTCCACACGTCTATTAGAACTAATCATCAATGAACATAAAATCTTTTTTAATTGGTGAAAAAATCAGCATGCCCCATCAATCTGTATACCCAAACCCATTCACACTACAAGAGAGAACAGAATATCAACAGAAAGATATAAACAACCAAGGGGTATATTCACAAGAACGTGTGATAACTACCGCAAGAGTAGCGTAACGCAACTTTCAATAACGCAGCCTATCACGGGAAAATAACCGCGTGTCAACGTGAAATTCACAACAAGGCGGTACCATGCGATAGTCACCAGATAACGCTTCAAATGCCAGCGTGAAAATCAACACCACGCCTAAAAAATGCGAAACGCGAACGCGAGAAATCATGCGATGAGGCCAATTGCGGTACAGAAATCAGCGAACACCAGCCACAGGCCTGTAAATCCCACGCGTCAGGCGGGAAAAAGCACCATAAAAGAACGGGAAAAAAAAGCCCAAAAACAATTCAAACTGCGTAGCAACATGGATGCACCCGGAACAAGTGCAGAGGACAAGCCGAACACCACTAGCCCTACGGAGGACCATCCAGGAACCCCGCTGTCGGGGAAGGGCAAGGACAAGAGGAAGAGGAAGAGGAAGACCGGGTACAGTCCGCAGGAAGACCAGATCATCGTCACGGGTGTGACCGAACACCATCAAGAACTGTTCAGCACCTCCACTGCGGCACTGGCAACCCAAACCGAAATATAGCAGGCCATCGTCACCAACGTCAATGCAGTCGGAGTGTCCAGGAGGTCACTGGAGGAGGTCAAGAGGCGCTGGCATGATCTGAAAAGGCAGACCAAACATAAGCTCGCCGCCAACAGGGAGGCAGCAACGGCGACTGGAGGTAGGAGTCCTGCGACACAGGAGGAGCTGGATGAGCTGGAGCAAATGGTGGCCACAGTCAGCAGTGAGGAGACGGTGGCAGGATTGGGGGGCCTGGACACAGCACGATATGACCTGACCCAACAGCAACAGGGTAAGTAACCACTAGGGACGGGGGGGACAGGGGGAGATGGGCACAATGGCACACATGCACAATTACGCGCAGCACACAGCCCACCCACAATGACCGTGGAACATGTCCCTGAATGCCTTGGCACACTGCAGCACACATAGAAATGCCAAGTAGGCCCCCATCCACAATGTGCACAGAGGGGCCCCCCGATCACCAATATCACAACCGACCCGTGCACATGTCCTGAATCCAGCAAAGCAGCGGCTCCATGACCCACACTGACTATGCAAGTAACACTGCATGTCCGATAGCATGGCAGCTGCCCCAAAAAAATGACATGGCCCACGAAGCGACATGGAGGTAGCCAAGTGCGGATCACATCCGTAAAGGAGCAGGTCACACTCTGACGTGTCCACGTGCACCCACAACCCATGCCTTATAATACACGCAGCAGACGAACAATGCACCAGGCCACAAAAACAGTCCGCGAGCACACATGACCCAAGTCAAAAGCAAATCAGGCCCCGAAAAGCACACAATTCAAAGGCACCCCACCTCAAAGGGAGAAGGCTACACGAAATCAGAGCTGCAGGGGCAACTCCCCCACAATACAGCACACACACATAGCAATCACAGGACATCCTCAATGAAGGCAATGTGGTACAAAGTGCAACACCAGCACCACAGGACAGAGCCCACAACAGGTTCCTCTCGCGCGTAGTAACTGTCCACCCACATCTGGCATTGCCTGACACTGTGTGATGATCAATCAATCAATCAATCAATCATGTCACTTATAAAGCGCACTACATACCCGCGAGGGTACGGGTACTACCACACATCCGTCATGTAGTCGAAAAACACACTGACTGCCATCAAATAGCCAGCTCCCCCAAAACAGTCACAATGTACATTGGCATGCAGTCTGAATGTGAACATCTGCAAATCATCACCATACATGTGAAACTCTGTTAACCTGCATCTCCCCTTTACATTGCAGAGGGATAAACAACACCCCCTGCAGAGCACACCACACATCTCACCATTGATGATGAAGAGGACAACCTGCACACATGTCAAGACACCCTCCAACAGATGCTGGACAGCCTCTGCACCCCACCCCCAGGAGCAGGCCAGGCCAGCTGCCTCGAGGTGACCCCACCACCTGCACAGACCACACCGCAGGAAACACACACCACCACAGCTGTCTCCCAGGACCCCCCGACCAATACATGGAATTCCAACGTTGTGTGTTGGGTTGCCAGGTGGAGTTGGCTCATCAGCTGCGGGTGGGTTTCGAGCTCGTGGCAGCCAAACTCGATGCCATACGTGGGTGTCTGAGTCCCATTAGGGACCACGTACAGTCCCTATCGGACACCCCCTGTACGCACCATGCTCCGCCACAGACCTTGGCTAACCTCGCTGGTGCCATGAGTCTAATACAAGCACTGTCTGGTCAGACAGACACCAGCCATGACAGCACAGAGTTGGCCCGGATGCGGAGGGCAATGGACACCATGGAGCAGATGCAGGCCGGAAGTATGTCTCCCACTGCTGGACACCAGCGAGTAGTGTCTGGGAACAGCAACACCCTGCAGTACTCCAACTTGCCATTGCTACCACTGAGCCCTTCCCAGATGACTGCAGCGGGAACATCGACACACACAGCTCCGAACCCTGATGTGCCCCTGGCACACCGTGATGCTGCCCCATCACCTACGCAGTCTGATGTGTCAGGGGCACACAGCCATGCAGCCATCACCCCGCCACACACACCGGACACACCGGACACACCGGACACAGAACCTGTATCAAGGGAGTGAGAAGGGGATGGGAACTTCTGTGTGAGGAAGGAGGCAGTAGCATCCATCACTGCCATAAGGCCTGTCCCTGCCTGGTCATGACCTATGCATCATGCCCTGGGAAATACCTCCTACTGACCTCCGGAACACCCTGGGACATTCACCCGGACCCCGACAAGGACTGCCATTGCTTCACTGCTGGACAATCACACAGCAATCCTGCTGCGGACTGCACTCTCCCTCTTCCCAATCACTGTGCATTCCCCAAAGGACTCTGGTTGGGCCACCACTGGGCTTCCATGTGTTGTGGGCCTGGATGGGCAGCTACAGCTCCAGCTCCGTCAATCACCTGAATGTGAATAAAACATTCTGAATCACACAGATGTGTCATCACTATGTTCACTCACGTATGGAAGTATGGCTGGATGTGGGGACGATTATTGCACATGAAGGTACACCCTGCTAACTGACATCTATGCGCATGTCTATCCCTGAGACACATGGCCAATTGGATGACTGTGAAGGTGAGTACTAGCTGTGACCCCATTGCACATCAACAGCAATCTCACAACACCCCAACTTAGGCACACGTCCATGTGTTGAATAGGGCCGTGTGTAGGAGTGACCAAAACGGTGGCAGGCCAGGAGTGGTATCCCACGCCACGTGTGACAGCAGAACTTCACGTCGCATACCGACTTACACACATCTGTGTGGACACATTCTGTTGTGATGTATGACATTGCTCCACATGGGCAGAGGTTGGACACCATACACACATGGCTGGAGTCATGTAAGTGCACATGTCGTCCAGCACCTATCCCAAAACAATGTCTGGCTCACAGAGGCGGAGCTTGCCAAAGGGACA
This sequence comes from Calotriton arnoldi, assembly GCA_963921515.1. Taxonomy (NCBI): domain Eukaryota; kingdom Metazoa; phylum Chordata; class Amphibia; order Caudata; family Salamandridae; genus Calotriton; species Calotriton arnoldi. Next base: position 125,419 of record CAWUFW010004711.1, read on the forward strand.
CACCCCCATTGCACATGCAACAGTCAGTTCCTCCCTGTGTTGGGACGAGGCTCATTGTGGCACACAAGTGGACAATGTTAACAACACACCTCACAGTTAGACACCAGTGGAGTGGCATAGGCTTTATTGGCATGTGCGTGTCAGTACGGATGAGGCAACGGCCACAACAGGCAGGGACATGCTTAAGACACTTACTCGCAGCATGGGTACATGTCGAGGGGCAGATAATGTTAGGGCTGAAATGGACAAGATTCATCACGGATGGCAACGCTCACAGCCCACCTTGCCTTGCTGGACGAGTCATGTGTTGTTTGGTGTCTGCACAGTGCCCCGTGTGAGGGGGCACGACTCACTGCACGTGGGGTATGCATGGTGCTCTGCCTCCGGGGTGCGCCGATTGTCTGCTCTGCCGACAGTGATCAGGTGTGAGGGTCCGACAGGTACACATGTCGTGCTACATCGCCATGTGTGTGCTCTCACCCAGCAGTGTGTCCGAATTGGCAACGTTGCCAGACGACGCTGTGTTGCTCGGACCCTGGACCTGCGTCGCCTTGCACAGGTATGTGTGCACACGCGTTATTCCACGCACATGCATCCAGAGCCCTACCGAAGGCAGACGTGTCCTCTGTTTTGGTGGGATATGTGAGCAATCCCCACTGTGCAACAAGTTGTTGGGCCATGTGCTGTGGGTGGCAATAGGATGTGGCTGCAGGTACGTAGTTACTCGTCCATGAATGCCCGTGCAGCTTCATGTGCAATGTGTTCCAATAGTACGTCGTTGTCGTGTTCAAGGAACACCAGGGTGAGCCAATCCATTAGGTGGTCCTGGCAGGTGTGCTCAGCCCACGCCGTCTCACCGATCCGCAACACAGCCCAATAGGGGAGCGCCTCGATGTGGTCACTGCACACGAGAAATTGTGCCATCTCCCATGCACAACTACCAATACATACGCAGTATGTCAAAGCATCCCATGCACGGCTGTCTCGGTTACACTCCTGTTCGTGATCCAACAGGGGGCGCAGACACAAGTCATAGTCCAATTCATCAACAGTTGTGTTGGATAGGCAGACATCCATGGGACACTCGAATGTGCATGTTCGGCAGTGGAACCAGGGCTGGATGCAGGTGACGTGGGCAATGCGGAAGCTGAGCCTGTAACTGATCTGCAGCACTGCCAGTGGCAGTGCGCCCAGTAAATGCAGCATACGTGCACGGTACTGTTCCACGTGACGGGGTTGTGCATGTGCCCGGTATGGCCTGCCATTGCGTTGGTGCGTCTCGTGAACAGGCACTCTTCTGGACTGCGGCTGTTGTGTGGAGGATATGCCACAGCTCTGAGCAATGATTCAAATGTGTGTGCAACGTTGTGGGGCATGGGTTGCTGTTTCCGTGGGTGTCAAGGGCATCCCATGCGGGGGTACCACAGGCAGGGGCTTCTATGTGTGGGTTGTGGATGAGTCGGATGGTTCATTTGCAGAATGCGTGGTGTGGGAGTCGTCCCCATCTGCCATTGCATCTCTATCAGGGTGTTCCAGGCGCGTTCGGGACCAAGCTCAGAGATGCAGGTGTCCTCCCGCCTTCTGCATTGGGACAATGGTGCTTTCATCCCTGATGTTTGTCTGACTACTACTTTCGTTTTGGGAATGTGATGTGGCTTTGGCGCTGAGATTGGGACACGGCCTTGGGCTCATGGTGTACGGATGGCGATGCACACACACATGTTGGCATTTGGAGCCAGGTGCCCATGCGGCCTTGCGCTGCTTGTGCTATCTCACTCCGTCTCTCTCCCTCGCTCTCTCCCTCTCTCTCCTTTGTTGCGCGCATGGCACACCTTCTTCTCTTGGATTTGGTCTACCGGGCTGTGTGCTACGGATTGTCCAGTGGGAGCAGCTAGGACTCATCCTAGGGGTTGTTTCTGCTTTTGTTTGTCTGGTGTTTTGTGTTGGTGTTTGCATTGCTGTATGACTGATTCTCCATTTTCTGGCCACGCATGTATGTTTATTTTCCTGCTTGTGCGACATCAGGCAAGATGTTTGTTTTGGGATTCGTGGTGTTGGTGTGCAATTTCTTAGTCCGGGGTGGTCCCGGGGGGGGGGTGTTCTGGGTGTGGGATGGGGTCCTGGGGTGGTGGCGGTGGGTGTTGTGGCCCTCTTGGGTGTCCGGGCCGCATGATGGGTGGCTCCATGGCATCTGTTGCCCTTCGGATGTGGCACTGGGCTGTGCTCCCTTTTGTGGTGCTGGCTGCCATCCGACTTTACACCAGGTCAGAGCAGGTGTAGATTTCCTGGTGCTAACGCGCCTTATCGCCTGTTTTGTATTTTTATCGCGGATGTGGTTGGTGGTTGTGAATGTTGAGGTGTGCTGTTGTCTCGGCTTTTGTCACGGGAACGCCTACTCTGCATCTCATTAGCGATATTTGCGAGGGTCCTCTGTGGCGATGTTTTTTGCAGCTGCTATCGCAGGTAAACTGGTGCTGTGGGCTGTTAGCACCGGCTTGTGAATGGGGGGTACATTTATCAGGACTTTGGCTGCGATAAAGTGCCGTTAATTCGGCGATGGCTCCTTGTGAATATGCCCCCAAGTATTTTCAATATTGAAAAACCCTATAAGCAAAACTACTAATTTACCAACAGCAACAATTAATCAAATTGAAGAAGAAAAGCTTATAAAATTAAATCAAGGATGGCTGACAGCGGCCCTTCACAGGGTAGTACAACCTTTACAGGCAGGAAAAGCCGAAGAGCATTAAGGAGGAAGCATCCAATCAAAGAGAAGCTATAAGACTATGGGGCATATTAGCAAGACCCACGTTAAAATTATCGCCGTTTTAGCGGCAGGAAACTGCCGCTAAACGGCGATAATGGGCTTGCTAATATGCGTTATAGAATTCAATAGAAGCCCAGGTTAGATGTGCAGGACATCTAACCTGGGCTTCTATTGGAATTCCATAACCCATATTAGCAAGCCCATTATCGCCGTTTTAGCGGCAGTTTCCTGCCACTAAAACGGCGATAATTTTATCGCCGCGCTTGCTAATATGCCCCTATGTTCCTGGAATATAAATTGGTACACGTTAAAATACAAAATGCGTACCTATCCTCAATGTCAAGTAACTTTCATGTTATTTTTCTGGGCAACCCAATCGCTGATGTTAGTAGGTTTTATAGGGTGTTTTCTGCCGGCAATTAAACAAAGCAAATATGAGCGCCCCAGTGGGGGTCTAGCAATATTTATAGTAATAGACCTAAAATTGGAGCACAAACAAGTAGTCATAAATGATAATAATATCCTAATAGTAAATAAAATTACATTATACGGAAAAAAACAACCTAAAATTACTATTACTCATAAATGTATATATACATCCTGATTTAAGAACTAGGAAGATTATGGCTACTAATCTTACAAGCATTGTTTTACAGAAAGTGATTGCGGACCCACATACCTAATTTATTATTTCAGGCGATTTTAACCTGAATCTGATATGGTCATATACCAGACATGATGCAATACTACAACAGGACCATCTATGGGCAATAACTCAACAATCATTACCCCTGGTGAATAGAGCCTCAGGAGGAGTAGTTGGAAAAAATCTTTTTAAAGATCTAGAATCCCTGGGCGGTCTTGCTGATTGCCGGACTGGAATCTGACCTGGAGTGCGGAGCTACGTGCAGTGGAGCAGCAGCAGCGGAGTAGAGCAGAGCAGCGGGAGCAGTGGGAACCCAGTGGGGAACGCAGACTGGGCGAGCGAGGCATCGAGGGTAACGGAGGTGCCGTGAGGGGAGGCCAGCAGCCAGCATCCCGCAGTCCTAGCAGCCCCCACAGAGGCCGGCAGAGGCTGGCAGCAACGGCAAGCGGCGGCAAGCGGTAAGTGCAGGCTGTGTACGTGAACGCGAGCAGCCAGCTACCACCGCTACTGCTACCATCACTACCATCACTACCATCAATGTGCCATCATTACTGCGGGAAACGGCAGTTACCAGCTAGCCAGCAACCAGACCCCTGCAGACCCCTGCAACCAGCCACATTGACGCTAATTGCCAGCAAACTGCAGTCAAGGCAGGCTGTGGGAAGCTGAGTGCATAGTGCCGGGAAGCAGCACACAAGGAAAGGAGGTCTGCAACACGGGCCAAAGTGAAAGCGCCCCCAGCTCCCCAGGCAAAAGCAATACAAACATGATGGGGTGCGTAGGGTGAAGCAGAGCAGAGCGAGCGTGGCCGCCATTAGGTGCGGTCACGGAGTGCGAGCCCGGCGAGTCCGCGGAAGCGGCCCAACTAGGATGGGTGCAGCTTGTGGTCTGCCAGTGTGCCCTGCTCGATGTCTCTCTTGCCTGTACTTTACCTGCACTCTGTACCCTGCATCTCATTTGCATCTCGTCCTCCACAGCAAGTCGACCCGCCTGACTCTTTGTAGTCCTGTTTACAATTTTCCCCGCCCTTTTAGCGCTAAGCCCACAGCTCAGGGCAGTAACAACAGGAGGAACAGGAGGAAGTGACCCCTCGATACGCTCGGCGGGGGAGGGGGTTCATCACAACAATAGGGGCACCTGGCCCCATAGGACCCCCACAGGTCCCACAGGACCCACAGGGAACCGGAGCTATAAGGCTTGGTGCTGGGAGGGGTACAGAGAGTGAAACACTTGGGGGAGTCGGAGGAATCCGTATTGCACAAAGAAGGACTAGGAGTAACAGGAGCAACAGAAGCAAGAGGTAGCCAATAGAGGACCACCAGACAAGAGGAAATTAGATCAGGCAGGGTCAGAGGGTGCCTGCCCAGAACAAAAACTAGCAAACGCAAAAGAGGGTCCTTGTCGACAAAGGGCTGCATGGCTGAGCCCCACCCAAAATATAGAGCAGGCGACATCTCTCCTGGCATGGGCCCCGCCATAAGGGACAATAAACTGGAGGCAGGAGCCAACCCAGAGCTGCCACAAACTGACACAGCCCAAGATCTATACAAAATTTCAGTTCCTAAAAAACCCGGGGGATGCTCTCTTATCAAGCTCAATTGCAGCACAAGGTCTTAGCACTCTGCTTACACCTTTTAAATCGCTGGATAGTGGGAATGGTAGCACTCAGGCCACTAACCAATGTGCAACACCCGGCACAAAAAGCGACCTTGGGTATGATGCATTACTATCTTTCCCACACCCAACACCCAACACCCAATGCATTTGCTTTAACATCAGATCCGCAAAGCGATGTCAAATCACTGTTACAAGGCCCCCTGTGTTTCGCTGAAGTAGGAACGACAAAAGCAAAAACACCCAACGATCTAGAAACAACAATGAAGCTGGCAAAGCCTTCTGGACGAGCTGGAAGAGAACCCACAGAACAACAGGACGAGGGGGGCCGTAATGGGAAAACGAGGAACAACTGCACCATAGACAAGGACCTGTCTATAATAGAGCTAGGTGCATCACCTATTGCCATCAATGAAGCGAAGACCAAATCAAGCCCACCGTCCGATCCCCGTTTGTCGCTGTCATCAACGCCACCTAGAATGGAACTAGCACTAGGACAAGAGACTGAAAATTCAGAGCAGTTCTCCAACATCGACGCTGGAGAATGGGAGGAATTATTGACAAATCCCACACAGCAAACACGAGTGAGGCCCACGTTGAACTCTCAAAATCCTTCCACACTGAAGCACAAAGAGTTGGAATGGAACCAGGGAAGGGAGGCCCTGTCATCAACTGACTTGGAAAACTCAACTAGGCATCAGCAAAAATTGGACTCGGAACGTGCCTGGGCCAGCCTACTTAAAACAGTGCAACTCCTGGTGGAAGCCCTCCAGTACCAATCAGATAAAATGGATACTCAGCTGACTATTAAACACACTGGCAGTACTCGTGGTGGCTATTGACGAGAAACTTGGAGCTTTAAACACTCTTTTCCAGAACTCGCATGGAAAACTTCAGGATAGGGAGTTAAACTGCGGGTGCGGCCCGATAGTAGACAAACTTGCCTCTCTCCCCTCAATACTGAGCAACTTGTGTGCACAAATCAAAGACTCAGCACGGAACTCCACCGAACTTAAGCCAAAGGGAACTTACTCTACTGAGGATCAAACTGGAACAAGCGCATATGATGCGGAAAATTCGGCTCTTAGGCCTCCTACTCTTAAACCGCCAATAAGAGGCAATGCCAAAAATGATGGCTGTAACAAGACTCAGGCACCAGTATCTGAATCCGCCCGGAGGTCAGTGGTAGAGTCGGTTGTCCCAGGAACAATATCAAATGCCAAACAAAGGCGAGCCCAAAGGAGAAAGGGTCGGAATCAAAAACGTATCTAAAAAAAGGAGGACTTTGCCCGCCTCTTTAGACTGACACTGTCCGAAACATGGAAATGGGCACAACTCATACAATTGCTATATCTGCTGAAAAAGGGCTGGTCCCTGATTCCAACTTACAACCTACCACCATAGGTTCCTCATGGCAACTATCGCTGGCTGAAGATGAAGGAACTTGCCCCCCCAAATATAATAAATTGGGTAGGGAGGAAGGTGCATGCCAAAAACCGCCATGCAGCATGAAATTGGAAGTAATTACAACACAGTGCCGCTTACCCAATCCAACATCAGCGGCACTCACCGATAAAGTTGACAAGCCCCCCAAGACTGCCATCTCTATCATAAAGCCCGATCACCAACCAGAAAGGGGCCTCAATTAACCGTCCACCACAGTCTCCAATATCGAAGGGGATAAGCGACTAGCAAACTGTATAGATCCAAAATACGGAAGCATAAGCATTAAGGCCGCCTCCATTGAGGTCATAGAGCACCTGCCCTGCACTGGGCCGCCCTGCACTGGGCTAGCAGCAAATTTAACTCATAGCGATCAGAGCAGGGCGGAAGGAGTAATAACACCAGCTCAACTAGGAACCAATAACTACGAGTCCATTAATAGGCAACAACTAGCCAATCGAGTGAATGACCCTAACAAGAACGGGAAAACACTGGAGTTTATACCAGTATACAGATCAAGAGGGGCACACGACATACTAAACCGAGGGAACATTCTCCGTCTACTGTCGCACATACCTTCGTTATCGGAGGTAACCTCTATAGACTTGGACTCAGTAGAGTTTGTCAATCATGGTGTCCCCCAGGGGGGTGAGGTCACATGGACCACCTGGACACTGGCAAGCCACGCACAAAAAATATTACTGGAAAGTTCGATATTCGAAAACTGGGGCATAAAGATAAAACCTATCAGTACACCTGGCTACCCCGCACCGCTAGGGGGAACAATGCAAAACCAAAGGGGATGATGGACGGAGTGTTGAACATTGCAAGCACTCACCCCCAGTCAACTGATCTGGGTTTAATCCATCATCATTCTTTAGCTCACTCCGCCACCCCAGTTCAGACATGGCCATATGCAAATCAGTCTGACCCTGTGGCTCATGGGAACAGTCCAGCCCGAACTGCCAAGCCATGTCTTCCCTGGACCGGAAACAAGCATCCTGGGACCGGTTTCGGGCTCACAGCCCTCATCAGCCAGGCTATCTTGAATCCAGTGGCAAAGTGAGCAAGGGACCCACGTCTGGGCATACCCTGCCAAATTAGGGCGAACAATGCAAAACCAAAGGGGATGATGGACGGAGTGTTGAACATTGCAAGCACTCACCCGCAGTCAACTGATCTGGGTTTAATCCATCATCATTCTTTAGCTCACTCCGCCACCCCAGTTCAGACATGGCCATATGCAAATCAGTCTGACCCTGTGCCTCATGGGAACAGTCCAGCCCGAACTGCCAAGCCATGTCTTCCCTGGACCGGAAACAAGCATCCTGGGACCGGTTTCGGGCTCACAGCCCTCATCAGCCAGGCTATCTTGAATCCAGTGGCAAAGTGAGCAAGGGACCCACGTCTGGGCATACCCTGCCAAATTAGGGCGAACAATGCAAAACCAAAGGGGATGATGGACGGAGTGTTGAACATTGCAAGCACTCACCCGCAGTCAACTGATCTGGGTTTAATCCATCATCATTCTTTAGCTCACTCCGCCACCCCAGTTCAGACATGGCCATATGCAAATCAGTCTGACCCTGTGCCTCATGGGAACAGTCCAGCCCGAACTGCCAAGCCATGTCTTCCCTGGACCGGAAACAAGCATCCTGGGACCGGTTTCGGGCTCACAGCCCTCATCAGCCAGGCTATCTTGAATCCAGTGGCAAAGTGAGCAAGGGACCCACGTCTGGGCATACCCTGCCAACTTAGGGCGAACAATGCAAAACCAAAGGGGATGATGGACGGAGTGTTGAACATTGCAAGCACTCACCCCCAGTCAACTGATATGGGTTTAATTCATCATCATTCTTTAGCTCACTCCGCCACCCCAGTTCAGACATGGCCATATGCAAATCAGTCTGACCCTGTGCCTCATGGGAACAGTCCAGCCTGAACTGCCAAGCCATGTCTTCCCTGGACCGGAAACAAGCATCCTAGGACCGGTATTGGGCTCACAACGCTCATCAGCCAGGCTATCTTGAATCCAGTGGCAAAGTGAAAAAGGGACCCACGTCTGGGCATACCCTGCCAACTTAGGGCGAACAATGCAAAACCAAAGGGGATGATGGACGGAGTGTTGAACATTGCAAGCACTCACCCCCAGTCAACTGATCTGGGTTTAATCCATCATCATTCTTTAGCTCACTCCGCCACCCCAGTTCAGACATGGCCATATGCAAACCAGTCTAACCCTGTGCCTCATGGGAACAGTCCAGCCCGAACTGCCAAGCCATGTCTTCCCTGGACCGGAAACAAGCATCCTGGGACCGGTTTCGGGCTCACAGCCCTCATCAGCCAGGCTATCTTGAATCCAGTGGCAAAGTGAGCAAGGGACCCACGTCTGGGCATACCCTGCCAACTTAGGGCAAACAATGCAAAACCAAAGGGGATGATGGACGGAGTGTTGAAAATTGCAAGCACTCACCCCCAGTCAACTGATCTGGGTTTAATCCATCATCATTCTTTAGCTCACTCCGCCACCCCAGTTCAGACATGGCCATATGCAAATCAGTCTGACCCTGTGCCTCATGGGAACAGTCCAGCCCGAACTGCCAAGCCATGTCTTCCCTGGACCGGAAACAAGCATCCTGGGACCGGGTTTCGGGCTCACAGCCCTCATCAGCCAGGCTATCTTGAATCCAGTGGCAAAGTGAGCAAGGGACCCACGTCTGGGCATACCGTGCCAACTTAGGGCGAACAATGCAAAACCAAAAGGGATGATGGATGGAGTGTTGAACATTGCAAGCACTCACCCCCAGTCAACTGATCTGGGTTTAATCCATCATCATTCTTTAGCTCACTCCGCCACCCCAGTTCAGACATGGCCATATGCAAATCAGTCTGACCCTGTGCCTCATGGGAACAGTCCAGCCCGAACTGCCAAGCCATGTCTTCCCTGGACCGGAAACAAGCATCCTGGGACCGGTTTCGGGCTCACAGCCTTCATCAGCCAGGTTATCTTGAATCCAGTGGTAAAGTGAGCAAGGGACCCACGTCTGGGCATACCCTGCCAACTTAGGGCGAACAATGCAAAACCAAAGGGGATGATGGACAGAGTGTTGAACATAGCATACCCCGCACCGCTAGCCCTGCAGCACGCAGATAGAATGTCAACAGACCGGAACAACATCTCAAAGTCAGTACTGAGAGGGGCAAGAGGGTGTTCGCCGGCCGCCATGAGGAAGACACGGGAAACACGGATATATCACCCAGATTTTCCACAACAAGGAATTTGCCTTGAGGGTCCGAGATGGCCCACGAGGACAATTATTAATCAAACAAGAAATAATTGACAGAACAGCAGGCACTATTCACCAGGAGGTGAAATCAATTTATTGCGGATATGCTCATGGAACATCAACGGGCTAAATAGCAAGATGGCAGACCAGGACTTCATAAACTATCAAAGGTCATTTCATAACTTGGCTTTACAGGAGACATGGTTGATCGATCCACCGCACTTTCAAGGATATTTATGTTTCTTTGCACCAGCACTCAAAAAGGCAAGATACGGACACCTGCAGGGAGGCCTGGCAATCTATGTGAATAACACATGTACAACCTCAGCTCACACAGTTGGTTTGATAACACCAGAATCCATTGCTATAAAAATCTCTACCTCAAATGGGCCACCAGGGAACGGGCACAAGGATATTGTAATAATGAATACTTATATACATCCGAACAGGAAAATCAAGGATGCAAAACAATTGGCTAACTTTGTAGAGCTATGTATGAGTGAGGTCAATACACCAGATATAATACTCACAGGGGATTTTAATCTACATCTACTTGGCTCATCGACGGCGGAGGAAGTAACTATACACAATCAGTTATGGAACATCCTGCCACAGGGTAAGAATTCATCAGAATTGCCTACAAAAACCAGCCAGCGCCTTATAGAGGAACTTGAACACCTTAACCTCAGAGCTGCGAACGGCAGAAGTATAGGCAACACCCCCCCGGCATTCACTCATCATTCACTAACCAACAACTCAACGCTGGACTATACCTTTGTGTCCCTATCCCTTTTTAACGAAATTTTCTCATTCAGTATGGGCGACAAAGCTGATAGTGATCACCGGCCCCAGGAGCTCATACTTTGCACAAATATGCCAAAACTCACAAAATGGAAGGGCCAGCCAGGTACGACCACCACAATCAATTATAGGAAAATAAGATTTGGGCAAGCGACGCAAGGGAACTTCCAGCAAATAGCAACATTCTTATTCGAATCACGTGAAGGGGGCAATGAAACAGAGAAATGGATGAACTACACGAATGCCTTGGCAAAATCCTTTGCCGCCCCAATTAAATCAAGGGCACAGCAGAGCTACAGTGGCAATTCCAACTTTACTAGAATGCAAAAGAGCAAGATAAGATCCATAAAAAACACTATTAATCATACGCTGCGGCAGGTGCGGCGGGTTCCAACAGATACCTTATAACTAGCAGCATTACGACAGCAGAAAACACAGCTGAAGCAAGCAATATGGGAGGCCAGGAGAGACTATGGGCGAAATTGCACGCCTATACCAAGCGGAATGACAGTGCAAGGTTTTGGGAGACAATAAACCGATTTATTCGCCCAACACACGAGGGTCTGTCTTCTAACATATCTGAGGAGGACTGGGGTACCTACCTTGGAAATCACCAAGAAAAATCTCATCGCACACAGGAATTAGTACTGAGACAACACAGGGGTCTACCACTATTAAGCATCAGCCCAGCAAGGAAAAAGTAACAGTACAGGAATGGAATGAAGGAGAACTGCCGGGAGTTATACCCTCAAACGATCATCTTAAAACAATTAAAAGCTACATTAAGAAGGGAAGACAAGAAGGGGCACCGGGCCCCAATGGAATACCGCCTGTGCTCTATAAACAAGATGCAGATTATTGGGCAAAAGCACTCAGACCTCTGTTCATGGAAATAAGGCAGACAGGCCTACCTCCTCCGTCCTGGCGGGCTTCGATAATCTCGCCAATTTTTAAGTCAGGAGATAAGACTCTGCCAAGGAATTATCGCTTAGTTGCTCTTTTGGACAATGAGGCAAAATTCTTTGCGGGTACTCTACTGGACGAACTGCAACTTTGGGCCGAAGACAATTTGATTATTCCTCTAAACCAAACTGGCTTCTCCAAATCTGTTGGAACTGTAACAAACATAACAACCATGGCTCTGCTTATCGATAAGGCCGGGACTACAAAAATGCCATTATACTTGTGCTTTATCGATTACCGGGCTGCTTTTGATCACGTTAATCGCAACAGACTTTGGCTAAAACTGGCCAGCTGGGGCATACCCCAGACTTTGCTAAATCTGTTAATCAATCTGCATACTCAGACCTGGGTTCAAGTAAAGTTGGGGGACGGGTCAACTCTATCAAGAAAGATATCAACAACGAAAGGCCTCAAGCAAGGCTGTGTGCTGGCCCCGACCCTATTTAATCTGTTTCTTGCAGACCTTATCCCGCTACTAAGTGCCAGCAATTCACATTCTCCAAAGGTCGGGAACCTAGTATTACCATGTCTACTTTACGCAGACGACCTAGTTTTGATCAGCCAAACGAAGGTGGGTTTACAGCATCTTCTTAACACTACATTTGATTACTCCGAGCCAAATAATCTGAATATCAACTTGGAGAAAACCAAAACCATGACAATCAAAAAGAATTTGAAGAAAACACCTGTCTGGTTTTGGGGTAAGACCCGCATAGACTCAGCAATAGAGTATAAATACTTAGGAGTGATAATCGACAAAGGTGGGCATTTCGCAGCCCAAAGGGACACAATCAAAAGGAAGGGAAGAGCCCTGGCAGCCTCGATGAGAAATCTTAACTCTAAACTGAACGGCCCCTCACTTGCCCCACTAGTTGAAGTAATACGAGCACAACTCCTACGTACAATAACTTACGGGAGTGTGGCACAGAGGGGAAGGGACTCCAAGCTCCTGGATTGTGTGGTCGATAAAGTGTATAGAATAATCTTTGGTCTACCAACAAGAGTCTCTCCAGCACAGATTAGGCTCCAGTTCGGTGTTCAGAAACAGACCCTTGCAAGACAAGGTGCGACAGTCATCTTTTGGGACAAAGTACGAAAATCAAAACCAGGAACCCTAAATTGGTACTTGTGGTTAGAACTACAACAGAAAAAATCATCACCAGCGGAAAATACTTATTAGCAAGTCTGACCACTCTGGGTCTCATCGAGCTTTGGGAAACACCTATTGGTCACTGCCTTCTTAAAAAAATAACAAAGAAAACAGTAAAGTGTCAATCCTGTATTGAGGACAAAGCAGCCCTATCCAGAAGGTCGCACAGCTGGATGACCTTGAGCACCTACTCCTCCCCCGCCACCCAAAAATACCTAGCCCTGGGGTTTGCTAGTCCACTAAAATTCAATTCCTAAAGTACCGACTTGGCCTGCTAGCATGCACAAAGCACTTTCCTCACTGGCTGAAAAACCAATTCGATTCCACCTGCCGCTTGTGTGGTACAGAGCAAGAAGATATGCTGCACCTTCTCTGTATGTGTAAAGTACTGACACAGGAATGGAAACAGCTTTTAAAGCCACTTTTTAATCAGAGAGGAATCCGCACACGGAGGCAAGCGGTGCTGGCGTGCTTTGTCACCTGAGGACACACCGCTGAACTGCCGTCTGGTAACATTTTTGAGACAAGTGGAGAAGAGAATGCCACAATATCGACAGGCAGATCTCCGGCCACCAACTTCAGATAGAACATTATCATAGCCAAAAGGAAAAAAGTTGGACGCTGCTAAATAAATGTTCATTTAATCAACGTATTGCACAGACCAACTGGCTTGCACTGATTTTAACTGATTTTTAGTAAATCGTTTTTACATTATTTTTAAAAATTGTAATTTATAACGGAAATGTTATGAGATATTCTGTAGCAATGGTTTTAAGTAACTGTGCTAAACAAAATACTTGATACTTGATACTTGAATCCCTGGGATTGAGAATTTTAAATGGGAGGTTCTTACAAGATATACTGCCAATGTGGACATTCCATACACGCGGTCACAATTCAAGAATCGACTACACAATAGTATCTTTGAATCTATTCCAGAAGATATCATCCTTCCAGATTGAGAAAACAAAAGCAAGTGATCTCGGCCAACAAATATTGGACTTTCGGCTCCAATGTACAAGATATGAAAAATTTAGAACTCTTCCTGGAAAGACCGGAACAGTTAACTATAGGAGACTGTATTGGAAAGAAGACTCTAAAATATCCACCAGCAAATTGGCTCTCAAACTGGTTAAGAAAACTTTGAAGGGGATTCTCTCACTGTAACTGAAAGTTGGGCGATTTTTATGAGAGAATTAGTCTCCACCTATGCATCAAAACCTTATTACAAACAACAACCTTGTAGTCAAGTTGAAGCAAGACATATAATCAAGCTATCTTAGGCAACCTGCCTCCTAAAAAGAAACCACAACAGACTATTGAGACAGACCAAAAATATCCAGGTAATACAGCCATACGTTACAAATTAAAAAGTATTGACTATGACCTGAGAAGGCTAATTTGGGAAGAAAAAACGCAATTAAAACAAACACTCTGGGCAAAAGCACTATACACAAGTAAAAAGAACAACTCAAGAGATTTCTGGATAGTGATAAATGGCCTATCTAGAACTAGCAAAACACCTGTGTCGACTACTTTAAGTGAAGCTGTCTGGATAGGGTATTTAACAACGCACTTGAATAGTAATCTGGAAATTACACAAATGGATAATACACTTAACTGTATAGGAAAGGAAAAAAGAACTTTGAAAACGAATTAGCTATAACTGAAAACCAAGTATGTAAACTAATTCGAAAACAAAAAGATGGAGATGGAGCCCTGGGCCCAAACAGGATTCCATTTGCTTTATTTTTAATTTATTCCATTTTTTTATTTTTGTAGTCCTCAATCACAACTAAGTAGTTTTTCTTTAAGAGGTATAGGCTCGGAAGCAGTCCCAGCAGGAGAAGGGCTCATCTACTTGAGGTTTTCCAGCCATCTCCATAGTTCCCCTAGAGCCAACCTCAAGAGAACCAGGTGAAATGGAGGGATAAATAATGAGCTGTGAATGACTCCACCTCTCTGCTGTGGTATTACTTATTACATAATCATAGGACCTTAGATTGGAATTATCTTAATGAATTTTGTTAGCCCACTCTTCCAAAGCCACCCAAAATCTTGCTTTTTTTTGGGATAAACTACGACCAAACTTATTAATTCTTTTTAGGGAGATGACCAACTCCAGAAATACTGGAGGCGAGGGAGAAACCCATTTCAGACAGATTTTGTATCGCAGATTTCTATTCTTGCCATTAAAATTAAAACAAATAATAATTGTGCATTCTGTTTTTATAAATTTAGATCATTTCCCCTCTCCTTTGGTTCCTTCGCCTTCCAATTTTGATAACCTTTTAGGGGTCCAGTATGCTCTGTGGACTGTAAACAAATGGTTCCTTCTGAGAGGTGCAGCTTTAACAACCGACCAAAAAGTGAGCATCGATACTTGCCATAAGTATGTTGTATCTGTTGTCAGCAGGTCTCTCTTCCAGGACTCCTCCAAAGGCACTGGCGTTGAATCCCCCTTTACCAGCACCCAGTACCACTTGGAAACTTCTTTGCGTTGATGAAGGGGCTCAGTAGTTTATTTTCGCATTCTTCGTTTCCTTCCCCATCTTTACCTAAGCCATGTGCCCAGCTCGACAATTGATAACACTTAAACCTAGATAGTATTTGGTTCGTGGTAGTGTTTAAAAACTCCCAGGAAACTATTTTATCATCATGCAGTAATTGCCCCCATTTATTTATTCCTACTTCCATCAGTGGGACAACCAGCTTATCCTGCAGACAATTAGGAGTCCCTGGAGAATTCCAAATCAGTGCACCAGTACTGTAATATGGAATCTTCAGAATTCTTCTAATCTGGTGCCAAAGCTCACTTGCCGCTCTCCAAGTCTTTAATTTAACTTTCTTAAAACCTTTTGGGTGACCGAATTTAAAAAGATAATCATCACCACCAAAAGATATGTTTTTGTCATTGCTTGAAAGCAGGTGGAAAAACAAGCTGAATTAAGTAAAAGAGGTCTTATATTCTTTAACTAGAAGGCTCAACAGTAAAAATGGAAATCAGGTCCTGCAATACCCTCTTCTAATTTCGGTCTTCGAAGTTTCTTCCAGGCGATCCCCATTCCCTTGCAGGACCAAATAAAACTTGTTAACTCTCCTTGCAAAGTTTGCATAGCTTTGGAATTGAACGACAGCAGGATCGCATCAAAAATAAGTGTAAATTTTGGTAGGATAGACATTTTCACCAAGTTGAAACTACCTATGATTGAAAGCGGTAGAACCCCGTAAGACCTCAGCAAAGGTCTAGTCTCTTTCCTTTTTTGTCAAAGTTTGCCTGGGCCAGCTTGTTAAAGTCCTGAGTTACCTGTATCCCGAGATATCTTATCTCTTGCTCTATCAAGGGATTATTTATTTGAGTATTCCATGTCATGATCTCAGTTTTTTGTTGACTGATTTGATAGCCGAAATCCTCCCCAAAATAAGTCAGAAGTTTTTCTAGCACAGGAGAAGTATGAGTAAAGTCCCTTGTAAAGACCATCAGATCATCAGCATAAAATGCAACTTTTTACACCCACTCGTTCAATTCAAATGACAGGATATTTTGATTTGCCCTAATTTTACACACTAGGGGTTTGATGTATAAGTCAAAAATCAAAGGGGATAAAGGGGGCCCCTGTCTTGTCCCTCGCTCTATATTAATTGACTTGGTGAGGGTCCCATTAAATAAGATCCTTGAAGTAGCTTTCTTATATATGGTACAAATAGCTTTTACAAACCACTCACCTAGGCCGAATTGATGAATCGTATGGTATGTAAAAGCCAACTCACCTTATCAAACGCTTTTGCAGCATCAAATGTGAAAACAGATAGGGCTAAGTTATTTACTGAAGCTATATCAATTGCGCCTATCAGCTCGTGTGTTAGATCATGCATTTGATGGCCTTTAATAAAACCCTTCTGATCCAGCCTCTTTGCTAAAATGTGTGCATATAAGTTATAATCGCAATTCAGCAATGAGATCGCTCTATAGGACTCGCACTTTTTAGGGTTCAAAATTAAACTAACGGCCGCTTCGTCCTGGGACTTCGGGCTCAAAAGCTCCTCAGAGAATATACCGTCAATGAGTCTAGCCAAAACAGGCACAATTTCCTCGGACAAGATAAATAAAACTCATTGGAAATACCATCCAGCCCGTCAGTGCTGCCTCTCTTTAGATTTTTGACTGCCGCCTTAACCTTCTTTAAGGTAATTTTCTGGTTGAGCAACTGTACTAGATCATCACAAAGTGAAGGCAGCGCTATACTATTGATATAATCTTTTACCTGTGTCACGGAGGCTGTAAGGTCATCAGTATATAACTCTTGAAAAAAAAACTAACAATTGGGGCTTTAACCTCCAACAGATGATAATATATGGATTTCAGGGGCATATTGTCGTCAATGTTTGGCCCACAGTACCCTGCCAAAGCATACCATACATTCTGTATTATAAAATTAGCAATAATCCAACACGCCCTCCATCATCTACTTTACACTTACCTAGAATAGCTTTGGCGGAATTTTTAATGAGTAAAGCCACTCCTTTGGTACAAAATGATTGGTTAGTATGGACCGACTCTACAATCCACTTCTGTTTAGACAGGATGGCCTTCCATTCATTTTGCATAGGTGGGTCCCTTGCAGAATCATTATATCATAATCAACTTGTCTCAGATATTGCAAAATTATTCTCCTTCTACTAGCTACTCTAAGCCCGTTGACGTTCCATGTTAGAATTTTTAAAGGGGCATGATCTCTAGACACTGGCATCTTGGTGTATTTCTCTCATAAGAACATCTCTCAACTAGACTCGTACCCCCCTCTTTTGTACCTCTGGCCCCTAGTTCTAGACTCCTATAAATGAGGACTTTATTTTTTTTTCCCATCTGCACCCCACCCAGTGAATTTCTAAACTTAACATCTGATCAAGTACCTCATCCCACCCCGGGGAACCCTCCACCCTAAAAAAGGGTATGTTTGGTCTGATACACTTTGGAGCTCTCTGCTCCCTCGGGCTTTTGACATTTATTCTTTGTGCTTCTGCTGTGCCCTTATCTGCTCAATGAAATTTCCAGCCTCCTTTGGGTCCCTAAAGCTCTGCATCTTGTTGTTCCACATGACTTTCAGCAGAGCCGGGAATCTCATTTGGGCTGTAGCGCCTAACGATTTCAACTCATTTATAAATTTCCCTAGCTCCCACTGCCTGTTGTGTGTCATCTTAGAAATATCTGACCAGACACGAAACAACCTCTCCCCTTTGGTAAAACTGGCGGCTCTTAGGGCCTCGAAAGGATTCGCTCTTTTAAAGTGTAGGATTTAAAGTTAATCAAGATTTTTCTTGGATTCTTCCTATTCAAACTCTTTAAAAAAGGGTCCCGATGAATCCTCTGGATATCTGCCTCCAGCTCCACGGCGTCTACAGAGGGGATAAATTCTTTCAGTGAGCTAACAATGAAGCCATTAATGTTGTCACCCTCGAGGCCCTCTGGGATGTCAAGTATTCTAATATTGTTACTCCTGGTGTTGTATTCTAAAGACTCTATTTTGTCTAGTATGCCCTTCTCCCCATTTTTTAGAGCTTGGATTTCACCTTGATTGAGTTCCACCTCCCTATTGAGTGCCTCTAAAGAGGCTTCCATTGAACAAATTCTCGCTGTAATAGAAGACATTCTTGCCTCTAAGGTCTCGCAGGTCTCTTGAATTTTAATTTGATTTCTCTCCGATATGGCAAACTTTCTTATATTTTCGGTAAATAAGACATCTAGTATTTCCGCCAAACTGCTGCTTCTGGCTACCTTCAGTTGTTCTGGGGTTGTCCATTGTGACTAAGGGGTCAGTACCCTGGGCCCCCCCTCTGTAGAGTAATTTCGCTATCACCCAAAGCCTGAAATCTGTTTCTAGTGTCAATGCTCATACATAGTGCTTCTACTCATTGTTTATTAGACTCCATACTAGTTATACTCTTCCTTTTATCTTCTATAAGACCAATCAATTCACCCATGGCAGGGGCAGGGGCAGAGAGAGAGAGATTTTATCTGGCCCTTTGGTCTGTGACTTAGCCTGAACTTTAAAAACAGATCTTAGTGAGGGGGTTATCTTAACTCGCTCCGCTTTTCTTTTCTGCAAGGCTTGAGCAAGGGGGTCCTTAACAATAGATAGAGCTGGTGTGAGGTCAGTATAGGTATTTGCAGTATTTAGGTCCCCAGTTTTCCTACCTCTCTGTTTACACTTGATTTTCTCACAAATAAGGCCTTGGCGGGCGGGGCGGAGCCTCCACTGTGCAAATATCATTATTTCTTAAAGTGTACCTATTTGGCTGCCTCACACTGCTCCCACCAGTTAGCCCACCAGTTAGTGCAGCTGAGACCCTCACTCTTACTTGAAAATCCTGCTCAGGCCTTTCGTTGGAGGTCTTCTCCTTCTCACCCTTCTTGCTGGCCATCAAGGATTTGAAGGGGGCGCCAGACTCCTTGCCCCCAGTTTGTCTGGCCCTTCTTGGGCTTATGAAAAAAAGCAGGATCGAATCACCGTCGCGGCCCGGGATAGACCAACTGTCTAGAGCTCTGCCCTCCAAGGGCTTCTGTGTCATGGGCAAACGCAGGGGCACCCGGCAGGGACTGACCCTACCTGGCTTACCCTGTAAAGAAACCTGTGATGCAACACGTCTATCCCGGCGGGCTCCGACGGTTGCTTGCAGCAGCCATCCCACCACAGGGAAGCAAGACGTCGGACCACTCACACCAGCTGGCATCAGCCGAGGCCAGGTGTGCTGCTGTGAAGCCGGGGGCACAAAACTACAGATGACCCCTCAACGCTCCGATGCAGCCCCCGCGGGGGTGGCTGAAGATGAAGCAGAAACAAGAAAGGAGACCCAAAGTGGAGAAGTGGCCGAAATCAGGTAAGAGGGCACAGCATTAAGGAGGGATTACATGGGGCTGGAGGGAGACTGCGGAGCTCGCGGCTGGAGAGGCTAGCCAGGCGCCATGTTCCCCCTATGTCTCCATTTGCTTTATATAAAGAAAACTTTTGGCAGAATATCTTACAAAAGTATTTAAGAGAGTGGCTGAATCATCATCAATACCAGAAACATGGACAGGTTTCTTAATATCACCTATGTACAAAAAAGGAGACTGGGCACAGCCAGGCAATTATCGATTAATCACATTACAAGATATAGATGCCAAACTTTTTGCAGGAGTCCTACTGTCAAGGCTATCTGCATGGGCAACTGAGAAGCAGGTAATCCTGCCTAATCAATCAGGTTTTATGCAAGGGCTGGGGACAGCGACGAATATACTAGTCCTATCAGTACTATTAGACAATTACATAGCAAAAAAGCAAGCCATTATATCTGTGTTTTGTGGATTTTAAATCTGCCTTTGACTGTGTGCACAGGCAGCTACTATGGGAAAAGTTGAAGAAGCAAGGAATACCATTAGGTGAAGGCTCATGTGTATGAAGGAAAATTGCAACCGCCCTGAGCCTAAAACAAGGGTGCGTACTTGGCCCATGCCTTTTTAACTTGTTTTTATCAGACCTAACACAAGCCATGGATGAGGTGAATGCTCACCCACCTAAATTAGCTGGAAGTCACATATCAAACCTATTATATGCAGACAATGTTATTCTATTAAGTCAAACAAAGGTAGGGTTAAAACATCTGATAAATAGGATATAAAATGATTCCTTGGCAAATGGCATGGTTACAAATTACACCAAGACCAAAATAATGGAAGTCAGCAAAAAAACATTGACAAAGTATAAGCACAAATGGTACCTCCAAAAATGTAAACTAGATCAAGTAAGAACATACAAATACCTGGGAGTACCTTTAAAAGATAAAGGATCATTCCAACCTCACAAGATTGATTTTCAAAGGAGAAGTAATACCTTATTGACTGCATTTCGAACCTTGCAGGAGTCCCTAGGGGGACCTAGTTATCTCCCACTTCTAAAAGTGATAAATGCTCAATTATTACCAAGTCTAACATATGGTAGTGAAGCACTGTGCGGAAAGCACTCTATAACCATAAATAATGCCTTGACCAAAACCATCAAACTACTTTTTCAGCTCGCACACAATGCATTGTCTGCCCAAATTAGATTAGAATTTGGGCTATCTAACCAGCTCATTGCTAGGAAAGGCCAATTCATAAAATTGTGGAAAATAATAAAAACAGACAACACTAGCCAAATGTGCCACCTATTATGGCAAGACATGCAAAAAAAATCAGAAATCTCATTCTTGGAAGTATTTACAAGCTGCCTTAGATGAATACTCAGCAGATGCTATTTGGGATATGCCTATAATGACAGAGGGGCATATTCTCAAGGACTTATCGCCAATTTATCGGCACATTAGCGGCGCAAAAGTGGCGATAGATTTATCGCCCTATTCTCAAGCTGGGGCAAACTGCCGATATCGCCAGTTTTCCAGCGATAGCTGCCGCAAAAAACATCACCACGGATGAGAGCGACAACTAACGCTAATGATATGCAGAGTAGGCGTTCCCGTGCAAAAACACACGAAAACACCACTTCACGATATTCTTAACGACCAGCCAGATCAGCGATGCGATCCGAAAACAGGCGATAAGGCGCGTTAGCAGCAGGGATTTAACACCTGCCTTTTACTGGTGTTAAGCAGGACGATAACCTGCAGTATGAAAGGGAGCCCAGCCTAGAGCCACATCTGAAGACCAACAGATGCCATGGAGACAATGATCATGCAGCCTGGAGACCCAAGAGGGCCACAACACCCACCGCAGCCACCCCCCGGACCCTCCCGCCCAGGTCATGAAGTCCAGTAGTCAACGGTAGTGGAAAAACAGAACTTTATTACAAATACATAAACAACAAGACGAAAAGCTCAGTCAACGCGTTCCATTCCCAACGGGGAACTTCACCAGGGCAACGTGTGGATCCAATTAACTGCAAATGCTGCGGGAACTCCCCAATACCATTCCATATCCCAAAATCAGTAGTCAGAAACCTGTTGGAGAAATGGTGACAGTGGTCAAGCGTCCTTATAGTCACAAACGTAATCTGGTACAGTGTATTGCACTTGGATAAACCTGAATGCATACAGGTATGATGAATCCAGTCCAAATATACTGTAACAGAAGTCCGTGTGCTCGTAACCTCCGCAGGAAAGAAAAGGAAGGTTACGACCACACAAACATCTGTTACGGTCTCATTATGCAGGATTCATCATACCTGTAAACATCACGGTTTGTATCATCTTGATACCCCTTCACCTTCACTTCCCCACGCTGTGCATGAACAGCTGGAGACCATGCAAGGGAATTACGCCATAGCTGCCTTACCGCACGTGTCGGGGCAATTGACTGTACACATGTACCACTTGTGCCCCCTGCCGACCCTGCACACAATTACCGCTACAGAAAGCACACACATTCCATCAATGTGCAGGCAATAGTGGACCTCCGGGGACAGTTCACCAATGTCGTCGCCAACTTCACAGGCAGTGTGCATGATACATACATCTTCCGACAGTCCATCATCAAGCAACGCTTCCAGGATGGTACCTATGGCAATGCACTGCTCATTGGTAAGTACTAACTGAACACACCACACACCTCAACTCCACAATCACACAACTCACAACTGTGGGAGAGCACACGTAACAAAATCACATACAACATGCCAACCAACATGCCCAACTACTGGACACGACAACACAAGTAACCGTGGTAACAGGGGCCAGACATGTAGACAAACCATCCACAAAGGCAGAGCCCCTCTGCCACACAATTGCAGAATGTGGGGAGAGGTGGGAACCAAGAATGTGCGAAGGAGGCAAGTGACCCAGCAATAAGAAAGGACACAATGCCAAGTGTGCTGGACAGACTGCAGTATGCAGAGCACAGACATATCCATGTGGACATCTACTGCTGGTGTTTGCAGTGTAGTGGACAGTGGACGCAAACAGGTTACCCCAGGCAGTGTGGAAGACCTTGGACATGTAGCCATGTGGTCCCCCCTGTAAGCCTGAGCGGAGCGGCCTTGCCGGCGTATGTCACGAATAAATAGCCCGGGGCCCTGGGCGTGGTCCAGTTCCGGGATGGCCACCAAAGTAACTACTGCCTGTGTCTCTGTGTCCGCCATATCGTGACCATAGGCCTACACACACATGCCCGACCACATTCAACGGCTGTATTCACACTGGAGACGAGGTGACTACGTCCCAAGCCAACCCGCGCACATCTCGTCATCGCATGCAGGGTCGTGTCTGCCAGGGCGGCGCCCCCCACCCAGCCACGAGGCCGCTGCCGTGACCGGTGGTGCCTGTGCAATCCTGTGCGCCTGCTGCACCCCAGCCCTGGTCCCCAGACCGGTCCGCCGCCCAGCGATGACTGCCTGCCCCTGCGCACCCAGGCCTCAATGCTCACCTGCCGCCACCGGCGTGTCTCCAAGAGGGCCCTCCACGTGCCGGTGCATCCTCCTCAGCCGATCACTGGATTCCGCACCACAGGCCCCCAGCGCGCCCTGCGGCACCGCACCGCGGAGTCATGTGTGTGCTGACTGCTGCCTGTGCATACACT
Organism: Calotriton arnoldi; assembly: GCA_963921515.1. Taxonomy (NCBI): domain Eukaryota; kingdom Metazoa; phylum Chordata; class Amphibia; order Caudata; family Salamandridae; genus Calotriton; species Calotriton arnoldi. The sequence continues at coordinate 148,636 of CAWUFW010004711.1, forward strand.
ACGGTCCAGCAGGGCTCACAATTCAAATCAAGTCTTGATTTGCTGGACGCCTTATCGAGGCCAACGCATCATCGCAGGCTGCACACCTGCTCAGCTTTCCAGGTGAGCCTAACTCTATGCACCGCCAGTCATCGCCATGTGGCGGTAGGCCCGTGCCGGATGCAGGCCATCGGGTGCCACCAACTCAGTGCAACGCAAGTCATCGCCACGTGGCAGTAGGCCCGTGCCGGATGCAGGCCATTGGGTGCCACCAACTCAGTGCAACGCAAGTCATCGCCACGTGGCGGTAGGCCCGTGCCGGACGCAGGCCATCGGCTGCCACTAACTCTGTGCAACGCAAGTCACGGACCCTTTATGATTGAGTTCCGTGGATGCGGACTCCATCATGTCACCTCCGGCAGTGGGGGATGTGCTGTGGTGGGCCCCTTTTATTGGCAGGGTCACATGTCCCGTGATGCCTGTGCTGGATGGGTGTGGTGTGTGTGTAAACCAGCCCTCAGGGAGTGGCTGTGGCAGGCTGACAACTAGACCAGTGACCAGCAGATCACTACAGGGAAGACCTGGGACATGTAGCTGTGTCGTCACCCCCTGTGAGCGTAAGCGGAGTGGGCTGAGCTGGCGTATGCCAGTCCAGCGTAGGGGTGTGAACAATGAGCCCGGGGCTCTGGGGGTGGTTCAGTTCTGGCCTGGGCAAGGAAGTAACCAATGCGTGTGTCTCCATTGTAGTGTCTGCGCCACCCGGACCACAATCGGCAATGTTGCACCCTGTGACCCAAGCCCCACAATATGTGCAAAATGGACATGAGGGGGAATCAGTGACCCTACATTCATCCATACTGTCATACTTGAAGGATCATAGACATGACACATCTGTGTGAATTTGAATGTTATATTCACATTCAGTGGAGTGTTGCAGCTGGAGCAGTACAGGGCCATGCACACCCCACTTGACATTGTTGCCCCGTGGAGGGCCAGCCAGAGTCCATTAGGGAAGGGCAAATTCATCGGAAGAAGAAGAGTTCAGTCCGCAGTCTGATTGCTGTGTCATTGGTAACCAAACAGAATATGGCAGTCCATGTCGAGGTCCAAGGTGAGTGTCGCAGAGTGTATCTGGGGACAGTGGAAGGTGATAATGCAGAGGGCAGAACCAAGCAGAAACAGGCCATATGGCGGAGATGAATGCTACCGCTTCCTTCTTACCACTAAGGCAGAATCTTCTGCATCTTCGTCCTCTGATGTTTCATGTGCCTCACATGTGGGTGGTGGTGTTTTGTCAGCAGCACTGTGTGGCACTGACACATCAGGGGCCGGAGGTGGAATGTCTGCCGCACTGTGTGGCAGTGACACATCAGGGGCCGGCCGTGGAATGTCTGCCGCACTGTGTGGCAGTGACACATCAGGGGGCGGAGATGTGGATGTAGAAGCAGCAGCAGCATTCATCAGCGCCAGGCCTTGTGGCAGCAATGCCATGATGAGGGTCTGCAGGGCATTGAAGATCCCAGCTACATCTCGCTGGTGTGCAGCCGTGGCAGCCATTCTTTCCACCTGCATCCACTCCCTGTTCTCCATGATCCTCCGCATGTGTTCGTACTCCCGGCTGACATCGCTGGAGCCACTCTGACTAGACAGTTGTTCTTGTCTCAGAGTCAGGACTCCGACGATGTCAGCCATGGATTGTTGGAGAGCATGGAGCGGACTGTGGGTGTCCGCTAGGGACTGTAAGTGGTCCCTGATGGGACTTAGACACCCACGTATGGCATCTAGTTTGGCTGCCATGAGGTCGAACCCCACCCGCACCTGATCAGCCATCTTCTCCTGGCACCCTAACACACGGCGTTGGAAGGCCATGTGTTGTTCGTGGGGGTCCTGGGAGTCAGCCGTGGTGGTGGGTGCTTCCTGCTGTGTGCTCTGTGCAGGGGGTAGGGTCTCCTCGATGCAGCTGGGCTGCCCTGCTCCTGGAGGTGGGTGCCAAAGCTGTCCATGAGCTGTTGGAGGGCGTCGGAATCAAAGGTGTGGAGGTCCTCTTCGTCATCAGTGAAGAGCTGTTGGGTCTGCTCTGCAGGAGGTGTTGATTCTCCCTCTGCAATGTGAAGGGGAGATGCAGTTTAACATTGTGTTCACATGTATGTTGACACATTGTACAAGTTTACATACAGACTGCATGACAATGTACATTGTGACTGTTTGGTAGGATCTGCCTATTTGATGCGGGACAGTGGACATTTCGACAACATCACGGATGTGTGTTTGTACTTGTACATTATCATCTCACATTTCCCTGCTATGCCAAATGTGATTGGCCAGTTTCTACACACATGCAGCACCAGTTGTGTCCTCTGTTCTGTTGTTGTCAATGTTGATGTGCTCTGAATGTTATGTGTGTGTGCTGCATTTTGGGAGAGTCGCCCCTGCAGCTCTGATTTTGCTGCCCCTTGTCCCTTTCAGGCGGTGTGCCTTTGACTTCTGTGCTTATACAGTGCTGAGATGTTGCATACTTTGGTAAATTGGGCTCTTGGTGGGATTTGGGACTCTGGGGCATGGTTTGTCTGCAGATGTGTTGTTGACGTCAGGGGTTGTTTGTGCACGTGGATGTGTCAGAGTGTGACCTGCTCCTTTACGGATGTGGTCCACACTCAGCCACCTCAGTGTCGTGGCGTGCAACTTGTCATGGTATATTGACTGCAGCCATGCTATTCGTCATGCAGTGTCACTTGCATTGTCATTGTGGCTCACAGACACGTCGCTTTGCTGGGTTTGGCACATGTGCATGGGTTGGTTGTGAGATTGGTGATGTGTGGGAAGGTCCCCCTCTGGGCACATAGTCGACGGGGGCCTACTTGCTGTTTCTGTGTGTGCCGCAGTGTGCCAGGGGATCAGGGACATGATCCAGAGTCATTGTGGGTGTGCACTGTGCTATACTTAATTGTGCATGTGTGCCATTGTGCCCATCTCCCCCAGTCCCTGGTCGTTACTCACCCTGTTGCTGTTGTGTCAGGTCATGTTGAGCAGTGTCCGGTCCCCCAACTCCTGCCACCGTCTCCCCACTGATGACTGTGGACACCATTTCCTCCATCTCATCCAGCTCCTCCTGTGGCGCTGGACTCCCACCTCCAGTCTGCATTGCTGCCTTCTGGTTGTTGCCGAGTTCCTGCTTGGTTTTGCGCTTCACATCATTCCAGCGCCTCTTGAGCTCTTCCATTGTCCTCCACAGCACTCCGACTGCATTCACCTTGTCCAGGATGGACTGCCATATTTCATTTTTTGCTGCCAATGACACAGTGGAGGTGACGAACAGTTGTTGATGGTGTTCTACCACCTCCGTTATCAGGATCCTGTTTTCCTGCGGACTGAACCGCGTCTTTCTCTTCTTCTTCTCCTTGCCCTTCCCTGACCCCGAGGTCCCAGGCTGGTCCTCCGTGGGGGTTGTGGGGTTCTGGTTGTCCTCTGTACTTGCTCCGGCTGCCTCCATTGTGCTTCGCAGTTGTTTTGGTTTTGTTTGTGTTTTTTTTTTCTGCTTTTATAGTGCTTTTTCCCGCCTGACGTCTGTGAATTGCAGGCCTGGCGCAGCTTATCGCTGATTTTTTTATCGCGTTTGGGCCCATCGCAACTTTTTTCATGTTAGGCTTTAGATTTTTATCGCCGTCCCGGTAATTTTATCGCGGACATTTGACGCGTTATCGGGAAACTATCGCATGTTACCGCCGTATTGAGAATAAGACGTTCACACGGAGTTATTTTCCCGCGATAGACGGCGTTGTGGAAAATTGCGTTAGCCTATTTTGCCAATGATTATCGCACGTTCTTGAGAATATCGCCAGAATCTTTTAAAAAGTCTATTAATAAAATAACAAAACAACTATCAATGCATAAAGATAAAGAATTCCTTGCAAAAAGATCACATGCATGGATACTCAAGAACAAGTACAAATCTGCCAAAGCACAATCCTATTTAGAAATCCCTTGGTCTATAATTGTAAAAATATTTTTTTTAAAGTACAATTTGGCTTTTTCCCAGGATCATCTCAAGCAATGCCATGACTGCTCACAACAAAATCGATGCCTTGCTGATTATGTAAAAAAAAGTAGAAGAAAATATTATCTATTTCCTTTGCATATGCCCAAGGTTGAAGGAAGAAAGAAGAACAACACTTAAGTGGCATTTTTTTAACTCCTGCAGAATACGGACTTGTAGACAAGCACTTAAAGATGTCTTAAATCAACTGACATAGTTTTGAACTCTGCATTTGTAAAATTCATATTAATGATAAAAAGAAATTGGACTCTGTTGATTTGACGTAATCAAAGAGAACACATGGGACATGTTTAATAGTGAATTTGCACAATAAGATTTGCACTATCCAGATATGGGTAAAAAAGAAAATCACAGTTAATAAGTGGAATTTAATGAGTGTGATGACCATTTGCTACATTTTAAAACGTAGATTTTTACAATTACAATAGTGGGTATCTTTTTATCCTAAATGCGAATTTTTTAATATGGATTTCTTTGTTTTTACATACTGTATAATTTTAAATAATCAAACAATAAAAATGTATTGAATTGTTAATGTTAACTGTAATTTGTTGTCATCATTGGCGATCATAATTTTTTTTCCCCTCTTTTTCATTCTAGCGCAAAGCCTTTGTTTTTCTCGTGCTTGCGGTTTCGGCACTGGTAGATATGCAGTTTGTGTAGTTGCAAGTATTTGGTAAGAATTTTTTTTTATACTGTTTACTCCAAATGAGTATCAATGACCTGCATGAATGTATTTTTGGGAAATGCTGTAATAACAGCAGCCTATTTCGCTTCTGTTTGAATATGTGTGAAATTTTCCTTGTATTTGTGCACAATGTGTATTGTGTTTCCTTGTATGTAATTTTCTTTTGTATTTCTTTTCTAGTGGGATATCGTTGATGCTTGCTGTGTCTGTGCAGAGTTGGTGCTGGTGAGCCTAGCTGTCTTTACCAAGTGAGTGGTATTGTTTTAGAGTATATAGGTCTTTGTGTGCTTTGTATTGATTGACTTTACCCTGCAATTGCTGTATGTCAGTAGTTTTACTTTTTGTTTTATAAATCTGCACTTTGTTTATTACTTATTTTACACAGTGTTGGGTATTGTTGACCTGTTTGTCAAGTTACTTTTCTTGGTAAGGATTATGGCTAGCCGCAAGATGACCGCTCAGCGGGTTGTTAGTATGCTTTTTGAGTCTTCCTCTGACCATGATTGTGAGACTGACTCTGCATCTGAGGCACAGGGGGAAGGCCAGGATACTGGCAGTGAATTTTCTGTCTGAGAGGAATCATCTGATGATGAAGCCACTCTCAGTGCAGATGAAGTGCTGCTTTTAGAGGAAGACACTGGTGTGCCTATAGTGCAGCAAGAGGCATCTGGATTGCAGCCTGGGGCTGCAAGACTTCCCATTGGAAATGTTGGACTCTGGATTGACCCAAACATGGTGCAGTCAGTGTTGCCTGTCTATAGTGGTGTTGCAGGGTGTCGAGTGAATAGTGAAACATTTTTGCCTATAAATTGTTTTCAGTTGTTTATGGACAATGTATTTTTGGCTTAGATTGTTGAGCAGACTAATTTGTATGATGAACAGTATTTGAGGGACAACAGTTTCCAGACTGTATTCCCAGTTTAGTACTACCTGGTGGACTCCCACAAATCTGGATGAGTTGAAGAAGTTCTTGGGTTTAACTTTTTTGATGGGGCAGATAAGAAAGCCGTCGCTGTCTTCATATTGGTCTACTAATCCCTTGATGGCAACTGCTATATTTCCTGCAACCATGAGTCATAATCGGTATTTGCTTCTTCTTTGGATGTTGCATTTTGTTGATAATGCTTTAGTGTTGCTAGGAGATCACCCTGATTGTGACTGTCTTTTTAAGGTTTGTCCTTTCCTTGATCACTTTGTAGATCAATTTTCATAGATCTATGCACCAGGGAAAGAAATAGCTGTGGATGAGTCTTGGTCCAGTTCAAGGGCCGATTGTTTTTTAGGCAGTACATTCCTAGCAAAAGATGTATATGCTGTCTGAGAGTAGTACTGGATATGTCTATAACTCCAGGGTCTACACCGGTAGGGATTCCAGTATCGACCCCCCTGGTTGTCCATCCACTTTTTGCATCACAGAGAAAATTGTGTGGGAACTTGGTAGAGGACTTTTTAACAAAGTCACCATTTATATGTAGATAACTGTTACACTAGTGTGCCGTTGTTCAGGGAATTGTTCAAAGTGGACACTGTTGCTTGTGGCACAATCCGCTGTAACCGTGAAGGTTACCCAAAAGAGCAAGGGGCACATGCATCAACCTAAATAACAATCGCAAACGGGCCGATTCACAGAATCGGCCCCTTTGCGACCGGTATTTAGGCAATTGGGATGCATCAACCCAAAACTCATTCGCAATATAGGTAATCGCAAATTTTGCGATTACCTAAATTGTGAATGCTTTTATAGAATGCGCAAATTGCAATTCCCTATTTGGGATGCATCAAAGCCTTTCCGAAATGCGACTTCACATTTAGGAAACACTAATTACCATCAACTGCAAGTTGATGGTAAAAACTTTGAAAAATGCCCAAAAGTGCATTTTTCAAAATGCCATGTGGCGCACACATATGCCCTTAGGGCATATGTGTGCACCACATGAGCACAGATGCCAAATTTGGGGGTGCAGCAGGGTGGCCTTTAAGGCCCCTAGCACCCTTCAAGTAGCATTCGCAATTTGCGAGTACCTATTTGGTACTCGCAAATTGTAATGGCTTCCCATTCATTCCTATGGGCCTCTAGGCCCATAGGAATGAATGGGAAGGCGTTCCTTAATTGCGAATCGCAATTTGCGGTTCGCAATTAAGGAATGTGTAGGAATCGCAAATATTTTTGCAAAACCTACATGCATAGGCAATTGCGATTCCTTAATAGCGATTCCTTAATAATCACTATTAAGGAGTCGCAATTGCCTAGCTTGATGCATGTGCCCCCTAGTTTGTAAGAAATTTGAGAAGAGACAGTGCAGTGCCTTGCGTAGTGATAAACCTCAAGCTCTGACATTTTCTGACAAGAGAGATGTCTATATGCTGACTACCATCCATGATGAAAATACTTCACCTGTGACTGTTTGGGGTCAGGTTGCTGAAGTGAGCAAACCTGTGTGGTTTTAGACCACAATAAGCACGTGGGTGGTTTAGATGTAGTAGAGTTTGCGTTTGAGTTTGAATTGGATTTATACAGCGCGTAGCTGCCCCAGCAACGGGGCGTCCCAGCGCTACCCAGAGTACAGGTGACTAAAAAAAAAGAACGCCCAGCCTGCATGACGAAATTATGCCGGGAAAAGCCAAGTCTTTACAGCTTTACGGAATGCTAGATGGTTCTGGAGCCCTCTGATGGAGACTGGGAGAGAGTTCCAGAGTTTAGCTGCCAAAACTTTGAAAGATCTACCACCCGCTCTCGCTCTTAAGATTCGGGGGGTACATATGAGTCCTTGATTGGCTGAACGTAAGGAGCGACTCGGAACGTACGGCACCAATAAAACTGCCAGGACCGGAGGTGCTTGTTGGGTCATTATTTTATGGGCAACACACAGTGTCTTAAACTGGATTCTTTTTTCTATAGGTAACCAATGTAGTTTAGGTAGAAGTTTGGACACTGAGCATGATTTTGGAAGTGCCAGCACTGCGCGGGCTGCCGCGTTCTGGATTCTTTGAAGGCGCTGAATGCAGGATTTATTGGCACCTAAATATAGGGAATTGCCATAGTCTAACCTAGACAAGATCGTGGCCTGTAGGATGGTTTGACGGATTTTAGGGTCAAAAACCCCAATAGAGGTTTTAACCCCTCAGGAGTCCAAAACAGGACCCTGCAACTAGTTTAGATTGAATGTCAAAGGACAGGCCTTTATCGATCCAGAAGCCTAGGTTCTTGACCGCCTCTTTAGGCAGTGGTGCGGGTTTTAGTTTGTCTGGCCACCATTGTTCTGACCACATGTCACTATCTTTCCCAAGCAAAAGTATCTCAGATTTGCCTGCATTAAGTTGCAGGCAGTTTGTTGTCATCCAGTCGGATATCGCCTGCATATCATCTTTAAATTTAACAAGATTATTAAAGCGCTCCTTGGAGAATGCAATGACCAATTGGGTGTCATCAGCATAATACACCAACGACAACCCTCTACTTTTAGCTACCACGGCCAAGGGTTGTACGTAGATATTAAAGAGCATGGGGCTCAGTATCGAGCCCTGAGGTACCCCATATCTAATAGCAAACTCCCGGGAGTGGTAGGGTGGCACCAAAACCTGGAAAGAGGTTGGAACCTTACACTGCTATTCGTAAAGCGTACATTTGGTATAAGAAGTTGGCTACCCATTTATTCCATTTAGCAACCTTCAATGCTTTTGTTGTATTTAAGGATTGTTCTCCAGAGTCAAAGATGGCATTTGTTCAGTTTCAGCAGTCTCTGATAGGCAGCCTTGTGGCTAGATTGAAAGATCACCACTTTCCTGATTGCATTCCTCTCACGGTAAAAAAACCCAAACATTTCCGCTAAGAAATGTAGAGTTTGTTAGCAAAGAGTTATCTGGAAGGAGAGTCATATGCACTGCTCCTATTGTCCATCTAAGCCTGGGCTGTGTGTGCCCACATGTTTTAAATTGTACCACATGAAATGGAGTTATTGGTTGCAACTGTGAGTGTAAAAGTAAACTGACTGGTTAGTATCGTTTTATATTTTTTGTTCAGATTTCATGGCTGGCATTAGTGTGATGTATTTAGTTAGAGTTGTTGTGTTTGTAGTGATGGCTTTCTATCTATTGCAAATTGGTTTATGTTTTCTGTATAAAAAATGTGATGGCAGTGTGCATGGACTGGTGCTTGGCTGGCAGTGTTCGTGGACTGGTGCTTGGCTGACGCTGTGCGTGGACTGGCGCTTCGCTGGTGGTGTGCGTGGACTGGCATGTGGCTGGTGGTGTACTTGGACTGGCCCTTGGCTGGCAGTGTGTGCGTGGACTTGCACTTGGCTGGTGAAGTGTGTGGACTGGCGCTTGGCTGGCAGAGTGTGTGGACAGGTGTTTGGCTGGCAGTGTGTGAGTAGTGACTTGTTGCTGGTCACTACACACACTGCTAGCCAAATGCAAGTCCACACACTCTGTCAGCCGGTGTGGTTGTTGTGTCAGGCATGTGGGTGTATGAAAGTGATGGGCCCTTGAATGGCGCTGTCTGTTGACGTGAGTGTTGTAATTTGCTGGGCCCGTGGCTGGCAATGTGAATGGTCTTGTATGTGTCACGTATGAAAGGTGTGTTAATAGCCTGTAAAGAGGTTGGTGCCTTGCCGAGCTGTTGAGTCATTGGTTCAGGATTTTAACCTTTTAATTAATAACAGTGCATTTCCTTTTTGTGAAATCTCTTGTAATAATATTTGTATTTTCTGTCTTTCTCTGCCAGAGTGTACATTGTCTCTACATTGTCTGTTGATGTGACTGTTGTAATGTGCTGGGCTGCTGCTGGTGGTGAGAATGGTCTTGTGTGTGTCACATATGAAAGCTGTGTGAATGCCCTGTAAAGAGGTTGGTGTTTTGACGTGGCTTTACAGCTCATGAGCTGTGAGTCATTGGTTCAGGTTTTTAACCTTTGAATTATTAACAGTGCATTTCATTTTTGTGAAATCTCTTGTTAATAATATTTTACCCTCTGAACCTTCACTCAACCTTGTGCCAAATCCAACCAGCATGTGTGTGTACTTGAGGAATAGTTGGCTGTGAAGTAATATTTGTCTTTTCTGTCTCTCTCTGCCAAGGTGTACATTGCCTCTAGTGAAAATCCACCAATTCTAGATATTTTCGTGAACTAAAAACTCAGGGTAGTACAGGGTGGTGTCCCTCTCATGGATCCCAACAAGTTTTCTTACCCAAAATGCCCAGCAAACCCCAAAATTTCATTAAAGTAACACATTTTCCTTGCATTATTGTTCCATATTCTTCCAGAATCTGAAAGAAATCACACATTCCATACCACACAAAGTTCTTGATAAAAATGCTACCTCACTTATGTGGGTGGGCCAAGTGCCCGCGACAGGGAAGGCCCCAAAACATATTGTGGAGGCATCAAAAATTATCAATCACAAAACGATCTGGTTTTGCAAAGGGGTCACCTGCGTTTTTGGTCCTGGACTCAGCCGCCATGTAGGGAAACCTACCAAACCCAGACAATCCTGAAAGCTAGACACCCAGGGGAGTCTAGGGATGTGTGGCTTTCATCGATTTCCCAATGTTTTCTTACCTAGAATCCCCTGAAAACCAGAAATGTTGCTTCAAAAAAGCACATTTTCCTCACAGTTCTGTGTTGGAAAGTGGTGGGAATTACCGGGCCGATACATATATCCTACCACCCAGCATTCCCGTAGGTCTCTTGATAAAAATGGTACCTCACTTGTGTGGGTGGGCCAAGTACCTGCTATGGGGAAGGGCCCAAAACATATTTTGGAGACATCAAAATTATCTTTCACAAAATGACCTGGTTTTGCAAGGGGGGCACCTGCATTTTTGATCCCGGCCTCGGTGGCTATCTAGGTATCTAGGAAAACCTACCAAACCCAGACATTTCTGAATACTAGACACCCGTGGGAGTAAAAGGATGTGTGGTTTGAGTGGACCCCCAACGTTTTCTTACTCAGAATCCCCTGTAAACCTCAAATTTACCTTACAAATCAAATGTTTCTCACATTTCTGTGAGAAATCACCATGCCAGCACAAATTTCCTTCCACCCAACATTCCCCTCAGTCTTCTGAGTAAAATGATACCTCACATGTGTGGGTGGGCCAAGGACCTGCGACAGCGAAAGGCCAAAAATATAGAGACGGAGGGTATGGCACAGTGAGCTCTAAGCACTATATTTTTTGTTTATATACGTTTTTAGGATGACTCTGCTTTGGACACGCACACAAGTGATGTATCATTTTTATCGGGAGACCAAGGGAAATGCTGGATGGTAGAAAATTAGTGCCAGCGTAGTGATCCCAGATAGAAATGTAAGGAAAATGTGATTTTTTACCTAAATTTGAGGTTTGCATGGGATTCTGGGTGGAAAAACCTTGGGAGATCCACGCAAGCCACACATCCTTGGACACCCCAGGGTGTCTAGTTTTCAAAAATGTCTGGGTTTGGTAGGTTTCCCTGGATGGCCACTGAGCCGGACCAAAATGCATGTGACCCCCTTTCAAAGCAAGGTAATTTTGTGATAGATAATTTTGATGTCTCCTAATTACGTTTTGGGCTGTTCCTTGTAGCAGGCACATGGCCCATCCATACAAGTGAGGTACCATTTTTATTGTCAGACCGGGGGAAACTCTGGGTGGTAGGAACTTTGTGTGGGCCCGGTGATTCCACAACTTTCCCACACAGAGGTTTGCAAGAGATTCTGGGTAAGAAAATGTTGGGAGATCCATGCAAGCCACACTCCCTGGACTCCCCCAGATGTCTAGTTTTCAGAAATATCTGGATTGTGTAGGTTTCCCTACATGGCCGCCAAGCCAGACCAAAAACGCAGGTGACTCCCTCGCAAAACCAGGTCTTTTTGTGATCTATAGTTTTCAAGTCTCCACAGTACATTTTGGGCAATTTTCAGTCGCGGGCACTAGGCCTACCCACACAAGTAAGGTACCATTTTTATTGGTAGACATGGGGGAATGGTGGGTGGGTGGAAGTTTGTGGCTTCCCACAGATTCCAGAACTTTCCATCATAGAAATGTGAGGAAAATGTTTTTTTCTACCAATTTTGAGGTTTGTATGGGATTCTGGCTAGCAGAACCTGGCGAGAGCCACACAAGTCACCCCATCCTGGATTCACATGGGTGTTTAGTTTTTAAAAATGTACAGGTTTGCTAGGCTTCCCTGGTGCCAGCTGAGCTAAGGCCCAAAATCCACTGCTAGGCACATTGCAAAAAAGGCTTCATTTTTTGTGGGAAAATGTGATGTATCCACGTTGCATTTTGGACCGTATCCTGTCGCGGGCACTAGGCCTGCCAACAGAAGTGAGGTACCATTTTTATTAGGAGACTCGGGGAATGTTAGTTTGTGGCTCCCCACAGATTCCAGAACTTTCCATCAAAGAAATGTGAGGAAAATGTGTTTTTTTTTATACCAAGTTTGAGGTTTGCAAGGGATTTTGGGTAACAGAACCTGGTGAGAGCCACACAGGTCACCCCATCCTGGATTCCTGTGGGTGTTTAATTTTTAAAAATGTACAGGCTTGCTAGGTTTCCCCAGGTGCCGGCTGAGGTAGGGCTCAAAATCCACAACTAGGTACATTGTAAAAAAAATGGTCCGTTTTCTGTGGAAAAATGTGATGTGTCCCAGTTGTGTTTTGACCTGTTTCCTGTCACGGGCACTAGGCCTATCCACAGTGAGGTACCGTGTTTATCGGGACACTTAGGGGAACACAGAATAGTAGAACAAGTGTTATTACCAGTTGTCCTTTTATGCATCTCTGCCTTCCAAATGTAAGACAGTGTGTAAAAATGATGACCATTTGAAAAATGCCCTTTAATTGACATGCTAGTATGGGTACCCACAAATTCAGATATGTGCAAATAAGCACTTCTTTTAAACTCTATATCTTGTTTCCATTTTGGAAACACATAGATTTCCTTGATACCAATTTTTCAATCTTTATATTTTACCAAATGAATTGCTGTATATCCGGTACACAATGAAAAAACATTGCAAGGTGCAGCTCAGTTATTGGCTCTGGGTGCCTCGGGTTCTTGGTGTACCTAGAAGCCATATATATCCCCGCAACCATAAAGGTCCATCAGAAATAACGGCATATTGCTTTAAAAAATCTGCTAAAGTTAGAATAAGTTACAGGTGAAACTGAAGGCACAAATGCCTGTTCTTTTCAACTCAATTTCAATATTTGATAACTTCAACTGTAACTTTCTATAGGAAAACCTTGAAAGATCTACACAAATGACCCATTGCTGAATACAAAATGTTGTCTATTTTCCAAAAATGTATAGTTGTCCAGGATCCAATATTGGTTTCACACCCATTTCCACCACTAACTGGAAGGAGGTTGAAACCACAAAAAATAGGAAAAATAGACTTAGGGGCTGATTACGACTTTGGCATAATTGCGGAGGCTCTCTGCTGGCATGGCTGTGCCAAAGCTGCGCAAGGACCACCAACCTTGATCACAAGCTCAACTCATGCAGGCGGATGGTCTTTTTGCCTTTCCCATGGTGGTGCCATGAAAAAGGGCACCACCATGGGAACAGCAAAAATGTTCCAGCATGGCATTGACTTGACTGTGAAGTCCATGCCGTGTTGGAACTCGGGGTGCAAGCAAGAGGGGCAGATGTTGTCCCCCCTGAATTCATCCCCACTGGGGGTGGAGAAACTGGTAATATGCTCGGTGGACTGCACCAGTACCGCTCAGCATATTACATTGCCCCTCCGCCGCGCCAGCGCAAGGGAATGGTGGTTCCTTGGTGCAGGAGGTGGTCTTAATACAGTAGATGGTGGACCGCCACTGCTGCACTACCGCGAGTGCAGCGGTCGGAAGACCCCAGCACTCATAATCAGGCCCTAAGTCCCAGTAAAATACCAAAACTGTGTAGAAAATGTAGGTTTTCTGACAAACGTCTGCCTGTTCCTGAAAGCTGGGAAGATGGTATTTTAGCACCGCAAACCCTTCATTGGTACAATTTGCAGGGAAAAAACAGATGCTTTCTCTGCAACACTTTTTCTCATTCTTTCTCCCCCAAAAACTGTAATTTGACTAATTTCTTGGTCTCCTCCAGGGGAATCCACAAACCCTGGGTACCTTTACAATCCTCAGGATGTTGGAAAAAAGGGTGCAAATTTGGTGTGGATACCTTATGTGGACAAAAGGTTACGGGGGCCTAAGGGCAAACTACCCCAAATAGCCTAAATAAATGTGTGGCGTGGGTGGAAAGGCCTGGCAGTGAAGGGGTTAATATATAACGTAAAGAACATAGGGGCAAGAATGCATCCCTGGTGAACACTGCGAGAGATGGAAATGTGGTTGGTCAATTAGCCTCTGTTACCCCAGAGGACCTGAGCATAATTCTTGTTGTATAATCTTGCAGTAAAGTTAATCAGGTTACCTGGGGACCCTTTTCTAATAACATTGTCCAAAGATTTCGCGGGGGACAAGGTTGAATGCTTCTTGCAAATCTATGAAAGCTACATATAATCATTGCTTTCTAAGCAGTGGATACTTCCAGTATAAGAATGCAAATCTAAAAACCTGATTGGAGGTTCTTGTTTTTGCTTGGAAACCAGCTTGGAGTGGGGACGGGAACTGCTTACTGTCAATCCAATTTTGCAAATTGTCAAGAACCTGCCTTGTGAAAACTTTCTGCAGATTATTGATTAGGCTTATAGTCCTATAGTTGGACAAACTGCAGGGATCGCTCTTCTTAAATACAGGGATTATCTCCACCCCCCTCTAAGTGTCTGGAATTTCTCCCCTGTCCCCATGGGAACTTAACAGAAGATTGACATAACTGGCCCATATTTGGGGCTCTGATTTATACATGTCACCAGGCATTCAGTCTGGGTCAGGGGCTTTTGCTAACTTTAATAGTTTAATATCATCCTCTAAAACAAAAAATATCACACTGGTCTTCCTTGCAGCTTTATTTAATGTATGCTCAGGAGGGATTCCAAATCTAACACAAGACAACAGAGTGTCATATATCTTTTGAGCATAAAGCGTAGAGAAGTGGTCAACCCACTTCTCAGGCTGAATGTGATGGTGATAGGTGCTTACACTTTCTTAACTCCCATGTGATATTATGCGCCAAAAGTATCTGTTGTCATTTGATTTCACAGCACTGGTCAAATCCTGCCAGTTTTTTTTACTTCCAGCCACTTTTGGCTTTCGCAAGAGTCACTTTATAGTTTTTCCAGACCTCCACAATTTCTGTGCTTATGCATCCGTTAACATACTTTCTTAACATTATCTTGGTTAATTTACACTCCGAAATAAACCATTGTGGTTCCCTCTGATGGGATATATGTCTTTGACTGGATAAAAAAATACTCTGGAACTTGTTTAAAAACACTCATAAATATCTCAAATAAGTTCAGGAGAAGTAGGGGTACCTTCATAATCAGATAGAAAAATTACTAACCAATGATAGATCTCAGAGTGCAATTTTTGATTGGACACTACATGTGGCCAAGAGACTCTTCTGCGGTTAATAGCTAGAATAGGCTCTGGTACCATGTCGTAGCAGGTGTTTGTGGCTCTTTTCAGAGCATCCACTTTTAAGGATATAATCAGAGGATCAGTGCAAATTTCAACTTTCATGTCAATTAGCAGTAACCAAAGCCTTACGTCAAGTAAAACATAATCAATAACACTAGAGTAAGGCACCCTTTTAAATGTGAATGGTCTTTCCAAATCAGAGTGAGTACTCCTGTTGCATGCTCTTAAGCTCTGGCCAACCACTATAGATGCTACTTGAAAGGCATAGTTAGAGAAATGATGCTGAAATTTGCCAGTTAAACAAGGTATATCCCACTGTTCATCCTCCTGCTCAATTAACACTCTAATATATGATGAGGGCTTGAAGGATACATTGAAATCCCCTGCAACTAATATTTTCAATTGTTGTTGATGTAAGCCGATTAGTTTGTTTACCAAAGTTAGGACAGGTGAGTCATGACAGTGACATTTAAGCAGGATCCCCATTAAACCAGAAGAATCTGCGTTCAGTAGTTTGTGTGAACACAAAACATTATTTTTAACTAAAATTAGCAGTCCCCAGCAGCATGCCCAAATTTCCTTGGAAGCTCCGCCTCCATGCTATACGTCACATAGCCGTTTATAAACATCTTCTCAACTGCACAGGTTTCTTGAAATAAACATATATCATGACTCGCAATATAGGAAGTCCACTTAGTATCAATTCATTTTGGATGAATCCCTGCCAGATTCCATGAAATCAAGGAACACCCATCTTACGCACCAGATGACACTTGGGGAAGGTGGTCTTTGGCTGCTGGCTCATGTGAAGTCCTACTAATGCCATTGAATTGAGGGTGCCCTTTTCAGCCTCATTCACCTCAGACTCCGACAACTGTCGCCCAACCTTTATATTTGATTCTTGCCCTTGGCCAGATGTGGGGGTAGACAAAATACCCAGGAGGCTGCCTCTCTCTCATGTTGCCCGATCTGTACAGGTGTAATCATTAGACAAGATATATGCTCTTTGCATTTCCACCAACCTATCCCACTTTTGCTCCTGACCACTGCATCACTAATCTACAGAACATTTTCTTCTTGTATTCTTTCCATTCCAAATCCATTTTGGACATTTAGAAGAGGGCATACAGCCACTCTGCATGCTGGAGGGAGCTGTCACTCACCCATTTTCAACATATTTCTCTTCTTGCCAGTACCAGTGAATAAAAAAGAAGGTTTCTAATATCGCCAGTAAACCCCTCTAGACTCTCTGTCCTACTCGAAAAATGATCAGAGAAAGGCTTGAAACAGTCTTAGCCACTTCTTCCCAGAACCTCTGACTTCCTGGGCATTCCATAAACAAGCGGATGTCAGTCGCCGTTTCAAATTCCACATTTAGCACATTTGGCTACACTTCCTTTCAAGCTCTGTGAGATAAAAAGAAATAATTTCTCCTTAACAATGCTGGTTTGACAATAGAGAATAAAGTGTGTATCGATATTTGGCACATATTTTGTAACAGCTCCCTCGGCAAGCATCCTCCCCACAGTTCTTCTGCCAGCTTGAAGTCCCCGTCCACGGTCTCTAACAGTTACCACTACCAAATTGATACTTTCTTCTTTCCAGGGGATTTTCCATGTTAGTCGTTCTTCCAGGTGGTTCACAGTGCCCAAGTCCAATTTCATACTTTGCTCCCAGCTTTTCAATTGCAGGTACTTGAACCTTGACAGCTTCCCCCCAACATCTTGCTTATATCATCTCAGGGAAAAAGCTTGCCATCTTGAGCGAGTTTTTCTCAAAACTGTATTCCCACCTTCCTAATTGGTAGAGCCAATTTGTCCTTTAAGCATTCCGGGGGTACCCGGCGAATCCCATATGGGAGCCAAGTTTGAAGATATTCCACTTTAGTCACCGGTCTGATGTTACACCACATCTTGGCCATTACTTGCAGCTCTTTTAGTTTAACTTTTTTGAAAAAAGGTTGAATCTCCAAATTTAAATAGAAAGTGTGCTGCAGTCCCTTTAACAACTTTTAGCATAGCAATTTATTTATTTATTTGAGTTTTATATAGCGCTGGCTAGACCCGGAGGTATCAGAGCGCTTTACATAAGGTTCCACAAAATTACAAAGTTACATCAGTTACAAGTTACATCAGTTACTAGGAAAACGTTTCAGGAGCGTAGAAGACGAAATAAATAGAGTTTAGAAGGGTAAAGGGGTAGGAGGTAGATAGGATGGAGAGACGAAGGAGAGTCTGCCCAAAGTCCGGCTGGGTAGGTGACGGCCGAGGGGGAAGTCCACAGCCCATCTCCTCTATAGCTATCAGGTAGCTCCACCGGGCATCAGCCAAACAGCTAGGTCTCAACAGGAAAACAATTAAAGAGTAAAGAGGAGGGATAAATGGAGCGTAAAGGGGGTGGATTAAAGGGGTAGGAGGGAGAATACAACGAAAAGACGCAGTAAGGTCTGCCCAAAGTCCAGCTGGGTAGGTGACGGCTGAGGGGGTAGTCCACCGCCCATCTCCTCTTTAGCTATCAAGTAGCTCCACCGGGCATCGGCCAAAAAGCTAGGTCTCCATGGTCAGAGGTAGCACAGATTCAGTATCCTGATGGGTAGGCCGGAAGGGGGATGTGTTCGAGGTCTGGTTGATGTCCACTGTCGTGGTCGGGGTAGGGACCACTGTGGCAGCCATCTTGAGGTCAGGCAAGGGATTCTGACCTTGGAGTTAAAATCAGCCGGTTCCCATTTTAGTCTTTCGCTCAGGGGGGGTGTTGTGCAATGCAGATGCGAGGAGCTCTCTGGCCCCACTGCTTGCTGGGGCATCCAGGCCAGGTATCTATGACTAATGGCGCTTCCTCTCCGGGTTCTATGATGTGCACATTCGGGCTTCACTGTCGTGAGAGTGTGGCAGCTATACATTTCAGATGTCCCCGGAGGCGGCCATCTTAGGGTCAGGCATTGGTTATGGACCTGTAATTCCCTTGCGTCTGGTCTCGACGGTGCTTCCTCAGAGGTGTTGGGGGACTCCTACTTGTGACCGCTCTTTCATCTGGTGCCCCCCCCGGTCTGCTGCGTGGGCGTTCTATTTGTTGGGGCGCTTCGTCTGCCATCTTGGGGTCAGGCGGCATGGAGGGGACTCGTTGCTGCCCCCCTTCTTGCTGCAACACCTCGCTGGCCTTCAGGGGAATAGGGGAGCCCCACTCTCTTCCCCCCTCGGTCCACAGACTCACCGATCGCTGCAAGGCCCGCCCAGCTCGCAGGGCGCTTGATCAGGATCCACCCGCCGGTGGTCTGCGTTGGTCTACCGCAGTCCTCAGTGCAGCAGCCGCTCTCAACCAGCCCCGGTAGGGATCAATGTAATGACTTCCTCCCCGACTCAGTGTTCCTTTCGCTCCGCTTTCTTTAAAATACGGATCGCGGGCCGCCATTTTGTTTCCCAAGGCGAGCCCCGCAGCAGCAGGGTGCATTAATGTTCTCTCGGCAGCGCGGGGGCTCCCAGCCTTCAAGAGCGCTCCCGCTGACTGCCGTGATGTTCCGGTGCCCGCTCCTGTCATTCAAGGATCTCAGCGCCAGCCAGCTCCGTTTACGCCGCTGCTTTTAGAAGACCGATCGCGGGGCTGCCATTTTGCTTCCCAAGGCGAGCCCCGTAGCGGCAGGGTCCCTAATTCTGACTCATTTGGAGTATTAAAAAGCATCCTAACATTTTTCATCTGAAAGGCCAATGCATAATATTGCATATCTGGCAGGGATAAGCATCCCTTTTCTTTTCTTCTATGCAGTTTCTTCCATGAAAATCTTGTCCCCTAGTATGCGCAGATAAAGGAATTTATGGCCTGCTTTATTTTATCTACCAGGGTTTTCTCAAAATCTAAAGGGATTGTATTGAAGAAGAAACAGATTTTTAGCAGTATCACCATCTTTACAAAGTTAACTCTACCAAAGATAGTCAACGGTAGGTGTACCCACCCCTTCATCAGAGCTTTAATTTCCACTAATGCATTCCCACGATTTACTTCAGGAATTTCATTGATGTCATTTTTAGCCTCAGATATCTCATATCCTTCTTAATCAGGGGATTATCCCTCTTCTAGTTCCAGACCATAATCTCTATTTCTCTGCATTCACAGCATACCCTGAAACCAAAATTTGTAGATATCTGTAATATGGCAGGGACAGCCACTGCAAGGTCGGATGTAAAGAGCATAAGATCACCTGCATATAGGGAGACCTTCTTCTCCCATCCATTGCAACAAAAAGGAGGAATAGTAGTCTCAACTCTAAATTTAGATGCTAAGGGCTCTATATAGAGGTTGAACAGTAACGGTTTTAAGGGAGAACCTTGTCTTGATTCTCTAGATATTTTAAAATTTGAGGTTAAGTTCCCATACCCTAAAATTCTTGCAGAGGGGTCCTGATATATTAGATAAATCGTACTACAAAAATGTTCACCCAGTTTGCGTTGTTTTAGGATGGTAGCCAGGTATGTCCAATTTACCCTATTGAAGGCCTTTGTTGCAGCTAACGTTACAACAGCTAAGGGGTTATTATAAGTAGTTGCAAGATCTATAGACCAAATAAGGCAGTATGTAAATTCATGGAGATATCTACCGCTAATAAAACCCTTCTGGTCACTATGTAGTATCCCCCAACAACTTTGCTCAACCTCTCTGTCAAAACATTTGCAAAATGTTATAATCACTATTAAGAAGCAAAATTAATCTGTAAGACTCGCAGCATGTCGTTTTTTTTCCTGGTTTCAATATTAATGTCACTGTAGCTTCATTGCAGGATTCTGGCAGCTGGGTACCCTTCTCTAGAATCTCCCCAAACATAGTTGGCATGAATGGAATTAGAGAATCCCAAAGAACTTTATATACCTCTACTGGTATACCATTTTACCCCCTTTACTTGAGCCAATTGCCCCTCTGATCTCATCTTGGGTGATAGATTGATTTAAGAGGGCCTATTCATTTGAAGTATGAGTTTTCAGACCCTCTTTGCCCAACCAGAGTTTTACCTCATCCACGGGGGAGCTGCTCTTTTTTGTTTGTATCCTCTGGTTTCCACACATAGTTATGCCAGCAATGTCAAGTGAGGCTATGGTCGGTATCCCAATTTGATTAGTCAACAGAGCCGCCGACACCATCGCACCCATGCTCTGCCACACCATCAACCGCCTCGTTCCTCGACGACTGGAAACACACCGAGATCAACCCCCTCCTGAAGAAACCCTCGGCGGACCCCACCGACCTCAAAAACTACAGACCCATCTCCCTGCTCCCGTTCCCAGCGAAAGTCATCGAGAAAGCCATCAACAGCCAACTCACCACATTCACATTCATCGAAGAGCACAACCTCCTCGACTCCTCCCAATCCGGCTTCAGAAAAAACCACACTACGGAAACCGCCCTCCTCACCGCAACAGATGACATCCGCACCCTACTGGACAAAGGAGAAACAGCAGCCCTCATCCTCCTCGACCTCTCAGCGGCGTTCAACACAGTCTCTCACTGCACCCTAATACGCAGACTCCATGACGCAGGGATCCAAGACAAGGCCCTCGACTGGATCCGCTCCTTCCTCTCCGGCAGAACGCAGCGGGTCAGACGCCCCCCTTTCCTCTCGGACCCTACACCAACCACCTGCGGAGTCCCCCAGGGGTCCTCCCTCAGCCCTATGCTCTTCAACGTCTACATAGCTCCGCTCGCCCCCATCGTCAGAACCTACGGACTCAACATTGTGTCATATGCAGACGACACCCAACTCATCCTCTCCCTATCCAACTAACCCAACACCGCCAGACACAACTTTCGAGAATGCGTGGAAGCCATCGCCAAATGGATGAAAAACAGCTGCCTACAACTAAACACCAACAAAACGGAAGTACTCATCATGGGCCCAAACCTCGACGCCTGGAACGACACCTGGTGGCCCCCTGCCCTCGGAGGCCCGCCCACCCCCACGGACCACGCACGCAACCTGGGAATCATCCTGGACTCAGAGCTCCAAATGGACCGCCAGATCAACTCCGTCTCGTCCTCCTGCTTCCACACCCTCCGCCTCCTACGTAAGACCTTCAAATGGATCCCTCTCGAACACAGAAAGACCGTCACTCACGCCCTGGTCACCAGCAGACTCGACTACAGGAACGCACTCTATGCCGGAATAAACAAAAACCTCACCGCAAGCTACAGAACATACGGAACGCTGCCGCAAGACTGGTCCTCAACCTGCCAAGACACTGCCACATCTCCCAGCACCTGCGCACACTCCACTGGCTCCCCATCGAAGCTAGAGTCACCTTCAAGATGCTCACCCACGCTCACAAGGCCCTCCACGGCACCGGACCAGCATACCTGAACAGCCGACTCAAATTCCACGCACCCCAAAGGACCCTAACATCAGCCCAGCTCTCCTACGCCATGGTCCCCCGCACCAGAAAGACCAGATCAGGAGGCCGCTCCTTCTCCTTCCTTGCGGCCAGAGCCTGGAACGACCTTCCGCTCCAGCTCAGACAGACAACATCGCTCCCCATCTTCGCAAGAAACCTCAAAACCTGGCTCTTCGACAGACCCCCTCCTTGATGGACTGGAACCTGCGAACCCCCCCTTACCCCCCAGCGCCTTGAGACCCCTACGGGTGAGTAGTCGCGCTTAACAAACACCTGATTGATTGATTATGTCGGATTTAGCATGTTGCCTCAGTTAGTCAATTGAATTCAGGATGGAGACCTCAGTTCCTACAGCAAGACCAGGTGCATTGGATCTTGAGTGAAATTAGTGCCTGGTGTAATCAGGGAAGAGCCTTGGGTTGTTAGAAGTAATCTAAGGGGATGGCGGGGACAGTTTTAACCGAATTTCAGAATTAAAGGATCCTGCAAGATGGGAGGTGTGGAGTTCAAAATTTATAAGGCCTTCAACCAACAATTCATTTTTTAATGACACCAGGATGTAATTGGAGATAGATTAGTCGTATTGCATTATCTATCATACTCAGATCTTACTATAAAAAGACAATTGCGTTTTACTCTACCAGTAAATGACCTTGTTTATCAAAGACTCAGTGTCCTCAAAAGTTCCATCAGCCAGATTGGATATCAAAGTCAGGTAGAATAATCACCTGTGGTTATCTCCCCAGTTTGGTCAGTGCCAGTCTGGGCACCTAATGGCAAATGACTCTCTTGCTGCACGAGTAAAGAAATTGGATGGCTGATAAGAACAATGAGGAAATGTGGTAGGGTGGTTTTGGTTAGGCTGGAAACCAGCTGGTCTATTATTAGACGGAAAACCATTATATCCTGCCTGGGACTGCTGGAGGGGTGGAACTCTCTTTGGATAATCCATAGGCTGGTTGAAATTAAGGCCCGTGAGAGGCGCCTGACTTCCGACTTCCGGAGGTGCAATTCGAATTCTGAACTCGAGAGAGTATCCATTTCGGAATCCATGGGCCAGTGAGCTCCCTAATAATGGGATTTGCTCCAGCAGTCATCCCCTAGTGTTGTCTCACCTACTGTGGTGCTTCAGTAATAGACCTCTGGTGTTGTCTCACTCTCTCTGGCCTACCATGGCAGCTGCAGCAGCAAGTGTTGAAAGAGTTATTATGCTTATTTGCAGTTTGTTTGAGTAGTGTAGATATTAGATACTTTAGATCATCCAGCTTGTGGTGGAGTAAAAAAAAAGGCCTTCAGGGTCTGAAGATACCATAGAAGTGGTAGGTGCAGTTAAATCTGTGGAGATAATGTTAGCCAAAGCTACAGGGGGAGCTAGTGGCTGGGTTGTAGGTGCTGAAGATGGTCGGTTAAATGTCTCAGCAGCTGTTAAAGGAGAGCACCTGTTGCAACAAGGAACACTAGGGACTATATTGATTTCGGGACACAGCGGCAGCTCAGTTGATATATACAATGAGTCACAAGTAGAAGGCTCTCGTATTACTAACGTTTATCGAGGAACAAGCGGTCCCTTGGTATAAGGATGCAATAATTGAATAGGCATAAAAGTTAAATAAGTTCTATGCCGCAAGCTCATGAAATAAGGGAATAACAGTATTTATTAAGTCACATAACAAAAAAAAGAGAAACTCAATTGGTCGGTGTACTCTACGCATGCACACTCCACGCGGTTCTGGTCGTGGTTGATTCACACTGCCCCGCCGCTGAGCCTACACACCATTGTGAACCCATCTGTTATCTAATCAGCATCGGTTTATTGCAATTCCTGCATGGCAATTGCCGACATGCTCACGTCCATGGACTAATTTCCCTAATTGGGCTCCTGTCTACCACAACGCATTGACGCCAAGGACAAACTGCATACTCTGAACCCAGAGCACACACTCCTAGAGTGCGTTCCTTGGCTCGCCAGCTCCGCATTGGAGTACCATCCTTATCACCAGCAATTCCTACTAGTCCTTCGGACTAAATGTGGATCCTCTCCACACCGGACGCTTTTTCCCAATCTCAGGCATAATCTAAGTCCTGATGATGATCCCTATATCAATGAACGGGATCGAAACTTCATCAACACACAGTACCATGACTATTGCATATATCATTGATGTATAGATTTACTAGCATTGGTACCATTAATTGTGACGTAAACTGTGTAGTATTATTACTTGTCACTTCTTCCTAAATGTCTGAGTCTTATTGTTTCCCCTCTCCGATGTCTCATGTTTCCCACCCCAATTGAGTTTCTCTTTTTTTTGTTATGTTATTTATTAAATAGTGTTATTCCCTTATTTCACGAGCTCGCGGCATAGAACTTATTTAACTTTTATGCCTATTTGATTATTGCATCTTTATACCAAGGGGCCGCTTGTTCCTCGATAAACAATCCTTACCCACGGCCCCTGATATACCTTTGGGTTCCCTTGTCCTTGAAAACACTCGTATTACTAATGGCAATGGCATCTGTCCTCGCTGGAATTTTAGGCACAGGTTTCTTAAACATTTTTGACACTTTCGCTGAGTTCGATTTTCCTGTAGTGTTAGTTGATTAGGCATTCAACTTTATCTCGACCTCTTCAATCAAAGGATCGATATCTTCCAAGGTACAGTTCCTGCCTGCATTAGTAATAAAACCAGAGCCACCCCTAGCAGGTTTCCTAAACTTTTTGGCATTGGTTTTGGGCATTTCAGGTGTCTTTTGCTTCCCCATCGTTAGGTTGAAAATATACTAGTGGCGGGTGTTCACTAAAACTCACCAATTAGTTGTTCGGTAGAAAGATAATCTTAATCAATTTCACCACCAGCTCACTCACCATATTCAAACTAGTCAAACAACCCTTCAGCCCTCATATAAAACCTAAAAGGATACGATGGCATTAACCAAATGCCACCCAATGTCTTTCTTACTAAGGACAAAACTGTTCTTACTGAGCTTCAATATTTTTTCAGAACATGTCATACAACACTAAGGGGCCGATTCTGATCTCAGCCGGTAGGGCTCTGAATCGGATTCGGCTTAACCGGAACCGATTCGGAGCCCTCTTTCCCGACCGATTCAGACGTGCGTCCGGGCGAGCGAGTACGATGCGAGCGCTCGCGAAATCGCCGACCGACTCGTTCGCGGGACCCAACCACACCGACCGACTCGCACGGACACGACTCGCTCCGCGCAATGGAGACGTTCCCCGGCCGGGTAAGTACGATGCGCGCCTCGAGCAGTCCGACCGACTCGCGCAGTCCGGCTCCAAAGAGCAGTCGGAGCCGCACTTTGGGGGTCCGTGTCGGACCCCCCTGTATGCTTAGCCGCGCGAGTCGCACACAGGGGGGACCCCCTACCTGTGCTTGTACGGCGCGAGTCACTTCGACACGTACACACTGTAGGGGGCGCCCTTGTTCGCCTCGCACCCATTGAGTCAATGGGAGCCCGCGTACGCGTTGTACGACCGGCTCCCATTGACTTCAATGGGAGTCCGACCGAATCGAGTCCGATTGCATGCGAACGCATCGTACTCGTTCGGTCGGACTGCTAGGGTCCGATTCGGTCGGAAATCTCCCCGGGTCCGGCTCGGTCGGGGAGATTTCCGGCCTGAATCAGAATCGGCCCCTAAATATAGTCCAGCTTCCGACATAAATATGGTACTGAAAAATACATTTGTTTGCAATATGTTATGACATCCAGGTCATAACTAATTCAAACAGAGCATCCTTGCTCATACCTCTCACTTCTTCATTGCCTGAACCCTGTGTTTGAACTGTACCTAAGTGAAATGTTACTGGATATAACAGCTGCATTTGTCTCCCTTTGTTCTGCTTGTTTCTTAGTGAACATGAGCAAGTAATAATTGCTAACTTTAAAGCTCCACACCAGTCACTACAACAGAAACATTCACATTTATCTCAAAATCACAGCACAACTTTACTCAACAACTTCTCTTTATATCATTTTTTTTTTTATTTTTTTTTAACACAGTTTTTATTAGATGTTAGTATTCGCAAGCAAGTGTTATATTACAGGTGCGTTTTGAAACATAAAATATACTTAGGCCATTATTTTCGCATGACGATTCAAGCATCTGAAAACTGTTTTTTTTCCACATTGTACATCATCCAATATCAATTGACATCATTACATTTTTAAGGTAACTTTTAGTCCCTCCCATTTAATCTCCCTCCCACCGTACATCCTTACCAAAAACTTCCCTTTAACTTTTGCCGCTATGAACTATTCCATCCTATCCTACAGTATTGTTAGCCAGGGCTATAGACCCGGCTGGGGGAGGGGGGGGAGAGGAACACGGAAATAAGGAAAGGAAGGGGAGGGGAGAGAGAAGGGAGGGGAGGAACTGACACATATTTGTAGTCCGAGGTATAACTATGAATCAAGCATGTCAGATAGAGACGCTAGGTGTGCCCTGACTGCCTTCGGCCTCCTCATCCTCCTCTAATCTGAACTGTTCTATCAGTTGGGCCCAGTCTAAGGAGAACGGCTTCCTCCTCAGTCCTCTGTACTCCTCACGCTGTAGTGCCACCCTTTCAGCTGTGGCCCATTTAAGTACTTTCTCCCTCCATCTACCCTCACGTGGGGCTGTGGGGGATTTCCAACGTTGCGTGACTAGTCGTTTAGCAAGCATCAAATCGGCGTAACAGGGTTGCCTTCTTTGTAAGGGGTAGGAGGCCCTAAAGACAGGCTTCCATGGTGGCCCAAGGGGAGCAAGTGGTAAGTCGGGTAAGACCCTGAGTGACCATAGACCAAAGCACCCCCAGGGAGGGGCAAGCCCATAGCATATGAATAAAGTCAGCATCCGATCGAGAACATCTAGGACAATCCGCGGATGCCATAGGGTACATTTTGTGTGTTATTAGTGGTGTGAGATAGGCCCTATGTAATATCATCAGCTGTATTGTTTTTAATCCCTGGCTAACATTGCTTCCCATTTAAGACGAAGGGCCTGCAGGGGAGTACACACATGCTCTCTCAAACCGCGGTATAACCACCTAACCAGATGGCTCCCGTGACCCATAAGTTGAATAGTCTGCAATAATCGAAATGTAGGGGGTTCCTTCTGGTCGACCAACCAGTACCTACGGATAAATTGTACAATAGCCGCATGCGTTAAGAATAAGGTGTCCGGGACTGCGTTATTACGTACAAACATGGCATGGGGCATCAGGTTGCCCTCCAGGAATAAGTCCCCAACAGTCACCGTACCAGCCTGTGACCAGCTCCGTAATCTAGCATTTGACAACACTCCCTGCCTGGTAGGCAGGCTACAGAGTGGAATGTTCGGGGCATAAGGAGTAGATATTTTGGCATATTTTAACGCCACCTTCCAGTAATGTAATGCAATTTGTAGGAGAAAGGGAAGATCCCTCACTCTGGTGGCTCCGGGGCATAACAATGCTTGTAGTGCTGCAGACGCTCAGGGGAGTAACCTATTTCAAATAGGTTGAGGCCGGCCAACCAATATGCCAGCCATTGCAGCTGCCCGACAATGCAATATGTCTTAAAATCAGGGGCCCCCATACTTCCCGCAGAACTCGGCAACTGAATTTTGGCCAGAGCAAGTCTGTGTCGGCCTATTCCCCACAGCACAGATGCCAATAATGTGTCTAGTGTTTTAAAAATCCATGCCGGGAGGGCAACAGGGAGATTTACAAAGTGATATAGGAGTCTGGGCAGCATAACCATTTTAGACACTGCCAGCTGGCCTGCTGTCGTCTACGGCAATGTGGTCCAGAAAGCCACTTGAGAGCGGAGAGAGTTAATAGTCCTAGTCAGATTTCCATCTATATTGTCATCGCTGGTCCTGTAAATATATATTCCAAGGTACTTAAAAGTAGTGGGTTCCGATCTAAACTGCAATTTGCCAAATTGCAGATTGGGCCTGTTAAAGGTATCATAAAAGGAATATGCCACGGACTTTGAGGCGTTAAGACACAAGCCAGATATTTTACTGAACTGTGCGAATAAGGTGGCTATGGGTTGCATGTCCACTGTTAAATCTTTAAAATATAATAACATGTCGTCTGCATAAAGTGACACAGAGTGGATTGTCGCGCCTATCGGGATACCATATGGGGCCAACGTAAATGTTGTGCTAGGGGTTCCAACGCTAGTACAAACAGGAGGGGGATAGGGGACATCCTTGACGTGTTCCTCAAAATATTTGATATGCTGGTGAGATGGTGGCGCCTGTTTTAGCACGAGCTGTGGGATTTGTATAAAGCAATTTCACCCATTGGCAATACTCCGGAGGCAATCCAAACTTGGCCAATACGGCCAGCATAAATGACCAACTCAAGGTATCAAACGCCTGGCGCACATCTAATGATAAACAACCCGCTTGCGGTGCTAGAGTTGAGGCTGCATGCATCAGGGCATGTAGACGCCGTATATTGAGGGAGGTACTGCGTTTGGATATGAACCCACATTGATCTGAATGTATCAATTTAGAGAGCAGGGGAAGAAGTCTAGACGCTAAGAGTTTGCTGAGTATTTTATATTCAGTATTAAGAATTGACAGGGGTCTATAGCACGCAAGGTCATTCGGAACCTTGTTGGGTTTCAACAAGGAGGTTACTATTGCCTCCCTGGTTGTGGGTGGTAATGTGCCCTCTGTAAGTGAAGTGGTATAAAGTTAGTCATTTCGGGACTAATGCTGCCGCATAAGTGGAATAGAATTCGATAGGGAACCCATCTGAGCCCGGGGTCTTATTATGGGCCAGAGCGTTTACAGCCCTACGGATCTCAGCCTGCGATTCAGTAATGGTAGGGAGGTCTATAGCTCCAAGAAAGAGAGCGGTTGTATCTGAGGTGTCGAGGGAAGGAGCCTTGTAAAGATTAGTATAAAATTCCTGAAATGTCCTATTTATATCAACTTGTGAAGTGACCAGGGTGCGATGAGTATCATGGACCGCCAGGATTGGCATGGGAGACATTTTTGGTTTAATCAGACGCGCCACTAATGTGCTGGCCCTATCTGCTTCCATGTGTGTGCGTAGAGTATAAGCGTTCAAATCAATCGTTCTAAGTTGTTCTAAGAGTTCGGCGTGTTTTATCCTGGCCTCTTGTACATCGCCTACATCCTGTGTGTTTGTCCGGGCAGCTAATTCCAATGACTGTAATTTATCCACCAAATCCGTTATGTCTCTAGATACCTCTTGTCTGACACCCACCAGGGACCCCATGGAGACTCCCCGCATCGTCACTTTAAAAGCCTCCCACTCCAGCGATCTAGTCGTGGCAGTACCCTCATTCTCATCAAAATATGTGGCAATAGTAGTCGCCAATGTAGAACGGAACACCTGATCCTCCAAGTACAAGGGCTGCAATCGCCGCGTTGGGATAGGAGTGGGAACACGGCCCCAGTTTAAAGCCAATTCTATAGGATTATGGTCAGATATGGTTTTACCCAGATAAGTACTCTGTTTGATCGCTGGGGACAAATCTGGTGTACAAAGGAAGTGATCCAAACAGGTGTGTAAGTTGTGCTGGTGGGAATAAAAAGAGTATTCATGCATATTAACGTGTTGTGATCTCCAGACATCTAAAAGTCCCCACCCCCGTGCCCATCGAGTCAGAGTGGCAGCTTGAGTGACAGCGGTAGTATTTGGCAGTGGGGGGTGGGACTGGTCTAAGTGTACATCAAATACTGCATTATAATCCCCTCCCAATATCCAAGGGTAAGACGCCCAGTCTGAGAGCGCCTGCGACACTCTGGATAGGAAAGTCTCTTGGTCAACATTGGGAGCATAGAGGGATCCCAATACGACTTGTGTGCCATCCAGGTCCCCACGCAGCAGCACCTATCTACCTTGATTATCAATTCTACTCTCGGTGAGGGAAAAGGGAACCCCAGCCCACAACCAAATCCCGGCCCCCGTGAGAAGGCGGAATATGCCGTTGCATAAAACTGACCCCTCCAACGTCTTTGTAATTTACAAGTCTCCGATGGTATTAAATGTGTCTACTGGAGGTAGACTATTTGGGCTTTACGGCGTGTAACTGTGCAGCTATTCTATGACGTTTGTGAATTGCCCCCATCCCCCGAACGTTCCAGGAAATAACAGTGTAAGTTTTAACCACCAACATCATTTAAAAAAAGACATATTAGTAGGTGCATTCCCATCCCATCCCCCACCCCCAAGCCACCACCCCCAGATTACAATCGGACAGTGCGGCAACAATCTAATCAAAACAACCTTAACCCAATACTGGGTCCAACGATCCAACTTCGCTCGACCAAACTTTGCAATAAAACCTAACATGATATATTGTAAACAACTGCTTTCGCTTGTGGGGTATGCTGCGTACTTAGTTTACGTTGCATTTGTATCAAGTGGATCTGCCCAGGACTACCTGGGCCATGGGACTCATCCAAGCATTATTTACGCATCTCTCCAATACTATATAAATATCATAGTAAAACATGTAAAGGCTAGGGACTGATCAACATCATTCACGGACTGATTATTAAGTATACACATAACATCCAAGTGACATAGGGGAACCCCCTTAATGTGTGCATCATGGAGTCAACCCAATGGATCATTACTTAGTTGCGTGGTTTCTGAAGGGAACAGTGCCACACTCCCTCCTGAGTCAGAGTCAGTTTTCACCACCTCGGAGGGACTGGTGATGATAGGTGGACGGAGAGAACGTAAGGCCGTGGCAGACCAGAGGGCCTCTTGCCTAACCTCCATAATCAGCTGGCGAGGTGGAGGACTGGACCCCGTGCTCTGTGTCATAAGACCCTTTCGACGCCTCCGAGGGCCTCGCTGAGATTTCGGCTGTGAAGACTCCGTGCGTTTGGCGCACATTGTGTCCGGGAAGTGCCTGTCCAGCCAGCCATGCAGCATCCAGCATGTCGAAAATTAACGAACGCTGATTATGAATGACCTTCAGCTTTGCTGGGAAAAGCAATGCGAATGTGAGGCCCACCGCACGGACCCTAGCCTTGACCTCCATAAACGAGAAGCACTTACGTTGGACCGCCAGCGGGTAGTCTGGGAATATTGAGATTCTGGCGTTGTTAACCTGCAGTGGACCATTCTCCCTCACAGCTTGTAGCACATGGTCGCGATCCCTATAATTCAAAATCCTGGCCAATATTGGTCGGGGAGTTGCTCCAGGAATAGGGCGACGAGTGGGATCTCGTTGGGCTCTTTCAACAGTAAAGTGCATGGGCAGGCCTGTAGGGGCTACACTGGATTTCAGCCACTCTTCAACGTAAAGCGTTGGGTTGGGGCCCTCTGTGCCCCTCTGTGCCCTCCGGGAGTCCCACGATACAGAGGTTAGTACGCCGAGCCCAACCTTCTGCATCATCCGCTCGGGCCTGTAAGGATTCGACTTGATGGCGCAGGTGTTTCAACTGCTCGTCATGGTCTTTCAACTGAGGCACCACTGTGTCAAGCGTTTGCTCCGTGGACTTAACTTTGTCAGCTAGTTTCCTGTGGTCGTCTTTGAGTAGATTGAGTTCCACCGAGATCATGCCCAACTGGTTTTCTAGTGCAGATCTAGAAACGCGAATTTCTTGTAGGATCGTGTCCAGTTTATCAACTGGGGGAGCAGACGCGGCCCCTTCGTCCGTCTGCCGAGAGCGTACAGATGAGGTCTCTATGGGGGGAGTGGGACCCGGCCCTGCTAGATCTTGAAGTTGTTCTGCTCTTCCCTCTACCCATAATGGTGGCTGGACCAGTTGCACGACTCTCCAGGCAGGGCCGCAACAGGTTCCCTCCTGGGCTCTAGAACAAGCAGTCTCTCGGTAGCTGCCCCAGTGCGACTCAGGCCGTCATAGGGATCCTTCATCCGTAAACGCCGTCCCCGGACAGTCGCGCTAGAATCCGGGATGACACTTGGGGGTAGACCCGTAGCAGCAATCCCACAATGCACAGCCACCTCCGGAAAGGGCAGTGTCCCAGCTGCTGACACCCAGGCGCAGGCCTGCCCCTTAATCAAACCCCCCCATAGGCCAGAGCCCAGTCAATGGACACGCCGCAGCTTCCTTCCAGCTTCCTTCCAGGCCAGGCCAGCATTCACACATTCGGTGGTCACTCACTGCGTGTCAGGAGGTGCCCAATCAGGTTGCTGTGTGACTGCAGGTGAGTAGGCTGCATCCGTGCCCAGCGAGAGGACCAGCAATCAGGGCCCAAACCCCAGCACAGCAGTCCGGGGCCCCAATGGTGTTATGGCCTAAGCACAGGGACCAATGAGGTCACTTCCAGCAGGGTGCAGCAAGTGAGTGCAGGAACATGGTTCGCAGGAACCCCCGGGGGGGCGCTCCTTGAGTCCCCTGTGCCCAAGCAGGGGGGGGGAAAGGGAAAGCGAGAGACGCTCCCCCAGTCGCTACAGAAATCCTCCACAATCTACGAAAAGGGGGGGTCACTGTGTGCTCGTCAGCGCTGCTGGGGTAGGCACCTACCCGGCAGTTGTCGAGGACCGCGGCGGGCCGATACAGATCTCCTCCGTCCTCCCGGGCGCCTCAGCACTTTCAGGCCCAGATCCAGGGCCTCGCGTGCAGCTGCACGCCACCTCCGATTGCTGCAGTCTCGGACAGCTTACAGGAGAGCTCCCGGCGTCCAAAGCCACTCCCACCTCACAGGCCCGCCACATTGCCGAGATCGTCGGTGTGCCGGATCAAGGGCTGCAGTCTGCCACGGCCCCTGGCAGTATCTTTTCCATAGCCCTCCGACTTGTGGGTTGCCACGATGTCACCATCAGCCGAGTGTGAAGGGCGAACAACGGATATTTGGGCGAATTAGGTGCCCCGGGCCCGGAGCTCGTCGCCTATGCGACCACCATCTTGGGCTGCAAACCACGCCCATCCTTATCTTTATATCATTAGTAGAGATTTAGATGATAAAGTCAGTTTTAGGTTACCAGTGTGTAATGGTGCTTACTGATGTTTATTCCTTTCTTTAGTCCTTTCCTTATGTTCATTCTTATATGTAATTTGTTCCATGTTCTTCATTCCATATTGGCGTGCGCTCCCTCAAACATGTGTATGTTTGAGGTGCATCTCTTGTGACGTTCTTCATCAACGAAGTGCGTTGGTCACCAACAGCTATTGGCAACCTGTGCTTCGTTGAGGCTAGATGCACTCCTGTGGTTTTGCTGTCTTTATCAATAAACCTACTTCTGGCACCTCATCTCTCTGGCTCATGTGTTCCTGCGCCTGCTCACCGGCACTTTACATTTGGCGACAAGTGAACCGACAGCAATTCTCTCCATTTTTGTGCCTTTGGCTGGTTTCATTTCCGTACCGAGCCTTTCCTCCGAGATGTCCTTCACCGACATCCTCCTTCTTCGTGCTCTGCTCCACGTCGTTTCTGCCTTCAAGAGGGTATTTCCAGGCATTTTGGCAGAAATACCAGCCGGCACCTTCTCTTCACGTGCTTCCCCGCGCGACTCATCAACTCCGACTGAATTGAACGTGATGACATCATCACACAGCTAATGCATGGTGGCCATCTTAGGTGAGCAACAAATCACCTACACCTTTCTCTATTTCTTCAATTACTGGATGAGATCATCATGTTTACCACGCAAAGGCGGCCATCTTTAATTTCTTCTAGGCCTTCATATTAAGCTCCCTTTACGAGCTTCACACGGAGCAACACCTTACTTCAACTGCAACAATCTCCACATGGAGCAACATTTTCTTTAACCGGCTTTCACACACAGCAGCACATTTATCTAAGGTATGTAACCATTTCATGTACATAAGTCAGATTTATTTCTACAAAGGTGACATTTAAAAATATTTTTCTTCAGTTGCTATTCAATGTACTTACTTCTTCACAATTTCTGATTAATTGTTCTTGAGTATTAACTATCTCAAGCCATGTAATCTCATCAACAAATAGTACATTTGAATAATTTCTTAACCTCACCTGGCAAACCAAAAGAAACTTGGAAAATTTGGTTTCGCAGTTTTGAAAATTACCTGGTGGCTATCAATGCTGAAGATTACTCACCCAGGCGCAAATTGGCCATTCTCTTCAGTCATTTGGGTAGTGCTGGTCAGCAAATTTGTGACAATCTTCCAGTTTCCCTCCCTCCAGCTAGTGATGGTAATGGGTGAAATGTTTACAGTGATGCCATTTGTTGGACTTGGCCCTTTTTGGCCGGTTCACCCCTAAACTTTTTGCCTTGTATGGTAGTAGTTTTAAGTCTCTGGGCACTTTAGCACTGTGGGCCAGTGTAAAGTGCGTGCGCGCTGAGTGCGTGTGGTGAGATTGTCCTGCCCTCCATAGGAATGCATGGGGGATATGTGTGTCCAGGGTAATTCCTGGTGTGAGAGGAGTGCAGGGGCGAGTTTAGTATGTGCGAACTCGTGAGAATAAATGCTGCGCAATGGTGTGCGCAGATTTATTGTGACTGGTGTAGAAATGCCACTTTTAGAAGATGGCATTTATGTGTGCTCTGTGTCTGCCTGCCTGATGTGAATTGCATGTCTGGCTTTGTGAGTGACAGGGGCTGGGAGGTGTGTGTGGCTCCAGGAGGGGCAGTGTGAGTCAGCGCAGTGGTGAATAGAGAGATCTGCATCTAGATGGGAGGGAGGAGTTGCACCTGGGACCTGAATAGGGCTGTGCCTTCCCTCCACAATGCTGGCTCCACCCCCTGTGGTGCGTCTGATGTCCCTAGCCTGTCCTGTGAAAGGAGAGAGGAGCTGAGCAAAACAAAGTGCTCCAAAGCTCCCCCAAACCAGTTGCGTCTGGTTTTTCCCCAGCCCTGCACCTTTACACAAAGGGAAAAGGGTGTATAAAAGAAGGGGCTGTGACCCCATGTAAACGTTCTCGTTCAGTCGTGGTACCGGATTCCTGCAGGGCGTGCTGCTGCTGGGGGCCCAGGGGGGGCTGCCAGGAGGGCTTGCCTCCCTGGGCCCTGCATTGCCCCTTCATCTTTGAGGACTCTCTTGGGGCTCCTAGCGCCTTGTGAGCGCTTTATTCTTAATTTCCCCAAGGAAAAGGAGCACGAGGGCTCTGCAGCGCGAAGCGGCAGGCTTTCCCGAGGGAATACCGACGGGGGGATCCCCCCTGATGGAGGAGAGCGAAGCGGGTGCCCACCCCACGTTGTGAGTCCAGGGCGGGTGCCCACCCTGCTTATTTTGCTGTTACGGCGGGTGCCCACCCCGCCGGTACCTTTACACGAAGCGGGAGCCCACCCCGCGCTTCACCGCCGCGAC
Source organism: Calotriton arnoldi (assembly GCA_963921515.1). Lineage (NCBI taxonomy): Eukaryota > Metazoa > Chordata > Amphibia > Caudata > Salamandridae > Calotriton > Calotriton arnoldi. The sequence goes on from CAWUFW010004711.1 coordinate 183,483, forward strand.
CCAAGTAAAAATGGCCGCCGACCCGGAAGCCAGGCAAAGTTCGCCTGCCTCTGGGCGGGGCCGGCGGCAGGGCCGGAAGAGGTTCCCGTGTGACGGTGCGGGGCTCCCGTGAGCAGATGGGAGCCCCGGTGCGCAGAAGGGAAGCAGGAAGGAGATGGAGCCTGCCCTTGTCCCAGCACCAGAGAAGCCCCGGGTCCCAGGAGGGGGCCCAGGTGAAGAGAGGAGAAGAGGCTCCGGCGCGAGGGGAGCAGAGCCTGCCCCCGCCACATCAGAAGCCAGAGAGCCGGTGAGTGACGGCTCGTTGTGTTGGTGCCTGTGGGAGGCACAGAGTCCGAGCGGGCCCGTCGGGCAGCGCGCCGCTCCCACATGTGCCATGTCTTAGTTTCAGAGCCTGTGTGGCTCCAACGAGGGGGCACACGGTTGGGGAGGGCCCAGAGGGGCCCTTGTCCCCCAGCATAACGAGGCACATTGTCGGTGCCTGAGTGGTCCCGCAGGAGAGCGGGCCACTCCAACAAGGGGGCATCTTTGGTTTTAGAGCCCGTGGGGGGTCCTGAGGGCACAGAGGTGCCGGGCCCCCTTCCCGTATGATGTCACAGCTGCACCGCCGTAGCGGGCAGCTGCCACGTGGGCGCCTGGCTCATAGGGCCCAGAGAGGGGGCCTGAGGGGCCCAAGCCTAATTGGGCACAATTAATTCAGAGTCCCTGAGTGGGACCGGAGGCACAGAGGTGCCAGGCCTCTTCGTGATTCACAGCTGCCCAGCAAGTAGTGGGCAGCTGCAGCGTTTAGGCCACAGTGCTTTGGGGGCATGCTTAGAGGTAGGAGTGGAACGCACTCCTTGGCCCCCTATCTTTCCCAGCTGCCCAGCAAGTAGTGGGCAGCTGCTACGTTTAGGTTTGCGCAGTTGCGCACCCTTGACTTTCGCTGCTAGGCAGCAGCCCTGACTTTCTGGACACAGGGCATTTGAGCCCCTTTGAGATGGCCAGTTGGCCAGGGGGTCGCTGTTTATGTGATATTAGGAAATGTGATACCTCTAATGTAATTATGCTTATGAGATTATTGCATACCGCGTGTATGCTGGTGAGGACTAAGGCGTAATATGTTTATGCTGGTGAGGTTATGGTCTAATGCGTTTAGGCTTATGAGGTTGGCGCAGAATGTATTTCGCGCCTAATGTGATACTGTGCATAATGTGGTTTATGTTACAGGAGGATGCTGAGTACAGTGGTTACCAGTGATTACTGGTTGTACATTTATGATGTGTCCTACATTTATGATATGTTCACTAAGTGATGGTTCTGACAGTGGCCCAAGTGGCCCTGTCATATGTAAATAATTCCCTTGTAAATATGACCTAGTGCCAGGTGGCACCATGTATATTGTGTGAGTACTATTCTAATGTGCTTTGAGAATACAAAGGCTATTTTTTGATATAACCTTGTGTGGAGTTCCTTTTGTAGTGTGCCTGGTATGTTGTTGCTGTGCGCGTGCACAAACGCTTTACACATTGCCTCCGGGATAGGCCTGACTGCTCATGCCAAGCTACCAAGGGGGTGAGCAGGGGTTATCTTGGGTGTGTAACTCCCTCGCCCTGACTAGAGTGGTGGTCTCTGCCTGGCTTTGGCGCAAGCCTGAGCCAACCAGAGATCCCATTTCTAACATTGGTTGTCAGCGGTGAGGATAGGACTTTGCGTTTGCGCAGTACCACAGCGACAACTGGCTGCACTACAAAACTCTGCATTTTAGATAGTCACATGGAAAGGGATTATTGTTTCTGAGTTTGTTTTAAGTGTCATTTCTTTTTGAAATGTGTTTTTGTGCACTATGAGTTGAGTGTACTGCCAAGGACAGAAACCAGAGAATCTGGAGGAGTGACTGCCCTTGTGCAGACTGCTATTGGGTTGGCCTAAAGCTGGAGGAGGGACTGCCCTTGAGCCATTGTGCTGGTTCTTGGGTTGGCCTGCAGCTGAGGGAGGGACTGCCCCTGTGCTGTCTGCTAGTTCTTGGGTTGGCCTACAGTGGGGACTTAATTGGTATGGAGTCACTAGCTCGGGAGGGTAGATTATCCCCTAAGTGCAGTATGAGTTTTCTGGATTCACCGGTAAGGGTGGGATCCAGTGGTGGCAGCGAAGTGTGTGTCCAGTGCATGAAGTCCCCGTCCCGTTCCCAGAGTATGGTACCTGGTGCTCAGTAAGAGGGGTGCAGGTTGAGATTCAGGGACAGTAAGGAACTGTCTCACCGGTCTGGGGGGGGGTGTGTGTGGATGAGTGATGTGCTGCTGGACGCTGCAGTGAGTTCTCTGAAATAAGGAGCTTGCATGGGGGAGTGACCCTAGAGGAATGGTGCAGGTATCTCACAACCCGTGTGGCGGAGATGGTTCAGAGGAACACAACTAGGAACCGTTATAGTGAGGAGGTTGCAAGGCCTCACATCATGTCCTGCGAGGAAGGTGTGAGACTGGGCCGTATTCCGAGCCTCAATCTCAAGTCTCCGGTACTGGATGGTTCTTAGAAGGAACACCAGGAAAGGAACCTAGTCTGTCCTGTTGGACTGTTCTGTGGGGGGATCTCCCCGTGGTAGGTGAGCTGGAAGTGGTTCCAATAAGAGTGGCTCGAGTATCTTCCAGTCCTGTGTGGTGGAAGAGGTTCAGTGTAGCCCAGCTAGGTCCCAGTGTAGCGGGAGGGGTGTAGGGGCCCACGTCCTGTCTCAGAGGAGAAGGAGTGAGTGTGCCCGAAACCCAGTCCCAGGGCCTGGATGGTTTCTTCAGGGAACACCAGGTTGGGGGCCTAGGCTGTACTTGTAGGCCATTTGAGGAGGATCTTCTAGTCTCTAGAGGACGTGGAGCATCTGTAACCAGAGCTCCAGCAGTCCTGGTGCTAGGCAGCACTGCTCCTAAGTGGAGGGTGCAGAAGTCCTGATTGAGGGGTGAGAGGGGGAGAGGTTCCCCAGTGGAAAAACCAGTGGGTCCAGAGGTGCCATGGGGACACCACTTCTGCCCTGGGTTTGTGCCCAGCAGACTGTCACACGACACATTAGTTATGTGTCACCCTCGGGGGGGCATGCGTGCTCCTCGTGAAGTCCTGGTTCGCCGGGCATCTGACCAAAGGGTAGCGTCCCTGGGTTGGGGAGCCAGGTTCAGGTGTTTGCCTGTCCTGGACAGCAGGGCGGCTGTAATCAGTGTCCTGGCCGGTTTGCCTTCTAGGGGGTACCACTCCAGTTGGGAGGGTATCGGACTCTGGAAGGGGGTGCAGAGGGAGGGAGTCTCGCCTCTGACCCCGGTGCAGCCGGTGAATTTATTTCCCAGGTGGTAGACCAGTGATGGAGAGAGGTCCTGAACTGGTGGGAGAGTTGTGTTCTGGGTGGTGCTTCCCCTGGGAGGGTGCGGAACCCCAGAAGTAGAGGTAGGGTGAGGAGACGCTTTGCCCGTGACCTCTGGTCAGCCTGAGGGTGCGGACCCTAGGTTGAAGGATCAGTGGTAGTTTGGAACTACACTGAGAGGGAGAGTGGAGAATGGCTATTGTATGCCAGGGGTTACTGCCCCCCACTCTGGATTGGCAAGGACCAGTGGCATCTGGGTGGCCTAGGGCCTGGTCCTGGCCGTGGACAACTAAGGAGTACCGATGGGGTAGCCTAGTTGGTCCTGAGTTTTTTTCTTAGTTGGAGTCCATGGGTTCCAAGTGTCGAAGAACCGGAGGGTGTCCCTGCAGTGCGGACCCGCGTCCGTGTTCTATCGCCCCAAGCAGGGAAGCCCATCACGGTGGTGATTGGTCTGCCCTGCGTTTTGGCTGGAAGGGGTTGTGTTGGACTTGGCCCTTTTTGGCTGGTTCACCCCTAAACTTTTTGCCTTGTATGGTAGTAGTTTTAAGTCTCTGGGCACTTTAGCACTGTGGGCCAGTATAAAGTGCGTGCGCGCTGAGTGCGTGTGGTGAGATTGTCCTGCCCTCCCATAGGAATGCATGGGGGATATGTGTGTCCATGGTAATTCCTGGTGTGAGAGGAGTGCAGGGGCGAGTTTAGTATGTGCGAACTCGTGAGAATAAATGCTGCGCAATGGTGTGCGCAGATTTATTGTGACTGGTGTAGAAATGCCACTTTTAGAAGTTGGCATTTATGTGTGCTCTGTGTCTGCCTGCCTGATGTGAATTGCATGTCTGGCTTTGTGAGTGACAGGGGCTGGGAGGTGTGTGTGGCTCCAGGAGGGGCAGGGTGAGTCAGCGCAGTGGTGAATAGAGAGATCTGCATCTAGATGGGAGGGAGGAGTTGCACCTGGGACCTGAATAGGGCTGTGCCTTCCCTCCACAATGCTGGATCCACCCCCTGTGGTGCGTCTGATGTCCCTAGCCTGTCCTGTGAAAGGAGAGAGGAGCTGAGCAAAACAAAGTGCTCCAAAGCTCCCCCAAACCAGTTGCGTCTGGTTTTTCCCCAGCCCTGCACCTTTACACAAAGGGAAAAGGGTGTATAAAAGAAGGGGCTGTGACCCCATGTAAACGTTCTCGTTCAGTCGTGGTACCAGATTCCTGCAGGGCGTGCTGCTGCTGGGGGCCCAGGGGGGGCTGCCAGGAGGGCTTGCCTCCCTGGGTCCTGCATTGCCCCTTCATCTTTGAGGACTCTCTTGGGGCTCCTAGCGCCTTGTGAGCGCTTTATTCTTAATTTCCCCAAGGAAAAGGAGCACAAGGGCTCTGCAGCTCCGAAGCGGCAGGCTTTCCCGAGGGAATCCCGACGGGGGGATCCCCCCTGATGGAGGAGAGCGAAGCGGGTGCCCACCCCGCGTTGTGAGTCCAGGGCGGGTGCCCACCCTGCTTATTTTGCTGTTACGGCGGGTGCCCACCCCGCCGGTACCTTTACACGAAGCGGGAGCCCACCCCGCGCTTCACCGCCGTGACCCAAGTGAAAATGGCCGCCGACCCGGAAGCCAGGCAAAGTTCGCCTGCCTCTGGGCGGGGCCGGCAGCAGGGCCGGAAGAGGTGCCCGTGTGACGTGCGGGGCTCCCGTGAGCAGATGGGAGCCCCGGTGCGCAGAAGGGAAGCAGGAAGGAGACGGAGCCTGCCCTTGTCCCAGCACCAGAGAAGCCCCGGGTCCCAGGAGGGGGCTCAGGTGAAGAGAGGAGAAGAGGCTCCGGCGCGAGGGGAGCAGAGCCTGCCCCCGCCACATCGGAAGCCAGAGAGCCGGTGAGTGACGGCTCGTTGTGTTGGTGCCTGTGGGAGGCACAGAGTCCGAGCGGGCCCGTCGGGCAGCGCGCCGCTCCCACATGTGCCATGTCTTAGTTTCAGAGCCTGTGTGGCTCCAACGAGGGGGCACACGGTTGGGGAGGGCCCAGAGGGGCCCGTGTCCCCCAGCATAACGAGGCACATTGTCGGTGCCTGAGTGGTCCCGCAGGAGAGCGGGCCACTCCAACAAGGGGGCATCTTTGGTTTTAGAGCCCGTGGGGGGTCCTGAGGGCACAGAGGTGCCGGGCCCCCTTCCCGTATGATGTCACAGCTGCGCCGCCGTAGCGGGCAGCTGCCATGTGGGTGCCTGGCTCATAGGGCCCAGAGAGGGGGCCTGAGGGGCCCAAGCCTAATTGGGCACAATTAATTCAGAGTCCCTGAGTGGGACCGGAGGCACAGAGGTGCCAGGCCTCTTCGTGATTCACAGCTGCCCAGCAAGTAGTGGGCAGCTGCAGCGTTTAGGCCACAGTGCTTTGGGGGCATGCTTAGAGGTAGGAGTGGAACGCACTCCTTGGCCCCCTATCTTTCCCAGCTGCCCAGCAAGTAGTGGGCAGCTGCTACGTTTAGGTTTGCGCAGTTGCGCACCCTTGACTTTCGCTGCTAGGCAGCAGCCCTGACTTTCTGGACACAGGGCATTTGAGCCCCTTTGAGATGGCCAGTTGGCCAGGGGGTCGCTGTTTATGTGATATTAGGAAATGTGATACCTCTAATGTAATTATGCTTATGAGATTATTGCATACCGTGTGTATGCTGGTGAGGACTAAGGCGTAATATGTTTATGCTGGTGAGGTTATGGTCTAATGCGTTTAGGCTTATGAGGTTGGCGCAGAATGTATTTCGCGCCTAATGTGATACTGTGCATAATGTGGTTTATGTTACAGGAGGATGCTGAGTACAGTGGTTACCAGTGATTACTGGTTGTACATTTATGATGTGTCCTACATTTATGATATGTTCACTAAGTGATGGTTCTGACAGTGGCCCAAGTGGCCCTGTCATGTGTAAATAATTCCCTTGTAAATATGACCTAGTGCCAGGTGGCACCATGTATATTGTGTGAGTACTATTCTAATGTGTTATGAGAATACAAAGGCTATTTTTTGATATAACCTTGTGTGGAGTTCCTTTTGTAGTGTGCCTGGTATGTTGTTGCTGTGCGCGTGCGCAAACGCTTTACACATTGCCTCCGGGATAGGCCTGACTGCTCGTGCCAAGCTACCAAGGGGGTGAGCAGGGGTTATCTTGGGTGTGTAACTCCCTCGCCCTGACTAGAGTGGTGGTCTCTGCCTGGCTTTGGCGCAAGCCTGAGCCAACCAGAGATCCCATTTCTAACACCATTCAAAGACTTAACAAGAATTTTCTGGAGCAACCAAGGGGCATATTCTCAAGGAACCATCGCTGAGTTAACGGCACTTTATCGCAGGCAAAGTTGCGATAAATTTATCACCCCATTCACAAGCTGGTGTTAACAGCCCATAACACCAGTTTACCTGCGATAGCAGCCGCAAAAAACATCACCACAGATGACCCCGGCAACTATCGTTAATGAAATGCAGAGTAGGCCTACCCGTGCAAAAAGCCGCGAAAACACCACTCCGCAACATTCTCAACCACCAGCCACATCGGCGAAAAGACCACGAAACATGCGATAATGCACGTTAGCAGCAGGAAATTAACACCTGCTCTGACCTGGTGTAAAGTCGGACGGCAGCCTGCACCACAAAAGGGAGCCCAGCCCACAGCCACACCTGAAGAACAACAGATGCCATGGAGCCACTCACCATGCATCCCGGAGCCCTGAGAGGGCAACAACACCCACCGTCACCACCCACCCCCCCGGACCAACAGTGAGGCAGCGCAGACAAAGACAGCGACCCTCCGAAAATGCACCAACCTCACAGACCCAACACCAGAGAATGTCATTGCCCACTATATGCCCAAAGGGACAACCCTCCTCCGCATCCTGACCACCATAGCCCACAGGCTGATGGTACCAACACAGCGGACAACCAACATCCCACCGCAGACAAAGCTGCTGGCTGTGCTGCACGTGTTGCCCTCTGGTACCCTCCAACCAACATCCGCCTGAGACAGAGGTGTCACACAGCCAGGCAAATCCAAGTCCCCCACAACGGTCATGGATGACACCATCAGCTTGGTACCCCACTAGCTATACTTCACACACACTGCGCAGGAACAGCCAGAGACCAAGCAAGGCGTGTACACCACAGCTGGCTTCCCGCACGTGTCAGGGGACAATTGACTGCACACATGTCCTACTAGTGGCCCCTGGCGACACTGCACACAATAAGCGCAACAGAAAGCGCACGTATCCCACCAATGTGCAGGCAATAGTGGACCACTGTGGAATCCCCGCCAACGCCGCCGCCAACCACCCAGGCAGTGTGCATGATACCTGCACCTCCCGACAGTCCATCATCAACCTGGGCCACCAGGATGGCACCCACGGAAATGCACTGCTCGTTGGCCAATACCAAATGCACACACCTCAACTCCACAATCATGCAACACAAAACACAGGAAATGCACACGCCACAAGCTCACATACAACATGCACACCCACCAGACACGACAGCACAACTCACTGTGGGAACCTGGGCCAGCCATGTACATGAGCCATCAACGGCATGGCACCTCGGACACACAATAGCAGAATGTCGGAAGAGGTGGGGACCAGGCATGTGCGAAGGAGGCAAGGGACCGATGAATGAGAATGAACACAATGCCAAGTGTGGCATGGATGTGCTGGCCAGACTGCAGCATGCAGGCCACACACATATACATGTCGACACACACCGCTGGGGTTTGGAGTGTAGTGGACAGTGGACGCAACCATGTCACCCCAGCCAGTGGGGAAGATCGCGGAAATGTAGCTTGTGACGTCCCCCCGTAAGCGTGAGCGGAGTGGGCTGGCCCGGCGTACGCCAGGCCAGCGCAGGGGTGTGAATAAAAGGCACATAACTCTGGGCGTGGTCCTCTTCCGGAATGCCCAACGTCTCTGCCAGGGCGGCGCCTCATACCCCGCCATGAGGCCAACGCCGTGAGCGGTGTTGCCAGCGATCCTGTGCGCCTGCTGCACCCCGGGACGCCGGTCCCCGAACCAGTCCTGGCCGCCCCTGCGCACCCAGGCCTCAATGCCCACCTTCCGACACCGGCGTGTGTAGAAGAGGGCCCACCATGTGCCGGTGCAATCTCCAAGCCCGAGGCCTGCGACCTTGGCAGCCTCCTCAGACCATCACGGCCTCCGCAACACAGGCCCGCAGTACTCCTTTCATGTTGACGTACTCCACCGGCATGTACAGCGGACAAGTAGGTCACACATTTGGAACTGAGTCTTGATTACACCTTGGCAGAGCACATAAATCATGGCTGAGTGTATGTTACTATACACCCTTCGATGTGGTGCCAACAGGTCTTAGTGTTACATCACAGCCGCAAGATTCTGTGGGCCCACGCGGACTACTGCTCTCGGCCTACGCTGCGCCCGAGTAGGTCACAGAATTGGAACTGAACATCGATTATTCAAAGGCAGAGTACGAATCATTGCACGCAAGGAGAGGCATAAGAGGATGACGCGTTGCATTTGGGAGGAAAAAGGATCATTGTTACGGAGGTGATCGAACACTACCGACAACTGCCCTGATGTCACTAACTCTGTGCATCGCGAGCCTACGACACGTGGCTGTGGCCCACTGATGACCGCTGCCTCCGGCCTACACTGCGGTCCAGTAGGTCACAGAGTCTTGATCCGTCAATGCCACTAAGTCTGTTCCCCGACATTCATGGACACTCTCTGGTCATACATTGGTGGCGTCTGGGTCTATGGACTAGGGGGTAGTTCTCATCATCATGCAGTTGATACCGAATTGGTGGTGGCAACGAGGCAGTCGCTTTCCACTCCTCCATTTGCTGCTTCCGGATAGCTTCTGCCCTCTGCATCATGCCCTGGAGGACACCTTCCACTGTCCCGTGCAACCCTCCACCACATTCAACTTCGACATCGACGAGGACCCACTCAGTCTGCGTGGCCCTACCTCAGTGGACCGCAAGTCACCGTCCTGTGGCGGTGTGCCTGTGCCTGCCACTGTGCATCCGGGGCCACTAACTCTGTGCAGCTCAAGTCAGGGAGCCTGTCTGAATGAATATTGGATGACCTCTGTGACGGTGGTCTTGGGGTCATTGATGCCATGTGCATGTGGCCCTGCGCTGTCCGCTGCCTCCGGCCTCAACTGTGGACCACCAGGGCTCACACATCAAATCGAGTCCGGACCGGCCCGGAAGTCGCATCACCGCAGTAGGCACACGCCACCATCGCCAGGGCCAACTCCAACCACCATCTGCCAGAGTCGAAACAGTGGTACTGGCAGACTAACAGAGTTGCTCAGACCTGTCGTGGATGCCATCATCTGCCTGATCCCCTGCTCAGCACTCCAGGTGCCACTGACTCAGTGCACCGCAACCCATGGACCATTACTGATTGAGTTTTGTGCTGTGGAGAGGTTGCGCAGCAATGTCACCTCAGGCAGTGTGGGAGACCTGGGACGTTGATGAGGAAGTTGATGCAGGTGTAACACACCCCACTGCATCTGCATCAGGGATATCCCAAATGGACACAATCCTAGTCATTTTCATCACATGAGCGTGCTCAGCTCTAGTGCCCCAACCTCAGTGCACTGCAACTCACGGACACTTCTGTTTGTATGTTGGGTGACCTCTGTACTTGCTCCGGCTCCCTCCATGTTGCTCAGCAGTTGACTCTGTTATGCAGGTGTTTTCTGTTTCCATTGCACTGGTGTCCACTGTTCAAGTTGTTGCCAGCACCAAGCACTCCGTGCGGGCTGGCTTATGCTCACCCCACACACATCCATCACAGGCGTCACTGTACATGTGGCCCTGCCAATAAAGGGGTCGGGCGCATGTGCCCGTAGCCAGTTCAACATAATATCTGCGTGTGTCCCTGCAGTCTTGTTGTATGCATGAGGGCCCTGGGCCCTACGACATTACATTGTGCTGTGTACAGCAGATACAGACATGTCTCCGCAGGCAGCAGGTTAGAGCTTGGACATGTAGCTTTGACGTCACCCACTCAATTCGTAAGGGGAGTGGACTGGGACGTCGTACGCAGGGCCAACGTGGGTGTGTGACTGATATGTGCGTGCCCCTGGGTGTGGTTCTGTACTGGGAATGTGCATCTGCATGTGTCTCTATGGCAGTGTGGGTCTCCTTTGTGGGGTGTAGGTGGTCCCTGGAGGGTAATTGACACCCATGTATGTGATGTAGTTCACCTTCCATGGGTCCGATCCACACCCGCACCTGTTCGGCCACCTCCTTTTGGCGTTCTGACACCTGGCATTGGGGTGCCATGTGTGGGTCGGTGAAGTGTTGTGAGCCAGCCGTGCTTGCGGGTGCTCCATGCTGGGTGGTCTGTTGCAGGGGCTGGGTTCTCCTCTAAGTAGCTTGTCTGCCCTGGTCGTGGTGGTGGGTTGCGTGGGATGTCCATGGGCTGTTATAGGGCGTCGGTGTTGAAAGTGTGGTGGTCGTCTCCGGCATCATTGATGTGTTGTCTGGTCTGACCTGCTGGAGGTGTTGTTTGTCCCTCGGCAATGTGAAGGGGAGATGCATGTTGACATTGTGTTGACATTTATGTTGGCGCATTGTTCTTGTGGACATGCAGACTGTGTGACAATGTACATTGTGACTGTTTGGGCGGTGCTGGCAATTTGAGGGGGGACAGTGGACATTTGGACTACACGACTGATGTGAGGTTGTACCCGTACATATGCATCTCACAGTTCCCTGCTCTGTCAGATGTGATTGACCTGTTTCTGCGCATTGGCGGACCCAGTTGTGTCCCCTGTTCTGCAGTGTCGGTGTAGCACTTTGTGCCACATTGTCATGGGATGTGCTGTGATTGCCATGTGTGTGTGCTGCAGTGTGCCACGGGGATGGGGGACATGACCCTGGGTAATTGTGGGTGTGCAGTGTGCTAAACATCGTTGTGCATGTGTGCCATTGTGCCCATCTCCCCCCGTCCCCCCAGTACCTGTTCGTTACTCACCCTGTTGTTGTTGTGTCAGGTCCTCTTGAGCTGTGTCCGTACTCCCACCTCCTTGCACCGTCTCCACACTGATGACTGGCCTCCATTTCCTCCAGCTCCTCCTGTGGCGCAGGACTCCCGCCTCCTGTCACCGTTGCTGCCTTCCTGTTGGCAGCGGCTTTGGGCCTAGTTTGGGTTTTTACGTCATGCCAGCGCCTCTTGGCCTCCTCCATTGACCTCCTCGACACTCCGGCTGCATTCAAGGTAGTCTAATTGTGGGTCAGTTGCTGTTAGTGTTCTGTCACATCCGTGAGGCTGGTCTTGTTTTCCTACGGACTGCACCCCGTCTTCCTCTCCCACTTCTCCTTGGCCTTCCCAGACCCCGTTGGTCCTTGCTGGTGGTCTGTGGGACTTGTGGGGTTCGCGTTGGCCTCTGCACTCGGTCAGGGTGCATCCATGTTGGTACGCACTTTGTATTGTTTCTGGTGTGTTGTTTTTGTTGCTTTTATGGTGCATTTTCCCGCCAGGCGCGTGGGATTTGCAGGCCTGCCGCTGGTTTTCGCTCCTTTTTGTTTCGCGCTTGGCCTCATCGCAGCTTTTTTCGCATTTTTGCGGCGTGGCGTTGATTTTAACGCGGCCATTTGATGCGTTATCTGGTGACTATCGCATGGTGCCGCCGTGTTGTGAATACTTGGTTAACACGGCGTAAATTTCCTGCGATAGGATGCGATGTTGAAGGTTGCGTTAAGTAACTTTTGCGATGGTTATCACACGTTCTTGAGAATATGCCCCCCAGTGTTATTTTAGAGAGATTTAATTTCATGAAGAGAAAACAAGACCCTAATGAAACAGTAGAGGAACACATTTCAGCCTTAAGGAATTTGGCGGCTGATTGTAACTTTGGTTCTTCTTTAGATACATATATTAGGGATCCATTTGTTTATAGTTGTTTCTACAAAAAGATACAAGAACATATTTTGAGTTGCAGAGATCCGTCTCTATCAGAAGTAGTTGATATGGCTAAAAGTATCGAAAGAGCGATCATTTCTTCTAAGTGCATTTCTAATCATAATGCTTCGTCTGTTAACCTAGTTCAGAACGACTCTTCTGTTAATGCTGTTACTTTTAAAAGCAAGTTGTCTAAACCTTTTCTAAGAAAAACTAACACCATGTGCTACTGGTGCGGTTCAAAGTCTCATCTGGCAATAGTCCTACTTGCCCTGCATTAGGCAAAAAATGTGTGAATTGTCACAAGATAGGTCACTTCCAGTCAGTTTGCAGAAGCAAACAAATAATTCAAGTTAGTTCTGTTCTTCCTCAAGATTGCACTGATTATAACATTATTGCTGTTGATGTGCCTTAACAAAGTCTTAATATTAATGCTGTTGATGTGCCTTTACAAACTTTTCCACCAAAAATTATTCTTCCTATAGATACTAATTTTCAACCAATTGTCTCTGACCGTGTCAAGGATCCCACTTGTCAGGTAATTATTGGTGACCTCAATATTGACATGATGGCAGACTCAGGTGCTCCAGTCACTATAATTTCAGACATTCTTTTCAAAGATCACTGGTCTTCTTGTACCTCCTTAGAATGTACAGATATAATTCCAAAAGCATATGGTGACAAGGAAATTGATATGCTTGGTTTCTTTTATGAAAATTTTACTTGTCTGGGAAGAAAGATTTACACTAAAATTTATCTTGCGTTAAAAGGTAAAAACATCGTAGGTTGGCAGGACCTAGCCAGGATGGGTCTCAAACTAGTTCCTGGTTCAGACAACCCAGTACAAATTAATGATGTATCTGTTGCCATGATTTCAGAGAACATTGATGCTGATGTACAAAAGATTATTTTGGAGTTCCCTGAGGTCTTTAGTACATCAATAGGCAAAATATCTACATTTGAACATCTCATCAAATTAAAACCTAATGCACTTCCCATTTCACATAAACTCAGGTCTATTCCTTTGAGTGTTAGGAAAGATTCTAGAAAATTGCTTGACAAAATGGTCTCTGAAGGAATCATTGAACCCACAGATTCCTCTGAGTGGGTCAGTCTGATTGTGATCATCAGAAAAAGAACGGAAGTATCCGTTTATGTGCTGATCTTCGCTCCCTTAACAAAAACATTTTAGTGGCTAAAATTCCTTCCCAAGATACAAGATCTCCTAACTGGCATCAGTGGTTCTATGTTTTTCACATTACTGGATCTCCGTTCAGCATACCATCAGATTCACCTTTCCTCTCTCTCTACTGATTTAACTACATTTATAACTCCCTTTGGAGCATATAAATATTTAAGATTACCCTTTGGCTTGGCCTCTGCAGCCAGTGTATTTCAGAAATTCGTGGACCATATCTTGAAGCGAGTTGACTCTTTGCAAGCTTATCAGGATGATGTATTCATTTTCTCAAAAACAAGGGTGAACACATAATTATTTAAAAAAAGGTTCTGACCAAATTTAAGGAAGTGGGAATTACACTAGGCAGAGACAAGTGTAATTTTTTTTCCAACTCAATTGATTATTTGGGTCATTCCATTTCTTCCCTTGGTATCAAACCCAAATTTTCTCTTACGCAAGTCATCTCCAAAGTTGCTATTTCTAAAGACAAAGATTCCCTAAAGTCATTTTTAGGTATGACAGAACATTACTCCAGGGTATGCACAAATTGTACAACCTTTACGTGCTCTTTTAAAAAAGAACTCAAATTTTGTCTGGACTCAAGATGTGAACCACGCATTTGATCTGGTAAAAAAATTTATTGCAGAAGCACCTACTCTGTCTTCCTTCACACCTGGTCAAAAATGTTCAATTTCTGTTGATGCAAGTCAATTTGGTTTAGGAGCTGTGCTTTGTCAATGGACTGGTAGTAAGGAACACACAATAGGTTTTGCTTCAAGACCACTATCCATTTCAGAATCTAATTACAGTACAATAGAGAGAGAAGCTCTTGCATGTACTTGGGCTGTTGAAAAGTTTAAGACTTTTATTTGTGCCACACAATATTCTGATCACAAGCCGTTACTGCACTTATTGAATGGAAATGGCACTGGGAACGCTTCTGCCAGATTGGTACGCATTCTTTCAAGATTACATGAATACAATTTTGTAATGAAATACATTCCATGTAGACGCAATGTTAGAGCCGATTGTCTCTCAAGATTACCTTTGGAAGACAGTCGCTCTGATTCAAAATTTGATGACATTGAATGCGTTGTTGCTTCTATTGAAAACATGTTCAGTTCTCCATCCTTATTCACTTACAATGACTGAATTCAGGTGTCTAAGGACTTCATTCTTCCGGCTGCAAAGAACATGGTTGTTTCAGGTTGTCCCAAAGAGCGTTCCTTACCTGCCTCACTCAAATCCTTTGCTCAAGTCTCAGATGACCTCTCTATTGTTGATGACATTCTCATGCGAGGAGACCAATGTGTTCCACCTGTTTCTTTTCGCACCAAAATCTTTCAGAATGCTCATAAGGGTCATTTAGACATAGGAGCTACCTCCAGAAAATTAATAGCGCATTTTTGGTGGCCAGCTTTAGACAAAGATGTTTCACAGTGGATAGACAACTGTCATACTTGTCTGGTCTCTGACAAACATTGGAAAACTGCAAATCTTCCCCTTCATTGTGTCCCTGTTCCTGAAGATGCATGGTCTAAGCTAGCTCTTGATTTTGCTGGCCCCTTTGATTTACTTCCCCCTGACAAACGCTATATTATTGTGCTAATTGATTATTATTCAAAATGGGTCGAATTTGAACTCTGTAACACACCCAATACCTTGTCTGTGATTAATTTTCTGAGCAGAGTTTTCAAATCCGAAGGTTCTTCGAAAGAAATTGTCACTGACAACGCCACACATTTCACCTCTTTATTAATGCAAGATTTTTAAAGTCTCATGACACAAAGCATCTAAAAGTTGCTTTGTATTACCCTTCTTCCAACGGCCTTGTTGAAAGAATGAATAGGTTCATAAAAGAGGGAATACAATCTGCTTTGGCCTGCAATCTTCCAGTAGATGCTTTTCTCAAAAAGAAAATTTGGTCATATATTATCACTCCTCATTCAACAACAGGAATTTCTCCCTTTAGACTTCTTAAAAAAAGAGATCCAAATGGTAAATTGTGTCCCAACTGGATAAAGGTATTGTCAAGACAAACATAACATGCAAAAAAATGTTTTAATTCAACAAAATATACTCGGTATATGGTAACGTTTCACATGATTTTCAAATTGGTGATTGGGTCATGGTGAAAAATCCAAACAGATTAAAAAAAGGTGCCTCAAAATTCTCCTTGCCAGTACAAACTCTCAAAACTGCCAAGGGGTCACTCTTTTTGGACAAAAAGGGTTGGTGGAACAAGAGGGCCATGGTCAAATTGTCTCCTGAACAGGCATCTAAAATTCTCTCTTCTAAGAATACCCTTATTGAGGATTACTTGGATTTTTCACATTTCCCTTTAGGTACCTCATCTGATGAAGCTTCAAACAGTTCATTAAACACTCAAGTTGTTCATAATGCTTTTCCTGTTGTCAGTTTACCCAACTCGTCAGCTTCTTTTGAATCAAACTATCAACAAGTTGTGTCTCATCAGCAAAGGGAATTGAATGGAGCTGCCCCATCTGCTTCTGGTGCATACAGAACACATCATAATTGTTCTGTTCCTTCTAGGTTTAGAGATTTTTACATGTGTTAAGTTTCATTTAGTTATACCCTTTTCTCTAAGACATGTTCTTTAATTTCTTTATGGGATGGAGATGATGTAAATGTGCTTACTGATGTTTATTCCTTTCTTTAGTCCTTTCCTTATGTTCATTCTTATATGTCATTTGTTCCATGTTCTACATTCCACATTGGCGTGCGCTCCCTCAAACATGTGTATGTTTGAAGGTGCATGTCTCGTGCCGTTCTTCATCAACAAAGTACGTTGGTCACCAACAGCTATTGGCAACCTGTGCTTCGTTGAGGATGGACGCACTCCCGTGGTTTTGCTGTCTTTATCAATAAACCTACTTCTGGCACCTCATCTCTCTAGCTCATCTGTTCCTGCGTCTGCTCACCGGCACTTTACACAGTGCCAAATGATGTCCTGTCCTTAGGTTCAACCTCCTGTGTAACTCCCAAAACACAGCTTATCGCTACAGCCTTTTTTTAATGTGCTTGTCTACAACATCTATCAACCTCAATTGTTTGATGAGCATAGCATAATCACACATAAATCCACTATTGTGAAATCATGCCTCCCTACATATGTCCCGATCTGCATACATGCATAGAGAGTTCTCTAGGTAACTGCAAATATTACTACACTAACACCTTTGGGCAGTTCTCTTTGATTTCCAATCCACTAGACCGTTAAAGGCAGTAATCAGAATATTACCTTATCACAAGTCCAAAATAGGGGCTGTGTGTTGCCATTTCACTTGAAATTCCGGTGAACCATTGAGCCATGGCCAAGAAGTTTTATTAAATTCAGTATTCTCTTCTTGAGTTACAGCTTCCTATGGTACCATCCCCATGTCTTATACACACCTTATAGCACTGCAAGCCATCCAGCTCACTGAAATCTGCCATGCAATTTATAGTAATAGTTAAAATACCTTCTTTGGAAGCATTGCCTCATCAACAGTTGATGATTAATAGGCAACACTCGCGAGTGCCGAACTGCAGCGCTGGCACGAGGCCGGGATACAAACGCTAGGAGACCTATATGGCGATGGCGCCCTCATCCTTTATACAACATTGGTGGAAAGAGACGGACTCCCCGCAGGGCAGTTCCTCCTACACAGATCTCTGATTGCCACGCTCAAGCTGCGGTGGGGAGACATGGCGGTAGAGCCACAAATGCACCTAACCGTGCAATATTTACACGTTATGGGGCAAACACCTGACAAGGTGGTTTGTGGCTTCACTGCGCCTACATGCTGCGTTCAGTTTGAAATGGGAGCAGGACCTGGGCCGGCAACTTTTGGATAAGGAATGGGAGAAAGTGTTGGCCAGCCCAGTCCAGATACCCAGAAATGCTCGATTTAGGCAGATACAATACTATATCATACAACGCGCGTACCTCACGCCAGCCAATATCAACAGATACTTCCACCGCACAGATGCAGCCTGCCTCAGGTGCGCCACCACAGACACAGACTTGGTACATATGCTGTGGGGCTGCCCCAGCCTCAGTGAGTACTGGAGAGGGGTGGCAGATTTGCTTTGAGCCTGCACCGACAGAGAGATACCCTTTGACTGGCCCACTTATTTGCTACACTCGTTTCGTAGAACTCGTAATACTAAAGTCACTTCTAGATTCCTTGACCTGAGCATTGTGGCGGCAAAGAGGCTGATCACAAAGCGGTGGAAAGCACCAGACCGCCCGCACACACACGCTTGGAGATGCTCTGTACTAGCGTGGGCTAGAGCTGAAAGTGTGGCGATACGCCACGAGGAAGTTATAGGTCTCAGGAAAATACCTATTTCTACGTACTGGGACGCGATCCTGGAAGCGTTTCAGCAAGACACAAACCAGCTAAGCCAGCCCACGCAACTGCCTGACTCGACGGAGTAGACCTGCGCAGGCGCCCATCACCTTCAAACTACCCACAGGCACCAAGCCGGTTTTTCCCTGTATGAACACTGATATCTCTACACGCGTACCCACTGCGCGAGCGGGGCACACCAGGCGACATTTGCACATACCAACAGCTACAGATACACGACTTCACTCCAACTCAGCTCCAAGTTCCGCTACCTACTCCCCAGTTCCGATTGAACGGTTGGTACACCATACACACCGCAGCGCTATTAGCTTCAGCAGGTTGTTCGCCACACGATTCACAAGCAGAGAGGCTGTTGGACTGTATATGTTGGGCACGGCCGAACATAGATGACGGATGTCTCCTGCCTGGACACTATGCTTCCTGGCCCAATAGATGTGCAAATATACCCTGTTGTAACATACGAAATGCAGCTTATGTTATTGCTGCACGTTGCAGCGAAATGTAATGATATATGGTGATACGAATGTAAACCTTAATAAAATCAATAAAAACATTTAAAAAAAAAAAAATAACAGTTGATGATTAATCAAAATCCCAAAAGTTACCAATATTGAGAGAGACATTTCTTAGCGCTGAGCCGCAGGAAATTTTGAAGCAGTGACCAACTGTGTATGTTAGTAATCCAAATAATTTCGTGGAAAGTGTGTGAAATGGGTTTTCCAGAACCTCCGGTCAAAACTATATGCACAAACTATCTTGCAACATTACATAGATACACAATATATACAAATGCTATATGCACAAACCACCTTGCAACATTACATAGATACACAATATATACAAATGCGCCTTGACGCCTTCGGGTATTTGTTTGCGCTATATAAAATGGTCATTCATTCATTTAAGCACCAGAGAGTGGCACTGGAAGGTTTAAGACTCCTGTCTGCCTGTGCAGTGCCAAACCCTCTTCATTCTTTTTCTGCTGGCTGCCCTTAATTTTCCCTCCACCTGTTATGTCCTTTTTTAGCTAATCCCTGCTGCTGTTATCCTATTGATTATTTGCCTTTATTGTGATTGTTATTTTTGGAATTCTTTGGGGCATATTCTCAAGAACGTGTGATAACTACCACAAATACAGCTTAACGCAACACTTCACATCGCAGTCCCTCGCGGGAAAATAACGCAGTGTTAACGTGGTATTCCCAACACGGCGGTACCATGCGATAGTCACACGATAACGCGTCAAATGACCGCGTTAAAATCAACGTGACGCCGCAAAAACGCGAAACCCCAACGCGAAAATAGTAGCGAAATCTGTGAAAAACAGCCACAGGCCTGAAATTCCCACGCGTCATGCGGGAAAATGCACCATAAAAGTAGGAAAAAAAATACAAACAAAAGCCAAACAACAGCGAAGCACAATGGAGGCATCCAGAGCAAGTACAGAGGACAACCAGAACCCCACAAGCCCCCCGGAGGACCAGCCTGTGACCTCGGGGTCAGGGAAGGGCAAGGACAAGAAGAGTAGGAAGAAGCGGTTCAGTCCGCAGGAAAACAGGATCCTGATAACGGAGGTGATAGAACACCATCAAACACTGTTCGTCACCTCCACTGTGTCACTGGCAACCAAAAATGGAATATGGCAGACCATCGTGGACAAGGTGACTGCAGTCGGAGTGCTGAGGAGGACAATGGACAAGGTCAAGAGGCGCTGGAATGATGTGAAGCGCAAAACCAAGCAGAAACTCGCAAACAACCGGAAGGCAGCAATGCAGACTGGAGGTGGGAGTCCAGCGCCACAGGAGGAGCTGGACGAAATGGAGGAAATGGTGTCCACAGTCATCAGTGGGGAGACGGTGGCAGGAGTAGGGGGACCTGACACTGCTCAACATGACCGGACACAACAGCAACAGGGTGAGTAACAACCAGGGACTGGGGGGATGGGGGCAGATGGGCACAATGGCACACATGCACAATTAAGCACAGCACATCTGCAGACAAACCATGCCCCAGACCCCCAACTCCCACCAAGAGACCAATGCACACAGGTATGCAACATCTCAGCACCGCATAAGCACAGAAGCCCGAGGCACACCGCATGTAAGGGATAAGGGGCAGCTAAATCAGAGCTGCAGGGGCTCCTCCCCCAAAATGCAGCACACACACATTACATGCAGAGCACATCAATATTGACAATGATGTGATACAAACCGCAACACGTCCACAACAGAACAGAGGACACAACTGGTGCCGCATGTGCCTAGAAACTGGGCAATCACATTTGGCATTGCAGGGAAATGTGAGTTGGCAATGTACAAGTGCAAACACACATCCGTGATGTAGTCGGAATGTCCACTGTCCTGCATCAAATAGGCAGCTCCCCCCAAACAGTCACAATGTACATTGTCATGCAGTCTGAATATAAACATGTACAATGCGCCAACATACATGTGAACACAATTAACACTGCATCTCCCCTTCACATTGCAGGGGGAAATCCAACACCTCCTGCGGAGCAGTCCAAACCTCTCTTCTCTGATGACGAAGAGGACCACCACACCTTCGACTCCGACGCCCTCCAACACTTTGTGGACAGCCTCCGCAGCCCACTTCCAGGAGCAGGGCAGCCCAGCTGCCACAAGGAGAACCCACCCACTGCACAGAACACACAGCAGGCAGCACCCACCACCATGGCTGCCTCCCAGGACCCCCACGGCGAACACATGGCCTTCCAACGCCATGTGTTGGGGTGCCAGGAGAAGCTGGCTGAACAGGTGCAGGTGGGGTTCGACCGCATGGCAGCCAAACTAGACGTCATACGTGGGTGTCTGAGTCCCATCAGGGACCACTCACAGTCCCTAACGGACACCCACAGTCCGCTCTATCCTCTCCAACGGACCATGGCTGACATCGTTCGAGTCCTGACTCTGCGACAAGAATGACTGTCTAGTCAGAGTGCCTCCAGCGATCTCGCCCGGGAGTTGGGACACATGCGGAGGATCATGGAGAACATGGAGCGGACGCAGGTGGAAAGAGCGGCTGCCATGGCTGCACACCAGCGAGAGGTAGCTGGGTCCCTCAATACCCTAAAGACCCGCCTCATGGCATTGCTGCCACAAGGCCTGGCGCTGATGCATGCTGCTGCTACCACTCCATCCACATCTCCGGCCCCTGAGGTGTCACTGCCACACAGTGCTGGAGACAGAACACCACCACCCACATGTGAGGCACATGCAACAGCAGAGGACGAAGATGCGGATGAATTTGCCTTCGTGGTCAGAAGGACGCAGTAGCATTCATCTCTGCCATGTGGCCTGTTTCTGCTTGGTTCTGCCCTCTGCATCATCACCTTCCACTGTCCCCCGATGCACTCTGCGACACTCACCTTGGACCTCGACATGGACTGCCATATTCTGTTTGGCCACCAATGACACAGCTATCAGACTGCGGACTGAACTCCTCCTCTCCTGATGTACCTGTCATTCCCTGAAGGACTCTGGTTGGCCCTCCATGGGCCAACAATGGAAAGTGGGGTTGGCATGGCCCTGTACTGCTCCAGCTGCAACACTCCACTGAATGTGCAATAAACATTCATATTCACACAGATGTGTCATGTCTATGATCTTTCAAGTGTGGAAGTATGGATGAATGTAGGGCCCTTACATCCATGTTGCTCATGTTGTGGGACTTTTGTCACAGGGTGACAGATTGCCGATTGAGTTCCGGGTGGCGCCGACACTACAACAGAGGCACATCCATTAGTCACTTCCTGGTCCAGCCCAGGACGGGACCACGCCCAGAGCTCCGGGGTCATTGTTCACACCCTTATGCTGGACTGGCATATGCCAGGACAGCCCACTCCGCTTACGCACAGAGGGGGGGACGACAACGCCACATGTCCCAGGTCTTCACTGTAGGGATCTGCAGATCACAGGTCTAGTTGTCAGCATGCCACAGCCGCTCCCTCACGGCTGGTGTACACCCACACCACACCCATCCAGCACAGGCATCACAGGACATGTGACCCTGCCAATAAAAAGGGCCTGGCGCACGTGCTGGACGCCATTTCCACTCTCTAACTGGGTGTCTCCGTGTAGTTCCCATGTATGCATGAGGGCCTAGGGCCCTGCCACCTCACATTGCCCAGTGCCGGGGGTGACATGATGGCATCTGCACCACGGGACTCAATCATTAAGGGTCCATGGCTAGCGGGGCACAGACTTGGTGGCACCGGATACACTGCGGCAGGTACAGGCACACCGCCACGGGACGGTGTCTTGCGGTGCAGTGAGATGGGGGCACCTAAAGTGCTGAGCGGGTGTGCAGCCTGCGATGATGCGCCATCCTGGCGGACAGGACTGGAAAGGATCAGTGTGAGCCCTGCTGGACCGCAGTGTAGGCCTGAGCCAGCAGGCAGTGCGGGCCTCCCGCCACGTGGCGTTGCCTCGTTGTTCACAGAGTTAGTGGCACCTCAAGCGCTGAGCGGGTGTGCAGCCTGCGATGATGCCGTGTGCACTGATGTGGTCTCTGCCATTGTGAAATCAAGACCCAGTTTCAGGTGTGTGACCTGGTGGCCCGTGGTGTGGGACTGCATGATGTGGAGGGTGCCATGGTCGCGGGCCCCGGGCTTGGAGCTCCCACCGGCAAGTGGTGGGCCCTCTTGGAGACACGCCGGTGGCGGAAGGTGAACAGTGAGGCCTGGTTGCGCAGGGGCGGGCAATCGCCGCTGGGTGGCGGGAGGGGCTGGGGTACAGCAGCCTGTGTGCGCAGGGGCGGGCAAGCGATGATGGCGTTTGCAACTGTATGGACTCTGCCATTCATGTCTCTGGACACTGTTTCAGATAAGGGACCTGGGGGACTGCAGTGTATACTGGCACGTGGTTGGAGACACACCGGTGGCAGCAGGTGAGCAGTGAGGCCTAGGTCCGCAGTGTCGGCACTCTCTCACCCTCTCTTTCTCTCTCCCTCTCTCCCTCTCTCTCTCTTTCTCTCTCCCTCTCTCCCTCCCTCCCTTTCTCTCTCTCTCTCTCTCTCTCTCCCTCTCTCCCTCTCTCCCTCTCTCTCTCTTTCTCTCTCCCTCTCTCTTTCTCTCTCCCTCTCTCTTTCTCTCTCTCTTTCACTCTCTCTCTCTGTACTTTGATGGGCGCATGGCACACCTTCTTATCCAGATTTCTGTTTTGCAGGCTGTGACTTACAGAATGTCCTGAGAAGACCCACCATGCCTCTTCAGGATTGTTGTATTTGTTTTATTCTGTAATACACGTATTATTTAGATATCATGATATGAATGTATGATTTCCTTTTTCTGACCACACATGTATGTTAGGTTTTGTGATTGTGCGACTTCAAGCGATTTGTTTGGTTCATGATTTTGTGGAGTTGATGTGCAATTTCTTTGTCCAAAGGGGGGGGGGTGTGGGGTGTGCCTGGGGTGGGGCCCCGGGGGGTGAGGTGGTGGTGGGGGGTCCTGGGGGTGGTGGCGGTGGGTGTTGTTGGCCTATTGGGGCTCCGGGCTGCATGATCGGTTGCTCCAGGGCATCTGTTGTTCTTCATGTGTGGCTCTGGGCTGTGCTCCCTTGTCTGGTGCCGGTTGTCGTCCGACTTTACACCAGGTCAGAGCAGGTGTTAATTTCCTGCTGCTAACGCGCCTTATCGCATGTTTTGTGATCTTATTGCCGATCTGGCTGGTCATTGAGAATGTTGTGGAGTGGTGTTGTCGCGGATTTTTGCACTGGAACGCCTACTCTGCATCTCATTAGCATTAGTTGCCGGGGTCATCTGTGGCGATGTTTTTTGCGACTGCTTTCGCAGGTAAACTGGTGTTATGGGCTGTTAGCGCCAGCTTGTGAATGGGGCGGTGAATTTATCGCGACTTTGGCTGCGATAAAGTGCCGATAACTGGGCGATAGTTCCTTGAGAATATGCCCCTTTATTTTTCTGCCCCCTCCTCCAAGTTGTCATCTCATTGAGACATTTGTTTGTCATGGCAGAAAGAGAGGGTCCCACTGAAGCTTCACAGGTCTTGGCATTCTTTTTGTTTTGTGGGAAAGGTGGCAACATGAATATTTTTTCACTGAATCATCTTCCACCTATGTTGGTGTCAGGTGCAACCTTCAATATCAGAACGTCTGCTAGGGACATGTCCTGTGCTGCATACAATGCAGATTAGGATCTTGTATTCTATACAGCAAGTCCAACACTGTTCTGCAGACATTGTGCACCAAGTGCTGAATCTGCTGACACATCTAACCATTAAGGTGGAGAAAGGTAAGTAGTGTGTATTGACATTCTTTAACTGGTATCATTAAAAAAATGTGTTGCTATAGCGTGAATACCAGTAATTACGGTATTACACTGTCATTCTACCAAGAGTTGATTACTGTTGTGACTTAGTAAATGGCAGTGCGTGCTTTCATATTCTTACCCCATCTCGTTGAAGTCTCTAAAGACGCGAGCAAAGCAATTTCAATAGCTGATGATTCTCAGGTCTCCTTGAAGTTGACAAGAGCTCTTGTGCTGTCAACTGTTATTTCTAACTTCAACCATGGATCTGCACAGACCCAGACAAAATAATTCTTTGCAGGTGCAACCTGCTAAGTCACTATCAGCATGGATACTTGTTCTATGCTCCCGAATTCTTGATTTTCCAGAGAGTCATGAAACAGGGTTTCAGAAATGGCTGACACATCATGCCAGGTATTAGTATTTAAATTAATTATTTTGACAGGTCAGGGGAGCGGGTCACTGAACATGATGCAAGGTGTACTTTTTCAGAGGTGTAATGATCCAGGTTGATGGCCAAGTAGTAAGATGAAAGAGGAAAAAAACAAAGGTATCGGGGCGTGCAGAGCACTACTCCTCAATAACTCCTCTGTCCCTACATAGATATCTCATCTTTGTGAAAGGTGCACGTTTTATGAATTTGTGAACACCTTTAGTGTAACAGTGAAAATTTATGAAGGTTGAGAAGGAATCATTTTTACACTCTAAGGGACTATTGGTAGGGTGGATCACTGACATAATATCGACGGACCGAATATCGAGGTAGCAAAATATCGACGCAAAAATATCGAAGTCAAGAATATCGACATCCTATCTACACCATGGTAAGTACAAAAATATCGAGGAAAAAAATATCGATGTCAAAAATATAGTTGTAAAAAATATCGTTTTTTTAAATGTTAAAAAAATAACGTAAAATAAAGTAAATAATACATATAATTAAAAGAAACATAGTTAAAAATATTAAACATGTTTAAAAATAATAACTAATACATATAATGTTAAAATAAATTAAACATATACATATATAAAATAATATATATACTTACTCCACAGAGTGCAACAGTAGGGAAAGTGTTGGATAGCGTAGGGGTAAAAATTACTATTCCAACTCCAGAGAGTGCAACAGTAGGGAAAGTGTTGGATAGCGAAGGGGTAAAAATTACTATTCCCTCTCCAGTGAGTGCAACAGTACGGAAAGTGTTGCATAGCGTAGAGGTAAAAATTACTATTCCCACTCCAGAGAGTGCAACAGTAGGGAAAGTGCTGGATAGCGTAGGTGTAAAACTTACTATTCCCACTCCAAACAGTGCAATAGTAGGGAAAGTGTTGGATAGCGTAGGGGTAAAAATTATTATTCCCACTCCAGCGAGTGCAACAGTAGGGAAAGTGTTGGATAGCGTAGGGGTAAAAATTACTATTCCAACTCCAGTGGAGTGCAATAGTAGGGAAAGTGTTGGATAGCGTAAGGGTAAAAATTACTATTCCCACTCCAGTGTGTGCAACAGTAGGGAAAGTGTTGGATAGCGTAGAGGTAAAAATTACTATTCCCACTCCAGAGAGTGCAACAGTAGGGAAAGTGTTGGATAGCGTAGGGGTAAAACTTACTATTCCCACTCCAAACAGTGCAACAGTAGGGAAAGTGTTGGATAGCGTAGGGGTAAAACGTACTATTCCCACTCCAAACAGTGCAACAGTAGGGAAAGTGTTGGATAGCGTAGGCGTAAAAATTACTATTCCAACTCCAGTGGAGTGCAACAGTAGGGAAAGTGTTGGATAGCGTAGGGGTAAAAATTACTATTCCCACTCCAGAGAGTGCAACAGTAGGGAAAGTGTTGGATAGCGTAGGGGTAAAAATTACTATTCCCACTCCAAAGAGTGCAATAGTAGGGAAAGTGTTGGATAGCGTAGGGGTAAAAATTACTATTCCCACTCCAGAGAGTGCAACAGTAGGGAAAGTGTTGGATAGCGTAGGGGTAAAAATTACTATTCCCCCTCCAGTGAGTGCAACAGTAGGGAAAGTGTTGGATAGCGTAGGGGTAAAAATTACTATTCCCACTCCAAAGAGTGCAACAGTAGGGAAAGCGTTGGATAGCGTAGGGGTTAAAAATAACATACTTATAAATTAAATACATTTTGTAATTAAATAATTAACAATAAATTAAATAAAAATACCAATACATTAAAATTAATAATTACTTTAATAACATTACATTACTTCCCACCCTATTCCCTAATAAACATACAACCCACTCCGCATAAAATTTCACACAATTAATTGAATTATCAATTAATAAATTAATAAAAATTCATTACCAATTAATAATTAATTAAACATAAATTAATTATCAATACCAATAAATAATAATGATTAAAAATTTATTACCAATTAATAATTAATTAACAATAAATTAATTATCAATACCAATTAACAATAACTAATAAAAATTAATTACCAATTAATACGTAATTAACAATAAATTAATTATCAATAACCAAAAATAAAAATTAATAATTACTTAATTACAATTAAATTATTTCCCACCCTATTCCCCTATAAACCCACAACCCGCTCCAATAATAAATTAATATAATTATCAATTAATAAAAATTAATGACCAATTAATAATTAATTAACAATAAATTAATTATCAATACCAATAAATAAAAATGAGAAATTACTTAATTACAATTAAATTACTTCCCACCCTATTCCCCTATAAACCCACAACCCGCTACAGAACTAAAACGCAAAATTTAATTAAAAATAATTAGTAATTCCTAAAAATTATTATTTAATTTACTATAATTAAATTACTTCCCACCCTATTCCCCTATAAATCCACAACCCGCTACGGTACTAAAACACATAATTTACTTTTAAAAAAATTACTAACTTCTAAAAAATGTATACATATATTTAAAAAACAGTACAATACTTAACAAAAAATATAGAACACATACATATAAAATACATACTAAAATACATAACACTAATATAAACATCGATATTATTAACATCGATATTTTTGCTATCAATATTACTAACTTCGATATTAACAAAAACGATATTTCTTACCTTCAGGTCGATATTCTGGTCGTCGATATTCTTGATGTCGATATTCTGTCCCCACGATATTTAAAACTCGACATTAATGTTGGTCGATATTAAAAACTCGATATTATGTCTGTGCACCGGTAGGATATCTACAGATACAGAGGAGGAGAGGAGGAGAGGAATGGTATAGTTTCTGAAACTATAGATTTTTGTGACTTTTTTACATGTGCTTGCTGTGGTCAATATTCCTAATCAGTGCCTTTTTTCTTCCCTCCTTTCAGAACCACCACAGGCCAATGCCACCGCTGAGGCTGATGTAGATGAGACCTCCAGTGCTTCAAGTGGACTTGCTATGTATGGATGGCAGGGGACTACCTAATTGAGATCAAGAAAAGCCTGGATAGCTGGGGAGGGGGGTGTTCTCTGAAGAGAAAGGGATATCAAGAAAAGAACTAAACACGTAAAATTAAATACTGGGATGCTAGAAAGGAAGGAATAACAGAAGCTGAGGACTGGGGCAGGGTGTGATCAGGAAACTGAAAGCTGGCAAAAGGGTAACTATATGATAACACAAGTACTACAACAAAGGAATGCAAGTTAAATGATAGTGTGCTACTTTGATAGGGATGTTTCAATAAGGTGAAAAGATCTAACAATAACCAAAGAGCAAATTAATCTCAGAGAATTTGGGGAGACACCCTGCAGCTCGAATGGTCTAATAGCACTGGGTGATTCTCTGTGCCAGAGGAACAGGCCTTGGAATCTTACTACCACCCTTGGTGGCGATGACAATCAAGCTTAAAACATAAACACACAATAAGACAAAAGGGAGCTGTGGATGGAATATAGAAACCAGAACTGGGCTCAGGGAAAAGCAGGACTGGAATCAAGGGCAGGTTCAAGATTAGAAAGCAAAAAACAATAAGGCAAGGAGTTTACATGTACCAGGACAGATCAGGAAAGAACACAGAAACAGGAAATGGGCTCAGGGAAAAGCAAGAATGGAATCAAAGTCAGATTCAGGACTGGAATGCACAGATCATAAGGCATGGAGTTTGCATGTAACAGGACTGACCAGAAAAGAGTAGGAAGAATAGCTCTTACAGAAACAGAGAGGCACAATAACAAGAGAGAGAAACAGAATAAAAAGGCACGCCTGGAACCACAGCAGCAGAGACGTGACAGAGCATGAAGAGACTCAATGAAATTCAGTTGTTGGCCACTGATCTCTGAGATCACAGGGTTAAAAGAGCTTGAGGTTCAGGGGAACAACACAGGTGCAGGGAGAGAGCTAAGTGAAAGGAATAAACCATGTGCAAGGAATCAGGGAACCACCAATGAAGGGAAGGCTTCACTGGAACCAGTAAAATCAGGAGGCACAAGACAGGAAATAGGAAAGCCTGGAACGGAGCATGGATAGGAGCCAAGAAAGGAAAGGTTCCAAAATGCAGATATAAAAGTGTCAGAATAAACATAGGATCAAGCAATCAAGCTAGTGAACAGAGAGCCACCACCAGGAAGTGATCTAGGAAGGTCTAATGACAGAGTGAACTACCAGTGTCATATTGCATCGGGGAAGAGTGACAGAACCCTTGACTAGAAACATGAAGAGAAACTGAGAGCCAAATTCATCACCTTTTGTGCCTCCCTTGCGTCGTGCATGGTGAAGCAGGATGTCACAAAACCTAGATTCAGATTTACGAAGCCATTTAAGGTTACCTTGCATGAGCCTGCGTGGCTTGGTAAATCTGGTGTAATGCAAGGCAGTGCAAGTCGCTGCCTTGTGTTAAACTGTGTGGGTGGAATGTTACATGGGTGGAGTGTGGATGTTCCCAAACTTCCACCCAAGTAGTCTGAGGCTTTCCCAGATTTACTGGCAGACCTGAAAATGCATCAGAATTGTACACCTTCCCACCAGACCAGAGGTGCAACAAGGAGAAATATCTTTATTTCTCCTTGTTTCCCCTTTCTAAGTGTGCTGCATTTTAAAGCAACCTTAGAAATAGGAAAATGCCTCTAAGAATTGTTTTTGTGCAGGAGGGTGCCTGCACAAGAACAATCCTGCCTACAAAGCATATAATGTTAAATATGGCAATTTCCTACCCTCTCCCTTTCACGCATTGCAGCCCATCTACGAGTCTTGCTTCCTTCCGTTGCATGAAACATTGATAAATCGACCCCTAAGCATGCCAACTGGAGATATGATTATTTTTTCAGGCTGGTCTGTTCCCATGAGGAGCAGGATCAAGACTGATTTGCATATGGCTTGGTCTGACCTGGGGTGGCAAAGTGAGTGAAAGAATGATGATGGATTTAACCCAGATCTAATAGTGACTGGGGGTGAGTGTCTGAAAAGTTTCAGCGCTCTGTCCATCATCTTATTGTGTTTGCTTTGTTCGCCCTTAGTTGGCCGGGTATGCCCAGGCATGGGTTCCTTGCTCACTTTGCCACTGTATTCAAGCTAGCCTGGCTGATGAGGGGTGTTACCCCGAAACCGATCCCAGGATGCTTGTTTCCAGGGAGGACCTGGCTTGGTAGTTCAGGCTGGACTGTTCCCATGAGGAGCAGAGTCAAAACTGATTTGCATATGGCTGGGTCTGAACTGGGGTGGCAAAGTAAACAGAAGAACGATGATGGATTTAATCCAGATCTAATAGTGACTGAGGGTGAGTGTCTGAAAAGTTTCACGGCTCCGTCCATCATCTTATTGTGTTTGTGATGTGCATATTTTCCCATACTGTTGTAAAGGCTGGTTCCCAAAGGCCTTCGTGAGTGAAATACAGTAACACGAAGGTAGAATCCTGATTCTGGGTGACGGTAAGTCATGTGTATTGCTTGTTTACCTTTTATGATGTATAACTCATCTATTTCTTTTACAGCATATTAATTTTTCTGCAGTTAACATTGCAACTGCAACAAAAACAAGGTGATAGATAGAATGCTTGAATTAATCTCAGCCACTTGCAATCGCTCGGGCCACATCCCAGTCCCTTATTTTTCACCCACCATGCCACCTCAGTTTAGACCCAGCCATATACAAATCAGTCTTGACCCTGCTCCATTGGGAACTGTTCAGCCTGAACTGCAACGTCACATGCTTCTCAACTTAGGGTTTTCAAATTGCCCCCAGATTTCTACAGTTGCATATCTGGTGTTGGAAAAAGAGATGGGAAAAAGAAGCCAATGCCACTCTGAGGACTAAAGTAATAATAGCCCACGCTTTGGTATTGAAAAAATGCACGACAGTAGTTGAGGAGGAATAGGATTTGTTGGATAGGATGGAACTAATCACAAGATAAGGTCCAGGTTGGATGTTTTGCCCACGGGAGCCAACAAAAGGATTCTACGATAAAATGAAAGAAGTCAAAGTCAGTGGCAAATTCCAGACAAAGTTCAGCATAACTAAGTGTACTTCTTGACTACGATAGAGGTCTTAATATAAATCAAACCTTCTAGATTTTTCAAATATGAAATAATCCAAATCTTTCATTACATCTAAGTTTCAACCACGGATGGGTAAAATGTGTCCTACACCTGGGTTCATGTTGGGAAGCTACAGCATTCAAGCAGCCAGGCAAAGTCAAACAACTTCACCACACTCATTGTGAGGCATGAAACAAGTACAGACTGTGTAGTATTAGTCTTCCACTGACAATTGACAGTGCCAGGAACTCCCATGGCAGAGTAAGTGATGGTGTTAGTGACTGCAGTTTCGGCCCTTATTCTGGGCAGGTTTAGAGCTTTACTTAGCATTGGGAGAGGCAGATAGACATGACAGTCAACTCCAATCATGGGCTTGGCACATCTATCATGGAAGGGGGAGGACAGATAATACAATTGAGACATCTTTAGCAGTACATTCCCACCTGTATTGTGGTTACCTGAAAATGTGAAAAAACAAGGACACTCACAGCTTACAATAATTTATTATGAGGATCGATTTTACTGCATCGCAAATGGTCCAACTGCATTTCTCTAGCAATAACCATCTTGGCTTCAGGGCTGAATCGCAAAGGAAAATACAATGTATTTTTCTTTACAAAAGATTTGTTGAATAAAATACAGAGACTTGAGAGTTATGGTATCAGAGGAACCAAGTCAGGCAACATACTGAGGAATATTTGCTGTCTACAGTTAACATAAGACAAATCAAGCATCATTCCGTATAAGGAGAAACATGTGCACTGAATAAGTAACCAAATATTAAAACAGGAGGCTTACCTTAGCCTCTTGCATGCACAACATTCATAATTTTGCATTGCCATTCGAGCCAATAATGATCATTATTCCTAAGAAACAACATATTTTCATTTTATAGGGGTTTTCCTTTTTCCATGTGTGTAAGTAACTAACCGAGGGATGGGTATTACTGGTGGTGTGGAATGAAAGGACAGATTTTTCTCTCATAATAGTCAGGTCTATTAAATGAAAAGAAAGTTGAGTGTCAAGATATTCATGGCAATCTTAAAAGAACTATGAAGATGACAGACTGAGGTGAATTCACAGGAATACAATTTAAGGTCAATCAAGTACCACAGCCAGACAACTAGAAGCTGTATGCCCCAAAAGAGCCTTCAAACATTAAAAAAGACATTACTTTGAGCACTTCATATATGGCACATTAATAATTTTCATTATTTAATTATTCATAGTCGCCTTTCCTATACAGAGTATTACTTCTTGTACATGTTAGTCATAATTAGTCGCTCCATATTTTGAGTTGACTAACTACACCTTCTGATGATATTGATAACAAGCTCAGAAGACATACTGATTACAGGACATAATAGGAATTTTATTGCCAAAATGCTGTTTGTTTACACCTTCCACTACCCCATGCCAGTACATCATTACAATATCTAGTAGAAATCTTATTTGGTGATCCAAGTACTCCTGTGATTGCTTCTAATCTGTTATAGTAGATGAGAATTGCTCCTCTTGTGCTTCCTAAATCTGAGATGTTTGATGTAAGTAATGGAATTTCTAAATACCAGCAAAATTAAGACAATGTTTCTGCTGATTCTGTTGATTTGTTTTTTTTTACAAATGGTGGAACTTGGTGTTGCCTTATGTTATGTGTTGTTATGTTATGTGTATTTGTAATTCACACTTTCACCTGTGAGGGCATACCCACATTCAGCAGGTCAGTGTGCTTTTCCCTGCCAATGGTAGGTGGGTTAATTTAAAAGCCAGGTCGTCAGCTTCCTTCGGAATTCAAGAAGAGAGGAGGAGCCTCTGATGTAGAGAGGAATAATGTTTCATGCTTTAGGAGTGATGCAAGAGAATGCCCATCCTCATGATCTGGTTCTGTGAAGGTGTGTGATTTGTGCATCTAGAGGTCCTGCGGTGTGGAGGTGTCTGGATGGTTGATGGATGCGACTGTTCAGGTGGGGACTAAGTTGTGTAGGGCCTTGAATGTGTGTGTGCGGAGTTTGAAAAGAACATGTTTGTGCAACGGGAGTTAGTGGAGCTCCCTGAGGTGTGGTGTGATGTGAGTTCTGTGTGGAAGGTTGAGGATGAGTCTGGCTGTCAAGTTTTGGATGGTTTGTTCTCTTCTAGTGAGTTGATGATGTAGAGGGTGTTACCATAGTTCAACTTCTTGGTGACTAGGGCATGAGTGACAGTTTTTTTAGTGTTGCTTGTGAGTCATTTGAAGATCTTCCTCAGCCTCTTCAGGGTGTGTAAGCAGGATCCAGTGACGGTGTTAACTTGAGTGATCAGGTCTAGTGTGCTGTTGATTATTATTTTGAGGTTCCTGATGTGAGTTCTGGATATGGGTGTCTAAGTTCACCCAAACACCAGTTGGAGTCCCATGGTGAGGTGTTCTTGCCAAAGATCTCTGCTTCTGTCTTGTTGGTGTTGAGTTTGAGGCACTTGGCTTTCATGCAGTTAGTGACTTCGGTCATGCAGGCACTGAACTTGTTTCTTGTGTTGGGGGTCTAATTTGAGGGGGAGAGCTGAAGTTGTGTGTCGTCAGCATAGGAAAAGGATGTTGATGTTGTGTACACAAATGACGATAGCCAGAGGGATCATGTATACTTTAAAGAGGGTGGGTCTGATTAATGAACCTTGAGGTACTCAACGGATGAGTTTGCAGGCTTCCGAGGAGTAAGGTGCCAGTCTGATAGCTTGTGTTCTATCGTTAAGAAGGAGCAGATCCAGAAGAGACTGGGTCCTTGGGTGTCAATCTATTGCAGGCACCTGACAAGGATAGGGTCTGAGACTGTGCCAAGTTATGCAGAGAGGTCCAGGAGAGTGAGGGCTGCCATGTCTCCTCTGTCAAGGATCATGTGGATGTCAATTGGTGTGGCAATAAGTGCTGCTTCTGTACTATGATTGTGCCTGAATCACTATTGTGTGGCACTGAGGAGCTGGTGGTTGCTGAGATGGACAGTGAGGCGTCAGATGATTCGTTTCTCTAAGATCTTTGCCAGGTATGGTAGGAGGGTCTGTAGTTGGAACGCGTGGCTGGGTCAGGGGATGGTTTCTTAAGTATGATAGTGGCATGTTTCTAGGTGTCCAGGAATGTGGCTGAGATAATAAAGGCATGGAAGATGGGTGTTAGTACTTTACTAATTGATAGGAGTCCTTTGGTGAAGGCGTGGTGGGGCAAAGGTCAGATGGGGCCCCCGAGTGGGTGGTCTTAATGGTACCAGCAATTTCGAGGGTGGTGATGGCAGGCCAAAAGGTCAGGATTTGTTCTTTGGCTGTGATGGGAAGCTGAGTTGTGACAGTGATTGGAACCAGGTGATTGTGAAAGCTGTAGTAAATGGAGGTGATTTTGTTACAGAAGAATTCTGAGAGTTTGTTGAAAAGTTCATGTGAGGGGGTGATGTTGTTGGATGCAGCAGGAGCCACACTAAAATCTTTGATGATGGTGAAGTTTTCCTTGCTTCTGTTAGTGCGGCATCAACATGATCTACAAGAGCTGTACGCTTGGTGTTCCATATCTGATGGTTGCAGCGTCTTAGGGATGATTTTGAAATGTTTTTATCTGTGTTGTCATGACTCATTCTTCATTTGTGCAGCAGTTGCTTGCAGCAATGTTTTGTCAGTCCGAGTTCCTCTGTACCAATTGGCTTGTGGTCGTGCTCTTGTGATTGGGTTGTGCTTGAGGGGAGCCAGAATGCCAGCACATGTGGTGATCTAGTTGCTGAGGTTCTTTCTTGCTTTTGACAAGCAGCTGGCATGCTCAGGCCTGTGTGTGGACAGGGTGGAAGCCACTCCTTTTCTGTGATGCTTTTGAAGCTGTGACGGATGGTTCTGGTGGTTATAGGTATGTGGTGGTGTGGGATATATATACTGATTGAAGAGAAAAGTGGGTCCAATAGGTGTCTGGCAGGGTGGATGTGTTTGTAAATGTGCTGGGTGATCCCAAGGTTGTGAGGTTTTCTAGTAGGGCTGCAGAGTCTGAGCTGGTGTGATCTTCTAGGTGACAGTTAAGGTCTCCAAGGAGGATCAAGGTGCTAGCATTGATGAGGGGTGCGAGGAAGTTTGTGATGAGGTTGGTGAGGTTATTTCACCAGTGGCGACTGCAAAGAGCACTGTAGTTCTTTGCATTAAATATTGCAGTCTTTCCTCTTCAAGTTCAGCACCTTTTTTATGATTCTACTACTATTAACTAGAAGCATAAATCCCCGGATAGGGAACAAATGTAAATGTCCCAAGGTTTTTAGAGCAGATCCAGTATGGTGTCACATAACTACTCCTTTGAAAACACCACCTCTGTTTGCAGTCTGCTATTTGTTTACAGAGAAAAGTGTAAGCTGTGGATCAAACCATCAACTTCATTATTAACATTAATAAATGTTTTTACACCACATGCAACTTGGTCTGTAATAACAATGGGATGCCTTGTTTATTCGAACAATCATCCCGACTGACTTCCTTTGTTAAAAATTCAAAGGTTCCTAGCATTTTTATCAGGTACTAGCCCTCATTTGCCAACCTCCAACAACAAGGTTCTCCACGTTGCACCACCTCTCCTTTATACCACGTAGACCTTGAAAGAAATGTACTTCTCAATGAGACTTGGCTTCATGTATAAGGTGGGATTCAATAGAGTTGGAAAATTCTGCATAAGGGCTTGTAAGGGGAATTTAATAGTTAACTGAATTATTCTTAAGCTCTTCCATGACTTAAAAGAATGGCAAAACAGTGTGCAAATCCTGCAACAGGTAACCACTAAATCATGGACAATCTCTTCCTTTTTTTTAGAAAGTCCTCCATCAACAGGTTGATGCAACGGGCTAAACAGTGCAATCGGGCGTTTCTGCCATTTGTTACGGCTTTGACAATGTTATTGCTTACTTCTGGCTCTACTCCTACCTCTGGAGTCTCAGATGCAGCTGACTTGTTCCTTTTCTGTTTGCCAGGTTAATCCTGTTTGATGGGATGATTCAAGTTATGACCCACGAGCATTCTCATTATGTCTCTGCAGCACTGACAATAAGTCTATTTCTCCCTCTACTCTCTCTCCCACACACAGACACAGGCACACACACACACTACCCACCACCAAATATAAACAAACACATTCAGGTGAGAAATGTTATCGTTCAAAAATACTCCAATGCTGCAGGGCCTGAGTATTAAGGGCCATGGACTTCAACTTCATTATTAACATTGTTAAATGTTAATGGGCACTCAATACATCAAGCACTGCATCATTAACAATGATAAAAAACAAATTACAATTGAAAAACAAAATGTGTACCTTACAAAACACAGACAGAACACCTAATACTAAATGGTAAAACACACCAAGATTCTTGGTAAAACCAGACAACAAAACTGGGAAAATTAGGAAATGTACCTCAGGCCTCCATTATCCCAATACTCACCAATGCCTTTATGGGATACCAGGTATTCATGCCCCCATTCCCTTTATACCCACACAAGCCTGTCACTATGACCTGGTAGCCCAGGGGTGGAAGTGCTGCTGGCCAAGGGTTTCCAGAAAGGGAAAACCTTCACTTCGTCCACCTCTAACTGAGGCAGATGAACTGAAAGTTTGGCAAGGTGGGAGTACTGCTGACTCATGTTGGGGCTCCCATTTGACTAAACACTAAGGGCTTTATTTATGAGGCCTTGCAACACTTTTACGCCGCTGTTGCATCACATTTTGTGACGCACCAGCGGCGTAATAAATGCCCCATGTTGCATGCTATTTACAAAGTTACCCTGCGCTACATTATACCTGCGTTAGGTATAATGTATGAAGGGTTGGCGTTCCCCCGCAAAACGCCTCGTAGAAGTGGCGCAGTGAAATCAGATTTCACTGCACCACTGCTAGGACGCTACTGTGTCAATATATTATGCCTGCCTTACAGCAGGCGTAAGACTGATGCAGGCCCTTTCACATGGGGCTTGCCCCATATGAAAAGACTCATTGCTGGAGTTGTGTCTGTTTTCAGACACACCCCAGCAATGCGTCACTTTTGCGCGACAGATACATCAGTAACACTGACGTATCTGTCATTCCTTGTGACATGATGTGTCATACAGTAAATATGACGCATCCATCATGTTGCAAGGAGGGCGCAGTGAAAACTGTTGCATTGCTGTTTTCATGCAGCGATGCAACAGTTTCCATAAATGCGGCCCTAAATTCCCCCTTTATTTTCTTCACACTGAAATCTGTGTCAAATATGGAAATGACACAGGTGATTTTATTTAGCTTTGTTAAGCTTTAAGAGACACAAATCAGTAACTGAATTTTTTCCATGGCCTTATTATTGGGCAGGAAGAAGAGAGATGGAAGCATACTAGCAACCTGATTCACAAAGGTTGCTTTCACTTTTGAGCAATATACACTTTGAGTAAATTTTGTCTATTAACAAAATCCAAGTGTAAATTTATTCCAAAAGTCTAACTTACACTTAGATCTTGTGAATATTCAAAAAGTAGTAAACTTACTCAACAGTGTAAATTATTAAAAATGTAAAACCCCTAAGCCTGTCAATTTGCTGGGAACATGTAAGTTACCCTTTGGGAGTAAATTTACACTCCTATTTTGTAAATAGACAAAAAGCAGTAAATTTACTCAAAAGTGTAAATTACCTTTGTGAATCAAGCCCTAGATACGAAGATCCACTCTTTTTCTACCTTTACAAAATATGCGCCATGAAGAACCACTTTCCTATATTTATGATTGCAGTCAATATTCTAATGCAAGTTATCATAATTACTATATGTGCATCTGGATGTAGTGCAAGGCTTATAATCATTTCCTTCATTCAGATTTAGTCATTTGTTCACTATTCAATCATCACAACTAAGATTTCCTCCAATGCCAAAGAGATTTTCCTTGGTGATTTCAACCTGCACTGGAATGACCCTAAAGATCCCTACGTCAACGCCATCAAAGACCTCCTAACCGATCAAGCCCTGACTCAAGCCTGCTCTCTGCCAACTCACTCAAAAGGGGCCACCCTTGACTGGATCATTTCTAAGGAATCCTCAGTCAAGCTTATCTCCATAGACCCATGTGACTGGTCTGACCACCACACCATCTACTTCGTTGTACCTGGGACCCACAAGACAAAGACACCGCAAATGGTGATTCCCAAACGCTGGATCAGAGACACTAAGAACCTTGACCTTATGAAACTGGAGGCTCGCTGCAAATCTGACCTCCCCCCCCTCGCACATAACTACGGTCAGTGACCTCAATGAACATTACTCGGCATCTATATCAAACATTCTGGATGACCTTGCCCCTCTAAAACTAAAAAGAACACAAATCAAAGACAGAAACCCCTGGTTCACTGGTTCCCTCAACTTGGAGGGGAGATCCCTACGGCAATCTGAAAGAATCTGGAGACAGCACCCCTCTGCTACGCATCTAAAATTTCTCCGCCAGGCGGGAAACTCCTACAACAAGCATATCCTCAATTCAAAAAAAGAATACTTCAGATCGGAATTGGGGAATGTCAAGAATAGACCCCGCAAGCTCTTTGAACTGGTCAAACACCAATCAAATAAACTGACTAAAACACCGAAAGAATCTCCCAAGTCTCTAATATCGTCGGAGGAATTCTCCTCTTTCTTCGCTGATAAAATCACGGCATTAGGAATTGAACTCAGTACCACCACTTACTCTCAACCCCTTCCGGACCTGCCCCCCTTTTCCGCACTACCCCCACTGGCCTCACCTAAAAACCAAGCACGCTGGACCGACTTCGAATACTATGACGAAGACTCCATCTCTAAAATACTCTCTACCTTAAACCCAAATAACCACTTTAATGACCCGCTACCATCCAACTGCCTCGCTGCTGCCTCCCAATCCATTGTTCCTTGCTGGACTGTAATAATCAACGCCTCTCTCCAGCAGGGATCGATTCCGGACCCCTTGAAAGCCGGCCAAGTCCTTGCTATTTAAAAAAAAATATCGCTGGATCCAGCCTCCCCCGACAATTTCGGACCTATCTCCAATATCCCTTTGTTAGCCAAAGTATTAGAGAAGTGTGTACAACAGCAACTAAGTCAGCACATCAACAACTTCCACCTACTTGATGACTTCCAATCTGGATTCAGACCGGGGCACAGCACTGAAACTACTATGCTCCACATCGTGGACGACCCCCTCCAAGCCCTAGACCAAGGCGAAACCTGCCTTCTAATCCTCTTAGATCTATCCTCCGCCTTCGATACCATGAACCATGCAAAACTACTCGAACGCCTCAAACTCAGGATGGGTTTGGATGGCATTGTCCTAGAATGGTTCAGGTCCTTCCTCCACAACCGATCTCAGAGATTCCTCATTAACGGCAACCTATCAGCTCCCACCCCGGTCACGGTTGGTTGGGCTGGAGGCTTTCAGTGCCGCCTACCTGGATGACATTGCAGTGTTTAGTTCCTCCTGGGAGGACCACTTGCACCACCTCTGGGAAGTGTTGATGGCGCTGCGCAGAGCAGGCCTCACAATCAAGGCCAGTAAGTGCCAGATTGGGCAGGGTTCCGTGGTGTACTTGGGACACCAGGTGGGGAGCGGCCAGGTGGCGCCCCTGCAGCCCAAGATTGAAACCATCCTGGCTTGGGAGTCCCCAAGGACCCAGACCCAGGTGAGGGCCTTCTTAGGACTCACGGGTTATTACAGGAGGTTTGTCAAGGGGTATGGCAACATTGTTGCACCCTTGACTGAGCTGACTTCCAAGAAGCGGCCAAAGATTGTGAACTGGACTGACACCTGTCAGAAAGCCTTTGATGCCCTCAAAACTGCTATGTGTACAGCACCCGTACTCCAGGCGCCCAATTTTGCTAAGGAATTTGTTGTCCAGACAGACGCTTCAGAGCATGGGGTGGGGGCCGTTCTGTCACAGATAAATGAGGAGGGACTAGACCAACCTGTAGCCTTCATCAGTAGGAGGTTACTTCCACGGGAACAGAGGTGGAGTGCAATTGAGCGTGAGGCATTTGCTGTGGTCTGGGCACTGAAGAAGCTGAGACCATACCTGTTTGGGACTCACTTCCGGGTTCAGACAGACCACAGGCCCCTCAGATGGTTGATGCAGATGAGGGGTGAGAATCCCAAGTTGTTGAGGTGGTCCATTTCCCTACAGGGTATGGACTTCACGGTGGAACACCGCCCTGGTACAGAACACGCCAATGCTGATGGTCTGTCCAGATTTTTCCGCCTTAGCGATGAGAACTTCCAAGGGGATGGGTAGTTCTCCCCACATTTCAGCTGGAGGGGACGTGTGTTAGACCTGGCACCATTGGCGTGGGTCTCCCTTCCATTTTTCGCTGTTGTCTCCTCTGGTTTACTGGTGTTAGATGCTCTGGGCGCTGTGCCACTGCCATTCAGTGTCACAGCGCGAATGCTCCCTGTATAAATATGTCTATGTGAGTTGGTATATCCCTGATTGGCTTATTTGGTTTACCTGTTAGTCCCTAGTAGTGTGGCCT
Organism: Calotriton arnoldi; assembly: GCA_963921515.1. Lineage (NCBI taxonomy): Eukaryota > Metazoa > Chordata > Amphibia > Caudata > Salamandridae > Calotriton > Calotriton arnoldi. Next base: position 223,502 of record CAWUFW010004711.1, read on the forward strand.
ATGTGTGCCCAGGGCTGGTAAACCAAATGCTGCTGGTGGGCCTGCAGCACTGATGTGTGCCACCCACAGAAGCAGCTTGTAAAGTGTGTCTCAGACCTGCCACTGCAGTGTCTGTGTGCAGTCCAGAACTGCCATCTTGGCTGTGAAGTGCACTCACTTCCCAGCCCCTGAACCTTCCCTTAGCATCCTGTAAGTCACCCCTATTGTAGGGTGCCTTGTATGTGTAAGGCAGGACATGCCTTGGTGTGTGTAGCATGTCCTGGTAGTGAATTATGCACCATTTCGTTTTTCACTACTGTAAGGCTACCTGTTCCTCATAGGCTAGAATGGGCAGTTTGACTATTACATGCTATAGTCCTAACTGACCCCAGGAACATGGTAGAAAAACGAATTTAGTATGCCTGAGCTCAGAATATTAAAATACACCTTTTAGTGAAGTTTATTTTTATATTCTGTGTTTGAAAATACCACTTTTAGAAAGTAGGTATTTTCTTGCCTAAGCCTTCCAGTGTGCTCTGCCGTTATGTGTATTGGCTGTCTGGTTTTAGAGGGGCAGGACAGGCTGAGTCAGACCTGGGTTGAATAGAGAGATCTGCATTTAGAGTGTGGGGAGGGGTGGCTCTTTGATCTGAATAGGGCTGTGCCTGGCAAGGTGAATGCTGGCTCCACCTCCCACTGTGTGTCTGCTAGCAGACCCCCTCTTTCTGAAAGGAAGGATGCAGCCTGGTAAACAAAGTGCTCCAGGCCTGAGCAGAACTGGTTCTGGCTAGGTTCAGGGACTGGTAGCTTCAAGGATCAAAGGCTTTTTGGGTATAAAGGTCTGTGCTCAAACCCCTACTTTTGTATTGCTTTTGGATCTGGAGAGGAAACTCTGTCCGTGCCACTGGAGGAATCTGCAGGAAGTGACTGTCCCTGTGCTGTGTGTTGTTTCTTGCACTGGCCTGCAGCAGTGACCACTGGACCTTGAAGAAGAGGAAAAGGAACTCTTGAGAGAACTTTTATTTTTGTACAGCAATCACCCAAGGGCTAGGAAAAGAGCTAGCCTCCTGCTGGAGTCTCAGGCACAACAGACTCCACCACCAACCTCCTGCTTCCTCCCTGCGAGGACTGCTATCTGCTGAGGAGGCTCCTGTGAGTTCCAGGGCCTCTAGTTTGCATCAGAGAAAAGAGGGTAAGAAATCGACGCTAACGCATCTTTGCGGGCCGCTGCAGTCGAGAGCGCTGGGAAAATCATTGCGCTACTGCCGCCGAGGGCCCGCAACCCGAAACCATCGCTGACGCCCCTTTGCGAGCCGCTGCAGCCGAGACGCGCTGGAAAGATCATCGCGCTGCTGTCGCCGCGCACTCGCAACCCTTAAAGAAATCATCGCTTCGAGACATCGCAGTGCGGACACCGTGCGTTCGCCACTTTGATCACATCGCACCGAATTTCATCGCTCCCTCGCGGAGCGTCTTGTCTTCGCATCGCAACACGATCGCACAGCGCAACAGGATCACTGCATTGACTTCCCCCACGCGGCAAGAAAGTCATTGCATCGGCGGTCCAGCGTGCAGAAGTTTGTCGCATCGTCTCCGCACGCATCCCGCAGATCGGCGCATCATCCTCCCTTGCGGCAAGGATTTCAACGCATCGCCGGCCTCGCGTGCCGAGAATCATCGCTACAGCTTATTTGCGACACTTTGTTGGTTTTGCTACTAAACCCAGGTACTTTGTGAAAGAAAGGGTCGCAGAGACCACTGCTTTGAACTTGAACCTTATTTTTGCAACCTTTGAACTATTTTTGACAGCCTTTCAACAGCTATCCTATTTTTGACAGTATTGTGGCTTTTACAGTTATTGGTCTTGTGATAAATTTGCCTTTATATAAAGATACTTATTTTTTATAATAACTACTTGTGTGGTGTCCCTTTGTAGTGTTCCTCACTGTGTTACTGTGTATGATCATAAATGCTTCACACCCTGCCTCTGAGATAAGCCTACCTGCTCGTGCTACGTTACCACAGGGTTGAGCAGGGGTATTAAAGAGGGTAGCCCTCTCACTCTGACTTAGGAAGAAGGTTCCCTACTTGGACAGTGGCCAGCCATTGCCAACTAGAGACCCCCATTTCTAACAGAATCGCTATTTAAATTGCGAAACCTACATACATTGCATTTTGCGAGTCCTTAATAGCGAATCGGTAAAATTTGCTATTAAGGACTCGCAAAATACAATGATGATACATCTGCCCCTTAGCCTTTAATGCATGTCTTTAATGGAGAATATACTGGTGAGAGTACAGAGAGGACCAAACTCAATACGATGCTAGCAGCTGCTGACACTTGGGATGAAGTGAGGCATTTACAAATGGAAGTTGCAGAGGAAGAACAAGCGGGTTGGGTCAGAGCAGGTTCTGAGAAGGGAAGGACGATATTTGGGTGTCAGCTGATGGCAGGGCATTATTACTGAATTGTTTGTTGCACCCAATGGTGAGGCAAATTTATGGAGCAGCTCACATAGGAAGGGATGAGAAATAGAGGTTGTTCAGGCAGACTTGGTTCAATCCGAAGTTTCGAGTGATTGCGGAAGCTGTGTGTCATCGGTGTGTCACATGCCAACAAATTAATGTGGGGAAAAAGACTGTTGTTGCCTTGAGCCACATTGGCAGGTCAGGGGGACCCTTTAATCAGATCCAAATCGATTTTGTAGAGATGCCTGTGTGCAATGGGTTGAGGTACATCTTGGTTGTCATGTGCGTTTTTTCCTGATGGGTAAAGGCTTACCCGACTAGGAGATGTGATAGCTTCCCAATAGCTAAGTTATTGCTAATGAGAGCTCATTCCTAGATTCGGATTTCCAACTACATTGGAGTCGAATAGAGGCACACATTTCCATAACGAAGTCATGAAGTTGTTGTATACAGCTCTGAATGTGGATTAGAGACTACATTGTAGCTACAGGCCAGATGCATCTGGAATGGTGGAGCAGATCAATGGTCCCCTAAAATCAAGGTTGGCTAAAGTGTGTGCTTCGACATCTTTGAAGTGGCTTGATGCTCTACCACTTGTGCTAATGAGTCTGCACAGCATCCCTGACAGGAGAACTGGGTTGTCGCCACACAAAATACTCATGGGGAGAGCGATGTGTTTGCCTGCCGTACCTGCCAACGCGCTTGTGAACATTTCAAATGATTTGGTCCTTGACTACTACAAAGGATTGGCTGACATGGTTCATTCTATGTCCCATCAGATGGAAGCAGCAACTGCATAAACATCAAGGGATCTTTGTCACGTCCTGAACCCAGGAGATTCGGTTCTCATCAAAAGACATGTGAGGAAGAACTGTCTTGATCCTCATCGGTGTGGCCCATACCAAGTGATACTGCTGTGAAGTGTGGCAGAGTGCTGAATTGGGTCCATGCCGCTCACACACGTCGAGTTTTGGGTTCTTCTGACTAAACAGCTCTTCTCCCAGAAGAATTTTCAGCCGTGACTGAAAGGTCACGGGAGGGGACAAGCCAAGCTGTAGAGGTACCTGAAGAGGCTGGATACACACCAGGCCAATTTAATGTGGGTCAAGCTACACAAGACCCTTGCATAGATTCTGAGGGAGACGGTACCATTGCGAGTGATAGTGACTCCAACTCAGTGGAAGAGACTGATGTGACGAGAATTTATAGGCAGTCCAGGAAGAAAGATGCTGTAGGTGAAACCTGGTCTACAAGACAGAGAAGGAAGAACCTTAGACTTGCATCTGAAAGAGAACTTGCACCAATAGGTGAAACTTCGGAGTCGGTTCTGAGTGAGACAGAGCAGGACACGGAGGGTTCGAGGAGGTCCAGAAGAGCTTGACTGCCTTGTCGGAGGTATTTCTCTCCCGAGTGGACTTATCTGGTTGCAAATGCTAGGGAGAGCGAGGTCCGAGATCTTGGTGCTAGTGGTCGAGATATTACTGAGAGTTCCTGGGCTTGAAGTAAATGCACTTCTGTCATTGACTGTTCCTTCCCTACTAAAGCTAAGTGGCTTACGGACTCTGATTTTGGAAGACGTGGAATTCCCAAGTTTCGGAGCGCCACATTTTCCTCAAGAGATTGCAGCATTGAGAGCTGAATTGCTACGACGAGTTATTGAGGAAATTGGCTCTGACCTGATAAGGGATGTAAATTGAACTGTGAACTGTAAATAATTTGTTTGAAGAAGATAACCTAGGCCCAAGTAGAAGACAAATACATTTAGGGACTCTATCTAAGAGAAGAAGAATAAAGAGGGCTAGGGAGGTCTTCCGAACTGTGTAAATACTGTAAAGAAGGGACTGTTGAAAAGAACTTTCCAAGGCTTCAAAAGTTGCTCATAACGTTGTCATACACGGAGATTGAAGAAGAAAAGAGACTCTCTTTGCTATTCTACTTCCTGAACAGTGATCCAAGCTACTCTAAAATGAAATCTGGCAATTTGAATAGTAGGCACCAATGTATTGCAGGTGCACTCATTATTGGGGTGATTGTAGTAATAGCTGTAGTCATTATAGAGTCAGTATTTACTTAACCTGAAAGCAGGGAGCAAGGGGTGGGAGTACATGGGACATCTACACCTACTACCGCTGTCTCAAAGGAGGGTTCATTAGGATCCGAGAAATGCTTAATAGAGCAAACTACCCGCTACCTTCATGTAGAACTGCTTAAGGTAGATTACACATTAAATGCTTACGCTAAGTGGCTGTATGAACAGTAGCGGCCCGTGGTGGGAGTGCTGCCGGGCGGTGACGTGGGGCGGGGGAGGGGCAGGGTGGGGGGTAGTAAACTACGGAATACGGCCAAACAGAGGTAAGTAAACATATAAATAAATAAAATGAATTCCGTTGCGCACGCTACCTCTATTCGGCCGTATTCCGTAGTTTACTACCCCCCACCCTGCCCCTCCCTGCGTCACCGCCCGGCAGCACTCCCACCACGGGCCGCTACTGTGTATGAATATGTAGACACCATGGAAGTTAGAGATTGTTATATGTGCATGCAATTACCTGCATCAGTTGAAGAGGTATTCACTTACCATCACTTGCCTTTGACCCATTATGGCATTAGTTGTAGCTTACTCCTTGGTATGCTCTATGGAAAGGGTCATTATGAGTACTACTTCTCCAAATATGATGTGGTACTTTTCAGAAATACGAAAGGATGGACAATTATTTTGCACCAATTGTAAAATTAGACACTGCTTATGCACATAGACATAATTTAACTTGCATATTAACAGATATTGAAAAGAAATGTATAGACCAGGTTGAAGATAGACGTAGGGGATTAGCTAACAATGTTGATAACATGGATAAGGATTCTGATCGGACCAAGGAGGAATTGGCTCATAAGGCTAAAGGGGGTTCTGGTCCGATAGCTTTGGAATGGCAACTGCGAGGAAAGCTTGCATACAGCAGGCTGAGCTTAGTTACAATTCTCCATTTGTAGGACACAGTGTATGCAATCACATATTTTTGTTCAATGCCCCTTGGAAGAAGTTTTTGCAGAAGTCAGTTCACATGGTACCAGGAGCTTATTTTGTGTGTGGAAAGAATGCGTATGCATGTTTGCCAAGCAAATGGTATGGTACATGTTACTTGGCGGTTGTGTTTCCGAAAATATACCATGTGGATTATTTGGCGAGTCCTGAAGGAAGATTGAAAAGGAGGGAAAAATGAGGATTGAGTGCTGGAGAGGTTGAGGGAGACATCTTAGGAGGGATAATACCTAGTTTGTGAGTATTGCTAAATGATGTCAAGATTATAAGACTGTCTCCAAAGTAGATAAGTTGTCTGTTAACACAGCTAAGTCTTTGCTACTCATTGATGGGGAGATGGTCTCGATAAGGGCGATGGTGATGCAGAATAGACTTGCACTAGTTGTCCTACTCACAAAAGAAGGCGGAGTCTGTCGGATGCTGATGGAACAACAGTGTTGTACTTATATCCCTAATAAAAGTAAAGATCTGAAGGGATATATTAGCAATATCACTGATATACATCAGGAGATACAAGATTTCGCAACCAAAAGAGTTTGGGATAAGATTGGGACGGAATTTGGCACAGTTGGAGGATGGTTTACAAATCTGGAAAGTGGAATCTTTGGATACCTCTACCTAGAGGACGTTCCTTTATCGCAACATAAATTCATATTATTGCGTTTTCGCCTAAATGTGATACCCCTGATGTTAGGCTTCCCTGCAAAAAGATTTAAACACTCAGAGCTGTCCCTCTATCCATTTGATATGAATTCTCCTCAAACCGACCTCCACCTAACATTCTTCTGTGTATTTTACCAGAGGGAAAGGAAAAAGTATATTACACCGATCATAAAGCCCCATCACTTTAAACAATGCAGGGTGGCACTGTACTTTTAAAAATCATTCCCCAACCCCTTAGTCTGTATTTCATTAGCGTCATTTTTATGGGCATGTATGAAAACAAGAAAGTCTTTGGAATTTTAATTGGCCCTGGCATCTATTGTTCTAGATTCCCACTATTTTGTCTACAATCTGTTTTAACTTACATTTTAATGTAACATCTGTGTATGTAGATATCAGATTTTTATAATGAATTCTCGTTATTTTTGACATTTTTGTCTCTCAGGAATACATGAATTGCAACAGCGTGCTGGTCATGGGTGTAACTTTAAGCTTTTGTTTTTAATGTACTTTTATAATCTTATTTGATAATGATCGAATAAAGTTATCGAATCGAATCGGATACATCTTGAAACTGATATTGATTATCATAATCTGTATCATTGTTTTAGTTGGAATGATGAGTGCATATAAATGGCATAGAGTGAGGCACTTGGAGAACTCCTTAATGGAAAGGGAAAGAAGGATGGAAAGACTGCAGGACAGTTACTATGGGAATTTGAAGCGAATGGATGAGTTCAGGCAAAAAGACTAGCTACTACATGTGTTTAGATCGATAAACTCAACAGGGGATTTTGGAGATTATTATGATGACTCAACGTCATCAGAGGCAGGAACTGATGGAATGGAAATTTCATATTTGCATTTTATTCATTTGTAGATGTGCATCATAATCATGTGTAAAGCACACCCGCATATAATCCTGTCTTGTGTACCTGTGTTAAAATTGTGAACCGTGTTAACGTATCTACGTGACATATTTTAGTTTATTGACAAGTAGTATGAACAGTTAACGTAGGAAATAAATGTAACTAGCAGAAAACACTAACATGGAGAAATCGCGTTGTGAAGTTTAACATAACTCATGTATTGGATGTGTTTAATAATAATACTTTCTATAATTTGTTAAATGTGTTAGTTGAAATGTAAAATTAATTAAGCAACTCATAATGTTTAAATGATGTGTTCTTATGTTAGCTAGTTTACAAATCTGATAAAAAGAATTAATGTGAACATAAAGTCTGCAAGGCCCTCTTTCTTTCTGACATCACCTTAACCCGTTTTTGTGATTGCGATTGTGCATTTGATTATTATTATAGATTAGCCTAACTTTCCGCTGGAACCGTTGTTTCTGTTACACACTTATGTTAGCTAAAGCTGTAGGCCTGAAATACAAACCCCAGAACTCTAGTTTTAGGATTAATGTTCTGAATTTCATGTGCACTGTGGAAGCATTTCTTTCTCACTTTTTGCATTACAGGTGGAGAAGCCTTCTTTAGCAGCTAAGCAAGAAGAGAAGAAGTCACAATCGTATGGCTTGGAGGCTATAAAGGGAAGAAGTTGTTTTCACATGGGAGATGGCATGGGAACTAAGGACACATTGTTGCAGGGGATGTACATGGAGAACACTGTGAAAAGGTACGCTCATGATTGTGCCCATTGTGGAGTACGTGCAAGAAGTGCATCATGGGAGTTCTACCTGTGGATAACTGGTTGTTAGAAATAAGGACAGGGCCCATATTTTCCTTACATTTGAAAAGAGAGCACCTCAGAAAGAGCTCTTCCTCTTGTGGTAGTGGCTTTATGCTCCTTGACCCATCTCAACAGTGGAGAGACTTCTTAACAAGACTCCACGACTGACACCTTTCCTCCTGATTTGAAATGCTTACTCATTAACAAAGGGATATCACTATAGCGATAGAGTAGGGATAGATTTAAATGCTCTTCATTCCTCAGCCCTCGATGCAGGGGAATATGGACTCTTGCTTCTTGATTGCTTGTATCCCCCTTCTCAAGCTAATAGTTCTGTTTGAATTGGGTGCGCAGATTTGGCTTTATGCTGTTTCCTTTGTATTGCTATACCCTCGTGTGGAGGTGTGTTCATGTTAAATTATTTTTGGTTTTGTAATAAACCTAACTAACCTTCCTTAACTGTCATTTGGTTATTATGTACCAGGAAGTGGTGTTTCTAAATTGAGTGTGCATTAATGATTTTCTCCCTGTCACACTTTCATGCTGCTTAAAAGACCCATCGGAGTGTGTCTCTAGAAAAGTTCCAGAATGACTAACGGCCCTTTCAATGGTCATCTCAGCAGTGGGTAATTGTGTTATGTAATTGTGAACTAGCTTTAAAATAGTTTGTGGAAGAGTAATATGCCTCTGATGATTGTTTTGTGCAGTAAGGTATCCCTACCTGCACAAAAAATATCCTGATCACAATGTAGGCACCCTTGCGATATGACTCAAGAGTGCCTTCATTATCACTAGGCAGCTACAAGTGCACCAGTGCTTGACGGGAGCTAAACAGTACCATATCTTACCAAATATGGCGCTTTTCGGCTCTTTCCCATTCTTGCAATGCAGTGTGTCAAAGTGCCTTGCTGCGTTGCTTTGAGATAACTCTTCGTAGATCTTCCCCACAGTCTCTTACTGTAGTGAAGGATTAACCAACCCAGTTACTTGCAAAGAGTTAGAAGGTACTTAATGCCATTCTTGTTGAAAAAAAGCCTGCAAAAACATATTTTGCTAAAGCATACATTCCAAAATATGGACCAACAAGATATCAGCCTTACGTAAATAACTCTCTCTAAAAATTCCATTCTCCATTTAGTTCTCATATTGAGTGCAACTCACCTCACTTATATTTTAGCAGTGGGTTAATTTACTATTCTAAATTCAGTGTGAGTATATTTGAGAAGTGTATATGTCAACACTCGATCCTTAAATAAAATTCATGTGTAGGATCGTTCTTTGAGAGCGAAGTTTTATTCAGCTGAATGACATGGAAGCTCCCAGAGCCCCAGCAAAATGTCTAACAAAATTCTCTAAGCATAGGTTGTATATATCCTCATCCAGCAATGGAAATGTGTTCATCAGTTCCGTTCTCAGGCAGTAAAAAATCATGCGCATTCATTATACTTGTAATAACTCCTTCCTCTGGTACATTGATGACGTTTGTTAACCAGTGCATTCATCCCAAAGCAGATGCAGTCTTAAGACACACTTGCAAATGCTGAACATAAACATCATAATCTCACTTGCCAGACTTCCCATGCACCCCGGAGTCGAGCTCTGCAAAATACCCTTAATTGTCAGCCGTTGAAGCTCAAGCATGCATCAGAGCTGTACCAAAGTGCTCTTGTGACACAAGCAAGAAGGAGTCCATTTAGTTTCTGAATTTGTGGGCCAGGCGCTCACATGAAATTGTGGGATTAGGTGCAGGTAAACTTTTTGTATGACCCAAACGGTCTGGAGGCCTCCCTATTAAGTAGGAATCTCGATTTCCCCAAGATTGGCAGCAAATCTGTGCCTTTGCTGTCGTATGCTGACGACACAGTGCTAATGGCCACGACAGCGAATGGCCTTCAGAATTCCCTGGATACTTTTACTGATTTTATGGGGTCCCTTGATCCTAAAGTAAATTTTAATAAATCATATATTATGGTATGCAGCCCAAAGAGTACAAAGACCAAGATTTTTGTAGCACGGGAAAAAAGAATAGAAAAGGTTGAGAATTTTATGTACTTGGGGAACTTATTTAATAACAAGCTAAGTTGGGACTCATTAGTGACAGCAAGAGCCCACCATACAACTAGGGCGGTGGATGGGCTATTTCGCTTTGCTTGCAAATTAGGCCATAAGCCCGTGAGGGAAATAATTACCATTTACAAAGCAAAATGCCTTTCAATTGCAACATATGGCGCTGGGGTGTGGGGGCATCATAATAGCCGCCAGCTTCAAGTAGTGGAAAATAAATTCACGAAAAGGCTTTTGATGACGCTGAATAGTGCCCCTAACCGCCTATGTCATGACGAATTGGGGATAGAGCATATAGAAGATTGCATATTGTCTGCCCCTCTGTTCTTATGGGCGAAAATCTGGTCATCTGAAGAACTAGCATTCTCTTGAGAAATAATAAAAGATTGTCAAAACTTGGCCAACTCACTAAAAATACCATGGCTTCGTTTTGTGAAAGAGAAATATTATGAAATAGAACTGGGGCAGTTTTATGATAGCCCTGAAAGCATCCCACTGAATGCTAAACTCGCTATTAAAGAGGCTTTACATTCAAGGGGAAACGTGCATCATCCCCATCAAGATGAGACCGGTCCCCTGTACTTGTCCCCTCCCCCAATGCTATATTATTTAACATTCACCACTAATCTGCAGATTAGATTTTATCTAACTAGATTTCGGCTAGGTAACGTGCATCTTTTACTGGCGTTTCCACGTCAGAGTGGTTGGGTTAATGATCTCTCACTCTGTCCATGTGATAATTTGACAAGTCAAAGCACTTTGCACTTTATTTTATTCTGCACTTTATACAAAATGCCAAGGAGTAAATTTTTAATTCCACTGCTAAAGAAAATTTGCCCTTGTACATATATATTGATGGTTTAAAATTTTTGTATTCACTGGCTACCCCTGATATTTGTAGTGCGGTAGCCAATTACATAAAAGTATCTTTGGCCATTAGAAAAAGATATGAGTAATAACACCCCGAGCAGTCTCACCGTAATTATCGTATGCAAAGAGTTGCATAACCTTGGTACCTTTTTAAATTGTCTTTTAACACATTGTTTAAACTGTTTGTATGTTGTGATAATGTTTCTGGAAATTTTAATGGTGTCATGAATTGATACTAGGTTGCTTTCTTTGTTTTATTTAAATTTTAAGCAATGTGTACATTTTAAGGTTATGGATTCTAATTAACTTGGAAATTTTGGAGGTGTACTCCACTGCCATAAATGCCACTAGAAAAACACCTTAATTTAGGAATTGGCATGGCTTATAGTTTCCCTTTGCGATGTTTTTAAATGTCTGTCTAACTATTGTATATTGATTGTTGAAGCGATTATGTTTGACCCAGTGAATGAATTTTAGTAATGAATATAATGTTAGTGTATTGTTAATTGGCCTAGGCTGGAATCAGATGCTGGTGATCTTGATGCATTGAATGTTTTTTTGTATTCTTTTATGGCTGGTTAAGCCGAATAAAGATTATTGATTGATTGATTGATTGTATGACACAATTTACATAAGGTTTCAGTTTTAGTAGTCTATGTTTTGGCGTCTCTTTAATTTGCAAAAGATGCTTTGGTAGTATTTATTCTTGAGCCGTTCATCTTATTTCCCTTGGGTCACTCTTTATTAATTACCAAAGAAATTTGTGCACCAACTTCACAAATGGCATCCTGCACATAGCCAAATAACTGCTGTTTTCATCATAGGTAATTTTAACATCTTGCTGGACAACCCCCAAAACTCCAACTGCCAACCCTTTCCTCCAATTAGACCATGGTTTAATTCACTTTGCCATCAAACATAAGTTCAGTCCAATATTTGTCTTCAGTTTCAACACCAATGAAATCTGATGAGTCCATAGAATAGTCCCGGACTACTCACATTTTATTCCCTTTTTTAAAGTTTTTGGGTCAATTTACAAGACATTTAAAAGTATGTGCAGTAGCACAACATAAATATTACTTCATGTACACATAAATGCCTTTGTCATTAGGCCTTGCCTCCCCTTAATTGGCCTCTGAGATGTCTTCTCTGAGTCTGTGACTCCTGTGAACTGTCAACTAGCCACTTTCCAGAGACTAAAGGTTGTGACCACCACAGCCTTCAACATAGCAGCAGCACTTGAATGCATAGGCAGACATGCAAAGATGATGCATGAAACCAAACTACACTGAAGACTCTTTGGCATGCAACATTCATGACCATAGCAGCCCTGACAAGTTTTCCAGGTCCATGTGTTATGTGCTGCTCCAGTACAGGTTTTTGCTTTGAAGTCTGGGTCTTGTAGTCTTATTTATTGCATTATAAAATGGTACTACAAATCCCATAATTCAAAGAAAAACTCCTGGACTGGAGTAGCACATCAATGCATGCACCTTGGAAACTTGGTAGCTTGGTAGCTATGCCTTAGTTGCAGTCAAACTCTGAATAAAGAAATATCTATTTTAGAACATGGCAAGAAATTAGATAACTCTTCTAAAGAAGCAGGTTCTCAAAAAAACTGTGCAGTTTGGTGATGACCTAATTGTAAATTCTCTGACTTATCAGTTCAACTCTTGAGCTTCCTCATTACAGAACATTTCCAGTCTGCGTTTAGTGGAGACCAGTCTCTCTGTCACACCTTGATCTGTGACTTTTCATTGGTCACCAGGCCTCCAGTGCTACTACTAACAAGTAAATGATAGCCTTTAATGCCTCAGACACTGCCTACACCTCCTTCCGACCTGGATGTGCAGCACCTACTTGAAGCTCAACACAAACAAGATGAATGTTAAGAACAACTAGCAACACTTAGACCCAACCTGGCTCAATTATATGAATCATGACTGCATCAAACCCCAACTTTCACCCAATGCCAAGTCAATTAGATTCCCTTGAACTCAAACTTCACCTTCAAGGAACACATTGCAAACAAAGAGGATGGCCAGGTAACAGTTCTGTCTCCTAAAGAAAGTGAAAACCTTCCTCCCATAAAGCAAATTCAGATATTCTGTTCAAGGCCTCACAACTCACTGCCTCCACTGGCCCCTAGAAGCCACACTGGACTTCATTAAGAACACCCTGCATGCTGCAGTAAATCTAATACATATAACTCGACTTGCTCCCCTTGCCTTCACCTCAAAACCAGCTTCACTATAAAGAAAGCTGCCAACATCAGCATCCTACTTATCTAGCTTACTAGCATATCATATGTGGTGGCACCTGGCACATCTGCAGCCAGGGCATCATCACATTTGGTTCAAAGAAGTAAGTGTAAAATAGAAAAACCAGGACAACAGGCCCTCTTCATCTTTGCACTAAAAAACACTCAGATTCCATGAGAAATACCCTAGTCCTGCTCCAATTAAGGAAGGAGCTGAAAACTCCTCTCTTTCAAGAACACAATTTAGAGACAGTCTACCTTTGCTCCTAGAACCCAGCTATCTCTGTAATCACTTGCTGACTGTATCTTTGCCTTTGACTTTGTTCAACATTTGGCTGTCTTTTGACTAGATTTGTACTACTAAAAAACATATTCATACATACACAGAAAACATCTGCCACTCCTGCTAACTTCTGCAGCACAAACATAACTAAACTGTTGTTAGATTGCTCTGCTCCAGCGCTCTCCTCTAAGAAAGTACGTATATTGCCAACAATTTGTTGTTGGATAAACCCAATGCAGATCTAGCACTCCTGGGAAACTGTGCACTGACCTTCACTCTGCCACGACTGCTTAAGGTCATAAAATCATAGGTGAATAAAAATTGTCTGCATATGTTGAACTCAACTATATCTTTAGATACTCTGGGCAGATTTACAAAAGTTTCACACAACACAATGCAGCAACGAAAGTTGCTGCATTGTGTGATACAGAGAGAGGAGAAATGTGCCTTATCTGTGAAGATACTGCACTCTTCTGCCCCCTCCTTGTGCTGACCATGAGCCATGGTACAAGGGATACTGAGTGACAGGCAGGATTATTTTTGTGCTGTAAGGTTTATCTTACTGCACAAAAACAAGTCCAAGAGACAATTTCTTCTTTCTATGGGTGAAGCAGAATTCATCTAAAGAAGAAGTAACAAGGAGAAATAAAAATATCTCTCCTCATTAGATCATCCTCAGGAGATGCACCAGTTTGCCTCAATCCAGGTTTATTGATTTTAGTAAATCAGGGATTGCATCAAATTCCATGGGGGGATGCAAGGGAATGCCCATGCTCCATTCAAGAATCATTTACCACTATGAAATGTAATGCAACCAGCACAAGTCGCTGCATTGTGTTACATTTCTTTACAAAGTCAAACAAGGCAGAGAAAAGTTCCTCTTTGGTGGCATAGGAAATATCACATAAGGACTTGCGTTGCCCTTCATCGACTTGCATGGCACAAGAACAACACAAGCCCTTAGTAAACCTGAGACACGCCTTTGCTCACAAAATGGCAATGAAATCACCATTTTGAACAGGCATGCTTTCACTTTTTTTCATTTTAGACCAACTACTCTAAAGTATTTAATATAGTGGAATTGAGAAAATCTGTCATAAGACACATCGAGCTTTATAATTGTTCAAATCTATTTTCCTTGACCACTCATATCAGTCGAAGATTGATACCTTTTTGACAGAGCCGACATTCATATTCTTCAGCCACAAAGGTGTAAAGTTTTCATGAGCTCATTCAATGTCTTTAAGTTTCTTCATGCTCCTTATATTCACAACATTGGGCACCAGGTGCGGGGCAATGGCTTTCAACTCCATATCAAGATCTCTGCTGACCCAACCCATAGGTGCTTAGGGCCTTCCCAGTGCTGAACCCTTTTTTATATTTGTGGATGTTTGCACTTAAGATGCCATAATGTCTTTTTTCAGTGAATTATGTTCAAGCCGAATTAGCTTCATTTTTCCCAGTCGCTGGGCATTACAAAGATATGCGGGTTTTGCTGTTTCTCCAAGAAGGACCAGAGAAAATATCAAAATGTGAAAATAGTTTAGTTCTTAAAAGTTGGAGTTTTGTGATTTTCTAAGTGGTTTTTAATATTTTCATATGTAATTATTTGCACTGAAGGCTAATTTAAGAAAGCATTATACCAATACAATCGTCAGACTCATATGGTGGCAGAGATGTATAGTGTTTGTTGGTTATCTAAAAACACACAGTATCCTTAGCCATTATCTGACCAACAACAAATTAATGAGGAAAAATCTTGTGAATAAAAAATGAGTATGAAGGAAAGCTATTAAGTTTTGAAACATGCCCAAGAATGTGAGTTTAGGAATAGGTAGAATTTGTACTACTATAAATTATGGAATACACAAAAAAATCAGCTGATTCTGAAGGTGCTTTTCAAATAAACGTTTGGGGCACAGTAACTTACAATTGGAAGGCACAAATATACAGAAATTCAAAAAATAGTAAAATATAGTCTACCCTTATTGTTCCCACACTTCTCAGGATATAAATGATACCTTAGATGTGTGAGTGATCCTATCACAAGGGACAGAAAAGGCACAAAATTGCAACCATGCGGAGAAAGGAAATTTTACTTGGATAAGATAGACCACGGTTTATGCCAGAGTTGGCTTCCGCTCAAGGAAACCTTAGATATTTCTGGAAACAAGAAAAATGGAGGAGCCCAGGGTGGTCTAACGTATGGATTCCAGCATATTTTCTTACCCATATTGATCTACCACAATCAAACCTTAGCTAATATTCAAGATGTTTTTACTCTTCTGTGAGGGAAATTTCCAGAATATGTGGGGAATAAGAAAATCCTACCGCCTGATAAAAATTGTACCATACTTGTGTTCTTGGACCTATTTGCAGGACAGACAAGGCTCTAAAATGCATGGTGGATCATATTTGGGCTCTAGATATGCCTACCACCATCAGGCATTTTTTATATTAGACACGCTTTGGAGTCCAGGGTGGTGTGACCACTGTTTTTCAGCCAGAATGCCCTGCCCATGTCATACTTTGGGTGAAATGATGAATATCTTTACATTTCTTTATATAAAGATCCAAAATCGACAGGAATTTGCATGGCTCTTAATGAAATAATATACCACTTGTTTTGGTCAGCCTATCTCTCAGGTAAGGCTAAAAAATGAACCGTAGAAATATCAAGAATTTTGCTCTGAACTTACATTGATTCTTGCAGTGTGGGTAACTGATGTATTTGGTCCTGGGGTCAGCCTGCACCCGGTGAAGCATAGGACATCCAGACATTTCTGAAAACTAGATACCATGGCGAGGTCAGGATGGTGTGGCATGTGTTGCACTCTCTACTTTTTCATACCCCGAATGGCTTGGGAACATCTAAGTTTAGATTCAATCACAGAATTTTCTGACATTCTTAGGAGGAAAAGTTCTGTAATTTGAGAATAATACAAAATTGCTACCTGACAGCATTTCCTCACTTCTACCTATCAAAACGGTACCCTCTTTGCGAGGGTGATAAAGGATCAGAAAGGATCCCTCGAAACTTCAATAATTTTGCCTTAAACTCACATTGATCCTTGGGATGTGGGAATTTGTGGTATTTAAGCCTGAAGTCGATCAGCACAAGTGGAAACCCACCAACCAGAGACATTTCTGAAAAATAGACATCATGAGGAATCCAGAGTTGTGTAGTGATTACACCATTATTCTTACCCATGATGCACAGTAAGTCAAAGTATGGGTGGAATAACTACATTTCCTCATATTGGAGTGACACAAAATTTAGGAACTTGCAGCCTACAGCAAAGGTCTATCATTCTGCCTTATGCAAAATTCTCTCATGAAAATGGTACCCTACATTTGTGGGTGGGCCTGTTGTACTGGACAGAAACAGGTCAAAATTAGGACTATGTGAAATCAATGTATTGTCAATGTTGTGGCATCTTTAATCCTTGCCTGTCACATCTGTAAGGCCTACCCACACTTTGGGGGTACTGTTTTCTTTACACGAGAAATGTGGAAAGCAAAATTGTAAGTCCCTGGCAGTTGATTGCAAGATCTAAAATTGCCTGACACACAAATTTACAGATATTTAACATCTTACCATGCTTTGATATTTGTAGAACATTCTGGGAAAGAGAACTTGCTGGAATCCATATATTCCATACCACTTTTGAAGGGCTTCTTGGCACAGCTACTGGCCTATGGAAAGTAAGACAACATTTTAGTTTTTGATTATTTTTTACCTACGTGCCAGAAGATGAAGATAAACCCCCCATCTGTAGCACAAATTGGATACAAGAAGTGGATAGGGCCTGGCCATCACTTACCTTCGAACTTAGAAGACATCTGAAAGAAAAATGTTCTGAGAAGGTAAGATCCACTCAGATCTGCAGGTAACAGTACTCCTCTTGCCAAAGGAGAAGGTCTTAAAGGGTGAAAATTGAAAAGTGCTGGTACTTAGTACCGGTGAGTACCGGCCCATTCAAATCATTACTTAGAAGTAAATTAAATATGCCAATCAGGTAAATGCCAATTTTGAAATTTTTAAAGGACACAGCTCTAGCACTTTAGCACTGGCTTGAAGTGATAAAGTGGAAAGGGTCCTAGAGCCAACAAAACAAATTTCAGCAAAAAGTGGAGAGTAAAGTCAAAAGGTTTGGGTTAAGACCAATCTAAGGCAGACAGATCTGACCATCAGAAGCATCTAGGTAAGCTTCAATGGAGTTTATTAGGACAGGAAAGCTGCTTCCTCTGCCATATTGCACTGCTGACAATCTACCCTCACATGTGGACCCCTCCATAGCCTGCATCACCACACAATCTGGCTCCAGAATGCTCTGCACATGAAGGACGACCACGAGCAAAAGTGCAAGGCACAACACACCTCCCTCCTCCCAAAAGAACCTAACAAAAAGAATTGTAACATTAGGGACAGTTGAAAACATAACTAATGCCCATCAGGTAAAAATGAATTGCAAGATAATAAATAATAACTGACACCAAAAAATATATCAGAATCGTACCCACACCACAAAACAAAATCTTGATATACTTACAGGTAAATGTGCGCTTTACAAATACACATGTTAATGCATGTTATGTTATGTTATACTCTGAAGGAAAACAACAACTTCTTCACTGAGTCTGTCTCCTCAGGTGGATGTGTGATTTTTTCTCAGATGAGGTTTCAGACTGGAAAGCATGGTTTTTGGGAAAGCTGGTATCACCAACCTCGTCATTACGCTGAGAAGTTTCATCTTTGTTAGGCAGGTCATCTTCAGCGTGTTTTACCTTGCCCACACATTCACAATTCCAACACTGAGCTTTCTCAAGTTTTACTGCACAACCATCACTACTTATTTCCACCACCTTATGTACATGGCCAACCTTCAGTTGCCCTTTCATGATCAGATTCTTGGGTAGTTAGACTCGCACACAATCTCTTATCACCCATAGCTTGTCTTTGTGGTTCTTAAGGACATCATATCTATTTTTGCTTTTCGTATGGCTGAGCATAATGTTGTTACTTGCTTGCTTTTGCACTCTTCTACTGGCAACACACTCGCTGCACTCTTCACCGTGGTGAGCCACTTGGGGAACAACATGTCACACAGATTGGCCTCCTCAAAGCCATAAAAGGTGTAACACCTTTGATACTGCGCGGTGTGCCCAAAACTTAGTTCTCACAGTATCTTCGACACATGACCCAGAGTTGACAGCACTTCTGATGCACCAACAGACCACTCTGTTCATCCTTTCCACATGGTCATTGCTTTGTGGAGGATATAAACTGTGGGCCTCATTTATGAGGCCCCTTGTGCTGTCAAAACGTCACTTTTTGTGATGTTCCATGGCGCAGGAGCCTGCTCCATATTTATGAGGCAGCACTAAGCCACTTTTTTTGGCTTTAAGCTGTCTCGTAAATATTGTTCCCTTTAACGCAGTTTTCTGCATTAAAGGGGCGTGCAATGGGCTTTGCTGGGGGCATTCCCAGTAACATCCATGGCATTTTGACACTGCCCCAGATTTACGAGAAATCATAAATCTGAGGCAACACCAAAAACGTACTGCTCCCCAGGGGAGGCATAAGGGAGGCACAACGAGGAGAAATATCTTTATTTCTCCTCGTTTTTCTTTTTTCTATGTGTTTGGCAGCACACATAGAAAAAGGAAAAAGCCTCTTGGGAACGTTTTTGTGCAGGAAGGTTTTCCTTCCTGCACAAAAACAATCATCCCCTCAATGGAGGCACCCTTGCACCATGGTGCAAAGGTGCCTGCGTTGGTACCTGACAGCATATTGTGCGCCGGCACAGGGGAAAAGGACAGGAATGCACCGTATCTCATTGATACAGAGCATTCCTGCCCTTTTCTTTTGCTGTAGGGCAGCCCTGCAGGAAGGCCTGCTGCGCTGCCCTAAAATACATAAATGAGGCCCTGTATCTCTTATGCTTGATACCAGAATTCAACCAAAAAAATTCATCTCTTGTGAAGTAAATTGCACTCCGTTGTCCGAGACAATTTCCGAAGGGAAGCCTTCTCTTGAACAGATGTGTGTGAAAAACACAATCACATTCCTAGTATTGGGCTCCCTCACAACCCTTGACTTCAACCATTTGGAAGCATAGTCTACCATAATAATAGCATATCTTTCATGCAATAACGGTAACTGAAAAGGTTGAAGAAAATCCACACTGAGCCTTTCCCATACGCCACTGGAACATTCAATCCTCTCCATAGCAGGAGTCCGGCATTGCAACCCTTTATCTTTAGGTTTATGAGCCACACATCTCTCAATCCAATGCACAACATTCTTATCCATACAGGCCACCAAATGTTTTCTCTCAACTTTTTCTTGCTAGCTGTCATGCCAACATGTCCCTCATGAGACAACTCCAAAAACCTGCTACGGATCTTACAAGGAGGAACTCACCATTGCAAAGTAATAAATGTTTTTCCAATGTGAGTTCACTCTGTACCTTGCTGTAAGGTTGAAACTGGGGAGGAAGGGAATTCTTATGCGGCCAACCTTTCACCACATATTTCATTATTTTGGCCATATCATCATCATTTGACAATTCATTTCTCCATTTGTCTTCACCCATATGTTTACCAGACATCCAAGACATGCTTGCAACCAAACTTTCAATGTCTTCTTCATCTTGCTCATCAAGAACCAAGGATTCTGAACCCTCACTGACAGCAACCAAGAAAAACAGTCTGCTTTTTTGTTTTTGCTGCCATGTAGATGTACTACATTGAAATTATATTCTAGTAGTTTAGAACACAACTGCACCAATCTTGCAGCAGATTTAGATGATTTAACATTGCTGCCATTTAAAATTGGGACCAATGGTTTATGGTCTGTCCGTAGAAAAAATCCTGTACAGCCAAATGTATGGCCTGAACTTATCAATAGCCCATGTATAAGCGTTCATTTCTCTTTCTATCACAAAGTACTGACGTTCATGGTGTTTCAATGTGCGGGAAGCAAAGGCGATGGTGTGGTCATCACAATCTCTGCCCTGTGACAGAATTGCCCCCATACTGGCATCGACAGAGACACACAATTTTTTGATGGGTATGTAAGATTTTTAAAAGGGAAGCCTGAACAAGTAGTGACTTAATTGAGGTAAAAGCTTGTTGCTGCTGCTTACCCCACACAAACTGGACATTTGTTTAAATAACTTGTACATGAGCTTAGCAATAGTTGCAAAACTTTGAATAGATTTTGAATAAAACTCACACATCCCCATGAAAGCTAACACTGTTCTTAATCCATTGCGAGTGGGTACCTTCTCAATTGCCTCCAAAAGCCCTGGTCTTGGTTTAATGCCATTCCCAGTGATCATATCCCAAGGTACTTAACCGCACCTACACCAAAAACACACTTATCCATCTTGTGTTTGATGCCTCTCTCCTGGAAAGCATTCAACTCTCACGCCAGTCTCACAACGTGCTCTTCCTCAGTCTCCCCATTGATTAGCACATCTTCTTATAACACTACAACTCCCTGGAAACCATGCAAGATATGGACCATCAATCTCTGGAAAACCACTGCCGCCGAAGCAAGACCAAACAGCATCTTGCAGAACTGGAACACCCACATCGGGGGTGACAAAAGCAGTCAAATGTTGAGATTTCTCGGCGAGTACCACCTGGTGATAAGCTGACCATCAATCAAGTTTAGATTTTTTTTTAGCTCCAATCAAAGTAGTCACAATGTCATCAGTTCTAGGCAGGGGATGGCCATCAGCCCAAATTGCCTTAGAAAGGCAACACAAGCAATACACATCCTTAATTCCTTGTTCTTCTTGCACGCCACCACAATGGATGAAAGCCACAAAGAAGACTCCATGGGCTCTATCACACCCTCTGTACGTATTGTTTCCAACAGCTCTGTTAACCCTTTTGCTGCCAGACCTCCCCCCCCCCCGGTGCCACGCCCTTTTTTGACTATTTAGGGTAGTTCACGCCTAGGCCCCCATAAATGTTTGTCCACATAAGGTATCCTCGCCAAATTTGCGTCCTTTTCTTCCAACATCCTGAGGATTCTAAAGGTACCCAAGGTTTGTGGATTCCCCTGGAGGGGACCGAGAAACTAGGCACAATACAACTACATTTTGGGCTAAAATGGGGAAAAGTGCTGCAGAAGACAGCGTCTGGCTTTTTCCCTGCAAATGGTATCAACAAAGGGCTTGTGGTGCTGAAATCACCATCTTCCCAGCTTTCAGGAACAGGCAGACTTTTGTCAGAAAACCAACATTTTCTACACAGTTTTGGCATTTTACTGGGACAGCCTATTTTTCTTATTTTTTGTGCTTTCAACCTTTCTGCAGTTAGTGGTAGAAATGGGTGTAAAACCAATATTGGATCCCGTAAAGCTATGCATTTCTGAAAGGAAGACACAGTTCTGAATTTAGCAAGGGGTTATTTGTGTAGATCCTTCAAGGTTTTCCTATAGAAAGTAACAGTTTAAATAAAAAAATATTGAAATTGAGTTGAAAAAAACAACATTTGTGCTTACATTTTCACCTGTAACTACTTCTAACTTTGCTAGATTTTTTAAAGCAATATACCGTTACGTCTGTGGGAAGTTTCTGGTTCTGATGATATATCGGGCTTGTAGGTTCACCAAGAACCTGAGGTATCCAGGGCCAGTAACTGTGCTGCTCCTTACAATGGTTTTTCATTGTGTACCGGGTATACAGCAGTTCATTTGGTAAAATATAAAGAGTGAAAAATAGGTATCAAGGAAACCTATGTATTTCCGAAATGAGAATAAGATATGGAGTATAGGAGCAGTTGCTATTTGCATATCTCTGAACTTGTGGGTAGCCATACTAGCATCTGAATTAGGGGGCCTTTTCAAAATGTCTTCTTTTTTACACACTGTCTTACATTTGGAAGGCAGAAATGCATAGAAAGACAACTGGTAATAACACTTGTTCTACTATTCTGTGTTTCCCTAAATCTCTCAATAAAAATGGTACCGTACATGTGTGTGGATAGGCCTTGTGCCCGTGACAGGAAATGGGTCAAACGCAACATGGAAACATCACTTTTTCCACTGAGAACTGATCCTTTTCTTGTAATGTGCCTAGCTGTGGATTTTGAGCCTTACCTCAGCCGACACCTGGAGAAACTTAGAAAACCTATACATTTTTTAAAACTAGACACCCAGGGAAATCCAGGATGGGGTGACTTTTGTGGCTCTCTCCAGGTTCTGTTACCCAGAATCCCTTGCAAACCTCAAAATGTGTAAATAAAAAACACATTTTCCTCACATTTCTGTGATGGAAAGTTCTGGAATCTGTGGGAAGTCACAAACTTCCATGCACCCAGCATTTCCCCAAGTCTTCCAATAAAAATGGTACCTCACTTGTGTGGGTAAGCCTAGTTCACGCGACAGTAAACGGCCCAAAACACAAAGTGGACACATCACATTTTTCAAGTGAAAACTGACCCTTTTTCGCAATGTGCCTAGCTGTGGATTTCAGACACTAGTTAAGCCTAGTGCCCGTGACAGGAAATGGCCCAAAACGCAATGTGGATGCATCACATTTGTACACAGAAAACTGACCCATTTTTTTGCAAAGTGCCTACCTGTGGATTTTGGGCCCTAGTTAAGCCAGGACCTAAGGAAACCTAGTAAAACTGTACATTTTTAAAAACTACACACCCAGGGGAATGGATGACTTGTGTGGCTGTCACCAGGTTGTGTGACCCAGAATCCCTTGCAAACTTCAAACTGTGGGAAAAAAACACATTTTCCTCAAAATTTCTGTGGAGGAAAGTTCCGGAATCTGCAGGGAGCCACAAACTGCCACCCACCCAGGATTCCCCCATGCCTCTCAATAAAAATGGTACCTCACTTGGGTGGTTAGGCCTAGTTCACGAATCAGTAAACAGCCCAAAACGCAACATGGACACATCACATTTTTCAAATGAAAACTGACCCTTTTTCGCAATGTGCCTAGCTGTGGATTTTGCTCCCCCACAAATGGCACAAATTTCCTACCACCCAGCATTCCCCTTGGTCTCCTGATAAATATGATACCTCACTTGTATCAAATGCAGAATCAGCCTAAAAACGTATAATAAACAAATATAGCGCTTAGAGCTCGCTGTGCTATCCCCTCAAACTCTACGTTTTTGGCCTTTCCCAGTTGCAGGAAATGTGTGCCAGCATGGTGATCCCACACAGAAATGTGAGGAAAATGTTATTTTTAGCTAAATTTGAGGTTTGCGGGGTATTCTGGGTAGGAAAACGTTGGGGGACCCACACAACCCACACCTCCCTGGACTACCTCGGTTGTCTACTTTTCAGAAATGTCTGGCTTTGGCACGTTCCCCTAGATGACCACCAAGCCCAGGACCAAAAGCACAGGTGGCTCCCATGCAAAACCATGTATTTTTGTGATCGATAATTTTTAAGTCTCCACAGTACGTTTTGGGCCATTTTCTGTTGCGGTTCCTTGGCCCACCCACACTAGTGAGGTAGCATTTTTATCAGGAGACCTAGGGATTGCTGGGTGGTAGGATGTTTGTGTGGGCTTGGTGATCCCACAAATTTCCCACACAGGAATGTGAGGAAAATGTATATATTTTTTTGCAAAAATTGAGGTTTGCTGGGGATTCTGGGTAAGAAAATGTTGGGGGATCCATGCAAGCCACACCTCACTGGACTCCCCCGAGTGGCTAGGTTTCAGAAATGTCTGGGTTTGGTAGGGTTCCCTAGATGGCCGCCAAACCCGGGACTAAAAGCGCAGGTCACTCCCTCGCAAAACCATGTCTTTTTGTGATCAATAATTTTGAAGTTGCCACAGTACGTTTTGATCCATTTCCTGTCACAGGAACTTGGCCCACCCATACAAGTGAGGTACCATTTTTATTGGCAGACCTGGGGAAACACTGGGTGGTAGGAAATTTGTGTCAGCCCAGTGAGCCCACAACTTTCCCACACAGAAATGTGAGGAAAATGTAATTTTGTTTAGCAAAATGTAAGGTTTGAAGGGGATTCTGGGTAAGAAAACCTTGGGGGATCCATGGAAGCCACGCCTCCCTGGACTCCCCCAGATGTCTAGTTTTCAGAACTGTCTGGGATTGGTAGGTTTTCCTAGATGGCTGCTGAGTCCAGGACCAAAAATGCAGATGACCACCTTGCAAAACCAAGTCGTTTTGTGATCGGTCATTTTTGATGCCTCTACAATACGTTTTGGGCCCTTACCTGTTGCGGGCCCTTGGCCCACCCACACAAGAGGGGTAGCATTTTTATCTGGAGATCTGGGGGAACGCTGTGCGGTGGAAAATTTGTGTGAGCTCAGTGATCTCACAACCCTGCCACACAGAAATGTGAGGGAAACATGTTTTTCTTTTTAGCTAAATTTGAGGTTTGCAGGGGATTCTGGGTAACAAAAAATTAGAAGATCCATGCAAGTCACACCTTCTTGGAGTCCTCTGGATGTCTAGTTTTCAGAAATGTCTGGGTTTGGTAGGTTTCCCTAGCTTGCCCCCAAGCCCATGACACAAAACGCAGCTGACCCCATTGCAAAAACAGGTTGTTTTGTGATATATAAGGGGCACCTGCCTTTGGCGGCCATCTAGGGAAACCTACTAAATGCAGACATTTCTGAAAACACCTGGGGGAGTGCAGGGATGTGTCGTTTGCATGGATCTACCAAAGTTTTCTTACCCAGAATGCCCTGCAAACCTCCAATTTAGCTAAAAAGGCACATTTTCCTCACATTTCTGTGTGGCAAGGTTGTGATATCACCGCACCGGCACAAATTTCCCACCACCCAGTGTTCCCCTCACTCTCCTGATTAAAATGATACCTCACTTGTGTGGGTGCCCAAAGCAGAGTGAGCCTAAACTCTTATTAAAAAAAAAAACTTTCCTTTTGGCCCCACTTTGGTTCCCCCTCATTTTTCTTTTAAAGGTTTTTAGGTTCTCTGCTTTGGGCACCCACAAAAGTGAAATATCATTTTAATCAGGAGACCAAGGGGAACCCTGGGCCGTGGGAAATTTGTGCCGTGTCAGTGATTCCTCAACTTTTCCACAAAGAAATTAGGCCTGGGCGTTGAACTCCGCTCCGTTCACGGAGTTTGCGGAGTTTTCAGCACTCTGCGCTCCGCGGAGCTCGCGGAGTGCAGAAAACTCTGCTTTGCATAGTGAAGCAGAGTTTTTTCCACGCTCGCGAATGGTAAGTTCGCGAGCGCGAGCTGCCGCTCGGGTTGCATTTCTATCCGAGCGGCAGGAAGACCAGCGCGAACAGCAGTTTGCACTACACTCCGCCACTTGCGGAACTTCGCAGAGGTTTTTTGTAACTTCGCGGAGTTCCACGTAGCAAAACTCCGCAACTACACCCAAGCTTAACAGAAATGTGAGGAAAGTGTGACTTTTTAGCTAAATGTAAGGTTTACAGGGGATTCAGGGTAATAAACTTCTGGAGGATCCATGCAAGCCACACCACCAACCAAGTGCCATCCATGCACACCACCAGCCAAGCGCCATCCATGTACACCGCCCGCCAAGTGACAGACCACACACACCACCAGCCAAGCGACAGTCCACACACACCGCCAGCCAAGCAACAGACCACACACACCGCCATACATGTGAAATCCATGCAGACTGCTAGCCAAGGGACAATCCACACACACTGCCAGCCAAGCGCTAGTCCACACAAACTGCCAACTAAGTGCAAGTTTTCACACACAACTCCAGCAAAATGCAGGTTCACACACAGCCAGCCAAACTCCAGTTCACACACACACACAGAAACGTTTGCTTGTGTCCAGTGGTCTTCCGCCCCCTTGGGGGCAGATGAGCCTAAAAATAATGCTGTTCTGCCTCCAAGGGAAGGCAGAAGCAGCCAAAATGTGTTCACAAAAAAACGGTAGCAACCCTTGCCTAAGTGGCCACTCCCTGATATGCCCATTAACATATCTCTGGTGCCCAGTGGGCTTTTTTCCCCCTCGGAGGCAGATCGGGGGCTATTGCCCCAGTCTTTCTGCTCCAAGGGGGGGCAGAAAGACTGGGGCTTTTTGGGGGGGAGGGGGCATTGACATTGCCCATTAGTGGCAGCCCACACCTCTCTTTTATAAAAAAAAAACCTCCCTGTTGTCTAGTGTGCTTTCTGCCCCCTGGTGGCAGATCGGGGGTAAGAACTCCCATCTGCCACCTCAAGGTGGGCAGAAAAAATGTCCCTTTTTTGTTTGGGGGCATTTGCATGCCCATTCTGGGCAGCCCCCACCCCTCTTTTAGATAGAAAAAAAATCCCTGGTGTCTCGTGGGCTTTCTGCCCCCCGGAGGGCAGATCGGGGGTAATAACCAACATCTGCCTCCGGGAGGCAGAATGACTGTCCCTTCTGCATTGGGCAGTGGGGCATTGGCATTGTGGGCAGCCCCCACCCCTCTATTATTAAAAAAAGAAACAATCCTTGGTGCCTAGAGGGCTTTCTGCCCCCGGGGGGCAGATCAGGGGCTATTGCCCCCATCGGTGCCCGGGGGGGTAAAAAATACTGTGTCAATATTTGAGAGGGGCCGGGATATTATAATGCCCATTTATAGCAGCCCCCCCTTACTTTGCGTACAAAAAAACCTCTGGTGTCTAGTGTGCTTTCTGCCCCCCCGGTGTGGGCGATTGGGGGCAATTACCCCATCTGCACCCCCGGGGGGGCAGAAAGACTGTGCCAATATTGTAGAGACATGGGGCATTATAATGCCGATTTAGGGAAGCCCCCACCCCTAAGTTTGTGTGCAAAAAAATCCCTTGTGTCTAGTGGGTTTTGTGACCCCCTGGGGAGGGGAGATTGAGGGCTATGGCCCCCATCTGCTTCCCAGGGGGTGAAGAAAGACAGTGCCAATATTTTGAAGGGTTGGGGACATTATAATGCCCATTTAGGGCAGCCCCACCCCTAAATTTGCAGGGGGAAAAATCCATGGTGTCTAGTGTGCTTGGAGGGCAGAAAGACTGATTGTTGCCAAAATGTAATTGCCCTTGCCCAAGGGGCCACTCCCCCCTCCCTGGTGCCTAGTGGGTGGATCCCTGCTTGGGGATCGCCCTCCTGTGGTGATCCCCAAGCAGGGATCCACTAGGGAAAGGAGAGATTCTCCCCTTTTCAATGATACCTCTCCTATTTGCCTACGTGCTCAGGGGGCTGAGATAGCCCCCTGAGCACGTAGGCAGTGAAACTGAAATGAACCGATTTGCTCATTTCAGTTTTGGTTTCAGTGTAATGAAGTAGGCGCACCATGCGCACCGCTTGTCACTACACTTAAACAAAAAATATGCTTTAGGCAGCTGGAGAAGCTCTTCCCCAGCTCCCGAGGCTCAAAGAAAAAAAGAAAATCCCTCTGCTCTTCACAGCAGAGGGATTTCTTACTGCTGTGCCGAGGACGTAATGGTTACGTCCTTGGCACAGTAGCACCGCAGCCAAGGATGTAATCATTACGTCCTCGGCATGAAAAGGGTTAATTTACCCTGTGCACTCAACGGTAGAGACCATATCTTGTGTTTGACCAGTTCATAGCCTTCCTTCACCTAATAACATGCTCAAAGCCTTTTGTCGCCCCAACTCTTTCTTGAACACATCAGGAAAGGAGGATAGTAGTTCTACTGAACAATATTCTCCAACTCCCCCAGCCACAAAACCTATTGGGAACACCCAGGTTTCAGTATAATATCTAAACATCCCTGGTGGTGCCATACCAGAATACCAGGTCCTTCCACCAACAAATACACTTTCCCATGTATCAACCTGTTTCTGAATTTGGTGGAAGTTTAAAAAAACATCCAATATCAATCTTGGATCCATTATACTCCTCAGGATTTATATTGGTAAGAATGAGATCATGTTATAAATCTTCTTTTTGACGTGAGCAAGTGAGTTAATGGTGATCGTTGACCCAGTATCTGTCATTAAAGGAAAACCATAACACCCCAATACAGAAATCCCAAATTGGATCTTTCGCAAAAGGAACATCTGCTTCAAGGACACTCACACATAATACCAAATTATTAATTTTTTAATTTACCCCTTGGTCTTCTTGCAACTCTGCTACTGTGTTAACTCTGACAGGGGCCCTAGAAGAACAACAGACCCTGGCAAAATGCCCCAAGGATCCACATTTCATACATCTTTCCCTCTTTGCTGGACACAATTTAAAAGATACAAGGTGACTTTTTGAACCAGAACCTAAAACATATACTCTTGGAGTTGCTATTCTTCTACCTAAACAATGCATCTTTTCTTTTTCAGGGTTGATGTTTACACTCTTAATAGTAAACACTGCGTCTTCTGAGGAATTGTTCAACATTATAGCAAATTCTTTAGAGTTTTGAATGCTATTAGCAATGTCAATTGCCTCATCCAAAGAAGGATCCTTGCATGTTAGTAGTCTCTCTTGAATTTTCTTGTTGAAGCACCAAGTGACTAATTGGTGTCTAATTAGTTGTTCAGTGAAATTTGAGAATTCACATTTGGAAGTTAGTGCTTTCAAAGATGCCAAGTACATGTCTATGGTTTCACTGGCTTGTTGTTCGTAGGAGAAAAATGTATGCCTCCTAACTAGTAAGTTGAGTGGTTTCGAAAAATTTCTTTCAAGTCTTTTCACTGCTTTTTTGTACTCATCCAGTTCATCCTCAATGTCACATGAAACAAATATGGTAGGGGTTCGAAAACGTTCTAAACTTCTAAACCAAGAGATTGCTTCAGAAGCCATCTTTATCTATCTGACTTGAATTTAAAGACATCTATTGTTCCCAGATATGCATTGAATGCCCTGAACCACTCTTTCCACCTGATAGGAGGTTCTCCTGGAAATTGTAAAAATGATGGTGGTGGATCAATAGACTGTATCCCAAAATAGATATGGTGAACAAGGCAGAGAAAAACAAATATAGATGTTACTTAGAAAAGAATGATTAGGGAAATGGCTGATGATGAAAATCAAGTGTAATCTGCCAAAACGCGAAAGGGAGCGGTTGTAATGTAAAGTTGCACTTGGTTATTGCAAAGTGATCAGCAGATGGTGAGAAAAACTGTTCTGCAATGAATTTCTAAAGAAAACGAGCGAATTATCAAAGAATTTGGGACGAAGCTGAATCCAAAATAGCCACCAAGATCTCGGACCGATGCCCAATTCAAATTGGCACCCAAAATGTTATTTTGAGTTTGGGCCAATGCCCAATCCAAAATGGCCACCAAAGTATAGTCCCAAATTGAAGACTGAATCCAACATAAAATGGCTGCTGGAAATTCCAAGGCAAGAGGGGAAAAACACCGCTGCTGCCTCCACAAAGAATATTCCCTTACAGCTTATTAAATAGGCCTCTGGTGCAGGAATGAAGCTGCAGAGTAAGTTAAGCCATCGTCGCCAGTGTCGCAGGGAGAATAAACAGCATCAGAGGCATTCAGGTAAGCTTTAATGGAGATTCTTAGGCCCACAACAAAGGGGCAGCAACAGGAAAGCTGAATTGCAGCTTTAATGGTCTCCTCTCATGCTCGGACCCCTCCAGAGCCCGCATCACAACACAATCAGGCTCCAGAATGCTTGGCACCTGAAGGAGAACCATGAGCAAAAGTGTGAGGCACAACATAAACCTTTATGGTTTTAGCAATCTACTTCTTTTTGTTGTTACTGTGGGGCAATATCTTCTTCACTGTCAATGGAATACTAATGAATTTGTGATTTCAGCCTAAGTTTGAGACAAAGGCTTCTCTGGGTAGAGATAGCGGAGTTTCGAGATTGCACCAAGATTAGTGTGGCACAGAGACTATCCTTATCTTATCTTGGTATTTGTAGTTACAAAGTTAAAGAAGCAGAAACTGTACTCATTTAGAGCACATTGCTAAATCAGGAGGCAAGCCTTTCAGCTCAAATAACAGTTCTTTTGGGCTTTCGCCATTTTCTAAATTATTTGAATTACATTTAGACGTGAGAAACTGTGACATCCTTGTCACATGATTTTGCACATTTTTACCACCAGGATTCATAGATGATTAGAGGGCATCCTCTTAGCATGCTTTCACACACTGGTATCTTGTTACTTATGTTATACAAGTGCATCACGCTATTGGTAATCATTAACCACATAATTTGTGCAACAGTAATATGTGTGGATAAGGAGCACTCAAATTAAGAGCCAATATATTGTGGAATGCAAAAGCACTGTCTGCCAATGATTCATTAGACTTGCATGTTATACCTAAAATAGAGAGATTGGAGTTTGCAAATGTGCTAATTCAAAAGGGAATATGACAACATTTTAATGGAGAAATAATAAATCAGGGCTATTTAACCTTGCATGCATCAGTAAAAGCAAATGTAATATGTCTTGGTTTGTTTTCACCCTTCAAAAATGTTTGTTCCCTTCACACTTCAACATTGAGCTAAATGTTAAAATGCTGCTGGATTTTGGGACACATACTTATAGTTTGGTTCTTAAACAAATATGTTTATTTAGATATTCTAAATTGTACAGATACGTTCATTAACATATGCATTACAGATTATTTTTCATGTTATAGTCTTCTCCTTTAAAACACTCCTGTTCCTGAAGGAAATTGTGACTAGGTTTGAGATCTATCTCTTTGATGCAGGAAAAAGGAAAATAAAACGTTTTAAAATATATAGCAGGTTGCCCCAAGAACTTGTCAAGAGGCCTGTAATATCAGTGGTGGCTGCTGCCCATTCTAAATGGTGAGGCAGTGCGGGAAAAAATAAATAAAAAGTAAACATACACTTACCTTCTGCTCCCCCGCCGCTCTCTGCCCTTCTCTCATGTTATTACTCCCAGCATGAGAGAAGTGCTGGGATTGGGCAGAGCTGGACAGTCTCATGCTCCAGCAGTGAATAGAAGCCTGTGCTCCAGAGCCCTGCAGATATCGCCAAGAAATAGCATGGAGATATACAAGTGTGCATGTCGGTTTGGCTGGCCGTTGACTTTCAGTGCCCACTACTCTTCCTCCCCCTGCTGGTGAATGCAAACAGGCACGCCCCGCCCCAGACTCGCTGACTTCGCAGCTCGGCTGAGTCAATGAACAACAGAATGATAATAAAAGTGTTTTATTATCATTTTATTTTTTCATTTTCTTCTTATAAGCAGTGGGGCGATGCTCCTCTGCCATAGGACGAGCTGCCCCTGTCTAATTTCCTAATTATCTATCCCAACTGTTTCAAGGTTATGGGGGTGCAACAGCAAACTAACCCCCCCCCCCCCCCAACCCTTAGTTCCAGAGCCATTGTTAAGTGGATTCCTTCCGGAGGCATACTGCAAGGAGTTGCAGGATTATAGCTTCATTATTTATTTAAAATTACAAGGAGATGCAACCCCATCTAAGATCCACTCACATAATTCTCTCATAAAAATGTTGTGCACCGTGATATGATAAACCTATGTTTTAAAATTATCATTTAAACATTACCTTCAAGTCAGCTTTCATATGAGAGGCAATAACCTAGTGGCAGAATATTTGATTTATTCAATTCCACCCGGAAAATATTATTGCATGATCACAGATTTTCCACTGAGGTAGGCGGTGTCTGAAAACTCGAGTCTTTGCTAATTTGCATTTTTGTAATCAAAATCTAAAAGAATGAAAAGCATTTCTCAAACAACCTGCAAAGCATAGTTATTGGAAGTCAAATATCAACACTAGGGAATTGATTACTTTCCCCTTTCTAGCTAAAATCTTACAGAGGTATGCGTTTACACTATGGCAGACAGCAGACAGAAGATGGCAGCTGTTGAACATATGGAAATCATTCACTTGCACCATGTTACCCTTTGGAAATATTGCTCTCACATTTGCAATCCTATTGATAGATTTATTTCAGTACTCCACCGTTGGCAAGCTTCTAGGTGACATTTGCTCCACTGCTTCCATCTCAGCTTCCCAAACTTCTGAAGCGGGTTGCAACACTGTGTTATGTTTTTTGACAGGTTGGTTTATTCCTTAATTCCTTGATTCGCGCTCCTGCACTAAATATGGCAATGCCCCAAATCTAAGAGAGAAGGCGCAGAAAAAAAATCTGTCGGAATTCAAGTCTTGTAGTCCTTTACCGGTGCTTAATGAAGTTTCCAACGAACGAAGGTAAACATCGCTGAACTAATTGCTGAAGAACTCATAAGCAGCTGGTTGCAATAGTATATGTAATAAACCACTCTGACATTCGAGTGACCCTCCTGAGATGTATAAAGGTTAGAAAAACCATATTAGGACATCCCAATGGTGCTCCTGATATCATACTATAAACAAGCAACAGATTATATATTTTGCAAGTTCTTATTTTTGCAATAGCTTAGTATGGAGAAATTAAGTACAAAAGAACACAAGGCTATGAGGTTGAAGCATAAGAAAATATAAACTTGTCTGAATTACCTGATGATCTGATCAGCACTCTGATATTCTTCAGATGAAATGCCATAAAATGCAATAGATTTAAAAACCTAGTCAGCTGCTTCCATAAACAGGAAACTTTTATGCAATTTCCTTCAAATAATTCCCCTTTCTATTACTCAGCTGCAATGCGCGCACAGATTACATAAGCAGCCCAAATAGTCACATTCTTAAAGTAAACCCGTAGACGCATTAGTATACTTACAGTTTGAGCAAAAACTGGAAATTGCTCTTAAGCACCACCAGGTAGCAACCGAGGTCACGCCTGTGTGTCCTTTGTAAAAGGAAATATTCTTTTTAATTACAGTGATAGATTTGAGACTTTGAAAGTCAGCTGTAAATGTTCAGTAGCTTATAATATCCTACAAGGCAAATTGACATTTGTAAGGCTGCTATATTTCTGCATGAATGCCTAACTAGCCTGAATTGGTAGCTTAATTTGTTCTCTTTGGCTGCACCTGCTGTTACACACCCTACTTGCTGGTGAAGAGGTGGACCAACTGATCAGGCAGCCAACCCCCAATGTCACATCTGTTTGTCATCACATATTATGACTTTTCTTTTCTTCTGGTCTTGCAAACATAGTAGAGCCTATATCTCCAGGAGTGGACATGTTTTTAATCCTCTGGGGGCATAATTGGGCGATTTTTGTGAGAATTTCAGAGAGGGAGAGTTCTAAGCAAAGGTTAAAGCTTCAGTTTTGTAAAAGCTGAAGCCAAATGAACTTTGGCATCCTTTTTAGGACGAGTTAGACCGATAACGTGCAGCCCCTTCAGAATGATTCGCTTGTCTATTATAGTTCAAAATGTATTGCACACCTCTCTCAAGGGAAAAATATGAGCAATCAGAATAGAGAGTAAGGTGTGCCACTGTTTGCTGAAGGAATTCCCATCAGTCTGATAAAGGACTGGGCAACGGTTTCTCTCGTTTTGCCTATGACATCTGCACTTGATAGAATGATACAAGGGCTAGGAAAGCAAGCCCATTATAGACTGACAAGAACAAAGGGCGTTTGTGTCTTTCAAAAAGGGGCCTGCCTGCTGTAGGCATGGCTCTCCTGGGGCAAGAAGCATGTGGAAGATTCTGTGTCCATGTTGAACAAAACCAGGAAACTGCTGGCAACCGTATATTTGCTGTGGACCTGATTGAAAGTTGTGAGAAGACTCCTTACAACTTAATCTCTTGGCTTAGGATGCAAGACGCCTTCACTGAAAGTTTATGTGCTTTTTGAGAACCAATGAAGAAGTAACTTCTCCTGAAAATGTAAACTTGTTTTATCTCTGGAGGGTGGGGACATACTGAAAAACGTACTCAAAAAGATGCAACTTCAATGGCTAGATTTTCCTGGTTTGTACAACTCAGCAATTTTGACCACAACGTCCCAGGCTACTGAGAGACGTGGAAAAAAGGATATCCAGCCTTGTACAGTTTCATCTGTCACAGCTAGAATTTCCAACCTCCAGAAAAGTACCAAAGTTTGAAGGTAACATTTTGACTTAAACAAACTGAAAACATCTGCTCAAACTACCTTCATCACTTGCCAGCCACAAATTGTGGTTACATCCGGATCCGGTATAAATCTTGAGGTGCAGACGAACCTAGTTCCATCACTAGTCAGCCAAAGATGGTGTTTAAGTTCCAGTCAATTGCATCACAATGACCTACAATGATTTTATATTTCCTATTGAAAGTTTGTTTTGTAATTTTATAGAACCTGATAAACAAATCCAATATTCTTCCTTCTAGCTGAAGTCATTTGAAGAAAAAAATCTTCCTTTAAGCTAAATTGTTTTAGGAATTTTAACATGCTTTATTTTTAACTGTAAGGTTGCTTTGGCATTGCTATTCATGTGTCAAGTGCAATTTTCTCTGAGGAAGACCTAGCTACTTGCAACAAGTTTAAGATTCCTCAATTAAACTGGCATACCTCATAGGATCTCGATGGTTTTTCCACTGTGAGAGCTTACCTCCTCAATTTCTCAAAGTAGACCTTCAGGGTCATTGTGAATAAGAGCACTTGTAATACATGTCCATTTAAATTGTGAGTCACAATCTAAACACAAAATATTTTTATATCCATTGTCTTCACCACAAATCTATTGACCTTTCTAGCATCTCAGTATGATAATTATTGTTTCCATTGCCTGAGTACTGGGAAGCCTGTGTCTTGTAAAACACCAAATGCCAAGCTTTTATGAAACAGGCATACTAATAAAAAACAATCACATAAAAATGTATCTTGGTAAGTTACCTAGCTCTGATGTTTTGCACCTCATCCAATCTTTGATAAACATTCTAATATCTTCCAGGCCCAGTCTTCCTGAGATAAATGTAACATGCCAAGCCCCACTAGACATCCCAGCAGTGTCCCTTGCCAAGTGTTCAGACTTTCTTATAGATACTACTGAAATATTGGTGAAAGGCCTCTCCATTGGTACTAGAAAGGTTCACTACTTCTTGGCTGCAAATCTGTGTTTGGTCTGCTTCAGATTTCAAGCTAACACATCCCGTTAACTTTTCATATGGACAACATTGAAACTTACTACCTTCTGTTTGTTTTCAGCAGATCTCATCTAGCCTATTTAATTATTCTGCCCACAGTGTCTCAAGCTTTCTGAGTGAAAAATCCCCATCTTCCGTTTTTTTTCTTACCATGCATGTCTGACTGAAACTAGCTTGTACCTCCTCATCTGCTTTTTCATCTTGCATTAGTATTCCTGTTTTCTCTGTCATTCCATACCAATACTTCAAATACCAGTTCTATAAAATATGCCCTAAATACCTCCCATTAAACACAACAGGGGGGAACCCGTAAACCCAGTTGAGAACTGGTTATATGTATAAACATAAGACAATGTCTCAACAGGTAATACTACAGTGACAATTTGTACTAAGTAAATACATTTTCAAGAGGAGGAAAAAAAAAGTGAGAAAAACCAAGGGTAGACTATTAAAGTCTGTATTCAATAGTCGGCATAAGAAACAATTCGGAGAGCAATACTATAATCACCCATAAGTAAGGGTAATCAAAACAAAAGGGTACACGTAGTGCTCATGAAAAGGTGAACGGTGCATGTGTGGCACATGACAAGATGAAAGCAAATAGCGAGAGGGCATTACTTAAAATGGTACAGAACATGAATACTGAGGGGAATCATTTTGCAGAAGTATGTTAAGTGCCAGAGGCCGTAAGTCTGCTGAATTCTGTTGACAGCATTTTGACCTGTGTTATGTCAGGTGTTCATCAGGACAAGGATTAAATAAATCACTTGAAATTGCTGTTAGAAGGAGAACAACAGGAAGAGGGAAAGAATGAGAGAGGGGCCTGGAGGGTATGTACAAGCCAGAGAATCAACAGACCAGAAGATAGCTACCTGTGCATAGTCTGTAAACCTGTAAGGGGAAAAACAGGGCTTGTGTTAATTGCTTGGAGAGGGAAGGCTTAGCATGACATTGGACTATACTAG
Source organism: Calotriton arnoldi (assembly GCA_963921515.1). Taxonomy (NCBI): domain Eukaryota; kingdom Metazoa; phylum Chordata; class Amphibia; order Caudata; family Salamandridae; genus Calotriton; species Calotriton arnoldi. Next base: position 259,692 of record CAWUFW010004711.1, read on the forward strand.
TGTAAGTGGACAAGGACTTACATGTGTGTACAGGTCCAGAGAGTGACACAAGAACTCACTGTGAGGTTAGAGGTCCAGATAATGACAGGTGTGCCAGATGTACCTGAAGTACCGATAGTGTGCCCGAGAGCTACACTACTAATAAACCTGCAATGAGAAATGAGTATGTGCCATAAGAGAATCAAGGTACATGGAGTGGGAACTGTGTACCACAATGTGGGGAAAAAGGGCTTAAGTTTACCATAGGAAATGAATGATGTCCAACCATTATAATTCAATTAGACCGCGTGGAATGCAGTTAGCGGTATTAGGACCGGCGCAGCACGGTGAGCAACATGGTGTCAAAACCACTGCGAATGACTAAACAGAAGCACATCAAAAACACTGTCTGGTGCAGGGGATTGAAAGCGCCTTGTGAGAGGATACTTACTGGGGGTTGAGAAGGAATCAAACCCTAGTTGGAAGCTTCTGCGAGTAACAGTGCTTCAGGGCAGGCGAGCACTCTGCCAATGCTGGTGCTCTGCTCACCTAAGGGCCAGCGAGCCAGTCCGGAAGTTATAGCAACATGTGTCAGACGGGGATCTGGATCACGTGTGTTTAAGTGAGGGGCTGATGCCGAGAGAGTACCACGGGGGCACCAAGAAGTGAATGTCCTAAGTAGGAGAAATGGAGAGGGGCTCAGAGTGGCCTGAGTAGAAGAGAAGCCCAGGCTGGGCATAAAAAGAACAGTATATGACATAGTTACAGTCATTTATATATACACCATAGTTAAATGTTTTAAGGAACACAAGATAAATCATAAACAAAACAAGAATCATCGATGAAAAAGAACTAAATATCAAGTTGCAATTACATTTGGCCAACTAGAAATCAATTTGGATAAAAAATAATATAGCATGTTGAGTTATGTACACAAAACTTAACTTATGGATAAGATGAGTATGGAATGGTTGCATGAAAGAGCCTAGCACATAAGTTAAAAACCAGCTGGTAAATCGGAAGGGAGGACAATTATATTTATATGATCAGACCTTGAGTAATGACTGTATAGTTCCACTAATCTAGTGTATTTCATTCTTGGTTTACAGAGTTAAAGCCTGTGATCCACCAGCACTCACACCGCTGTAGCAATTGGGATGGATCTCCACAAAGTAATAGAAGGAACTGTTAATCTATGACTTGCCATGTAAAGACTGTTTTCGTGTAGTTAATTGCGAGGAAGTTTGAATCAAGGGGGGGTGGCATTTTCCACTTTACATCTGATGCGACTCTTGTGCTGAACGATGTGTTGTTTTACCATTTGGGTAGGTTGGCCAATGTATACAAGGTCACATGGGCAATGTAGAGCAGGAATGGCATTTGAAGTACGACAATTACTCAATTTTTTCCAATGGAAAGTTTAGTTACCTACTTTGAAGTCTTTTCTGTTGGATGTGAGTGGGCAGGCAATACACTTCTGACATTTGTAATGACCAACATCAAGGGGTAATCCCCAGGCTGTTGTGATGGAATGTGTGTAATTGGCATTAGTATTACACATTATGGCTATGGACAAAATGGTCGGCCAAGTTGCTATCTCTTTTGTAGGAAAAAGGTGTGGTTCTGAGAAGGGTGTCTGAGTGCATAGTATGTCCCAGTTTCTCTTTATTATCTTGCTAATCTTGTCACTGGAAGGGCAGAAGGTGGAAACAACGGGTACGCGTTTGTTCTGGCTTTTTGGCCAGGCCAGAAACGCACATTCCATTGCAACACCCTGGGGATTACCCCAGTTGTGAGTTATTACAATTGTCAGAATTGTATTGTCTGCCCAATCACATTAAACACAAAAGACTTCAAAGACTATTTCTTTAGCGGTGGAATGCAAGACAGTGGTCCTGCCTACACTGAGTCCGTGTATACAGTCTCTGGCACTAAGAAAGGGGTTGAATAAATTGGGTCTTATTAATTTTTATAACTCACCATCATGTCCCAAGGGTGGGTGCAATATCACTATGTTCGGTTCTTTTATAAGACAACACTGTAATACTGCTCTTCAAAATCTTATGATTGCTGGGGACTTCAACATCCACCCATGTGGAGTCCCAGGGGCAGCAATGTTGGCCGATCTAGGTTGTCCACGTGTGAGGGGAATTCATTTCAAACACTCTTCACAGGGGGACATGCTGAAAGATCTCATCCACGAATTTGATTTAATGTCTCTTTTATCATTATGTGACCCCCGTAGTACGGCTGTTGTTCTCTCATTCAAAGGGAGAGGCGGTGGTTCACTTATCGATTTTATATTAATCTCATCATCTGTAAAAGGTTTATTTGCAGGATTCAAGATACAAACAAGCGCCCATAGTGACCAGAACCCCTTGTGTGTTGAAATCCGAGGTCCCTTACTGTTGCCTAAAGGAGGAGCTGGGCAAAGTGGGTCTGTGTGACCTACAGACGGCAGAATGCGGCTAAAGTGGTCACAGATCTCCCCAGGTGTATTTTACAAGTCAGTGAAAGACTCATGTGCCAGCGAGTTAGCACTGTGTACCTCATCGCATACATCCCCGGGGGAGGTCATTAGTGCTTATAATACCATCTCTGTTAAAGTAGGTGACCTTTTAAGTATCCCAGCCCGACGCCCGGCCACCCAGATCCCTAGATGGTTTGACTCCTCCTGTTCTCTGGCAGCTAGAAAGTTGCGGGAAGCCTTAAACAGTAGTCCAAGAAATCAGACCCTGGTCAGATTGTGTTGAAGAGACTACAAACTGGAACTGGCCAAATGCAAGACTGCTTTGAAGGAAGAGGCATGGAGGGGGTTAATTGAGGCTAGCACGTTGAGGAATAGTTCAAGACTTTGGAGCATTATTAATAGTCCCTTTCTAAATCATGATGAAGGCTGTGCAGTAGATGCACATATTACAGAGGACGAGTGGGTGCTCCATTTTGAAATCATGTTCGAGAGCCCCGCCGAGCTAAATCGCCTGCCAAACCAAGAGACAGTCATTGCTGATCTGGCCTTTAGTATAGAAGAGATCGAGTAGGGTATCGTCGGGCTGACTAATAACAAAGCCCCAGGACCCGACGGTATCCCTCCGGATCTCTTCAAATCAGATCCAATCTTTTGGGCTCCGGTCCTTGCTGCAGTAGCCAATGCTGCGGCAAGGACAGGCTGCCCTGAGTCTTGGGCTACCTCGACCATTGTGCCAGTTTTTAAAAAGGGTAATCATGATAGTACACACTGTTACAGACCAATTTCGCTGTTGGACTCGGTGGTTAAGGTGGTGGGCCGAGTGCTTCTAGATAGGTTGACTAGCTGAACAGAGGAACACGCCACGTTATCAGATGTTCAGTATGGGTTCCGCCCAGGCTGGTCTAAGGTGGCCCAGTGCCTTAACCTAACCATGATTCTTAACAAATACACGTTGCCCGTTCTGGCACCATTTATCTTGCATTCATGGATCTGTCATCTGCATTTGATCGCATGAATGGGATCAAACTTTGGCAGTCCATGATTGATATCGGGGTAGACAGGAACATTGTTTATTTTTTAGAAGATCTTCACGCGTAACTAAGGCCTACGTTAGATTCTCGCAGGACTTAAGAGTCTCACGTAATTTTGACATAATGAGAGGTGTACGTCAAGGGTGCATTCTAGCACCCTTTTTGTTTAACTTATACATTAATGATTTAGATAAAGCCCTATTGTTAACAGGGGTAGATTATCCGCATGTCAGCCGACGTGGTCTCCCAGTCCTTCTAAACGCGGACGACGCGGCCCTTATATCTAGGACCGCTAGGGGGCTACAAACCCTGCTTGACGCATTCTCTGCCTTTATGTCAGAGCGGGATCTTTCTATAAATGACTCTAAATCCTACGTTATGCAGTTGGGTGTCCACCCAAAAAAATCCTCTCAATTTAGGGTTGGTTCTGCCAAAGTACCCTGCACTGATGTCTTTTCGTACTTGGGGGTTGTAATGGACGAGCAGATGAAATGGGGCCCTTTAAAACAAAGAAAGAGGAGAGACCTGGTGCGGGTGATTGCGGCTATTTTTAATTTTGCTTCGAAATTAGGAAAGAGACCTACCGCAGCACTTTTAAAGATCTATCAGGCCAAAAGTGTTGCAACAGCTTCTTATGGTAGTGAAATATGGGGGCACGTTACCACAGATGACCTACAAGTAGCTGAGAATGCATTCCTGAAACGCTTGTTGGGCGTCCCGCGTGGTACTTCCAATTTAGTGGTACATGAAGAATGAAGCCTTACTTGAGTGACACATTGGCCCTCTGACCCTTAACCTTCTGGATCAAAATCTGGTTGAGTGAGGGATCTTCATTGAGTTAACAGATTTTAAAAGAATGTATGACCCTTGACCATGCCCTCCGCATACCATGGCTCAGATATATCAAGAGCAGTTTTGTAAGGTTAGGAAGAGCCGAATTGTATACTAACCCTGAATTGGTAACTAAAAAGGATGTCGGGTTAATAAGGGAGTCTTTTAGCAGTTTAAGGAAACTGGAGAGGGAAGAACTGGAGCTGAAGAAACCTAGTGTTCGTAAATTCTTAATGTTGAAAACAACGCCGTTAGCTAAGCCTTATCTCTTGGGGGTTTTAAGTATTTATGAACGATTCTTTCTAACTAGGTTTCGCCTGGATCTTTTCCATTTTTTGCTGGCTATCCCTAGGAAGGTCTAGCAGAGGCCAGGTGTTAGCACCCTGTGGCTGCGACGGTGAGTCTCCACAGGATCTGCTACACTTCACATTATTTTGTAAACTATATGAAGTCCCCCGGAAAACTTTTATCGTTCCGATTTTAAAGAGGATGAATTTTACACAGGCCCATCCAGCTTTTATTTATTTACAATTGTTGCATGATGAATGTATTTTTTTTGTTCTCAGTTACCTGAAATCTGCTATGAAGGCCAGGGCTTGCCTGGATTAAATGTCAGTAACAGTCAGGGTCTATGTTACTCCAACGATACACATACTTTAGAAAAGGCCTCGGGACTCACTCTTTTAACTGTTTTAATTTTTTTATTGAGGGTCAAGGGTACACATACCTAACTTTACACCTCAGGTTTTGAATCAACATGGACTCTTGTGGCAGGTGATTTAATTGTGATGAAAATGTGTTATTATTTTATGATATTTTTATGTATTGATAACTTTTAATCGTGATGAATTGTGTTATCATTTTATGACATTTTTATGTATTGATAACTTTTATGGTTTTATATGCTGAAACCGAATAAAGTTGATTGATTGATTGATTGACTTCAAAGTGGGAAACCAAACTTTCCCTTTGAGGTAATTGAGTAATTGTCATACTTCAAATGCTATTTACACTATAAGTTGTCCATGAGGCCCAACTACTCAACAACAATGCATCGTTCAGCACAAGAGTCCCATCAGATGTAAAGTGGAAAATGCCCCCCTTGTTTCGCACTTCCTCGCAATGAACCGCATGGATACTGCCTTCACCTGGTAAGTCATAGACCAACCGTCCCTTTCATTGCGTGTTGGAGTCTATCTCAATTGCTACAGTCATGAGAGTGCTGGTGAACCACACGCTGTATTTCTGTAAACCAAGAATTAAATACACTAGATGAGTGCAACAATACGGTCATTACTTTCCTATACATATAATTATCCTCTCCTCAGATTTGCCGGCTGGTATTTCTATAATTTTAACTTATGAGCTAGGCTCTTTCATTCAACCATTCCATACACATCCACAAGTTATGTTTTGTGTACATAACTCTAGATGCTATATTATTTGAGACCCCAACTGACTTCTAATTGGTCAAATGTAATTGCAACTTCGTATGTAGTTCTTTTTCATCTATGATTCTTGTTTTATTTATGATTTATCTTGTGTTTCTTATAACATTGAACTATGGTGTTTATATAAATTACTGTAACTATGTCATATACAGTTCTTTTTATGCCCAGCTTGTGCTTCTTTTCGACTCAGGCCACTCTGTGCTCCTCTCCATTTCTCCTACTGAGGCCATGCACTGCCTGGCGGCCCGGGGGTACTCCTCAGCATTAGTCCTCACTTATACATATGTGGTCCAGATCCCTGATTGACACGTGTTGCTAAAACTTCTGAATGTCTTGCTCGCCTTTAGCTGAGCAGAGCACCCACACTGGCAGAGCGCTCGCCTGCCCCGAAGCACTCTTACTCGAGAGGCTTCCAACTATGTTCTGATTCCTTCTCAACCCCCGGTAGGCTTCCTCTCATACAGCACTCTGATCCCCTTCATGGGACAGCACTTTTGATTTACTTCTGTTTAATTATTCATTTGCAGTGGCTTTGACACTATGTTGCTTGCCGGGCCGGTCGTAATATCGCTATCCACATTCTGTGTGGTCTAATTTATTTAGAATGATTGGACATTCATTATTTACCTGCAGTAAGCTTAGGACCTTTTTCCCCACATTGCTGCACACAGTTCCCACTCCCTGTACCTTGATTCTACTATGGCACATGCTCATTTCTCATTGAAAGTTTATTGTTAGAGTAGCCCTCGAGCACACTATAGGGCGATCCACACCTAGTACTCCAGTCATTATCCGGACCTCCAACCTCACAGTGAGGTCTTGGGTACCTTTCTGGATCCGTACCCATGTGTAAGTCTTTGCCCACCTTCACAAGCATAGTCCAATACTGTGCTAAGGGTCCCTCTCTAAGGGGCATATTATCAAGAACGGAGTTCAAAATTATCGCCGGTTTAGCGGCAGAAAACTGCTGCTAAAGCGGCAATAATGGGCTTGATAATATGCCCTTGAGAATTCCAATAGAAGTCCATGTTCTGGTGTGAACATGGGCTTCTATTGGAATTCTCCAGGGCATATTATCAAGCCCATTATCGCCGCTTTAGCGGCAGTTTTCTGCCGCTAAACCGGCGATAATTTTAACGCCATTCTTGATAATATGCCCCCAAGTAATTAACACAAACCTGATTTGTCCCCTTACAGGCTTACAGACTACGCACAGGTAGCTATCTGCCAGTCTAAATGTTGATTTTCTGGCTTGCACATTCACTCCAGGCCCCTCTCTTGTATTTCCCCATTCATCAATTTCAAGTGATTTGTGTAATCCTTGTTCTGATGATGACCTGACGTAACACACGTCAAAACGCTGACAAAATTCAGCTGACTTATGACCTCTGGCACCTAACATGCTTCCTTAAAATTATTCCCCTTAGTATTCATGTTATGTACCCTTTGAAGTAAAGCCCTCTCGCTGTTTGTCTTCACCTTGTAGCGTGCCTGACATGTGCTGTTCATCTTTTCACGAGCACTATGTGTGCACTTTGTGTTGATTACACTTACTTATAAGTGACTATAGTATTGCTGCTGAATTAATTCCTATACCTACTATTGAATACGTACCTCAATAGACTACCCTTGATGTTTCTCCCTTTTTTTGCCTTCTCTTGTAAATTAATTTACTTTGTACAAATTGTCACTGTAGTGTTACCTGTTGAGACATTGTCACTTTTTAAATACATCCCAAACATTTTCTGATGAGTCTGAACCCACCTAATAGGACACCAATTCTAGTTTTATTTTTTTTCCCCACTTCAAAGACTATTTGCAGCTTTCGGTGTAGGCTGAGAATATCTAAAACTGAATATCGACGGGACAAAATATCATCACAACCATATCAAGAGACAAAATATTAATCAAGCCCAAACAATTGCATGCCTTATTAGTAAGACAGACGTGCATTAATTTAAACATTGATCAGCAACCACTGCAGAGATTTTCTTTCTGCTGCAATGTGTATGGAGCAAGTACAAACAATCAGTGTAGCTATTGCTATCACTATAACCATTACCAATGCTATTACCAATATTACTACTCTTGCTATTATCAAAGATTGGAATGTTGAGAGCTCAATTGAAGACAATCAAGAGGCTAAGGGCTAATAATGGATGGTACAGATCTTCCGCTTCAACATTACAATGTTTGTATTTCTGTTTCTCCCTTTATAATTATCAACATTCGACCCAAAGTGGATGGAATGTTCTAATAGCATTGCAGCCTTTCATCTTTGGGCTATAACTGTTGTTAACAACCCTCACCCTCACTATAGGCCTTCACTTGTAGTTGGAACTTATAACTTGGGTTCGGGGCCTTTAATGACCATTAAAGTCATCGGAAGCAAGATATAACGGTTAATTTTTAGCATCACGATTACCATTAGTATTCACTCTAAAGTGATGAGATACTTCGCGAAATATAGTGATCCTGTCAGGAGAATATAGTAACAGCAGCTGCCTAATATGCTTTATTAAGGTTACTGACATGAATGTAAAGCAGTTGCTTCGATCTTTAACACACGGGCAGCATTTCAAGCTCTAGTCATTGTCAGTCATCAAAGAAATCTTTCATTTTTAAGGCACCAGAGTTCTATGATGTGAATGAAAGAGACACGACAAAGCCCACGCGGCTCACCAAGGATTACCACTCTTATGAACGAAATGAACCCGAGCAGTTCCTTGAGCAATAACTTGAACACAGAGGGCAAGATGCGCTAACTGAGGACGGCGAAAACAGTTCAAGGCCGATGCAATAGAAAGGTCCCCGGAGACTCCCTCCCAGGCATTTTCTCTTTCTGAATACAGGAACCGAAGGTTGACTCATCGTTCAAGGCTTTTAAATTGGCACATACATATTGCTCAGCTGGGAGAGTGACTGTCAAGTCGCATAGGCATGTTGTTGGCTGACGACACTGCACATGAATATGCCTTATTTAGGGAAGGATGGATCCCAAATGTCTGTGGCATCATGTCTTGATAGGATTCAGTGACACTCTTTTATGTTGTTTTTATTTTTTTTTGCACGAATTGACATTGACACAATGCTGAAAACATTGCAAAGTTTATGTAAACGACTGACTGTTCAAAGGCAATGAACTTTAAACTGTATTTTCCGTTGGTTGTACCTTTTGTAAATCGAGATACAATATTTCAACAGACATGTGAGACACAATTGCATTTGGCAAATATATTTTCTAAATCTATTTTGAAGTTTGCAGTGTTGAGTATACTAAAATGAGGGCTAATTTGTACTGCACAAATGCATGGGCAGTACAATCAATGTAACAGTGGAAATGGGGTATACTGCTAAACTAGGTGTGTGTCATAAGCACATTTTAATTTAGTCAAGATTAGAACAATTATACTGAATGCACTCTGTAAACATCACAAATATAGGGGAACTAATCGGATCACACTTTACGTCTAATGTCAAATGTTGAAAAGTACCCACACTGAGATGAGCAGCAATTCGCATGATCATGCAAAACACGTAGGGCCTCATTTATGAGGAATTGACATAGACAGCACTGCAAGCCATCTTGCTGTGCTGTCCTATGCAAATGTGAAAATGCCTGAATGCACCGTATTTATGAAAAACTGTGAATTCCTGTCTTTTCCCCCTGAACTGACGCACAATTTGCTGCCTAGCGCCAACGTAGGTACCCTTGCACCATGGTGCAAGGATGCCTCCGTTGCAGGCAGGATTGTTTTTGTGCAGAAAGGGGCACCTTTCTGCACAAAAACAATCCTGAGTGGCGTTTTAGCACACGTGGACAGAGGAAAAAACTAGGATAAATTAAAACATTTCTCCTTGTTGCACCTGCTCTGGGGAGGCGTAAGGTTTTGGCACTGCCCCTGATTTACATGATTTTGTAGATCTGGGGCAGCGTCAAAATCTATGTGTGTTGCATGGGAAAACCCACTGCAATGGCCATGGAACGCATCCTTGATGTAGAGCAAGGCAACACATCACTTTGTGCGGCCTCACCTTTCTACATATCTATGAGGCCATGCAAAGCTATACAGGGTGGCTTTGCTTTGCGTTGCCTCATAGATATGATTGAGAGGTCTGCGCCACCAGAGCGTCAGAAAAAGTGATGCTCCGGCAGCAAAGGCCTCTTGTAAATAAGCCCCTTGGTGCCAGCTTTTTACTTCTCGATTTTAGCCTGAGGTGGAGAAGAGTATTTAGAGGAGTGACCGCCGAGAGTGTTCCGAGGTTATGCATTGTGATTAATTCACCACATGAGTAAAAATTGCCCCAAGCTGTGATGTGAAATATCTGGAGTTGAGAGTGCTCCTTCTGCTCAAGTGTCAAGGGAAAGCAGACAATACTCCTGCAAGGAGCCGTGCGAGTACATAATGACTTGAGGCTTGCCTTTATTCTCAATCCTTCCCATGCCATTGCTATGCATGCCACCGTGTTTATTTCCATGTTCACTGTGTTTTGTCACAACCATGATGCAGTAAAAATAAGGGTGGGGTCTGCGATATCTTTTCCTACGGCGACATGAGTCAAGTGCTGCGGAGATGAAACTGAATGCACATATTGGACTTAGGCACAAAGGGCCAGATGTACGACCCTTTTTTGCATGCGCAAACGGGTTTGTGAACCCGTTTGCGCATGCAAAAACATCATGGGTCATGTACAAAGCCTATTTAGTGAGTCGCAATTTATTTGCGACTCGCTAAATAGGTTTTGCGACTCGCTATTTGGAAGGGCGTTCCCTTCCAAATATCGAGTCGCAAAACCATGTACTAATGTTTTGCGACCGCAATTGCAGTCGCAAAACACTGCAATTACCACCTACTTCAAGTAGGTGGTAATGCATTCATAAATGGGAAGGGGTCTCCAGGGGACCCTTTGCAAATACATGCAAAAATATTTTTTAAGGGCAGGCAGTGGTCCCAGGGACCACTGCCTGCCTATAAAAATGAAACGAAAACGTTTCATTTTTTTTTTTAAATGCATCCCGTTTTCCTTTAAGGAAAATGGGCTGCATTTAAAAGAAAAACTGCTTTATTTAAAAGCAGTCCCAGACATGGTGGTCTGCTGAGCCCAGCAGGCCACCATCCCTGGTAGGGCCTGTCATTCCCAATGGGCTTGCAAATTGTGAGAGGCTCATTAATATTAATGAGCCTCGCAATTTGCAGCCCCATTGGGAATCGCAAACAGTGTTAAACACACTGTTGTACATTTTATTTTGTGCCTCTCAATTTGCGACTCGCAATTAGTCGCAAATTGCGAGTAGCAAAATAAAATGGTCGTACATCTGGCCCAAAGATAATATAGCTCCATATTAGGAATGGCGAATCCATCTCTATGATAAGGTTATGTCATGGAGTCCCAGGCTATTCTAGGTATTTTCCGGCCCAGGTGAGCTTGATAAGAAGGGAGGTTAGTGATTTGTGAGAAAAAAAAACTTTTAAGCTGGATGGGAATATTTACAAAGTAGTTCAGAAATTTCGGAAAGAGTACCATTTGTATGAAGCTGACCCTACAATCCACTGCCAGTGGGAGCTTCACCCAGCAGTTTATTTGGTCTTTCAATGATTTAGTCACCCTTCCATAGTTCACTTATAGGATGTCTCCTCACTCAGGCTTATCCTTATTCCAAGATACCCGATGGGAGCATCACATCACTCCAGAGGGTATTCAGTGTCAGAGTCAAATATAGATGTCTGTCTGTCGTGTTACGGGGTCATTTGCTGACTTATGATATTAATGGCCAATCCAGGTAGACCCTTGAATTTAGTAAGCTCGCACAAATTAAGATTGAGTCTTGTCCGCAGTTCCCCAATAAATAGGGTTATGTTCTTTGCAGACATAGATATCAGATGGGGCCCGTCCCTAATCCTTGATGCGTGCTGTGCGTAATACTGTCGGAGCTTAGGAGCTAAGAGCTCCAAGGCAAGAACAAACAGTGCAGAGGACATGAGGCAGCCCGTCTTGTTTCCTGTGCAATAGTGAGCGGTGTTGAGAGACCCCTCATTCATGTACAGCCCAGCCATTAGTAGAGTGTACAGCAGCTTGATCAGGGCAAAAAACGTGTTGGGGGGAAGTCATTCCCATGCTGGCCAAGGGTGGCCTTGAGATAGCTACACTTCAATGAGTCAAATGCTTTTGTAGCATCCAATAGGATTGCAGCGGCTTGAGTATTGGGGTTGTTTTGGTGTAAGGCCACAAACATGGTAAGTAGGTATGCATGGTAGACCTCCCCAGGACAAATCCCGCTTGGTCCAGCAGGCACAGTTTAGGGAAAAGCAGTAACAGAATATTTATAATGGCTTTAGCGAGTGTTTAGTATCAGTTTTAAAGTGTCAGAGGTCTATATGGCTCGCATTGGTCTGCAGGTTTGGAGGGTTTGAGAAGAATTATTGTCTTGGCCTCGTGCATAGTCGGTGATCAGTGTCCATGCCCAGTGCCTCCTCGTAAACCTCCAGAAGTGACAGCACTAAAAGATCTATATATGTTTTGTACATTTCAGCCAGTACGTCATCCGATCCGGGGACCATGTCAGTGGTTATCCCGCAGATGACATCTTTTGTTTCATCAATAGTGACTGGGTGAGCTAAAAACTCGCGTTGAGCCACGAGAGAGTTGTGTTTTCAAAGTAGATTTGTACTTGCGCTGGGGTATCCCCCATGTAAAGACATACGGTTGCTTTGATAGGCTTAAAACAGCCCATATTTCAGCAGACTTATATCGTAATTGACCATCATTGTTCATACTTTGGGGCCCATCATTCATGGTCCAGGGTTTCCTGATAACAGAGGCCAGTGCATTCCCGGGTCTCCCACCTTCCCCATGCGCTCTGGCTCAAGCATATTCACCTAGATAACTGACCTCGCACTCACAGAGTTCGCTATGTTCAGTGATTTTGCGTCTGAGCTCTCCCATGTGTTGGTCACCTGCTCTCCTTGTTAATTGTCACTCTGCCTCTTTGATCCCCCTTCCAGGGTCTCCATATGCTGTTGTAATGTCTTAAGCACCCCGTGATGCCCAGCCAGCCAGTGGCCTCTCAGCAGCCCTTTGAAAGCTTCCCAGAGCATGGCAACTGTTGCCATTGACCCACTGTTCCGTAAAATAGTTCTGAATGTCAATGTGTATTTTGTCCCGAAAACAGGGATCTAAAAGCACTCTCAGTAAGAGATGTCACAATCTTGACACTGATCATACATCTGACAGTGATAGTTCAAGTGCCACTAGGAAGTGGTCAGAAAGTGTACGGGCTTGATGTGTCACTGCCCTCACCCAGGTACTGACATCTCGAATTGTGACCCTTGTAATCTAATCTAGCCCACATATTATGGACGGCTGAGTAAAATGTTCCCTCCTCTATACCATTATCTCTGTTCCGCCGCACATCTATCAAGTCATGGTCCCTGATAATGTTGTTGATGGTTTTACTGGCTATTGAATGGTCCCTGGAGGATGCATATGATGTGTCTACTAAAGGTTCCAGCATGGTGTTAAAGTCTCCTCTCCGTATAATTAACTTGGTTGAGAACTGCTGGACCTTCCTCTAAAGGGTTCAGAAGATATACGGGTCATCTACATTAGAGCCGAATACATTCAGCATAGTGACATGTTTGAAGCAGAACACGCCCTGCACTTTGAGATATCTGCCCATGTTATCACTCACTGATAGGATCACTTTCTAATTTCCTGTTCTCAACATATAGGGCACTAGGAGTTGAGGGGACCTCATTTAGCAGCACTTGGTTCACAGTTTGTGTCACTGTATGTTTTCCTCATAAGAAACAATAACCAAGGTGGCGAATCTCAAAACATTTTTAGTTACTCTTCTTGCATGTTCTAGATGATAAACAGGAAAGGAGTTGGCACAAATATTTAAAACTCTATCATGAAAGTGGTTTTGTGTTAATAGTATTTGTGACAAATGTTTCTACACTTTTAAGGAGCTATGCAGCAGACGAGGTACAAGAATTATACAATGCTGTATATCACAACATGAACCATGACCTCAGTTCTATAATGCCATGGTAACCACAGCAAAATTGAATGGCAACAATCACACCTACTAAAGAAAATTACAAAAGAACTCAACACACCACAATACAGAAAAATACCATAATAGCACAGCACAGCAATAGTTACAATAGAACACAACATCAGAACAAGAAAACAAAAACACAACACATCTAGAGAACCCAACACCCATATAACATAAGAAACCAGCTTGACTTGATAAAACAACATATAAATAAAACCACACCAAAAGGACACAATGCTGGCCAGTTGTTATTGTGTGTTGGTGCATTAAATTAATGTGTCGCGTTTTTCTGTTCTATGTTGGTGATATGTGTTGTTATTTTTGTATTCTGGTAGTGTTGTAATTTTGTTGTTAGAAAAACATAAGAAGAAAACAAGGTTCTGATAGGTCAGGCAGTGGCACAACATAGCTTCCATGAATGTGCTGTGATTGTGGTTCATACAAAATCAAAATTCTTCTTCAGTAGACATGCAAATCAGATTTCAGACTCAGATTGAGGTGCAGGGACAGAATATTGCGTACAAAATATCGAGTTGCACAAATATCGAGTCATTAATATCGTGGGTCAGAAATATTGACAGCAAGAATATCGTGGTCAAGAATATCGACCTAAAGTAAGTAATATCGATTTTAAAAATATCGAAGTGTTTAATATCGTTTGCAAAAATATAGGGGCCGATTCCGATCTCAGTCGGAGGCGCACCCAATACCATTTGGTCGGGAAAAAAGCCATGCGAATGCCTGTTTCCCGACCGATCCGTACAGCAGACCGAACGAGTAAGTACGATGCGCACAACAGCACAGAATCCGGCAGAGTCGTACTCACCCAATCCAGGTCCTGTTCTCCGACCGAGGCGAATCCGGAAACGCCGAATCGAGTCGCACGGAAGGGAAAATGCAGCTCCGTCCGGCCGAACAAGTACGATGCGCTTCCCGTACGCGCCAAACCCGTCGCTACGCACGGCACGTCAAAGCATCCGGGAGAGGCGCACATAAGCTCCGATTCGCGCCACAACACGATCCACGGCTACGAGACGAACACGCCAGCGACGAGGACGACGCGAAGCGACGAGGACGACGTGAAGCAACGAGAAGGACGAACGACACGAACCAACCATGAATCCCTTCGTCCCGATCATACCAATATTCTACATTTACTACCGGAACAGGCACGGACGCGTACGGCGCAGAAGGTAAGTCAGACACCAACCACAAAACACATACAACACGTACACAACACATCACACACACACAGAGGGATCCAGAATTTACTTACACCAGCAACAGCAGCACCATAGGGGCGGGATGCCCATCACCAATGCCACATATGCACACAGGGGCCTGAATGCGCACCACCACCCCTACCCAGGGGGGGCTGGATGCCTACCACTACTACCACCCTTAGCCAGGGGGGTGCCAGATGCCTACCACCACTACCACCCTTACCCAGGGGGTGCCAGATGCCTACCACCACTACCACCCTTACCCAGGGGGCTGGATGCCTACCACTACTACCACCCTTACCCAGGGGTGCTGGATGCCTACCACTACTACCACCCTTAGCCAGGGGGTGCCAGATGCCTACCACTACTACCACCCTTACCCAGGGGGGCTGGATGCCTACCACTACTACCACCCCTAGCCAGGGGGTGCCAGATGCCTACCACTACTACCACCCTAAGCCAGGGGGCTGGATGCCAACCACCACTACCACCCTTAGCCAGGGGGTGCCAGATGCCTACCACTACTACCACCCTTAGCCATGGGGGTGCCAGATGCCTACCACTACTACCACCCTTAGCCAGGGGGCTGGATGCCTACCACTACTACCACCCTCACCCAGGGGGGCTGGATGCCTACCACTACTACCACCCTCACCCAGGGGGGCTGGATGCCTACCACTACTACCACCCTCACCCAGGGGGGGCTGGATGCATACCACTACTACCACCCTTAGCCATGGGGGTGCCAGATGCCTACCACTACTACCACCCTTAGCCAGGGGGGGCTGGATGCCTACCACTACTACCACCCTCACCCAGGGGGGCTGGATGCCTACCACTACTACCACCCTTAGCCAGGGGGTGCCAGATGCCCACCACCACTACCACCCTTACCCAGGGGGGCTGGATGCCTACCACTACTACCACCCTTAGCCAGGGGGTGGCAGATGCCCACCACCACTACCACCCTTACCCAGGGGGTGCCAGATGCCTACCACTACTACCACTCTTAGCCAGGGGGCTGGATGCCTACCACTACTACCACCCTAAGCCAGGGGGCTGGATGCCAACCACCACTACCACCCTTAGCCAGGGGGTGCCAGATGCCCACCACCACTACCACCCTTAGCCATGGGGGTGCCAGATGCCTACCACTACTACCACCCTCACCCAGGGGGCTGGATGCCTACCACTACTACCACCCTTAGCCAGGGGGTGCCAGATGCCTACCACCACTACCACCCTTAGCCATGGGGGTGCCAGATGCCTACCACTACTACCACCCTTAGCCAGGGGGGGCTGGATGCCTACCACTACTACCACCCTCACCCAGGGGGTGCCAGATGCCTACCACTACTACCACCCTTAGCCAGGGGTGCCAGATGCCTACCACCACTACCACCCTTACCCAGGGGGCTGGATGCCTACCACTACTACCACCCTTAGCCAGGGGGTGCCAGATGCCTACCACCACTACCACCCTTAGCCAGGGGGTGCCAGATGCCTACCACTACTACCACCCTCACCCAGGGGGCTGGATGCCTACCACTACTACCACCCTCACCCAGGGGGGCTGGATGCCTACCACTACTACCACCCTCACCCAGGGGGGCTGGATGCCTACCACTACTACCACCCTTAGCCAGGGGGTGCCAGATGCCTACCACCACTACCACCCTTAGCCAGGGGTGCCAGATGCCTACCACTACTACCACCCTCACCCAGGGGGGCTGGATGCCTACCACTACTACCACCCTTAGCCAGGGTGGTGCCAGATGCCCACCACCACTACCACCCTTAGCCATGGGGGTGCCAGATGCCTACCACTACTACCACCCTTAGCCAGGGGGGCTGGATGCCTACCACTACTACCACCCTCACCCAGGGGGTGCCAGATGCCTACCACTACTACCACCCTTACCCAGGGGGGCTGGATGCCTGTCACTACTACCACCTCCACCCATGGGGGGCTGGATGCCTACCACCAACACCACCCCCACTCATAGGATGGACAATGCATGACACAACCAGCACACCACAACCTAGGGAATGCAAGAAAAAGACATCCCCCCAACACCATGACAAGCGTGTGTAGACTGTGTCAAATGCCTACAACACTGAACATGACTTTGAACATACAATGTGACCCCCTAGCACATGTGCCACACATATATGTGTGTGGCCCCCACAATGCAAGCAGGCCATGACCATTGTGGCAATGGGGTCCAAACCCCCATCATCACAGTGACCAAAAGGTAAGTGTGGGGTCCATAGCTGAAGCACATTTTGAACAGTGTGGCAATGGGGTCCAAACCCCCATCATCACAGTGACCAAAATGTAAGTGTGGGGTCCATAGCTGAAGCACATTTTGAACATTGTGGCAATGGGGTCTAACGCCCCATCACCACAGTGACCAAAATGTAAGTGTGGGGTCCATAGCTGAAGCACATTTTGAACATTGTGGCAATGGGGTCTAACGCCCCATCACCACAGTGACCAAAAGGTAAGTGTGGGGTCCATAGCTGAAGCACATTTTGAACATTGTGGCAATGGGGTCCAAACCCCCATCATCACAGTGACCAAAAGGTAAGTGTTGACAAAGAAAGAGCTGCAACTGCCAAACTGCATGGATGATTCCTGGTCACAGAACAAAAAACACATCAGTGGCAAAGTAGTGCATGTGTCCCATTGCAACATAAATTGGGGGAGCCAAATACTGCAGTGCAAATAAGACATACCTTTGGCCATGTGCAGACAAACAACACCCATGGGGGCTGACACTGTCAACATTCATCAATGACACAATGACAGAAGTGACCATCAGAATGCAGACCCACATATTTGCACCAATGGGCACACAAATGCAGATACCCTGTGGAGACTGTAGATGTGAGGTGAACAGATACCATACCATGGCAGCAATGGGACACACAAACCATGATCATTGTGCTGACCGATGACCTAGGAGTCCCAGGGACAGCAGGGGAAAGCCACCAAACTACATACAGCCAATGGCACACCCAAGATATGCCAATGCAGTGGTGCAGATGCACAAACACAAACAGGCAGACCCACACTGCACATCATACACAACAGGTGAGGGGGGGTGCCAGTGTCCCCAGGCAACCACACAACACATGAGGAGACCTGAATACCAATCATACAGATGTGCATACAGTGCCACACAACGGTAACTCATGGATCCAAATCCCCTATGTGGGCAAGCAGGCATTGTCAGATGAGAGGGAGCACAAATCACACATGTCACACAGGCACGTAGGAACAGCAACTGACACAGCAAGACACAGACACACCACAGCACTACCCCCAGGGCCCCCACAATGTGGTGACCCTGGGCTGCATTACAATCCCACTGTGATGACAAAGCTAAATGTCGTTCACACTGTGAACCACAGTCATGTGTCCTGAGCAACAAACTACCATCACACCTACACAAGCACAAATCAATCAGCATGGCCAGTAAGCCAAGGCCAACATGGAGGCAGGGGCCTAGCCGGGCAACAACTCTCATCTGCACACACTCAACACCACACCCCTCGACCTCCAACAATGTGCAGCAGTGAAGCACACATGCACTGGTGACATTGCACATGCACCCATGACTATTCCAGGGTGGTGGGTGGGAACCAAGGTGCAGAAACACATCACACATGGCCACTCAACAAGACTCCTGAATGTCTGACACACTGCACACTACGCTGTACATGGACATGACGGCAATACCACACCAACCAATGGGATCCCAGCCACAGTCACACACCAATGAAGAAGCCAAGGTCACCCACAAAGAACACACATAGACAACAACCAACATTGCAGCCCGGACCCTGAGGAGTGCCAGCAGTCACACACACAACGTGTCACAATCACTGAAAGATAACACAAACTGGAAATCACATGACAGGGGCAAACAACAAGTGCCAAGGGGAAACCTGACTGTGACCCATCTGCGTCTGCACACAAACTCAGCCCTGACAGCAAACACACCTATGGGTGACACCCTGATGACCAGTAATGTGCCATGCACCCACATCACAGAGAACCCAGGGAGAAGACTTTGGGGGAACATAGGTCAACTCAGCAAGCATCACAAACAGGTACAACACTAGGGATCACAGCATGCACAGCTAAACGGAAGTGAACACACAGACATGCACATACAACACACACCTTGGGCGCAGGCAATGTCACAGGAGTACACACTGCCATGAGGGGACTCCACTCCTGTGTGAGGAAAGCTGTGCCATATGTTTCCTCAGTAGGGCCCCATCATGTCAGCTGAGCACTTGGTCACACAATCAACAATTAGCACCAAATGAGGGCTCCCGTCACATCAGCCTGGTCATGGAAGTGCCAACGTAATCATCAGCACAGATCCAACACACTTGTATAGCAATGTTGCACTGACAACACAGATGAGTCCTTCCCCATTGATGCCCAAACCTGCATGTCCAGTGGAGATGGCCACACGGTCAGGGAAGTAGATGAATTGAACAATGGCAGGCACAACAGATGTGCAGGGGTGGAAGCCACTGATGAGAAATAGCTAAACTAAGTAGGAAATCCCATTGCCAAATACTGAACACATGACACCCTCAGATGCTGCTATGGATGACATGGATACACCACAGGATAGGACACATTCCCCCTGGACCACATGGGTTCCTGCACAGTAACACTTCATTATCATGAGACCAAATATCACCATCACTGCAGCAAGGGCATGGTTAGCATCATCAACAACATGTACATCAGAAGCATAAGCACTAGAGAACAGAAAGTTGCTTTATTCAGCATATGTGTGTAATGAAAACAAAGTCCAGAAAAACACAAAGGCCAATGGCCAGTCCATTGTCAAAGTCCAAACAGGGTGACAGTGGCAGATGTCACCCTACGCATGCCTGCACAAAACCAGGGACAATCCACTAGGAGGGGCAACCGGGGGGCAGGCCAGGCACCGCAGGGACAGGATCAGGGCTCACCAGGAGGAAGCAGGGAAGGGGTGGTGGGTGCTGGAGAGCCACTGACAACTGCAGTGGAGGTGTCTGACATGGTGTGTGCCGGCACAACTGGGGGGCATGACTCAGATGTTGTGGGTGCCGGCACGACTGCAGTGGACCCTGCAGATGCAGTGGACAGGTCCGCCACTGCAGTGCCCAAGTCAGACAGGGTGGTAGTGGACTCCACTGCAGTGCCTACCACCAGGGGAGGAGAATGGGGAACAGGCAAGGTGGGCTGGACAGAGGGGAGGACACCCTCACCACATCAGTGGCACAGACAAGCGCAGCGGGGGTGTGGTGCCGGGAGAGCAAGTGGCAGGGGGAGAAGGCCGGATCCTCTTGGGGATGGTATATCTGTGGGTGGGGGAACCTGGGGCAGGGTGTGGTGGGGGCACCTGTGGAGTGGGGGCCTGAGGGATGGAGGAAGGAGACCTGGTGCCTGAGCTGCAGGGCGGCGGCGGGGTCTTGCTCTTACGACTCCGGGGGGACTTGCGGGTGGGGGCCTCAGTCTGTCTGCGCCTGGGGGAGGGTGTCCAGGGGCGAGGGGCACTCTGCTCCGTGTGGGTGGGCTTCCTCTTCCCCTGAATGCTGTATCAGCTGGATCGGAGGGGAAGAGGCCGAGGTCACTGAGGAAGAGCCGCTGGGTCTTTGGGGTTGCAGGTGAGGCAAGGGAGGGTGTTTTGGAGGGAGAGGCAACTGAGGACTGCGCAGTGCTCGTGGATGCGTGTGTGTGTTCCAGTGCCCCATCCCCTGTGAGTCTGGTTTCAGTCCCCTGACTGTGCGTGCGTGTGCGTTTTGTTTGTGGCGTGTGTGTCTGTGTGCTGGATGTGTGTGTGCTGGTGTGTGCCTGTGCCGGTGTGTGTGTGCTTGGGACGGGTAAGGTGCTGGGGAGTGTGGATGGAGCAGAGGCAGGAGGGGTGAGGGACTGTCTGAGGAGGGACACTGCTGCCGTCAGGGAGGAGTCCATGGACCTATTGCCCCTCTGTAGGTCAGACATGCCCGATGAGATGCCCTCCATGAACGACACCAGCTGAGTCAACAGAGCGGTGTGCGCATGGAGGACACTCAGCATGGCTGTCTGCCCTACATGGAGCTGGCGAAGGAGGTACACAGACTCCTCACTCAGGGCAGCAGGGGACACAGGGGCAGGGGGTGCGGTGCCTGGCCCAAAGGAGACACGCTCCCGAACATGGGAGCCTCCACGGACCTGGGGAATGGGAGCCGATGGGAGGGCGGTGGTGGTGCTGGTGGTGGCGGGGACAGCAACACTAGCTGGGGTGTGGTGGCTGCTGACACCCGCCTCCATAAGGGAGTCATCCTCCGAGTTGCTCTGGTCCTCAGCTGAGGTGGATGGTGCTGAGGACTCCTCGGTGTGGCTCCCCTCGCCCTCCGTGCCACTGGGTCCCTCCGACCACTCCTCGGCTGCTGACCCAGTCTGGCTCTCCGGCTCCTCCTGGTCCGTGGAGCTGTCCCCTTCCGTGGCCGTGGATGTATCTGCAAACAATGGGGAAACAGACAGACATCAGTCACCTGCACCAAACGCACACACCACTGTGAGCACAGCACATTACAGAGCAAGCCCTGGCATCATTAGTTGTACATTGCTAAAAGTGCCCTAACTGAACAGGAGAAGCCAATTGTCAGTCTGATGCCAACCATGGCACTCACATCCCACATGGCCTTGCACCCATCTGTCTGGTGTCTGTTGGATAGCAACACCCCAGTGTGGACACATGCACCAACTACACAGTAGTTGGACAGTGCAGAGGACACGGTGTAGCATGTGGACATGCACACATCACAACTCTTGCCACTGAGTCAGTACAGGTTTCCGGATGAAAGGGACGCCCAGAGTCAAATAGGATATGCATGTGATGCATACCAGCGACAGACACCATGATGCACCCATGTCCTGATAGCCATCGCCACAATGGTGTGCATGTAGCACATGTCACTCCCCTGCAGGATCACCAATAAGTAGACACATGCCATGGCGGAGGCATGACTGCTAAGTCATACATCACTGTCTCAGTGATGTATGACTTGGCAGCCAGACAACAACACTCTGCACTGTGTCACAATAGTAGGTCATGGGGAATGCAAGTCCTGGAGCTGCACAAGTGCACATGTACATCCCCCACACAACACATCATCTTAACCCTCATCTGTCCAGGTCATACCGATTGGACATATGGGAGACCTGTGACACTACCCTCTGAACCTGAGTCCCTCACAATCTGCTGTGAATGGGGAACAGCTGCCTGAACTTCACATTCGCATACCCCAGTCTGCACGGGCAGCTGATCAAACACCTATGTGACACACAAGTATCGTCTCCTATGGTCACATCTCCAGTGGCATGCTGAGCCCCTACCGAGAAACACCCCAGCAGTCCTGGCAACAAATCCACAGCACACTGACACAGAGGCAGACACCTGAGGGGTCAAATCACTGCGCACAATGTGTCAGCTGATACACGGGAGTGGGAGTACAGAGTGCATTGCATGGCCTGGAGTAGGCATGACTGTCCTGCCCCACATGAATGAGGGATGAGCCCTGGACAGTGGATAGCTGGCTATGTATGTGTGACACACGTAATCTGCACACTCCTGGGGCCCAAACATTGTTCCCACCCGCTGCATGGGTGTGTGCCACATACCCCAGGCACATGTGGTGGCTCAGCTCAGCAAGTGGACCGCATATCAAAGCAACACGCAGATTACATGTCCAAACACAGGCGTTGTGTGAACAATGGACCCACCCATGATGCCCACAACAGAGTTAGGGAAACAGATGCTGTCCCCCACCTTTAGTGAAGCAAACTGCAAGGACACAGTCCCAAGTGACACAATTCCCTGAATGTAAGGGCCACACCTGGGTATCAGATGAGGAGTGGGCAGTGCACAATAGAGGGACATGGCTCCTGGACAACATGACTGCTGTACTGTGGCAGTTGAACCAGGCCAGAGGAGGGCACATAGCATGTAATACAGAGTTCACAGTGCTGTCTTTGACTCACCCCCTCCTTGCTGCTGTCTGGCCTTCAGCTGCCCATCCAGGTCTGGAAACACCACCGCCAGGATCTGGAGCATGTGGGGGGTCAGGGTCCGTGTTCCGCCCCTCCTGCGAGGAGGCGACAGCTTCAGCTGGACCCGTGCAATCCTCCGGGTCCAGCCCCGAAGGTCCTGCCACCTCTTCTGGCAGTTGCGGATCCGGCGCTTGTAGACCCCCACGGACCGGACAGCCCGGACGATGTCCTTCCAGATCTGCAGCTTCCGATGGGCATTAACCTGTCAGGATGACAAAGTGAAAAGGCCATTACTACACATGCAACATATCCGTGCATGACACAGTTGTATATACATGTCTCATTCACAGGGGCACATGATGTACACAGGCAGTGCAACGCTGCCCATGGACAGTTTGCCAGACGTCACTACATGGTATCATTGCATGGGAAGTAAAACCTTGTTCAAATGCACTGTCACTGCACCATACCTGTCCAGTGCATGTCACTACACACTATGGGGGTGACAACTACTCAGTGAGCCTGCTAGCCAGTGGCGTGCAGACTTTCAGCCTTGCTAGTCAGACAAAATGCACATTCAGAAAGGCAGTGCACAGAACACTCACCTGCTCCCCTGGTGTCCCATACAGCTTGCTGTACTGTGGAAGTAGGCTGTCCAGCAGGGCCTGGTTCTCCTCAAGGCTGAAGGCTGGGGCTCTCTCCACAGTACGTGCCATTTCAGGGTCCAGAGGGGCAGAGACAGCAGCAGTGCAGTGGCAGATGTCGTCCTGGAGCATGTAGTGCAGGCAAGTGAGCTCTCAGGGGAACAGCCAGCAATATATATGTGCTGGAGAGGCAGATACTGTCCCTTGTGTCCAAAGTGATAGGTCCAAGTCGTTTGCATCTTCTGAATCTGGCCAATCCATGGAATAGCAGCACCAATACACGCCCACAGCATCCTTCAAATCTTCAACTTCATGACATACATGATTTTGCAACATTGTATGTGGGTGACCAACTGAATTTCCAGCAACAGACTCGTTCGAATTTCGAAAACGCGTCCGTTGCCAGGCAAAGCCATTGTCAATGGGTGCGCACCGATCGGTCCATTGCGTTACAACGCGTACAGGGGTACAACGCGTACCCGCACACATTGAATGCAATGGGCCGGCCGGGGGCACCGATCGGTCCATTGCTGATCAACGCGTACAGGGGTACAACGCGTACCCGCACACATTGAATGCAATGGGCCGGCCGGGGGCACCGATCGGTCCATTGCGGTACAACGCGTACAGGGGTACAACGCGTACCCGCACACATTGAATGCAATGGGCCGGCCGGGGGCACCGATCGGTCCATTGCTGATCAACGCGTACAGGGGTACAACGCGTACCCGCACACATTGAATGCAATGGGCCGGCCGGGGGCACCGATCGGTCCATTGCTGATCAACGCGTACAGGGGTACAACGCGTACCCGCACACATTGAATGCAATGGGCCGGCCGAGGGCACCGATCGGTCCATTGCGTTACAACGCGTACAGGGGTACAACGCGTACCCGCACACATTGAATGCAATGGGCCGGCCGGGGGCACCGATCGGTCCATTGCTGATCAACGCGTACAGGGGTACAACGCGTACCCGCACACATTGAATGCAATGGGCCGGCCGGGGGCACCGATCGGTCCATTGCTGTTCAACGCATCCCTGTACAAGTGACTGGCATATGTCACCATGCCTGTCTCAGATGGACATATGCCAGCCACAGATAGCTCCCAGGGAGTGAGGGGCACACCTACAACACGACAGCCTGTCCAAACTGTATGATAAGGCATGTAAGGCTGCATTTCCTATTGTGTGTATGTTGGTGTACATGTTGTCCTGTGGGTGTCACCTGGGGGCAGCCACCCCCAGGCTGTGCACGTGTTCATGGGGACAGGATCCTGGGTGTTACGTGTACATGACCACTGTGATGTGCAACTGTTCATATCTGTGCATGTGCCATGGTCACATTTCACGGTGGTGTATGTGTATGTCATGTCACATACCCCGTGAGTCCCATGTGGGACGGTATGTTTGAGCCAGGGTGTCCCAGTGGCACAATAGTGATGGTCCTCCACAGTCTGTGTGCATGTAGTGTTTACAATGTCTCTGATTTCATGTGCACAATGGGAGACAGTCTCCACATCCACGTTGTGTGTGCATGGACTTTGATGTTGTGCGTGTGTGTGTCACAGACGTCCATGTCTGTCCTGCAGTGGCAAGTGGGACCACTACCTGTGGGGGTCATAGTTGTTTTGCTGTGGTGTATACATGATACTCCATGTAATGCCAGTGTCCATGTGGCAATACAGGGTCCCTGGGAATGTACCTGTCGTTGAGCTGTGATGCCTGGGGCACATCTGTCGTCACATGTCACTGTGGGGGTGATTGTGACACGGCAGCAGGAGATGGGAACTGTGACACGGCCTCATGATATCCAATGGGCCAACCTGGGACTTATTGATGCCACTTGTTGGACCGTGATGACAGATGTTGGCCATGTATGTACCATACATGTCCTTACGGAACTGCACACTTCATGTAGTTGTGCCTCATAATGATGTATGTTGGGATATTGAGTGTGTTCAATGCCGCATATGTGGGCTGACTGACAATCTTGCTTACTTCTCCTCTGCACTGCAGGGCTCCTGCTGTCCATCGACCATTCCCAGACCTGGCAACGATGGTGGAACGGGACAGCATCCGACGGTACCGCTTCACCAGGCAGCTGATTGAGGATTTGGCAGTGCAGTTGGCCCCACATTTGCAGCCTGGCCGGCCGTATCCTACAGCGCTGACCCCCAAGGTGAAGGTGATGGCAGCCCTACACTTCTTTGCCACCGGTACCTTCCAACATACTGTGGCGACTGCTGGTGGGATGTCACAGACCATGTTGAGCCGTGTGCTCCGCGATGTTTTGGTGGCAATGTTGCTATTCCTGAACCGGTACATCTATTTCCCTAGACTGCGACGACTCACTGACGTGAAGAGTGACTTCTATGCCCTGGGGAGGATGCCGCATGTCATTGGCTCCATTGATGGGACACATGTGGCTTTGGTACCACCACAGGCCCAGGAGCAGGCCTACCGTAACCGCAAGCACTACCACTCGGTCAATGCACTGGTGGTGTGTCTTGCAGATATGACCATCACACACGTGTGTGCCCGTTTCCCTGGTTCAGCACACGATGCCTTTGTGATGAGGAGTAGTCGCATCCCCAGGATGATGGCACAGATGCAGAACCAGCGTGCCTGGCTTGTCGGTGTGTACTGACTTTGTGCCATTGTGTGTGATCTGATCTGTAGTATTCCGCCCACTTTTCCAAGTCAGCTAATGTGCACTTGTCTGTCCGTAGGTGACTCGGGATACCCCAACATGCCGTGGTTGCTGACACCCCTCAGGAACCCTGTGACACCAGCCCAGATGCGCTACAATGAGGCACATGGTCGGACCAGGAGAGTGATTGAGCGGACATTTGGTCTCCTGAAGAGCCGCTTCCGCTGCCTGGACAAGACCGGAGGGTCCCTCCCATATGCCCCTGCGAAAGTGTGCAAGATTATCATCGTCTGCTGCATGCTCCACAACCTGGCAGTGCGGAAGGAGTTGCCTCTCATCCAGGATGACAATGACCAACATCCGCCACCTGTGGAGGATCCTGGCCTGGACCACGATGCCAGTGATGATGATGATGATGATGAGGGTGATGTCCGCACACAGCTCATCACCAACTTCTTTAGCTGAATGTGAGTATCCTGAGGTGTCATGTCAATGATGTGAGTTGGCATGATATGTGTAGGTGGTGCTCTGGTGCTGTTGGAGTGTGTCCATGGGCTACTTGACTGGATGTGTGTAGCGATGTGTGCTTACAGGTGGTCTGTACTCCCCAACAGTGTTGACATGCTAACTTGGTTCTGGGTGGGTATCTTGTAACATGTATTGTGCATGAGTTTTGCTGTTCTGTCCTGTTCTCCATTGCTTTTGACTGTGTGTCATTTCTGTCCTTCACAGGGTACTTTCAGATTCGTTTGGTCAACTGTGTCCACCGACGACGTGATTGCACTTCCAGGGTGGTAGCTGTTGTGTCCCTACAGGTGATGTGCGCCACACCCATGGACTTCCTTCCTTCTACAGTTGTTGACTGTGTGCCCGCTGCCAGGTGGGATTACCTTGCATCTGTAGTGGTTACGACATGTTGCAACTGTGTAATAAACCTGTGCTTCACTTTGTGATGTGCGTTGTCTGTGGTCACACATTTGACTGCCATTTGCTTACTGCACCTGTGGGCTACTTGACTACAACTGGGAATGGGTGTGGTGTCTGTGCATTGCACCGTCTTCCCTGGCAACATCAGTGTAGGCAATGAGTCAGATGGCCTAGGTGTGTATGTGTTGTGTAGCCCTGGTGGTGTGTCTCCCTCATATGTGTCACGTTGCCTTTACTCACATGCCTGTGTTGTACTTGCTGTTGCAGTTCCCATACACAGTGTAATTTTGCAGTTCATCATCCCCATAACAGCACCCACGTTGGAATCACAACAGAGGCAAGTATGGTGTATTAGTGTGTTTATTGTGATACATTTGTGTGAATAGTGCATAGGATGGGTAGTGCTGTACATATATCTTGCAATCAGAAGTTCCTAGGTGAATTGAAAGTCCTGGTAGACAAAATCCCCAGTATCGGGGCCACAGTTGTCTGAGACATTGGTCCAACTTGTACTCCCCATGCAATGTGTGGGAGTAGTGTTGCCGTCAACAGGGTGAACAGTCTGTGCACAAAGGTGAACATCCAGAACAGGTTCAGGCTTCCTGGGAGTTGCGCTTGGCCATCGGCCTCTCACTTGCCCCTCCTCGGACGACCCCTCTTCTTTGGGGGGGGCCCTCAAGTACAGGCTGCTGCGGTGCAGGGGACTCTCCGCCAGAGTCATCCTCCCTCCCTGTGGCAGTTGCAGTTTGTTCAGCACCAGATGTTGTTGGCACACAGGGAGGTGTGGACTGGTTGCTGTTCATCTGGCGGAGGCATTGTAAAATGTCCCTGTGCACCGCCGTCATCTCATGCAGTGCATCCCACTTGGACTCCACGCGGACATGTGTGAGTCCACGCGGGACATGTGTGACTCCACGCGGGACATGTGAGAGTCCAAGCGGGCATGATGGGCAGCCTGCTGCTGTTTCATGTCTCTGAGGAGCCCCACTACCTGGCTGAGATCTCCGGTGCTGGACTGGTACGCATCAGCTATGCGTACCAGTTGTGGGTCATCATGCACACCAGCAACCTCTGCAAGCAGCGACCTCTGTCTCCCACCCCTCCCACCACCCCTGCCGACATGTGCAGTGCGTGCAGTGGCACGCACAGATGACCCTGGTCCACCTTGGGGGTTGGTGGTGGTGGTGGTGTCCATGGCCCCACGTTGGTCCAGGGTCCCTGTGCTGGTGTTGCTCCTTGTTCTGTCCATGTCGGCAGGGATGGTATTTGTGGTGACAGTCGTTGGAGGGGTGGGTGCAGGGGGTGCAGCTGGTGGTCCTGCTGGTGCTGCAGCTGGTGGTCCTGCTGGTGCTGCATGTAGACTTGCACCGGATGTGCCAGGTTGGTCTTCTTCGTCCGAGGAGGGCAGAGGCTGTACGACACCAGTGAGCTCCGCATCCTCTTGAGCCTGGGACTGGGACTCCTCAGCGTCTGCTGCTGTGTCCCCATCATCACCTGTTTTTGGGAGACACACACAATGTATGTTATGTTTCTGCAGGCATCAATGGTTGACACACCTGACAGTTGTGACTGTGCCTCTGGGTGCGGGCCTGTACATTGCATTGTCCTAAGTCGTCACAGTCAGGGGTTGATATTGGTGTGGCACATTGTCCTGCATTATTTGGGCATTTCTATGTATTTGTTGGGGTGTGAACATGGTCTGCATTGGTTGTATTTGGTTGACAGCCGGCCCTCCTTCCCACCCAGCCAGTCAGTTATCCCACCATGGACTGTGCTTGCATTGCAGGGAGTGGAAGTTGTCTCTCAGGATGTCAGTCAGTGGTGTCCTGCTGTTTGTTGGTGCACAGTTGCCAGCAGGGCCTTGTGCTCCCCACAGCAGTAGCCAGTGTCAGCCATCTTGTGAGTCCTTCTCCACTCCCTGTGATGTGAGCATGGTTCAGGGTGGTGTTGATGGGACAGTTGTGGGGGTGAGCTATGTCTGTGACTGTGACTCCCATCATGCTATTGCCTCCACCCCACTTCCCAGCATTCCCATACTTACTTGCTTTTGTGGGGAGTTCAGTGTGTGTGGGTGTGAGGGCAATGGCAAGATGGCTGACAGTGGTGTCCTGCTGTTGGTTGGTGTGCAGTTCCCAGCATGCCCTTGTGCTCCCCACAGCAGTAGCCAGTGTCAGCCATCTTGTGTGTCCTTATCCACTCCCTGTGATGTGAGCATGGTTCAGGGTGGTGTTGATGGGCCAGTTGTGAGGCTGAGCAATATCTGTGACTACTACTCCCATCATGCTATTGCCTCCACCCCCTTCCCAGCATGCCCATGCTTCCTTCCTTTTGACTCTGCTTCCCTGTGGGGTGGGCTGGCTGTGCTGACAGGATGGCTGGGAGTGTTGTCCTGGCAGTTGTTTGGCTAAAAGTCCCAAGAGTGTCCCTGTGCTTCACACAACATAACCCAGGGTGGTGGTTCTTTGTGGGATCTTGAGTTAGGATGGGAGGCATTGCATTCTACCAGGTGGGTTCTGTGGAGTTTGTGTTGAGGGGGTGTGAGGGGAGGTGCTTGTGACTATGGTCAGTGCTGCAAGTCCTCCTTCCCACCCAGCCAGCCAGATATCCCACCATGGAACGTGCTTCCATTGCAGGGAGTGGAAGTTGTCTCTCAGGATGTCAGTCAGTGGTGTCCTGCTGTTTGTTGGTGCACAGTTGCCAGCAGGGCCTTGTGCTCCCCACAGCAGTAGCCAGTGTCAGCCATCTTGTGAGTCCTTCTCCACTCCCTGTGATGTGAGCATGGTTCAGGGTGGTGTTGATGGGACAGTTGTGGGGGTGAGCTATGTCTGTGACTGTGACTCCCATCATGCTATTGCCTCCACCCCACTTCCCAGCATTCCCATACTTACTTGGTTTTGTGGGGAGTTCAGTGTGTGTGGGTGTGAGGGCAATGGCAAGATGGCTGACAGTGGTGTCCTGCTGTTGGTTGGTGTGCAGTTCCCAGCATGCCCTTGTGCTCCCCACAGCAGTAGCCAGTGTCAGCCATCTTGTGTGTCCTTATCCACTCCCTGTGATGTGAGCATGGATCAGGGTGGTGTTGATGGGACAGTTGTGAGGCTGAGCAATATCTGTGCCTACTACTCCCATCATGCTATTGCCTCCACCCCCTTCCCAGCATGCCCATGCTTCCTTCCTTTTGACTCTGCTTCCCTGTGGGGTGGGCTGGCTGTGCTGACAGGATGGCTGGGAGTGTTGTCCTGGCAGTTGTTTGGCTAAAAGTCCCAAGAGTGTCCCTGTGCTTCACACAACATAACCCAGGGTGGTGGTTCTTTGTGGGATCTTGAGTTAGGATGGGAGGCATTGCATTCTCCCAGGTGGGTTCTGTGGAGTTTGTGTTGAGGGGGTGTGAGGGGAGGTGCTTGTGACTATGGTCAGTGCTGCAAGTCCTCCTTCCCACCCAGCCAGCCAGATATCCCACCATGGAACGTGCTTCCATTGCAGGGAGTGGAAGTTGTCTCTCAGGATGTCAGTCAGTGGTGTCCTGCTGTTTGTTGGTGCACAGTTGCCAGCAGGGCCTTGTGCTCCCCACAGCAGTAGCCAGTGTCAGCCATCTTGTGAGTCCTTCTCCACTCCCTGTGATGTGCGCATGGTTCAGGGTGGTGTTGATGGGACAGTTGTGGGGGTGACCAATATCTGTGACTACCACTCCCATCATGCTATTGCCTCCACCCCACTTCCCAGCATGCCCATACTTACTTGCTTTTGGGTGGACTTCAGTGTGTATGAGTGTAGAGCAATGGCAAGATGGCTGGCAGTGGTGTCCTGCTGTTGGTTGTTGCACAGTTGCCAGCAGGGCCTTGTGCTCCCCACAGCAGTGCCCAGTGTCAGCCATCTTGTCAGTTGTTTTCCACTCCCTGTGATGTGCGCATGGTTCAGGGTGGTGTTGATGGGACAGTTGTGGGGGTGACCAATATCTGTGACTACCACTCCCATCATGCTATTGCCTCCACCCCACTTCCCAGCATTCCCATACTTACTTGCTTTTGTGGGGAGTTCAGTGTGTGTGGGTGTGAGAGCAATGGCAAGATGGCTGACAGTGGTGTCCTGCTGTTGGTTGGTGCAGTTCCCAGCATGCCCTTGTGCTCCCCACGACACAGCAACAGTGTCAGACATCTTTGATGGGCCTTTCCACTCTCTGTGGGATGTGCATGCGTGAGTGTGAGCTTGCTGGGCCATGTGGTGGGGGATGTAGACCTGTGACTACGACTCCCATCATGCTATTGCCTCCACCCCCTTCCCAGCATGCCCATCCTTCCTTCCTTTTGACTCTGCTTCCCTGTGGGGTGGGCTGCCTGTGCTGACAGGATGGCTGGGAGTGTTGTCCTGGCAGTTGTTTGGCTGAAAGTCCCAAGAGTGTCCCTGTGCTTCACACAACATAACCCAGGGTGGAGGTTCTTTGTGGGATCTTGAGTTAGGATGTGTGGCATTGCATTCTCCCAGGTGGGTTATGTGGAGTATGTGTTGAGGGTGTGTGTGAGGGGAGGTGCTTGTGACTATGGTCAGTGGTGCGAGTCCTCCTTCCCACCCACCCAGCCAGATATCCCACCATGGAACGTGCTTCCATTGCAGGGAGTGGAAGTTGTATTTCAGGCTGTCAGTCAGTGGTGTCCTGCTGTTTGTTGGTGCACAGTTGCCAGCAGGGCCTTGTGCTCCCCACAGCAGTAGCCAGTGTCAGCCATCTTGTGAGTCCTTCTCCACTCCCTGTGATGTGCGCATGGTTCATGGTGGTGTTGATGGGACAGTTGTGGGGGGGCAATATGTGTGACTACGACTCCCATGATGCTATTGGCTACACTGACTTGGCCAGCATACACAGAATTCCTTTCTTTCAGTGGTCTTCACTGTGTGTTGGTGTTGTAGTGGTGGCTACATGTCTGGATGTGTTTGTTAGTTCTATTTGTGCCACTGCCTAGCTGTAGTTGTAGTTGTGTTTGTACATGTGATGGCACGGTTAAATGTAACTTTGAGATGGCATGTGTTGTGTTTATCTGACTGACATACACATTTTGGGATGATTCTGTTCTGGTTGCTGTGTAATTGCTATGAGTGCATGGTTTGACTCTCCCCTTGACAGTGATGTGTGTGTGTATTGTGGCAGAATATTGTGTACATTTGTTGTGTACTCACCAGGCTCTGGGATGTTCTCTAGTCCATAGACGCTCACTGGCGGAAGGATGGCCCGCACCTTCTCCTCCCAGGGCCTGAGGTATACTGGCTTGGCAGGAGGGCCACTGCCGGTGTATTGGCTCAGGAGGTAGTCTTTCTTGAGCAGCTCCCGGACCCTCCTGCGCACGTCATACCACCTGTTCTGGATGTCGGTCTTTGTGCGCAGACATGGTGATTGTGCGTTCACCCTGTTGATGATCCTCTCCCACATCTTGGTTTTCTGGGAGATGGGGGTCTGTTGGACCAGTGTGCCAAACAGCTGTGGCTCTACCCTGAGGATCTCGTCTACCAGGACTTCCAATTCACAATCTAGGAACTTGTGATTCTTCTTGGGGGGCATGGTGATGGGTGGTGATGGTGAGTGATGTGTGTGTTGGTGTGCAGGTGAGGGTGTGTGGGTGTGTGTTTTGCTGGGTGTATGTGAGGTAGGTATTTGTTGGTGTGCTGATGGTGTGTGGCTTGTGTGAGGGATGAGCTGTGGGTGTGTGGTTGCTGTCTGTTGGGTGCTGGCAGTAGAATGGCATTTGCAGAGGATCATGGTTGGGATTTGTGTCCTTTATATGGGTGGAGTTGTGGGTGTGTCTTTGTTCTCTGTCCCCACCCCCCAGTATTTATTGGCTTTGTAATTGCTTGTTTGGCCTTTTTTTGTGTAATTTTTCCTTTGTACTGTCTGTGCATGTTGGAAACGTTCTTGTGACCGAGTCGGACCCTGCATTTGTCTCGTACGGTGTTCTCCGTTTCGTTCACGCTGTGTTTGTGCAGTTTTCTATGCTGCGTACGCGTCGGTCGCGGTGTTTTGTGTTACTTCGGCTCGGTTTTGTATGCGTGTCGGTCGTACGGCTTGTCCTCCGTCCGACTCGGTCGTGGTTTTCGCGCCTTGCATCGTACTTTGCGGTTTGGAGTTCGCGTGTACGTTTCGGTTGGATTTGTTCCGGGTGCGTGTCGGTCGGTTCGATTCGCGTGTTTTTCCGGCCGGATTGCTGTTTTCCGTGCGGCTCGGTCGTTCGGCTTGGGTTCGGTACGTGTTGGTCGGATTTTGCACGCTTTGCATCGTACTTGGCGTGTCGGGCGCCACAGGTACGTGTCGGTCGGAATAAATTCCGGCTCCGAGTCGGTCGGTGCTTTTTCCGGCCATAGTTGTTAAAAATATAATTTTGTATTATTGTTATGTATTTTAGTATATATTTTATATGTATGTGATGTATGTTTTTTTGTATAAGATTTGTTTGTATTTTTATTATATGTGTTAAATGTTTAGTAGTAATTTTTTTTTTATTTGAATTTTCCGCTTTTAGTCTTGTAGTGGGTTGTGGGTTTATAGGGGAATAGGGTGGGAAGTAATTTAATTATATTAAATGTATTGATTAATTTTTATTTATCATTATTTATTTTTTATTTGAATTTTGCATTTTTCAGTTCCGTAGCGGGTTGTGGGTTTAAAGGGGAATAGGGTGGGAAGTAATTTAATTATATTTAATTTATTGATTAATTTTTATTTAACATTATTTATTTAATTGAGATGTTAAAGTGTTAAATGTGTAAAGTAATTTATTAAGTAATAATTGCTTGTTAATTAATTTGAATTAATTAGTTGGTAATTAATTATGGTAATTGTGTAATTAATTTTAGGTGTGGGTTGTGGTGTTTATAGGTGTAAATGGTGGGAAGAAATTTATTTTAATTTATGAATTAATAATTGGTTGTTAATTAATTTTAATTAATTCATTTGTAATTGATTTTGGCAATAGTGTAATACATTATATTTGTGTGTGGTAGTTTTTATAGGTGTAAAGGGTGGGAAGTAAATTGTTTTTAATTGATGAATTAATATTTGGCTGTTAATTAATACAGACAATTGCACATTAGCTGACTTGGAAAAGAGGGTGGAACACTACATTGCAGAACACACACAATGGTACAAAGTCAGTACACACCAACAAGCCAGGCACGCTGGTTCCGCATCTGTGACATCATCCTCGGGATGCGACTACTCCTCATCACGTAGGCATCGTGTGCAGAACCGGGGAAACGGGCACACACGTGTGAGATGCTCATATCTGCAAGACAGACCACCAGTGCATTGACCGAGTGGTAGTGTTTGCGGTTCCTGTATGCCTGCTCTTGGGCCTGTGGTGGTACCAAAGCCACATGTGTCCCATCAATGGAGCCAATGACATGCAGCATCCTCCCCAGGGCATAGAAGTCACTCTTCACATCAGTGAGTTGTTGGAGTCTAGGGAAATAGATGTACTGGTTCAGGTATATCAACATAGCCTCCAAAACATCGTGGAGCACACGGCTGAACATGTCTGTGACATCCCACCAGCAGTCGCCACAGTGTGTTGAAAGGTACCGGTGGCAAAGAAGTGTAGGGCTGCCATCACCTTCCCCTTGGGGGTCAGCGCTGTAGGGTACGGCCGGCCAGGTTGCAAATGTGGTGCCAAGCGCACTGCCAAATCCTCAATCAGCTGCCTGGTGAAGCGGTACCGTCGGATGCTGTCACGTTCCACCATCGTTGCCAGGTCAGGGAATGGTCTATGGACAGCTGGTGCCCTGCAGTGCATAGGTGAAGAAAGAAAGATTGTCAGTCACCCCACATATGTGGCATTGAACACACTCAATGTCACATGATACATCATTATGAGGCACAAGTACATGATGTGTGCAGTTCCGTAAGGACATGTATGGCACATACATGGCCAACATCTAACATCACAGTTCAACAAGTGGCATCAATAAGTCCCAGGTTGTGCCATTGGATATCATGAGGCCGTGTCACAGTTCCCATCTCCTGCTGCCACGTTACAAACACACCCCACAGTGACATGTGAGGACAGATGTGCCCCAGGCATCACAGCTCAACGACAGGTAGATTCCCAGGGACCCTGTATTGCCACATGGACACTGGCATGACATGGTGTATCATGTATACACCACAGCAAAACAACCATGACCCCCACAGGTAGTGGTCCCTGTTGCCTCAGCAGGACAGACATGGACGTCTGTGACACACACACGCACAACATCAAAGTCCATGCACAAACAACGTGGATGTGGAGACTGTCTCCCATTGTGCACATGAAATCAGAGACATTGTAAACACAACATGCACACAGACTGTGGAGGACCATCACTATTGTGCCAATGGGTCACCCTGGGTTAAACATACCATCCCACATGGAACTCAGGGGGTATGTGACATGACATACACATACACCACCGTGAAATGTGACCATGCCACATGCTCAGATATGAACAGTTGCACATCACAGTGGTCATGTACACGAAACACCAAGGATTCTGTCCCCATGAACACGTGCACAGCCTGGGGGTGGCTGCCCCCAAGTGACACCCACAGAACAACATGTTCACCCCCATACACGGAATAGGTAATGCAGCCTTACATGCCTTAGGATACAGTTTGGACAGGCTGTGGTGTTGTAGGTGTGCCCCTACACTCCCTGGGAAGTATATGTGGCTGGCATATGTTCACC
Organism: Calotriton arnoldi; assembly: GCA_963921515.1. Lineage (NCBI taxonomy): Eukaryota > Metazoa > Chordata > Amphibia > Caudata > Salamandridae > Calotriton > Calotriton arnoldi. Next base: position 295,714 of record CAWUFW010004711.1, read on the forward strand.
TGTGACAGGCATGGTGACATATGCCAGTGACTTGTACAGGGACGCGTTGGACAGCAATGGACCGATCGGTGCGCACACATTGGCCATTGCATTCAATGTGTGCTGGTACGCGTTGTATTCGCAATACGCGTTGGACAGCAATGGACCGATCGGTGCGCACACATTGGCCATTGCATTCAATGTGTGCTGGTACGCGTTGTATCCTGCAGTACGCGTTGAACAGCAATGGACCGATCGGTGCGCCCGATTGGCCATTGCATTCAATGTGTGCTGGTCACGCGTTGTATCCTGGGTACACGTTGAGACAGCAATGGACCGATCGGTGTGCCACGGCCGGCCCATTGCATTCAATGTGTGCTGGTACGCGTTGTATTCCTAGTACGCGTTGAACAGCAATGGACCGATCGGTGCGCACACATTGGCCCATTGCATTCAATGTGTGCGGGTACGCGTTGTATCCTGGGTACGCGTTGAACAGCAATGGACCGATCGGTGTGCCCGGCCGGCCCATTGCATTCAATGTGTGCGGGTACAGCGTTGTATCCTGGGTACGCGTTGAACAGCAATGGACCGATTGGTGCGCTCACATTGGCCCATTGCATTCAATGTGTGCGGGTACGCGTTGTATCCTAGGTACGCGTTGAACAGCAATGGACCGATCGGTGCGCACCCATTGGCTATGGCCTGGCCTGGCAACGGACGCGTTTTCAAATTTTGAACGAGTCTGATGCTGTAAATTCAGTTGGTCACCCACAACAATGTTGCAAATTCATGGGTGTCATGAAGTTGAACTTTTGAAGGATGCTGTGGGCGTGTGTAAGTGGTGCAATTCCATGGATTGGCCAGATTCAGAAGATGCAAACGACTTGGACCTATCACTTTGGACACATGGGACAGTATCTGCCTCTGCAGCACACATATAATGCTGGCTGTTCCCCTGAGAGCTCACTTGCCTGCACTACATGCTCCAGGACGACATCTGCCACTACACTGCTGCTGTATCTGCACCCTCTGGACCCTGCAATGGCACGTACTGTGGAGAGAGCCCCAGCCTTCAGCACTGAGGAGAACCAGGCCCTGCTGGACAACCTCCTTCCACAGTACAGCAAGCTGTATGGGAAAGCAGGGGAGCAGGTGAGTGTTCTGTCCACTGCCTTTCTGAATGTGCATGTTGTCTGACTAGCAAGGCTAACAGTCTGCACGCCAGCCTGGCTAGCAGGCTCACTGAGTAGTTGTCACCCCCATAGTGGGTAGTTACATGCACTGGACAGGTGCAGTGCAGTGACAGTGCATTTAAACAGGTTCTGCTGCCCAGGCAATGATACCGTGTGGTGACTGCTGGTGTCCTGCCCCTGGCTGTCGCTGCACCACCTGTGTACATCATGATGCCCCTGATTGAGACATGCACATCCAACTGTGAGTGTACGGATATGCTGCATGTGTAGTAGTCGCACTACTCACCCTGTCATGCTCACGGTTGGTGCCCACAGCAGTGGCAGATACGGCTGTCCACTCCATCCGGGCAGCGAGATCCACTGGCAGTCTACAGTGCTGGCATCCGCACTCCCATCTGAGGTGGCATGACCCCCAGTTGTGCTGGCACCACCGATGATCAGACACCGGTCCAGCTGCAGCTGTCAGTGGCTCTCGCAGCAGGCGCGGACACCAGACCCTGTCCCTGCCTCCTCCTGGTGAGCCCTGGTCCTGTCCCTGATCTGGATGGGCAGCTGAAGGCCTGAGGCCCCTCCTAGGGGATTGTCCCTGGTTTTTATCAGTGCAGGCATGCGTAGGGTGACATCTGCCACTGTCACCCTGTTTTGACTTTCATGATGGACTGGCCATTGGCCTTTGTTTATTTTTTACATGACTTCAACTTTTGAACACACATATGCTGAATAAAGCAACTTTCTGTTCTCTAGTGCTTTTGCCTCTGATGTACATGATGTTGATGATGCTAACCATGCCCTTGCTGCAGTGATGGTGATATTTGGTCTCATGAAAATGAAGTGTTACTGTGCAGGAACCCATGTGTTCCAGGGGGACTGTGTCCTATCCTGTGGTGTCTCCATGTCATCCTTAGCAGCATCTGAGGGTGTCATGTTTTCAATATTTGGCAATGGGATTTCCTACTTACATTAGCAATGTCACATCTGTGGCTTCCACCCCTGCACATCTGTTGTGCCTGCCATTGTTCAATTAGTCTACTTCCCTGACCGTGTGGCCCTCTCCACTGGACATGCAGGTTTGGGCATCAATGGGGAAGGACTCATCTGTGTTGTCAGTGCAACTTGCTATACATGTGTGTTGGATCTGTGCTGATGATTTCATTGACACTCCCATGACCAGGCTGATGTGACGGGAGCCTTCATTTGGTGCTAATTGTTGACTGTGTGACCAAGTGTTCTGCTGACATGATGGAGCCCTACTGATGCGACATATGGCACAGCTTTCCTCACACAGGAGTGGAGTCCCCTCATGGCAGTGTATACTCCTGTGACATCGCCTGCGCCCAAGGTGTGTGTTGTATGAGCATGTCTGTGTGTTCACTTCCATTTTGCTGTGCATGCTGGGATCCCTAGTGATGTTCCTGTTTGTGATGCTTGCTGAGTTGACCTATGTTCCCCCAAAGTCTTCTCCCTGGGTTCTCTGTGATGTGGGTGCATGGCACATTACTGGTCATCAGGGTGTCACCCATAGGTGTGTTTGCTGTCAGGCTGAGTTTGGGCAGACGCTGATGGGTCACAGTCAGGATTCCCCTTGGCACTTGTTGTTTACACCTGTCATGTGATTTCCGGTTTGTGTTAGCTTTCATTGATTGTGACACGTTGTGTGTGTGACTGCTGGCACTCCTCAGGGTCAGGGCTGCAATGTTGGTAGTTGTCTATGTGTGTTCTTTGTGGGTGACCTTGGCTTCTTCATTGGTGTGTGACTGTGGCTGGGATCCCATTGATTGGTGTGGTATTGCCGTCATGTCCATGTACAGCGTAGTGTGCAGTGTGTCAGACATTCAGGAGTCTTGTTGAGTGGCCATGTGTGATGTGTTTCTGCACCTTGGTTCCCACCACCCCCTGGGATTGTCATGGGTGCATGTGCAATGTCACCAGTGCATGTGAGCTTCACTGCTGCACATTGTTGGAGGTCGAGGTGTGTGGTGTTGAGTGTGTGCAGATGAGAGTTGTTGCCCGGCTAGACCCCTGCCTCCATGTTCGCCTTGGCTTACTGGCCGTGCTGATTGATTTGTGCTTGTGTAGGTGTGATGGTAGTTTGTTGCTCAGGACACATGACTGTGGTTCACAGTGTGAACGACATCTAGCTTTGTCATCACAGTGGGACTGTAATGCAGCCCAGGGTCACCACATTGTGGGGGCCCTGGGGGTAGTGCTGTGGTGTCTCTGTGTCTTGCTGTGTCAGTTGCTGTTCCTACATGCTTGTGTGACATGTGTGATTTGTGCTCCCTCTCATCTGACAATGCCTGATTGCCCACATAGGGGATTTGGATCCATGAGTTACCTTTGTGTGGCACTGTATGCACATCTGTGTAATTGGTATTCAGGCCTCCTCATGTGTTGTGTGGTTGCCTGGGGTCACTGGTACCCCCCTCACCTGTTGTGTTTGATGTGCAGTGTGGGTCTGCCTGTTTGTGTTTGTGCATCTGCACCACTGCATTGGCATATCTTTAGTGTGCCATGGGCTGTATGTTGTTTGGTGTGTTTCCCCTGCTGTCCCTGGGACTCCTAGGTCATCAGTCAGCACAATGATCATTGTTTGTGTGTCCCATTGCTGCCATGGTATGGTATCTGTTCACCTCACATCTACAGTCTCCACAGGGTATCTGCATTTGTGTGCCCATTGGTGCAAATATGTGGGTCTGCATTCTGATGGTCACTTCTGTCATTGTGTCATTGATGGAGTTGACAGTGTCAGCCCCAATGGGTGATGTTTGTCTGCACATGGCCAAAGGTATGTCTTATTTGCACTGCACTGTTTGCCTCCCCCAATCTATGTTGCTATGGGACACAAGCACTACTTTGCCACTGATGTGTTTGTTGTTCTGTGACCAGGAATCATCCATGCTGTTTGGCTTTTGCAGCTTTTTCCATGACAACACTTACATTTTGGTCACTGTGATGATGGAGGTTTGGACCCCATTGCCACAATGTTCAAAATGTGCTTCAGCTATGGACCCCACACTTACATTTTGGTCACTGTGATGATGGGGGTTTGGACCCCATTGCCACAATGTTCAAAATGTGCTTCAGCTATGGACCCCACACTTACATTTTGGTCACTGTGATGATGGGGGTTTGGACCCCATTGCCACAATGTTCAAAATGTGCTTCAGCTATGGACCCCACACTTACATTTTGGTAACTGTGATGATGGGGTTTTGGACCCCATTGCCACAATGGTCATGGCCTGCTTGCATTGTGGGGGCCACACACATTTATGTGTGGCACATGTGATAGAGGGTCACATTGTATGTTCAAAGTCATGTTCAGTGTTGTAGGCATTTGACACAGTCTACACACGCTTGTCATGGTGTTGGGGGGGATGTCTTTATGTTGCATTCTTTATGTTGGTGTGTGCTTGTTGTGTCATGTATTAGCCATCCTGTCAGTGGGGGTGTTGTTGGTGGTAGGCATCCAGCCCCCCATGGGTAGGGGTGGTAGTAGTGACAGGCATCCAGCCCCCCATGGGTAGAGGTGGTAGTAGTGGTAGGCATCTGGCACACCCTGGGTAGGGGTGGTAGTAGTGGTAGGCATCTGACACCCCCTGGGTAGAGGTGGTAGTAGTGGTAGGCATCTGGCACCCCCTGGGTAAGGGTGGTAGTAGTGACAGGCATCCAGCCCCCCATGGGTAGAGGTGGTAGTAGTGGTAGGCATCTGACACCCCCTGGGTAAGGGTGGTAGTAGTGACAGGCATCCAGCCCCCCATGGGTAGAGATGGTAGTAGTGGTAGGCATCTGGCACCCCCTGGGTAAGGGTGGTAGTAGTGGTAGGCATCTGGCACCCCCTGGGTAAGGGTGGTAGTAGTGACAGGCATCCAGCCCCCCATGGGTAGAGGTGGTAGTAGTGGTCGACATCTGGCACCCCCTGGGTAGAGGTGGTAGTAGTGGTAGGCATCTGGCACCCCCTGGGTAGGGGTGGTAGTAGTGACAGGCATCCGGCCCCCCATGGGTAGAGGTGGTAGTAGTGGTAGGCATCTGGCACCCCCTGGGTAGGGGTGGTAGTAGTGGTAGGCATCTGGCACTCCCTGGGTAAGGGTGGTAGTAGTGACAGGCATCCAGCCCCCCATGGGTAGAGATGGTAGTAGTGGTAGGCATCTGGCACCCCCTGGGTAAGGGTGGTAGTAGTGGTAGGCATCTGGCACCCCCTGGGTAGGGGTGGTAGTAGTGGTAGGCATCTGGCACCCCCTGGGTAAGGGTGGTAGTAGTGACAGGCATCCAGCCCCCCATGGGTAGAGATGGTAGTAGTGGTAGGCATCTGGCACCCCCTGGGTAAGGGTGGTAGTAGTGGTAGGCATCTGGCACCCCCTGGGTAGGGGTGGTAGTAGTGACAGGCATCCGGCCCCCCATGGGTAGAGGTGGTAGTAGTGGTAGGCATCTGACACCCCCTGGGTAGGGGTGGTAGTAGTGACAGGCATCCGGCCCCCCATGGGTAGAGGTGGTAGTAGTGGTAGGCATCTGGCACCCCCTGGGTAGGGGTGGTAGTAGTGGTAGGCATCTGACACCCCTGGGTAGAGGTGGTAGTAGTGGTAGGCATCTGGCACCCCTGGGTAAGGGTGGTAGTAGTGGTAGGCATCTGGCACCCCTGGGTAGAGGTGGTAGTAGTGGTAGGCATCTGGTACCCCCTGGGTAATGGTGGTAGTAGTGGTAGGCATCTGGCACCCCCTGGGTAGGGGTGGTAGTAGTGGAAGGCATCTGGCACCCCCTGGGTAAGGGTGGTAGTAGTGACAGGCATCCAGCCCCCCATGGGTAGAGGTGGTAGTAGTGGTAGGCATCTGGCACCCCCTGGGTAAGGGTGGTAGTAGTGGTAGGCATCTGGCACCCCCTGGGTAGGGGTGGTAGTAGTGGTAGGCATCTGGCACCCCCTGGGTAAGGGTGGTAGTAGTGACAGGTATCCAGCCCCCCATGGGTAGAGGTGGTAGTAGTGGTAGGCATCTGGCACCCCCTGGGTAGGGGTGGTAGTAGTGGTAGGCATCTGGCACCCCCTGGGTAAGGGTGGTAGTAGTGACAGGCATCCAGCCCCCCATGGGTAGAGGTGGTAGTAGTGGTAGGCATCTGGCACCCCCTGGGTAAGGGTGGTAGTAGTGGTAGGCATCTGGCACCCCCTGGGTAGAGGTGGTAGTAGTGGTAGGCATCTGGCACACCCTGGGTAGGGGTGGTAGTGGTGGTGGGCATCCGGGCCCCTATGTGTATATGTGGCATTGGTGATGGCCATCCCGCCCCTATGGTGCTGCTGTTGCTGGTGTAAGTAATTTCTGCATCCCTGTGTGTGTGTGTGATATGTCGGGTACGTGTAGTTTGTTTTTGTGGTTGGTGTCTGACTTACCTTCTGCGCCGTACGCGTCCATGCCTGTTCCGGTAGTAGATGTAGAATATTGGTAGGATCGGCACGATGGGATTCATGGTTGGTTCGTCTTTCTCGTTGCTTCGCCTCGTCCTCGTCGCTGCCGTGTTCGTCTCGTAGCCGTGGATCGTGTTGTGGCGCGAATCGGAGCTTATGTGCGCCTCTCCCGGATGCTTTGACGTGCCGTGCGTAGCGACGGGTTCGGCGCGTACGGGAAGCGCATCGTACTTGTCCGGCCGGACGGGGCTGGTTTTTGGCTTCCGTGCAACTCGATTCTGCGTTTACGGATCCGGCTCGGTCGGGGAACAGGAGCTGTATTGGGTGAGTACGACTGGGTCGGAATCTATGCTGTTGTGCGCATCGTACTTGCTCGTTCGGAATAATGTGCGGATCGGTCTGGAAACAGGCATTCGCATGGCTTTTTTCCCGACCGAATGATGTTAGGTGCGCCTCCGACCGAGATCGGAATCGGCCCCTGAGTAAGAGTTAGATTGGACAGCCTTTGGTATGGTCTTCCCCCAAACATTTTGTCTTCTTCCCTCCTGTTTGCTGAAATTGTTTTTTTGTCCTTAGTACTCTGTGCACTTTACCAGTGCTAACCAGTGCTAAAGTGCTTGTGCTCACTGCTAACATAGTAAAATTGGCTATCGCCCAATTGGCACATTTAATTTATTTCTAAGTCCCTAGTAAAGTGGTATTATATGACCCAGGGCCTATAACTTAATTGCTACTAGTGGGCCTACAGAACGTATTGTGCCACCCTTCTAAGTACCCTTTAAAATGTGTCTCATTCCTGCATTTGCAACCTGTGTACATTTGTAAACTGCCAATTCGACATAGCAAAATAAACCTTTTGCCGGCCTATACCTCCCTTTTTAATACATATATTTGACCCATGTGGTATGCCTCTAAACAGCCCATAGGGCAATGTACAGTATATTTAAAAAGTTGGATATGTACTTTTGAGTTTTAGATGTCCTGGTAGTATAAAACTCCTAAATTTAATTTTCTCTTCTGTGAGGCCTACCACTCCCATATGATAGCATTCGGTTATCTTGTTACATTTAATAAGTGCTAACTTTTGATAGGAAACAGGTAGAAAAATCATGCTTGGTCTAAAAAGAATTGTAATTTGAAATCCTCTTTAATGGTAAAGTCGGATTCTAAGTCACAATCTTGAAAAGGCCACTTTTAGAAAGTTGGCATTTTATTGTCCTAACCATGTGGTGCCTGCAAACTGTATCCTGCGTCACATGACTAGGTGTAGCTAGCAGTTGGTCTTTGTGTATTGCTCCCAAACAGTCAGATAAAGAATGAATAATTGTTGGCAGGATGGTGCATCTCTGAATAGATGATGGGCAGGAGCTATCACCTACCACAATTGCACATCACAAAGTCTCTGCCAGAGCACACTTACAAAGGATTTGACACTAGTCTTTTGTGACACTAGACAAATTGGGGTCGGGACTGGTAGGCAGGAAATTACCAAGCACCTCTGGGGACACCAGGGAAAAATAATAGACCCTCAGATCCAACTCTTCAGTACACCTCTGGACATGTGGGAGAGTCAGAAGGACTGCTGGGCTGCTTTGCTGCAAGAAAGACTGCCACTCTGCTGTTCTGCTATCTGCTGCACCGCTGCCTGCTGCCCCTCTCCTTGAGTGAGAAGGACTGGACATGCATCTTGAACCCAGGACCACCAGAGTGACTCCAAGGGCTAGTTTCCTGGCCTCCTAGTCAGAGCCTCAGGTACAGAAAAGGCTCCAAACACCTTGAACCAAGCACTTGGACTCCGTCTGCTGTGAGTCTTGCCCTCCAAGTGCTGCCTTCCCAGTCCTGGACCCTTGGAAGTGGGCCTGAAAGTGCTCTGCAATCGGTCCTGTGATCGGAACTGATGCAGCATGACACATCCTCTTGCAGCCGCATTGGAACAGCTGCTGGGCAGTTAATCCCCAATGCAGGACCTCACATCGCAGCCCGCAGCTGCATGATGCATCCTCGTCACAGTCCTCCGCATCGCAAGCCTCTCATCGATGGCATCCTCAATGACAACGCAGGACTCCGCATCACAGTCCCTCAGCTAAGGTGGTTATGTTCTTGTGTTTTGACAGCAAAATCACAGCGTCCTACTGTCTTAGTTTTCATTCTGAAGTGCCATAAATCTCCCAAAAAAGAATAGTATGGTATGCGTAGGTCCTTCGTAAATGTACCAGGGATGTAATCAGGTAGTCATTAATGAAACATAGTTGCACAGCATTCCAGGATATATTATCATTCAAACCTGTTTTATGTGTGAATAGACGGTGTTAGACCTGTCATCCTAAGGGTGGGTGATCTTCCCCCAAACATTTTGCTTTTTGCCTCCACGTTTTGCTGAATCTTTCCTTTGGCCATAGGACTCTGAGCACTTTACCATTGCTGACCAGTGCTAAAAGGCATGTGCTTTTTCCCTCAACATTTGTGTAATTGGTGTATACATGATATGCCTATTTAGTTTACCTGTAATTCCCTTGTAAAGTGGTATGCCATATAACCCGGGCCTATAAGTTAAATGCTACTAGTGGGCCTGCAGCACTGATTGTGCCTCCCACACCAGTAGCCTTTCAAACCTATTTCTGGCCTGCCATTACAATGCTTGTGTGTGCAGTTTACTGCCACTTCGACTTGGCATTTAAAACTACTTCACTAGACTTAAAAAACCCTTTTCCTACATGTAAGTCACCCCTAAGGCAGGCCCTAGGTAAACCTAAGGGCAGGGTGCCATGTAAGTAAAAGGTAGGATTTTTACTACTGTGAAGCCTACCCCTCACATAGGCTAGCATTGGGAATTCCATAATATACTTTTAAGCTGCAATTCCTGAACAGAGAGGAGTAGCTTTTTCATGTTTCATATCTTTGGAATGGTAATGATAAATCCTCCTCACTGGTGAAGTTGTATTTAACATTGCTGTTTTAGAAATGGCACTTTTAGAAAATGGATATTTCTCTGCACTTACTGCTCTATGTGCCTGACAGCTTATGTCCAACCTATGTTTGGGGTGGGTGACAGCTACACTTTGTGTATTCTCTCTAGACAGCCACAACACAGGAAGGATAAGTGTGTCTGAGTACCCATCTACATACATCTGCATTCTGATGGCCTTGCTTGGGCAGGATGGAAGGGAGGGGCTAACACTTCACTTGAATAGGCAGTGCCCCATATCTAAACAAAGGACAGATTAACCCCCCCAGCACACACAGATAGCCTGGCAGACAGGAATGGGTTAAAAATGGATACTTGTGCCCTTCAGAGAGCTGCTTTAAATTACCCCCACATCAAAGGCACTTTTGGGTATAAGTATTTGGTCTCTGGACCCCCTAAAATCAGATACTTCTGGACTTGTAACTGAAGCTCTGCCAGAAGAACTGCTGTGTTGCTTAAAGGACTCAGCTGGACTGCTGATCTGGAAGGCCTTCTTTTCTGTTTGTTTCCCTTATGCCTGCTGCTCTCGGACTCTGCTGAAGGAGAGCTGGACTCTGCCATCACTCCACGTGATCCCCAAGGTTTTGTTGGCTTTCCTCCTGTTGCTTGAGACTCAGGGATATCAAAGTCTCTAACCCTTGCTCCTTTGCCTGGCTCACTGGATGTGGCCCAGATACTTGCACCATGGATTTTGATGCATCTTCACTCTGCGTGTAGCAGAACCGGCGCATTAACCCGGTTGCAGGAGTAAAATTGGTGCATCACCTCGGAACGAGTGCTTTGCCTCCAGAGATCAATGCATCAGACAGCAAATTGCCACCACTGCAGCTTGGTGAGATCGACGCATCCCCTTGACTGTTTGGCAGAATCTCACACATCGCTCCACGCCTCTTAACTCCGGCACTCGTCTTCAGAACTGGCCCATTGCCATCACTGCATGAAGAAGATTAACGTATCCTAACCTGCGGGCCTCGACATTGAATCATCTCGCTAATTGAGACTTGAAAAGGTACTTTGTTCACCGGGGCCTGTGTGGGTCCTGAAGCCGGACGGGACTCTATCGCTGTTGGCCTGAGCTCTGACTTTGCCATGGTCCAGCACAACCTAAAGTACCCTTTTAACCTTGTTTGTTTCTAAGTGCTTTACTATGTTTATTCCTTTAAAATTCAATATCTCACCTCTTATACATTGGATTTTAGTTGTTTTGGTCTTGTTTTGTTCAGAATATAATAATTTATGTCTCAAAACCTGTGTTTTGTCTTTTTGTGATGTATTCACTGTGTTGCTGTGTTTGTGTTTCACAAATGCTTTACACATTGACTCTTTAATAAGCCTGCCTGCTCCGTGCCAAGCTGCCAGAGGGTGAGCACAGGTTATCTTTTAGTGTTTATCTAGTTTACCCTGACTAGAGTGGTGGTTCCTGCCTGACCAGGTGCATACCTCAGCCAACCAGGAATCCCATTCCTAACAGACTGTATATCCATCTTTGTTCTTTCTCAAAGAGTAATTTTTCTGGATTTCTAATCCTGTTATCAAGTGGCTCAATGATGACCTATTTGAAATCATTTTTCGTGTGTTCCACTGTTAAGAAGTGATTGATCTTTCTGGTGGTATTCCTTTTACACATGATGCTGCTATGGTGTTTAAATATTCTTGTATTTGCTTTTCTGCCTCTCATTCCCATGTAACGCAGCCCACAGGGACATGTAATCATGTAGATTACACTTGAGGAATTGTAATTAGTTTGTTTTTTGATTGTCCACACTCTCCCTGGTTCCAAGTTCAATGTTTTGGTGGTGTAAGTTAGGTGGCAGACACTGCAGTTCCCACAGGCATAATATTCTACAAGGCCCAACTGTTGAGGATAGTCACTTTCTGTGCTTTTCTTCGGGCGTATAGACACCCAATTTGTCTTTCAGGCTCCTGGCTCATTTGTAGGAAAACAAAGGTTTTTCCAATTTTAGGTTGCCTATGTGTAAAATGCACCAATGTTTCTCTATGGCTTTTTTTGCCTGATTCGAGACCGTATTAAAGGTTGTGACACATGTGAGAGTGATTGTTGAGGTATTGCAAAAATGGTTCTGAAGGAAATGGCCCGATTCGGGTCACCAATGACCACCTCTTTGCCTTATACGAAATGAAGAGTCGGTCAGACAGTAGAGAATACAAACCAATAATAGTTTATTCAAAATTCGCTCAGAGCGGAGCCCTGTCTGCCAAGTCGCTAAGAGTGCTGCAGAGAGTAAATTACAAAGAAGTATGTTTCTCACTGTAACTCTGCCTGTGCCCACCACTAGACAAGTGGGAGAAGGCTTACATCCCAACTCCAAAGAAACATAACCGAGAGAAGGTCGTTTCTCGGAAATAGGGAAGAATCAGTTTCAATCATGATACAAAATGGCGCCCATACACAAAATGGCGCCGCGAATGCTAACTTACGTAAAAAGCAATACAAAAGCACAATTTTTAGTCTAACAGACCCTCCTTTTAGCATGAGCTAAGCCATATACATGATAACAAAGGACATATCATTCAATAAAACATGGTAAATTAATTTTGGGAGCATTCCATATCCTCAGCATCAGGGATGGAAACAGTAAGGAGGGAAGAAGTCTCAAAAATACCCTCATCAATCTGCATCAGATCGTTCACCTCCTTCTGGATCATAAAGGTCGCATTGGTATCATGGATTGATATTTTCTTGGGAGCGAGAAGTGTGGTGCAGTAAGAGCAACTTACGGGAAGACACTGCACCAGAATACAGCAAGCAATCAAAATCACAATAAAATAAATCACCTTTTCAAGGAACCAACCCCATCCACCAAAAAGGGACCAACTCCAATTTCCACTTTCCATTCCTTTGACATTTTCCAAAATATTTAAATTATGTTGGGTAATGATCTTTTTCATATTAGTGATCCTGACTACACACTGGTCTCCTACTACTGCACACACACCACCACTCTTAGCTACGATAAAATCAACTGCATATCTGGTTTGCTCAGAATATATTTGAATACTTTCTAATTGGGTGGTGATGTCACGCAAAGCTGCTACTATAGAATAAGACAGTATCTGTAGCTTGCATCCAAAATATTCCCTAGCCCTTTCACCCTTGGCTATAGCAGTACCACCAAAGGTCTAGGTCCACTCTCTTCCCGCAGCTCCGCTGTGCCATCTCCTGCTCCGTCTCCTGCTCTCAGACCCCGACCTCCTCCTGCGAGGTTCAAGGCTGCTGCCCGCTCCACCCAGGATCTGGCCTGCCATCAGCCGCCACCGTAACTACATCATCTGCCTTTATTTTTGTAATTTTCACTGCTGTGCCACCTCTGGTTATTGTGTATGCACTGTTGATTTGTTTTTGATTTCCCACCTCTGGGTTCGTCTTGTGCCTGCCTCCGCTCCGCCACTGCTACCCCTGCGGCCCCTCCCCCCCTGGACAGCCCCCGCCTCCCAGCCTCTCGTCCCTTCCCTATTTAATGGCGGCCGCTGCGGGGGAGCGCGAGTAAGACCTCTGACCCCGGTCTAGGCCAAAAGCACACCAAAGGTAAGCCCGTCTGCACCCGTCCGTGACCCGACTGCGGCCAGCGCCAGGAACCCTGGGTTTACGACCTCCCACCGCTGCAACTCCACTGATCTCCTCGCACTCAACCCCGGAAGAAACGACAGCTGCCAGCAGGCGATGCCGAACACCACCCACGGCCAGTTCTCCTGCCGACACTGCAGACAATGCAGACAATCCTTCACCATCAACAGTCCCCCCAAGGCCACCGAACCCACGACGGACGCCCGCACCACCGAAGCCCGGACTTGCATACTCCTCAACGTGCGCTCACTCCACAGACACGCCATGGAGATCTGGGACCTGCTCGACACCCTCTCGCCAGATGTCACCTTCTTCACGGAAACATGGACCAACGCCACCTCCGCCCTCGACATCACCACCGCCATCCCCGACGGATACAAGATCCAAAGAAAGGGACGCCCCTACCGCCCAGGAGGAGGATTCGTCATCGCACACAAGAGCTCCCTCCGACTCTCCACCTCCAGCACGAGCGACCCCCTCTCCAACACAGAGCACCTCCACTTCCAGATCCAAACCAGCCCCAGAACCACGCTGCGCGGAACCCTCATCTACAGACCCCCGGGCCTCGCGCCCCTTCTGCCACCACCATTGCCGACCTCATCGCACCCCACGCCATCGCCTCCACGGACTACATTCTCATCGGAGACCTGAGCTTCCTCCTCGACAACCGCAGCGACCCCGACTCCACCACCCTCCTTGACAACCTCGCCAACCTCGGATTGAAGCAGCTCGTCACCACCCCCACCCACAGAGCCGGAAACACCCTCGACCCCATCTTCACAGGAGGGACAAACATCCACTTCAGCCACACCACGCAGCCCCTCTGGACAGACCACCACTGCGTACACTTCACCTTCAACACTACCACCGCACCCAAACCTGCCCCGCACCCGCCACGAAGGAACTGGAGCAAGATCACAGAGGAACATCTCAACACCACCCTCCTCCATGACCCCCCCGCCACGACTAATGCCAACTCTGCAGCCAAAGAACTACACCGCTGGATCTCCAGCTGTGCTGACAAGCTCGCACCCCTCCGCCACCCCGTCAAACAACGCCCCCTGAAGGCCACCTGGTTCACCACCGACCTCCAAGAAGCCAGGCGCTCCTGCAGATGCCTCGAGAAACTCTGGCGGAACAGAAAAACCACCAAAGACCAGAACACCTACAGGAACGCCATGAATGAAAACCACCAGCGCATAAGAGCCGCCAAGCGGACCTTTATCAAGAACAAAATCCACACCAATGCAAGTAACGCAAAAGAACTCTTCAACGTCATACAGCAGTTCACCAAACCCCCAGCGAAGTCACGGACGTCACACCATCCCAGGACCTCTGCAACAAGCTCAGCTCCTACTTCCACCTGAAAATCAAGGCCCTCTATGACAACTTCAGTAAACAGACTCCAGACACCACCCTCCTCGCCACCATCGACAACCAGCCCACCATCACCAACTGGAAACCGGCTACCACCAAGGATACCACCAAGACCATGATGAACACCCACTCAGGAGCCCCCACGGACCCCTGCCCGCCACACATCTACCACAGAGCCACCGCCGCCATAGCACCCGAACTAGGCTGGACCATTAACGCCTCCCTCGAATCCGGCATCTTCCCCGATGACTGGAAGCGAGCAGAGGTCAAGCCCCTCCTCAAGAAACCCTCGGCCGACCCAACGGACCTGAAAAACTACCGGCCCATCTCTCTCCTTCCCTTTGCAGCCAAAGTCACCGAGATATTTATCAACGCCCAGCTGACCACCTTCATCGAAGAGAACGCCATCCTCTACTCCTCCCAGTCCAGATTTCGCAGCAACCACAGCAACAAGACCGCCCTCCTCGCCGCCACCGACGACATCTGCATGCTACTCATCCAGGGCCACACTGCGGCCCTCATCCTACTAGACCTCTCCGCAGCCTTCGACACCGTCTCACACTGCACTCTCGCAGCCAGACTCCACGACGCCGGTGTACGAGGAACCGCCCTCGACTGAATCCGCTCCTTTCTCTCCGGCATAACCAAAAGGATCAGACTCCCTCCCTTCCTCTCCGAACCTACAGAGATCAACTGTGGAGTACCCCAAGGATCCTCGCTCAGCCCCACGCTCTTCAACATCTACATGGCCCCCCTCACCGCCATAGTCAGACAGCATGGGCTCAGCATAGTATCCTACGCCGACGACACCCAGTTCATCCTCTCCCTCACAAAAATCCCGAAGACATCAGACTCTGCTTCCAGGAAGGAATGAAGGACGTCGCAGCCTGGATGAACAACAGTTGCCTGAAGCTCAACTCGGAGAAGACCGAGGTCCTCGTCCTCAGACCCTCCTCCACCGCCTGGGACAACACCTGGTGGCCTTCCGCCCTCAGAAACCCACCCACTCTAACGGACCACGCCCGAAACCTTGGCATCATCCTAGACTCCTTCCTCACCATGGCAAACACAAGGAGATGATGGACGGAGCACTGAAACTTTTCAGACACTCACCCCCAGTCACAGATCTGGGTTGAATCCATCATCATTCTTTAGCTCACTCCGCCACCTCAGTTCAGATCCAGCTATATGCAAATCAGTCTTGGCCCTGTGCCTCATGGGAACAGTCCAGCCCGAACTGCCAAGCCAGGTCTTCCCTGAACCGGAAACAAGCTTCCTTCCTCACCATGACCCGCCAGATCAACACCGTCGCCTCCACCTGCTTCAACTCCCTCCGCATCCTATGCAAGACCTTCAAATGGATCCCCCCTGAATGCAGAATGACCGTCACCCAAGCACTCATAACCAGCAGACTGGAATACGGCAACGCCCTCTACGCCGGAATCAACAGAACCCTGCTACACAAGCTCCAAACCATCCAGAACACCGCAGCCAGACTCGTCAGCGGAACCCCACGACACGAGCACATGACCCAGCAGCTACAAGACCTCCACTTGCTCCCCGTCGAGAAGAGAGTAACCTTCAAGCTACTCACCCACGCCTACAAATCACTCCACAACATCGGACCCAAATACCTCAACGAGAGAGTATCCTTCCACGTACCCAAAAGGAACCTCTGCTCTGCTGACCTTGCCCTGGCAGAGACCCCAGGCATCCGCAGAACCAGAGCAGGCGGAAGAGCCTTCTCCTATGTCGCAGCAAAGGCCTGGAACAAGCTCCCAGTCAACATCAGACGCTCCCCTACTCTGCACACCTTCAGGAAGTGCCTCAAGACCTGCTCTTTGACTGATCCGGAGCTGCACACCCCCCTCCAGCGCCTTGAGACCCTCACGGGTGAGTAGCACGCTCTATAAATCCCTGATTGATTGATTGATTGATTGATTGAAAGGTAATAATAGAGGAGAGAATATACCCAAAGGTTATACCATTACTATAATATTGACCTCTAGGTCTGTCACTCCTGTCACAAAATTCCTTCGTCAAAGTCCTTTTGACCCTTCTCATATTCGGTTTACTGTACTTACAGGGCACACCAAGAGGAAGCACCATTCCCAAAGCAACGTCCTCTGTACCATTATAAACATTTGAGTAAGGACCATTGGACAGAAAATAAAATCCTGGATGTGCATAAAGTGGACCTTGATAATCTACAGTAGCATATCTGGTGTTCATTCCCACTGTACTTGGATCCTTCATTTTCACCAAAGACATTGTATTTTTAAACAGTATTATTCCAGAACAATTTACGTATAAGAAAGCATCTGTACTATTTACTATCGTACAACATGCCGGATAATAACCTGCCTTTCGGGTAACTGTCAAACCTTGATATTGCCAGCCTACTAAGGTAATGTTCTGTTCATCCATATACAAATTATCACAATACATATTAGTATTGCAACCTGAATATCCCTTCGCTCGTGGCTTCCTATAATACAAACAAGGACCGGGATATCCCATCCCGAACTCACCCTTTACCTCTACAAAATGGGGTGGGTGAACATATGTATAATTAACCAATGACAATGGGTAGGCAGTCCATACACGTGAGACAGATTCAGTAGGGTAACACGCTGTACCTTCACCGATGAATTTCTTGTGTGTATCTAGAAATACATTGCTCAGGGGTGTCCTTTTTGTACGTACTTGGGAAACAATCTTATATGCAATACATAATTTAGCATCATGATCACACTCCAAAACCCAGGACACCCCGCCCAAAACCAACAGCAGCAATAAAATAAGAACAGCACATAAAGCTTTTTGTTTGGTAGACCAAAATTCATGTGCATGAACAAGGGGAATTACTGGCTGCTCCTCGTCAGCAACCATTCTGCCAAAGGGGTGCATAGCTAATGATGAAGCAAAGGGGCAAATCTCCAGCAAGAGAAGTATACAAGTTACCAGTGTCCGTCAGAGCCTCACTGGTACAGGCTCCAATTGTTCATCAACGTTGGCGATCTTGAGCACCAGCGGTGGAGCTTGCTCTGTCCTAAGCTCTGGATGTATCCCACGTCGATCAGGATAATGTACCCCCCCAGGGAGTACGTTCAATCTATCCTGTCCAATGTCAAAGCAATGCACCAATCTCGCATCACCCTAAACTAACTCCGTTGGTACTACAACAAAGTACACCCTAACTTGCACAGTCCATCCCTGTCTAATCTGACTTCTCCTTTGGTGCACTGTTCTTCATCCGAGGACACAAATTGTACCTGGTGACTCCGGGCACAGAAGGATCAATGAAAAGGGGTTCCTGGATAGCTTGTATCTCCAGTGGAACTGCTGCATTCAGCACTTCATCATTCTCCTCATCTGTTTTGGTCCAAGTCAGCCTGGCATCACTGAAGGGGACAAACTGAGGCGCCGTCTCACACTCAGCATCCCCTACTCCATCTTTAATCCATTGGTCATAAGGCAAAGGCAGGGGCACCCTTTTGCAATGAGTGCCATGCACCCAATTCTTTCGGCCAGCGACCTTGAGCTGTGCGTTTAGCCAGAAGGACCTGTTCCGGTCCCTTCCAGGGTGGCTCCAAACTCATCTTCCGCTGGAAGTTTCGGATCAACACAAAGTCTCCAGGCTGAATGTCATGTCTGGGTCCCTCTGGTGTAGCTGGCAGGGACTCACGGACCTGTTGGTAAATAGAACGCAATTTTTCAGTTAACTGACACAGGTAATCAATTAACAAGGGATACTCAATATCAGAAAATCGACGAGGTCGCAGGATGCCCCAGACATTTGCCGGGCACCCAAACACGACCTCGTACGGTGACAATCCTGTCCTAGAATGTGCTGTTGTTCTTGTTGACAAGAGAGCTAATGGTAAAGCATCTGGCCACTGTAAACCTGTGGTCTCCTGAATCTTGGCCAATTTCAGCTCGAGAGTACCATTGTACTTCTCAACTAAACCTGCTAGCTGCGGGTGGTTCGCAGCATGAAACTTCTGTTTTATGTTCAGACCATCACAAATTAACTGAATAACCTTGGCATTGAAATGACTTCCGTTATCACTCCAAATCAAACGAGGCAAGCCGAAACGAGGAAAGAACTCCTTCAGGAGTACCTGTGCAGTCGTAATGGCTGTATTATCTTTAGTGGGATAAGCTTCAACCCATTTGCTAAATGCACAGATAACCACCAGGACATACTTCAAATTGTTGTATCGTTCCAATTCAGTATAGTCCATTTGTAGGACTTCAAAAGGGAAGGTGGGTGGTGCGAAATTACCAAGGGGGGTAGGAGTACCCTTTCCAGGATTATGCATCATGCACACCATACAGTACTTCACTAAATGTGCAGCTGTCCTAGAAATGTTGTCATTCTGCCATACAGGGTCTAACAATTAGCAAATACCCTTAGCACTAATATGCGCTGGGCCATGGGCCATGGTGACTACAGGAAGAACACATGCATCTGGTAACATCCATCTCTGCTTCCCTGACTTGTCAATCCAACATCCCTCATCATTCAATTGTGCTGTACCTTCTTGCCACACTGCTAACTCTTCTGTTGTGGCCTCGCTTTGAATCTCCTTCACATTCTCAAGTGTGTCTTCGAACATAGTAACGTCAGGCACCCACCTAGCAGGTCCTGCCACAAACATTCTTTTCCTTCTGGTCCGGGCTGTTTTCTTAGCTGTCTGATCTGCAAAAGCATTTCCCCTACCTACATCATCAGTGACCTTCTGATGTGCACTACACTTTACTATGGCCAATTTCTTAGGGAGCGTCAAAGCAGACAAAAGCCTCAATATGAGGTGCCCGTGCTGAATTTTAGTACCATGGGTAGTAAGAAACCCCCTCTCAGCCCAGAGTCACCCAAAATTATGAGCGACTCCAAAGGCGTACTGGCTGTCAGTATAAATATTGACAACCAGTCCCTCACTTAATTCACAAGCTCGGATTAAAGCGACAAGCTCAGCAGCCTGGGCCGATTGATAGGAAACTCGTGATGTCTTAACTACTGTACGCAATGTAGTGACAGCATACGCAGCAGTTGTAGTGCCATCTGGTAATTTAAAACAAGAGCCATCGACATATAGTTCCCCTTGGGGGTCAGATAAGGGAACAGCAGTCAAGTCTACCCGTCCTTTCATCTCTTCTTCCGCCCGGAAGATACAGTCATATTTATCAATTTCATCATGCTCAGAAGGTAGGGGCAGTAACGTGGCTGGTTCAGAGTGGCGCATCTTTTAATTGTAATGTGTTTTATGAACAATGTTAATTCATAACCTGTTAGACGTGCACTGGTGAGGTGCTGTGTCTTTGTCTTATTCAAAAGTGTATCCACAGCATGACAGTATCAAGTACGAGTCCAGCCGATTGTCTTATGGAGACGGCCACAGCAGCGACCGCTCTTAGACAGCTTGGGAGGGCTCTTGCAACAGGGTCAAGGACAGCAGAGAAATAAGCACACAGCAGTTGCTTATCTCCAAATTTTTGTGTTAAAACAGAAAGCGCGCAACCAGCCATCTGATGAACGTACAACAAAAATGGTTTAGTTTAGCCTGGAGTTCCAAATACTGGAGCCAAACAAAGCGCAGGTTTCAATTGCTCAAAAGACTGCTGACAGTCAGGCGTCCAAGGCAAAGGCTCATGCACATCTTTTAGCTTTAGGGCAAGCAGGGGTTTTATTAGTAACGAGTAGCCAGGTATCCACTGCCGACAGTAGGAAGTGATACCTATAAAAGCACGCACATCTTTCTGAGTTTGTGGAATGGGCATTTTAACAATGGTACTGATGCGCTCCGGGGTCAATCTCCTACCCTTCTTCGACAGTAGGTGACTTAAATAGGTGACCTCCTGTCGACAATACAGAAATTTAGAAAGGGACACCTTATGTCCATGTTGAGCCAAATGCAACAACAATTTAACTGTTCTGTCCTTGCAACCTTGTTCCGTGTCAGAAGTGATGAGCAAGTCATCAACATACTGCACCAATACATTACGCGAGGGAAGCGTCAGAGAATCCAACTGACCTTTTAAAGCTTGACTATAAATACTAGGACTTTCAGTATAGCCCTGAGGAGCTCGACAGAACCTAAAGCTCCTACCAGCTAGGGTAAAACCAAACAAGTACCTGCTATCTGGATGAATAGGAATACAAAGAAAGCATTTTTCAAACCAATGACAGAGAAAACTTTTGCATTAGAGGGGATCATGGTCAAAAAAGTGGTAATATCAGGAGCCACTGGAAACTGTGGAACCACTATTTTATTACCTTTGCGCAAATCAATCACGAAACGATAAACATCTTCATGGTCATCAGGAGAACCTGAGGGCGTCCTTTTAAGAATTGGAAGAATAGGGCTATTACAAATATTAGCAGTATAATTTGCAATAAGGCTCTCTCTCCTGCCTGCGGCATTTTATACTGAGGGATATGAGGCAGAATAGCACCATCCTTAACCTGTATCGAAACCGGCGATATCTGCAACAATCCCACATCTGTGTCACCCGTTGCCCATAGGGTGGGTGGCACATCTTTAAACTCAACAGGGAGGAGTGCGTCTTTGGACAAACACTGCTTGGCATGCGCTACATATGGACATATTGTCATATAGACACCTGCCGGAGAACAATAAATGGTGGCATGCAATTTTTTCAACAAATCCAAACCCATCAAATTTTCATCACATTTAGATGTCAGCAAGAATGATGAATCCACGGTGAAAGGGCCAGTGGTCAATGCAAGAGGTTTTGAAATGGGGCTTATACCCGGTACACCAGAGAAACCAACCGACACATTATTATGGCCAGACAGAGCCGCCCTATGGACCATATTTCGAGAAACAGAACTTTTCGTCGTACCTGTGTCTACCAAAAATTCCTTAGTCGAACCTTGTAGTTCTGCTGTTACATAAGGTCCACGCTGGTCTACAGGTATCGGAACTGGTCCCTCACTCTGTCCCTGGCTGTACTAGCTATAGGACATTCCTGTCACTTCATCCATGTCATATTCATCATGATAATACTGTCCTTCATGAGGGTCATCAAAATAATTATTATCAGAACGATCCTGTGAGGCTGCAACACTCTGTGCCCTATCAGCCCCACTAGCTCCACGACCCCTACCCCGAGAACCTCGTCCTCTAGGGGCTGCCACCTTCTGCAAAAGCACAGGACACTCGCTACGCCAGTGTCCTTCCTCCTTGCAATACACACACTGATTCAGACCCAAAGGCGTAGTTGCTGGCTGCCGGGCAAGACCACCACGTTCTCTCCCATTCCCTCTAAAATCCTGCTGTAACAACACCTTTGTCTTTAAATTCTTATGCATCTTCTCTGCCCTCTCCTTTTCTTCACTATCCCTATTCTCATAATATTGTGCCATATTCAAAATAACAGAGGGAGAGGAGGTGGACGAGGTACTCTCAGAAGCTTGCAATCGAGTTGCAATTTCAGGAAGCAAATTAGAAACGAATCTAAACAATCGAACACCCCCCTCGACAGATAAATCTTGTCCGCTATAATCCAAAAATGTACCTTTAAATCGAGTAAAGAAATCAGACACACTCTCATCTTTCTTCTGTCGACAGGCTGACAATTTATCCCAATCCACCTTTCTTGGCATAATAAGAGAATGGATGGATGTAATTATTCGACCTGGCAAAGCAAGTATCTCTGCCCGAGGCTTATCACCTGGCTTTCTTTCCTGATCCCATGCCTTAATTTGATCCCAAGTACCACCCAACTCTGGAACATGATCTTGAGTATGGACCTGTCTCCAAATATCAACCGGGACAAGAAGACCAAAAAACATTTCAATGTCTGCAAGAGTCATTACCGTCGAAGAAGCAGCTTCAGTCAACTCTTTATAATAAGCAGTAGGATTCTTTCTGGGGTCGGGCAAATGAGTTTTAAGGGATAAAACCTCGCTCCTTTTCCATGGAGTATAAACCCATTGTTCTTGAAACTGCTACTGCCACTTGAGTCATATTACCTCGCCCATCCGTTAACTCTGGTATCTCCGGATGATATAAAGGGTGAACCTCTCTCATCGGAAACTGGGACACTGACCTGGGACTTCTCTCATGCAATCTTCCCCTGTATGCAACTATTGTTGTAACATTAGCAAAAACCTATTCTGGCCCCAATTCACTAATATATACTCGATCTCTAATCTCATATAAAATGTGAGGTGCTTCTGCTTCAAAGTGCTGCTGCCAAAGACCAATTAAAGTAGCAGACATATGTTTAAGGGCATGTTGTTGTATAAAAGGCTCAAAATCGTTCATAGTCGCCCAGACATCCTCTACGCTATAGATAGGATTACGGGCCCACTGTGCAGCCATTATTGGCTATTACCTGTTTCTCTTCATCTCCCACATCAGACCTCACAAATGGTCCCATGCGTTCCCGAAACCTCGTCCAATCTCTATCTTCAAATCCACGCACCAACGTCCCGCTACTCACTAAGGCCGGAGGATGAAAAACCACAGTGGGAGAGGCAACAGTAGTAACAGGTACTATCGTCGCTGATGGTTGTGTCGCAGGGGAAAGAGTTGGCAAAAGGGATGCTGAAACAATAGGTACAGCAGGAGTACTAACAGTCACAGTTGCCACAGACGGCAAAGAAATAGAAGAAAGAGGAGGAGGAGGAGCCAAAGCCACAGCCACTGACATAACAACAGTGGACACAGGGACAGAGACAGTAGACGCAACTGTAACGGGTGGCTGCGAGGGCACCGGAACAGTTGGATATATTCTCTGCGGGGCATATGGAGGTGGGGGTCAGGCATCCAACAATTCTTCCACAAAAGTATCATCTTCCTCCTGAGCCACATATGATTTGTCAATATGTAATCGAAACCTTCTATCCTCACATTCAATAACCTTCTCCTGCTTTTCCCTGTCATATGCTACAGCCTTCTGAGTCAACGTCTACATTCTCCCTTTCCGGGCCTCTTTCTCTGCTCTCATTCGCCTCTGTTTAGCTGCTTTTTGCCACGTTCTGAGGGAATCAAACATAGACTGCCTACTTCTTTTCTTAAACAGTTGTTCTTGTAAATACTCAATCTTTTGTTCATCGAAAGTGCCCGATAATGGCCAGTGCAATTCAGCGTTGTCCCTTGTATATTTGTGCCATAATGTACTAAACATAATAGGGCCAAGACCATGCTTCACATACATATCAAAATTCGGAGTGCCTTCTGGAGGCGCCGGCTGACTTTCTTTCAATCGAGCATCAGTAGAACAACAACGACAGCACAAAGCAAATATTTTACTAAAGCTAGGCATTTTTCAAAAGAGAACAGACTCACTATTCTATGCCTAGCAAAACAATTGCAATTGTTTCTGTTCCAAAGATGGTCCTTAGACCATATCAAATACAAACCAAAATGGTACCATATCACCAAAGAACCAAAACAAACTCACCTGATATATGCAGGTCAAAACAAATCTATTCTCCACTGCCGACTCTTCAGACCAAACGGTCAGATCCAAGGATTTCGCCGTTCAGGACTCCAGTCGGGATGACCACTGGGCGAGGCACCGACCGGTCAGACAGAAGGGGCAGCTGCGAGTACTAGATTCTCTTTGTGCAGGGATCCCTGATCCATCCGTCCGACCCGACGACAGCCTCGACCTCCCCCCCGTCCGCGGAAGGGGAAGGGCCACTCACCCAAAGGAGTCCCTGTTCGGGCGCCAACTGAAGGAAATGGCCCGATTCGGGTAACTCTGGTCACCAATGACCACCTCTTTGCCTTCTACGAAATGAAGAGTCGGTCAGACAGTAGAGAATACAAACCAATAATAGTTTATTCAAAATGTACTCAGAGCGGAGCCCTGTCTGCCCAGTCGCTAAGAGTGCTGCAGAGAGAGTCTGACTTCAGCAAGCATAACGATACATTATGTACATTTCAGAATCATTGAAAACCGGCCCACCATGGAATTTTCCTGAAGGACGCAGCTGGACAGTAAATTACAAAGGAGTAAGTTTCGGTTCTGAGGCCGGGCATATATTATCTGTTTCTCAAGGTTACTCTACCTGTGCCCGCTACTAGACAAGTGGGAGAAGGCTTACATCTCAGAAGAAAGGTATGCGCTAATAAGAGCAATGCATTCATTAGTGTGGCAAAACCCAACTCCGAAGAAACATAACCTAGAGAAGGTCGTTTCTCGGAAATAAGGAATTATCAGTTCAATCATGACACAAATGGCGCCCATACACAAAATGGCGCCGGGAATGCTAACTTACGTAGAAAGCAATACAAAAGCACAATTTTTAGTCTAACAGTTCTCTAGAAGTGACTCCCTATTCTGGTTTCTAGCTCATTTTCACACACAAACATACAATAAAACTACCAATAGGAATACACTTCTTAATTTTAACAGCTTCCACCCTAGTCCTTTGAAAGAAAACCTTCCTTATGGCCAGTTTCTCAGTCTTAGGAGGAACTGTAGCAAAGTAACAGATTTTAACCTCCAAGCTAAGGCCCTTAACAAAAAATGACAGCCTTGTATCCTGAGAGGATCAATTAAACTACTCGAAATTGGGAATTTAGGCAGATGGCCGAAACATGTAGACCTGAGATGTGGGAGATCATAATTATCTCTTCTCACATCCACCTGTGTTTTTAATCTTGCCTAAGGCTCATAATATTAAATATTGCCTTCACTGGGGAGAGACCTTAAGTAGGAAATGCGGCCGACCCTACTCCCTGCAGCAAAAACGATGCCCATCTTCCTAGCCTCCCATTGATGAAAGCCCAGTGCCCAAAAGAGCCAGTCTAGACAGGTCTGGCTTCAGGGCAGTGCGACTGGTGCAACCAGACCTGGCACTGACCAGGAGGTGGGGGCACTGTGTTTAAAATAACAAATGGGTTTAAAACCAAGTGTTGCAGAGTTTCTTGTGTGTCTTGTTTTCAGGAAACAATAACAATCTCAAGATAACTCTGGTGATTAATGTTCCTGCTAGATAGGGATATTTTGTCTATTGGCATTTTTGACTCATTATAGAGTAGCACAGAGGGTTACTGTGTTAGCTGCAAAGAACATGTACCATGCAGATCACAGAACTGAATGTAAGTGAACTATGAGTACAGGTGTGAAAAAATGAAATGTGTGTCAGAGGGGGCCTAAGTAGAGACGAGGGGCACTGGTGGAGGGTGCTAGTGAAGGAATTAGTGGAAAAGGAGGTCATTGGTGGGGATGTCAAAAAGATTTTCGCACTGGGGTGCTACTAGAGCTAAAGCCAGCCCTGAGTCCGTGCTTGCCTTCTGGTATACAAAATGCAGAACTTGTTTCAAAGGCAGACAAATTTGAAACCTTCACATGGACAGCGAAAATACTGAGACAATCAAAAGATCATAAATCACAGTTGAATGTCATGAGGCAATGCAGACCTTCAAGCACAACTGCAGAAAATAAGCACCTGCATTAACCAAGTGAAAAACCGAGGTTAAAAACACATTTATGTGGGGGCGTGGCTTGGATGCCGATGGGAATGGTTGCGCCGCTGTGAGCTCCGTAGCAGCGCGGGGAATTTTCGCTTCGTGTCGTGGCGGGAATCCGCCGTTGGCTTTTAAATGCGAGGCGTCGCCCTGTGAAGCTGCCCACATCTACCTTTTGACACTGGTTGCTGCCTAGCAGCGAGGGGAGAGCCGTTTTGGATATTTATTTCGTATCCCGTTTTTTCCTCAGGAATGCAGCCGCCATTTTGTTTTCACCGCGGTGATGTTTTCTAGTGTCAGTCATGATTACCAATGTGTTTTCAACAAGTAAACCATGAATATCTCATTGCTGGACTTCCTGCTAATGTTTATTTTTCAAGGATGAAGCAGTTATATTGCAGTGGTTTCACTTGTGTTTTTTAATGGTCCTCAAATAGAATTTTTTGGTCTGCCTCTGGTGTTTTTTCTCACAGCATTGCCTCGGCTACTCTTCTTGGCTATCTTGTACATGGGGAGAACAAAACCTTCTCATCGCTCTGCCAATACTTCTCCATCCTTTGCGGTGGATTTCAACCCTTTTTCTGTTCTTCAAGAGAACATGGAGGATTCCGATCAAGGTGCAGCATCAAATCTCCCGCCTACAAGTATTCCGCTGCCATGTTCCAAAATGGCGTCCAAACCTTCGGGCTTGTCAGCCCTTCTATCTGGAAAAAGGGTTAAAATGGATCCACCTTTGCCTACTATATCTCCACCTCCAATCTCTATGGAAACTATTCTTGAGGAAATTCGGGCTCTTAAGCCATGCATGGAAGAAACTAATGCACGCCTTCAACAATTGGACGATAAATGGTCACATATGGAAGGCAGAGTCGTTCATTTAGAAAATAAAATGGATTCTTTTCACTCTGCTGCAATTCAAGTTCCTTCTATGCAATCCCAGATTTCAATTCTTCAAAGGCAGGTTGAAAATCTTGAGAATCGCAATCATCGTAACAACGTACGTATTTACGGCTTGGTTGAAGGTCTTGAGGGTCCTAATCCTCTCTCCTTTTTTCAGACATTTCTTCCAAAAATTCATGATCTACCGGAATCTCCGTCATTGAACATTCAGAGAGCCCATCGCTTAGGTCATGTGTCTCATTCTCCGTCTTCATCCAATAAACCACGAAGAGTTATTTTGTATTTTTTAGAATACACAGACTTGTTGAAAGACCTACAAAAAGTTAAGGTCAAGGGCAGAATCTCCTGGCACGGATCTAACCTTTTCTTTTCCCAGGATTATGCCAAGGCAACAGCGGATCGACGGAAGACATTTTCAGACATGAGGCCAGCACTAAGGAATCTTAATGCCAGATTCGGTCTTATCCATCCTTGTATGTTTAAAGTCACCTATAAGAATAAGACCACGACCTATAAAGATCCTTGTCTTCTTCAACAATTTTTGGATAATTGCAGGCTAGAGGATATGGAAGTTTCCCGACCTATTGTCTAATTCTATTTCAATGATTCTGGTTATCTTGTTATATAATCTTGGTTGTATGTATTATGTGTTTCTTGTATTATGTCATTAGTATTTGTATATTATCGTTTTTCCTCTTTTATTTTTATTAGGTAACACCCTTGTCATAGTCTACATGTGACGTCTCCTACTTTTATTGATGATATTCCTCCTTCCTCCTGTGCCTGTTTCCGAGAGCTCCAGTTGTTGTACCGTTTCCCTTATGTAGCTCCACCACCCTCGCAGTTTGCGTGTCTTTTCTGGTATGTTAATCTTCATATTTTCTGTATGGGTTTTGTTTTTCTCTTTCTTTTCTACTTCTTCATGCTTTTATCCTCCTTCTCTACTTTTATGTTTTGGAAAACATTTATCAATTTCTTGTTTCTTTTTAGTTTTCTTTTTTGATTTTCTTCTGCTCACTCACTCTTCTTTTTATATCTTCTTGTCTTCTTGTTTCCTCTTTTCTTTCTCTTTCTCTTTATTCTCAAGTTATATCTATTATACAATTTATTCTGATAAGTTGTTACATTTTCAGGTCTATTTTGCGATACTTTTTGCTGTTCTGTTTAATTGTTCTCATAGGAAGTTAATTATTGCTGCCTGTTATATATTTTATAATTGTGTTTTTGTTGATTAAATGACTTTAAGACTTATTTCATGGAATGTAAAGGGTTTAGGTTCCCCTATAAAACGTCAAAGGGTTTTGTCTCACATTGCCAATTTATAAGGTGATATTGTTTTATTACAAGAAATCTATGTTTCGGACAAAGAAGTGGCTAAACTAAAAAGGCAATGGGTTGGTCATGTTTTTGCTTCCCCAGGCTCAGGGAAACGTAATGGTGTAGCTATTCTTTGTCATAATCGCCTTGATATTCAAACTGTTTCACAAGATGTCGATTGTGAAGGAAGATGGGTTTCAGTTTCCTTACGTATTGACAAAATTCCTTTTACTATTGTTAATCTGTATGCGCCTACTACTCTAGATAACTCATTTTGGCCAGAGGTGTTGTCTAAGTTGATGACCTATACTGATGAATATTTGATTGTTGGAGGTGATTGTAATATGGTCATTGATCCCAACATCGATAGACGATCCAAATCTAGATTTATACTGTCACAAATCCACTCTCAGTTCAAGCCGATACTATCCCAACGATCTCTTATCGATGCATGGAGATTGTGCAACCCAACACTTCAGGAATACACTTTCTTTTCTCCTGTACATTTTTCCCAATCACGTATAGATTATATTTTTACTTCTAATGCTTTAGCTCAACACATTATTAATTCTGATATAGGATCTATTTTGATTTCTGACCACGTACCTGTCACCTTAGATTTGGATCTCCTTCCTCCCTCCCAGGGAATTAAGAGATGGAGATTTAATAATTCTTTGCTCCTGGATTTGCATTTTACACATACTTTTGAACAATTTGCTACTACTTTTTTCAAATCTCCTCAAGTTATATGGGATATTTTTAAAGCCGCTTCTAGGGATTTTATTATTAACTATGTTTCCCGGAAATGGAGATCCGCCTCTACTAATTTAAAGTACTTAATGGGCGTATTAAGCAGTTGGAACACTCTTTTTATAATTCTCATTCAGAACAAAATTTAAATGATCTAATATCCGCTAAATTTGAGTTTAATACACTTTCTACAGAATGTGCCAATTCTTATTTACTCAAATCTAGTGCAAAATATTATGGGGGTCAAAATAAAGCTGGGAAACTTCTTGCCAATTATCTTAAAATCAAAAACGAACGTACAAAAATTGAGTCTATTTTAACCTCTACTTGTACACAAAAATGAGGAGATACTTACGCAATTTATGGAGTTTTATCAAACCTTATATACTCCAGAATCTCAGTCTAAATCCCAAAAGCTTCTTCATTATTTATCATCTATTTGTCCGCCTTTGTGTCAGGACATTGATTTCTCCATATTAGAGAGAGATATTCTAAGCCAAGATGTCTCTGATGCTATTTGTGTCATTAAACGTGGCAAAGCTCCCGGACCTGATGGTTTTACCATTGAGTTTTATTCTTATTTTTCTTCATTTTTGTTACCCAAACTGCACCAACTCTTTCTTTATTTCATTTCTTCTAAGAATTCAGATGGTTCATTTCAAGGGGCATTGATATGTGTTCTTCCTAAAGATAATAAAGATCTCAAATTGTGTAAAAATGATCGTCCTATTTCCCTTAGTAATCTAGATTATAAAGATTTAGCAAAAATATTAGCTCTACGTTTAGATAAATTATTACCCCAGTTAATAGGAAGAGAACAGTGCGGCTTTATTAAAGATAGGCATCTATCAGATAATACCCAGCTATTTTTTAATGTGCTTAGTAAATCCAAATCCTATAAATCTTCTTTGGCAGCTATTTCTTTGGACGCCGTAAAAGCGTTTGATGGAGTTAGTTGGTCTTTTATGTTTTCTACGCTTTCCTGGTTCGGTTTTGGCCCTAAATTTATTAATTATGTATCTTTGTTATACTCCTCTCCTAAATCATCCATTTTGGTCAATGTTCTCATGTCCCCTTTTTTCCCACTTCATAGAGGTGTCCGACAATGTTGTCCCCTTTCCCCCTTATTATTTATACTGCTTTGGTGCCGTTTTTAATAAAGATCCGTTCTAACTCACAGATTACAGGATTTACTTATGGGGACACTCAGCTCAAACTCTCTGTTTATGCTGATGATCTTTTACTTTTATTTCAAATCCGCAAACTTCTTTATCAGCCTTTTTATTAGAAGTGGATACATTTGCGTCTGTTTCGGGTTATAGATTAAATGCAGATAAGTGTGAAATCCTCCCTCTAAATAAATTATGTTTTCATGCTGATTTTATTTCATCTTCTTTTCATTGGAATCCAGATAAGATTAAATATCTAGGTATATGGTTCTCTGATACGGTTAAAGATACTGTGGCCCTTAATTTGAAATCCCTTCATTCAATTCTTTCTGCACACACATCGCATTGAAATCCTTTGTTTTTAACCTGGTGGGGACGCCTTGACACAATAAAAATGATGTTAGTAACTATTATATTGTTTTTGATCTCAAACATACCAATTAATATCCCACAATCTCAATACAAAAAGATATATTCTGTTCTATCTCGTTTTTTATGGAATAATAAAAAACGTAGGATGTCACTTATAAAACTTAAAAAGCCGAAGCATCTGGGTGGAGTTAATTTTCCGGACTTTCCTAAATATCATTCAGCTTTTTGTCTTAAACAAATGTCGTTTTTATTACAAGAAAATGACTCTATACCCTGTCCTTTATGGACAGATCTCGAAATATTTTCGTGGCATCCTTTTTCCTTAAAGGAGTGCCTGTCTTTTACCTCTAGGCCTTCATCTTTATCTCTTCCAATTTTTAGGAATACATGTCAAATTTTATCTCCTATTTTTGTTTCTTATAAATCTCCCAGAGATCAACTTTTGCATTCATCAATTTGGTATAATACTTCTATTAAAATAAATAATAAAATTATTTTCTAGAAGGATTGGTATTCTAAAGGTTTTAAATGGGTTCACCAATTCTTTCAACACGATACCTGTTTACCATTTCGGATAGTGCAGTCGTTGTTCTCCTTTCCGGATTCATATGCATCCAAATACCACTTGCTTATTTCAGCAACTCAATCGGCTTATAACAAACTTCTTTCTTGATCAATTGATCTCTCCCTCTCCTCCTCCCATGCGCAATTTATTGGATGCATTGCCTTCCGCATCTCAAATATACAAACAGCTTACTCTGGTTCCAGATGATAGAGTTAAGTCAGCAGTAGAGATTCTTTGGGAAACCAACTTGCTAACTACTTTTTCTTGTTTAATTTGCAACAAAATCTGGACTACAATACGAAAATCATCTAGAGCAGCTAATGCAACTCAAACTCTTTTCTTCATTTATAACCGTCTTTTGATCACCCCTGCTACACTTCACAAAATTGATTCTACTATATATTTCAATTGTTGGTCTTGTTCTCAACCCTCAGCGGATCCTAACCACGTGCTTTTTGATTGTCCTCTTATTTATGAATTTTGGTTGAAAGTTTGGCAAAAGATCAATTCTATCTTCAATACACAAGCCCCATTTAATTTTATTAACATTTTTCTAGGTAGTGTTTCTGATTACTGGGATTCCCAATTCAATCATTTTCATATAATAGACTTACTTTTGGCTGTTGCTTTTCAACAAATTGCGAAATCCTGGAAGGACACTTCTCAGGTGTCTTATCAAGCTTAGTGGTATGGCGTGTGTTATAATCATCGACTTGACAGAGCATATGTTTACCCTACAATGCTCGCTATTAAGAGAGATCGTATGTGGCTGCCCATAACTACTTTTTTAAACAAATCTGCCCGCATTTCACAGTTACACACACCTAGAATTGAAGAGGTACATAAACCTCCATAACTTGTTTTAAAGTAATAAAGAAAAGGTTTTTGTTTCATACTTTTTAGATCTTAGTTATAAATGTTTTACAAGTCCCTGTAGATTTTGATATATTTCCCCCTAATATTGTTCTATATCGCATACTTGAAATAATAGTTCTATTGAATTTTTCTGTTTCACTGTATTTTATTTGTATTGTATTTGCATATTTATTTCAATAAACTTCTACTTTAAACTTAAAAACACATTTATGTTTCCTAGTGGGAGGCACAGAGAAATAGTAAAAGGAGAAAGAAATGTAATAGTACGGATATCAGACATGAAGGCTGTGCGCCTCACAAACAGAATGCAGAGGGACAGGATGTTAGGCGGGAACATACCTACATTATGTCCATCACTGCACCAGAATTGCCTTACACTTATATAGGGCTGGTAGAGTGAATACTACTTTATGCATTTGAGAAATAAGAATAAATAGACAGAACCAAGTTAATTCTCAAAAGATATAGTGCAAGTCGAAGTGCAAATCGTACATATTTTAGCAAAAGAGTACTACAAACAAATGTAAAGCGTGTCCCAAAAAAGGTATGTCTTGAATGAGGGGGAGGGAAGTACATAGAGCATGTGGGAGTAAAAGAAATCCATAGTAAGCCCACATATATGACCATGATGATCATTTAGAACCCTCTTGCAAATATAGCTTAATAATCTGTAAAGGCAAAAGCACCATTCTCTGGCGGCACGAGCAAGCATTGGCTGACTTTGAAAAATGTATCCAGTCCCCATATGATGGTTGTATCGGCTTGGCAGACATCTGCCTTTATTATTGAACTATGTAGATCCTAGTGGTAAATGATTGGTTCAGCAGTGGGTGGCATGACCCTGCCTTCCATCTAGATATATCTAGGCTGGACTGAGAGGCAGTTGTGGGGTTGCTATATGGAGACCCCATTTGGGGCACTGTTCCTGAAATCACCAGGGCTGTCCTGCTCACTTGGAGATCCACACAGAGGTGGACGGGTGAGATAGGAAACTCACGCGTGAGACCCCTCTGTGGCCCGGCAGTTGGTTGAGACAGACAGCATCCATCAAGGGCTTTGGGAGCTGGGATCTTATTAGTATATCAAAATTGGGAGTCCTGTGGCATGGATCACAAATTAAATGCTTTTTCAGACCAGCAACATGATTTCGACCTAGATAAAACACAATTCTTTCCTTAGTGGTAAGTACGTCATTCACTCCTGTCCCACCGCGACTCACTTGAAACACTACTTGAGTGTAGTCGACTGGAGTCTAAAGCCCTATCGATTCCTCGGGGGAAAGAAGGGGTATCACAATTTTATAAACCTCTGGTGATAAATTAGCTGGATCTTCTATGGACCTTGAGAATGAGATGAGGATATTGGGTGTGACCACTGGACAACAGTGATTGGAGAGATGCCTGTATGACCTCAAGGATGTGAGCAATCTCACGGCTTCAACTCATACAATTAATTTTCCTATACTTGTCCTACCTTGTGCCCATATGCCTATGGCACAGAATTAAACTCCTTATTCCCGCCTGTTTCTGTTGTCTGCAGATGCAAGTCAATTTCTTCTATGTAATCTGGAGTTGTCCTGTTATCACAACATACTGGTGGAGATCTTTGACACCCTATCAAGAGCTCTCAGAGGGGTCTGGAGACCCTCTCTTCGGGGGACTTTGCTGGGAATCCAGGATGATATGCAGGGAGCCGAGTTGACCGTACTCTGATGGGGATTGGTACCCTGCTTGCTAAGAGAGACATTGTCAAACATTGGACCTCTGCAAATCCCCCAAGGCTGGGCACGTGGCAAGCAGCAATGAACTGTTGTGCTAAACTCGAGGAACCAATATATACGTTCAGAAGCTGCCCACAAAAACACACCAACGTTTGGGGGAAATGATGGGCTTATTAGGATCTAAATTAAATGTACTTGTACTTTGTTTCAAGTAATGCTCAAGATGGATAACAAATTATACGGCAATGGTGTGTACACTCTTATGTTTACCTGTTTGTTGTGCATGCACCATCAAATCAATCAAACATTGCTTATTTAAAAATTAGCCTGTAGAGGCAAATAAAGAAGTGGTCTCTTTTGGCTTTAATGGTATTTCCATGGGCCAAGACTGCTGCATATGGCTATTAGCAGTATAAATGAAAATTACCCAGTGGTAACAATTTATCACCGATTTTGTCAACATCTTTACAAGTGTGTTTACTGCAGCCTTCAGCAGTCAGCAAATATGGGTATTAATTACATGAGGTCTCATAGTACCACCACCAGTAAGGTGGTAGAGTAGTAAACAGGCCTGCTCACCAAATTGTAAGAATATTTTTCTTGGTGGACTACTTTAGAATACCCATTATGAAGAGAAAATAGTTTTTAAAGTTACAAGAACAGTGGCTCACTGGTAAATTCATAGTAGAGCTGATGAAAGCAGGGACAGCACTATTGATAAGAATGGCAAGCTCAAAGAAGGGATGATAGAAAGGTAGAATATATAACATAAAAAACATCAAAATGTAAAAAATTAAAAAACATAATATTAGATCATAAAAAAGAGTAAACATTAACCAAAGAAGAATGATAGACTTATCAATAAAATCCAATTAAATAGGGAACTGCCCCGTGGAAGTGAAACAAAGTAAAATATGAGGTTGGAGATAAGAATAACCGGAGAAATGAGGGCTCGACTTATAAGGTATGCTGACCCAAAACATAATCACACAAGCCTCAGAAGAGCTAGTGCAATATTTCAGAAAAGGAACAGACTCCAGCAAGATAGTTACATTGTTTGATAACAAGTGAGAATGCTGGAAGAATTTGGAGAAGTTAGAATTGGGAAGTGGTCTCATGGTGGGATAAAGGGATAAAGGAAGGGCACTTGCCAAGAAAACAGATGTCAAGACTGCAACTTTCCGTTACAGGAGTAGCATAAGACTCCAACGGATTACCAGTGCCAGCGAAGTATTACCAGCTCTAACTGGCTCTGCTGATCATCTGTTATTGGCAAAATAATAACTGGCAAATGGGGAAAATATTTAGGTGTGGACTTAAGAGGACAAATAATTTATTTAGGAGAATAGCACAAACAAAGAACGCGGTTACTTCAGTACAACTGTAGAAGTGGGATACAAGTGTGCAAAATTGTTTACATTCTTTCTCATATTTCACAACATATTTAAAAAAATACTAAAAGTGCTAAAATCTGTCTAAATTGGTTTTGCAAATAAAGGGGCATATTATCAAGAACGGCGTTAAAATTATCGCCGCTTTAGCGGCAGAAAACTGCCGCTAAAGCGGCGATAATGGAGCTTGATAATATGCCCTTGAGAATTCCAATAGAAGCCCATGTTCTGGTGTAAACATGGGCTTCCCTTGGAATTCTCAAGGGCATATTATCAAGCCCATTATCGCCGTTTTAGCGGCAGTTTTCTGCCGCTAAAGCGGCGATAATTTTAACGCTGTTCTTGATAATATGCCCCTAAGTTTCAGCGGAAAAATTTATGGAATGAGTTTCCTCACAAAAAATAATTTGCAGTAAACATCTCACACAAACCCTTTTTATGTGAGAACTTGGCAGCTGCAAACCCCGACTTTCACAGAAGGCTAAGTCACTTGGATTCACTCCGGACATCAACCTAAAGGGACACATTCCCAAAAAACAAAGATGGCCTGATTCCATCTCTCATTTCTAGAGAAAGTTAAAACATGTGTTCCGGAAAGCGACTTCAGAACTGCTGTTGAAGCGCTCATACTCAGGCTCCTGGAAGGTGGTAACACCCTCTTGCACGACTGATCAGACTCAGCATTTGGTCATATAATCACATCATCCCCATCTGATGGAAATCCATTGGCTCTACTGCCAGCCTGCACCATCTTCAATAGCTGACTAATCATTTACAAAGCCTTAATGAACAGCAGCTCCACTTATCTTGCCAACAAGCCCACCATCTCTGCTGGATCTTGACACATCCGCAGCCATAAGTGTAAAAATGAAAAAAGACAAGACACTAGGCATGTTCCATATTCTTTCCCAATGTCTGGAATAACATCCACATATCCAGCAGGATCGCCCCAACGCTGATCCAATTTGGGAAAATGTCCAAGATGCACCTCTCCAAAGAACACTAACTCAAAATACAGTAACAGTAAACTTCTGCTCCCGGATTCCAGACACCTCTCCTATCACTTGTTGACTGCATGCTTGACTTTTACCCTGTCCAATACTTTGCTGCCTTTCACTACATTTGCAGTGTACAAATATAACATACATACATATAATTTTCATCTATTGTGGACAAAACTTTATAACTTTTCCGGATTGCAAGATATCTAACTTAACAGTACATTTAAAAGAATCTATAAGTAAAGAGAATTATTGTAGGCAATCTGCCTTTTAAGCGTGGTCCACCCCGTGTTTTTCGTCATTTTCTTTTCCCTATATTTCTGCTGGCATTTGACCTCTGTGCACTTTAGCCCTGCTAACCAGTTGTAAAGTGCCTGTGCTTGCCTTTTAAACAGGGTCGAATTGGCATTTTCCTAATTGGTATATTTAGCTTATATAGAAGTCCATACTGTACAAAGTGCACCCAGGGAGTGTAAGTAAATTGTCACTAGTGCCCTGCACCTATTGTGCCATCCACTACAGTGTCAGTGTCAAACAAAGCTTCAGGCCTACAATTGTAGCCTGACTATGGCAGTTTAAACACTGCAATTCAACTAGGGGTGGGAGAAACTCATTGAATTTCACTCCCAGGAAGTCCACAGGGTTACATAAAAACCCTGAGAGATTCTGCGGTGTTCCTCCAACAGGTGGAAATAGGCACGACGTGCTGCTTGCACTCTTATTTAGCACCGGTAGTGCATTCCACGCTGAAAAACCAGCATGAACAGCACCATGCGATGCTCCAGAGGGCCAGCTACTCAAGTTGATTTTGCTGCTGCTCGAGTAGATTTTCTACATGAGTGGCAGCCTTCTGACCACGAATGATCGTGACCGGCCGTGTTAGAAAGATCATGCCAGATGTCCTCCAAGCGACCATAAATTGTGTGAGAGGATGCTAAAGCCTGCTTGCACTCACCAACTTACCTTTCTGGAGCCACGTACAAGAAAATATTCCGTTGTGTGGTGATTGGGGGAAGCTGGACATCAAAATTCTGCCAATTCCGCAGACGGAGTAGAATATTCCACCCACCCTTAAATTTGATCTGTCAAATAAACCTTTTTGACAGGTCAAAACCTCTCTCTTAAATATTTTAAATAGTAATAGGGTACCTGTATATTTGGCCTTGGAGCCCAAAAGGCAGGGTACATGGTATTTAAAAGTAGGACACGCAGACATTTAATGATAGCAGTGACCAACACTGTTTTTCACTGTATCTGTTAGTAGTTTTTATAGAGCGCCTGGTTACTCCATTTGGAGTGTCCCCGCACTAGGCTTTATAGGTCACAAGGGTTCTGCACTTGATCTCAAGCAATTACAATTGTCTAAAAAAACAAGTTTTATGTTTTTTTTAAACATGGATTCCGAGCGTTCTAGACTCGGCTCAGAAGGGAGGAAGTTCCACAGCTTTGCTGTCAAGCAGCTGAAGGAGCGACCACCCAGACGTGCTCATTTTATCTTGGGAATCACAGTCAGTGCTGTCCCTGAGGACATGAGGCATCTATTTGGATGGTACCATTTAATCAAGGGGAAGAGGTAGTGGGGACCTCTCTGATTCAGAATTTTGTGACCGATACAAAGGGCCTTAAAAGAGACTCTTTCCATGATAGGGAGCCAATAGAGCTTAGAAAGGGCATCGTCCATAGGAGAGTATCTAGAAATATTTAGCAGCATCTGTGTTGCAGAATCCTTGACCCTCTGAAGTTTCTTCAGTCTGTCCTGAGTTAGCCAAAGGTAAAGGACATTACAATAATCCAATCTGAATACTAGAAGGGCCTGAACTACTGTCTTCCTTGACAGTCCGGGGAGGAGCCCGAGGATGTTTTAAAGTTTTGAGAATACAAAAGCATGTTCCAGGCGGGTGCATTTACCTGGCTGTCTCAAGAATGAATACAGTCAAATACAAAGCCCCGATTTAAAATTTTTGACTTAGGAATTTGTTTTGAACCTAGATTGACTGGCCACACCAGGCTGAGGACCATATCGCAGGTTGTTTCCCTACAACCAGGACTTCTGTCTTATGGGCGTTAAGTTTCAAGCAGCTTTTGTCCCTCCGTTCAGCTAGATCCACCAGACATCCTCTATAACTATGCCCTGAAGTGCCTTCGTCCTGCATTAGAGTTATAACTAGCTGAGTCTCATCAGCGTACAACACAATCTTCACGCCATGATGCTCGATCACATTAGCTAGGGGCGCATATATAGATTAAATAAAGTCAGACTCAAGGCAGAACCTGGCAGTACTCCCTGCTGCAGTGGAAAAATCTCAGAGGTACAAGGTTGCAGTCACACCTTAAATGTGCGATTCTGAGGATAATCTTCCAACTATTAAATAGCCTGACCCCTGACACCCTACTGCCACAGTCGTTCCAGTAGAAGACAATGAGACACAGTGTTGAAAGCCTCACTCAGGTCCAGCATGACCAGGGTGGCCATCTTGCCTTCATCAGCAATGACTCAATGATTCTGAAGCCAATAAGAGTGCTGGTTCTGTGCTGAAATTTGGTCTAAATCCAAACTGGGTTTCATGTAGCAAGCCATTCACCCTCGATGTACCTCATTGTTAGACCTGGCATCTTTTTGGTGTGTGCCCCCTGTCTTTTTCGCTTTCTGACCTCCTGTTTTGATGGCATACTGGACTTCGTATTTACTAGTTTAGTGTCTCTGCGCAATTTTTCACTGCTATTCAGTGCTAAAATGCAAGTGCTCCTACTGTAAATTGTGTTATGATTGGTTATTCATGATTGGCATATTTGATTTACTTGTAAGCCCCTAGTATTGTGCACAGATGTGCCCAGGGCTTGTTAATCAAATGCTACAAGTGGGCCTGCAGCACTGGTTGTGTCACCCATACAAGTAGCCTTTCTATGGTGTCTCTGACCTGCTAGTGCATTGTCTGCGGATAGTTTTTACTGCCATGTCGACCTGGCAAATACACCCACTTTCCAGATCCTAACCTTCCCTTTTCTTACATGTAAGTCACCACAAAGGTAGGCCCAAGGTAGCCCCATGGGAAGGGTAGAGTGTATGTGAAAGGTAGGATATGTAGTAGTGTGTATTTTATTGTCCTGATAGTAAAATACTGTGCTTTACGTTGTTCACTATTGAAAGGCTGTCTATCCAATAGGTTAACATGGGAGCTGCCTTGTAACATCTTACAAGTGTAACTTTCCATTGGGACAAGATAGAGAAATTAAGTTTAGGCTCTCTGAACTTAGAATTTAATAACACATCCTTTAGTAAAGGTGTTTGTTTTAATTGTGTGTTTGAAGATGCCACTTTTAGAAAGTGGTCCTCTTCTTACTTAACCATCCTGGGTGCCGTCGGGTTTTTAAGTAAAAGGAGCTGGGTTGCCCATTCACCGTAGACAGTCACAAGGTGGGGTTGAGGAGTGTTCCGCCTTTACTAGGTGACTCATAGACAGGCTGAATAGACCTTTTTGAATTTAGAGTGGTGGGAGGAGTTTTCACTAGCACCTGACTAGGCTGTGCCTGTTCTACACAATGCTATCTCCAAGACCAAGGAGGACAGAACTGGTTTTTACTGAGCTCAGACGCTTTCTGTCTAAAACGTAAAAGGGAAAAGTAGTATAAATATTGGGGCCCTGACCCCAGAACTTTAGAATTTGTTTGGACTAAGGACACTGCCAAAAAGAAGAGCTAGATAATCTGTTAGGAGAAACTACCACTTTGCTGCGCTCTTTGCTGTGTTGGTCTGTAGTTGCTGCTTCTGTCTTGGGCAGTGAAAGGACTGGACTGAACTCTCTGCAACTTATTTTCTAAAGTTTCTTCAAGGGCTTGAAGTAGAGCTTGCTTCCTGTTGGAAGTCTGAGACACACCAAACACTTCACTATCTTCTGGGTAACCGCTTCTGGAACTCTGTTTTTAGCTTCCACAGAGGGAAAAGCAACTTGATGCCGTCAACAATGCCGCTGCCGGCTCCATGACCTGTTGGCACCGCAGAGAGCACCACCTTGCGTCCCACCATAACCCTGGTCTCACCGACCAATGCTAGCCCACACCGTCACTGAGCCACTGCTTGCATCGTGACCTGAGGGCACCACACTTCGCACCTCCTCACTTCACATTACCACCCTGGTATCCCTGACGAAGACGCTCTATGCCGACATCGACTCCGCTGCCTGCACCATGGCCTGAGGGCACCGCTCGTAAGTTACTCATTGTACCACCCCACCCCACACCGCAGCATTGGTCCACTGACGCCAACGCCTCCAGATCTTCGACCAATAACAGCACTTCAGAAATCGATGCCATCGCTGCTTGTACCGTGACCTGCTAGCACCATTACGAGCCCCGCCCCACTTTGCACCGCAGCCCTGGTCTCACCAATGCCGCTGGACACTGTCACTGAGCTGCTGCGTGCACTGCGACCTGAGGGCTCTGCACGCCGCACCACTGCACCACTGCACTTCGCACAACAGCCTCAATGCCTGCTGACGTTGGCGCTCCTGAATTCAATGTCACGGTGTTCGATGTGCAATGCTTGTGACTTCAAGGGCTCGATGACTCTTGCACTGACCTCTGGGACCAACTCCTGCTGATGGCGTGTCTCTGGAGCTCATAGCAAGGTCCACGATGCCCTTCTTTTCCAAGGTACTGTTTTCAGGTCTTCCCGACACCGTAGCTGGCCCATGACACTGCGGTCCACCTGAACTGTTGGATTTGTGTGTTCACGATGCCGTGATAGCCCTAAACGGAGCTATCGACTTCAAGGAACTGTATTTTAAGACTATGTTTGCAATCTTCGTATGTTGATTACTGTAGGTTAGATTTTTATCCTTCTGGTCTTGTTTTACACAGATAAATATTGGCTACGTTTCTAACACTGGTGTCCTTGTGTAGTATTTTCACTGTATTGCTGTGTTATTTTCAAATGATTTACACATTGCCTCTGAGATAAGCCTGACTGCTCGTGCCAAGCTACCAAGGAGTTAAGCAGGGTTTTTTTAGGAAGTGTAATCCCCCTTACTCTGACTATAAGGAAGGGTCTCAATTTGGACATGGTGCAAACTTGCCAACCAGAGACCCCCATTTCTAACACTCATCAACTGTTGGTTGACATGTTTTTCTGCTATTTTAGCAAAGAAAGGTAACAAGGAGATAGGTCTAAAACTCCATGGTTTAGGTGGATCTAGAGTGGGCTTCTCCAGAAGTGGAACCAACATAGCATGTTTTCTTTGAGAAGGAACTTGCCCAGTGGTAAAAGACAAGTTGAGATGAAGAGTCGCTTCAGTTTCATGCTCTAATATGGCAGGAAAAGCAGGAAGAGAAGGAGAACCAGATTTTACTTTAGTAACCAAGGCACCGGTCTCTTTGTCAGATAGATTGGGCATATTCAGAAACACCTCATAGCATGTAGGAGGGGATGGCCATAACATTGGAATCAGATGGTCCTTAGCTTTGTCCACGAAGGCTGTGTAGATTTTTGCAATTTTTTATAAGAAAAATTGCACATTTTGATTACACTTTCCTACTGAAGGAGTGATAGCTGCTGAGACCCGTTCTAAGGAAGCAAGGGACTTAACTATCTGAAAGATATCCCTGGGGGAATTTTTAGCTGTCTCAATCCTTTGAGTAAAGAATTGAGTGCATATCTTATTGCTTTGTGGTACTTTTTTTGTGCTCTCGGATAGTTGATTTTGTCAGATAAGTTATAATGTCTACGTCATAGATGTTCTAAATGCTTGCACTCTTTTTTCATCAGCAGGAGATCGTCAGAGAACTACTCCGCTGACGGTTTGGACTGGGTAATATTGCACAATTTTTTGGGGTGCTATATTATCTAAGGTCCCCTTAATCCAGGCCTCCACTTGACCATTGTCTTCTTGGGGACAATTAAGCAATGATTGAGGGCTTAAATTTAAGGCCACTGTAAAAGCGGTAGGTGTAATAGAGGACCATTTCTGGGTTTTGCAACTGCTTTGAGCAGAAGCAGAAGGGACAGCAGGACTCATCAGCACTTGAAAAGGTAGAATCAGGTGGTCAGACCACGCAATAGGGGGTGCTGAGCAAACCTGGGAGGAGTTTGTAAAAATAGGATCCCGGGAATTTCCTAATAAATGGGTATGGCTTGAACCAGTTGTGTAAAGTGCAGTAGTCCAAGATCCTACATAAGGGATGTTGCAGAGCCACAAGTTATATCTTCAAAATTAAGATTAAGGTCACCCAGGATCAGAAAAATCGAGTTCCGTAGGGCACATGCTGGTAGAATGTTTGTTAAGTCAGTGATAAACTGTGCGGCAGGGCCAGGTGGGTGGTATATTAAGAGGCCAGCTAAGGTGCAACAGACAGAGTGTAATGAGTAAATGTAGGCTGCTTCACAGCCAGATATCTTTATTTCAGAGAGACTGTATTCAAGGTGCAATTTAAAAATAACAGCAATCCCTCCACCCCATTGATTTGGTCTGTCTTGCCTCAGAATTGCATAATCTAGAGGAACAAAATCTAAAGTATCTGGGGCAGATTGTGTGGTGAGCCACATTTCTACCAAAAAAAGAGCTTCTGGTTGATAATCAGACAGAAACTCCAGGATCTGAAATTTATGTTTGGGTAGTGAGCAGCAGTTTTGTAGGAAGCATTGGGCTAATTTTACATTTGAATGCACGATCCTTCTAAAGGGGTTTTCCCCAAGGGATACTGTAAAGGTAAAATCACACTTACCACAGCTCACTATACTCATCGAGACATCCATAGAGTGCCCACAGTGATCCTAAGTGGCTGGGGTGAGTCGGAGAAGCTCCTCGGCGGTATATTGTAAAGAGCCTGGTGACTCATGAACAGAGGGCCTGGCCCCTGGCAAAGACCAGGCGCGGATGGGAGCAGACAGGCTTGCCTTTGGTGCACCTTCGATGCACCAGCAGCGTGTCCGCGCAGCTGCCATCTTTTTGTAGCCCGCCTGCCCCACCACCGGAAAGGGACTAGATTGAAAAATAATTATACAACCATTTTTAATATATAGTAAACATCCAATTCAATGGTGACGCCACATTTATAATAAATATTAAGTAAAGGTAACTTTTAAAAATCTACCTTTTTCCTGCCTGAAGTTCCAAGAAGCTAATTTGAATTTGCTCTGGCACTTCTGTCAGCCAGCACTTAGCATATGAATAGGTGTAAAAACAGGTGTGAATGCCTCCCGAGAGGGAACAATAGGCTGACCTGAATGGGCAGTGATGACTTCTCTGAACGTTTCTCATTTTTAACATTACAATGTCAAATCCTGCTTGAATATCAAATCCTGCAAGTCTGCTAGGTACACATGTAACCCTGAGGGTGCATTTGAAAGGAAAGAAAACAGGATGTTAAAAGAACTCATGCGCATTCACTGTCTGGTTGCTGGAAAACCCTTCTTTGTTCTACCAGACATTTGTCTCTGTTTTATTGGGAGGGTGTAGTAGCTGCCCCAAAGTTGATTTTAGTGTTAGATGTGGGAGGACTCTAGGATTACCATAGTACACTCCCCACACTCACACCCAGCCCTCAGAACCCACGTTTAATGTGGCCAAAGGCTTTCACTATCTTGAAAATGCCCAAAGTGACTAAAGTTGGCTCTGGGAACTTTTACATCATTGGTTAGGGCATGACCATCAGTCATTCCCACCCACTACCTCATGCCAGGCATAAAAGGGGCATTTTCAGACTCCCACTTCAGAACACTCCTGAACCCGAGGAAGTTGAGAAGTGGACTGAACCTGCTGTCTGTGACCCGAAAAGGGCCCTGAAAGACTGGGCTTGCTCTCTCTTGTGCCCAGGACAAAGAGGTGGACTCCAAGCATCATAAGGCTGAGCTCCTGTTCAAGCTACATGGATGCAACAAGCTACAAGAGGACTTTCTTGCAATTGCCCAGCTTATCAGAGACAATTGGACCAGGACTGGATCCTACTGTTGCCCTCTGCCTGACACATGTGAGGCTCCTCTCTCATTTCTGTCTCTGCTTTTCACTCTTCTCTCTCATATCCATCTCTGTCCTCTAAAGCACCCTGCTATAACTACCTAGGGTGCTGGAGAAAGGGTCAGAGGCAACTGCAGCATCACTCGGCCATCAAAAATTGGCTTTTAATGACTTCTGTGCATTGGGTAAATGCCCTGTGGAATAAACAGGAAGTCAGGGTATGATTTCTGAAGGAGCCTGCATCAGCTTTTCACAGCCTTTCTCATGATTTTATTCAACATGCTTTTTAGCTTCAATTAAGTCCTCAATCCAGATTTTCATTCCTGTCCCAATACATAGCTGTCTTTATTAACCTCTTTAAAAAGTTTGCTTTAAAAAGCAATCTCATCTTGCTTTGTAGAAGTAAAGAACAAAGGGGCATATTTAATATATTGTCACGCAGTGCAATGCAGCAAGCCACCTTGCTGTGCTGTCCTCCGTGAAAGGGTAGAAAGGCATCGTATTTAACATCATACAGAGCATTCCTGTCCTTTCCTTGCATGAGCGCACTACAGGCAGCCTAGCACTAATGTAGACA
The DNA here is from genome assembly GCA_963921515.1 of Calotriton arnoldi. NCBI lineage: Eukaryota > Metazoa > Chordata > Amphibia > Caudata > Salamandridae > Calotriton > Calotriton arnoldi. The sequence continues at coordinate 340,251 of CAWUFW010004711.1, forward strand.
CCCTTGCACTGCGTTGCAAGGGTGCCTGCATTACAAGGAGAATTGTTTTTGTGAAGGAAGGGATACCCTCATGCACAAAACAATCTCTTGATTCATTTTCCTCTTTCTATGTGTGCTGCAAATTGCAGCACACATAGAAAGAGGAAATAACTAATGAAAAAAATGTTTTCCTTGTTACGTCATCCTATGGAAGGCGTAGCGATTTCACGCAATCCCTTGGTTTACAAACCTTTGTAAATCTGTGATTGCGTGAAATCCATGGGTGGATCTATGGAAACACCTCCCAGAATAAACACCTCCCAGAATAAAATGTAATGCAATGCTGTGCAAGCCGCTGCATTGCATAAATGTTTTTAAAAAATCAAGTGGCACAAATTGCCCCTTGTGTGGCCTTGCATGGGGCGTCGTTGTCAAAGAGCTGCGTCGCCCGTGCGCCAAGGAATGGGGCGCAAAAGTGACACATCTCTTAAGTTAGATTTATCAAGCCTTACAAGGCCACCTTACATTGCCCTGAGTGACTTGCTAAATCTAGAGTAACACAACACAGTGCAAATCACTGCTTTGCATTACTTTGCCCCAGGGATGCATTCCATGGGTGGAGCATGGGTGTTTCTATGCTTCCACCCATCGATTTTGACACTTTCCCAGATTTACCAATACTGGCAAATCTGGGAGTGCGTCAAAATGCTACATCTCCCCAGGCGAGAATTAACGAGGAGAAATATCTCTATTTCTCCTCATTGATTCCTCTTTCTATGTGTTAGGAAGAGGGAAAACGCCTCAGGGGATTGTTTTTGTGCAAGATAGTGTCCCTTCCTGCACAAAAACAATCCTGCTTACAATGCAAAGCACATTTGCACCATCGTGTGAGGGTGCCTGCTTTGGCACTAGGCAGCACAATGAGCACCAGCACAGGGAATAGACAGGAATGTGCAGTATAATATTAATTTTGCTGCATTCCTGCCTTTCCCTATCATACAGCACAGCACAAGGTGGCTTGCTGCGCTGTGTAATTTTATTATAAATGTGCCCCTAAATATCTACCAGCATTTCGCATCATGGACGTGCCACAAAAGTGATGCAACCATGATGTAAAATGTTAGTAAATCTGGCACAGAATTAATTCTTATCTTCACAAGTCTTCTGCAAGTTACGTGGTCAAGGAAAAGATACTCTAACAACCAGACATAAAGGAGCATCAGAAAACACTTTGGGGCATATTTATCATATGTTTGTGTAGCTTTTGCGCCACACAACGGGAGTCAAAAGCAACACAACCCTTAAGTGTGATTTATTAGGCCCTGCAAGGCCACCGTGCTTAGCCCTGAGAAACGTAACGCATCGCAAATCGCTGTGTTGCGTTACTCAGGAGGCATTCCATGGGTGGTGCGTGGGCCTTCACACGCAACACTCATAGTTTTTGTCTCATTCCCAGAGTTACCATTACTGGTAGACCGGGCAATGCACCACAATGATATACATCCCCAGGGGAGGAGTAACGAGGAGATATACGTTTGCTTCTCCTCGTTTTTTCCTCTTTCTATGTGCTACATGCATAGAAAGAGGAAATTCCTCAGGGGATAGCTTTTGTGCAGAGGAAAAGAGGAAACTTCCTGCACAAAAACAATCCTGCTTACACTGCAGGCACCCTTGCACCTTGATGAAAGAGTGCGTGCATTGGCGCTAGGCAGCACTTTGTGCAACAGGTCTGGGATAAGACAGGAATTAGCGATATAATGTTAAACATTGTACATTCCTGCTCTTTCCCTGTCACGCAGCGCAGCAAGGTGGCTTGCTGCACTGCGTGACTTTTTGATAAATAGGCCCCTTTTTTTAGTATTTCCTGCTTCCTTCAAGATGCGCCTAATTTACATGTACAGAATTTGCAGGATTGTACACCAGTGATGGGATCATGCTGTAAGAGTTATCATGGAGATGGTGAAGAGAAGGAGACACTTTGATTAGTTTCTGGAGCAGTGTTTGAGTTGGGAAGAGAGTAAGGGCCATATCTACCATTATATCATGTCACGCAGCAAGTAACCTTGCTGTGCTGCGCTGCATGATAGGGAAAGGGCAGGAGTGCCCCGTACTTAACATTGTGTGGCACATTCCTGCCTTTTCTCAGCTCTGGAGCACAATTTGCTGCCTAGCGCCAAAGCAGGCACCCTTGTACCATGGTGCAAGGGTGCATGTGTTGTTAGCAGGCTTGTTTTGTGCAGGAGGGGGCTCCTTCCTGCACAAAAACAATCCCCTTAGGCAGTTCCCTCTTTCTATGTGTGCTACAAAATGCAGCACACATGGAAAGAGGGAAAAACAAGATGAAATAAACCCATTTCTCCTCATTACGCCTCACCTGGGAAGGCGTTGCAGTTTTTATGCATTCCCAGGTCTACCACTTATGGTAAATCTGGGAATGCATCACAATCCATGGGTTTTGCATGGAACGCCCACACTCTACCCATGGAACACCTCCCTGGGACAGAGTAACACAACACAGCAAGTTTCTCTATGTTGCGTTACTCTGGATTTATCAGGTCACTCAGAGCCATGTAAGGTGGCTTTGCGTGGCTTGATAAATCGCATATCAAAGATTGCATCGCATTTGCACCCCATTGCGTGGTGCAAAAGTGACGCAACCCTTGATAAATATGACCCCAAGAGTTTGTTTTCAGTCTGAATTTCTGAATGGGCACTTCATCATACATTTTGGGGAGAGGCTCAGTTGCCTAAATAGCATAGATGTGTGTTTTCTTACAGAAACAAATTCGTTGATCATTTATGTTTAGTATCCTAGGCTCTGGTGTGCAAATATTTTCATTTCCAGTAGTCCAGGCACTTTGTAAATTGGCTTGGTTTAGTACAATAAATGTGTTCCATGGTGATGTGTATAAAAAATGTACATTTTCCTATGTCACCTGCAAATAGCTTTTTGAGGGCCCGATAACTACAGGAATTGTAATCTCTTTGCGATGGGATCAGGGGGCCCCACACAGGCCAATGCAAAGTGTTTCCGTGGGCACATGTGGTGCCCCCACTAACGTCCTTGCAATGTGTGTCATGCAGGACATGGTGCATGGCAGACGATGAACAGACATGCAGGAGGTGCTGCTCAGCGGCGGCATGTGCTGCTGCCCTATTCCATGGCTGCAGCATGCTCCCGCCTTGGTTCCGAAGAGTTTACGACCGCCAACCCAGTGGTCTAATCCAAATGCGATGGTCAGACCACTGCATGCTCGTCAGGCAGTCTCCCTACCGCCGCAATAGCTGCCGGCGGTCCCACCACCCTGCATCATAATGATGCCCTATATTTGTATTGACAAAATATACATGAATATGTAAAATATAATTTAAATGGTACTACACAAATAGAACCTAATATAATATAGTACTCTTTTTATATACTAAAAGGTATATTAAAGCTGTAAAATTCCAAAATTGTCTGTGTAGCAGATGTATATCTTAATAATAATTATATACAATTTTTGTAAAATTTTTTACAAACACCAATATATTAAAACCGTATAAAAATTACATGTCTTAATTGAACAGTATAATGAGTGTTGTACCACTATAATAATGAAAAGCTTTTTCAATTGAAAACAAAGTATATATGTTAAAATAAATATAACCATAAAATAAATAAATAAAGTATGGAAAACAAATTAAATTAAATTATTGTTGACTTTGCAAAGAAAATACACAATGCATACAAAAAGGTGCAGCACGTTTTGATAAATGTTGGCTACTAAAGGGGTACATGTACTGTTCACACGCCAATCTAATGCATTGTGCGAAAGATGTTGGGCACTAAGGCGGTCACATTTGCTACCCCCACTCTAATCTAATTACTCTTTGGGGGAGGTTTTGGTCCCTAAATTGTTTAAATGTACTATTCCCTCTCCAATGTAAATCATTTTAATGAAGCCAACTTAATTAATGACATATCATTCCAATTAAAAACAATACAACAATAACCTCAAAAAAAATGTAATCCTTATTTAAAAATTGTAAACTTTAAAATTAAATGATTTTCATAAACATAAAAACATTAGTGATTCAATACAAATATAACATTTTAGCCTAAAAATAAAAACAAATAGTAATTTAAAAATAAAAAATATCCAAAATGTCATTACACTATAGTCATTTTTCTATACATTAAATGTACTAATTGTTTATATTATTTCAAACATATATTTAAAATGATACAACTTCTATCATAAAATTACAAAATATAACACTAATGTTTAACATTTAATTAACATAATACAAATATATTTAGTAGAACAAAACATAAATATATCAATACATAATCAATATTTACATTACAACAATTTGAGCATTTTAAAATCACATTTTTAAAAAATAATTCTTGTTTAATTTAAAAAATTTAAAAATATAAAGCAAAAAATTGTTGATTTTTTGGGAACAATTTTCAAATAATAAACAGAATTATAAACTCAAACATAAATTAAAAATCTTCCCACCCTTTTCCTCATAAATCCAATGTCCCACCACTAAACAATTCAAAATATACATTTAACTACTAAAGTAAAAATAGGGGGCGTGGCCAGGCGCCTACGATGGCGGACGCTCACTAGAGAAGCTCCGGGTTCCATCCCCTGGTTATCCTGAAAATCGGGGTGTGTGCTGACTGGGAACTTGCTCTGCTGGCTTGAGAGCGCTGGGGAGCCCTTGCTGGCTTTACAGAGAGGTTCCTCGTCATTGTGGGTGCAGCGGAGGCGGAGATCTGGTCCGCGGCCTGGTCACGTGCACGGGAGCCTGCGCGGGCCCAAGAAGCGAAGGCCCTAAACTGACGGACAACGGCGCAGCACCAGGCCGGAGGCAGTGGCGTGCTCCTTGTCCTCGCAGCGGACTGACCCACTGGTGCACCACGAAATACGGGTACGAGTCAGTGGTGTTGTTGAAGGGGCCCCGATTGAGATATGGAGAGCGCGGGGCCCCTCCCTTGCTGAGAGCGACATCACGGGCTGTGGGGGTTGCCGACTGTGTGGTCCCCCCCAGCCTGTGGGGCGTGAAAGTCTCCTAGCCGGCTATCACAGAGGGACAGACCCGATTTCCAGCAAGACTATCGGCGGTGAGGAGTAGGGGAAACTGAGAGCTGTCCGGATCGGGCTTGGCGCCTGCGGGCACGCAGTAGGATTGGTCGCATCTGCCGCTCTGCTCGTGACCGCACCATGGGGAGGTGTGTGGTGACCTGCTCCCGCCCGCTTGCTGCAGAGGGGAACCCCCTGTGGGCCCATGGGTGAGGCCCTCTTTTCGCTTTCCCCTGCTGGCAGGCATACATCAAAACAGCCATTACATCACAACCAGGCCCAAGTGGGAGTCACTGCACCAGAAAATTGGTTGCAGCGCCCTTCGACGTTTTCTGAGGCAGCCGATCGCTGCAGCAGCCCGGTGCGGTGAGGTGTGACAGGGACGGAGGGAGCCATCCTGTGAAGCCCACATCCCTTGGGCCCAAAAAGTGTCAGGTGAGCCCGCGGCAGTGTGTTTGTGGTAGGGTGGACGGCGGGTGGGGTCTGGAGGTCGGTCGGGCCTAGGCCCCCCCGGCGAGAGGTGACACTATGAACTGGCAGTTGGGCAGCACTGGGGGGTGGTCCTTGGGTGCTGGGGGCAGCGCGGAGGTCGGGTGGGGCCTGGGCTGCCCCCTGAGGAATTCGTCCAACGCAGAAGTGACCATTTGGGCTGGGGGGAGGTCCGGGGGCCGGCCGGACCTAGTCTCTCCCCACCCGCCCTACCCCGTGCTGATCTTAAGACGCAGTGGAGACGCAAGGATCTGAATGGGGTTGATGTGCTGAACAGCCCGCTACCTCCAGATACCCCTATTGACATGGAGTGAGGCACGGTTTGGTCGTGCTTCACCGGTTCGTGGAAGTGCGGGGTTCCTCCCCCTGTGACTGGCCACTGAGGTGGTACACTACACCTGGTGAGAACAGTAAATAATGTTTGCCCTGGAAGCAGTTGAAGTGCAGCATTACTCTTAAGACAGACTCACTTACAATTCAGTAATGCTTAAGAAAACTGCGCAAGCGTGCGCGCCCGCGCATGCGCATTTCTTGCAAGAAATGCGCATGTGCGTGCGCGCGTGCATGCGCAGTTTTCTTAAGCATTACCGGTACGGCGAGGAAGAGGAGGAGGCAGCCCAGGGACGCCGCAGTAAAGAGGTAAGTGGTTTCAAGTTTTTTTTAATGACTGTTAACTTACTTATTAATAGGGGGTTGGAGGCGGGTGGCGTAGCGGAGCTCCACGGAGTTCCACCGAGTTTGTTTGCAACTCCGTGGACCTCCGCGTAGCCCCGCTATGCCCACTACACCCATGGTTAGTCATTGGTCACTAACTTACTTCTGGCGGGAGCGCCATCCTCACTCTAGAATTTATTCCTTTTACTCCCCGGTCCAAGACTTACATGTGCGCCTACACCGCATTTTAACATCCGCTGCCCTAATCCCTCTGATACAGTGCACAGACTATCTGGGTCGGACACATTCGGACCACATTCCACAAATAATGCACCTGGCTTGGGAGGTGGAAGCGCCTCTGACTCCAGTTTGGCGTTTGCAGACGGCGGCACTAGAGGACCCGGAGTTTCGGAGCTCGCTGGAGTCTGCGGTGATCAGCTATTTTGAGCTCAATACGGGCTCTACGGAATCAGTCTTGATGGAGTGGGAAGCTTTTAAAGTGGTGGCCAGAGGGCACTGTCTGGGGCAGACATGGAGCATTCGTAGACAACTTGACACGTCATTGTCCGCCATTGAGAGACAATTGCTCCGGCTAGAGACGCGGCCTGATGAGCGAAAGCAGTTAGATGATGCTCATACAGAGAGGGATGCGCTATTAGAAAGATTGCGTTGCCATAATTACTTGGCACATTCGGCCCGTTCACACTCTGCTGCAGACAAGGCAGATAAATTACTGGCCTTTTTAATACGACAAGAGCATCCCCAGCGCCCTATACAGATGTTGGTGGATGAGCTGGGACATAGGCAGTGTACACAGAAAGACATTCACGCTGTAATGGCGGACCACTACGCCAGGCTATATGCGCCCCAACAGTCTGGGAATGGCCGATAGGTTAAGTCATTTCTCGACACGGTGGAGCTGCCCACACTAACGATTGATCAATTCCTTACCCTAGAATCCCCATTGACAGAGGACGAAATCCGGGAGGCGCTGCGGTCACTGGCGTCCGGTAAGGCGCCAGGTCCTGACGGACTCCCAACGGAATTCTTTAAGACTTACGCGGAGAGGCTGGTGCCCCGTCTGTACTCCCTTTATACAGCTGCAATTAATGACATGACCCTACCTCCCTCCACGTGTACGGCCAACGTGGTCTCTCTGTTGAAACCAGGCAAAGATCCAACATCCCCTGGATCATACCGACTGATAGCAATTCTAAATATTGACTATAAAATCTTAGCCAAGGTTTTAGCCAATCGGCTGGCATCACTCGTCCCCGACTTGGTGCATCCCGACCAGAATGGGTTTGTCCCTCACCGTAATACTGCACTGAACATGCGCCGCTACTTTCAGGTGGCTGAGTACGCCCCTATTGACTGGCCTCGCTCGGGTTGCATGGTATTGGACCTCGAGAAGGCCTTTGATTCGCTAGTCTGGAATTTCCTTTTTGCCGCACTGGTCCGGTTTGGAATGGGACCATACTTTCTTAGCATGGTTCAACTGCTATATAAACACCCAACGGTCCGGGTTCGGACGGGGCCCTTTATATCAGATCCCATACAGGTGCAACTTGGGACTCAGCAAGGATGCCCATTGTCCCCTCTCCTTTTTGCGCTAGGGGTTGAGCCACTTGCGGCGCATGTCCGAGCGCATGTCGACATGGGCATCACTTTGGGGGATGGCACACACGTCATTTCGTTATACGCTGATGATTTGTTGTGGTATGTGCGTGACCTTCATAGCATTCCGCCTTCCTTAGATCAGGCTCTAACGCACATCGCAATGGCTTCGGGACTGAGGGTTAACGCAGCGAAATCTATCCTCTCCGTTTCTACAGGAGACTCCAGACCCAGCATACGCCCTTGGGGAAGTTCCAGTAGCATGCGTACCGATCCTTTTAGATACTTGGGGGTACGCGTCTACCATACTAAGGAGAACCTATTCGAAGGGAACATAATCAGAGCCACTACAGCCATCCAGTCACAAATGAGCTTCTGGAAGACCCTTTCATTGGCGATCTCGGGTAGTATTGCTCTTGTTAAAATGGTAGCCCTCCCCCACCTCCTCTACTACGTCACCACCTTGCCTATTATTATCTCCCCTTCATTTTTCCGCCAATGGGAAAAGACTATAAGGGACTTTATATAGGGGACATCGAGACATAGGGTGTCAATGGGGAAGTTATACTTGCCAGCAGAGTTGGGGGGACTGGCGGTGCCCAATTTCGAGCACTATTACCTAGCCTCTCAGCTGCAGTGGATTGCCCGATGGCTATCATCTCGACATCTGGCAGACACAGCCTCATTACAACCCCGCTACCGCACCATATCTTACTGCATATCTTCCATCCCTGTGCGAAACCCAGACCGCTAGACACGGTTCTACTCACCGTTGCTTATAAATGCTTCCGTAGATGCCTTTTCCTCACCAGAACTACCACCCCATATGCCCCCACCATCCCATTACTAGGAACACCACAAGTGGACATATGCACCACAACAGCCGAACTGTGGCACAGGGCCACGGAAGGCATTCAGTACATGGGTGATCTTTTTCAAGATGGCTTACTCATCCCATATCAGGAATTCATGTCTGAAGAGAATCTGCACACGGGACAGTTTTTATTGCACCGTGCACTTATAGCCTCGCTGACATCTAAGTGGGGTACGCTCGCTCAGGAACCACCCACACACCATACGATGCAGTATCTACATGTGATGGGCACCGGGGGGCACTTGACTCGGTGGTTCGCATCCTCACTTCGTCAACACACAGAGATTAATCTGACCCCCCTGAAGAAACACTGGGAGGAAGCCCTGGGGAGGGCATTCACAGACAGGGAGTGGATTGCTGTCCGGGGTAGTCCGACACACATTCCGCGCAATCAGCGATTTAAACAAATTCAATTTTTTGTATTACATCGGGCTTATCTCGCCCCTGCTCAAATTAATAAGTATTTCCTCAGATCAGACGCTGCCTGCCCTAGATGCCGCCTACTAGACGCGGACATCCTTCATATGTTGTGGCACTGCCCAGCTTTAAATGAATATTGGGGCAGTGTGACAACCACACTGACTGCCTGCACATCCCGCGATGTCCCCTCTCGATGGGAGGTACACATACTGCACCTATTCAGTAGGAATAAGAAAAACAGTGCCACCACCCGTTTCCTTGATCTGGGGCTAGTCGTGGCAAAACGCTTGATCACCAAATGATGGAAATTCCCGTTGGCACCTCACACAATAGCCTGGCGCGGGTCCCTACTCAATTAGGCTAGGGCGGAGGGAGTGGCGCTGTGCAGAGAGGATCTGCTTGGCATCCGTAAATTCCCTCTAGGGTCTCAATCGGATGCTATGGTGTCTAACCTGCAGGGCATGGTCACTAACATAGGGGGCTTCAGGACAGCGAATAGGTCTGATACCCAGCACCCACACTTCACAGTGCACATGTGTGGAGTGGGACCACCTTGCATAGATGTATGACCCCGCTTCATGGAACTACTGCCACTAACTTCTGTCAGGGCTGGCCCCCCTTTTCTGACACATGCGGCAACGGGTCTCAAGCGACTACCTTACCCTTCCTTTGGTTATGTTGTCCTCATTTTGTTGTACCCTATGTCCACAGTTCCGGTCTACACTACACCATGTCTGAAACATCTGAAGACTGTCCTACCGCAAGATCTCTTAGCATTGCCTTGCCCACTGTAAGGACATTGTTTCAAGTCTTCTCTCAGTAACCTGCTTGATAACTCACCTGGTATTACATGGATCTGTACTCTGTATTGCATCGCTTTGAAGTAATTATACATGGTGTCAGTGCATTGTTCATGTTGTATGATTTTAAAAAAATGTCAATAAAAAAGATTCAAACAAAAAACTACTACAGTAAAAATAATTACAACAAAGTGAAATCACATAAAAATAACTTTTTAGCATAAATAATTATAAAAACATAAATTTCATTGAAAATGTCATAAAACAAATTATGAACATTACAAAAATACCATACAAAATATACCTACAAAACAACATTATAGTCAATAATATTTTTGTTAACAATGCATTTTACAATAGTTTGAAAAACAGCACTTAAAATGATATTCATACCCTCGATATTTATGTCCACGATATTTTAGACATCTTGATATACCTGCGGTGATATTTATGTAGTACAATATTTATTTTCCAGTACTTTTAACAAACACCAGGCCATTGCATACTAATTAGTACAGGTGAGTCATCCGAGAGTGTTCTAGACATATGTTGATTTGAATGAATGTACCTGGGAGAAGGCTTTTCTTGTGGTCATGCAGAAGTCCAGTCTAGACCACATATTATACACATATGATGTGTAGGTGCCCTCCCTCCTCTCAGAATACCTTTCCTTCCAGATATTTATGAACCTGTGTTCTTATATCAACATTTTAGTGCTGTCACAGCTGCACACAGGGTTCAATTTCCCATATTTGACCAATCAAGGGTGTAATCAAGTATCACATTAAAATAACCCCTTCCCCATAACACTGTTTAGGGGGACAACCACAGCAACCTACTCCAGAGTACATAGTAGGAATGTGGATCATTCGCATTGAGCCCATATTCTCTAATTAGCATCCCTTTTGCCCCATATAAGGCCTTGCACTATCATAAATCTACCCTTGTCATCTGTAATCAAGTGAACGGGATCCCATTTTTGATCAGGATTAATATTTCTCTTGCAGACTTAGGGGCCTATTGCGATGTCGGTCGTAGTTTCCTCTGATCAACACTGCGGCAAAAAAGGCACCGACTGACCTCTGGTTGGCAGTCCCAACAGCCTAATTATGATGCGACTGCACATGGTGCATTCTCATTCTCCCATTTCTCTATGGGAGCTTGTGTTTAGGCCGTAAACCAGATGTAACATAAACTCCCATAGAGAAATGGGAGTTTGTGTTAATCCTTGCACCCCGTGGCAGGTACCTCTAGGTGCTTGCCACAAGGTGCAGGGAGCAACAGGGGGGCACTATAGGTGCCCCCTCAGCCCCCACTTGGAGGTAGCAAGAGTTTGGGGGCCCTGCTAGGCGCCACCAAACATGCTTTCCGACAGGGTTTCCATGTCGTTAAGGCCAGCATGGAAACCCTGCCAGAAACCGTGCATTGTAATCCGGACGGCCTAAACCGCCATCTATATGGATTACAGGCCGGTTCCGACTGGCTGACCGGCTGTATTGTAATCAGCCAGTTGGAAGTGAAACCGACGATGTCAGTTGTAAAGCCTACGACCTAGGGTCGGAGTCCTTACAACCGACCTCATAATCAGACCCTTAGAGTATGATGGTGCAATCCTGTGTGAAGGCCAGGATTTGGCAATCTGGTGCCTCATATGTCTACTAAAGAAAAACAGTGGTCCTTTACGGGGGAAGTGTGAACTTCTACTTACTTGGAGAAATATTTAGTTTTAACCATCAACAGACTGGTTACATTCTAAACAACATAGTTTTATTCAATTTGTTCAACAACAGTAAAAATCATTGCAAATTCATACTCAAGCAATTTGATGATAAAAAGGTGATCCCAAATGGTGCAACGGTACAGTGCAGTGAAATAAGTGAGTGTAGAGGGCACTGGTGCTATATAGTCTTGGTACATAAATAGTGACTGATTCAGGATGTAAAACTGGTTGGTACACACTCAGGGCCTAATTAGAGTTTGGCGGTTTGGGGACGACCGTGGCATCAGCATCAGATTAACTGCCGCACCGTCGTATTACCAGTCATGCGGTTACATACACAAAAGACTGCTGCGGTCCTGCCATTACTGCCAGGAAATCCAGACTGTGAAGGGATAGGCTGATGTTTCTGTTGGAGGGTGGAATGCCAGCGTTATCGCAGGAAAATTACGAGGTGTCTTACAGCCGGCGTGAATGTGGCGGTCCAGCCACAACATCTGAGCTGGTGGAAAGGGATGGGTATAAGGTCAAAACGTACCTGTACTCACCTCCTCAAATCCTGTGCCCCCATGGAGCCGATCCTACACGTCATGCCACTGATGTACCTGCTTTATGATGTCCAAAACCAACACTTTCACGGACTCAACCAATGGTAAATTATACTCTTACCTGTTTCCATAGACTCCTCAGTAAATCGATGCCACTCCATGGACTTGGCAAGGGGGTTGGGGTCCCTGGACCAAACATATTTTGTGGGACCCTATTCATAATTGTTCTCAATGTATAAGCCAAATTCAGCTCTAAGATGCCCTCTTTGGCCAGCTCACTGACACTGCACAGGCACTCTGTACACAAATAAACATGTGTTAACATCTCATAATGAGTGATCGTGATGTGGGCATTAAATTGTGCCACAGCACAACAGCACCTTCTCATCAATATCCCACCTATCAATGTCTGTGACACCTTCACATCACACACATCCTAGGTCCTGCTGTGAGATCAAAGATACATCTATATGGATGTTTCATGAAACTGAAACACACCTTTTCTGCTACAACTCTGTATTGGACTCTCACAGATCACCCACATTAAAAGGTAATGTTAGTAAATGGGATTACAAATACCCAGTGTGAGAAGCATTCAAAGGGCTCAATGTAAACATTCGCTGCAGAATAGGTATGCCTCTACCAGGAGGAACCCTGAAAGGCTGGGGCCTGGGCCACAGTCCATTTTGTAAATACCTTAAAACCTCTATGTGCACAGGACCGGTGGATTGAAGTATATCAGGTACAACCAATAGCATAACCAAGTGCTATGCATGCGTAGGTAATGTGTAAGTGCAAGTCATGAAGCCAAACACAGCATTAATAGCATTTGTCACACATTTAGCTAAAGTAGGTGTAAGGTACACACAGGAAAATGGACACATGTCCATACAAATGCCCACAAAGGTATGACAATATAACATCCTCCATGTGTGGATAAACAAATATTTAACTTGAACACATCACACACATATCCTACCTACATTACAGGGAGAAGTGCAACCTAAATGATGTTGACATTGGGCAGGCCAAGCTGAAATACTTACTATATAATATAACACCCAATGTAATGTCGGCTCCAAGTGGATTTCAGCCCACATTGAACATTTCCCCTTGTCCTGTGTAACTCCATCACTGGGTCCAAGGTCAGATCCTACTAACCACTTCAACTGGATCAGCAATCAGGGATGAAACAAACACAACTGTTGTCACATATCACTACCTATAACATCAAATAATTGAAAAAGCAATGGCAGGGCCAATGTCTTCCAAACTATGAAAATTGTTAATGAATGGATGAAAAACATCAGGTAAAACAAAGGCCAATGGCCAGTCCATTCCAGAAATCTGTGCCACAGCACAATGCTATGCCACCAAACTTGCCCTTACTGATACTGTCCAGGAGCCTCCTCACAAAGGGGCATCCATTGGGCAAAGCAGGCACCTCAAAGATGGTACTTGGGGAGGGCAGTTTAGGGAGGGGTGGGTTTGGTTTTGGAAGGGGTTTTCTTTGACTTCTTAGGGGCATGGCTGGGTTTAGTGCAATGGGGTTCAGGTTTTTCAGGGGTGGATTGGAATGTGGAAGGGATGGGTTGGGCTTTGGGAGGGGTTTCTTGGATTTCTTAGGGATATGGCTGGGTTTAGTGGAGTGGGGGTCTGGTTTTTCAGTGATGGATTGTGATGTGGAAGGGATGGGTTAGGCTTTGGGAGAGGATTTTTGGACTTTGGGGGGCTTGGATTTCACAGGGTTAAGGGCAAGGGCAAACAAGACACTTTCACTGGGGAAAATGGAGAGAATGTTCAGGAGAGAGTTGGGTTTGGGAGGTAGAGGGAGTGGAACTGAGAGGTGTGTGTGCTGTATCTACTCTGTGTTCTGTAGGTGTCTGTTGTGTGGATGACTGTGATCGTTTGTGTGATTTTTGGTGTGTGTGTGGTGGACGTGCTGGGTGTTGTGGAGGGGTCTGTTTGTGTTGGTGTGGTGACTGTGAGAATTCTCGGAGCTGTGGGGGGTCTGTGGGTGTTAGTGTGGTATCTGTGGGAATGATGGTGGCTGTGGAGGGGTCTGTGTGCGTTGGTGTGGTATCTGCAGGAATGCTGGTGGTTGTGGAGAGGTCTGTGGGTGTTGATGTGGTGTCTGCTGGAATGTTGGTTGTTGTGCAGCTATCTGTGGGTGTTGGTGTGGTGTGGTGTCTGCAGGAATGCTGGTGGTTGTGGCGGGATCTGTGGGTGTCAGGGGGTATGTTGGGGATGGTGCTGGTGGTAAGGGGGGTGAGTGCCTGGTGAGTGGTTGCATGTCTGCCTTTTTATGCAGTTTTTGTTTGTGTGTTGTGCTTTGGTCTGATGAAGTGTGTGCATGTGGATGCATATGTGTGCTTCGGACAGGTATGAGAATAAGGGATGTGTATGGGGAAGGGGTAGGAGGTTGGTAGGAAGGTTGGTGTGGGTGTAAAGCTGCTATGAGGGAGGAGGCCAGAGCTTGAAAATACCTCTGTAGGCCAGACATAACACAGTGGATGCTCTCCAGGTAGGCTACCATCTATGTCAGCTCGCTGCCTTGCACCTGGATGGCATTCAGGAGTGCAGTCTGAGCCACAGAGATGTTTCCCAGGAGGTCAATAGCCTTCTCACTCAGGACAGCGGGGGTAACAGGAGCAGGGGCTGAGGTGCCTGCAGTGAAGGAGACAGCTTCCTCTTAGGGGAGCGGGCCCGGCCAACTGGTTGGGGGACAACAGGGAGGGTGGCAATTGAACTGGGGGTGGTTGAAAAGGATGGAGGTGGAACTAATCCTGTGGGGTCCGCCACCACTTGGGAGTGTCCACCGGAGGGTGACTCGGATGATGATGAACTTAAGCCTGTGTCCACTGTGGCACTCCCCTCACACTCCTGGTCACTGGGTCCCTCCGTGTCTGTGCTGTCAGGACCGGAACCACTGTGGCTATACGTGTGTCAGTACATGGACACATGTATGGACATGTGCCCATTTTCCTGTGTGTACCTTCTCCTTCGCTTGCCCTGGATGCATCTGAAATTACATGGAAAATAGGTTCATTGCATCTACACCTGACCATCACATATCAACAAAAACAGTCATTAAGTGCACATATCACACCAGCTTCATGGTTCACTACATAGGCTTAAAAATTAGCAAGAGCACATGCATGCATGCTACATAACCTGCAAAGAGTTGGTTCTGCTTATGTCATAACACCAGACAGCTCCAAATGCATTGTTGGACTTGTCTACACTCCATCCTTATGCTCATACTGGGATAGTTGATCACCTTGCATACTTTGGCACTTGTAGTATACCATAGTAAAATGATGTTACCAAACAGGATGGTTAGACGTTTTTACATTTACACAATGTTCACACAAGGCCCAGATTACAACAAATTGTCATTTTCCTCATAAGTCATCATGATGTCATGGAGGTCAAGTTAAAGACCAATGTACCATCAATAAGTGCTGTTGCAGAAATCATGACACTTGCAAATGTTCGTTGCATACTGATGACACTTTTTAGTTCAAACTTCAACATATGCCCACTAGCTGAAAAGTCTAATGAAAGCTATACTGAAGCAGTTTAGCTATGTATCACATGTAGCATAGCAAAGTTGCCTTGAAACATTGAGGTCCAAAGTTTTGGGATATAGTTACTCCAAAATCACACAGCACAACAATTCTTATAGCCATATGAACATCCCCAATACTGCTTGACACAGGTGATAATACCAATCATAGGTTGCAATCCTACAAGCCAATACACCTTTGAAGGTTGTTGGGTGTCAGTATATATAAATGATACAAAGAGGTGGGAGCACTATAGTTCTAATGGGATGGCACATCACAGCACTATTTGGTATAACAAACACAATTTGCCTTGTCAGACTGAGTATAGAAACTCACATACGATGTCTATATTTCTACATCTCACTCTATGATGCATGTCACCAGTCAGTGAATGGATCTTCAAATACCATTGCAGATGAAGTAGCAACAGAAAGATGTACACTGAGCTACAAGTAGCCACTAATGTGATGTCAACAGTGATGTTTGCACGCTCAGGTCACTGTTGGATCCCAACTTACCAATGAGAGTGTTGTCCAGTCACTGCAGAAAGAGTTCACTGCATGCCACGTCACATGTAATAGGGCCACCGTCACATGACAGACAATAGTGTGGGAACATCACTCCTTACATATTGAAGACAAGTGGCTTGTTTGGTGCAATTGTCACCCACAACATCAAACAACATGAGCAGATATTATTCTTCACTAATCCATGTGTCTGCTCAAGACAGTAAATTGGTAGTTGACTGGACTTGGTTGTGTTCCTAGTCATAAAGAGAATAGGCACAGCATATCAGCATGCACCTACCACCAGACCTACACAAACAAGAACTCTTCTTGTGTGGCGCACATGGGCCACCTCCAATAATGACGGGGAAATCCCTGCCTGTAACACTCAAAGTTGTCAATGTAGCATGTATGACTCTGGCCAGGACTCACCTTCTGGCTGCTGCTGCTGGACCCTCAACTGCCCATCAAGCTCCGTGTAGGCCACTGCCAGTATGGGCTATTAGGGGGGTCAGGGTCCGGCATGCCCCCCATCCACATTGGGAGGACAGTCCAAGCTGGACCTCTGTGATCGTCCTGGTCCAACGCCTCAGATGCTCCCACCTCTTCCGACAATCAATGCTGCACTGGTGACAGACCCCTAGGGTCCGCTCTTCCTGGCAATGGCTTTCCAAATGAACTGCTTCTGATGGGCGTTGACCTGTATGGATACAATAGATGAATACACAGAATATAACTGCAAGTCTTAGGATATCCGATTGGTTGACACACATTTTGTATTAAACTAGAACAAGCATTAATCAATAGTTAACATAAATACACACTTTTGTAGTTATCTGCTGACTAACATAAACCCTGGTCATGAATTACACTGACTATGGACCTAATTACAAGTTTGGCGGTCCATAGGACCGCCAAACTCGTGGTGGAAGAGTGGTCCAAGTGCTGTATTACAACTACTGTGGTCGGACCGCATTAGGACTGCAGCAAACGCCAGGGATCCGCCATCCCTGGCGCTGCGGTCTGAGGCCGCAATATGTTTGGTGGTACCTATGCGGCACCCACAAGCATATTATGAGTTGGCTGTCAGCCACACTTTTCATGGCGGGAGACCACCATGAAAAGGGTGGCGTAGAGTCAGCACAGGAGGCCCTACAGGAACCCCTGCAGCCTCAGGGCCTTTGGGAAGCATGCAGGGGGCACATGGTGTGCCCCCCCCATCTGCATGTACCCCCTTTCCCAGCTCAGCATGGACTACAGCCCATGCTTTGCTGGAACACGCTGTGGCTGTCCCATGGCGCTGCCTTTCAAAGGCTTTTCTCTTATGAGCCTTTGAAAGGCAGAGCCATGAGCCAGCTGCCGCAGTAACGCCCGCCTGGATTACAACTTGTAATTTGGTGGGCAGTTGTTGGTGGAGTTTGGCAATGTGGGAGCGGGGCGGTGGCGTGCCACCCCTCTACCACACCACCAAACTCTTAATCAGGACCTAAGACAGCCTACTAACATCATGTAGCCCAGGGCCATCCTTCATATACTACCATGTGATATACTATGAAACACAATGCACCATTGTGCGCTTCTGAAGGATAAACTACTTTTGCATGATTGTACATACACCTTACAGCACGGCTCATTGACTTGATGCACAAGGTCCATACAGGTGAGTGCCATAGTATAGACTACATCCTAAGACTTAGGTCACAAAGAAAGGACTGGCATGTCTGTCATTGAGAGCACCTCTATGGGGATGTGTCGACATGTGGAGCACTTAATGGGATATCATACTACGTCTGAGTGAGTTTTTGTGATATGTACTGCCATCACAGGACACACCTTTTGCCATGTGTGGCACTGTTACAGAGATGACATTCAACAGACTTTTGTATGTCTTGCTACATTGGTTGATTGTAACAAAGCTTGTGATTCATATATCAAAAACTCTTCAGACGTTACCAACTGTCTGCACTGTTAATGTGTCACCTGTGCAAAAGGCCTCAACAATGCAAGCATTTCTTATGGAAAAGAAACACCAGACATGTGGGAGTAAGGGGTCTGTCAGAAGTAAATGACACGCATGAAAAATGTGGGTCAATGGAAAGAAGTATCAGGTCAGAGTTAGGCCTGGGCGCTGAACTCCGCTCCATTCACAGAGTTTGCGGAGTTTCCCGTGCTCCGCGGAGCACGCCGAGTTCCAAAGTTTTTTCCTCGTTCGCGAAAGTCAAGTTGGTGAGCGCGAATGGGGAAAATCCAATGCTAGACCACGTCCCAGTGAGATTTCTCAACATGGGCGATCATGGAAGGTCGTGACCGCTCACAGTGAGAAACCTTCCATTCGTGTTGAGAAAGCTGCAGCTTGAGTAGAACACCTACTCAAGTGGCAGAAAGAAGCAGCACCCTCTTGCGCTGTGCATGGTGCCATTCGCACTGATTTTCCAGCAAGGGACAAACACCCGGCACTAAAAATCAGCACGAGAGGTGCGACCCAATGCACTCCGCTGCTTGCAGTTTTTTTGTCACTTCACGGAGTTCCACTACACGGAACTCCACGAACTCTGACCAGGCCTTTCAGGGAGTTACCTAACTCCACTTTCTAAATGTAGTGCATGTAAAACTAATCAGGGCTTTTAGTGTTTCAGAAAACTCATTTTGGTAACATCCAAGGATCTGCAGGTCTACAGGGAGATTACTCAGTGCATCAGTTGTATTGCCACAGTAACTCTTGCCCAGCCTGGCCCATGGCCCAGACTGGGCACAACTCTTTCTCAGGCCTTGCTCTCTGCAAGTTGTGCATACTGATCCCACATGAAGCTCACATTTCAGGTACTTCAAAACATAAATGTACACCTTGTAGCCATCCAAGAAGTGACCTCAATGTAGTGCAACTCTCTGAAGGGGCCTGTGAGGTATAGTTAGCTCCCAGACAACAGTTTGGCAAGCCCTGATCCGGGCTGAGTGAATTGTGAGACTGTACAGATTACTAACAGCTATCATCCTCATCTGCTTCTTGCAGTATACGTCACAGGGCATGCAGTAAACCCTGTACATTTGGGTTCACATTTACTATGATCTGATTAGCAAATCAATCATAGGTATCATGAAAAGTATACATGCATAGACAGGTGGATGCACCATAAGTAGAATCTAGGGCTTAACATACAACACACATCACAATGGTGATGTTAAGTACACAAAGTAAAATAGATACATAATTCATGACATGATTGTCCTATGTAGGCATTAAAAATATTTACGCCAGTAATCAGAATTCAAACTGGGACTCCGGGGCACATTGTTGCCTGTGGGAATGGAATGGATGGCGTTGAACAAAGTAAAATATGTATGTGAAGTTAGTTACCTGCTCCTCTGGTGAGCCATAGAACTGGCCATACAGGGGAAAGACCTCTTCTATCAGCTTTTTCAGCTCCTCTGGAGAGAAGGCAGGGGCCCTCTCACCTGCTTGGCCTTACATGATTGCTCCCAGAGACGGCAAACAGCAGCTAAAATGGAGGAGGTGCTGATAGCAACAGTGTCAGGAGGTGAGTTATTTTTCAAACTGCGGCGTACATGTATGCCACGTACGTGGTCATCAGTGTTAACACACACAGCCATTGGACCGCCACCATCACAATGTCCAGCATTAGCCTATGGCTATGTCTGCTGTGGATGCAACCATCCAAATTTCCTATAGGCGAGGTCAGGCATCCGCTATTTTAGCGGTTGGAACTATAGTACTGGTGACTGTTGAGTGCATCACCACCACTACAAATGAAGGATAACATGTTTTCATTTGAAACACTTTATTCCCATGTAATTTCCAGTACAAAAATCATCTGTGTAGTTCTTTACTGTGCATAAAGGCTAAATATGCACAGTGCCCTGTACACCGCGGCTCATGGTTTTTTACCTAAAATCTTATGAAATCAACATTATTGAGCACATTTTACACTTCTGAATGGATGATGTGCATATTTCTGTTACAGACACATATGAAGGTCACAATGGTGATTATTGGTGGATGTTGAACAGTAGACAATGACTATGTGAATTATGTTGAATGCTTGATGAAGCAGCTATGTTTTGTCACATGACTTTTGGCTTACTCTTCATACATGTTACTCTGGACACTGTGACCAAAGTTCACAATTGGCTTCACTCCTCACATAGGTACCCTGGGAGAGGGAGGAGATGACAGTCTACCATGTAACTCCCATTTCCAGACCTTCAGATGATCGAAGAAAGATATGTTATCAAGATGTTTTGTTTGATTAGGCAAACAATGCAGAATTTCTGTCATCTGTTGGAGCCTGACCTCCTTCCTCAAATCACTTATCCTACATGTATCACGCCAATTGTGAAACTCATGTCAGTATTGCATTTTCTGGCTACAGGTTCCTTTCAATACACTATGGCTATATCTGGTGGTATGTTGCAACCAGTGTTCAGTGGTGTACTATGAGACGTGCTTTCAGCAATGATGAGACACATGGACAGCTACATCCAGTTCCCCAGACGGGAGGTTTTAGCCACTGTGAAGGGTGATTTCTATAGTTGTGTCATATTCCACATGTGGTTAGATCCATTGATGGCACCCATATTGCCTTAGTGCCACCGCAAGCCAGGGAAGAAGTTTACTGTAACAAGAATCACTTCCATGCTATCATTGTGCAAGTTGCCTGCTTACCAGATTTGTACATCTCAAACGTCTGTGCCCAGTTCTCAGGATCTGCACCTGATTCATTCATACTGCTTAACAGCACCATATGTCACAGCTGCTAGCGGAGAAGGCCTGGCTTGTTGGTAAGTTTAATCTGTCTTAGCTTTGTATGGGTAATGTCAGGTAGTATAATCAGAATGTGTGTAACGTATTTTATCACTTCTGTCTGTCTTCCATCTAGGAGACTCAGTGTACACCAACCACCCATAGTTGTTGGCACTGTTGAGGGATCCAACTATGCCAGGGGAAGTCTATTTCAATGAGGCCTATGGAAGAACACGGAGGCCATTGGAGCAGGCATTTGGGCTACTGAAGGCTAGATTCAGATGTCTGGACAAGACTGGGGAAGCCCTCCTCTACTCACCCAGGAAGGTGTGCCAAATCACCATGGCCTTCTGCATGCTCCACAACATTGCCCTGCGATGGAACATCCTTTATATCGCAGAGGATGGAAACCATGATGAGCTACCGGGTGAGGATCCTAAAATGCCACATGATGATGATAGTGGTGAAGAGGAAGGAGGTGACTAGCATTAAGATTTCATCAACAACTTCTTCTCCCCACAATTGTAAGTATGTTGTGAGATGTCATGAAATTGACTATTAAAGCAACTCTTGTGATGATGTGAGGAGTATATTTATGGAATATACTAAGAATATAAAGCTCTGGAAAAATCTGGTGAAAGGTGTTTGTTTTGTTAGTGTTTGTTTAGCTTAAAATGTTGTCTTGGACTGTGTTCTCTAGAAGTTGACTATGTGAATTGTGCCATATGTATGGTGTCATAGCTAATCTCTTTGTTTTGGTCTGTTTTAGATACCTTCACCATGGCATCTACATTTGGACATTTCAGAGTTGTGACATTAGTAGGCATATGATGCTGCTTGGATGCATGAAGTGGACATGGATTTTTCCTGGAAATGTCTGTCACAGACTTTGGGTGTACAAAACCTGCAACAAGACAGCTTGCACAGCAATAGGATGGAAGTTAAGAGGGTTCCATTTGACTTGTTCCTTGTGATGTGGTGGTCCTAATACAAAATATGTGCCATCAAGTGCTCCAACAGAATATTGTGTTGAGCCTAAATCATGCTATTCTGCCATCAAACTGGCTAAATCCTCATTGTGTATGAACTGTATGTAGCTGTTGATGTGTCTCCTCATTGTAGGCAAAAGTGCTTGTGGCGCATCACTGACATTTGTTTGTGACATTCCACCAGATGCAGCAACATTGGATTGGAATGACCCTGTGATCAGAAACTGTTGTACTGACGTGTCTGTTTCTTGGTTTAAATGATGTAAGATTCCTTTTGTAAGGTATGCGATATGGCTCCAGCTGATGATGTAGACCTATTTTTATGTTGCCTATTCTATAAAAAATAGTCTGATGTGTCCCCACCTTCCATGTTGTTAAGGTCTGCACCTGATAATGTGATTACTGACACAGAATATTAGAGTCATGTCTGATTTGCTATGTTTCTGACAACATGTCAGCCTATGGTTGGAACAATGTAATAATTATGTGATAATACCAGAGACATGAATGTATGTGTTGGTGGGACATGGTTGTGATCCTGAGTTAAACATTGCTTGCATTGAACATATCCATGCTTACACAAGTAGCCTGTTTTGGCATTGTGAAGTTCACATGAGAGTATACATTCATCGGTAGATGTGAGAGATACTACAGAAGGCAATGAGTTTGTGACTAATGTATTTTTTGTAGTTAACAAGAAGGAAATTAACAATGTGCCAAACTAAACAGGTAAACCCAAAAGTGAAGAATTTAGTCATGATGAATGAAACCATACTTGTAGATGCCCAGTTATCTGAAGTCCAAAGTACAAAATACTACTCCCATCAGAAATGGAAAAGTTCCCAGAAATAGTCTACAAAGTGAATGTGCTATACACACAGGAGGAAATTAGGTGTGAGGTTTCTTGCTGGCGGCGGTGGGTGTCCTGCCATCCGCATCACCTGGAATTTTGGGTGGACATCCCCTCTTGTGGATGAAAGGGATCTGATGATGCTGAGACAGGTGTATCTGCAGACGTGTCTTCCTCTGACATGGACTCCCTTACAGTGGCTACCGCAGACGTCAATGACCTGGATGTAGTTGGACCATTAGAGTGGGTAGATGGTGGTGGGAAAACACTGCAGAGGGTGGTGTTGATGTCCTGCAGCACACCAATGAGCTGTCCCATGTTGTAGTTGTGGTGTATGTCCATCTGCAGCTGCTTCATCTTCCGGATTTCCGTTTGTGCCTGGCCCATCCACCTTGGGAGTTCTGATAGGCTCCCAAGACTTGGTTGATGGTGGCCTGGGTGTGAGTGGCCTCAGTGGGCTCACTCAGCGGGCCCAATGTTACCCTCCTACAAATCGTACCGCCATTGGCCTATGTCCTTCGCCCAGGCAGCACATTCCTACTGGTTCCTGGTTCCTCAGTGACTGGGTTGGTGATTGCCTCCTCAGAATCCAGGACTGGGGGGCACAATATGTTACTGACTATGCTAGGTACACAGATTGGGGGGCAGGGGTTGCCTGTGGTGTTGCAACTGGGGTAGGAGGTGTTGTTGGTGGCACGGTGATACCCACTGTTGCCATCTGCCAAGGCTGACCAGATTTGCCAGGAATGTCATCCACAGATATGCAGGAGTGTTGTCATCACTGAGGGCTTGATCCTGGGGTAGAGTGGGAGTATGTTTGGTGGCAAGCTCTGGCCAGGTGCTCTGCCTGATAGACCTGTTGAGAGTTAGAGAACATTGTTATTGGTGGTAGTGTGGTATCTACAGCCACATCGTTTATGTCAAAGTAAGTAGAGACCTAGGAGTAAACAAAATAGGTAGTGATTGCTTTTGTGATCTATTTTCATGGGATTGGACTTGTTTACAAGACATTTGGAGACATTCAATACATGTAGTAGAATTTAGCAGCTCATTAAATGTGCTGATATGTTGCATTATGGAACAAGAAATGAACATGACATCTCCCAGACAGTTAAGCCAACACATTGTAGAAGTAAAATTTTTATTTGACCATTCCAAGGCCTAGTTTTGTAGAATATAGGCAAACACACAACTTGGTTGTATATTTAGCATTAGTCATCATGTGAGCAGTTCAGAGTCAATGGGTCACCTGCTACTACTAATCAGCTGAGTTACCTTCATGCCTTACATATATTTGAGGTACACACTTGGTATGGTGTCACTCATGCCATCAATTGTTTCAGTTGAGGAGACCAGGACAACATCAAAGTAGTCAGACATGTCTCTGAGTAGAACATTTTATGTACATTGCGCAGTCCATGAGAGCTGAACATCAGTTGTGACATAGCAGACAAGTGAGAATGGGCAATATCACTAGTGCATCTTGTTTTCTGTATCAGAAACAGGGCTTCATGGCAGTTGTAGGCATTTCAACCTCAACTTCACAACACTTGACAAATGGTTAGTGTAAAATACCTGTTGGCAGCATGCATTTGGGATAGACCATACATTTACATATTAACACATATCATGGGTCCTGGGATGATATTTTTATAGTACTACACTTAAAGACAGCATTCCAACATGTGGCATGTAATGGAGATTGATACATGTGATCTTATCTTCAACAATACACATTAACACTGACAAACCAACATCTCTGATACTTTGAGGATTGCATGTTAGGAACGTAGATAGACAACACAATAACAAAAGCAGAATTGAGAGCAAACATTGAGGTATTGTGAAAGTTAGTAAAGTGTAACCTACCAGTCTCCACTACCCCAGCTATTCCTGTTAAGCCCTTAGAATTCAGGATGGCCAAGACCTTCTCCTCCAGTGAAAGTGTTGTAAGGGGGCACTGGGAGGACCCCTACCATTCCTCTGGGCCTCCAGGAGGAACTTGGAGGCCAGGGAAAGCACCTTTGTCCTCAGGTCGTTTCACCTCTTCCTAATTTCCAGCTGTGTGCGCATGGTGGTACCTACAGCATTTACTTTGTTGGCTATCCTGTCTCACATATCCATTTTCCTACTGAGAGGAGTATGTTGGACTTGGGCTCCAAACAATTGTGACTCTACTCTTACGATTCCATCCACCATGATTGACAATCCAGCCTCTGTACAACGTGGACTTTTGGGGTGAGACATAACTACAAATTAAAGTAAATGACAATAAAAAAAACAGGGATATTAGAGATAAAAAGAAATAACAAAAAAGTGTGTGGAGAGTGTTAAATGTGATAATGAAAAAAATGGGTTACCTTATCTCAAAAACCTAAAACGGTGGTGGCTGTCTTGCAGTGCTGCAGTTGAGAAGCAAAGGATCATGGTCAGAGATAGGGTGTGTTTCATAGTGTGATTTGCAGGCATGTTCGCTTGGCCAATGAACATCTGCTGTGTAGTTTTTGAATCCATCCAATGGGTACTCTTGTGGTGCTTTGTTGCGAGAGTACTGCAGAGGTCTTTTGCCAATGGGGAACCACCACAAGGGGACCGCCAGTACAACTGTGTTGTCGAAATAGGCTCAGCGGGAAGCCACGCCCTGACGGTAAAGAAGTACGCATCGCCAACACTGCAGACCGTCGCGGCCCAGGCAAGAACAATGCCATTGACACCGTCTGCGTTTCAGGTGCATGCCTTGTAATAGGGCGGGTGGAATACCGCCAGCACTGCGGGTTTCTAGGGACCGCTGTTGCGGCGGTGCGGTGGTCAGACCGCCAAACTTGTTTTCAGGCCTTCTGACCGAGAGCAAAATGCTCCTGTATCAAAATAACAACTGTGCACTATTATTGTGTCAACGTTTTGACCCTAAGCAAACAATTTAGACAGGGTCATCAGCAGGACGCAGGTTTAGAAAGAATCTATGGAGGAGAAAATTCATGTCAATGGGTTTACTTACATTAGTCACACTTTGAATTCATTCATTGTGCTCATGGGAGGACCAACTGACCTGCCTAATTTATAAGGTTGATGTGATGATATACTTCCGGGGGTGGACTGTCACATGGGATGACTCAGGTGTGGCAGAGAATTAATCCAATTCTGTGGTAGAAAAAGAATTTGATTACGTCCTGTGTGTATGTGTCTCTACACTCCAGCTGTTATACTGAAATCATTAAACTGGATGACTCACCCATAATGTGTGGTCACCAGTCTAAACATGTATGTTACAGCTGGGGAATCCTGGCTGGAGCCATTCCATGTGGAGTAGGTAGACCTCTGGGCATTGGATTCTCTAACAAATAAGGAAGTGAAGGAACATATCAGAAAGAACGCCTCTCTGAAGGTGCCTTGTGGTGGTTTATAAAATTATGTAAAATTCACAAACCAAAAATTAAATAAGGGCAACTTGAGGCTCAACAATGGAACGGTGACTGGATGCAGAGAGCTCTGGAAAAGAGGACATTTGATAAAGGTACTATATGAAGCATGGGTAAGAAGTAACTCAAAAGGCATAGAGTGACTAAACACTTAAATAAACACAATACTGCAAAGCATCAGGGTGCTGCAATGTGTTTGAAAACAAATAATGTGTCTTTAACCTCATTATGTTACAGTGTAAATTATAGAATGGGAGCGAAGGGCCAATCAAAGAATTCAAACTCACCAACTAATGGCATAGACTAATCAAACCATCAATAGCAAACGGCCATTTGGCGTATCTACCGGTGTGGCAAGTGTACTTTTGACACTGTTTTGCATCTAAGTTAATTGGGGCATGGGTGTGCCTGCACTGGGGATCATGAAACCTGTGCTCCATTTTAGCTGTGCCATCACACCATAGCACTTTCTCAGTGGATCATAGGTCAAGCATTTTGAATCACAGTAGGACTGAGGCTTAGTTTAATCACTGAATGGTTCTCCCAAAGCAGTGGTGTCTTCGTTTTTCGTTGGCTCCTGTCTGACAGCTTTCTTTTTCTGCAGTGATGTCAAGGCCTGCTGTAGGCTAGTGAAGATACGGACATTGCTATGCAGGTTCAGTCTAGAGTGCATAGGGTATAGCATGGCATACCTA
This sequence comes from Calotriton arnoldi, assembly GCA_963921515.1. NCBI lineage: Eukaryota > Metazoa > Chordata > Amphibia > Caudata > Salamandridae > Calotriton > Calotriton arnoldi. Next base: position 367,214 of record CAWUFW010004711.1, read on the forward strand.
ATGCCTGCCATTTGTAGCTTTTTCTTAATGGAGAATACTCTTGTCTAGCCTCCTACACAGCCCAGGTGAAGTCTGAGAAAATAGTGATGTGAATTCCATCATGCACAAGTTCTTTATTTACCCACGATAAATGGATGTGAAAATTTCCAGCGGGGAGGCAGTTGTGCAACCTTTCTATTGTAAATTGGCGAGAGAAGTGTGCCACTCCTAACAGTGTTGCTAGCATCTCCGCGATATATAGCTCAAGCTGGCCGATGTTGGTTGACTCTAGCACCCAACGATGCAAAGGTTGTTTCTTCTCAACTTGGCTATCAAACCATCATCCTTAGGTTTTCATGAGCTTGAGGGCATGCTTCATGTTCAGGAGTTTATGCCCACTGTTTCTGCCACTATCTTCAATGTCTGATATGTTCTGCTTTGCTTCTGTCTGTCCATTTTGGAATTGATGAAATCCATTCTGCTAGTGAGGGAGTCTATTTTGGCATCTAAGGAGGACAGGATGCAATGCATCACCTTCAGGATCTTTTTCATGTCAGAGTCATCTTCCTGCTGTTTAATTTGCGGCTTGCTGCTAATGGATGCCAGTAGGCCCCTTTCTGCCATTTTCTGCCCCTTCCGGGTTCCAAATGTAAGATTGACTTGTTGTCTATTTAAAGTACTCCTGTGAGTCATTGAGCTGACGAGCTCATGGATGAAGCACCTGCGCGCCAGTGAGAGGTACCGGACCTGATATAATGTTTTGCAGCCTACTCAGCAAACCCCAAAATACAAGACTGTATTCTCTACTGATGACGGTTAATAAACCAGAAACACGTGTCTAGAGATCAGCACTATCTGCGCCAACCTTGGCGAAGCACTCGAAAATATCGGAGCGAGCTACAAGAAACTGCATTTACCAGAATGCCAGGGGCGAACCTTGCCTGAGAGGTCAGCGGTGTGCTCCCTCATCCTGTTGTCTATTTAAAGTACTCCCGTGAGTCATTGAGCTGACGAGCTCATGGATGAAGCACCTGCGCGCCAGTGAGAGGTACCGGACCTGATATAATGTTTTGCAGCCTACTCAGCAAACCCCAAAATACAAGACTGTATTCTCTACTGATGACGGTTAATAAACCAGAAACACGTGTCTAGAGATCAGCACTATCTGCGCCAACCTTGGTGAAGCACTCGAAAATATCGGAGCGAGCTACAAGAAACTGCATTTACCAGAATGCCAGGGGCGAACCTTGCCTGAGAGGTCAGCGGTGTGCTCCCACATCCTGTTGTTTGTTTGATATCTTCCTGGCCCATGACTTATGCTGAGAATCATTCATTTGCTCGGCAGAGTTCTATCCAGTAAATACCACAACAATTACTTGTCATTTGGCTGTGTGTCATTCAGTGTGGCCAGTACAGAGGTCCAGTTTTGCTTCAACATAGTCTGGGAGTCCAGTCATCCCTCTCTGCTCGCCGGCATCACTCTAAATTTGGTATTTAATGACTGCTGCTCTGTAGAGTGTATCTGTGTTTTTTAGCAGTTGATATGGAAACTGTGGCTGTTGTAGGGCTTTTCGCTGAACCCTGCATTCATTCAGGATGACCTTGCCTGAGAGGTCACAAGCAGGTTAGCCTGCTGCCATGGCTGTGGTTGAGGTTAGGTGTATAGTTGTGGGCTCCCGGGACACAGTTCTTCCTCATCGCTTCTTTATTCTTCTGGTACAGTTCTGGTACAGTCTTTTGGATGGTGGGGCCTGCCTCCATCAATCTAAAGTTTACAGAAGCAAAAGTCCCTGCTTTGCATGTCAGCAAAGAGCCATGCTTGTCCTCAATTGATTTCCTTTTTTGATGTGACTCCCCCTTGGCTCAGTGGTTACATCAGCTTGTGTTTCATGGCCTAGTAGCATTAATTATGGCTGAGCCCACCTCCACTCATTCTCGAAGTCATGCACTCACCTTAAAACAATCTGCATAGATCTTCTTGGTTGGAGTGCCTCCTCCCGCACCTACAGCTTTCTTGCCCTAAGCAGGGTTTATTACCTTGACGCAGCGGCCACTCCAGTTTGCCCGGGCTCAGTACACAGTATGTCTCTCTTCAGCCCACCTGCACTGATCTCCACGTCCAGACCCTTCTTGTCGCATCTAAGTAACAAGAAAGTCTTTCAGCCTCATTTGCACATGAATCAATGCCCCATATGTTCCAGATTATTTAGTGGCTCTGTTTATTCATTATCATTTCTTCAGCATCATGATTCTGTCTGATAAGCTGTTCTTGTCATAAAATGGCTCAAAAGCTACAGTTGTGTCCCTGATCGACTCTAGGTTCATTTTACAAGAGAATATCAAATTATTTCCTTCATAAACTGCATGTACTCTAAAATGTTGTGGCCTAGTTAATTACCAAAGGCGTCCAAGAAGTCTCACACTATACCTTTGCTAAAACATCTGCTTTGGTTGCCTGTGGAATATAGAATTCAATTTAAAATACTTTGCACTGCCTTTAAAGACCTCCACAAACTGTCCCCTTCCTTCATCACAATGCAATTTATCAGGTATATCATCACTTGTTCTTTAAGTGACTCCTTTGCTCACCTTCTTATAGTGCCTACATTTGACAAAGAAAGAGATGGGTCAGCCGTTTCCTTGTCTGGGCTCCTATACTGTAGAACTACCTCCATACCTCGCTGCCTGCTAAGAATTATGTGCTCTCTATCATACAATCCCTAGGGACCTGGCACTTCAAACACGTATTCTCATATTGATTGCAGAATTTCTGTTTAGTTAGCTCCAAGAAACCAATAATGTACGGGTGCCCTAAAAATTCCTAATTACAATTACAAGCAGAGTATCTTTGGATCCTCAATATGCAAAAGAAGAGGACTAACATTTTCTCCAAGTGGGAATTGAGATTACCGTGTAAAATCACAGACCAGTCACACCATTGATATCTAGCATTTTTACTCACTCTCTTTTGTATACTTTTTAATCAGTTTTGTGGTTTATGCTGTCAGCAACGTATGTCTGCTAAAACCGAAATTCCTCTGAATTTACATGGTCATAATAGATGAGTGTGTTCAGAATGCAGATGAGTTATGCATTTGTTTAAAAGTTTGAACAATATGATACCATGAAAATCTACAGCTGACCTTTTCCCTTATATCACATAGAAGCAAAAATTCAATGATTGAAATAAAGTTCAATCTATTGCCTTCTTTTCCCAGTAGATTAGATACAGCATGCCCTGTATTTTAAATGTCAAATATGATTTAAATTATTTGTGGAAACCATTATTTTGTTTCCCTAGACGGGATTGGCATCAAAGTCTTTATCTTTAGTAGGTCCCAAGATTAGAATCAATGTGGTAATGGCTCTTTAAGTGAAAGTTTGTATTGGTTCAAGCTGGAACTGAATAAGAGGCTTTTCTCACCTCCTCCAAGTCGCTATTCAGAACAAAAAACACACAAAGGTGGGAGCTGGTAAATAAGTCACAGTCTCTGCAAATTACACCCCAGGACAAATTCAGCACATTTCTTTTGAGCTGGCACAGATCCTGGATCTGGCTCATTAACAGCTGCTGGTCACATAGTTGAAAGCCCCTTAACTTTGGTCCTCTGGGAATTTGAGAAGGCCTTCTATACAGTCAACTGGGATTTTTTCTTTCAGGTCATTAATACCTTTGTTCAGACCCTGTATTCAGCTCTGTGGGCCAAAGTGAGGATGAATGGAGCATTGTCTGACCCCTTTCCTATCAAGTGGAGCGCTAGGTAGGGATGTTGCCTCTCTCCCTTGCTGTTCACCTTGCTAATAGGCCCATTAGCAGAATGGAAACATGGGGATGCCCTGTTCTAGGGTTTCAAGTGTAGAGGGGGAATAGAGGACTGCATATGTGGATGATGTTTTGCTCTACCTCTGAGACCCTGCAATGACAGGTGATCGAATGATCAAAATACTAACTTCTTTGGTATGGCCTCTGGCTTTATAATCAACTGATCAAAATCTATAGCAGTGCTGATCAATGGGGAGATTCGTTTCTGGGGTAATTTGTCACAGTTGAAACTTTGCTGAAACAGGCTCAAGTATATGAAAATGTATGTCTCTCTAGACCCACAAAAGCACTGAGACAGCAACATAACTCCACCACTTCACAGAAACAGATCGCGACAATGAGAAGAGTCTTCCTACCACTCTCTATTCTAGGTCTGATAGCCTTTGCACACCTTTCAAAATGTCCTCCTTGAAATACAATTTCTCAACCTTTGAGAGACTACAAGCTTCCTACAGGTCCAGGGTGGATAAACAGCTTAGTTTTTCCTCAACTACATGTACATTACACACGTTTGATGGAGGAATTGAGGCAACAACTATCTTGTACTATTGGGTGTCAAGTACGATCACAATCAACGACTGGCTCTTCGGGTCCAGGAATAGCCTGACCTACTACCTGGAATTAGAGTGCTTTGGAGAGAGGGGCACCCAGCACTTTATGTATAGTTCCAAGAATGAACCTTCTTTTCCTAAGGTCACAAAATCTAATCTATGGGATAGGAGAAATGCTTTGCAACATATCACATTCAAAACTCCCTTACAGGCGACACCACTGCGTCATGGGCTCTCAAAGGTAGCAAATCTCTGGTCAGGTACACATATGAAGTGATATGAAAAACTTAGGGGCTGATTATGATGACAGTGGGACCACCACCGACAACCCGTCAGTGGCGGTCCCACCGCCATCGGTAGCATGTTATCCATAGTTGACGGTTGGAAAGACTGACCGCCACGCATCCGACGGGCTCCTTGAGCCCACTGGTGCGTCGGAGGGAAATCATATCCCTACAACGGTGGCTGTAGGATTTATTATGTCCCTTTCCGCCTGCATTTTCATGACGGGTAACCCGCCATTAAAAGGCAGGCAGAAAGAGTCTTTAGGGGCCTGTTGTGGGCCCCCCTTCCCCCTGGCCCTTAGCTGTGGGTGTCTGCCACATAGAGAAGGGATACTTCAGGTGTCCCCTTTTTGCATTGGGGCGTGTGCTGCAGCCAGCAGCACCCGCAGCATTGCAAAGGATAGGCATTGCAACCGCAGTGGTGGCGGTCGCATTGTAATGCCTCTGTCGGGACCGCCGAAAGCCTGTCGGGTGGTCCCGTTTCTGATAGAGTGGCGGGCGGCATCCTAATCAGCCCCTTAGGGAGGAATTCACACTGCACAATTCAGAGGTATTTAAATTCCACACCCATGAAGTCCCTTTGAGGAATTTACTTGAAGTACCTATTCATGTTTATGATATGTAGAGGTTTGACTTGCTCTATCGTATATCATCCCAGTGTGCATTGTGAATTATTGTACTACATACACTATCAAAACTTTTTGTAAAACAAATATCAGCTTCTGGATTTAGGATCCAGGTGGATCTCCATCTTTTTTATCCCTGTTTTAACATTGTGAAAGTATGGCCTCAAAAATCCCAGTGCAGTTAACTAAAAAGACAGTACTAGCTGGAGGCAGAAGCGACCAAACCAACCCAGCCTCGAGCCTGGCTTTACCAGAATATCTGATAGAGGCTAGTCGCAGATACCTTACATTTAAATTATCCCACAGTGTCAGACTGGATCTGGAAATTTTCAAGCAGTACACCTGTGCACCGGTAGGTGGCATGGTTTGGCTATGCATCTGCGCTGCCCACGCCAGAAGTGACATATGTGATACATTTATAGACACCCCCTCAGCAAGCTGATGTTAGTTCTTTCCTTCCCGTGCCAGATAGTGCAAATCCGTGAAGAGCTACCCATCAGTCACTTTTTGACTGGCTTTCTTTGAACTTTTGACAAACACTTTTAGGAAAAGTTCTGTGTCCTGGTGTGACAGGATGCCCGAAACCGGCTCGTTTCACACCATGTGGTCCATGTCATAAACAGATGTCTGTGACAGAACCCCACTTGATCTGTCTAGGGTGTTTTGAGAAAGACCATGACTCAAAGGCATGCAAAGATTGCTGCTCCATATGCCCGAAGGTGCTGAGGGAGCACTCCCTCAAGCTAGTCGCCGCTTGACGTCGGACTACCCTGCGATGATGTAGATCCCTGTCGCGTAGAAGGTTGAGTCGCCAGTTTGACTGAAACCTTCTCTAGCGACTGCTCCCATACCAACGGCCCAGGTGCTGCCAATGCTCATCAGCGAGGCTGTTAGAAATGGGGGTCTCTAATTGTCAGAGGTAGGTACCTTTGTCCAAATAGGGACCCTTGCTTCTACTCAGGGTAAGGGGGATACACACTTTAGATAACCCCTGCACACCCCTTTGGTAGCTTGGCACAAGCAGACAGGCTTATCCTAAAGGCAGTGTGTAAAGTATTTGTACCGATGCTCACAGTAACACAGTGAAAATACCACAAATGGACACCACACCAGTTTAGAAAAATAATATATCTTTATCAAATTTTAACAAGACCAAAACGACAAAAATCCAACATACACAGTTAAAAATATGACTTTCAAAAGGTTTCAAGAACTTATATCATGGAAAACTATGGATGCGTGACTTTTACACAAAGTACCTGTAGTTGTGCCAAAATTCACAAGGCCAAACAGCCGCAGAGTGAAAAAGCATTGAAAACAAAGCGATGCGTCAGTTCCTGAGACCTCGGGGATGCAATGCGACAGTTCTGCTGCACGCAGGATAAATGATGCATCGAATCCGGACTGTAGGGGGAAGTGATGCATCGATTCTTCGTGACGGTCCCGGTCTGCAGGTGATGCGTCGGGAAAACTTGCCGCACAGGTGCGAAACGTGGAAATCCGGGATGCGCCGGTAAACGATGCAGCGAGCGGCGCTGCGTCGGTTTTCTTCAGCCGCGATCCCTCGCGATGCGTCGATTCTTGCAGCGGTGACAGGCGCTGCGTCGGTTTTCACAGCGGCACAGCGATGCGTGGAAATTCTTCTCACGCCGTGGAGATGCATTGGAAAAACAGCCACAAGAAGAGCATTGCGTCGTTTTTGTAGTTCTTCAATTTCCTTCTCTCTTCCAGCTCCCAAACATCAGCAAAAACCTCCAGAGGTCCAAAACTAGCACAGGCACCTCTTGGCAGGTCAGAACTCACAGCAACAGAGTTCAGGGTAGCTGGGGTGAAGTCTTTTTTGTTCCTGAGACTTCAGAACAGGAGGCCAGCACACACATGCCCTTGGAGATCAGCTTTAAGCAGGGGACACAGCACACAGCAAAGTTCTTCTCTTTTCCTTGGCAGAAACAGCAACTGCAGGCTAACCCCACACAGCACACTGCAAAGGGGCAGTACTTCTCCTCAGTCTCTCCAGCTCTTCTCCTTGGCAAAGGGTCCTTTTGAATTCCAGGGATGATCTAAAGTTCAGGGGTTTTAGGTCTAATACTTATACCCCAAATTGTATTTGTTCTCTTTGTGCAAGGGTCTCTGAGCCCAGTCCAAACCAGTTCTGTCCTCTCTGGTGCAGCTGCCCGACAGGAGGTGGAGACAGCATTGTGTAAGGCAGACAGGCCCTATTCAGATGCAAGGGAAATCTCCTCCCACCACTCTAAATGCAGACCGGGCCTATTCAGGTGCTAGTGAGAACTCCTCCCCCTACTCTGAATGCAGCCCAGGTCTATTCAGCCCAGCCCTGACTCATTCAGGAAAGGCAGGATACACATCAACCCCCCTGGTGGCTGTCTGAGAGAATGCACCTCCCCAGCACCTGTCACTCCAAAACCAGACAGTCAATACTCAAACAGGCAGAGGCACACAGAATGGTTAAACAAGAAAATACCTGCTTTATAAAAGTGGCATTTTCAAACACACAATTTATAAACCATCTTTACTAAAAGATGTGTGATTAAATTCTGAGTTCAGAGAGCCTAAACTTTATTTCTCTACCTTGTCCCAATGGGAAGTTATATTTATAAGATGTTATAAATAAACTTCCATTCTATCCTATGGGGCAAGATAGCCTTTCAATAGTGAAAAACTAAATTGGCAATATTTCACTATCAGGACATGTCACACACACCAGTAAATGTCCGACCTTTCACATACACTGCACCCTGCCCAGGGGGGTACCTTGGGCCTAACATAGGGGTACCTTACATGTAAGAAAAGAGAAGGTTAGGGCCTGGTAAGTGGGCGCACTTGACAAGTTGACATGGCAGTTAGCAACTGGGCACAGACACTGCAGTGGCAGGTCTGAGTTACCTTTTCAGAGCTACTCATGTGGGTGGCACAATCAGTGCTACAGGCCCACTAGTAGCATTTGATTTACAGGCCCTGGCACACTTCAGTGCACGTTACTAGGGGCTTAATAGTGAATCAAATATGCCAATCGGGGCAAACCAATTGTAACAACAATTTACTCAGGAAGCACTTGCACTTTGACACTGATCAGCAGTGGCAAAGTGCCCAAAGCATTTAAGCCAACAAAAATGAAATCCAGCACAGCATCAAAAATACAGGAGGTAGAGGCAAAAAGTCAGGGGAAACCACGCCAAAGATGCCAAGTCTAACAGATGCCATCCCCATTGTCCTCGACTCAGATATGGAGCAGGACAGGTGTGACACAACACCGATTCTGGTGCCATCTGGAGCCATGCCATCCGGGTCAGAGCCAGGGCCTTTTGTCTTTGAAAGGCCAAAGACAGGAGACAAATGGGAGGGGTATGACAACCCTGCTGAATATCGCCACCCATTAGATGATACTGGGGACACCTAGTATGAGGATCTGGCAGATGCCAGTGGGTTAGACACCTCAACTGACACTGGCTTGGTCTCCATACCTACTGTGGCTACGGAGGAGGGGGCATCTTTCACTATAGTGGTGCGTAAGGCAGCTGAGGTCTTGGACCTTTAGCTGCCCTCAGTGGCAGTCAAGATTATCGTCTTCACTGAGGTGCTACAACCGGGGACTGCCCCTTCTGAATCCTTGCTCCTCTTTCATGAAGGCCTCACTGACTTCCTCTTTGGAGCCTGGCCCAAGACCTGCACAGTGGCCGCTGTGCACATGATGATTGCCTGCCTCAATCGCCCTGCTCCAGGGGACCCTAGTTTCCTCAGCCAGCACCTCACCCTGGAGAGCTTTGTGGTCAAGGCCTCCACTTCCAGAATAAACCCTGGTGCGTTCCCTTCCACTCCAATGTATAGGGAATTCAAAAGGCCGGACACTTTGGAAAGACAATGTTCTCTTCCACCAGCATGGCACTGGGTCAGTGAACACTGCTGGCCTCTTAGCGGATCACGAATTGCAGGAAATGAGGAAAACATTAGTTAGATCTATTCATCACAGCTGAGAAGGCACAAAGTCAGCAGTTTCAAAGGCAGCACTTGTTCGGAGCCACACCTATACCACCCCAGCCCAGAGTTCTCAAGAACATCAGGAATGACTGGGCCCAAGTTATTCTTGTCGCTCCAGATTGGACAGGAAGAGTTTGGTATCCTGAGCTGTTGAGCTTGAGCATCTGCTCCTCTTTCTCAGGTCCTATTGTTTGTTCTTTCTTTGACCCAGCAGGGCTCTGCTCTCGGCACAGTTAAGGTCTATCTGTCAGTCTTTTCTGCCTTTCTGTGGTTGCTGGACAAACCTTCCTTATTTAAGTCAGCCATTGTGATGAGATTTCTTAAAGGTTAGCAACACATTTTCCCTAGACCCTTCATCATGTCCCAGTGGGATTTGAACCTGGTCCTCACTTTCCTGATGTCCGCACCCTTTGAGCCTTTGCACAACTTCTCTCTTCAGTTGTTGACCGCCAAGACTGCTTTTCCTATGGCTATTGCATCGACCAGGAGTATCATCAAGTTGCAGACTCTCACGATTCACCCGTCATGTACTACTTTCTACCCTGACAAACTGGTTCTCTAGACACTCCTTCCAAAGGTAGTCAATCCTTTTCAAGTAGGCCAGACCATCAACCTCCTATAATTTTTGCCCCACCTCATCTCTCTAAGGAAGAGGAGAGACTAAACCGTCTTGCTCCAAAAAGAGCATTGTCATACTACCTTGACCACACAAAAGAATTCCAGGTAGATGCCCAACTCTTCTTCATAGGATGCATCGGGGCAAAGAAAGGGAAGACTGTGCAGAAATGAACCATCTCCCGTTGGATAGTGTCCTACATAAAAATCTACTACGCATTGGGAAAAAGGCAACCACCTGCAGACTTGAGTGTTCATTCTACCTGAGCCAAAGCTGCGACCACTGTGTTAGCTCAAAGAGTTCCAGTCCTGGATATCGATCTGTCTTCAACATGGGCTTCATTTCACCTGTTCACTAAACACTACTGCCTGGACAGTCAGGTTCATCGGGATGGGCATTTGCCTGTTCGGTACTGCAGGATTTTCTGATTTAAGTTGGGTTCGCCACCCACCTCCAGGGAGGCATTCCTTGCGTATCTATTGAAAGGTAAGGAATCTGCGGCTAGAACTCTCTATCAGGTGAACAAGTTACTTACCTTCGGTAGTGCTTTTTTCTGGTAGACAATCTAGGAATCTATTTCTTACTGACCCTCCCAGCGGTGTGACTTGACTAAAGGATAAGGGTTTCCCATTATAAAGGGCACTAGAAACTCACACCAGGGGGCAGCCTTCATTGTGGCACCACGTTCCTGGTGTGGAAAGTCGCAAAAGTGAATTGACAACAGCGCGCCAAGGTCGCACCTATAAAGGTACCACGTGCATCAATTGTGGCATGGAAGATGCAGACATGGAGCCAAACGACGCCACCTATGGGCACGCAGGTGTATGTTCAGAAATTTCAAGATCCAGTCTGATTCCTGGGGATAATTCTAAAGTAAGTAATCTGCTGTTAGATAGAGTCTCTACCAGATAAAGTATTACCAAATGTAAGTAACTTGTCCATCTGACTCTGAAAAAGCCTGTGCCCTATAAAAATGGTGAGTCCAAATAGAGACGACCCCAGCATCACAGCTTTTTTAAGAAAACAAAAAATGAATGGATAGCTGTAACTCAACAGTGGTGCTTTTGTGCTGTGTGTCTTCAGTAATGACATTTTAATTATACTTGAGTAAATTGTTTAATTTCAAATTTTGTGGTATGCAAAATTAATTGGATTTCTTGAAATTTATGCTCTTTAGCATAGACAGTGTCTTACCTTGGAACATTTTTCACTCAAGCCAGTCTCCTGTTGATATCTTTTGAAACTTGTTTTTTAATGTAAGTGCATACTCGCATGAATAAAGACAACCAAGTTACATGCAAACCACAACTCACTCTAAAAGTGTAATTCCATTTTTGTGTAATTTTGCAAACATTTTCACAATTTTACACACATCACTATTTTGCAACCAGTCTAAGTTGCAATTCACATATTTCTCACTGCAGATCTATAAGAGGACAACAGTCTTGTCTAGATGGGAGATCATATTTTTCTTTGTTTTGATAATATATATGCTATTTTTTAGTTGCTGAACATTCCTCCTTAACATTTTTGTAAGTCAATGAAAAGCAATGATATCACCAAAAATATAGTCTCCTCCCATGCTCTGCACTTAACTATGTACTTTTTTCAAAAAAGCTATTTTACATTTTATATATGAAGGTCATGTCAGACAGAATTAATGTAATAGTTATATTTAATTAAAACAGGGTATTAGTTTAAGTCATTAAATAATTCAGAGACAGAGCAGCATATATTCATCTAGTGGCTGAATTGCACAATGTGTAACCAGGGAACCTATTTTCAAACCTACTTCCCCACTCAACCAAAGAGTGTGATCCTAGACAAATTACTCATAGTGCCTCATTTTGATGAAGTGACAAATTTGAGATCACCTTGACGCTGTTTAGTTTGAGCGCTATGTATAAACTTTATTGGTACATAGTTTTATAGACCAAACCAGTGTACATAGAATAACTAAATTGGCCATATTTACAGTGTCCATCTCTTGCTTCATTTAGATGCAGTGTCATCCGAGTGTTTCAGGTTAAAAATTAGTTCATGTTTAATTACCACTATCTTTAACAGTTAATAATACAGTAGTTTAATCTAATGTAGCAACGTGAAACTCAAGTGTTCAAGAATTAACCCATTTACAAATTGAAAGAGCTTATCATATTTTTGTCATGTTTGTTACATCATTTATTTGTCAAAATCTTTGACAGCTCAATTAGTACTTTGACTTTTAGAAGAAAAGACAGAGCCTTTGCTCATCCCCTCCCTTAATTTGCTGATTTGCCAGCAATAGATGATGATGTCAGACATATGAAAGAGGAAAATAAGAAAGTGATGGTGAAATGCTCAAATTAATTTTAGCCACTGATAATTATACAGAGCCACATTCCTGACCATTAGTGCTTTCAAACACCATGCCTTTCCAGAGACCAGGACTTTTTTGTTTTTCTAAGTAAAATCTATGACTGAGGTCCACATGGCAACTGTGGGTGTGTCAGTGCAAGGTTCCCTCACTGAATTTCAATTTAGATTATATTGCATTCAATTCATCACAGTCTATAAATGACAACGAAAAATGCAGTGTATAGCATGGGGTCACTGCAAAAAAAAAAAATGCACAATGCGTAACATAACTGGGAAAATATTTTCAGAATACAGTATAAAAGCTGCATGACACAACTTATTTTCTGGGAATTGATTGGTTGAGGATATACGGAGGAATGTGGAATGGAAGAGAGGTTTCTGGTATAAAGTGAGCTCATGAGGCATTGTTTTCCTGACTTGTCATGTGGGCTAGTTTAACCAAAAACCTTGAGCACTTATCACTTATTCTCTCTTCAAACTACTCATCTTTCAGCGGCAGACCAGTATCAAATGCCTGCATAGAATGTGAATCTAACTGGGTACTTATTCACAGGAATTAGTTAGTTGTACAACCATTTTATAGGGCACTGCATGAAGAAAGGGGAGTTTACAGAACATTTTGGAGAAAAATTCAACTGGCACGAGTGTACTGCCTTCATGCCTGAAGCTGGAGGATGCAGACCCACACAATGGTGCATGGGAGGATGGACACTGGGCTACCACTAGAAGTTCTATGAGGATCTTTTACCACGGGGTTGCTCTTCCTAGACTCTACCATTTGATGGTCAGTAGTGGGGCGGGTTCAGTCGGGAGATTCTGTTATTAATGGTAAAGAAGTTTCAAGGCAGGGCGTGCCCTTTTCTTTGCCCTTATTGCTGTTTCAGGAAGGTGGATGATGGATGACAGCCAGGTGACTTCACACTTCACTTTGCCAATGTTTTATATACTCCTGCTTTGAGCCAGCATCATCACCACGTGTTGTGAGAGATATTTCCTTTAACAAAGACTATGTGTTATCTTTAATTTGCTTGCACTATGGGCAAATAAGACATCAGAAAAGGAACACCTCAAACCAGTCCCAGGTCCTTAGTTAGTAGATCCACATCCCGTATGGAAAATGAGTATAATGATGTGGTCTAAACTAGGCCTGGGCGGAGCTCGTGGAGTTTCACTCCTCAGAATCCACGGAGGTGGCGGAAAACGCTGCCCAATTCCACGGAGATCTGTGTGCAGGTGGAGTATTACTGCTTAGCCACCCCTACGTGACAGCACTGCATTAACAATGGTAGGTGAATCCCTTGTTTGCTTATCCTTGAAGAATATATTTCTACCAGACTGACAAAATGCCTATAAAAATGAGAGGTTGAGCCTTTAAAAGGGGTGATGATGAACAAGAAAATAGAAATCCAGCTTAAGCTGCATAATGCAGTAAAACAGGCACTCACCACTCGGGCCTTTAATGGCAAAGCTGCAGGAGTGAAAAGCTTCCCCACTTTGCACATTTCCGGTTTCGGCCCAAGGAATATATGGAGCATCAGAACTTGAGACCCCCGTGCCTCAGCATGTCCTCGGGGTTGGCAAAGGCCTGTCGTGAAAAAGAGAGAAGTGGTGTCACCAAGCAGTCCACTCCCAGCGAAGAAACTACAATAACTGCAACAATAATGAAGTGTTTCTTTTCATGAAGCACACACACCTACTGGGATATCCAGGTGCTGTTAGACAAGACTAATGTTACACAATATCTTGTCTCCTACACACAAATCTGTTATGAGCACTTTTATTCCCAGACTGTAGCAACCTGCATCCCCTGCCAATCCAGTGCTATTCTAGGCTCGCAGGAGTGCTAGTGTGGGACGGACAAGTAAACAGGGCACTCTGACCATCACATGGTACACGCCATAACTTAAAAGAGAGTTTTACTTGCAGCAGTCTCTGCTGCGCCCTACAGCACTATTTTGGATGTCAATGCCACCTGAGAAATGTGCTCTCTCCTGCTTGTTATCTCTGCATGCACCGGCGTGTCCTTTGTTAACCAGAGCTAGATACAGAGAAGCAGTGGTACGAGGTAGTCTAACATGGGCCTATGGTACACACACTGAGTGATATAACCTGTCAGTAATCAATTCCTGGAATCAGGCAGAGTTTACAAAAGTTAACTTACCTCCCATCTGATCTACTGAGAGAGGATTTGAAAATAAACACATGATCCCCCCAGCCTTCCATTCGACTCTCCCAGAACTTCATAAGCTGAAGACAGCTTGGGCTTATTAGAAACCTGGGGGCATATTAGCAAGACCGGCGATACAATTATCGCCGCTTTAGCGGCAGGAAACTGCCGCTAAAACGGCGATAATAGGCTTGCTAATATGCGTTATAGAATTCCAATAGAAGCCCAGGTTAGATGTCCTGCACATCTAACCTGGGCTTCTATTGGAATTCTATAACGCATATTAGCAAGCCCATTATCGCCGTTTTAGCAGCAGTTTCCTGCCGCTAAAACGGCGATAATTGTATCGCCGGTCTTGCTAATATGCCCCTGGTTTCTACTGACTGACAGGCAAGAGAACCATACTGATGAAGAGTTAGACCGGCCTCCGCAGCCAACAATTGGTTAAAAGAAAAGAATAGAATGGGCAGTGGAAAAGATTGGTCATTTAGCCCGGAAATGATTCAATTCACCCACTCAGGTTGTTTGGTTGTTCCCCAAAAACTATTAGCGCTATGCTTAGCCGTATTGGCAATGCAGGCAATAATATAATTTATAGCAATAATAGGGGTGAGCAGTGAGCGCACAGTGCTGCGGCCCACGCACCAGTAAACTCTGCTCCGCTGGCGATTGGTGGAGGTCTTTATTGCCAAACTTCACGCTCCAAGCAGAGTAGCAAAACTCCACAAACTCCACTGGTGGAGCAGAGTTTACCGCCCACCCCTAGTCTAAACCAATTTTTGCAGTGTCAAGTTCCTCTTGACCATGAAAGAGGATGCTCCGTAGAGTACTCCCAGAGCTGCTGTGATCCAGGGCTGGTGTCTGCATGTCAGCCAGTCTTGCAGAGGTTAGGTTAAAACTGGAGGGGGTTATTAATTCTCACAGGTAGTTATGATGGCGCTAAACCTAATAACGTGATTATTCTAGACCAAATTCAAAATTCAGATGGTGCTATAGGTGGGGGAAATAACCCCAAAAACCCCCAAAACAGGACAAGGGTCCAAAGCAATATGTAACACCAATCCTATGCACACGAAAACAATATGCAGGGTAGTGAAAAAACACTGTCCCAAGAGTACAAAAAACAATGAAGTCCTTAGCCGGTGTAGTTCATTTTAATGTTCAGGGTTTTCACCAAGCCAGCCAACACGTGTTTCGTCAGTGGGTAATAACATTTGACTTCTTCAGGGCTGGAGAACAACATAAAAGTAGTAATGTCACATTTTGTATACACCAACATACGTTTTATGGTGATATCACATTCTAAAAACAATTACACCTCAATTTGTAACACTTGTCTGATCCCAGATGTGTTACAAAAAACCAATAACAAAAATTGTATAGAAAAGACCATATCACAAGTCTCTATATTAAAAAGACTTATATACATAAAGGGAAGAGGAAGATAGAAAGAACAGATATAGAAGTGCTTAATCCAGAATCACGCCATGTGCATTAAAAAAGGGACATTTTTTATTATTATAAAAAACGGATGGACAAAGGATCCATGTGCCTCAATCAAAACACTATGCCAAAAACATCTGAAGAACTATGTTAAAATGAATCAATGATTAACACCCTGTGCCCATTACCACGTGTACATTAATAAAAGACCCGCCACCTAGTGCAGGTAAAGCTGCATACCTTAATTGTGGTCTGAAAAACCAATCAGACCTGTAAAACCAATCAGTAAATAAATTCTCATCAGGAACTACTATATACGATTTTTTGAGGTCTCAAAATCCAAAAGATGAGACAGAGCCCATATTCACTACACGGCTCACCTCTCAACCGGTGATAATTCCAACCCGGCGGTTACGTCTTCAAAGTTGCATCCTTTATAGAGACAAGTCATTCAAGTTCTATGGTTTCAAAAGAAGGGGAACAACAAAACAATATGCTATATCAATAGTCTGTCCCAATCGACCGAAAAAATGTAAAGCAACCACTGCAATCCCACATAAGAGATTGTTACTCAATAGCCTACTATTCCTATCTTGTGTCACTTCTTACCTCAGATCCAGTGTATCGTGTCTGGTCCGAGCCTCTCAGTGACAATCAATATTTCTCAATTGCGGCGCTCCTCATCCGAGTGCCTGCTAAACACCAATAGACGGAAGATTAAGCTGTCTACACCAACCAAATACCGAACTATAAAAATAAGGTACACAGCAAAGACCTAGATTAAAACCTGAATAATACATATTAAAATTCACCTATCATATACTTAAAGTAAAAGCAAAACCACAAAGGAAGGGAGACTCACCTTTGGCGAGTACGCCAACACGTCCCGACAGTTCCCGGGATTTCAATCAACTGGATGCGGTTGTCTATTGCAACATGGAAGTCTCTTTATCCAGAACTCCGGAATACTATCTACACTGTATACCTCAAATGCAAATCGCCATATTGAAAGTACAGCACACACCTTCAGAGAGGCGGACAAGGGGGGTAATATCGTTGTGATGAACAAGTTGGACTATAACCAAGAAATCCTATCTCAACTCTGTGACCCACTGTGTTATGAATGTCTTGCATATAATCCAATAGGGCCACTCACATTGGAAATCAATAAGAATCTGATTCAGTGGCATGGAGCCGGTCTTATTAATGATGATGAACTCAAATATCTAAAGGTGTACAGACCCCAATACCCATGTCTGTACACGTTACCTAAAGTTCATAAACAACTACCTTTCCCCCCTGGGAGACCGATCGTGTCAGGCATAGGGGGTCCCACAGAACGCTTGGCTGAGTATGTGGATCTCTTTCTTTGTCCCCTTGTGCGAAATCTTCCCTCATACATAAGGGATACCAAGCATATTTTGAGCATCTTGGCTGATTTTACATGGGAGTTTGGCATGACTTTAGTGACCATGGATGTCGTTTCGCTCTATACAAGTATCAAATTAGATCTGGGCTTGAGAGCAGTACAACACCATCTACATAGGAGATCTGCAACCCATTGGCAGCACACAGATATGTTACTTGCCATGATGACCCTTATACTTGAAAATAATGTTTTTCTGGTGGACAGACAATGGTACCGACAGAAGAGAGGTGTAGCCATGGGGTCGAAATTTTCACCCAGCTTTGCTAATCTCTTTATGGGGCGTTTAGAGGAAGAAGTGATCTGGGGACATAAGGGCAGTAAGTTTAGCGACTCAATTTTATTTTGGGGTCGATATATAGACGACTGCTTCTTTATCTGGTCGGGTACTGAGGAGAAATTGGAACAGTTTTGCACCTACATGAATAGTAATTACTATGACATTAGGTTTACACATCAGCACAGCAAGTCTAGCATTACATTTCTTGATATCGAAATTTATATTAGCGACAACGACCTGCATACACGACTTTTTCGTAAGGAAACTGCCTGTAACTCTATTTTACACGCTAGAAGTGCTCACCCCTCTCACCAAATACAGGCTATTCCTTTTGGTGAGTTTATTCGAACTAAGAGGAATTGCAGTAATGAATTAGATTTTGAAACATGCCTTCGGTCCATGAAATCTAGATTCAGAAAAAGGGGTTACACTCAACAGAATTTGGCAGAAGCTGAACGAAGGATTAGGAACACACGCAGGGAGGTCACTCTTCGTGATAGGATGCCCAAACCTGGGACTAACGAGACAGTGAGAATGATCACCAATTTCAATGATTATAGTGAAATCCTGTCTAAGAGTCTACGGAAACACTGGAAACTCCTGACGGAGGATACTACACTGACCAAACATGTTCACAGACAACCCCAGATTACATACAGAAAAGGCAGGACGCTGAGGACTAGGCTTAGTCCCAGTTACCAATGTTCGCAACATGTTGATGACTGGCTGACACCTCACACTTTGGGTTTCCATAAATGTGGATCCTGTGGGGTTTGTAGATGGGCATCCAACCACATAAGAGAATTCAGAGGTCCCAATAAAACGTATTCGATCAGACACAATATTAATTGTAATACTAAATACACGGTCTATGTCCTAGAATGTAAGTGTGGTGGCAAGTATGTGGGCAGCACCATTAGACCCCTTAAAGACAGAATCATGGAACACACACGGGCTGTCAAACAACGGGATCCTAGGTATCCATTGGCTTTACATGTTTGGGAATGCCCCTCACAGGGCCCACACAAACAATTCATGTTCTATGGTATAGATGTGACGAGTTTGAGTCCCAGGGGAGGAAACCGGGAACTCAGACTCAGGCGTTCAGAGGCGCTCTGGATCATGCGTCTTAAAACCTACGAATATGGTTTTAACAGTGACCCGGAGATGCATTATTTTCTAGGGGACTGAATGGGATAGGGTTCTTATTGTTAATTTGTGTACATCTGTGGCGGACCTTTTCATAATTCTGACCGCAATGAGATTTTATGTTGTTGATGTAATTTGTTGACCATATATGTGTCGCTTTATTGATTCTAATGTTGGAACTGGTTCACATGTGTGAATTTTGAGTATATTGCTTAATGTTGATATGCCATTTGATATTGTGCCTGTTTGCCCTTGTGTTGCTGTACTTAGTGATAGTATTGTTGAACGCTCACAGTGATAATAATGCGAGCTGTGCATGTTATGC
Organism: Calotriton arnoldi; assembly: GCA_963921515.1. Lineage (NCBI taxonomy): Eukaryota > Metazoa > Chordata > Amphibia > Caudata > Salamandridae > Calotriton > Calotriton arnoldi. The sequence goes on from CAWUFW010004711.1 coordinate 386,237, forward strand.
GGTTCACCATGTTAACACCTATTGAAGAGTGTGGCTACTACTCTACATTTTGTTCCCAGTCGGATCTCTGTGTAAACGCTCACAGTGATAATAATGCGAGCTGTGCATGTTATATGGTTCACCATGTTAACACCTATTGAAGAGTGTGGCTACTACTCTACATTTTGTTCCCAGTCGGATTTCTTTGTAACCGCTTACACATTTAACTATGTTATTCTGGTCATCTTTGCATTGAGGGAATGCGTAAATTGTAATTTGCTAAAAAATTTTTTTTTTTTTTAATCATTTTGTGCGTAAATGTGGTCTAAATGTAGGCAATACTTTTTTGTTCTTTATTTCAACCCTACTTTTACTTTGACTACCTCTACAACACTGCTTTTGTTCATGTTACTCGGCACTTGGCACAGATTCACTCACGGAAGGTGTGTGCTGTACTTTCAATATGGCGATTTGCATTTGAGGTATACGGTCTAGATAGTATTCCGGAGTTCTGGATAAAGAGACTTCCGGGTTGCAATAGACAACCGCATCCGGTTGATTGAAATCCCGGGAACTGTCGGGACGTGTTGGCGTACTCGCCAAAGGTAAGTCTCCCTTCCTTTGTGGTTTTGCTTTTACTTTAAGTATATGATAGGTGAATTTTAATATGTATTATTCAGGTTTTAATCTAAGTCTTTGCTGTGTACCTTATTTTTATAGTTCGGTATTTGGTTGGTGTAGACGGCTTAATCTTCCGTCTATTGGTGTTTAGCAGGCACTCGGATGAGGAGCGCCGCAATTGAGAAATATTGATTGTCACTGAGAGGCTCGGACCAGACACGATACACTGGATCTGAGGTAAGAAGTGACACAAGATAGGAATAGTAGGCTATTGAGTAACAATCTCTTATGTGGGATTGCGGTGGTTGTTTTACATTTTTTTGGTCGATTTGGACAGACTATTGATATAGCATATTGTTTTGTTGTTCCCCTTCTTTTGAAACCATAGAACTTGAATGACTTGTCTCTATAAAGGATGCAACTTTGAAGACGTAACCGCCGGGTTGGAATTATCACCGGTTGAGAGGTGAGCCGTGTAGTGAATATGGGCTCTGTCTCATCTTTTGGATTTTGAGACCTCAAAAAATCGTATATAGTAGTTCCTGATGGGAATTTATTTACTGATTGGTTTTTACAGGTCTGATTGGTTTTCCAGACCACAATTAAGGTATGCAGCTTTACCTGCACTAGGTGGCGGGTCTTTTATTAATGTACACGTGGTAATGGGCACAGGGTGTTAATCATTGATTCATTTTAACTTAGTTCTTCAGATGTTTTTGGCATAGTGTTTTGATTGAGGCACATGGATCCTTTGTCCATCCGTTTTTTATAATAATAAAAAATTTCCCTTTTTTTAATGCACATGGCGTGATTCTAGATTAAGAACTTCTATATCTGTTCTTTCTATCTTCCTCTTCCCTTTATGTATATAAGTCTTTTTAATATAGAGACTTGTGATATGGTCTTTTCTATACAATTTTTGTTATTGGTTTTTTGTAACACATCTGGGATCAGACAAGTGTTACAAATTGAGGTGTAATTGGTTTTAGAATGTGATATCACCATAAAACGTATGTTGGTGTATACAAAATGTGACATTACTACTTTTATGTTGTTCTCCAGCCCTGAAGAAGTCAAGGGGTATTACCCACTGACGAAATACGTGTTGGCTGGCTCGGTGAAAACCCTGAACATTAAAATGAACTACACTGGCTAAGGACTTCATTGTTTTTTGTACTCTTGGGACAGTGTTTTATCACTACCCTGCATATTGTTTTCGTGTGCATAGGATTGGTGTTACAGTCTTGCAGAGGTGATTGCGTATCATTAGACGTCTTTGCAACTTGCTGAAGAAGCTGTGGGTCTGCCTAGCACCAAGAAGACAGTATGACTGCTCAGAGAAGGAAAGAGAGAGCCTGGCCATACTGGAGGGGAAGAATGTCCAGAAGGAGAAGCCCAGCTATGTTCCCAGCTGTGAAGTGAACAAAAGAGGCCAAATGACACTGGAAGCCATGCTTGTGATGTCTGAAGTTGTGTGAGGTCACCCGGTTTCCCTGTGTGATTCATGTGTTGAATTACATCAACAAACTACAAGTCAGACAGCAGTGTGCTATCCAGCATTCTTGCAGCATATCTGAGGCATTTGTCCTGCCAATGCCTGATTTGTGGTATATCCTGTGAGAGCCATCATCGCTGCCGTAGGAGTACATGGAGTCTGCAACTGCCAAAGATGCTGATTATCCAAGTGGTCCAAAGGAGGTGTGAGTATGCCATCCCCGGTCCAGCAATGTGGAATAAGATGCCAGGAGTGCGATCCTGACAAGTACATCATCCAGATTCGCACCAAGCCGCATCTTCACTAACCTGGAAACATGAGGCCTAAAACCAAAATGCTGTTACTGTGACTAAAACACTCAAAGCAAGACCTGCTGTTAGTAAGATAGCATTTGTCCATGTGAATTCTTTGGCTTAAGAACTGATTAAACTGTCCTAAGAATTACTTGTTGTGTGTGTGAAAGCTTGCCTATGACTGTATCTTGGAAAAGTCTCCATAGACATTGGGCAGGACCTTACAACTGAGATAGGAGACTGTAGGTGGTCTGGTCATTCACTTGAAGAAAGTAGGTAGGATTGCTTTGCTCGTAGCTGAACCACTATCAAATTATCTAAATTTACTTTAACATTCATTTCTGCTTACTACCATAGGCACTGGACTGGACAGTGAGTTAATGTGTCTGTTGCTTAAGAGGCAAAAATCCCCAACCTCCAGGGTTTTTTTTAACATAATATTGAATTTAAAATATGGGAAAACATAAATATCAGAAAAAAATATTGGGCCTGATTCACAAAGGTAAAGTGAGATGAAAGTCTAACTTTCCGACTTTCGGTATTCACAAAGGGCATTTACTACTCGTAAATGCCCTTTGAGAATAATGAAAGTCGTAAAGTTCGACTTTCGGTATTCACAAAGGGCATTTACGAGTAGTAAATGCCCTTACGGAAAGTCATAAAGTTAGACTTTCGTCTAACTTTACCTTTGTGAACTGGGCCCATTGTAATGTAGAAATCTTGTGGTATACAATATTGTTATCAAGAATATTGTTTTGGTAAAATATATTGTTTTCAAGAATATCATTGTTTGTAACATCAGTACAATAATATAGTATATTTTAATGTGTTTGAAGTAGTTAATTTTAGGTTTTAGTATTGCTGGTATAATTGCTGTCTAGTATAGATTTTTTAATGTTATTACTTATTTATAGCGTCAGTGGGATGTCGGGTTCAGAGAGGGATATGGTGGGAGGTTATTTAAATTAAAAATATTTTGAATTTATTTTAAACATTTTTTGCTAATTAATTTTTAATGGATTAATTAATTATGTAATTTTTTAGAGTTATATTGCATTTTGAATTTAAAATTCAAATGTTAATTTTTATTTAGATTTATTATTAGCAATAGTAAGTTATATTTTAGAGGCAGGTTGTTTGTAGAGGTATAGGGTGGAAAATTAATTAAGTTATAAAAAAAGTACATTATTGTAAATTCATTTTTTAATTTATTGTTAATTCCGTAAATAATTTAACACTGATTTATTTAAGTTATATTTAAGTTGTGGGCTTAATTTAATGCTATTATGTCAAATTAAATTTGATTTGGTTATTAATTGTGTAAATTATTTAATGTATTAATCATTGTGCAATTGTTGTACTGTTTTATTTATTTTAATATGTATTTTAGATTGTATATGTTTATTAGACATGTATGTTTTAATGCTGTTTTATCTTTAAGTTGAGCAGGTTGCAAAAAATATATATTATTTTTATGTCAACTGCTATTTATATGTTATTTATTAATTGGTAATTGATCATGTATAATGTTTGTTTTACACAATTTATGTATGTAATGATAAGTGTGAAATTTCGCTTCTGTGATATGTGTTACTTAAATGTAAGTTGTTTTGTGCAAATTTATTGAAATTACATTATTAAGTAATTCTTGTAGTTAGGGAAGTTGATATTATTTAGGTAATTTTAGCTTTTTTTTTGTTTTTAACTTATATGTTAACATTTATTGTTAGTTTGTTAATGAATATATATATTTATTTCTGTATACCGCAATTTAATAATGTTTCGTATTAAGGGCCTGATTACGATGTCGGTCGGAAAGCCTCCGACCAACAGTCGTATTCCCCTAGACCGTGTTGGTCGGTCGGAAGCAATTCCAACCGACCGATTACGATGCTCGCGGTTGGAAGGGGAACCGTTCGTCATTCCGAATCTGTTCTGACTGCCATTTGGAGAATCTGAGTCGGTCGGAGCCGATTCGTACAGCTCAACGGACCGCGTTTCTGACCGACACATTACGATGTCGGATCCAACAACATGTTCCGACTCGGTCTGTCTGACACAAAAAGGCTGCCAGAAACTGACTTTGGGGGCCCCTAGCAGGCCCCCCTTCATCCTGAGTCCTCCAGTTTGGGGTCGAGGGTGTACCCAAGGGATCCCCCTGTAAAACCATGCACAGTGTGGCAGGCACCATGGGGTGCCTGTGACAGGATGCAAGGTTTTCCTCAGACACCCGTTTTCCCCATAGGAGCCTGTGTTGTAGGTCGGAACACAGGCCCCCATTGAAGTCAATGGCAGTCTTTCCGAATGGTGTTCGGAAGCATCATAATCGGTCGGGCAGAACCAGTGACCATGAGTCGGTCAGAACCGAATCCGACATGGAGTCGGGCGGTTTAGTTTCCGACTGACATCGTAATCAGGCCCTATATGTCCAAAAATGTGGACTAGCTTAATAGGAGTTGTATTTATGTATGTAATCCTTTTGAAGTCAAACAATTTTCCTGCTGTTGCTTAGACTGGAGTAGGAATAGTTAATATATCCCCTCCAAAGTCCAATACTTTCCCGACTGTTGCTTAGACTGTGGTGGAAATGATAAATATAACCCCTTCAAAGTTCAACACTTTACCTACTGTTGCGTAGCCTGGAGTAGGATAATAATCTAACACCTCCGAAGTACAACACTTTCCCTACTGTTGTTTGAATTGAGTGAGACTAGTAAATCTAAACCCTGCAAAGGCCAACTTTTTGCCTACTGTTGCTTAGACTGGAGTGGGACTAGTACATTTAAGCCCTCCTACATCCAACACTTTCCCAACTTTTGTGTAGCCCAGAGTAGGAATAGAATCAATCAATCATAAACTTTATTCAATTTGACAAGCAAATCATAAAGACGCATAAATAACAATTCATTCGATAAAATATGTCACGGAATAGAGATACATAATTTGAGTAAAGTACACAAAATAATTAAAAAGATGCTAAATGCAATAAAAACCATGGGAAGTGCATCCAAATAAGTTAAGAAAGGAAATGGCAACCCAATAAATCTATTCCAGTGTACATTTCTTGCCAAATCTATCATAGATACAAGAGAATAACATTCCCACCCTGCACGAAAGATAAAGTGCATATGCGAAAAAACCACTATAAAATGCACCGCAAATTAATACACTCATTTATCCGTATTATTTTTGTATTAGGAGAGCTCATCTTATAAAATTTAAAACATTAAACCAAATATGCAAAGAGTAGAGCAACTGTAAGTGAATAAAACCTAAGAACAAGGGCGGCACAGCCACACTATCGGAAGCAAAAATGAGAATCTCAAATTTGTGTTCAGTGCAAAAAATAAGATAAGTTGCAGAGTAGATTGTTTTCCAACATTATTACATGGGCAGGGTGGAAGGTAGTCATGCCAACCACCTTGATTAGGTAAAGCTACCAGAAAGTGCAGCATGCTTAAGCGACATCTGGTTAAATAAATTCTATGTTGAGGCCCCAGAAAAAGATATAAGTAGGGTTTCATCTGATTGGTAGAAAAACTAACATTGCCCATGCTCAATGCTCTTTGGTGATTTAATTGCTGGTTGTGACATGCACTGGCACTTAAATAATATAAAGACTTTAATAAACATTTTGCTTGAGGAGGCATATTACAGGGGCCATTAAAGAACTCTATTACACCCAAATAGCTAAATGCACGTTTCAGATAACCAAGCCAGGGGATCCTCTCAGTATTGACCATGGAAAGGTAATCCATAATAATGGATCTTGAAAAATCTAGCTCCAGTGTATGGTAGATTTTCACCCATAATATCAAAGGGGCAAGTCCAGTACAATCCATAATGTACTCAAGTCCCAGTTCCGAGTGGGAAAAAGATGTTGGTGTGCTCTTAGGGACCATCAAAAGCTTTCTAATAAAATTATTCTCCACTAACTGCAGTTTTCCACTATTGCTAAAACCTCACACTCCAGCCCCATAAGTAGCAATTGAGAGAGATTTAGTTTTGTAAAGTGTGGTCATTTAGTAGTAGTAGTAGTACAAAATGTATTCGGTAGCCAAGTACCATCAAAGTATACATAAACAAAGCAATGCAATAAATACATCAGAATACATTCTAAAACATCGCGCAACTCAGGCTCATATTAAAAAAAAACAAATGCTATTCGAAAATCCTTCCTGTAATCATTACTTGCGTACAAAACAAGGAGCAAAAGTTATACAAGGGCTATATGCAAAACAAGCAGTGAACAGCATTAAAACACATGAAATGTATCCCTTTGTTTTATATAAAATGGGCATTGTTAAAATTGAATAGTAGTTCAAAAGTGACCCAATCGCTGGAAGTCACAGTCTGTAATCTACCACGTTTATACCAGACTGCCTGTAAAAATTTGCTTCTAGCAATGACAATTGCAGGGGTAGTTACACTCTTTAAAATTCTAAAAGCCACTAAATGTTTTGTCATCTCCGGATTGCGACATAGAGGAATAATACATTTCCGGTGTGGGCCAAGATAGCTAGGACTGAAAAATAGGATGTGTATCTCATCCTCATTTTCCAAGCCACACACCGGGCAAATACTAGGAACTGGGTCCTTGTGCCATTTATCGGTAAAGGACCTCAGAGGTAAAGTGCCAAATTGAAAATGAATATAAAGTCTTTTGGCTAGGGGGGAAGAGACAAAGTCTAAAAATTCCTCAAAACAGGGGAGTGGTTTAATATCTAGATATATTTGTCAATGTGCCAGTTGGCTGGTTATTAGTATAGCCATCTTGGACATGAATCCAGTAACTGGATTTCAAGATATTAAGATCAGCTTTGCACATTTTTTCCTGATTAGTCCATAGCCTTAGTAGACCCAGTTTACTTAACCAATCAAAAACAAATTTAACCTAGGGTACTGACTTAGCACCTCTAAGGGGAAGCAGGTCAGCTAGGCAGTCTCTGAATTTCCTTAACTCAGGAGTGACCCATAATCGAACCCAATAAACAAGTGGTCTAAGAGCAGCCAGATCTGCAATTCTTTTTAATCCTAGATCAAAGAATAAGGGGGTTAGTGGTGTGCTACTGGGAACAGAGACCAACCATCTGACAAATCTATTTTCCACAGCAGTGAGTGGAGAGAGATCAGTACAGCCCCAAGTCTCATCTCTATAAAGAGCGGCCCCTTGCACCTTGCCACGATATTCTTCCAGGGCCGGTGAGACTGCACAAGAGCTTGTTTGCCTATGCAACCTATTGATAGCATTTGCTCTGCGCTTGAGTAGTAACGTGATTTTACTTAGCTGGTCTTTTCACTTCAGGTTCTCCATTACCTTGACCCCTAAGAAATCGAAGCTCCTCACCCTCTCTAATGTTTCCCCAGCAGCCCGTATGACGGTCATTTCTTTGATATGCTTATGGCCCCATTTTACTGCAAAACGAAAAGTGCCTCCGTGGCTCCAGTCATTTCCTGTGCCCTAAGGGTTAGCAAGGGATCCCACGATAACTGGACATTGAAAAGAATCCCTAGATAGGAACATTTTTTAACTTTCTCAATTTGATTGCCCTGTACGGTGAAAGATTTTGACTTGGTTGACTTGGGGCCACACATCATAACGTATTACTTTTTATGATTTGCTTTTAAGTCCAAGGAAGATATAAAGTCTACATAGGCATTTACGGATCTCTCAAGGCTGATAGCTGTCTTTGCAAGAAGGACAGCATCATCGGCATAAAGTAAAGTTGTAACGAAGATTTGGCCGATTTTTAGACAATCCAGTTCCTTTTTCAATAGATGGGCCTGTAAGACATTTATATAAATGAGAAATAGAAAAGTGGCCAGTATTCAGCCCTGGCGGACCCCCATCGTCGAGCAGGAATAGTAGTTTAACCCAACTAAAGTCCAGCACTTTCCCTACTGTTGCATAGACTGGAGTAGGACTAGTCAAACTTAAGCCTCCGAAGTCCAACCATTTACCTACTGTTGCTTGGACTGGTGTGGGAATAGTATATCTAATATTTCCAGAGTCCAACATAATAATGGTGAAATCGAATTTCTATTATTATCTGTTTACTTTTTATGTTATTCGTTTTTATTATTTTACATTTTTTATGTTCATAGTATTTTTAGTATTTTAGTATTTTTAGTGAATATGTTTTGTGGGATTTTCATTTTTTATTATTTTATATATTGGGTAAATTAATTAATATATTTTTTTGTTGAATTGGATTTATCCTTTATCTTGGTTTCTTATTTGTGTATGTATCATATATATATATATGTATATAGGTATATATGTATATAGGTGTGAGCAAGCCTGCTGTGTCAGGCGAAACGCATTACTGGAAAATAAACCAACTTGGTGGTGGATTAAACCCTTTGTGATCGCCTGATTTGACCTATATTGGAATTGTGAAAGTCGGCGCGCTCCGCCGGCATTGGCGATCCGCCTGCCTAGGGCGGGGGGAGACGGAAGGAGCAACGTAATTTGGAATATATATATATATATATTATCTACTGGCGGTCGCCAGTAGATAGTTATAGTTAGGACCTATTTTCCATAGGAAATCCGCAACATTCTATTTGAAATAACTTTGGCGCCGGTTGACGAATGTTCGCGAAATTTTCAAACTTGTTGGGGCACTCCGGTCCGCTCCTATCCTGAAAGTTGTGGGGTGATTCGTCAAGCGGGGGCCGAGAAAAAAGGGGGGTCCCAAAATGTGTTTTCCCCATTCATTTTTCCATAGGAACCGTTAGTCGCAGCTACAGCCCGAACTGCTGATCGGAATTACACCAAATTTGGCAAAAAGGTAGCCCTTGGTTCAGAGTCGTGCCTTTTGCTTAAATGGTGTAAATCTGTTCAGTAGTTCCTGAGAAAATCAAAAGTAAAATCACATATATATCTATGGCCGCGTAGGGTCCGCGTACCCTCCCGATCACGAGCTGTATGGTAATTGGCTGTCAACACTCCAAATCAGGAAGTGTTGGCAGCCATCTTGTTCCTCGGTAGAACCGAGGAACAAGAAAGCAGTAAAACCACTGCGCAAAACGCAAAAAGGGGGCAGGGTAGAAACACCCTGACCCCCTAGGCCTGCTCAGGGGGTCCTACAAGGACCCCCAGGGCCCCAATTTTTTTTTTTTTTTTTAAATCAGCAAAAAACTCGCTGGGTGCGTGGATCCTGCCGATAAAAAAAAAAAAACGAAGCCGGGCTCCCGCGCTTCGTGGTTAATTGGCCCCCCGGGAGGGCCAGGTCCCGGGGGCATGCAGGGGTTTATTAATAATTATATGGGGGGCCTCTAAGGCCCCCCCAAGCCCCGGGGACCGCCACCCCCCGGGGCTTTAAACAAAATGGTGCGGGAGGGCTCTCAGCCCTCCTGCAGCCCCGGGGACCGCCACCCCCCTGGGGCTTCTTTTTTAAAAATTAAAATTAGTTGTGTGGGGGGGATCTAGCCCCCCTACATGCCCCAGGGACCGCCACCTCCCCGGGGCACTAAATCGTTAAATATGGGGGTCCGTTACAGACCCCCAGAGCCCCGGGGACCACCACCTCCCCGGGGCTTTCAACATGTTGGGAGGGGGGCCGCATGGCCCCCCTCCTGGAGCCTGTGATTGCCCTGGGGACCACCACCCCCCAGGGCCGGCTCCTGCAGTGTCCCAGGGTGCCTAGCCCCGGGACACTGTAGTTTGCTATGGCAGGGCGGGAGCCTCGCGGCTCCCGTCCTGTCATAGCAAACTGCTTTGAATTTTGTAAGAGAGCAGGAAACCTGCTCTCTCTCCAAAATTCAAAGCAAATTGCTTTTCCACACGGGGAGCTGCATCTTAGCAGCTCCCCATGTGGAAAAGCAATGCCGGCTCCCGAGGGACGCGGGGAGCTGGCGGGACCGTGGGGGGATTGGGGACCCCCCCCACGGTCCCCAACGGAGAGGGCCAGCCCCGGGGGATGGGGTCCCCAGGGCAAGTAGTGGCCGGGAGGGGGGCCACGCAGCCCCCCTCCCCCCAATTTTTTTTTTTTAAAAGGGCAAAGCCGGCCCCGGGGATGGGGTCCCCGGGGCCTTAAATGGCCTGAGGAGGGGGGCCAAGCAGCCCCCCTCCAAATATTTAAAAAAAAAAAGAGGGCATGTCCCGGGGGATGGGGTCCCCAGGGCCAATAGAGGCCCAGGGAAGGGGGGCCACGCAGCCCCCTTCCCGTTTAAAAAAAAAAGAAAATGCTCAGGCCCCGGGAAATAGGGTCACCAGGGCCAAAAGTGGCCGAGGGAAGGGGGGCCCTGGGGACCGATATCGTGCCGGAGGCCCCGCCCCCTCGCTGCAGCAGTCTGCAAACGCGCCCCCTGGCGCGTTTGCAGATGGGGAACGAACTCCCCTTGAATACTGGGGGTGCCTGGGGGCCAACTAGCCCACCAGGAACCTCCAGTATGCGCCAGGGAGCTGAGTTGCTGAGAGGTGTACAGCGGCCACGCCCCTTTTTATACCTCTCTGCAACGCAGCACTGTGGCACTTTTTGGAGGTACATGGTGGGCTACTTGGACTCCAGGGACCCTCAGGATTCAAGGGGAGTTAATCCCCCAACTTAAAACGCACCACGGGGCGCGTATGCACAGTGGTGAAGGGAGGGCGGGGCTTCAGGTGACATGTGTGCAAACAGGCCTCGTGGCGTGTTTTAAGTTCAGGAATTAATTCCTCTTCAATCCTGAGGGTCCCTGAGGGCCAACTAGCCCACCAGGTACCTCCAGTAAGCGCCACGGAGCTGCGTTGCAGAGTGTTGTAAAAGGGGCATGGCCTCTGAACACCTCTCTGCAACGCAGCTCTCTGGCACATACTGGAGGTATCTGGTGGGCTAGTTGGCCCCTAGGTACCCTCGGGATTGAGGAGGAATTAATTCTCCAACTTAAAACGCGCCACAGGGCGTGTTTGCAGACATGTCACCTCAGGCCCCACCCCTTCCTTCACCATTGTGCAAATATTCCTCTAAAATCAGCCGAACTGCGAATTCCGATTTACTCACCTGTTATCAGGAGAGACCTCAGTGCTGCATCTTTGAGCCCAGTACTGATCCTGAAAAGTAATTTTAACCGTACTTACCAGTAACTTGAATTTCCTTCCATAGGCTAACATTGACTGGTTTCACTTGGAAATTCTTCTAAGTGTGGAGTTTTGGAACTTTATAATATTCCTCTAAAATCAGCTGAACTACGAATTCCGATTTACTCACCTGTTATCAGGAGAGACCTCAGTGCTGCATCTTTGAGCCCAGTACTGATCCTGAAAAGTAATTTTAACCGTACTTACCAGTAACTTGAATTTCCTTCCATAGGATATCATTGCCTGCTTTTGCTGAAAAAGTTTCTAAGTGTCGATTTTGAAACATACAAATATTCCTCTAAAATCAGCAGAACTACGAATTCCGATTTACTCACCTGTTATCAGGAGAGACCTCAGTGCTGCATCTTTGAGCCCAGTACTGATCTTGAAAAGTAATTCTAACCGTACTTACCAGTAACTTGAATTTCCTTCCTTAGGCTAACATTGACTGGTTTCACTTGGAAATTCTTCTAAGTGTGGAGTTTTGGAACTTTATAATATTCCTCTAAAATCAGCCGAACTACGAATTCCGATTTACTCACCTGTTATCAGGAGAGAACCCAGTGCTGCATCTTTTAGCCCAGCACTGACCCTGAAAAGTAATTCTAACCGTACTTACCAGTAACTTGTATTTCCTTCCATAGGGATCCATTGTCTGGTTTTCAGCAGAAAAGTTTCAAAGTGTCGATTTTCACAAACTACAAATATTACTTAAAAATCGCCTGTATGAATTAAACGCATTCTTTCAACTGTTTACAGGAGATGCACCAGTGCTGGATCCAGGATCCACCACTGAGTAAGAAAAAGTAACGATAACACTACTTACCTGCTAAGTGAATTTCCTCCCATAGGATAACATTGGTGATTCTATGTGAAAAAGTTTCTGTCAACTTTTAAAATACAATAATATTCCTTAAAAATCACTACTGTAACCAAAACGCTTTTACTCAACTGTTTACAGGAGATGTCCCAGGACTGAATCTAGGATCCAGTCCTGTGGTTAGAAAAAGTAATCCATAAAGTAACTAATTGCATTTAACTAGAAATTCACATTGAGCTCAATGTTGCATTATGTTTGAAATTGTGTTGCCCATTGCAACAACTGTACCTACTGTACTTAAAAGTCTATTGCCTATTTGCAAAGTATTTAAACTAAAGTAATTCATTCTGAGAAAGTATATTTTGTAATGTAATGTATAATGTAATTACAATGTAATTTAAAAAATAAAATATCTAAAAATAAATAGTTTAAAAAAATGTTGTAAATCAGTATAAAAAAAAAAATATAACAATCAATACATTTAAAAATTGTCATTTACAAAACCTTTGAAATTCACTGAAAAAAACCATAGGTTTCAGACATGTTATAGTTAGGAATTGCAAAACACACAAGATGATGGACGGAATGCTGCACATTGGCAAACATTCACCCCCAGTCACAGATCTGGGTTTAATCCATCGTTATTTTGCTTCACCACGCCACCCCAGTTCAGACATAGCCATATGCAAATCAGTCTTGACCCTGTGCCTCATGGGAACAGTCCAGACCGAACTGCCAAGCCATGTCTTCCCTGGACCGGAATCAAGCATCCTAGGACCGGTTTCAGGCTATCAGCCTTCATCAGCCAGGATAGCTTGACTCCAGTGGCGTAGTGAGCACGGGACCCACGTCTGGGCATACCCTTCCCACATAGGGCAAAATGCAAAACACACAAGATGATGGACGGAATGCTGCACATTGGCAAACATTCACCCCCAGTCACAGATCTGGGTTTAATCCATCGTTATTTTGCTTCACCACGCCACCCCAGTTCAGACATAGCCATATGCAAATCAGTCTTGACCCTGTGCCTCATGGGAACAGTCCAGACCGAACTGCCAAGCCATGTCTTCCCTGGACCGGAATCAAGCATCCTAGGACCGGTTTCAGGCTATCAGCCTTCATCAGCCAGGATAGCTTGACTCCAGTGGCGTAGTGAGCAGGGGACCCACGTCTGGGCATACCCTTCCCACATAGGGCAAAATGCAAAACACACAAGATGATGGACGGAATGCTGCACATTGGCAAACATTCACCCCCAGTCACAGATCTGGGTTTAATCCATCGTTATTTTGCTTCACCACGCCACCCCAGTTCAGACATAGCCATATGCAAATCAGTCTTGACCCTGTGCCTCATGGGAACAGTCCAGACCGAACTGCCAAGCCATGTCTTCCCTGGACCGGAATCAAGCATCCTAGGACCGGTTTCAGGCTATCAGCCTTCATCAGCCAGGATAGCTTGACTCCAGTGGCGTAGTGAGCACGGGACCCACGTCTGGGCATACCCTTCCCACATAGGGCAAAATGCAAAACACACAAGATGATGGACGGAATGCTGCACATTGGCAAACATTCACCCCCAGTCACAGATCTGGGTTTAATCCATCGTTATTTTGCTTCACCACGCCACCCCAGTTCAGACATAGCCATATGCAAATCAGTCTTGACCCTGTGCCTCATGGGAACAGTCCAGACCGAACTGCCAAGCCATGTCTTCCCTGGACCGGAATCAAGCATCCTAGGACCGGTTTCAGGCTATCAGCCTTCATCAGCCAGGTTAGCTTGACTCCAGTGGCGTAGTGAGCACGGGACCCACGTCTGGGCATACCCTTCCCACATAGGGCAAAATGCAAAACACACAAGATGATGGATGGAATGCTGCACATTGCAAACATTCACCCCCAGTCACAGATCTGGGTTTATTCCATCGTTATTTTGCTTCACCACGCCACCCCAGTTCAGACATAGCCATATGCAAATCAGTCTTGACCCTGTGCCTCATGGGACCAGTCCAGACCGAACTGCCAAGCCATGTCTTCCCTGGACCGGAATCAAGCATCCTAGGACCGGTTTCAGGCTATCAGCCTTCATCAGCCAGGATAGCTTGACTCCAGTGGCGTAGTGAGCACGGGACCCACGTCTGGGCATACCCTTCCCACATAGGGCAAAATGCAAAACACACAAGATGATGGACGGAATGCTGCACATTGGCAAACATTCACCCCCAGTCACAGATCTGGGTTTAATCCATCGTTATTTTGCTTCACCACACCACCCCAGTTCAGACATAGCCATATGCAAATCAGTCTTGACCCTGTGCCTCATGGGAACAGTCCAGACCGAACTGCCAAGCCATGTCTTCCCTGGACCGGAATCAAGCATCCTAGGACCGGTTTCAGGCTATCAGCCCTCATCAGCCAGGATAGCTTGACTCCAGTGGCGTAGTGAGCACGGGACCCACGTCTGGGCATACCCTTCCCACATAGGGCAAAATGCAAAACACACAAGATGATGGACGGAATGCTGCACATTGGCAAACATTCACCCCCAGTCACAGATCTGGGTTTAATCCATCGTTATTTTGCTTCACCACGCCACCCCAGTTCAGACATAGCCATATGCAAATCAGTCTTGACCCTGTGCCTCATGGGAACAGTCCAGACCGAACTGCCAAGCCATGTCTTCCCTGGACCGGAATCAAGCATCCTAGGACCGGTTTCAGGCTATCAGCCTTCATCAGCCAGGATAGCTTGACTCCAGTGGCGTAGTGAGCACGGGACATGCATTCCGTCCATCATCTTGTGTGTTTTGCATTTCGCCCTAAGTGGGAAGGGTATGCCCAGACGTGGGTCCCGTGCTCACTACGCCACTGGAGTCAAGCTATCCTGGCTGATGAAGGCTGATAGCCTGAAACCGGTCCTAGGATGCTTGATTCCGGTCCAGGGAAAACATGGCTTGGCAGTTCGGTCTGAACTGTTCCCATGAGGCACAGGGTCAAGACTGATTTGCATATGGCTATGTCTGAACTGGGGTGGCGTGGTGAAGCAAAATAACGATGGATTAAACCCAGATCTGTGACTGGGGGTGAATGTTTGCCAATGTGCAGCATTCCGTCCATCATCTTGTGTGTTTTTATAGTTAGGAATTAGCATTTAAAAAACCTTTGAAATTCACTGAAAAAACCATAGGTTTCAGGCACGTTATAGTTAGAAATAGAATTTAAAAAACCTTACAAATTCACTGAAAAACCATAGGTTTTAGGGACAGTTATAGTTAGTTGGACATTGCACTCGTAGAAAACCCGTGAAATTCCCCGTTATAGTTAGTTCAGCTAACTATAACTCGCGCCTCGCAATGCACTGCTGATGACATCACATATTACATCACTCATGACATGGTCAGTGACATCACTGATGACATCACTGATGACATCTCAAATGACATCACTGATGACATCATCCACGTGATAATCTGATGCACCTCCTCACACCCTAATATAACCTTTGATACACCCACTCTAAATTACAGACTGCCATTCGCAAAACCATAGACACTCCAACACCAATAACTACATACCCACTCACTGATTCTTAGGTCTACACACACATCCACTCACTCACCCGTACAGTCACTCATACTTACGGTCACTCAGTACAGGACTATCATATGCACTCATAGTCCTATATAGACACTCAAACACCGCCACTCATCCATAGAGGTACTCACACACCTAGTCAGTCATGCAAATAATTAAACACACTGCCATTTACTCACCTATACAGTTATACACACACCAGCTCACTTACTCATACAAATACTAGCACATTCTTACGCTCTTATACAATCACTGATACAAGCACACACTCATCCATACAGACACTCTCACAATCACACACTCTCGCTTATAGCTATTTATATACTCCAACACACATATATACTGCCTTTCACATATGTAGTTACTCACACATGTACCACTGGGACATACATTCACTCACTAACACACTCTTACACACACTTACCCACCCATACAGTCTATCACAGATGCACTCTTGAAACCATCCACCCAGTGAATCACCCACTCACACATCTATGCACAGAGTCGCACACACCCCACCCACACAAACACTCAGGCACCCATACAGATACTCAGACAACCAATCAATAACTCATATAGACACTCATGTAGCTATTCACAAACCCATGCAGCCACTTACACAGCAATAGACAGACGGATACAGACATTCACCCAGTTTAGTCACTAACCCATGCATTCAGTAAGATACGTTTAATAACTCACTTATAGAGTTAGTCACGCACCTACTAAATCATCCATACAGACACTTATACACCCACTCATTCTTCAATACGCCTTTCCCTATATATATTAAAAATATTTCAACTTTACAGAAACACACAGTCACGGGATGATGTCATCAGTGATGTCATTTGAGATGCCATCAGTGATGTCATCAGTGATGTCACTGACCATGTCATGAGTGATGTAATATGTGACGTCATCAGCAGTGCATTGCGGGGGCGTGAGTTATAGTTAGCTGAACTAACTATAACGGGGGAATTTCACGGGTTTTGTACGAGTGCAATGTCCAACTAACTATAACTGTCCCTAAAACCTATGGTTTTTCAGTGAATTTGTAAGGTTTTTTAAATGCTAATTTCTAACTATAACGTGCCTGAAACCTATGGTTTTTTCAGTGAATATATATATATATATATATATATATATATATATATATATATATTTATATATATATATATATAGCCAAGAAATCCCGTGGTGTCAGTCAGCAAAGAAGAACACACAGGCACAGACCGCAGTTGCAGTTGCAGAAAGTATTTAATCCGTAGTTACATGGTCCACATAGCCCGTTTCGGCTGCCGACCTGCGGCCTTGATCACATGCCTGTCCTTTAATTCACTTAGCAATATTAATAATTAGGCATTAGCCAAACATTTGTTGTAAACCTGCCACACAGCACCTTGTACAGGCGCATCCGGATCAGGCATTTGCCGTTAAAAATTTAAGGGATGCACAACAGGTATCTGTCTACTGAGTTTAATTGATATTTGCAACCATGTTTGATGTATATTTTGAAGCAGAGCGGTATTAATCACACCTATGCGTTTTGTATACATTTGTACTATTTCAGTGTACCTTACCTGCCATTCATGACAGCAATTCTAGATATAATTTGTGTGAACATATGCCAAAGTCTTAAATGCACACAGACACCGGGTTTGCAGTTTGTAAGATATATATTTTCCACTTTGGCTTAATTTACTTTGATAACTAAAAGACTGTCTAATTCCAGTATTTTTGTTAATAATCTGCAATGATGGTATCACTAACGTTTTTTAGGGGGACCGGGTGGATATAGTTTTCAGACTATTTCATTCAGTTTTGACCACTTCAAAATGGATGCCAAACTGATGTGTAGGTGGAATAACCCACATTAGTCCTATGTTTATTTTACTCTTTTGTACATTCTATTTGTATGACAGCCAGTACCCAGAATTCAGTGTGTGAACAAGCTTGTTGTGCAAGCGAAACGCGTTACTGCAAATAAATCATCTTCTGATGCAAGTACAACTCTGAGCGATAGCTTTATTCATATTTGTAACGAGGATTGATGTCCGGCGCCCTCCGCCGGCTATAGCGATCCACTGCATAGGGCGAGAGGAGACAGAAGGAGCAACGCCAATTTTCCAAGTGACGGAGTCTCCCGGGGCCGGCAGTTTCTGTTCGTGTGGTGCTAACTGAGATACAGAGTCTCAATCGCAGTGGGTGAAAACATTGAGGAATCTTCCGATGCCGTAAGACAAACCGGAACATTGTCTGAAGTGTACGCCTGAGATCAAGGAGCACACCAAAGAAGTCGGACTGATGCCGAAGAGAATCGAGCCAAGAAGAAGCAGTCACGACGTGTCACAGAGGTAGGCTCTCCGATAGGGGGTCGCACGGGTGTACTGAGAGGGGGAGGGAGACGGGTCGAAGGACGCGTGTCCTTCTCACCCTTACCGCCCGTTCGTGGCAAGAGAAGGAGACTACTTCTGGGGGTGAGGGGCTGGAGAAAAAGGCGGGGGGAAAAAGCAGTGAAGTTAACTGTTTTGAAACTTTACGGAGCGCCGTGGGTGCTGATTACCCAAAACCGCATTCCAAGAACACACACTTTTTTATTTGCCCCGCTGTGACAGTAGCATCCGCTCTTCCTGCTCTCTTCGTGTCTCATTTGGGTTAGAGGAAATTAACCCATTGAACTTCTAAAAGAAACCTTCAAAAATTTAATTGGAATAGGAACCAATACCCTGTAGGTATCACTTGTCTCTCGGCAACCTAGCAACCTAGCGTATCACGCATGAGGCATTCCTCGCATGGTGAGAGAACCACATTCATATGCACTAAAGACCAATGATCGATAGTGGAAACAACGAAGATACCACGCAAAGACAACAGAGGAATTCAACTAATTGGTCACGAGCCATTCGTGCTCGAAACAAAAACCCGAGGAACCTCATAAAACCCATTGTGATGATTTTTTAGAGCCGTCTTCTTAGAGCCGTATCTCTATCACCAAGACAAACAGAACAAGAATGTGCTAGTGACGTAAGCATGAGAAGCAGAGAGAACAGAACTGCAGCAGGAACCTCCACACCAAAGGAGAGGAGGTACTTCCATCAGTTACTTTCAATTGTAAAACGTATTCCACAATTTGTGAGAGAAAACATACAGATAAACTGGTCTGATTACCGACGACTACCCAGAATATATAGACATGGAGGAAAAATTGGAAAGAAGGGCAGCTGCCCTAAATCTCTTTGCACGAGCACCGAATAAAGGACAGCAGAAAATGGAAACACAAGCCAAGGACACGAATCTCCAAGACAAGTTAAGAAGACTTGAGAAATTGAAGAAATCTGAGACATCAAAGTGGTGGGAAGCCATTTACCTACAGGATTACATAGATAAGGACATGGTTCCTAGAGGACTGCACATCTACACGACCCCATCATATGAATCGCCAAACCCCAAAATGTTGGAGGAATGGGCGGACAACTCTGCGAAAAGTTCAAGACATATGTTAACTATCCTGGTGAAGTATGCATGGGAGGACAGAGAGGGAATCCTACGAGATCTGAAATCACTGGAAGAAGAACTAAAGATCCACAAAGAGCAGGAAATCATAAAAAAAATATGTTGATGACTTAAAAACGAAATTAAAGATCTACGAAGAAAACATAAAGGCACGGAAGCCACGCAAATTAAATCACGATTGCGTGGACTATGAGAGCGGTAGAATACTGACATATAGCCATAAGTACGACCATCTGTACGAAAAAATGTCACTAGGGGAACCAATTGAAAGCCTAACAGAAAATGCTAGTGGCATTGACTCAATAACACGCAGTGACACAGAAGGGGAGACATCTCGGATGCCAAACATAACGTCTGGAAAAGAATCAGGTGCAAAGATGCAGCCAACTTTTTTAGACGAGTACCGCCTCCTACGGAGAGGGAGGCAAACGCCACGAACTGTACAAGTGCCCAAGACTCGAGGGAGAGGTCGGGGACAACGGGGCCGCAGAAAAGGAAGAGGCCAGGAAGGAACTGGCGAAGAAGACAGCGACAGAGGAAACAGAAGAGGAAAGGGATGAGGAAAGTGGCTTATGAGAACCAGACAATCAAGCCTGAAGACACAGAACTAATGGAAGACACTATGGTAAATAAAACCATCATTAACCTCTCATATAGACCTCTCTCTATGGCCGAGAATTGCACCCTTTGCCTAGGTCTGTCCTTCTGCCCCACTAACACCTTTAATTACCCTGAGACAAGAATAGACATATTCAAATTTGTGAGGAAACTGAAACTAAAAAAGTGGCATAGTATCAAGGGAATCCAATCAACTGACAACACAAGTCAGAATTTTCCCAGTGAAGAAATCACCACTAACGAACAAGATACATATCTGAGCATCAATGATAGAGACGCCCTAGTAGCCATGCAGGACCACTATAGAGAAACAGCATTAGATTCCAACGAGGAGAACATTAGACTCAGGACTGATCGACCAACCAAAACCAATTTTAAACCTAAATCTGTCTTTCTTCCACTTATGCCGCATGACAACATTGATGCCTTTCACGAAACAGTAACAAAAAATCTTATAAAGGCCCGGAAAAGCAAACAAAGAACCAATTCCCCGCTCAATTTCACCAAGGGTCAGTGGGGTATGATAAAAACCCTATCAGAAGATGAAAATATCATTATACGCCCCGCCGACAAAGGAGCAATATTGTGCTCTGGGATAGAGCAGCATACATTGCAGAAGCACAAAGACAACTAGATGACACGAGGTTCTATACCAAAACCAACATACAAGAATACAATGCCAGCATTACCAAAATATGATATATGCTCACCACATGGAGAGATAACTGCATCCTCCAATGTGAGGAATACTGTTACCTTAAGTGTGATTACCCGAGAGCACCCATCTTCTACCTTCTACCCAAGGTACATAAGAACACCACCTTGCCACCTGGAAGACCTATTGTTTCTTCCACTGGTTGTGTCTCTGAACACATTTCCAAATACATTGACCACTTTCTCCGGGAATATGTGATGACCTTACCCTCCTATATAAAAGACACAAAAGACTTCCTAGGGAAAATCAGAGATATCATTTGGGAGGAAGATAACTATGGACGTCAATTCACTCTACACCATCATCGACCATTCACTAGTCATACAGTGTTGCCCGCACTTTCTGAACAATTGAAGAATCTGCTACCTTGAACATACTGAGATGTTGTTAGAACTTATGAAATTCTGTCTTTGTAATAACATGTTCCTGTTCAATGGCACGATGTATAAGCAAGTACTTGGTACTGCTATGGGGACCTGCTTTGCCCCTAGCTTTGCCAACCTGTTCTTAGGAGTATGGGAAGAAGAATTTCAAAAAATCTTTTTTCCAAGGACATGGAGAACAAACTGATCAAGTGGTATAGATACATCGATGACCTGTTTTTGGTGTGGAAAGGGAGTGAGGAAAGTGCTAGGACTGTCATCGAAAAACTCAATGACAACACGTTCAACCTGAACCTGACATACTCCATGAGCAGAAATCAAATTGAATTTTCAGATGTCATGGTCGAAGTTAAAAATAACCAACTACACACTAAACTGCATAGAAAAATCACAGCAGGTAACATTCTTCTCCATGATTTCAGTAGCCACCCTGAAACCCTTAAATGGAGTATTCCATTTGGTGAGCTACTGAGAGCAAGGAGAAACTGCAGCAATCAGGAAGATTTTCTTGTAGAACAGGAGAACATGATGGCAAGATTCAGGGAAAGATGTTACCCCAGGTGGGTACTGGAAAGAGCCAAAGAAAAGGTTAATAAGATCAAGAGGGAGGAAACCTTGGAAATCAAACCCCCCGTTGAGGAGGACACTACTACCAGGGTGATCCTTACCTATACCAAGAAATCCAAAACAATTTCCAAAATCCTTAACCAAAACTGGAATATTCTAGCGAGTGACTCTATCATAGGTCACAATCTACCAGTTCGGCCTTGTATCACATATAGGAAAGGGAAGAACCTGAGGGACTGGTTGGTCAAAGGAGATATCACCATGAAAGGTGCAGACCCCCACTTAGGCCTGCAGGGGTTTTTTCCTTGTGGCCATTGCAAAGCTTGCCGCAATAGCTGTATGAAGAAATCGTACCACACACCTACAGGGGAGAGATATATTAACCAATTTCTCACCTGCAGCACCACATTCACTACCTACATCTTAGAATGTCCTTGCAAAAAAAGATATGTAGGCAGCACCACACTAGCCACCAAAAAGCGGATCCTGGAACATATGAGAGCGATCAGCAACAAGGACCCTCATTACCCGGTAGCTAGACATTTTGCAGAGTACCATCTCTCGAACAATTCCCTCCTGACATACTACACAATAGAACAAGTTGAGCAGGATCATAGGGGAGGGATTAGAGTTCTGCACCTACGCAAAAGGGAATCCTGCCACATAATCAATTTGCAAACCAAAAGCCCGGAAGGGCTTAACGAAGATGAGGAGATGATCTATCATCTTCATGAGTAATCAGGAAGGCAGCATCTCTCTATCTCTGTTTCTGCCCCTATCTTGTGAACGACTATGATGTGTTTCCTAGAATCATATTTCTGCTATGTAACTTTTATGTTTATTGTCATGTTTATCTGTCTGTACTCTAATGGATATAATTTGTAGAATCTTAACCCATACTATGAGTATAACTCATGGTTTTTCTTTTTAATCACAGGAGAAAAGGAAAGGGTTGACTTAGAGAGTCCGCTCCAAGCAAATTACCTCCCCCCTACCCTTTTCTTCGACATCACCACGGTGGAGGGCATCACTGGACAGATAAGAATATCAATCTTTTATCATGAACTTTTTCCTTAAGTAACTAGGGTGGGAAGATTCACGGGGAAGTAGTCGATCACCTCTTTGTGTTACGCTCATCCCCATCACTTTGTGGAAATCGGGTTTATTAATGGGTACTGGGATGTGTTAGTAGATAGAAGTGGTATATCCTATCGCTCTCCTCATATTATACAGGCACTTGCCGGAAATGACTCGAGTAGCGATAGCTCCGATTCCCAACCCCCCCCTACCTTCCCTGTGTGTGTGCTCACCTGGCATATAGGCACTTGCCACATGGCTGTTCTTTAATGCACTTAGCAATATTAATAATTAGGCATTAGCCAAACATTTGTTGTAACCCGCCACACAGCACCTTGTACAGGTGCATCCGGATCAGGCATTTGCCGTTTAAAATTTAAGGGATGCACAACAGGTATCTGTCTACTGAGTTTAATTGATATTTGCAACCATGTTTGATGTATATTTTGAAGCAGAGCGGTATTAATCACACCTATGCGTTTTGTATACATTTGTACTATTTGAGTGTACCTTACCTGCCATTCATGACAGGAATTCTAGATATAATTTGTGTGAACATATGCCAAAGTCTTAAATGCACACAGACACCGAGTTTGCAGTTTGTAAGATATATATTTTCACTATGGCTTAATTTACTTTGATAACTAAAAGACTGTCTAATTCCAGTATTTTTGTTAATAATCTGCAACAATGGTATCACTAACGTTTTTTAGGGGGACCGGGTGGATATAGTTTTCAGACTATTTCATTCAGTTTTGACCACTTCAAAATGGATGCCATACTGATGTGTAGGTGGATTAACCCACATTAGTCCTATGTTTATTTTACTCTTTGTACATTCTATTTGTATGACAGCTAGTCCCCAGAATTCAGTGTGTGAACAAGCTTGCTGTGCAAGCGAAACACGTTACTGCAAATAAATCATCTTCTGATGCAAGTACAACTCTGAGCGATCGCTTTATTCATATTTGTAATGAGGATTGATGTCCGGCACGCTCAGCCGGCTTCAGCGATCCACTGCGTATGGCGAGGGGAGACAGAAGGAGCAACGCCAATTTTTCATATATATATATTATCTACTGGCGGTCGCCAGTAGATAGTTATAGTTAGGACCTATTATCCATAGGAAATCCGCGACATTCTATTTGAAATAACGTTGGCGCCGGTTGACGAATCTTCGCGAAAGTTTCCAACTTGTTGGGGCGCTCCGCTCCTACCCTGAAAGTCTCGGGTTGATTCGTCAAGCGGGGGCAGAGAAAAAAGGGGGGTCCCAAAACACGTTTTCCCCATTCATTTTTCCATAGGAACCTTTAGTCGCAGCTACAGCCCAAACTGCTGAACGGAATTACACCAAATTTGTCAAAGAGGTAGCTCTTGGTTCAGACTGGTGCCTTTTGCTTGAATGGTGTAAATCCGTTCAGTAGTTCCTGAGAAATTCACAAGTAAAGTCACATATATATCTATGGCCGAGTAGGGTCCGCGTACCCTCCCGATCACGAGCTGCATGCTAATTGGCTGTCAGCTGGCTGTCAACATTCCGATTCAGGAAGTGTTGGCAGCCATTTTGTCCCTCGGTACCGAGGGACAGAAACAAGTGCGCAAAGCGCACAAAGGGGCAGGGTAGAAACACCCTAACCCCTAGGCCTGCTCAGGGGTCCCACAAGGACCCCTGGGCAAAAAAAGCATTTTTTTGAAAATAATCGGCAGGATGCGCTCAGGGTGCGCGGATCCTGCCGAAAAAAAAAAAAATCGAAGCGCGGTCTCCCGCGCTTCGATGTTAATTTGCCCCTGGGTGGGCCAAGTCCCGGGGGCATGGTGGGGGGGGGACCACCACCCCCCGGAGCTTTAACAAAAAATGGTGCGGGAGGGCTCTTTGCCCTCCCGCTGCCCCGGGGACCGCCACCTCCCCGGGGCTTCAGTTTTATTATTTTTTTACCTGTGTGTGGGGGCTCCAGCCCCCCCACACGCCCCGGGGACCGCCACCTCCCCAGGGCACTAAAAAATTAAAAATGGGGGTCCGTTTTGGACCCCCGAAGCCCCGGGGACCACCACCTCCCCGGGGCTTTGAAAATGTGGGGAGGGGGGCCGCGCGGCCCCCCTCCTGGAGCCAGTGATGGCCCTGGGGACTGCCTACCCCCGGGACACTGCTGTTTGCAATGACAGGACGGGAGCCTCGCGGCTCCCGTCCTGTCATTGCAAACTTGCTTTGGATATTGGAAGAGAGAGCAGGAAACCTGCTCTCGCTCCAATATCCAAAGCTGATTGCTTTCCACATGGGGAGCAGCATGTTAGCTGCTCCCCATGTGGAAAAGCAATGCCGGCTCGCGCAGGAGGCGGGGAGCCGGCTGGGACTGTGGGGGGATTGGGAACCCCCCACAGTCCCCAACCAGAGGCCAGGCCCCGTGGGATGGGGTCCCCGGGGCCATAAGTGGCCAGGGAGGGGGGCCATGCAGCCCCCCTCCCCAAATTAAAAAAAAAAGAAAAAAAGAAAAAAGTGCAAGGCCGGCCCCGGGGATGGGGTCCCCAGGGCCTTAAATGGCCTGAGGAGGGGGGCCACGCAGCCCCCCTCCAAATAAAAAAATAAAAAAATCGAGGCCATGCCCGGGGGATGGGGTCCCCGGGGCCAATACAGGCCCAGGGAAGGGGGCCACGCAGCCCCCTTCCCGTTTTCTTTTTTTTAATTTAAAAATAAAATAAAATGCTCAGGCCCCGGGGGATGGGGTCCCCGGGGCCAAAAGTGGGCAAGGGAAGGGGGCCACGCAGCCCCTCCCATTAAAAAAAAACTGGAAAAAAAAAAACGACCGGCATCGTGCCGGAGGCCCCGCCCCTCCCTGCAGTACTCTGCAAATGCGCCCCCTGGCGCGTTTGCAGAGGGGAACAAATTCCCCTTGAATACTGGAGGTCCCTGGGAGCCAACTAGCCCACCAGGAACCTCCAGTATGCGCCAGGGGGCTGCGTTGCAGAGACGTGTACAGAGGCCACGCCCCTTTTACACCTCTCTGCAACGCAGCTCTGTGGCGCTTTTGGAGGTATATGGTGGGCTAGTTGGACTCCAGGGACCCTCAGGATTCAAGGGGACTTAATCCCCCAACTTAAAACGCGCCACGGGCGCGTTTGCACAGTGGTGAAGGGAGGGGGCGGGGCTTCAGGTGACATGTGTGCAAACATGCCACGTGGCGCGTTTTAAGACGGGGAATAAATTCCTTTTCAATCCTGAGGGTCCCTAGGGGCCAACTAGCCCACCAGGTAACTCCAGTAAGCGCCACGGAGCTGCGTTGCAGAGTGTTGTAAAAAGGGGCGTGGCCTCTGAACACCTCTCTGCAACGCAGCCCCCTGGCGCATACTGGAGGTACCTGGTGGACTAGTTGGCCCCTAGGGACCCACGGGATTGAGGAGGAATTAATTGTCCAACTTAAAACACGCCACAGGGTGTGTTTGCAGACATGTCACCTTAGGCCCCACCCCCTTCCTTCACCATTGTGCAAATATTCCTCTAAAATCAGCCGAACTACGAATTCCGATTTACTCACCTGTTATCAGGAGAGACCTCAGTGCTGCATCTTTCAGCCCAGTACTGATCCTGAAAAGTAATTTTAACCGTACTTACCAGTAACTTGAATTTCCTTCCATAGGATATCATTGCCTGCTTTTTGCTGAAAAAGTTTCGATTTTTGAAACATACAAATATTCCTCTAAAATCAGATGAAATACGAATTCCGATTTACTCACCTGTTATCAGGAGAGAACCCAGTGCTGCATCTTTTAGCCCAGCACTGACCCTGAAAAGTAATTCTAACCGTACTTAACAGTAACTTGAATTTCCTTCCATAGGCTAACATTGACTGGTTTCACTTGGAAATTCTTCTAAGTGTGGAGTTTTGGAACTTTATAATATTCCTCTTAAATCAGCCGAAATACGAATTCCGATTTACTCACCTGTTATCAGGAGAGACCTCAGTGCTGCATCTTTCAGCCCAGTACTGATCCTGAAAAGTAATTTTAACCGTACTTACCAGTAACTTGAATTTCCTTCCATAGGATATCATTCCCTGCTTTTTGCTGAAAAAGTTTCTGTCGATTTTTGAAACATACAAATATTCCTCTAAAATCAGACGAAATACGAATTCCGATTTACTCACCTGTTATCAGGAGAGAACCCAGTGCTGCATCTTTTAGCCCAGCACTGACCCTGAAAAGTAATTCTAACCGTACTTAACAGTAACTTGAATTTCCTTCCATAGGCTAACATTGACTGGTTTCACTTGGAAATTCTTCTAAGTGTGGAGTTTTGGAACTTTATAATATTTCTCTAAAATCAGCCGAACTATGAATTCCGATTTACTCACCTGTTATCAGGAGAGAACCCAGTGCTGCATCTCTTAGCCCAGCACTGACCCTGAAAAGTAATTCTAACCGTACTTACCAGTAACTTGAATTTCCTTCCATAGGAATCCATTGTCTGGTTTTCAGCAGAAAAGTTTCAAAGTGTCGATTTTCACAAACTACAAATATTCCTTAAAAATCGCATGTGTGACTTAAACGCATTCTTTCAACTGTTTACAGGAGATGCACCAGTGCTGGTTCCAGGATCCACCACTGAGTAAGAAAAAGTAACGATAACACTACTTACCTGCTAAGTGAATTTCCTCCCATAGGATAACATTGGTGATTCTATATGAAAAAGTTTCTGTCATCTTTTAAAATACAATAATATTCCTTAAAAATCACTACTGTAACCAAAACGCTTTTACTCAACTGTTTACAGGAGATGTCCCAGGACTGAATCTAGGATCCAGTCCTGTGGTTAGAAAAAGTAATCCATAAAGTAACTAATTGCATTTAACTAGAAATTCACATTGAGCTCAATGTTGCTTTGTTTTTGAAATTGTGTTGCCCATTGCAACAACTGTAACTACTGTACTTAAAAGTCGATTACCTATTTGCAAAGTATTTAAACTAAAGTAATTCATTCTGAGAAAGTATATTTTATAATGTAATGTATAATGTAATTACAATGTAATTTAAAAAATAAAATATCTAAAAATAAATAGTTTAAAAAATGTTGTAAATCAGTATCAAAAAAATTAATATAACAATTAATACATTTAAAAATTGTCATTTACAAAACCTTTGAAATTCACTGAAAAAACCATAGGTTTCAGACACGTTATAGTTAGGAATTAGCATTTAAAAACCTTTGAAATTCACTGAAAAAACCATAGGTTTCAGGCACGTTATAGTTAGAAATTAGCATTTAAAAAACCTTAGAAATTCACTGAAAAAACCATAAGGTTTTAGGGACAGTTATAGTTAGTTGGACATTGCACTCGTACAAAACCATAGAAATTCCCCGTTATAGTTAGTTCAGGTAACTATAACTCGCGCCCCGCAATGCACTGCTGATGACGTCACATATTACATCACTCATGACATGGTCAGTGACATCACTGATGACATCACTGATGACATCTCAAATGACATCACTGATGACATCATCCATGTGAGAATTTAATGCACCTCCTCACACCCTAATATAACCTTTGATACACCCACTCTAAATTACAGACTGCCATTCTCAAAACCATAGACACTCCAACACCAATAACTACATACCCACTCACTGATTCTTAGGTCTACACACACACATCCACTCACTCACCCGTACAGTCACTCATACTTATGGTCACTCAGTACAGGACTATCATATGCACTCATACTCCTATATAGACACTCAAACACCGCCACTCATCCATAGAGGTACTCACACACCTAGTCAGTCATGCAAATAATTAAACACACTGCCATTTACTCACCTATACAGTTATACACACACCAGCTCACTTACTCATACAAATACTAGCACATTCTTACGCTCTTATACAATCACTGATACAAGCACACACTCATCCATACAGTCACTCTCACAATCACACACTCTCGCTTATAGCTATTTATATACTCCAACACACATATGTTAAAGATTGCAGGAATCGCTGTTAGCATGAGCTGAAAGCCATTTTGTACTTGGCAGCCATTTTAGTTAGCCATGTGCTCGCCATGTGCTTTCTCCCATTTCCAGAGTCTTGCACATGCTCAGAAAGGCCTAGCTGGTAGAATGCACCTGCTCCTAGTATAGAACTGTCAGGCTATTCTTACTGATGTAAGCAGTTTAGTCTCCCCTCCCACTTTGTGGAGCAAGCAAATTTTGTATACCCATATTAGTCAATAAGCATGCTTATATGTGCTAGGACCTCCCCTTGATTTTATGCTGACTATGTAACAAATGCATATATAAGGACCCTGTTCTCTGCACTCATTAGAATGCCTCCTACAGTGGCCTGCGGGTACCGTAAGACGCAATCTCCCTCATCTGAGGTTATTAAAACATGTTTTTTGATATTACAGCTTCCGTGCCAATCTTTTCTTTGTTGGTCTTAAGGACCAGATGTATCAGTGAACCCCTAAGAAGGTTTTTATTTCTACAAATGGCGCCCGAACAGTGGACCTCATCGGTGCAGCGGCTATCCAAGGGAGTGGTCTTGAAGGGAGACAGTAATCTACTGAGGAGTACAGGACAGGAATCTACTGAGGAGGTACCCTGCGCACGGAGATTGTTTGTCTTCCAGCCCAGTATATTTCTGGTCTTCCTGATCTGATCCTCCAAGTGTTTGCCGCTCCCGACTGAGAACTTCTTTGGCGTGAGTATTTTAAAACGACCGTTAGGTCACTCAGAACTTGGCAGTTGGAAGCTGGAGACTTTGGTTTGGTAAGGTTGCTGGAGCAACACTTTTGTTTGGAATGACTTGGCCAAGATTTTGGTTTGTTTGTTTGTTTTGCTGCAGCAAATGAAGGCAGGTAATGAGGAGATTTTCTCTAACTTTGAAAACTTGAACGGCACACATTGTGTTAAGTGTCACTTGGAGTATAATATTATATATGCTATAATATTCTTGACATGCCTGCTTCTAGCACACTTCGTAGAAAGTGTTGCTGTCTTGGAGAGTACCGATATGGATTTAGGAAGTACTCAGCTGACTCCCCTCAGAGGGGATACCTAAATAGGTTTAGGTATAGTAAAAAGATATTTCTTCCTTGGTGACTAAGTACCCCATGGAACTAAATACGTACATAAAACGGATCCGGATCTGCGCACTTAGTAACATTCATAAGTGGTGATATGCAGAGCGCTTTTGAGTGTTCTACCAGCCAAAACTGGCGAATTTGGTGTATTTTGGCTTCTTGACCATGGAACAGTTTTTTGGGCTACTTTTGAGAGCTCTTCTTGTAAATATGACTTACAATTAGTATTTACAAATAGTTTGGTCTTGCGTACAATTTGTAAGCTGTCTTAAAGTCCTAAGTGTTGATTTGTGGGTTAAATGTGTGTTTCAATGTCTATGTGGTTTGACATTGGTGATACTTGTGTGAGTAAATAGCGATTGCGCTCTTTGTGTAAGAATGGCTAGCTTTATGCGCGCTGTGTTGTGTGTTCTGAGTGTATGACCCCCTTCTGTAAATGTCTGGAATGAGCTCAATGAGTTTGTTTATGTTTTTTTGCTGTCATCATTCTGTTATGCAAACTGTCATTTAGTTACTTACATATTAAATAAAAATCCAGAAATGAATTATATAACATATGCTAAACAGCTGCATGTTACTATTAAATTGACAGAGTAAGACACTATACATGTGTGCAAATTGCCACAATGCTAAAGATAAAATTTGAATTCGTATTCAATAGGATTAAAATAGGCCTCATACAGAGGAAGAAAAACAAAATTGTGTGTTTTGTAATCAATAGACTAAAATACAACATGTTACAGCATTTTCCTTAGATACATTGTATTAGACATTAAAAGGCATGCACATCATCTGAGTGAATTTGGTCGTTGCTGAACTAAATACACATTATAGAAAGATAGATTTGACTGCATTGAAATGCCTCAGTTTTTAAATAGACTGTGACATGCTTTTCTTTCAGCACCCGAGAAAAAAGCTTTCCAACAGCTGTGTTTAAACTGACTAACTGAAAAGAAACTGTTTGACACAGCAAATGGGGATTTAACTCTGTCAGGGTATTTCAAATAATAAAGGGTTTTTTCCTGAGAAAGGCGTGAAAATTCGACGCCTGCTGACAAACAACAGCTGCATAAATAGCATATGGCTATTCCTGATCACGGCCACAGACAGGAATGCTGAGTCAGCGAAATTTTAAGTCAGGGTAAAACTGGTATGAAGGCCTGCATTATTTTAAAAGTTTCAAAAAACCAGTTTCATTATTTTGGATAACAGAGAACAAAATTGAAAGTAGGGATTTCCTTTCTTAATGCCTTTTTTCATAAGTACCTCTGTGGTTCTGATGTTAAATAATAACTGTCCTTTAAAAAGTGGCGCAGACTTTTCATGTTTCAAGTAAGGCTTCTGTGCTTAGGGTTATACATGAATGCGTTTAAATATGATAGGCTAGGAATGAAGCTTGCTTTTCCAATGTGGAATCATCAAAATGGTTGGTTTTGATTAAAAAATTTTTTTTTAATTATATGAAAAAAAATATATTATTAAAAATAAATGCTTTAAATTCGTTTTTTCATCTTTATAAAGCCTAATCATCATACTGTGAATTCCTAGCATCAAAGTTGGATTTAAGCAGTGTTGTACCGAAAAAAAAGGAAACTTAAATGTGAAATGTCACTTTACCCAGCCGTACAAAACTCATTTTTATAAGGGTATACCTTATACATTTCTGATTTCCCATTCCTGGGCTATCTAGAGAACACTCTGGGGGTTCCTATTATGCAAAAATATTGTAGGATATTCATTTTTAAGTGCCCCTACCACCAAAGTCGAAATTGAGCTAAATTCACAATTTTACAAGCAGTTCTACCACTCAGGGCAGGTTTCAAACTGATCTCAAGCTAGAGCTGGTACACATGCCAGTATAGAACAAACAGCTGACCTCTGTATTACTAGACTGCACACCACACACTGTACACAAATGAAAATAAGTATACAGAAACCAGCAGACGTTATTATCCTACCTTTAAATTGCTGGCAAACGGACCGGACAGGACTGCCTTTCAGCCGTGATTCTCCAGAGTTGCTTTGAATTACAAAAACCGCATGGCAAGCCTTGCACAAAAAAATGACCAGCTGCTGAACGGGTCAAAGGTCGGAGTTCTGCATTTAGCAACTTAGCAGGGTGAAGGGTAAGGTTTGCTTGGCCACTTCGACCTCTGAAAAGTTTTTGAAAGACGAGATGACAGCGCAGAGAGAGGAATGAGAAGCTTTGCTTCCTATTTTTGGCAAACACACGTTTTGCGCAGTCATATGAAACGAAGGAAAAGCAGCCCTCAGTTGAGCATTGATCTGTCATGTATATAAAAATAATGGTTTTAGTTTAAAGAATACTGTGTAGGGGCTACGATAAGGAGGAAATGGATTTTAGTTTGCATTCATGCGCCCTCATGTTAATCTAGTACAATTGCTCAAGGAATTGGTAAATTGGTTGCTAACGCTTTCTACGGTACTCAATGTGCTTGTGTTAGGCTGAATCAGAGAATAGCCACTTTCTAAGATATCTCCTACAAGTTTGTTTGTGCCCAGTTGCTACAAATAGGGGTTGAAAGTGTTGACAGAAGTGAAACCTGTTTCAGGTTTTCCTACTGTCAAAATGGGGGAAGGAGGCTAGCTCCTCTACAAATTAAGGGTAGGCAAAATTATGTTTTCTCTCTTCTTTTTCTCACTCTTTCTTGAGTCTGTCTAAGCTGTCTAGGAAATGGCCATGTGACAGTTATTGGCTATTCTGTAATACTGTTTTAAAATTGTTAGAATTAATAAAATGATGAAACATATATACTATGTTACTGCCCATCCTGTATGAAAGAATGAGTAGAACAGATTGATGTTCCCTTATTTGATCTTTAAGGGGAACTGTATAGTGGGGGTTTCTGTTCAAAAATCTCAGGTGGCAACACTATTATTGTTTATGTTATTCTCATGTTCTATACAGTTTTGCAAGGGCATTGCTAGTCTTTTATTAGCTAGTCTCTGTCAATAAGCTGACAGCCCTTATTAGAGCTGGAGATAGGTTTTTTTCCTTTTGAAAATGATGTTGCATAGTCCAGATCGTGAAAAGTAGAATGCAGGAAAGACGCTCATGTGATCCTTAGCAAACATTTTGAAGGAAAATATTGTTTTATAGGAGTTTGTTTGTCATAACATGTTCTGCTGGAGAAAATGTACCCACTATGTTGAAGTTTAGTTCTTTTTGCAATAAGAATCCCTGTTAAATTAGCAGTTTTAGATTTTCCTGCTGCGCCTATAACATGAGAGCATGGTCCTAAGCATAACATGTAAGAGAAATTATTTTACAAGTGTCTGCAGTCCTGTACAAGTAATGTAAAATCTATGAGTAAAAGTGTAGAACATTTCCTTTTTCTTGAGGGTTCTTCAGATTAGTAATATAGGAATACACCAATGTAAGTATTTGGAGTATGTCTGTATTGTTTTTCTCTTTTCCTCAGAATTTAGTAAATGAACACAGACTTCCTTGGCTGTTTGGGATTGGGTGATGTATTACTCTTGTCAGTTCACCAAAACGTTCCTTTTATACTTGCCAATAGGTCCAGGGTTTTCTACTCTCAGATAGATGAAGTGGTTCTTGGGTGCCTTGCTAATGTATGGGGCGCCCCAAGACTAAGGAAGTATTCTGTTGTTAGATTATTTCTGTGCCTTGTCTAAAGACCTCTTGTTCTGTCCACCAATAGATATTTGCTGCCTTACAACCATTGCCAGAGGGGCCCGGACATCAGATCCAGCCTGGGAGTCAGCACCAGTCCAGCCTACAGTCAAAACAAAATGAACCAGCACAGGCGTTGCTGGCAACTAGGACCTCAGTGAAGGCAGAAGCACTGGGACGTGAAGTGTGTACCCCTGCCACTGTCTTGGGCGAAAGACGGGGTTACAAATCAGGATGGAGAAATCTTTGTGTGGATCCAGTTTTTGATGCCCAGCTGAGAGAGTCACAGAACGACAAGGACGGCAAGGAGGCTTTTGCTTGAGGTGACCCCCTTTGAAACAAGGGTTGCTTCAGGCCTTTGAGTCCTGGTCCCAAGTGAATGCAAGTCTACGCCTTTGTTTGTTGATCAAGGGATGCCTGAGCATATTGGCTACAATTTGTGGCCCCAACAAAAGAGCAGTGCGCCAGAGGTGCAATACAGGAGTTAGGGAAGGACTTGAGTTTAGGGTACAGGTGCTGTGCCCTTGGTGCCTGTTAGATTATAGTGAAGAAAACTGGTGCACTGCCTGAGACACTGGACAGGATCATTGAGGGTATTTGCCCTGGGGGGTGATTGCCCTATCCTGAAAGAAAGACTTTTCCTTCTCCGTGATTCTTGAGTTGCGAGTTGTGCAGCTCCACCGTGGGAACAACAAGAGCCTGCCTGTGAGGCTCAAACGGACACAGGGAGAAGACTCCCCTCTGGTTGGTTGTACTACAATTTCCCAAGGACTCTTTTTTTGTTAGTAATGTACCCCTTTGGTCGTCCCATTTTTGAGGAGGAGCAGCCCTTTGCGGCTCCTTGTCCTAATTCCAATGGCCTTGTGTGGTCCTCCTGGTCCCCCGGAGCCAGGATTGTTTTTGTAATAATATGTCTGACTTCATTAATATTTTTTTAAGAGTAATGTTTATTCTGCACGAGAAAAGTTCATCTGAGCATGTTACTTTACTCTTTCCTTAAGTATATTAATTGATACTTTAGCCATCATAAAAAATACTGAGAAAGTCTATTGAAAATGTTTTTATTAGGTATGTGCTGTTGGCTATTCTGAAACTGAAATAGATAGTCACTGAAATACATCAGAGCCCTGAAACTTAGAATTAGACTAGATGGTTTTGGTATTTGCTTTCTGCTTAGGGTTGGAAAAATATTGAGATTTCTGTTTGAGATAATAGTCATTATTCTCTCTTGCTACCTGTATGACCCAATGCTCTGTTCCCTTTGTACTCCTGCTTATACCTTATATATACCTGCTTAATGAAATGTTTAGAATGTAAATGCCCACCTAGCATAGGATATTGATGAATTTATGAGAAGAAAATGTGCAAAATATTTTCTATGTCTCTACTAGATCATGGGAATGTCTTTAGCTCATGCTAAAAGGATCATCTGTTAAAGATTGCAGGAATCGCTGTTAGCATGAGCTGAAAGCCATTTTGTACTTGGCAGCCATTTTAGTTAGCCATGTGCTCGCCATGTGCTTTCTCCCTCTTCCAGAGTCTTGCACATGCTCAGAAAGGCCTAGCTGGTAGAATGCACCTGCTCCTAGTATAGAACTGTCAGGCTATTCTTACTGATGTAAGCAGTTTAGTCTCCCCTCCCACTTTGTGGAGCAAGCAAATTTTGTATACCCATATTAGTCAATAAGCATGCTTATATGTGCTAGGACCTCCCCTTGATTTTATGCTGACTATGTAACAAATGCATATATAAGGACCCTGTTCTCTGCACTCATTAGAATGCCTCCTACAGTGGCCTGCGGGTACCGTAAGACGCAATCTCCCTCATCTGAGGTTATTAAAACATGTTTTTTGATATTACAGCTTCCGTGCCAATCTTTTCTTTGTTGGTCTTAAGGACCAGATGTATCAGTGAACCCCTAAGAAGGTTTTTATTTCTACACATATATACTGCCTTTCACATATGTAGTTACTCACGCATGTACCACTGGGACATACATTCACTCACTAACACACTCTTACACACACTTACCCACCCATACAGTCTATCACAGATGCACTCTTGAAACCATCCACCCAGTGAATCACCCACTCACACATCTATGCACAGAGTCGCACACACCCCACCCACACAAACACTCAGGCACCCATACAGATACTCAGACAACCAATCAATAACTCATATAGACACTCATGTAGCTATTCACAAACCCATGCACCACTTACACAGCAACAGACAGACGGATACAGACATTCACCCAGTTTAGTCACTAACCCATGCATTCAGTAAGATACATTTAATCACTCACTTATCGAGTTAGTCACGCACCTACTAAATCATCCATACAGACACTTATACACCCACTCATTCTTCAATACGCCTTTCCCTATATATATTAAAAATATTTAAACTTTACAGAAACACACAGACACTGGATGATGTCATCAGTGATGTCATTTGAGATGTCATCAGTGATGTCATCAGTGATGTCACTGACCATGTCATGAGTGATGTAATATGTGACGTCATCAGCAGTGCATTGCGGGGGCGCGAGTTATAGTTACCTGAAATAACTATAACGGGGGAATTTCTATGGTTTTGTACGAGTGCAATGTCCAACTAACTATAACTGTCCCTAAAACCTTATGGTTTTTTCAGTGAATATATATATATATATATATATATATATATATATATATATTCACTGAAAAAAACATAGGTTTCAGGGACGTTATAGTTAGAAATTAGCATTTAAAAAACCTTTGAAATTCACTGAAAAAACCATAGGTTTCAGGGACGTTATAGTTAGCTGGACATTTCACTCGTACAAAACCATAGAAATTCCACTGTTATAGTTAGTTCAGCTAACTATAACTCGCGCCCCGCAATGCACTGCTGATGACATCACATATTACATCATTCATGACATGGTCAGTGACATCACTGATGACATCTCAAATGACATCACTGATGACATCACTGATGACATCATCCATGTGACAATCTGATGCACCTTCTCACACCCTAATATAAACTTTGATACACCCACTCCAGAAAACAGAATACCATTTTTGAAACCATAGACCCACCAATACCACTAACTACATATCTAATCACTGGTTCTTAGGTCTACATACTCATCCACTCATTCACCCATACAATCACTCATACATGCAATCACTTATCAATACAACACTATCATATGCACTCATACACCTACACAGACACTCACACACCAGCACTCATCCAGAGTTACTCACACACCTAGTCAGTCATGCAAGTAATCAATCACACTTCCATTTACTGACCTATACAGTTATACACACAACACATCACTTATTCAAACAGAAAGAAACGCATAATTACTCTCTTATACAATCACTGATACAAGTACACACTCATCCATACAGCCACTCTCACAATCACTAACTCTCACGTATAGTCATTTATATACTCCAACTCTCACATACACTGTCTTTTACATATGTAGTTAGTTGGACATGTACCACTGAGACATCCATTCACTCACTAACACACCCATACACACACTCACCCACGCATACAGCTGTTTCCACATGCACTCCAGAACCCATACACCCAGTGAATCAACCACTCAAACATGTATGCACAGAGTCACACACCTCCCACGCACCGACACACACACTCAGGCACCCATACAAATACTCTGGCAACCAATTAATAACCCATATAGACACTCATGTAGCTACTGACCAACCCATGCAGCAGCTTATACAACAGCAAACAGACTGATATAGACATTCACACAGTTTAGCCACTAACCCATGCATTCAGTAAGACACATGTAATAACTCAGTTAAACAGTCAGTCACACACCTACTAAATCCTCCATCCAGACACTTATACACCCACTCATTCTTCAATACACCTTGGTATATATATAATACATATTTAAACTTTAAAGAAAAACACATTCACTTGATGATGTCATCAGTGATGTCATTTGAGATGTCATCAGTGATGTCATCCGTGATGTCACTGACCATGTCATGAATGATGTAATATGTGATGTCATCAGCAGTGCATTGCGGGGGTGCGAGTTATAGTTAGCTGAACTAACTATAACAGTGAAATTTCTATGGTTTTGTACGAGTGAAATGTCCAGCTAACTATAACGTCCCTGAAACCTATGGTTTTTTCAGTGAATTTCAAAGGTTTTTTAAATGCTAATTTCTAACTATAACGTCCCTGAAACCTATGGTTTTTTCAGTGAATTTCTAAGGTTTTTTAAATGCTAATTTCTAACTATAACGTGCCTGAAACCTATGGTTTTTTCAGTGAATTTCAAACGTTTTTTAAATGCTAATTTCTAATTATAATGTTCATTAAACCTATGTTTTTTTCAGTGATTTTAAACTATCATTCCATTCTCAACCTAGTGAAAACAGCCGATATCGCCAGTTTTCCAACAATAGCTTCCGCAAAAAAATTCGCCACAAATGAGAGCGACAACTAACGCTAATAATATGCAGAGTAGGCGTTCCCGTGCAAAAATAACACGAAAACACCACTTCCCGATATTTTCAACGAGCAGCCAAATCTGGGGTGCGATCCAAAAACAGCCGATAAGCTGTGTTAGCAGTAGTAATTTAACATCTGCCTTTTACTGGTGTAAAGCAGGATGACTACCTACAGTGTGAAAGGGAGCCCAGCCCAGAACCACATCTGAAGACCAGCACATGTCATAGAGCTACTGACCATCCAGCTCCGACACCCAAGAAGGCCACAGCACCCACTGCCATCACCCTCAGGACCTCCCCCCGGACCACCCCCTTCCCTACTACCACCGAGACAGCGCAGAACAGGACAGCAGACCTTCCAAAAATGGCATGGTCCCTCAGCCACACAATAGCTGAATCTTGGGAGATGTGGCAACCAAGTATGTGTGAAGGACGCAAGTCACCCATCAATAAAAATGCACACAATACCAAGTGTAGCGGTGATGTGGTGGACAGACCTCTATGCAGAGCACAAACCTCTCCATGTGGACATATACTGCTGGTGCTTGTAGTGTTGTGGACAATAGATGCAACCATCTTACCTCAGGCAGTGGGGAAGATCTCGGTCATGTAGCTGTGTTGTCCCCCCCTGGAAGCGGAAGCGGAGTGGGCTGGTCCATCGTACGCCACTCCAGCGTAGGAGTATGAATAAATAGGCTGCAGCTCTGGGCGTGGTTCACTTGTGGGAAGGCCAAAGCGTCTGCAAGGGCGGCAGCCCTCACCCTGCCGCGAGGCCTCCGCTGTGACCGCCGGCCTCCTCGACACAGGCCCCCTGCGAACCCAGCAGCAGAGCACCACAGACTTATGTCTGTACAGACTACTGCCTTCGATCTACACTGCGGACAGCAGGGCTCACAATTCAGATCGAGTCGCGATTGCAGATGACGCAGTCCAGTAGGCAAGAGACATTGATCCCAGTGCGGCCCGCCCGGGCCACGCATCATCGCAGACTGCGCACACACTGAGTGCTTCAAGTGCCACTAACTCAGTGCACCACAAGTCAACGCCACGTGGACTTATTAAGACAAAATTCATTAGGCAAAAGACATTGGGCCCGATTCACAGAACTAACTTACGACAAAATCCTAAACTTACTACCATTTTGATAATCACAGAATGAACTTACTTATTTTGGTATTCACAGAATAAACTTACTCATTTTGGTATTCACAGAAGACACTTACACATTTTGTGTAACTTACACATTTTGGTATTCACAGAAGGCACTTACTCATTGATGAGTAAGTGCCTTCTGTGAATACCAAAATGAGTAAGTTAATTCTGTGAATACCAAAATTGTTGTAAGTTCATTCTGTGAATACCCAAATGTGTAAGTTCATTCTGTGAATACCAAAATTGTTGTAAGTTCATTCTGTGAATACCCAAATGTGTAAGTTCATTCTGTGAATACCCAAATGTGTAAGTTCATTCTGTGAATACCCAAATGTGTAAGTTCATTCTGTGAATACCAAAATTGTTGTAAGTTTAGGATTTTGACGTAAGTTAGTTCTGTGAATCAGGCCCATTGCTACCAGTGCAGCCCGCCCGGACCACGCATCATCGCAGGCTCCACACACGCTGGTTGCTTCAGGTGACACTAACTGTACAGCTCAACTCAACGCCACGTGGCTGTGGGCCCTTGCTGACCACTGCCTCCGGCCTACACTGCGGTCATCAGGGCTCACATTTAAAATTGACTCTTGATTCATTAATTGCAGAGTCCAGTAGGCAACTAAGTATTACGTCCCTAAAACCTACATAATATCCTTTTAGTATCCTTGCTTCAAGAACTTGTTTTATATCAGTTATAGCTTTAGTACAATGACCAAATTCATCTTCCAAGTCCAAAGGAACACTGAATGGCAGTCTACACTGCAGACAGCAGAGCTCACAATTTGAATTCAGTCTTGATTTATTAATTGCAGACAGAATTGTACTCTATGTCCTCAAATTTTGTCAAGAGTAAGTGACAAAAAGCATTCCTTGATGTCTGTGCTGACTACTGCCTTCGATCTACACTGCGGTCAGCAGGGCTCACAATTCAGATCGAGTCGTAATTGCAGATGACGCAGTCCAGTAGGCAAGAGACATTCCATCATCGCTGGCTGCGCACATGCTGAGCGCCACACCTACCACTAACTCTATGCAGCTCAAGTCAACGCCACGTGGCTGTGGACTCTTCCTGACCACTGCCTCCGGCCTACACTGCGGTCAGCAGGGCTCACAATTCAGATCGAGTCGGATTGCAGATGACGCAGTCCAGTAGGCAACAGACATTGCATGATCGCTGGCTGCGCACACGCTGAGCGCCACACCTACCACTAACTCTATGCAGGTCAAGTCAATGCCACGTGGCTCTGGGCTCTTCCTGACCACTGCCTCCGGCCTACACTGCGGTCAGGAGGGCTCACAATTCAGATCGAGTCGCGATTGCAGATGACGCAGTCCAGTAGGCAAGAGACATTGCATCATCCCTGGCTGCACACACGCTGAGCGCCACACCTACCACTAACTGTATGCAGCTCAAGTCAACGCCACGTGGCTGTAGGCCCTTCCTGACCGCTGCCTCCGGCCTACACTGTGCTCAGCAGGGCTCACAATTCAAATTCAGTCTTCATTCATTAATTTCAGAGTCCAGTAGGCAACTAACTATAACGTCCCTGAAACCTACATATTTCGACAGTGTATTCCATAAATGTTTCATCTTTTGTTCCATACACCTACACTGCGGTTAGCAGAGCTCACAATTTAAATTGAGACATGATTTATTTATTGCAGAGAGAATTGTACTCTATGTCCTCGAATTTTGTAAACAGGAAGTGACTAAAAGCATTCTTCGATGTCTGTGCTGACTACTGCCTTCGATCTACACTGCAGATAGCAGGGCTCACAATTCACATCGAGTCACGATTGCAGATGACTCAGTCCAGTAGGCAACAGACATTGCTCCCAGTGCGGCTCGCCCGCACCACGCATCATCGCTGGCTGCACACATGCTGAATGCTTCTGATGCCCCTATCTCAGTGCAGCACAACTCATGGACCCTTTATGATACAATGTTTTGTGCATAATTTCACATCTGCTGCCCCTACCTCAGTGTACCACAAGTCATGGACCCTTTACGATACAATCTTGTGTGTATTATTTCACATCTGTTGCCCCTACCTTAGTGCAGCACAAATCATTGACCCTTTATGATTGAATCTGTGTGTCTGATCCAATGATTACTGTTGTACTTGTTGCCAGCACCAACCATTCCCGTAGGGCTGGCTTACACTCACCCCACACGCATCCAGCACAGACGTCACTGGACATGTGACCCTGGTAATAAAAATGAGTCGAGCGCACGTGCCCGTACCCAGTTCCACTATCTATCTGTGTCCATGTGTTCATTATGTATGCAGGATGCCGCCCCTGGGCCCTACCACATTACATTGTGCTGTGGACAGCGTATGCAACCATGTTACCTCTGGCAGTGGGGAAAACTTCGGTTATGTAACTTTCTCTCGGTCATTGTACAAGTACGTACGTAGAGACTGGATCATTAGAGTACTGCAAGGAGAGTGTATAGTGAATTTATAAGTGCTTGGGGATTGGCGGAGTAATTGTATAAGTACATATGTTGGCGCAGCCTAACCCCGAACACAAGCTTGGCTCTAATTGGCTGCCTTCCATGTGCCAAAAACTGAAACTTGAACTTTGCATGGCCCTGTATTGCTACAGCTGCAACACTCCACTGAATGTGCAATAAACATTCATATCCACACAGATGTGTCATGTCCACCATCTTTCATGTGTGGAATTATGGATGAATGTAGGGTCAGTGATTCCCCATACCTTCCATGTTGGCCATGTTGTGGGACTTGGCTCACAGAGTGACACATTGGCGCTTGCGACCCGGGTGACGTCAGCACTACAACAGGGACACCCGCATCAGTTGATTCCTCATATAGCCCTGGATGGAGCCACGCCCATAGCTCCGGAGTCATTCTTCACAGCCTCACGCAGGACTGGCATACGCCAGGCCAGCCCACTCTGCTTACGCTTACAGGGAAGGACTACAACGCTACATGGCCCAGATTTTCATTGCAGTGATCTGCTGGTCACACCCTAGTTGTCAGTACGCCACAGCCACTCCTTCATGGCTAGTATACACCCACACCACACCCATCCAGCACAGGCGTCACAGGACACGTGACCCTGCCAATAAAAAAGACCGGGCGCACGTGCTCGACGCCATTTCAGAGTTGCTCGCACCGGATACACTGTGGCCGGCACAGGCACACCGGCACGGGACGGTGACTTTCGGTCCACTGAGGTACGGGTACCGTATCTGCTGAGCGGGTGTGCAGCCTGCGGTGATGGCCCGTCCCGGCGGTCTGGACAGCTCAGGTTTTGTGTGCCCTCCTGGACCGCAGTGTAGGCCTGAGCCATCAGACAGCGCAGGCCTACCGCCATGTGGCGTCGCCTCGCTGGTTGCAGAGTTAGTGGCACCGCAAGGGCTGAGCGGGTGTGCAGCCTTTGATGAAAAGCCTGGTGCACTGGTATGTCCTCTGCTATGGCGAAATCAAGACCCAGCACCAAATGTGAGACCTGGTGGCCTGCGGAGCGGGGCTGCATGATTTGCAGGGTGCTGTGTCCGCTGGCCCCGGGCTTGGGCTTGCAGCGGCACGTGGTAGGCCCTCTTTTCTACACGCAGGTTGCGAAAGGTGAGCAGAGAGGCTTGTTAGCGCAGCGGCGGGCAGTCACCTCCGGGCAGTGGGAGTGGATGGGGTGCAGCAGCCTGGGTGCGCAGCGGCGGACAGTCACCTCCGGGCAGTGGGAGTGGATGGGGTGCAGCAGCCTGGGTGCGCAGCAGCGGGCAGACACCTCTGGGCAGTGGAAGTGGATGGGGTGCAGCAGCCTGGGTGCGCAGCGGTGAGCAGATACCTCTGGGCAGTGGAAGTGGATGGGGTGCAGCAGCCTGGATGCACAAAGGCGGGACAGAGAATTAGGCGTGTGCAGTTGTATGTACTCTGCCATTACTGATTCCATACTACGTTTCAGCTGAGTAAGCTTGAGGGCTCCACGATGTCCCGGCACGTGGTTGGAGACACACCAGTGACAGAAAGGTGAGCTGTGAGGGTTTTGTCCACAGTGTGGGCACTCACTGTCCCTCTCCATCTCTTCCTTTCTCTCCCTCACACTCTTTCTCTCTCTCTTCCTCTCTCTCTCACTCTATCTCTTCCTCTCTCTCACACTGTTTTTTTCTTTCTCTCTCTCTACCGCTCTCTCTCTTTCGCTCTCTCTCACTCTTCCTCTTTCTCACACTGTTTCTCTCTTTCTCTCTCTCACTGTTTATCTCTCTCTTCCTCTCTCTCTCACTCTTTCTCTCTGTCTACCTCTCACTCTTTCTTTCTTTCTCTCTCTCTTCCTCTCTCTCACTCTTTCTCTCTCTCTCTCCTTTGATGGACGCATGATGCACAATCTTATCTTGCTTTTTGTCTAGCAGGCTGTGATTCACAGATTG
The DNA here is from genome assembly GCA_963921515.1 of Calotriton arnoldi. Lineage (NCBI taxonomy): Eukaryota > Metazoa > Chordata > Amphibia > Caudata > Salamandridae > Calotriton > Calotriton arnoldi. The sequence goes on from CAWUFW010004711.1 coordinate 429,768, forward strand.
ACGACCCCCCCCGACACGGACCTCCCGCCACGAGGCGATGACTTCAGTTCCACTGAGTTAGTGCCACCAGAGCTGAGTGCGTGTGCAGCCTGCGATGATGCGTGGCCATCCTGCAAACAACACCCACTTTGAATTGTGAGCTCGGCTTGACCGCGTGTACGCAACGCCTGAGGAGGTTGCTTCGGCACGTGGTGGACCCTCTTAGACACACGCCGGTGGCGGAAGGTGAGCAGAGAAGCTCGTTTCCACAGCAGCGAGCAGTCACCTCTGGGCGGTGGGAGTGGATAGTGTGCAACACCATGGGTGCACAAGAGCGGGCAGACACCTCCGAGCAGTGGGAGTGGATGGGGTGCAGCAGCCTGGGTGCACAGGAGCGGGCAGACACCTCTAGGCAGTGGGAGTGGATGGGATGCAGCAGTCTGGGTGCGCAGAAACGGGCAGTCACCTCCGGGCAGTGGGACTGGATGGGGTGCATCAGCGTGGGTGCACAGCAGCGGGCAGACACCTCTGGGCAGTGGGAGTGGATGGGGTACAGCAGCCTGGGTGCACAGAGGCGGGCAGACACCTCTGGGTGGCGGGAGTCGATGGGGTGCAGCAGCCTGGGTGCGCAGGGGCGAAACAGAGAATTAGGTGTGTGCAGTTGTATGTACTCTGCCATTACTGATTCTATACTATGTTTCAGATGACTAAACTTGAAGACTGCACTATGTCCCGGCACGTGGTTGGAGACACACCGGTGGCAGAAAGGTGAGCTGTGAGCATTTTATCCACAGTGTCAACACTCACTCTCCCTCACCATCTCTTCCTTTCTGTCACTCACACTCTTCCTCTTTCTCTCTCTCTCACTCTCTATCTCTTCCTTTCTCTCTCTCTCACACTCTTTCTCTCTTTCTATGTCTCTTCCTCTCTCTCTCATTCTTTCTTTCTCTCTCTCTTCCTCTGTCTCACTCTTTCTCTCTCTCTCTACCTCTCTCTCTCACTCTTTCTCTCTTTCTCTGTCTTCCTCTCTGTCTCACTCTTTCTTTCTCTCTCTCTTCCTCTCTCTCACTCTTTCTCTCTCTCTCTCTCCTTTCATGGACGCATGACGCACAATCTTATCATTCTTTTTGTCTTGCAGGTTGTGATTCACAAATTGCCGAGGGATGACACGCCATACCTGTACCTACTTTTATTTTGTTGTTTTGTTTAAATAAAATGTTTTATATGTAAATCCATAGATGACTGAGATTCTTATTTGTCCAACCTCACATGCATCTTCTTTGCTATAATTGTGCGACATCAGCCAATTTGTTACGTTCCAGATTTCCTACGGTTGCTGTCACATTTGTTTGTGTGGGGGGGTGAGGGGGGATGGCGGACAAGGGGCTGGTGGCGGGGGGTGGCGGAGCAGTGTTGGGTGTCCGAGCTGCCTGATCGTTGGCTCCATTGCATCTGTTGTCATTCACGTGTGGCTCTGGGCTGGGCTCCCTTTCATATTGCAGGTTGTAGTCCAACTTTACACCAGCTCAGAGCAGGTGTAAACTTTCTGCTACTAACGCACCTTATCGCCTGTTTTGTACTCTCTTCGACGATCTTGCTGGTGGTTGAGACACTTGCGAAGTGATGTATTTGCTGCTTTTTGCACGGGAATGCCTACTCTACATCTCATTAGCAATATTTGCCAGAGTCATCAGTGACGATGCTTTTTGAGGCTGCTATCGCTGGTAAACTGGTGATATGGGCTGTTTGCTCCAGCTTGTGAATGGTGCGTTAAATTTATCACCATTTTGGTTGCGATAAAGTGCCGTTAACTCGGCGACATGTCCTTGAGAATATACCCCTCGGTGTTTGAAAGACTTAAGAAGTACTCGAGTGCCGCGCTGAAAGCCGCACACCCATCTCTTTCACAAGTTTGCTATGACAGGGCTGGAGAGAGCAAGGGAGAGAGACGGAGTGAGATAGCACAAGCAGCGCAAGGCCGCACGGGCACCTGGCTCCACATGCCAACATGTGTGTGTGCATCGCCATCCGTGCACAGGCAATTCCCCCACAATGCAGCCCACACACATAGCAATCACAGAACATCTGCAATGAAGGCAATGTGGTACAAAACTCCCCTCATACGGGTTCTGTGTCCGGTGTGTGTGGCGGGGTGATGGCTGCATGGCTGTGTGCCCCTGACACATCAGACTGCGTAGGTGATGGGGCTGCATCAGATGTCGTCCAGCACCTATGCAAAAACAATGTCTGGCTCACAGAGGCGGAGCTTTCCAAAGGGATACACCCCCATTGCACATGCGACAGTCAGTTCTTCCCTGTGTTGGGATGAGGCTCATTGTGGCACACGAGTGGACAATCTTTACAACACACCTCACAGTTAGACACCAGTGGAGTGGCATAGGCTTTATTGGCATGTGCGTGTGAGTACGGACGAGGCAACGGCCACAACAGGCACGGACATGCTTAAGACACTTACACGCAGCATGGGTACATGTCGAGGGGCAGATGATGTTGGGGCTGAAATGGACAAGATTTATCACATATGGCAACGCTCACAGCCCACCTTGCCTTGCTCCCCAGCAACTTAGATTTCCTAAGAACACCCAAATGCAAAGCCTCGCAGTACCACACCAGCCTTGACTGACATTGAAATCTACCTCTCAGTGTAAAAAATGAGACCACAAAGTGTGCACATAACATTTCTTCTTTTTTGTGTGGAGGATATGCCACAGCTCTGAGCAATGATTTGAATGTGTGTGCAACATTGTGGGACATGGGTTGCTGTTTTTGTGGGTGTCAAGGCCATCCCATGCGGGGGTACCACAGGCAGGGGCTTCTATGTGTGGGCTGTGGATAAGTCGGATGGTTTATTTGGCGTCTGCACAGTGCCCCGTGTGAGGGGGCACGACTCATTGTACGTGGGGTCTGCAAGGTGCTCTGCCTCCGTGGTGCGGCAATTGTCTGCTCTGCCAACAGTGATCAGGTGTGAGGGTCTGACAGGTTCACATGTCGTGCTACATCGCCATGTGTGTGCTCTCACCGAGCAGTGTGTCCGAATTGGCAAAGTTCTCAAACGACGCTGTGTTGCTCGGACCATGGACCTGCGTCGCCTTGGACAGGTGTGTGTGCACACAGGTTATTCCACGCACATGCATCCAGAGCTCGACCGAAGGGAGACGTGTCCTCTGTTTTGGTGGGATATGTGAGCAATCCTCACTGTGCAACAAGTTGTTGGGCCATGTGCTGTGGGTGGCAATAGGATGTGGCTGCAGGTACGTAGTTACTCGTCCATGAATGCCCGTGCAGCTTCATGTGCAATGTGTTCCAATAGTACGTTGTTGTCGTGTTCAAGGAACACCAGGGTGAGCCAATACATTAGGTGGTCCGGGCAGGTGTGCTCAGCCCTCGCCGTCTCACCGATCCGCAACACAGCCCAATAGGGGAGCGCCTCGATGTGGTCACTCCACACGAGAAATTGTGCCATCTCCCATGCACAACTACCAATACATACGCAGTATGTCAAGGCATCCCATGCACTGCTGTCTCGGTTACACTCCTGTTCGTGATCCAACAGGGGGCGCAAACACAAGTCATAGTCCAATTCATCAACAGTTGTGTTGGATAGGCAGACATCCATGGGACACTCGAATGTGCATGTTCGGCAGTGGAACCAGGGCTGGACGCAGGTGACGTGGACTATGCGGAAGCTGAGCCTGTAACTGATCCACATTCCATCTCTGTTAAGTTAATAACACATGAATTTTCTACTGTCACCCCTTCTCCACTATTTCCAGACTGAGCATAATTTCCAAACGTGCCACATTCTGTTTATCTCGCCGGAATAGATATACAAATCGAAATTAACGCTACATCGAATTTTCAAAACCATACAGGGCCATATTCACAAGAATGGCGATAACATTATCGCCTCTTTAGCGGCAGGAAACTGCCGCTAAAGCGGCGATAATGTTATCGCTGGTCTTGAGAATATGGCCCACAGTCTTTACAGATGACAACTTACACTTTTTCTTTGTGAAAAACTCCTAAACATATATAAAGTACTTGTTTAACAACTAGTTACACATTATGCATATTTTAGAACCAATAAAACACCAGACTTTACTAACACTATGTTATTTAGAAATAAAAAATACTTTCAAAGTTAAAAATATCGTCTCAAATACTTAACCACTACTACAAAACACATAACACACCTTCTTAATTTCTAATTTACCTTCGTAGTTGGTATGCAGATTTCAAATGTCACAAACGCATGCAATTCTTTTCTTGTCACACAGTACATGTAATGAACCCCTTTCATCAAGAATGGAACCAGTAATGGCACAATTTCCCTGTGCTCCACACATAAATACATGTAAAGAACAAATCAGAATAGTTCCTTATTTTTTTTAGATTGCAAAACCTCTCTTTATTGGTTATTTTTGAACTTTCCATATAAACAGTTTTTTTAAGGACACATACAGGTGAAAAGTTCAAGGTATTGTATCAACACTTTCTAGAACATTCTACGACACGTGCAGGTTAAAAGTTCATCATTTTTTTAAACCTACCGATATTTTTTTGCAGCATTTTCTCCAACATTTAACGGCACGTGGAGGTCAAAAGTTCACCATTCTTTCAAGTTTGAACTGCACCTTCCAAATACAATTAGCAGGTGTGGTTGAGCTGAGCAAATTTCATCCTATAATATGTACTCCACGTATAAACTGCTTTTTTATTAACCAATCACAAAGATGCTTTTCATCAAAACTAATAAACACCCTACTTTTTAGGACACAATACATTTCATCTCCCAATCGGTTAACGTTTTGTATGTAAAAAAAAAGTAGTTCCCCATGTTTAAACATATCTCTTATTCTACGAACGGACTGCATGAGCTACAGACATTTATCCATATCTTCTAGCCATACCTTCAAAATGCTAGTGTGGATTGTAGGACATAGCTATGTTTTCTGGTGCAAGAGGTATGCAGAACAGAGACGTATTGACTTAGACCTAGGTTTACAAAATGTGCACATTAAATGGTTTGCACAGAGAGGATTGAAGTGGCACCAATTGCTCCCTTTGGTTAAAACCTGTTTGCATCTCCAACACCCTGATCTCATGATTGTGCACTGTGGTGGTAACGACCTAGGCACATTGACTGGGGTAGGTTTGGAAATGCTTATGAAGGACACCTTTGGACAATTGATGTTAGTTTTGCCTCAAACTGTCTTTGTATATTCCAATATATGCCAAAGACAGAAGTGGAAATGGTCAAACCAATTTTGTCATAAGATTGAAAAATCTAGGAAGAATGTCAACAAAGCTGTGTCTGCATACCTCAGAGACCATAGAATGGGGTCGATTTACAACAACAACATACGTTTTGATATGGCTGATATCTACAGAAGTGATGGAGTACACTTCACAGATGAGGGAAAACAAGTTTTCCTGATTAACCTGAAGCTGTGCATTCGCACTTACATGCTTTTCCATGAGTTGAGACGTGATTTCGACGGACTGCAGGTAAGCGCTTGAATACTAACTGGGCTCTTATCAAGGAGGCCCACCGCACAGGCGCAGTTCGAGATCTACATATTAAATCTTCACTTTAGACCGGTTCTGGACCGGATCGGGTTCCAAGACCTACTTTTTAACGGGCGCAATATTCGCCATTATTTGCCAGCAATTACGATTGCCCTGACGAAGTTCAACCATTGAACGAAACGCGTTGGCTGATGTTTTGCATAAACCTTATGGATTGTTTGAAATAAAGACATATATATTTTTTCTACGAAGATACTGATTGAGCTTCCTTATTGACATAATACCCATCTAGGAGTGCACATCTCCAGTATTCTCAAAGCATTCGCACTTACATGTAGCTCCAACTAATAAACACAAGGGCTCTTTTTAGAGCTGCCTTATATTCCCAATTTCGGCTTGCAGAGTGTCAGCTGCGGTTCGGCTAGCAGAGGGACACCTGCGGGCCGTCGGGCAGGCTCGCAGAGGAAGAGCTGTGGCCCGTGGGCTCAGCTCGCAGAGGGAGACCTACGAGCCGTTGGCTCGCAAAAGCACAGCACCGTACTGGCTTGCAGAGGGAGAGCTGTGGCCTGACTCGCAGAGGGAGACCAATGGGCCAACAGGCCTGCTAGCAGACACACAGCTATCAGTTAACGGGCTGGCTCGCAGAGATACAGCTGCGAGCCCTTCGAGCTGCAACCCGACGGGCTAACTCGCAGAAAGAGAGTAACGGGCCGACGGGCCTGCTAGCACATACACAGCTACGAGCTAACGAGGTGGCTCACAGAGGTAGAGCTGCGGGCCCGACGGCTCGCAGACATAGAGCTGCGAGCCAACGGACTGGCTTCTAAAGGCATAGCCCGAGCTGATGATGTGGGGAGAGGGAGCGTAAAAGGAGTATCTCGCACAGACAGACCTGCGGGATATTTTCAGTATTGCCTCGCAGAGGTAGAATTACGGATCCGATGCCTTTTAGAGGGAGAGATGCGAGCTGACGGACTGAGTCACAAAATGGCTCACAGCTCGCAGTCGCAGAGCTGCGAGCCGACGGACTGGCTTCTAAAGGCATAGCCGCGAGCTGGTGATGTGGGGAGAGGGACCGTGAAAGGGGTTTCTCGCACAGACAGAGCTGCGGTATATTTTTAGTGTTGCCTCGCAGAGGTAGAACTACGGACCTGATGCCTTGTAGAGGGAGAGTTGTGAGCTGACTGACTGAATCACAAAATGGCTGCCAACACTTCCTAGTTTTAACAGTTCGCAGCCAATGAGCCGCAAGCTCGTGCTCGTAACGCTTCAGCCAATCATATGTCAGAATTCTTAAATATCGATATCTGGAAAATTTGATATTTCTCTAAAACTACTGAACGGATTTACCCGATTTAAACAAAAGCGTGCTTTCTTGACCAAGACCTTTCTCTGTGCCAAATCTGGCATAATTCCGTTCAGCAGTTTGACCTGTAGCCTTGTCTAAAGTTTCCTATGGAAATTGCATGGAGAAAACACGTTTTGGGACCCCCCTTTTTTCTTAGCCCCACCTTGACAAATCCCCCCCAAACTTTTAGGATAGGAGCTGACCTCAAAAGAGGAACTTTTTGGAAAATTTCGTAAAGATTCGTCAAACGACGCCAAAGTTATAAGCACATCAAAAAATGCTTTTCCTATGGAAACGTGGTCCTAACTATAACTACCTACAGGCGACCGCCAGTAGGTAATATATATATATATAATACATACACAAATAAGAAACCAAGATAAAGCATAAATCCAATTCAACAAAAAATTATATTAATTAATTTAATCAATATATAAAATAATAAAAAATGAAGAAGAAAAAATATTATATATATGTATAAATATAAATATATATATATATATATATATATATATATATATATATATATACATATATATATATATATATATATATATATTACAGAGTATAGATAGTCACTCTGCAGTTATATTTAGGGTTGGCAGAGATTGGAATTCCTCAGATTTTTGACCCCTAATAATGTTGCACCCATTTGACAATTCTCCACAAACTTTTCCAGACCTATACCTTTTTTCTACTTTATCGGATAAACAAAAGTTCTGAGGGGGTTGGTAAAGGAGGTGCAAAAAAAAAAAGGGGAGTCTCCAAATCCATTTTTCCTCTCCAGTGCATTACCACATAGACTTTGTACTTACGCTTAGCGGACAAACAGCCAGTTAGATTTGCATGGAATTTAACAGGGGTATACAGTCTGGTATGTGGATGATCCTTTTTGGTGTTAAAGGTAAGTAGGGTAAGTCTTTGTTAAGTTATAAGGGTGTAAAACTTAGTGATATCTGTTGTCACAGTATTTCACTGTAATTTCGCGAAACTACTTTGGTAAATGCCAATGACAAGGCATTATATGTTTGCTAATGACTGTTTTTACAAAAGTTAAAGGCAGCTAAGTTGTTTTTTTTTTACATTTTGCCTGTGTTCTGGGCTAGGGCATTAGAAACAGGTATGTAGTAGGTTTTATATTTTTTCCTTACCTATCAATTAAAGTGGCAATTGATAAAGAAAAATAATTATAATGTTGTATAGATTGTCAAATTCTATTACTGAATGCCACAGTACTTCCTAGGAGGTACCACAGTATCTTAGAAAATAATAAAGCAAAATATGGAAAAAACACTGTAATACACTATATTTCACAAATATTGTGTACTACATCGTATTTTTTAATCTCCACATATTTAATTCTTCAAAACAAGTGTACAGAGTAACATGCAAATTGCAAAATAAACCCCCCATTTTTTTTAAAGATACTTCCTTACTACTAACACAGTACTCCACAAACTTAAAAAAACAAACAAAAAAAATGTACACAAAAGTCCATACCTATTACCACTTTAATGAAGTACAATAGGTAGAGAACAACAATGAAACCTATTATTTACCTATATGTAAAGCCCTAACCCAGAACACAGCTTAAATGTAGTAAAAATATTATGGCTGCCTTTTTACTTCATCAAGATAGCCATTAGCCAATTATATCCTGTCTTCTCATCTGCATGCACAATGGTATACCAGGAGGTTATCGCAGTATACAGTGGCACAAACAATAAACAACGCCCACATGTATTATTGAATTGCGTTACCCTTGCATTGCACATAGTGTAGCATGGGCAACGCAATACTTAAGTTATACTTACAAATGCAATGAAAGAACACCATGTGCGACCCTGCGTTGGTTGGTAAATCTGGAGAAAGACAAGACAGCGTAATTCGCTGTCTTGAGTTACTCTGTTTTGTTATATTGATTTGTGTAGTGCACTAATCGCCAGAGGGGCTATTCAGGCACACCATATGCTACATTCCTGCCTAATTTCATCTACTTCCATATGCTACTCCTCTCAATGCCACTCCACTCTAAGCCACTCCAATCTACACCACTCTACTCTTCACTATTCCAGTGTACTCCACTCTACTCTATCCAAATCCACTCCATGCAATTTCACTCTAATCTACTCTATGCCACTCTACAATACTCTAGTCGACTGTACGACACTGTTCCCAAATTTGTGCATGCCACTCCGATACACTTTCTACTCCACTCTACTCTATGACAAAGTACTCCACTCTACTCCACTGTATGCTACCCACTCTAGAAGACTCTACTACACTGTATGCCCCTCCACTCTACCCTACACTACACCACTCTGCTCCATTGAATGACACTTCACCACAGTCCACTGTACAACACTCCACTGAATGACACTACACTATACGAGACTCTCCACCACTCTACTGTCTGTACAAGACTCCACTCAACAACACTCAACACTATGACACTCTAATCCACTGAACGCCACTCTATACCACTACACTGTACAACACTCTACTCCACTCTATGCCACTCAATGACACTTTACTCAATGACACTCCACTCCAAGAGACTCTACTTCACGACACTCCATTCATCAACAGTTCACTGTACAACTCTCTACTCTACTCTACTGTACAACATACTGTACCACATGCCACTCCACTCTATGATACTACACTATATGATGCTCCACACCCTCCACTGTATAACACTATGCCCCACTGCATGTTATGCCACACCACTCTGGACCACTCTATTACATTGTACAATATTTAACTCTGCAACACTACACTCTACAATAGTTTTCTGTTCTGTACTGTATGACTTGATGATACTCCACTGAATGACACTCAACACTACGATTTAAAAAAATAAATAAAAAACATTCAAATTTCATGAAGGTTAACCTTAGTTATAGTCAGAAAAACTTCATTTGTTCTTTCTCTGCAAACCAAACTTAAACTACACAAATATTAGAAATTCTAAAGTTATAGTTATACCTTAAATGTACAATTTATGCACCACCTTCACATTATTATAACAAGCACACCTCCAAACACACTGTTTTCAGCTTGCTAACCACTCAACAATAATTATACCTTGTGACTTCTCCATGCACTTCTCATACCCTTTCATATTACATTACTCATACCATGGGAAAACATAGCATTTATAAAAAATACTTATGACATCTGAAATGATAGGATTTGTGAGAACACAGTGCATGGCAGAGTGGCAATTTATATTCATTTAGCTAAGGGTAAGGATAGATCCACCTTACTACTTTCTCCTCTCATAATGGTGTCTCTAATGTTGGACTTTGAGGGGTCAGTCATTCATTGACATCCCAAGATGTTCAAAGCTTCAAAATTATTACTTGTTGTAACATTGAAATCCACATTGTTGCACAAGGGATATGACTGATGTACTTGGTAAAATATGTCTGTAAAAGAAATCAAATGGCAAAGACATAATACCAGGAATACCAGGAAAATTACTCTGTTTGACATTGAATGTGAGCATTAGTAAAATGTACTACTACACAATTGCCTTTCATCATTTTGGTGGCCTTGCCCACCCATGAGACTCCTTCTCACCACATTAATACTTTTTACACAAATAAGGATTGTGACCCACTTTCCCTTCAGTCAAGTAAGCAACCTTGTTTTTTAACCGAGATAAAAATTCTGAAGAAATAGTTCTCAAGGGTGGAAAATTGGCTAATACAGGAACATATGGAGTTGCTGCAGGAGGTAGGTCAAGGATATCTCTCTGTAAGATTGTGTATTCGCCCAGTCCACAATGTGTTCGCAGTTTACTCAACTGGCAGACTATTGGTATGTAAATTGTCAGACTTGTCATGGGCCTTGTCCCTACTCTATGTACCTTCAATTAGATTACCGTATGGGCCCTCCTTAATTGCCTGGTGCTGTTTTTTTGTAGCGTTCATAGCACTTCCAGCATGCGTGGATTATGATGGTAAACATTGGACTAAAGTATCTGCCATTTGTTCCTCTGGGGACATTAATGGCACCAAATGAGAGTGACAGGAATAAGTTAATTGGGAAAGAAAATGTTCTGTTTTGGCAAGCCTCTCATTGCATATGGCAAAAGATTTAGCAACAAAAGTTTCCAAATCTGCAAAAAACTTCCTGATTTTAATATCCAAGTTTTCATTTGATACACCGTCTTTGCCTCGACCTCCGACAATCACTATGTCTGATCCAGGGCCCCCTGCTTTCCTTTTCTTTTTTCTTTCCACCCTAGAGAGCACAGTGGGCCCCTTATTCTGATCCCTACTGTATGAGTATTACCGGCTAGCAGTGGCGGCTGGTGGGATTTGAAAGTGGCAGGGCGTAAAATTAAGTAATGAGTGCTCTGTGGCTCGCGAGCGTAGTGAGCGAGCTGGACTGCCATAAGGAGGGTCCGGGGGGGCTTCTCCCCCCGGGAAAAGTTTGAAAAACAAGTGGGCAAATGGTGCATTTTCAAGCAAATTTGAGAAAGCAAGAAGGTTAATAAAGCAAGTGTAAACTGTCCTTGCAGAAAGGGGGCCAACAATGAGTGAGCCTGTGGTGTGTTCAGTACCTTCACCTGTCAAAGTCTACTCATGTTGCACCAAGGAAGATGGGGGCATATTATCAAGAACGGCGTTAAAATTATCGCCGGTTTAGCGGCAGAAAACTGCCGCTAAAGCGGCGATAATGGGCTTGATAATATGCCCTGGAGAATTCCAATAGAAGTCCATGTTCTGGTGTGAACATGGGCTTCTATTGGAATTCTCCAGGGCATATTATCAAGCCCATTATCGCCGCTTTAGCGGCAGTTTTCTGCCGCTAAACCGGCGATAATTTTAACGCCGTTCTTGATAATATGCCCCATGGTGTTTATTGAGACATGATCTCTGTGGTCACCCTGGAACACAGTGGAGATCAGTGTTCACCAAGCCACTTATTTTAGTAAGCCTGTTCTGCGACTGCAAGAATTGCATGGTCCTCACTATCGCCCATTCTAAGAAGGCACCATGATATTACAAGGAGAGCAGTTTCTGAGCAGACACCAATAAGATGCTCCAGGTGGGGTTGACATCCATTAGCCACCTTGGAACCCTCATGAAATAGTGTTCGTCAAGCCACTCATTCTGCAAGTACTTGCAGAGACTCCATAGAGCACTGTGCCATCCCACCCTAGGGCACCACACAGCTAGGCACGCACTCAGGAACACTACTGACAGCCATTTCTACCATAACACCTACTTCAGGAGTCCCATCCCGTGGCACCATGGAGTAAAGGGTCCAACTTGTGACAGTGCAATGACAACATTAGGAGACTGACCCTACGGTCCAACAGAGCATGGTGTTCATCCCAGAAACCAACCAAGCTCAGTATCTGTCCCAAAACCTGGCCTAAGAGGATGCCACAGAGTGCAACGTCACTCAAGAAACCTATTCTAGGAGGCCACCCTGGAGAACCATGGAGGAGCAGTTCACACTGGAGCATCGCAAAATGAAGTGTACACCCTACAGAACCACCTATTCTAAAAGAGAAGGTAGAGACAGGATCAATCCTGCCACTTTTTCTTAAAGAAAACTCTCAGATAAAATGGAAGGTAGTGTATAACCCAATACATCTTCTAGAAGGTTCCATTAACAAGGTGTTCACCCGTCAAAACACCCAGCACCACAGATTGCCTCAACATTGATTCTAGGAGGGGGTTCAATTTTGGAAACCCAGGAGTGAAGGGATCACCTGGTGACTGAATGGAGCAAGCGTCTCCACCTTGGGCACCACAGACTGCAGACTATTTCCAAACAAGTTTTCTACGCGGACCAACCTGAGGCACCATGAGGTGGAGAAAACCAAGTGAGGAATTCTCCCCTGGAGGTCATGGGATAAGGGCACCTCACACTGACTCTGCATAGCATATTGTTACTAAAATTAACTGCTGCAGTAGGCCATCCTGAGAGGTCACAGGACCTTCTATTTACTGGACACACATCCAGGTGGAGGCCAGTTTTTCAAATGCAATGTTATGGCGGTATCTCTTGGAGCCAAACAAGACCACTGGTTTTCACAAGCCAATACTGGAATGACTCACTGTCAGATCCAATCTTGGAGGTCAACACGCCTGATTTGCAGATCTGACTCATTCTGAAAGAGTAGCAGGACTGCTCCTGCCATACAGGACCTTAGTGTAATGGGAAGGATTATTGCTAAGAGCGACAAACAGTGAACCCTTGTCTGGAGGATGATCCGGGAGGAAGAAGGAGACTAGAGCTGAGGAAAGCGTAAATGTTTAGAAGTTTCCTTTGACATCCCCTTTTCACCTGTGCAAAATTAAAGGCTTTTTAAGTGACATTGAAAAGAAGATGCCCTTCACAAGCACTACACCACCAGGGCCACCTTACAATGATAACACAGAGTGAAAAAATAAGTATTATCATATTTCCAATCCATACATTGTTCTTTGGTTATAAATATATAACATAGAAAAATAAAGTAATGAGAACAAAAAGAACTGAGCAATGAGAGGCCATTGTGTAGGAATCGCTGCTTCTACAGACTGTCCTGCTCCTCAGAGTACATACAGCGATTTAAGAGAATTAATTTGGTGTAGGAGCAATGAAGGAAGAAACTGCTTCAAGAACATTTAAGAGGCAAAAACAAATTTAAAAAGATGTACTTTGTGCAGCAACAATTCTGCAGATCGCTTTAGATGCAACTTTGGAGTCTACAAAATCACACAGCCCTGGAGCTGGCTCAGCAGCTGTACAGGGGCATACACAGATCTTCTGTCCACCCAACTGAACTATTGATCCATTCCTTAAAATGGTTCCAATGTACAAAGGAATATGCAGCTTGAGCAGCGCACTTCTGAAGGAGAACAGTGGAAAAGGTCTCAAGGGACGGAGAAATGCGCCGCAGCCTAGCAGTAGTCCTGCAAGTGCACAGAAGCACATGTATTGAAATGGCTCCAAGGTACTATGGAGCACAACTCTAAAAATGGTTCCAAGTTGAGCAAATCTTAGAATGGCGAAGGTACACAGGAGTATGTAGGCCTGTCAGGAGCTCTAGGAGGCCCGGGGGGGGAGGGGTTGGATGGATGCACTGAAGTGCACAACTCCGGCAGCACCCCATGAGTGTGCGAAAGCCATCCAGAAGCACAGCTATGGAAACGACTGCAGGATACACGCAAGTACATAGCTCTAGAAGCGTGGTGCATGTGGAGTTATGGCCAATGCTCTGTTTCCAATGGAACAGACACCATAATTTGGCCAGATGTTGGATGCCAGATGTCAGGCTACTAACTACACAGAAAGAAAACTAAGTATGTGAGCAATACATCTCTCTAAACATACTAGACCTTGCTTTGTCAGGTCAGCCACGTATCTACCTTGGTGCTAAAATTTCTGTAAGTATAGGCGATATTATTAGCCTAAATTTAAATTGAAATGTATCCCATTTTTTCAACGTTCAATTAGAAAATTATGACGCACTCCAGTGTGCCGTGATCCCACAGACATGTAAATGCTCGTAATGACAATAAGCACTCAGCTATCTGAAAATCAAGTCTGCAGACACTAAAATCTGCCCACATTGGCATCATACAAGTAGTCCATCATACAAGTAGTCCTAAAGTGTTTCAAATAATTTTAAAAGGTGCAGCAAGAATTTAATGTGTTATATTTTTCAGACTGGCCCTTCAAGTTTTTAATTTTCTACAGTGACTTGAAACAAGGTGCCCAGTACTACTTTTAAGCTCCCTGGTTTAGAAAATAAAGAGGGATCTAGCGTTCTGCCATCTGATTCAAACTATGGGCCCAGGTATAAAGTTAATGCGCTTGCTAATCACACCGCAGTGCACCAGAATTTTAGGTGGGGAAAAAAGAGAGGCAAAGCACCCACAATAGCCATAATCTGAGTCCCTATTACTTACGTGGGCAGCAGTGAGAATGCACTAGCAAGTGCGCGCGTACACAGTGCAAAATAATCATAGGCAAAAAAAATATGCACACTTTTTCTTGCCTGCTTTTTGCCCTCGCTGAACTGTCTTCCCTTACCTTGACTGTGCTGTCTCTTTCGGTCACTGTTCTCAATCGACTTCGTGATGATCAGTCCGATGAGGGTGGCTGTTAATGACCACAAGCTCCTGAGGGTGCCCACCACCTTCTCTGCTTCGTCTTCAGCTGATGGCATCCAGACACGACACAGGCCTGCAAATAGCAGCGCAGGAAGCACACCTCGTATCTGTGCAGTCAATGAGTCTTCAAAAGTCCTGAAGACAAACTGCGCAGACTCAATTTTTCAGTTTCCCGCGCTGCCTGCAGCCTCTACCCCACCCTTTCCCAACTCGTCACAGGGATGGACCCACCCCCTGTGACGAGTTGGGAAAGGGTGGGATGACCATCCTCTCCACTCTCTGACTGACGTGAAGCCCCTGGTGCTACAGGGCTTCAGCCTGAAGCGCCCGGGGCAAACTTTACTCTCACGTCATTAGGGGGTGGAGACTGGTCCTCGAGGCTAGGTCTTTGCCGAGCTGATGACCTCACAGGCCTCAGGGCAGTGAGCTCGTCAGCCCGGCAAATACTATTGGCTCAGGGCAAGTCCAGAGGAATGCAATGCATCAGCGTGATGCTGAGGCATTACTGTGTGTCACGTGACTCATCACAGCACAAGCCCCGGCCCCGAGCAAGAGGTGAGAGTATTTTTTTTTTTTTTTAACTAGACAACTACTTTGCCGACCCTGGGGACGGGGGTGTTAAAGTAATGGGGGCAGAGCCCCGACGCCCTCATTCAGAATCTGCCACTGCCGGCTAGTGATGTGGTTGTAACACAATCAACAGGACTGGTTCCAGGGGACAACATGGGACCCACAGAATTTCTTTCCTTCGAAGCAGTTGAAGCACTTGTCCCTTAACCCAATTTCTTTTCCACTGTTGTAATCTCATCAGTAATAGCTCCCATTGCCAATGTTGAAAAGACATTATATTAGAGCCCTTATACGCACACTTATGGTTGCTTTGTGGAGGTGGAATGTTGCACTTACTCAGCTTGTTGTTTTTCAAAACATGACCAAGAGGGATGGCCCTGTCTGGTCTCAACCAAGCGTGGATAGGTGCAGATGGGCCCACTCTTGGCTTGGTCTCGGCCCAGGCACGTGCCGGGCATGTCCCTCATGCATCCCTCTCTGCTGGAAGATCAAATCGCTTTTTTAGTACCTAGGGTCGGACCCTCCTTCACCTAGGCTTAATCTATCTGATCCGTAAAGTCCATAGAGTCCTCAATCCCCCTGCTGACAGCAAGTGCTTTCTGTGCTGCGTGAAGACCAGAGTAGTTTTGTAGCACAGCACATAGTATCAGCCCCTCCTTCACCTGGACTTGATTCATTTTTTTTGTCCCTTAAGTCAGTGGATTCCTCAATGCCCCCTCTAACAGTAAGAGGCTCCTGCATTGCTGGAAGACCAGAGCTCCTTTGTAGCACAGAGCATAGTGTCAGCCCCTCCTGGCTTGATATTTTCTGGTCTGTGAAGTCCGCGGAGTCCTCATTGCCTCTCTGACAGAAAATCTCATCCATCACTGGGGGAAATACCAGAGTGCCTTTGTAGCATGGAGCGTAGTGTCAGCCTCTCATTCACCTGGGCGTGTAGTCTGTGTACTCATTATGAAATTGTATAATGACTGCCTTTATAAAAGTTAAAGGCAGAGATGTTGTTTTTACCACATATTGGTGATGTTCTGGGATAGGGGGTTAGATCTAGGTATTCATTAGGCTTTCTATTTTTCCCCACCTTTTACCACTTTAGGAACATGGTAAAAGGTAGAGAAAAATAATGATAAATTTCAAGGCCATCATGCATCGTCCTGCGTTGCTTGGTAAATCTGTAAAAATGCAAACAGCTCAAATCACTGATGCCTCACTCTGCACACCATATTGTAAATAGCTGCAAAATTTCATCAACATCTATTCAGCCATTTTCACACTACGTCATTTTCAAATACACTGTACAACTTAACAGGCCATACCACTCCGATCCACTGTACGACACACCACTCAACTTTTCTGTATGGTACAACACTCCACGCCATGGCAAGTCACGCCACTGTATGACATGCAACTCTACCCTATGAAGGTCTACTCCACTCTATAAAACTCCATGCCGCTGCATTCTATGACACACTACTCCACTCTACTCTGCACAACTCCACTGTGCGCTATCCACTCTACGCCACTCCAGTTTATGCCACTCCACTCTACAGTATTCCACTCTGTGCCACTCCACTCCACTCTATGCCGGTGCCATCTATGCTACTCCAGTCAATGATATTCCACTGTACACCACTCCACTCCACTATATGGTATTCCACTGTATGCCACTGCACTCTACGCCACTCTACTCTACGCTATTCCACTCTATGCATCTCAACTCTATTCCACTCCCCTTTAGACTACTACACTGTATGCTATTCCACTGTACTGCACTCCACTGAACGCCACTCCACTGTACAGCACTCCATTGTATGCCACTCCATTCTACACTACTCCATTGTAAGCAATTCCACTCTACGCCACCCTACTTCACAGTATTCCTCTGCATGTCACTCCACTCTATGCTATTGCACTGCA
Source organism: Calotriton arnoldi (assembly GCA_963921515.1). NCBI lineage: Eukaryota > Metazoa > Chordata > Amphibia > Caudata > Salamandridae > Calotriton > Calotriton arnoldi. Next base: position 447,255 of record CAWUFW010004711.1, read on the forward strand.
TGCAACTCCACTCTGCATGTCCTCTCTACACCATTCCACTGTACACTAGTCCACTCTACATCACGTCACTCTGCGCCACTCCAATCTATGCCCCTACACTGTTGGCTGCACTGCCCAGCCAACTTAAGACCATGTCAAGTTTAAACCTGTGAAGATCTAACCTGAGAAACATAGGGGATACCAAATATTATAGCCCATATTTGCCATTATATTTGGCATTCTCCAAAGGATTTCTCAGTGAAAGCTTGTGGAATGATCTTAAAATTGTGAAAAAAATATTGTAATCTCCTGTCAAAAAAGTCAGCTTCATCTGGTCAATGGCAAAAGGGTAACCCATGAAACATAGGGGAGATGAGATATGACAGCAATGCGTGAGCCGTAATATTTGGTGTCCCCATAGTAAAAGATGTTGTAAAACAAAAGAAATGTTGCTATTTGGCATAAAACTACTGTGTTCACCCAGTCAACATAAGACCATGTCAAATTGAATCCTGGTAAGTTTGAATCCAAGAAACATAGAGGATACCAAAAATTATAACCTGTAAAGGCCAATATATTTGGTATTCCACAAAGGAAACAAACATAAAAGCTTGCAGAAGGATATAAAAATTAAAGAAGATAATTAATTCACCTATCAAATAAAAGGTAACTTCAACTGGTCAATGGCTAAAGAGTAACCCATAAAAGGTAGGGGATACAAGATATTGCAGCAATGCGTGATCTGTAATATATCGTATCCTCATAGAAAAATGATGTTGGAAAAGACAAGAAGGATGCTATTTGGCAGAATATTTTTGTGCTCCTGCAGCCAACATAAAACCATGTCAAATTGAATCCTGGTAACTTATATCCCAAGAAACATAGGAGATACCAAATATTATAGCCCACATAAGACATTGTATGTTGCATCCCCAAAGGAACTGAATGTAAAGGCTTGTAGAATGATATAACAAAATACGAAAATAAACTGTAGTCAGTGTCAAAAAAAGGAAACTTCACTTGGTCAACAGCTAAAGGGCATCTATGAAAAGCAGGGTATATGCGATATTACAGAAATGCGGGAGCCGTAATATTAGGTATCCCCATAATAAACGATGTTGGAAAACACAAGGAAGGGTGATATTTGTCAGAAAAATAATGTGCTCAACCAGCCAACATAAGTCCATGTCAAATTGAATCCTTGTAAGTTCTAATTCGAGAAGCATATGGGATACCAAATATTAGCCCGTATGGGCCATTATATTTGCTATCCCCACAGGAAATGAATGTGAAAGCTTGTGGAATGATAACAAAAATGCGAAAAGATACTTTAATCTGCTATCAAATAAAAGATAACTTCAGTTGATCAATGACTAAAGGATAACCCATAAACAGTAAGGGATACAAGGTATTACAGCCATGCATAAGCCGTAATATTTTTATATCCCCATAGTAAGAGATGTTAGAAAATTCAAGGAAGGGTACTAGTTAGCAGACAAATACTGTGCTCACCGAGCCAAAATAAGACCATGTCCAATTTGAATCCTGGTAAGTTATAACCCTAGAAACCTAGGCGATACCAAATATTATAGTCCGTATTGTCCATTATATTGGTAAACAGCTATTACAATGCAGCTGTTACCATGAATAGCCTTTACTAATCGGTTGTTACAACGTGGGTACCGTTACCACGCGTACCTTTACCATGCATGATGTTGCAACGATTATGCCTTTACCATGCATGCCTTTAAAATGAATTAAGTTATAAAGACATGTATAGTCGGGGCATATGTGTGGTAAGGGCATATGCATTTTAACAGCCACGTTGTAATGTTTACATCCAGTCAGCGTTTACAGTCAGTCAGCGTCTTTACCTCAGAAGACCGGCAAAGTCTTCCACTTTCAAAAAAAGAAAAACAAAACCTGAACGTTGACTAACTGGAACTGGTATGGTCCCGGGGGATTGCACACGAGGGCATGGGGAGTGGGGTTTCAGGGCTGGTACCACAGCAGGTCCAGCTTTAGGGCTCAGGGCTGGGGGTGCATTTATTTTATGACAGGGAGCCGGGGGTAGCGGCAAGAGCCGGTTCTAGGGCTCAGGGCTGGAGCTGTTTTTTTTAAGGGCTGGAGGCCAGGGGGCTTGCACCGGGGTCCTATATTAGGGCTCAGGGATGGGTCAGGTTGGTTTTTTTTAGGGCTGGGGATCAGGGCGTTTGCGCCAGGGGCCTGTTTTAGGGCTCAGGGATAGGACCTAGAAAGGTGGTTTTAAAATTTGAAGAAACATCTTTACCATGCATATACCTATAACATACATGCCATTACAATGAAATTTGTTGTACAGGCATGCGTGGTAAAGGCATAACTGTTGTTACATCATGTGTTGTAAAGGTAACAGTAACAGCGTTAAAACCACCGCGTGGTAAAGGCACGCATGGTATTTGCATGCACGGTTACATCATACATCCATTATATTCTGTATTACCCAAATGAACCGAATCTGAAAGATTGTGGAATGAAATAAAAAATGCAAAAATAGACTGCAATCTGGTATCAAATAAAATGCAGTTCCAGGTGGTCAATAGCTAAAAGGTAACCCGTGAAAAGTAGGGGATACGAGATATTACATCAATGCATGAGCCTTAATATGTGGTATCCCCACAGTAAAATGTGTTGAAAAACTCAAGGAAGTGGGCAGAGAAATACTGTTCTCCCCTAGCCAACATAAGACCATACCAAATTGAATCATGGTAAGTTCTAACCTCAGAAAATATAGGATACCAAATATTATAGCCTGTATGGCCCATTATATTTGGTATCCCCAAAGGAACCAAATGTGAAAGCTTGTGGAAGGAAATCAAAGATGCGAAAAAATATTGCAATCTGCTATCGAATGAAAGGCAACTTCAACTGCCCAATGACAAAAGGGTAACCCGTGAAATTTAGGGGATACAAGATATACAAGATATGCTTGAGCCATGATATTTGGCATCCCCATAGTGAAAATGTTATAGAGCAAAATAAATGGTGCTATTTGGCATAAAATAATGTGTTCGCCCAGCAAACATAAGACCATGTCAAATTGAATCCTAGTAAGTTCGAACCCGAGAAACATAGCAGATAAAAAATATTATACCCCATTTAGGCCATTCTATTCTCATCCCACAAAGGAAGAGAATATAAAAGCTTGTGCAATATTATCAAAATGCAAGATGATATTGTAATTTCCTGTCATATGAAAGGCAATTTCAACTGGTCAATGACTAAAAGGTAACCCACAAAAAGTGAGGGATAAGAGATATTACAGCAAAGCGTGAGTTGTAAAATTTGGTATCCACGTAGTAAACAATGTTGGAAAGCAAAAGGAAGGGTGCTATTTGTCAGAAAAATTGTGTGCTCACCCAACCAACAAAAGACCATGTCAAATTGAATTCTGGTAAGTTCTAACCCAGGAAACATAGGGGATACCAAATTGTTATTGCCCATATGGGCCATTGTATTTGGTATCCCTGCAGGAACCGGATGTGAAACCTTGTGGAATGGTATCAAAAATACGAAAAAAATACTGTAGTCAGCTATCAAATAAAAGGCAACTTCAGTAGTTGATAGCTAGGGTAACCTATGAAATGTGGGGGATATGAAATGTTACAGCTGTGCATAAGCTGTAATATTTGGTATCCACTTAGTAAGAGATGTTAGAAAACTAGAGGAAGGGTGCCAGTTGGCAAAAAATACTGTGTTCACCCATCCAGCATAAGGCTATGTCTAATTCAATAATGGTAAGCTCTAACCCTAGAAACCTAGGGAATACCAAACATTATAGCATATTAGAGGCATTATATTTGGTATCCCCAAAGTTACCAAATGTGAAGGTTTGTGGAATGAGAGCAAAAATGTGAAAAAATACTGTAATCTGCTATTAAATATTAAGTAATTTGAATTTGTCAGTGGCTAAAACGTAACCTTTGAAAAGTAGGGGATACCAGATATTACAATAATGCAGGAAACGTAATATGGGGTATGCCCATAGTAAAAGATGCTGGAAAATAGAAGGAAGGGTGCTATTTGACAGGAAAATACTGTGCTCAGTGAGCCAACAGAATACCATGTCAAATTGAAGCCTTGTAACCTCTAACCTGAGAAACATAGGGGATATCAAATAGTATAGCCCATTTGATGTATTATATTTGGTATCTCCCTAAAAGCATCAGATGTGAAAGCTTGTGGGCTAAAACCAAAAATGTAAAAAGATACTGTAGTCTGCTATCTAATACAAGGCAACCTGCATTGGTCAGTGTGTGAAAGGTAACTCCTAAAAAGTGGGGGATACTAGATATTACAGCAATGCAGTTGCTGTAAGATGTGGTATCCCCATAGTAGAAGATGTTGGAAAATACAGGAAAGGGTGCTATTTGCCAGGAGAATTCTTTGTCTACCAGCCAACAGAATGCCATGTCAAATTGAATACTGGTAAACACTAATCCGAGAAACATAGGGGATACCAAATAATATAACCCATATGAGGCATTATAATTAGTATCCCCCAAAGGAACTGGATGTGAAAACTTGTGAAATTAAATGAAAAATGCAAACCAATACTGTAATCTGCTACCAAATACAAGGCAACTTGGATTGGCCACTTGCTAAAAGGTAACCACTGTAAAGTAGGGGATACCAGATTTTACAGCAATGCAAAAGCCGTAATATGTGGAATCCCCACAGTAAAAGATTTTGGAAAACATAGGGAAGGATTATATTTGGCAGGAAAATACTGTGCCCACCCAGCTAACAAAAGGCCATGTCAAAATGAATCCTGGCAAGCTCTAACCTGAGAAACATAAGGGATACAAAATATTAAATCCCATATGTGGCATTATATATATTATCCACCAAAGGAACTGGATGTAAAAGCTTATGGAATAAAATAAAGAAAAAAAAACTTTAGTCTGCTCTTAAATAAAAAGATACTTGAACTGGCCAGAGTCTAAAGGGTAACCCCTTTAAAAGTAGGAGATACCAGATATTCCAGAAATGCAGGAGTCATAATATGTGGTATCCTCATAGTGAAAGAAGTTGGAAAACACAGGAAAGGGTGCTATTTGGCAGGAAAATACTATGTTCACCCAGCCAACAGAAGGCCATGTCAAACTCATTACTGGTAAGCTCTAACCTGAGAAACATAGGGGATAACAATTATTATAGCTCAAGAGAGGCATTATATTTGGTATTCTCTAAAGGAACCAGATGTGAAAGCTTGTGGAATCAAATCAAAAATGTGAAAAGATACTGTAGTCTTCTATCAAATAAAAGGCAACTTGAGTTGATCAGTGGTTACAAGGTAACCATCGAAATGTAGCGATACTAGCTATCATAGCAGTGCAGGACCCGTATTATGTGGTATTCCCATAGTAAAAGATGTTGTAAAACAAAGAGAAGGGTGCTATTTGGCAGGAACATACTTTGTTAACCCAGCCAACAGAATGCCATGTCAAATGGAATCCTGGTAAGCTCTAACACAAGAAACATAGGGGATAACAAACATTATGGACCTTATGAGGCATTATATTTGGTATCAACCAAAGGAACATGTTGAGAAAGATTGTGGAACAAAATCAGAAATGTGATAAGATACTGTAGTCTGCTATTAAATAAAGGCAACTTGAATTGGTCAGTAGCTAAAAGGTAACCCTTGAAATGTAGGGGATACCAGCTATCATAGCAATGCAGGAGCCATAATACGTAGTATTCCCAAAGTAAAATATGTTATAAAACAAAGGGAAGGGTGCTATTTGCAGAAAAATACTGTGTTCACCCAGATAACAGGAGACCATGTCACATTGAATGCTGGTAATCTCTAACCTGAGTAACATAGGAGGTACCAAATATTATAGCTCATATGAAGTATTATATTTGGTATTCCCCAAAAGAACCGAATGTGAAAGCTTGTGGATTGAAACCAAAAATATGAGAAAATAGAGTAGTCTACTATCAAATAAAAGGCATCTTGAGTAAAATATGTTGGAAAACATAGGGAAGGGTTCTATTTGGCAGGAAATACTGTGTTCACCCAGCCAACAGAAGGCCATGTCACACTTAATACTGGTAATCTCTAACCCGAGACACAGGGGATACTAAATATTATAGCCCATATCAGGCATTATATTTGGTATCCGCTAAAGGAACATGATGAAAAAGCTTGCAGAATGAATTAAAAATGTGAAAAAAATGCTGTAGTCTGCTTTTAAACCAAAGGCAACATGAGCTGATCAATGGCTAAAAGGTAACCCTTGAAAAGAAAGGGATACCACATATTACAGCAATGCAGGAGCCGTAATATGTGGTATACCCAAAGTAAAGATTTATGGAAAAAACAGGGAAGAATGCTATTTGACAGGAAAATACTTTGTCAACCCAGCCAACAGAATGCCATGTCAAATTGAATCCTGGTAAGCTCTAAAGCGAGAAACATAGGGGATAACAAATTGTATAGCCCTTATGGGGCATTATAAGTGGTATCCCTCAAAGGAACCTGATGTGAAAGTTTGTGGGATGAAATAAAAAATGTGAAAAGCTACTGTAGTCTGCTATTAAATAAAAGAAAACTTCAATGGTCAGTAGCTAAAAGGTAACCCTTGAAAAGTAGGGGATACCAGGTATTACAGCAATGCAGGACCCGTAATATGTGGTATCCCCATAGTAGAAAGTGTTGGAAAACAAAGAGAAGGGTGTTATTTGTCAGAATAATACTGTGTTCACCCAGCCAACAGAATGCCATATTAAATTGAATCCTGGTAAGCTCTAACCCGAGAAACTTAGGGATACCAAATATTATAGCCCATATGAGGCATTATGGGCCAGATGTACGACCATTCACTTTTGCGAGTCGCAAATTGCGTCGAATTGCGACTTGCATTTGCTGACTCGCAAAAGTGAATGTACAACAGTGTCTCAGACACTGTTTGCGATTCCCAATGGGGTCGCAAACTGCATGCTTCATTAATATTCATGAAGCAAGCGCAATTTGCATCCCCATTGGGAATGGCTAGCACTCCCAGGGATGGTGGCCTGCTGGGGTCAGCAGACCACCGTGTCTGTGACTGCTTTTTCAATAAAGCAGTTTTTTTTTTAATGTAGCCCATTTTCCTTAAAGGAAAACGGAATGCATTTGGAAAAAAAGTGAAACTTTTCATTTTAATTTTTTAAGGGCAGGCAGTGGTCCCTGGGACCACTGCCTGCTCTTAGGAAATATTTTCGCACACACTAACAAAGGGGAAGGGGTCCCCTGGGGACCCCTTCCTGTTTGCAAATGGTTTACCACCTACTTGAAGTAGGTGGTAAACTGAGAGTGTTTTGTGGTCGCAAAACAATAGTACATGGCATACAGACTCGCTATTAGGAAGGGACACCTCTTTCTAATAGCGAAAGTCGCAAAAGCTATTTTGCAAGTCAGTGACTTGCAAAATAGCATTTGTACATGCCAGGACCCATTTTTTGCAGTCGCAAACGGACTGATCTCCCGTTTGTGAGCGCAAAAATGGGTCGTACATCTGGCCCTATATTTGGTATCCTCCAAAAGAACCAGATGTGAAAGCTGGTGTACTGAAACCAAAACTGTGAAATGATACTGTAATCTGCGATCAAATAAAAGGCAACTTAAGTTTATCAGTGGCTTAAAGGTAACCCTTGAAAAGTAGGGGATGTCAATTATTACAGAAATGCAGAAGTCGTAATATGTGCTATCCCCACAGTAAAAGATTATAGAAAACTCAGGGAAGGGTACTATTCAGGCTTTCTGTTTGTCTCTACTAGTGCAGAAATGATCTGCTGCAATATTAGACAAGTTCCAGGTGATTTATAGCCAGAGCTGACTTTGGCATCAAGTTGAATCGTGCAACCCCCAACTCAGCCTCAGAAGAGAATGGCGCTTCTGTCTGAACCTGCCCGAGCGGAGTTTCGTTTCCGAGAAGTGCCAAAGAGCAGGGGATGCACAATACAAGGGGATACCAGATATTACTCAACACCGGCTCCATAAATCAACATGAATAAAAAGAGAACATAAAACAACATACATCTTACCTGATGAAACATGGGTGAACTAGATGTACGATTCACAGACAGAAAAAACAAGAAGTGATTTTTCCCTTGCCTCCAACTATATGTCCCCAGGTTTACTGAACCTCCTGTGAGGGCCGTATTGGTGTGGGTATTGAAGTAATAGTATTTTTTTATTTTATGCATGAGCCACGAGGTGCTCATGATATAAGGGCTGTAGCGAGGAAGATGGGCGAGGTAGGTAATGTGTTAGAATTGCAGGGACTGAGTGAAATGTTTGCATATGATCCTGGTATTCCCACTTGTGCAATATCACCATATTTCTGTAAATTGTGCCCACAAAAGTACATCAATATATTACCCAGAGGAATTTAAGCATGGAAAAGAAGTTGGCATATGAGAAAATATGCAGATTTCAGGTTCTGTAAACCTGAATCTGGGAAGTATTCCAACCTTTTTAACTCAAAGTAGGGTGATAAAATTGTTCTTGGATAAAACTACAGGATATAGTAGCACATTAACCCATTGAAATTTTACAGCACAGAATTATGATGCTACTTTTAATTTGGGGAAACGACGAAAAATAGAACTCAACCTATAACTTAGCAACGAGAGGTAATTTTCCTACTACCCTACTTATCTATGATAACAAGGACATTTTTTTTTAGAGATTTCTGGATTTCTTCACTTAACCTTATTGTCATCTTACCCAATTTGTGTGGTGTGCTAACAAGCTACTTTCTTTACAAAGTTAAGTACATGTAACTGGTCGGACCTACACTTGCTCACACCTACATTCCTGTTATATTAACACCATTGATTGGGTTAAAAAAGTACTTTTTGAGACAATTTGTATAAAACGCAAATGTTGGTCTCACTTTCTAATTTCTATCACACTAGAACTTCAAGACCAAACATAAGATTCTTAATACTTTCACTGCCAAGGTATTCGCACATCTGTGGGCCAAAACTTTCTTCAAAAAATCAGTGCAAGAGTGTTCCAACACACATAGGTCTAGATATATGACCGTTTTTTGTGGTTGCAAACTGGAAATCGGCCCGTTTGCGTCTGCATAAAAGAGTGTCGGTATGTACAAACGCTATTTTGCGAGTCGGTGACTCATTAGGAAGGAGCGTGCCAAGGGCGTCCCTTCCTAATAGCGAGTCAGAATGGGATGCACCATTGTTTTGCAACCGTATTTGCAGTCGCAAAACACTCAGAGTTTACCACCTACTTCAAGTAGGTGGTAAGCCACTCACAAATGGGAAGGGGTCCCCAAGGGACCACTTCCCCTTTGTGAATGAATGAGAAAATATTTTTTAAGAGCAGGTTCATTTTTCTTTTTTAAATGCATCCCGTTTTCCTATAAGGAAAATGGGCGGCATTAAAAAATAATGCTTTATTGAAAAAGCAGTCACTGACATACTGGTCTACTGACCCCAGCAGTGTGGTCAGCAGTCCACCATCCCTGCACGTACTGGCCATTTCCAGTGGGTTGCAAATTGCTACCAGCCTAATGAATATTGATGAGGCAGGTCATTTGTGACCCCATTGGGAATCGCAAACAGTGTCTGAGACACTGTTGTAGATTTCATTTTGTGAGTGGCAAATTGCGAGTTGCAAAACTTCGCAATTTGGGACTCACAAAATGGAATGGTCGTACATCTGGCCCCTACTCCTTTGGGCTTTATGTGTACCTAATCAAACCATGTGTTTTTAGCACATTCAGTGCTTTAAATTTGTGCAAACCCTGCATCAATAACACACTTCGGCCTGAGCATATGATGAAAAATGTAGAGTAATTTTAATTGTTTCAGAAAATTTGATTAATGATTTTTTGCATTTCTCAAATGGGCAAACATAAATCCTTGACACAAATAAAGGAAATGTTAAACTAAATGTTTGAAGTCTGGTAATACTAAACATGTGTGAATTTTCCTGGGGAATGCAGTTTGCACAATCAATTATGTAATATTAACGCAAATCACAAAATTGCGGTAGAATTACTATTTATGTTGCACTGTTCATGTGATGACAGGAATAAAATGCAGGAATTCATGGAAAGTACAAAAACGATATGTTTTCTAATTCTGTTCAACCTAAGGAAATTATTGGTGCAAGCTGGACCTTCCTTCCCCCTAATGAATGGGCGCTTAATCCTGTTTAACATGAAGTGTGTTACATTTCTAGCAAATTATTTTCCAAAACATGGTAATTACCTCCAATCTCCCACACGGAGAACAATTTTTCTCCCATGGATTGACCCCAACTTGTTCCTCTGGGATTCCTGCAGATGGGGTGCCAAACATACATGAGTTTTCTATGGCTCTAGATAACTACAATCAATAAACTGGGTGCAATGCATTTGGGAAATTTAGAAAACAACTGAAAGTGAAATGCCATTTTGACTATCTGTGTTTTGGTTGTAGGTATCACCCTTGGGCTGCATGGAGATCTACCACAATCATATATTTTCAGCTTCTACACAACATAAGAGATTGCTTGCTGGGTACCAGACAACCCTCATCCTGATTGGCTAATCATGACATTGCACTGAACAAGATGTTTGTAAGATTTTTTCCATTTGTTCTCAAAACATGGAAGTTTCCTTAAACTTCTTCATCTCACAACATATCCCTGATAAGTCTTGGACCAAGTTTGAGTCCTCTGTGTCTTCTGAGTGTGTGATTCTCAGACATTTGTGGATTTTCTATGAGCAGAGATCAAAAAGACACCGGAGGATGTTTTAGATGGGGAATCCATTGGAGATGTCCAAGTCAGCTTCGATCCAGGGGAACTGACCAATTTGGGACATTTATAAGTCGAGAGGCAAAAAGAAATGCATAGTGATGTGACTTGCATGAATTTTAACCTGTTTTATTACCCAGAATTCACTACAAATGTCAAAGTATGAGTTGAAATATGTGACAGGAAACACTAGAAATTCAGGCAAATAGCAAAAGTCATAACATCCAATTTTCTCACACTTCTCATCATAAAAGCAGTAACACATGTTTTGGTACCATTACATGAATTAGGAAATGGCCAAATAGGAGACCATGTGACAACCACATTGACACTATAATTGCTTCACATAGTCACTGATTTCTGTCAATTACAATGGACCCACCAACATATATGTGAACGCCGGGCAGTGGGGGTTTTGCAATTTCTCAAATTCCAGGCCATACCCCCAATGAATATGAGGACATTCTATATTTTAACCAATATTGAACTGTGCAGAGAATTCTTGGTAAGGAAAAGTGATAGCATCCATGCAAGGCTCACCACTCAGGGCTCCTCCAGGTGTCTAGTGTTTAGAAATACCTGATTTGGTAGATTTCCCTCAGTGTAGGATGACCCCCTTGACCAAATACTGTAGCCACCCACATCCCCAAAATCTACATAATTCCAATGTTCTTTCTTGTGCACTCCACTGTCACATTCTTGTCCCTTTGCTAACCCAAGGAATACACTTATGGGTTATTGCTTCAATCAGGAGATGTTAGGGCATTTGCTGTTATCTATTTAATTCCTGTATATTTTTTCTTCCTATTGTAATATCAGTGTTCACAAAAGCACTTTTGTATTTAATAACCATCTTTATATTCACCTGGTATTATGGGTAATCAACACTATGGAGTTGATACAAATTTCTCCTAACCCTAAACTCAGATTCTCAGTTATAATTCAAAAGCTTTATTTCAAATAGCTTTAATTTATCCCCGATTTCTATTAAGTTGATTGTTATCACTTGATACATATTTTTACACAGTAATAAAGTATTGTAAACTAGGGCCTGATTGCTGACTCTGGATATGGTATGCTTTTGAACAAACTTCAAACAACACTACGAATGTATGGGGCAGTAAGAGTCTGTTGGAAGTAATAGTATATAATATTTGAGATTCTGCCTTATGTGGAAAAACGAATGGGTGAAAATATTTGCATTGCATTTTTCCCTACGATGCTATGCTACAGTAAGGAGCAAGAGATTGTTTTTTGTCTTTGCCTACAGGAAGCCACAGCAAACTTCACTCCTTGCTAAGGCACAGATACACATTTTTAATCCCCATCAAAAAGCCAGTCACAGTTGGATTTTTTTCTTAGGTTCAGAACTGGTTAGCATGGTTTAGGAGGAGCTGGAGGCAATATTAGCTGCCTATAGCTCCCCATAACCCCATCCACCAACTAGAACCTTGGATGAAACTGGGAGGGGCTACTGAATCCCTCCAAGGCCCATCCAGTATGTGTGTAATGACCCTAGTGATGCCACTTACACATTAATGAAGCAGTTGTGAAAAGAGTACAGAGCCACCTCATTTGGGGGGTTTCCAGTGCCCATTGACCCTTTTTTGGGGCAGTGGCAAATTTCTTCCCAAAACATACAGGCACTGTAGGAGGTTATCCCATCGGGGGGAAAACATTTATAAGCAAGCAAAGGCCCAAGGACCGCAGAAAAATCATGACTTATGTATATGTCATGACAGCATCCTTGTGACTCCTTTTCATGACATATATGCAAATCATAAGGGTAGCAAATGGGTTGCAGGGCAGTTTCTGATATGAAAGGAACACATTGAAGAGAGCTACATTTTACAATGAATGAATAAGTTTAGGCTCATCTTTAATGCTTTACACAATTTAGCAGTGCTGTAGGCAACACAGAGCACCAATCATTAATGTTATGCAACTGACCAATTCATCAGAATACAGGAAACTTACAAGCACACAAGGTAACACACCAAAGGAGGGCAATAATTGTATCAATGACAACAGGACAAAGTGGAGCAGAGTGTAGGGGCCCGACAGGAGATACAGAGCAAGTCATTCAGCTAAATAAATGTGCCTCAATGCCACAGCAAAGAACACCACCTATTGCTGCTCCAAGTTAGTTTCATTACTAAACATACTTAGACAAGAGGTCCAATATCTAAGACTCGAAACTGCAGTATTCAGGAAATCTGAAACTTCAATGGTAAACATCCTGCCACCACAAATCCTTTTCTCAGGAAAGCTCCGAAAGAGTTCTACTTCCTAGGGTTAGCATGGCTCACAAATATCTTACAGTTAACCAATCCACCCAGAAGCTAATTTTAACAAAGCCAAGAGATGGACGTGTCCCTAGTCTGCAGGAACTGGTACCCGAGAATATCTACCCTGATGGGCCCTTATGGGTCTATTGTGCCTGACATTCTCACAAATGCAATTAAAGCACCAAGTTATAGTCCCATGCCGGATTACACAGCCTTGGATTTTGTTGGCAAAATCGAACAAAAGACAAAACTCCGAGATCCGGGCACAATTCAGTTGAAAGTTATGAATCAAAGTGTATTCCCACCTTAAGATGCGGCAATTAAAAAATGAATTTGCTAAGTGAGGATTTCAGTCTCTTCATCTGCATCATTCCAACACAAATCAGAATTTGCAGAAAGAACACAGTTCTCAAATGGCTGTCTGAGAATAGAAACTAGGTGAGGGAACAATTAAATGGATTGACCTCCAGATGGACAAAAGGTATGAGAAAGTTACCTCAAGCTTAAAGAAATACAATCCTGGTTGCGATGGGCACAACCAGCCTCATTGACTATATGTGAAAATGTGACCAACTCACAAAACCCTACTCATACTTAAGAATAATATTGGGAAATGAAAAGAAAAAACAAGGGGTAGAACGGTAGCCAAATAGCATAACTGGAAAAAGTGCTAATTAAAATCCTGACAGGATACGTTTCCCACCCAGAGCAAAAAACAGTAGAATCTCACCCATAGCTAAGAGCTTTGCAAGTAATTAGCAGCAGCCTAAGCCTGCCTTGAAAAATACAATAGCCTGGAAATCTGCCACTTTTGAAACTATGGCAACCCCTAGGACATGTCAGAACTGACCAGCAGCAGGCCATAAGAAAGTGACAGTCTTAATCTGGAAATGAAAACATCACTCCTTTCATGATACTGGGCTGAGATTTCCAAGAAACCTGGAGATCAGAACCTCATGGAGCTAATAACAAACTATAGAATAATAATCCTAGAGTAAACATGGGCATCTGCACCCTGGACTATTACAGGCTACATCAACTACACCAAACACACCACCCAGCTCACAGGTACAAGAAAAAACAATGATGGTATGCACATCGTCTGCAGGGTTGACATCTGCACAGACATCAGGAATTGGGATAATCACCATGAAAATACCCAAGTAGTCAACATCTTTCTATGATCCAAGACAGTCTTGAGAATTATGAACATCTACACTCATCAAAGAAAGTAGTTAAAATACCTAAATCTCTTTTCTCTGATCAGTGAAGCATTGAGTAAACACCTGACATTCATCTGCTGGGATTTCAGGTGCAATGCAGGCAAATGGGGTAATGAATCCAATCAGTCTAGTGAACTGAAAAAAGTACTAGGTATTTCCTTGCTCAGCAAAAGCTTCCATAAAACAGATGCTCGAAACGATATTGAAAATTATGAAGCCACAATCCGCACATACAATACAAGAGGCACACAAATAGTACTCAATTATTTCTTTTCCAAGCTGAAGACTGATATGTTAACTGCAAGCTTTTATGGAGAATTGAAGGCATACACAACGCATTTTTCTTCAACATCAACGGTATCACACTGAAGGAGATTCTGGAATCTCAACAGTTAATCAGTACATAGGATTTCAACACCAAAGTGAGTCTGAAATGGAACCAGTTTTTAGAAACTAAGCTGCAGGATTGAAATGAAGATCTAGATATTCTCATTTTAATTACAACACTGGGAAATGCAGTCTTATTCCAGGAGATCTCACTAGCTTGTTACCAAAATCTTCTGGTCTCAGTAACTCTGTTTGTATTGGGACAACCAAGTAGAAGCGGACCAAGATCTGTAAAAAACAAATATGTACTTGTTTGATGACTTCTGCAGACACACAAAGGAAGAACTGAAAATGTTAATCCACTGAAAGGCACCTGGGTTCACTTCCAAGCATGAGCACAAGTACGAGCATGAGCAGGCCGAGGCTGAGGCTGAATTCGGAGTTGGCGAGTCCGGTGTCCGGTGTATGGTGCGCCGGTGTCCCGGATTGATGCGGTTGACAATCCAGAGCATACAGGGGCCGACAACACCAAGCAGATAACATCAGGTGGGGGCAACGTGTTTACAGAATGCGGAGGTCAGCAGCTGAGCAGCGAGCGCAGCCGCCATTAGGCGCGGCCACAGAGTGAGAGCCCTGCGAGACCTGCAGAAGCCGCCCAACTAGGTTGGGTGCGGCTTGCGGCTCGCTAGAGTGCCCTGCTCCTGCCCACTTCATTTGGCCTCCCGGTCCCCTCGTCTTTCCTCACCACTCGCCCTTTTCTCTGCCTTTGTCCCCCCCAGCCGCCTCACGCCACCTCCCTTACTCTAACGCCATCGACACGGACAAGCTTTCACTTACTGAGCTCTACTGGGCCATCAGCATAAGTGGCAGTAGCGCGCTACCAGCGGGGGGCGTCAGAAGTAAGAAGACAGCCGTAACCAGGTCTGCTGAGGGCAGGGTGGAGCATGGGAGCGTGAAAGTGTGCACGGCTCTCTATCCGCCGTTTTCTGCCCTCTGCCCGCCGTCCAACACGCCTTACACGCTTCAGTGAAATCTGTAGTGTTGGTACTGGACCCCCCCACCAGAACCAGAACCAGAACTAGAAACCGAATCTGCTGTCTGCCCAGAGAGAGAGTAAGAAGGTAAGTGAGCAGTGCGGTAGCAGCAGCAGCTAGAGCATCAAGAGCAGCACTGGAGCCAGGTCAAACTGAAGTCAATCTGAAGTCAATCTGAAGAAGTCAGTCTGAAGAACTAAAACAGAGCTGAATTGAATTGAACTGAAGAGTAGTCTTCCCATCGGTAGCCAAAAACGCGTTTGGAAAGTCCCCCAACGCAAAGTGAGGAGTGAGAAAGTAGGGGAGCTCCGGAGGTCTTGGAGTACTTCCATCATGAGGTCTGGTAGGAAAAGGGGTCAGTCCGTGGTCCCTGTGCGTAAAGCCAAACAAGATGGAAAGACAAAACCAAGTACTACAAATTTGGATACGCCCTCAGAGGAAGCAGAGGCCCCCTGTGGCTCCTCTGGCCTAGCACAGCAGCGACCTGGAGGTCACCCACTACACCTCTACCAACCGAAAATCTCCTCGAAATTTCAATTCCTAAAGGACCCAGAATCGTCCATATTTTCCTCCAGTGGCAAAATTCAGGGCCTTCAAGATCCTCTACTCCCCTTACAACAATCCATTACACCAGTTATGGTACAAGCCATAGAGGGAACTCCAGCGGTCCAACTTATGGTCTCCCCACAAACATTAGACAAAACTTCTGAATGCAACAAAAACAAATCCACTGACCTACAAGCGGGGGAAGCCGAAACGAGAGCAGAGGTGCATTCCATCTGCGCATCTTTGCCATCCTTGCCAATCTGCACCCTCATTTGCACTGCCACAACCGCTACAATCAATCCAAATATGCAGAATGAAGTGCAATTATTACAAGTGACAACGACAAAAGATGGCAAGGGCACAAATTTAGGGCAAGATGAGATAAGCAGATCCCAATTGAATTGCTCTCCCAAACACCTGCCCAAGATCCAGCCTCAAAAAGACTACCAAAAATCTCCTCACGATCTGCTAATACATCCTGAGGCCATCAAGCTTGCAAAGGCCCTTTTGTCTCCAGAAGTGGAATTGAGGGGCAGGACTGAAAACCCCAAAGAGACCTCCGAAATCTCGCTGGATTCTAGGGGAGGTGGGCAGGATGCCCTCTCTTACCTAGGATCACAGGAGTGGGCGGACTTAGTTGCATCCTATGCCTTGGATACTCCAGAAAAACAGCCTCAGCTTACAGTTGGAACTCGCACTAATCTAGGCGCTAAACAAGGCAGCGATCAGGAAGCAGCGAATAACAATCCAACCTCACGCCAAAGCCCCCCTATTTCTACCTCAGGCTCATCATTTCAAGCCGGGAAGCAGGCACAGAACACATGGGATATCCTATGAAACACAATGCAACGAACCGTTGACGTGTTAACCTATCAGTCAGACAAAATGGACCTGCAACTGACATTGCTAGACACTCTGGCTCTTTTTGTGGGGGGCGATAGATGAGAAACTGGGTCAACTAAACCTCCTAATTAGCAGAGCCCAGCAAGAAGCCAAACTGAATTGCAGCTGTGGTCCTATCATCGACAAACTATCGTCGCTTCCCTCAATCGTATCCACTCTTATAGAGGGCCAGGGAAAGGGCCCAAATCAAGAGAAAACAATGGTTAATTCAAATAAAGTAGCGCCCAACGGGCTATCAAAAAGGGATCCCGTTGTTCAAAACCCTGTTGCCTAGCCCATCTGAGTCGTCAAGAGGGCAGTCCGATCCTCGGGACCCCTCCATCACCCAAGGAGCAAACTTTAACTCAGAATGCAAAGCGACGACGTCAACTTAGGAGAAAAGGTCGTAACAAAATAACGTCCCCGAGCCTTACAAAAGTTTATCCTCTTTTTGCTACAAAAATATAAGAGCTGTTAGTTCCCGTGCAAGTTATTTCAGCACATGCCCCAGCAGTTGACGGAAGAACCAACCAGCCAAAGGAAATCCACTCTAAGGAAGATAAGGATGCGGCACAAGTGCCAACATTATCCCCGGGGGCAGTCTTGTCATCACCGAGCAGCCAAATTGACACCCAAGGCAACAGAAAAACAAAAGTCGGACAGAAACAGGATGATAGCACAACCAGCTGCCCATCACAATCAACTGAGGAAAGGGAGCCTCTTCTCATGTATGGTTCAAAACAGGCATTGGTTTCCACCTCAGACCTACTTTTACCGCCCCCACAGGGTGCCAATTACAAAACACCAACCATGCTAAATGAGCCTCCAATCTACAGGATTACTCAGGCCCCTACTCTGGCATCAGGAGTAGTGAATCGAAAAAAGGATAACACCAGCAAAGCCTATAATGAAGCGCCGGGAGCCCTTCATGAGCCGACGACAACAACAATCGGGCACCCGGGCCCCTCTGCAAAGCGAAATCTAAATAAAAACATAGATTGTGGCTTAGAAGCATCTACAGGCCCTAGGCGTCAAGAACCCCTAATTCCCGATAACCTCAGTGGGCCAACTCAGCAGCCCATTAAGTTAGTCGGAGAAAACCACTTGGGGTTAAACTTTGCAACAGCCCCTTCAGTCAATCAAACAAGGAACTCTGCTATTACCCTCTTTACGCCAGATTATGACTCTAAAGGTCCTTTCGACATCCTGAATAGAGGGAATATGCTCCAACTACTAGGTGCAATACCAACACTAAAAGGCATCAGCTCAACGGACCTTTTCTCAATAGAATTCATAAAGTCTGACAAAGCTCAAGGCAGGGAATCCACCAAAGCCACCTGGAGGTCTATTCAAATCGCAAATAAAGTTCTGGAAGAACAGGAAACCTTTAAAGCTTGGGGGATACAATCCTCTGTGTATTACAACATAGGATATCCGCTCCCCTTGCTTGCTAGAACACGAGAAGGAAAGTTCTGAAACAGAGACAAAACATTGTCTGTACTCAGGGGAGCTCGAGGACGGTCACCCCAAACTGAACAGGCGTCGAACCCACAAATGAACGCAATAGACAATAATCCCGCAGCTTCGGATCAACTTCGGATTACTAGAACCATCAACACATTCAGCCACCAACAATGACAGAGCAACTCAACGAGGAATCGTGGAAATCCTGACAAATTACCTCTGAGGCTATGGTCATGGAATATTAATGGGCTGAACAACAAGGCTGCAGATGCCAAACTTCTTGATTACTTAAAATCTTTTGACATCATTTTCCTGCAGGAAAAATGGCTAGAGGAGCCATTGCAAATAGAAGGGTACACTTGCTTCCATACTCCTGCCCTAAGGAAATGCAAATACGGCCGTCTGTCAGGCGGTCTAGCTACCTATATTAAAATAACAAAAATCCATAGTGCGCAGGAATCACCTTCTCTCCTCCCAGCTGTAAACACTATAAAGGCTCAACTAAACCTCAGAGGCAAAAAGGAGGAGGTGCTATTGATCAAAAACTTTAATCGAATACCTGTTTCAACTAATGAGTTTGCATACCACACTGAACCTCATTCTGTCTGGTGACTTTAATCAACAAATCCTAGGCATCACCCCAAATGAATATATTCAAGCCCAGTCTTTTCATTGGAATATTCCAACTCAAACTCAAAGCAACTACGGAAGAACCTCTAAGAGCAGTTTTGAGCTGCTAGAAGATCTGGAGCACATTGACCTAAGGGTGCTAAACGGAAGATTTGTCGACGACTCCGCCGGCCGCTTCATTTCACACGGGACACGTGACCTCTACAATTGACTATACCTTAGTGTCTCTCTCATTTTTCCAACACATAATAGGCTTTTGCTTAGGAGATGAAGGGGACAGTGATCATCAGCCCCAGGAAGTCTTAATCCAAGCACACCCAGATAAATCGATCCCAAACCCAGCAGGTACGCACGCATGCATACCATAAATCTAAAAAGAATTCAATCATTTATAGCAAACTCTAGGGAGGTGCTTTTAGCAGCGAAACAACAGCTAAATGAGCTTAACTATCACACTGGAAATCCTACCCGTACATGGGAAACCTTCACGGCTTTGTTTGCGAACTCTTACTCAACTGTAGTTCGACACTTTCCGTCCAATGACCGAATGGCTGCAGGGAAGGCCACGAGTGCACAGAGGTCCACCTTGAAACGCCTCAAAAAATCTATGAATAAATTATTGAGATCTGTGAAGCTACACCCGGGGGACAAGGACCTATATCAACAGCTCTGCAACAGTAAGGCCGAACTTAGGAAGCTTAAGTGGGACATTAACAGGTCCAATGAAAATGAATTCTGGGCTAAACTCCATCAAGATTCTAAAGGAAATAATAGTGCTCGATTTTGGTCAACGATAAATAAAATTTTACAACTAGCACATGGCGATCTAATATCGCATATTACAGAAAACACATGGACATCCTTTTTAGAATCTCACTTTAACCAACAGGTATCCGGACAGCATGCACCCAAGGACAACCAGCCTGCTCTTTCAACTCTGACGACTGATGTGGTCGAGGCTAATGAAATCGATGCTGCCATGATCAGGGAACAAATCTCCAAAGGGAGGAAAGAAGGAGCACCCGGGCCAAACGGGATTCCACCAGCTTTTTTCAAACAAGATCCAGAATACTGGTCAGAAACTCTGGCTCCTCTATTCAGCTCTGTCAGACAGTTTGGGTGCTTGCCCGCATCATGGAAGGGCTCCATTATTTCACCAATTTATAAAGCTGTAGACAAAACCCTACAAAAAAACTACCGCTTGATTGCACTGCTAGATGTAGAGGCTAAATACTTTGCGGGTAATCTACTAACAGAGCTGCACGAATGGGCAACAGAGCAAAACATAATTCCTCCTTGGCAAACAGGGTTCTGCAGAGAGACTGGTACAACAACCAACCTATTAACAATGTCATTACTTATTGATAAGGCAAAATTAACCAAACAAACTCTTCATTTCTGCTTTGTGGATTTCAAGGCAGCGTTCGACAAGTCAACCGAGCGAACCTATGGAGGAAACTGGCTCTCTGGGGGATACCTTCATCTCTTTTGAATATTCTGATACAATTACACTCCAACACGTGGATACAGGTTAAGCTAGGTAACGGCTCCCACCTTTCGAGGCGCATACTAACAACCAAAGGTCTCAAACAGGGTTGTGTGCTCGCACCAACTCTTTTTAACCTTTACTCAGCAGATATGACATCAGCCCTTAGTGCCTGCAATGCGCATGCCCCTCGATTAGGGGGGAAAGCCATCTCCAGTATGTCTTATGCGGATGATGTTGTTTTAGCAAGCCACACTCAAGTAGGTCTACAACGGCTACTTAATACATTGCACGGATATGCAGCCGAAAATTGCCTGGAAGTTAACACCAACAAAACTAAAACCCTGACAATCAATGGGAAAAAACGGTCAAAATTTTTGTCTCTGGGAAAAACTCCAATTGCGAATTCTGCTGAGTATAAATACTTAGGTGTCATAATTGATAAGGGTGGTCAATTCGCGAAACAAACAGCTTGAGGCCATTAAGAGGAAAGGGATGGTGATAGCGACAACGCTAAGGCAACTTAAAGCAAAATTGACTGGACCAATTTTTTCACCATTGCTTCATGTTGCGCAAGCAAAAATTCCACCGTCAACCACTTACGGCAGCGAAGCGCTGAGAGGCTGGGACGCTATACTGCTAGATAACACCTTGGCAAAAGCATACAGAGTTATGCTAAACCTCCCGCCATACACCTCACCAGCACAGATTCGACTCGAGTTTGGATTAACGAAGCAACTCCTCGCAAGGCGAGGCTCGTACATCAAGTGCTGGCATAAAATCAAGAATTCGTCCAGGAATACACTGAACTACCAGCTCTGGCAGGAATTGTGCAGCACATCTACCTCACCGGCCAAAGCCTACCTGGAGGAATCACTGGCCATCACCAGATTAGCCGATTTATGGGAAACTCCAACAACGCACTTGCACTTTAAGCACATTGTATATAAGGTTATTAAGAAACTTTCTCTCACAGAAGATAAAGCTGCCTTTGCACACAGGAGCCATGCATGGATGACTCTGAGCAGCTACAAATCATTTGGACCGCAGGCATACTTCGAACTGGGGTACTCCAGGAAGTCAAAAGAATCTTTTTTAAAACACAGGTTAGGAATCCTCCCAGCCATACCACATCTTCCACCGTGGCTGAGAGAGAATTGCGGGAAATTATTCAGGCTATGCGGGGTCGGAACTGAGGACATTGAACATCTAATATGTTCCTGCATCAAGCTAAAGGAGGAAAGGGCAGGCCTCCTAAAAATCCACTTTAATGAACGAGGCATACGTACCCGGAGACAAGCAGTACTTGCCTGCTTTAATCCAAAGGACCCGCAATTAAATGGGAAGCTAGTCAAATTCCTGCTATTAGTAGCGTCTAAGCAAGGCCCAGTGGCACCCTGTGGGAGCGTAAAAACAACGTAAAAACAAATAAAAAAACTTTACTCCCTCACAACTGTAACCTGTGAATAGGCTCCAGAGGCTTAGAGCATAATGTAAACATTGGGAACTCTGCATTTTCGAAACATTTCTGTAATTTTTAATACATAAGACTTTTAATAGAGTACTGATTGAAGAGGTTAATTAACCAAAACATGTTTTATCAGAGTGTATTTTTGTAATGGTTTTAATTAATCAAAAACAATAAATTTTTTACTTACTTACTTACAAAGGCACCAGTGGAGGCCATCTAAGCAGTCAAGAAAGACACAAAACCCTATTAAGATGAAAAAGAGGAGGTAACTCAAAAGAGCTAGAATGACATGGAGCAGACAGCAAAAAAAATGATTCCCAAAATGTCTGGAACAAAATTGGTGAAGGACTTGATTGTTGCCAGAAGGAACATCCTGGAGTCTAACATTTTTGAAGGAAGCTAGATAAGCCATTTTAAAACCATCTTCAGTCAAGAAAACTCTATAACCCATGGGCTGCCAGGTAAAATACTCGAGCCGTCCTGCTGTCCAAAACAACCAACTGGTGAAGCCCAAAGTGTTAATAGAGGCCACTATGAAGCAATATTAAAGAAGACAAAAGGTGGAGCCCAAATATGACCCCCCCCGAGTTAAACTCGCTCCAGAATGGTGAACAAAAAGCTCGCTCATCCATGGGAAATTGCCCTACATACTGACTCAACAGTATTACCATTGCCCTTTTGGAGAAGAACTCAAAGAAAGATCCTGAAATACAAAAGTACTGCTCAAGGCTATAGTAGACAGGCTAGATAAAGAAAATATACAATGCCCGGTTCAAAGTGGCTTCAGAGAAGGTCTCTCAACAGTTTAGCAAGTTTTTGATTTCTATTTATTATACATACATGCAGCTCATCAAAGAAGATACCAGTCTACATTACATCTGTGGACTTCACCTCGGCTTTCAACCTCATTCCAATGCAAAAGTTGTTGGGTAAGCTCTCACTGTTGGCCATTGAGCCAGCCCTTGTTTCACTTGTAAAAATTGCTTCAATTTAGCATGATTCACAAGTAAAGTTGAGTCAAAATGGCTGCTTGGGCAAACAGCTCACCATTAAGTGCAGGGTTAGACAGGGCTGCCTCATAGTCCCATTACTGTTCTCCCATTATAATCCTGGAAAACCCTTCTTTCGTTTCCCACAGGATTTTGCACGATTGTCATGGAATGTGACATCAGCTTCAAATCCATTCTAAACAGATACCACATGTCACCTATCAAATACAGCTAAAGAAACTGAAATATAACAGAAAAAACGTTCTACATAAAGCATGGGAGGAACATTTCACCATAAAGAATAGAACGCCACAGACTCAGAGAAGAAAGAAAAATTAATATGGTGAATCCTGGCACACAACAAACCAAGCTTTTTTCTCTTGATGAGCTAGGTATTTGCCACAACTGTATGGAAACCCTTCCTAAAACTGCACCTAGAAGACAAGAGCAGAGCATTGAAAAACTTTAAACCAGCCGGCCTCTCAAGTCTGTTTGTTCTTTCTTAAAATCTCAAACTATACCTGAAGATCTGGACTAACTTCCCAGATAGACAAAGAACCTGGCAGTCTCTGACAAATGTTTCAGTTTCTAAATAGAAGCTTTATCCCATCTGATAAACTTCCCTTATTACAAAGCGATCAGAGGAATTTATATCAAATATACCGCCTCCAGAGAGCAGTTAGAGAAGACTGATGAGGAAACCTTTCTTACCTAATACCAATCCATCATTGGCCAATACATGGTCAAAATATGGAATAGAAAAGAACGAGAAATAAAGACAGATGCTAATACTGAAGTCATGGCTGAATCAGCATAAAATCCAAAAAGCTTTACCTATAAGAACTTCTGAAATGAGATTTTTCAGATTCATAGTTGTTTTCCTTGTTTTCCTCTCTTACTCCTTTTTAAGAAGGATCCCGAAAAAACTATGGAATGAACATTTTATCCTCACTGTTTTCTTTTCCCTTTCAATACACTAGGGGGACGATTCCGATCTCGGCCGGTAGTGCTCCGAATCGGATTCGGATTTACCGGATCCGATTCGGAGCCCTGTTTCCCGACCGAATCGTACGTGGGTCCGGCCGAGCGAGTACGAGGCAAGCTCCCGCAAAATATCCGACCGACTCGTACGCGGCTTCAACACTCTCCGACTGACTCGCACGGACACGACTCGCACCGCGCTATGGAGACGTGTCCCGGCCGGGTGGGCACGATGCGGCGCCGCAAGCAGTCCGACCGACTCGCGCCGTCCGGCTCGAAAGAGCTGTCGGAGCCGGACTTTGGGGTCCGCGTCGGACCTCCCTGTACGCGTAGGCGCGCAAGTCGCACACAGGGGGACCCATGGGTCCCCCCTACCTGTGCATGTACGCCGCGATGCGCATGGACACGTACCCACTGTAGGGGGCGCCCTTGTTCGCCTCGCACCCATTGAGTAAATGGGAGCCCGCGTACACGTACGACCGGCTCCCATTGACTTCAATGGGAGTCCGACCGAATCGAGTCCGATAGCATGCGAATGCATCGTACTCGTCCGGTCGGACTGCTAGGGTCCGATTCGGTCGGAATTCTCTCCGGGTCCGGCTCGGTCGGAGAGATTTCCGGCCGGAATCGGAATCGGCCCCTAGGTCTTGTTATTTAAAATACATTTGAAAAAGGCAGTCTAGCTGAATGCAATTTAATGACTCAAATTTGACAGCCCACAGCAGGTGTTTTTCTTAGGAGCAAAATAGCTTTCAGGTTTGAACCTTTCAGAATGGAACTAACTTAAACAGACTTAAATGGTGTAGGCTTTAGACAGTATGGCTACTTTCATCTTACAGGTCTTATCTCAGACAGTATAACTATATCTTATAGGGTCAGACCTTCCAAGGGAAAGCTGTAAGTAAAGTGATACAGAAATTCATGATTTGACAATAAGCAGCAGATCTATTCTCCATCTAGACTGCTTTTATCGGTTAAGGCCACAGACAGCAGGACTATTTCCCAGTTTAAACATAAAGAGCCTGTATCACAAAGGGACATGCGAGTCGTAAAGTTAGAAGTAGGGAGTCTCCACACTCAGGGCGGAGTCTCCATACTTGTGGCGGGTTCTCCGCACTCTGGGTGGAATCTTCGCATGGGCGCACTGCAGAGAGTGCACAGTGCAGAGATTCAGCCACAAGTGCGGAGACTCCACCCGAGTGTTTAGACTCTCAGCTCTTAACTTTATGAGTCATAAGTCCCTTTCTGAACCCAGACCATAGGATCTAGACAGCATAATTCAAGCTTCAATTACTTTATGCTGCACAGACATAAACATTTTATGTCAACACCAGACTTTGGGCAGAATATCGAAAGAAATATATCCTGATACAAAAATATTGTGTCAAGAATATCAGCACATCAAAAATATTGTTGACAGGAATATGGAAGGTAAAAATATCTTTTTCAGTTTTGTTTTTCATATTGTTGTAAAAAATATTGATGCAGTAAATATTGTTGTATGTAATTTCATTTGCAAGTATTAATTAGTTTGTAATTTATTGCACTGCGTTTTATTGTTTCTCTATTTTTATATTTTTGTTTTTAGTAAGGTATGTTTTTAGTAATGAAAATGTTGAAATTTGTATATTTAGATGTTTTTGTTTATATATGTAATTGTTCAATCCTTTTTTTAGTAGTGCGAATTGGGTTTTTAAGGGATAATGGTGGGGAGATTTTTTTAAATGTATATTTTGAATTAAAAGGTATGTTATTCATTTTGAAAACATGCAAATTAATAATATTGATTTTTACACTTATTTTGTAATATTAATACTTTGGTAAACACACCCATGTATATATATATATATATATTCACTTAAAAATCATAGGTTTCAGGCACGTTATAGTTAGAAATTAGCATTTAAAAACCTTTGAAATTCACTGAAAAAACCATAGGTTTCAGACACGTTATAGTTAGAAATTAGCATTTAAAAAACCTTTGAAATTCACTGAAAAAACCATAGGTTTTAGGGACAGTTCTAGTTAGTTGGACATTTCACTCGTACAAAACCATAGAAATTCCCCGTTATAGTTAGTTCAGCTAACTATAACTCGCGCTCCCGCAATGCACTGCTGATGACGTCACATATTACATCACTCATGACATGGTCAGTGACATCACTGATGACATCACTGATGACATCTCAAATGACATCACTGATGACATCACTGATGACATCATCCAGTGACTGTGTGTTTCTGTAAAGTTTAAATATGTTTAATATATATAGGGAAAGGCGTATTGAAGAATGAGTGGGTGTCTAAGTGTCTGAATGGATGATTTAGTACGTGAGTGACTGACTCTACAAGTGAGTGATTAAATGTATCTTACTGAATGCATGGGTTAGTGACTAAACTGTGTGAATGTCTGTATCCGTCTGTCTGTTGGTTTGTAAGCGGCTGCATGGCTTTCTGAATAGCTACATGAGTGTCTACATGGGTTATTGATTGATTGTCTGAGTATCTGTATGGGTGCCTGAGTGTTTGTGTGGGTGGGGTGTGTGTGACTCTGTACATAGATGTGGAGTTGGTGATTCACTGGGTGCGTGGTTTCAAGAGTGCATCTTTGATGGACTGTATGGGTGGGTGAGTATGTGTATGGGTGTGTTAGTGATTGAATGTATATCTCAGTGGTACATGTGTGAGTAACTACATATTTGAAAGGCAGTATATATGTGTGTTGGAGTATATAAATGGCTATAAGTAAGAGTGTGTGATTGTGAGAGTGGCTGTATGGATGAGTGTGTACTTGTATCAGTGATTGTATAAGAGCGTAAGAATGTGCTAGTATTTGTATGAGTAAGTGAGCTGGTGTGTGTATAACTGTATAGGTGAGTAAATGGGTGTGTGATTAAGTTTTTTGCATGACTGACTAGGTGTGTGAGTACCTCTATGGATGAGTGGCGGTGTGTGAGTGTTTATATAGGTGTATGAGTGCATATGATAGTCCTGTACTGAGTGACTAAGTATGAGTGACTGTACGGGTGAGTGAGTGGATGTGTGTGTAGACCTAAGAATCAGTGAGTGGGTATGTAGTTTTTGGTGTTGGAGTGTCTATGGTTTTGAGAATGGCAGTCTGTAATTTAGAGTGGGTGTATCAAAAGTTATATTAGGGTGTGAGAAGATGCATGAAATTATCACATGGATGATGTCATCAGTGATGTCATTTGAGATGTCATCAGTGATGTCATCAGTGATGTCACTGACCATGTCATGAGTGATGTAATATGTGACGTCATCAGCAGTGCATTGCGGGGCGCGAGTTATAGTTAGCTGAACTAACTATAACGGGGGAATTTCTATGGTTTTGTACGAGTGAAATGTCCAACTAACTAGAACTGTCCCTAAAACCTATGGTTTTTTCAGTGAATTTCAAAGGTTTTTTAAATGCTAATTTCTAACTATAACGTGTCTGAAACCTATGGTTTTTTCAGTGAATTTCAAAGGTTTTTTAAATGCTAATTTCTAACTATAACGTGCCTGAAACCTATGATTTTTTAAGTGAATTTCAAAGGTTTTTTTAAATGCTAGTTTCTAACTATGCCTACAGAGGTAGGACATGTGAAGAAAGAAGAAAAAAAGCACAGAAAGAAGCAAAAGATGTGCAGAAAGAACCAACAGAGGAGCAGAAAGAGGCCTTGTTGCAAAATCATCCTGTGCCCACAACTTTGTCAGACGGGTACTGGTGGTAACTGACTCTGACTAACCAGAGCCAGTGCTATGCTAAAAGACACTTAGAATACAGTGAAAACACCTACATACACTAGGGAACACTATGCGTTGGGGTACCCCTGTGATTAGCATGACCTCCTCTGCAAGTCCCTAGTACATAATAGGGCAGGGGGATTAAAACTACCTCTTAAAACGCGCTACAGGGCGCGTTTGCACAGTGGTGAAGGGAGGGGGGGCCTGAGGTGACATGTGTGCAAACGCACCCCGTGGCGCGTTTTAAGTTGCGGGATTAAGTCCCCTTGAATTCTGAGGGTCCCTGGGGCCCAACCAGCCCCCCAGGTACCTACAGTTAGGACCACAGAGCTGAGTTGCAGAGAGGCGTTCCGAGGCCACGCACCTTTTTTCACCTCTCTGCAACGCAACTCTGTTGTGCTTACTGAAGGTACCTGGTGGGCTAGTTGGCCACCAGGGTCCCTCAGGATTCAAAGGGAATTAATTCCCCAACTTAAAACGCACCACAGGGCGTGTTTGCGCACATGCCACCTGAGGCCCCGCCCCCTCCCTTCACCACTGTGCAAACGCGCTCCGTGGTGCGTTTTAAGTTGGGGGATTAGGTCACCTTGAATCCTGAGGGTCCCTGGGGCCCAACTAGCCCACTAGGTACTTCCAGTAAGCACCACAGGCCTGCGTTGCAACGCCTGTAACAAATTGTGCAGTTGTGTTTAGGTAGTGAAGAGGGTCGTGCTGGGGGTTGTGTTTTAGGGTTTAGGGTAGTGCAGTGGTGTTTGTGTAGTGTAGGGGGTCATGCTGGGGGTAGATTTAGGGTTTAGGGTAGTGCAGTGGTGTTTGGGTAGTGTAGGGAGTCGTGCTGGGGGAGTGTTTTAGGGTTTAGGGTAGTGCAGTGGTGTTTGGGTAGTGTAGGGGGTCGTGCTGGGGGTAGTGATTTAGGGTAGTGCAGTGGTGTTTGGGTAGTGTAGGGGTACTGCTGGGGGTAGTGTTTTAGGGTTTAGGTTAGTGCTGTGGTGTTTGGGTAGTGTAGGGTACTGCTGGGGGTAGTGTTTTAGGTTTAGGGTAGTGCAGTGGTGTTTGTGTAGTGTAGGGGTAGTGTTTTAGGTTTAGGTAGTGCAGTGGTGTTTGTGTAGTGTAGGAGGTCGTGTTTTAGGGTTTAGGGTAGTGCAGTGGTCTTTGGGTAGTGTAGGGAGTCATGCGGGGGTAGTGTTTTAGGGTTTAGGGTAGTGTAGGGGGTCATGCGGGGGGTAGTGTTTTAGGGATTAGGGTAGTGCATTGGTGTTTGGGTAGTGTAGGGGTCATGCGGGGGGTAGTGTTTTAGCGTTTAGGGCAGTGCAGTGGTGTTTGGGTAGTGTAGGGGTCGTGCTGGGGGAGTGTTTTAGGGTTTAGGGCAGTGCAGTGGTGTTCGGGTAGTGTAGGGGGTCGTGCTGGGGGGAGTGTTTTAGGGTTTAGGGCAGTGCAGTGGTGTTCGGGTAGTGTAGGGGTCGTGCTGGGGGAGTGTTTGTGGGTTTAGGGCAGTGCAGTCGTGTTCGGGTAGTGTAGGGGTTGTGCTGGGGGTAGTATTTTAGGGTTTAGGGTAGTGCAGTGGTGTTCGGGTAGTGTAGGGGGTCGTGCTGGGGGTAGTGTTCTAGGGTTTAGGGCAGTGCAGTGGTGTTTGGGCAGTGTAGGGGTAATGCTGGGGGTGGTGTTTTAGGGTTTAGGGCAGTGCAGTGGTGTTCGGGCAGTGTAGGGGGTCATGCTGGGGGTGGTGTTTCAGGGTTTAGGGCAGTGCAGTGGTGTTCGGGCAGTGTAGGGGGTGGTATTTCAGGGTTTAGGGCAGAGCAGTGGTGTTCGGGCAGTGTAGGGGGTCGTGCAGGGGGTGGTGTTTCAGGGTTTAGGGCAGTGGTGTTCGGGCAGTGTAGGGGGTCGTGCTGGGGGTGGTGTTTCAGGGTTTGGGGCAGTGCAGTGGTGTTCGAGCAGTAAAGGGGGTCGTGCTGGGGTGGTATTTCAGGGTTTAGGGCAGTGCAGTGGTGTTCGGGCAGTGTAGGGGGCGGTACAGGGGTGGTGTTTCAGGGTTTAGGGCAGTGCAGTGGTGTTCGGGCAGTGTAGGGGGTGCTGCAGGGGGTGGTGTTTCAGGGTTTAGGGCAGTGCAGTGGTGTTCGGGCAGTGTAGGGGGTCATGCAGGGGGTGGTGTTTCAGAGTTCAGGGCAGTGCAGTGGTGTTCGGGCAGTGTAGGGGGTCGTGCTGGGGCTGGTGTTTTAGGGTTTAGGTCAGTACAGTGGTGTTCGGGCAGTGTAGGGGGTCGTGCTGGGGCTGGTGTTTCAGGGTTTAGGGCAGTGCAGTGGTGTTCGGGCAGTGTAGGGGGTTGTGCTGGGGCTGGTGTTTCAGGGTTTAGGGCAGTGCAGTGGTGTTTGGGCAGTGTAGGTGGTCGTGCTGGGGCTGGTGTTTCAGGGTTTAGTGCAGTGCAGTGGTGTTCGGGCAGTGTAGGGGGTCATGCTGGGGCTGGTGTTTCAGGGTTTAGGGCAGTGCAGTGGTGTTCGGGCAGTGTAGGGGGTCTTGCTGGGGCTGGTGTTTCAGAGTCTAGGGCAGTGCAGTGGTGTTCGGGCAGTGTAGGGGTCTTGCTGGGGCTGGTGTTTCAGGGTTTAGGGCAGTGCTGTGGTGTTCGGGCAGTGTAGGGGGTCGTGCTGGGGGTGGTGTTTCAGGGTTTAGGGCAGTACAGTGGTGTTTGGGCAGTGTAGGGGGTCATGCTGGGGCTAGTGTTTCAGGATTTAGGGCAGTGCAATGGTGTTCAGGCAGTGTAGGGGGTTTTGCTGGAGGTGGTGTTTCAGGGTTTAGGGCAGTGCAGTGGTGTTCATGCAGTGTAGGGGGTGGTGTTTCAGGGTTTAGGGCAGTGGTGTTCAGGCAGTGTAGGGGGTCTTGCTGGGGTTGATGTTTCAGGGTTTAGGGCAGTGCAGTGGTGTTCGGGCAGTGTAGGGGGTCGTGTTTCAGGGTTTAGGGCAGTGCAGTGGTGTTCCGGCATTGTAGGAGGTCGTGCAGGGGGTGGTGTTTCAGGGTTTAGGGCAGTGCAGTGGTGTTCGGGCAGTGTAGGGGGTCGTGCTGGGGGTGGTGTTTCAGGGTTTAGGGCAGTGCAGTAGTGTTCGGGCAGTGTAGGGTGTCGTGCTGAGGGGTGGTGTTTCAGGGTTTAGGGCAGTGCAGTGGTGTTCGGGCAGTGTAGGGGGTCGTGCAGGGGTGGATTTTCAGGGTTTAGGGCAGTGCAGTGGTGTTTGGGCAGTGTAGGGGTCGTGCAGGGGGTGGTGTTTCAGAGTTTAGGGCAGTGCAGTGGTGTTCGGCCAGTGTAGGTGGTCTTGCTGGGGGTGGTGTTTCAGGCTTTAGTGCAGTGGTGTTCGGGCAGTGTAGGGGGTCTTGCTGGGGTGGTGTTTCAGGGTTTTGGGCAGTGCAGTGGTGTTCGGGCAGTGTAGGGGGTCTTGCTGGGGCTGGTGTTTCAGGGTTTAGGGCAGTGCAGTGGTGTTCGGGCAGTGTAGGGGGTCGTGCTGGGGCTGGTGTTTGAGGGTTTACGGTAGTGCAGTGGTGTTCGGGCAGAGTAGGGGGTCGTGCTGGGGCTGGTGTTTCAGGGTTTAGGGCAGTGCAGTGGTTTTCGGGCAGTGTAGGCGGTCATGCTGGGGCTGGTGTTTCAGGGTTTAGGGCAGTGCAGTGGTGTTCGGGCAGTGTACGGGGTTGTGCTGGGGCTGGTGTTTCAGGGTTTAGGGCAGTGCAGTGGTGTTCGGGCAGTGTAGGGGGTCGTGCTGGGGTGGTGTTTCAGGGTTTAGGGCAGTGCAGTGGTGTTCGGGCAGTGTAGGGGGTCATGCTGGGGCTGGTGTTTCATGGTTTAGGGCAGTGCAGTGGTGTTCGGGCAGTGTAGGGGGTCATTCTGGGGGTGGTGTTTCAGGGTTTAGTGCAGTGGTGTACGGGCAGTGTAGGGGGTCTTGCTGGGGGTGGTGTTTCAGGGTTTAGGGCAGTGGTGTTCGGGCAGTGTAGGGGTCTTGCTGGGGGTAGTGTTTCGGGGTTTAGGGCAGTGCAGTGGTGTTCGTGCAGTGTAGGGGGTCGTGCTGGGGGTGGTGTTTCAGGCTTTAGGGCAGTGCAGTGGTGTTCGGGCAGTTTAGGGGATCGTGCAGGGGGTGGTGTTTCAGGGTTTAGGGCAGTGCAGTGGTGTTCGGGCAGCGTAGGGGATCGTGCAGGGGGTGGTGTTTCAGGGTTTAGGGCAGTGCAGTGGTGTTCGGGCAGTGTAGGGGGTCTTGCTGGGGCTGGTGTTTCAGGGTTTAGGGCAGTGCAGTGGTGTTCGGGCAGTGTAGGGGGTCGTGCTGGGGTGGTGTTTCAGGGTTTAGGGCAGTACAGTGGTGTTTGGGCAGTGTAGGGGGTCATGCTGGGGCTAGTGTTTCAGGATTTAGGGCAGAGCAATGGTGTTCAGGCAGTGTAGGGGTTTTGCTGGAGGTGGTGTTTCAGGGTTTAGGGCAGTGCAGTGGTGTTCGTGCAGTGTAGGGGGTGGTGTTTCAGGGTTTAGGGCAGTGGTGTTCAGGCAGTGTAGGGGGTCTTGCTGGGGTTGATGTTTCAGGGTTTAGGGCAGTGCAGTGGTGTTCGGGCAGTGTAGGGGGTCGTGCTGGGTGTGGTGTTTCAGGGTTTAGGGCAGTGCAGTGGTGTTCCGGCAGTGTAGGAGGTCGTGCAGGGGGTGGTGTTTCAGGGTTTAGGGCAGTGCAGTGGTGTTCGGGCAGTGTAGGGGTCGTGCTGGGGGTGGTGTTTCAGGGTTTAGGGCAGTGCAGTAGTGTTCGGGCAGTGTAGGGTGTCGTGCTGAGGGGTGGTGTTTCAGGGTTTAGGGCAGTGCAGTGGTGTTCGGGCAGTGTAGGGGGTCGTGCAGGGGTGGATTTTCAGGGTTTAGGGCAGTGCAGTGGTGTTTGGGCAGTGTAGGGGGTCGTGCAGGGGGTGGTGTTTCAGGGTTTAGGGCAGTGCAGTGGTGTTCGGCCAGTGTAGGTGGTCTTGCTGGGGGTGGTGTTTCAGGCTTTAGTGCAGTGGTGTTCGGGCAGTGTAGGGGGTCTTGCTGGGGGTGGTGTTTCAGGGTTTTGGGCAGTGCAGTGGTGTTCGGGCAGTGTAGGGGGTCTTGCTGGGGCTGGTGTTTCAGGGTTTAGGGCAGTGCAGTGGTGTTCGGGCAGTGTAGGGGGTCGTGCTGGGGCTGGTGTTTGAGGGTTTACGGTAGTGCAGTGGTGTTCGGGCAGTGTAGGGGGTCGTGCTGGGGCTGGTGTTTCAGGGTTTAGGGCAGTGCAGTGGTTTTCGGGCAGTGTAGACGGTCGTGCTGGGGCTGGTGTTTCAGGGTTTAGGGCAGTGCAGTGGTGTTCGGGCAGTGTACGGGGTTGTGCTGGGGCTGGTGTTTCAGGGTTTAGGGCAGTGCAGTGGTGTTCGGGCAGTGTAGGGGGTCGTGCTGGGGGTGGTGTTTCAGGGTTTAGGGCAGTGCAGTGGTGTTCGGGCAGTGTAGGGGGTCATGCTGGGGCTGGTGTTTCATGGTTTAGGGCAGTGCAGTGGTGTTCGGGCAGTGTAGGGGGTCATTCTGGGGTGGTGTTTCAGGGTTTAGTGCAGTGGTGTACGGGCAGTGTAGGGGGTCTTGCTGGGGGTGGTGTTTCAGGGTTTAGGGCAGTGGTGTTCGGGCAGTGTAGGGGGTCTTGCTGGGGGTAGTGTTTCGGGGTTTAGGGCAGTGCAGTGGTGTTCGTGCAGTGTAGGGGTCGTGCTGGGGGTGGTGTTTCAGGGTTTAGGGCAGTGCAGTGGTGTTCGGGCAGTGTAGGGGTCGTGCTGGGTCTGGTGTTTCAGGGTTTAGGGCAGTGCAGTGGTGTTCGGGCAGTGTAGGGGGTCTTGCTGGGGGTGGTGTTTCAGGGTTTAGGGCAGTGGTGTTCGGGCAGTGTAGGGGGTCTTGCTGGGGGTGGTGTTTCAGGGTTTAGGGCAGTGCAGTGGTGTTCGGGCAGTGTAGGGGGTCTTGCTGGGGGTAGTGTTTCAGGGTTTAGGGCAGTGCAGTGGTGTTCGGGCAGTTTAGGGGATCGTGCAGGGGGTGGTGTTTCAGGGTTTAGGGCAGTGCAGTGGTGTTCGGGCAGCGTAGGGGATCATGCAGGGGTGGTGTTTCAGGGTTTAGGGCAGTGCAGTGGTGTTCGGGCAGTGTAGGGGTCGTGCTGGGGGTGGTGTTTCAGGGTTTAGGGCAGTGCAGTGGTGTTCGGGCAGTGTAGGGGGTCGTGCAGGGGGTGGTGTTTCAGGGTTTAGGGCAGTGCAGTGGTGTTCGGGCAGTGTAGGGTCGTGCTGGGTCTGGTGTTTCAGGGTTTAGGGCAGTGCAGTGGTGTTCGGGCAGTGTAGGGGGTCTTGCTGGGGGTGGTGTTTCAGGGTTTAGGGCAGTGGTGTTCGGGCAGTGTAGGGGGACTTGCTGGGGGTGGTGTTTCAGGGTTTAGGGCAGTGCAGTGGTGTTCGGGCAGTGTAGGGGGTCTTGCTGGGGGTAGTGTTTCAGGGTTTAGGGCAGTGCAGTGGTGTTCGTGCAGTGTAGGGGGTAGTGCTGGGGATGGTGTTTCAGGGTTTAGGGCAGTGCAGTAGTGTTCGGGCAGTGTAGGGGGTCGTGCAGGGGGTGGTGTTTCAGGGTTTAGGGCAGTGCAGTGGTGTTCGGGCAGTGTAGGGGGTCGTGCTGGGGGTGGTGTTTCAGGGTTTAGGGCAGTGCAGTGTTGTTCGGGCAGTGTAGGGGGTCGTGCTGGGGGTGGTGTTTCAGGGTTTAGGGCAGTGGTGTTTGGGCAGTGTAGGGGGTCTTGCTGGGGGTGATGTTTCAGGGTCTAGGGCAGTGCAGTGGTGTTCGGGCAGTATAGGAGGTCTTGCTGGGGGTAGTGTTTCAGGGTTTAGGGCAGTGCAGTGGTGTTCGGGCAGTGTAGGGGTCATGCTGGGGGTGGTGTTTCAGGGTTTAGGGCAGTGCAGTGGTGTTCGGGCAGTGTAGGGGGTCGTGGAAGGGGGTGGTGTTTCAGGGTTTAGGGCAGTGCAGTGGTGTTCGGGCAGTGTAGGGGGTCGTGCTAGGGTATGTGTTTCAGGGTTTAGTGCAGTGCAGTGGTGTTCGGGCAGTGTAGGGGGTCGTGCAGGGGCTGGTGTTTCAGGGTTTAGGGCAGTGCAGTGGTGTTCGGGCAATGTAGGGGGTCGTGCTGGGGGTAGTGTTTTAGGGTTTAGGGTAGTGCAGTGGTGCTTGTGTAGTGTAGGGGGTCGTGCTGGGGGTAGTGTTTTAGGGTTTAGGGTAGTGCAGTGGTGTTTGTGTAGTATAGGGGGTCATGTTTTAGGGTAGTGCAGTGGTGTTTGGGTAGTGTAGGGGTCGTGCTGGGGGTAGTGTTTTAGGATTTATGTTAGTGCAGTGGTGTTTGGGTAGTGTAGGGGGTCGTGCTGGGGTAGTGTTTTAGGGTTTAAGGTAGTGCCGTGGTGTTTGTGTAGTGTAGGGGTCGGGCTGGGGGTAGTGTTTTAGGTTTTAGGGTAGTGCAGTGGTGCTTGTGTAGTGTAGGGGGTCGTGCTGGGGGTAGTGTTTTAGGGTTTAGGGTAGTGCAGCGGTGTTTGTGTAGTGTAGGGGGTCATGTTTTAGGGTAGTGCAGTGGTGTTTGGGTAGTGTAGGGGGTCGTGCTGGGCGTAGTGTTTTAGGATTTAGGTTAGTGCAGTGGTGTTGGGGTAGTGTTTTAGGGTTTAGGGTAGTGCAGTGGTGTTTGTGTAGTGTAGGGGGTCGTGCTGGGGTAGTGTTTTAGGGTTTAGGGTAGTGCAGTGGTGTTTTTGTAGTGTAGGGGGTCATGTTTTAAGATGCAACGCTCCAATACCTGACCAGTCTGCACTACATAAAACTGCAAAAAAACTAAAAATAAAAAGTGTTTTGCACACTTTTGTCATTGGGCTATATGTGGGCTACATCTGGGTAATATTTGTGCTACATTTGGGCTCTTTTTTCACTGGTGGCCATCTTGGGAAGACTTCTTTGTTATGAAGTTTCCTAATTTCCTCATTTACTGCAGTCTCCTCAGTAGGAAATGCTTTCAGTTTTTTACTTTGATTCCATCAAGAAGGCATTCAGATGTGTCACACATTTGCCATAAATTCAGAATGTTATTACTCTAGTTGTTCATTAGATCACTGTAGTAAAGCTACTGCTCACCAAGGAGTTAACTGGAAGTCTACTGCTGGTATTGAAAGTGATTGTTTCAGTCTGCATGTCAGAATTTTCTAATGAAATAGAAGAGGATTTGAGATCTCACTTAAAACATGCACTAAATTTTCTTTTTGCAGCACTAACCTTAATTTCTATGGCAAAATGAACCCCCTCATTTTGTTCCTTTTAAATTAAATGTTTTAAGTGTTACCAGTTTATTCCAATCAAGATGGCTTCAGGTGTGCCATACTTTTGTCATAAGTAAGGCTGTTAGCACTCTAGTTGTTCTTTAGAACACTCTGGGAAGCTGCAGTAGAATACAAAGGCATCAACTGACAGGCTGCTCCTGTTGAAATATAACAGGAAGATATTTGAGATCTCACTTAAAACATGTCCTAATTTTTCTTTCTATAGCACTAACCATACTTTCTATGGCAAAATGAACCCACTCATTTTGTTCCTTTTTAAATTAAATGTTTTAAGTGTTACCAGTTTATTCCAATCAAGATGGCTTCAGGTGTGCCATACTTTTGTCATAAGTAAGACTGTTAGCGCTCTAGTTGTTCTTTAGAACACTCTGGGAAGCTGCAGTAGAACTCAAAGGCATCAACTGACAGGCTGCTCCTGTTGAAATATAACAGGAAGATTTTTGAGATCACACTTGAAACATGTCCTCATTTTTCTTTCTACAGCACTAACCATAATTTCTATGACAAAATGAACCCCATCATTTTGTTCCTTTTTAAATTAAATGTTTTAAGTGTTACCAGTTTATTCCAATCAAGATGGCTTCAGGTGTGCCATACTTTTGTCATAAGTAAGGCTGTTAGCACTCTAGTTGTTCTTTAGAACACTCTGGGAAGCTGCAGTAGAACACAAAGGCATCAACTGACAGGCTGCTCCTGTTGAAATATAACAGGAAGATATTTGAGATCACACTTGAAACATGTCCTAATTTTTCTTTCCAGAGCACTAACCATAATTTCTATGACAAGATGAACCCCATCATTTTGTTCCTTTTTAAATTAAATGTTTTAAGTGTTACCAGTTTATTCCAATCAAGATGGCTTCAGGTGTGCCATACTTTTGTCATAAGTAAGGCTGTTAGCACTCTAGTTGTTCTTTAGAACACTCTGGGAAGCTGCAGTAGAACACAAAGGAATCAACTGACAGTCTCTGCCCTTGTTGGATGTACATGTTTTACTGAGAATGTCAGACTTCATTCTCACATGACTGAGAAAGATAATGTGAATTTACAGAAAATATGCTCTCATTTTAGCTTCTGGGGCACCTTCCAAAACTGTATGGGACAAGCATGTGAAAATAGTTTTCTCTCAAACATGATTCATGATATCCCAGCAGAAGGTTTTTCTTAGGGTAAAATCACCTTAGAACACACCACAATTCCTGAAATTAGTATGGTACCATCAACAAATGAATTCTAATGTAACTAAAGTCTGTTATCACCCTTTATAGTTCTCCTTTTGGTAACCCTCAAAATCTTCGATTCACTACAATGCATTTCAATGGGGTACTATCATTTATATTGGTCCCAAGATGGCTGCCAGCAATTCCAGGATGAAGTGCTGACAGCCAATCAGATCTCACGATGACATGTGTGGTTAGGCTCCACCCAGATATATATGTGTTTTTACTTTTGATTTTCTCAGCAACTACTGAACGGATTTACACCATTTAACAAAAAGGGTTCTTTTGAACCAAGAACTACCTCTTTGCCAAATTTGGTGTAATTCCGTTCAGCAGTTCGGGCTGTAGCCTTGCATAAAGTTTCCTATGGGAAATTGATTTTTTGACTCTTATTTTTTTAATTTCTCCGCAACTACTGAATGGATTTACACCATTTAACAAAAAGGGTTCTTTCTGAACCAAGAACTACCTCTTTGCCAAATTTGGTGTAATTCCGTTCAGCAGTTCGGGCTGTAGCCGTGTCTAAAGTTTCCTATGGGAAAATGAATGGGGAAAACACGTTTTGGGACACCCCTTTTTTCTCGGCCCCCGCTTGACGAATCACCCTTAGACTTTCAGGGTAGGAGCGGACCGGAGCGGGCCATAAAGTTTGAAAATTTCGCGAAGATTCGTCAACCGACGCAAGAGTTATTTCAAATAGAATGTCGCGGATTTCCTATGGAAAATAGGTCCTAACTATAACTATCTACTGGCGACCGCCAGTAGATAATATATACATATATATATATATATATTTATACATATTCACTGAAAAAACCATAGGTTTCAGGCACGTTATAGTTAGAAATTAGCATTTAAAAAACCTTTGAAATTCACAGAAAAAACCAAAGGTTTCAGACACGTTATAGTTAGAAATTAGCATTTAAAAAACCTTTGAAATTCACTGAAAAACCATAGGTTTTAGGGACAGTTATAGTTAGTTGGACATTTCACTCGTACAAAACCCATGAAATTCCCCCGTTATAGTTAGTTCAGCTAACTATAACTCGCGCCTCGCAATGCACTGCTGATGACGTCACATATTACATCACTCATGACATGGTCAGTGACATCACTGATGACATCACTGATGACATCTCAAATGACATCACTGATGACATCACTGATGACATCATCCACGTGATAATCTGATGCACTGATTTGGAGTGTTGACAGCCACTTGAAAGCCAATTAATATGCAGCTCGTGATCGGGACGGTGCGCGCAGGGTGCGCTCAGGGTGCGCGAATCCGATGCGGCCATAGATATATATGTGATTTTCATTTTGATTTTCACAGGAACTACTGAACGGATTTACACCATTTAACAAAAAGGGTTCTTTCTGAACCAAGAACTACCTCTTTGCCAAATTTGGTGTAATTCCGTTCAGCAATTCGGGCTGTAGCCGTGTCTAAAGTTTCCTATGGGAAAATGAATGGGAAAACACGTTTTGGGACCCCCTTTTTCTCGGCCCCGCTTGACGAATCACCCTGAGACTTTCAGGGTAGGAGCGGACCGGAGCGGGCCATAAAGTTTGAAAATTTCAGCGAAGATTCGTCAACCGACGCAAGAGTTATTTCAAATAGAATGTCGCGGATTTCCTATTGAAAATAGGTCCTAACTATAACTATCTACTGGCGACCGCCAGTAGATAATATACGTATATTGATGCACATATATATATATATGTCTCACTGATTAATCTCGTCACAGCCGCCACTCTCCTCGCAGCGGGTGCCTCAGCATGCGAGGGCGGACTCAGGTCAAACTGCAATGTCCAAAAATAAAGCGCTGAGCACTCCAGGCATTGGAAAATTATGATTATTTTATTTCATTTTTAAC
The DNA here is from genome assembly GCA_963921515.1 of Calotriton arnoldi. Taxonomy (NCBI): domain Eukaryota; kingdom Metazoa; phylum Chordata; class Amphibia; order Caudata; family Salamandridae; genus Calotriton; species Calotriton arnoldi. The sequence continues at coordinate 486,518 of CAWUFW010004711.1, forward strand.
CATAGGTGTAACAAACTGACAGACACATTTCGTCCTCCTGTCCATCGATGTATATATGTATATATAATATATATATACATATATATTATGGTAAAACAATAAATAAATAAGTTTACATTTTAGAAGCTTTTTATTTATATATTTTTATTTAAAAATGTATTTAATATTTATAGAATTTTACTATTTATTGACTTGTTTTTTAAGTTTTATAGTTTTTAACTTTTTAACAATATTTTATAAATTTATGGTTTAAAATTTAAGACTGACAGAAAACATGTTAGATAATATTTTAATCACTAATAGTAATAAATATATATTTCTTAATTTAAATATTTAAATTTGTATATAAAGGTTTGCAGTTTAGGGTATTTTTGAAGATAATATTTACATTTATTTTACCGTAAAAGAAATGTGCGAGAGTGTTTAAGTTGTTCAATAAGTATTACCTTGTTTAAAAGTATTTCTATTGAAGTGCCGAAAGTTAAATTCACCTCTTTGGTGTCCATCACCTTTTTCAAATCAGCTTAGATTGGAATGGGATTTTTAAACGTCACCTTTTTAGACCCCAACGCCTCCCTTAAAATGGTTTTGATTGGAGTGGGAAGAGTAATTTCACCCCTTTAGTGTCCAACCCCTTCCTCAAATTAGTTTAGATTGGAGTGGGACTAATTAATGTAAACCTTTAGTGTCCAGCACTTTTCCCAAATTGGTATAGATTGGATGGGAATGGTAAATGTCACCCCTTTAATGTCTAACGCCTTCCACAAATTGGTTTAGATTGGAGTGGGAATAGTAAATGTCACCTCTTTGGTCTGGATTGGAGTGGGAATAGTAAATGTAACCCTTCAGTTGTCAACACCTTCCTCAAATTGGTTTAGATTGGAGGGGGAATAGTAAATGTCACCCCTTTCGTGCCCAATGCCTTCCTTAAATTGTTTAGATTAGAGTGGGAATAGTAAATGTCATCCCTTTAGTGTCCAACGCCTTCCCAAAATTCATTTAGATAGGAGTTAGAATAGTAAATGTAATCCTTTTAGTGTCCAACACCTTCCTCAAATTGATTTAGATTTGAATGGGAATAGTAAATGTCACCCCTTGAGTAGCCAAGGCCTTCCCCAAATTGGTTTAGATTGGAGTGGGAATAGTAAATGTAACCCTTTTAGTGTCTAACTCCTTCCACAAATTGATTTAGATTGGAGTGTGAATAGTAATTGTCACCCCTTTAGTAGCCAAGACCTTCCCCAAATTTGTTTAGATTGGAGTGGGAATAGTAAATGTGACCCATTTAGTGTTCAATGTTTTCTCCCAGTATGGTTGAATTGGAGTGGGAATAGTAAATGTCACCCCTTTAGTGTCGAAAAATGTCTTACTTTAATTTGTATATTGTAGAAATAGTTCGCGTTATTTTATTAATATTGTTGGTCATTAGAAATATTTTTTTTTTAATTAGGTGTATGTTTGTATACAATAATTGTATTAATTGTATTGTTTTATGTAAAAAGAATTTTTTAACTTTTTTATTTTTCAAACGTTATTAATTGTATATTTTGACATTTTTGTATATATTATTGCATGTCAAAAACAAACATTTCTATAAAATTAAGGAAATTAAACATTTATTTTTATTTTTTATTTTTTAATAATAAAAAATATGTACATAAAGTACACATAGGGGCCAGTTACGATGTTGTTCAGAAAGGCTCCGAATGGGATTCGGTATCTCAGAATCTGATTCGGAACCCTTGTTTCCGACCGAATCATACACATTTCCCAACGACCGATTACGATGCCTGGAAACTGTTCGGGCTGTCCGATTCGGTTCCGAAAGGCATTTGGACAGCCCGAGTCTTTTGGAGCTGAATCGTATAGCTCAATGGACACGGTTTCTCAGCGAGCAATTATGATGACCGATTCGGACAGCCGTTCCGATTCGGTCTGCCCGACACAAAACGGCTGTCGGAATCTTTCTTTGGGGGCCCGTTGCAGGCCACCCTTCACCCGGAGGCATCCGGTTGTGGCCCGTGGGGGTACCCAAGGGACCCCTCTTTCCAACCATGCACAATGTGGCAGGCACCATGGGGTGCCCACCACAGGGTGCAAGGTTTTCCCCAACCACCCCTTTTTCAATGGGAGCCTGTGTTCTCATTCGGAACACATGCTCCCATTGAAGTCATTGCAAGTCCAACCGAATGATGTTGGGAAGCATCGTAATTAGTCGGTCGGACTCGCAGGAGCCGATTTAATCGGAAACGATTCCAAAACCAATTCGGTCAGGACAGTTTCCGAACGACATCGTAATCGGCCCTATAGTATTGTATGTTGTAAATGTTCAACTTTTATTTTACATTTTAAACAGTTTCTGAACCTTTTAATATTCATATTTTCAATATTATTTCATCCTATGTTTTTATGTATATAGCAAATAATTGTATATATTTTATACTATTTTTAATTTATACTTTAAACATTTTAAATATTTTATAGTACCATATTTTGACATGTTTTACATGTTTAATATTTTTTAACAGTTTTGGACACATTTATTCAACATTTGTTCAATATTTCCTATTCATTTCTATGGAGAGATAGTCTTTTTTTAAATTTCATTTAGCGGCCATTTTTTTTTTTGTACCGCTACCTTCTATTTTGTAATCTATTTGTGTTATTTTTAGTCTATTTTCCTGGAACCATGTTGCTGTTAATCAGAACAAGTAAGTCATTTTTAAGGATTTTTTAATGGTTTTGAGGTTAAGGGGGATTTAGGGGGCAGTCTAGAAGGTACTTGAAGTGTTGTTTATGGTTTTGTTGTATATTTAGATAAATTACTCTTATTGTTATTCAGTAGTCAGTAGTTTGTAGGTTTGCATTTTGGTATACTTTTGTGGTAATGTTTTGATTGAGTTATGTTACTTCTGTTTTGATAATCAAGTGTTATTTATATTTGTTTTTGGGAGTGTAATGTAATTTAAAAAAACCTTTTATTTGAATTTTTTCCAATATTCCTGGAGTGCATTTTGTATTACAGTTTTTCAGTTTTTTTACATACGTTGCATTGCTTTGACAGAATTTTATTGGATTTGTTTTCTTTTGCATTTTTTGGGGGGTTGGACAATATTTTTCCTATATTTCCTAGTGGAGTACTATTTTTTAAAACTTGGATACAGAAAGTTCTGCAGCTACAGAACAGTAAGTATTATTTATTTTATTTCCGTTTGGGAGGGAAATGTAATTTTAGAATATTTGTGTTAATATTATGTGATTGTTCTGTGGAATTGTTTGGTTTAGGTATTGTAGTCATTTTATGTGATGGATTGATTTCGTTTTTTAAATTTTTATTTGGAAATTGCTAAATTTTATTTTAAATAATTGATCATTGATATATCGTCATCATCATCATAAACTTTATTCGGCCTTTCAGATAAAAACCATAAAAGTCACAAATAGAACAGTACAAACAACAAAAATGAAACAAAAGGCATATATAGTTTTATTATGTCAGTGTTTATTAATGTTGGTATGTTAATTGTTTTATGACATGTAATAAAATATTACACATTATTTAAAATAAATAACATTTGGATTGTTGGTTTAGAATCTATAAGTGTTTTGAGGATTTTGATAGGTTACTATTTATTTTATAAAATCAGTTAATCAAGCTTTACTTGATTTAAAATACATCATAAAAGCACATAATACAGAATTGTATCAAGAAAACATTTAAATACAGAGAGTCTTCATAATAAATATTAGATTGACAACCCCACTTTCATTCAATAATGTTCTAGGTCAAGCCATACATAGTGCACCAACTTTCCCTTTCTTTCTAATTGCAATTGATCCTTTTATAAAGTTTAAAACTGCACAACAAATGGCCATTTAATCCAGAGAAATTAGAAACCTGTAACTTTCTATAAAAGAACAGGGTGGTAAAGGCTTTAACATTGGAAATAAATATTTAACACTGACAGACTTATACAAAGGACAAAAAAGGGTAAGGTGCAAAGTGCTCTGTAATGTAAAATTGTCACATGGACAGGGACATAGATTATTAAACCAAGTACATTGCTGTGGAAAAGGCACCAAGAAGTGGACCAGGGAAAGACACAATTTCATCAAATAAAATCTATGTCGACAATTCATCAGATAATCAAGATAAAAACAGGGATGCTGAGACATGGTAGTTAAATCTATATGACTCACTGATTTCAACTGATTCAATGCCTGCAAATAAAGTGAATTTCTCCAAGTTACAAAGGCACTTTTTATAATACCTTTGAACTTCTGAAACATACTCTTAAAATAATTAAACCATGGAATACTTTGAACATTTGCATAAGAGAGGCAATCCAATATAATAGATCTAGTGAAATCCAATCTGGATGTGTTCCAGATCTTGGCCCATAGCAATAAGGTCCTCCACTAGCTCCAAACCCAGTTCAAGATGACAGAAAAGAGCTGAAGCACATTTTGGGTCCATCAAAAGTCATCTGATAAAATCATTCTCAATTCTCTGGAACTTAGCGCAATTAGCATAAACCCACACTCCAGACCCAAAAGTGCCAATTGATAAACACTTTGCCCTAAAAAGAGTCAACAACTCTTTCACTGGCTTCTGGTTAAGTTGGGCTGCAAATTTAAACAGTGCCTCCACTACTCTTGCTGTTTGCAATACTCTTAAAGTTAGTCCCATGATAACTGAGCATTAAAAAACATTCCCAAATAAGAAAAATTGTTGACCTTCTCAATCTCATTCCCCTGGACCACAAATACTTTAGATTTTGTTTTTTTCAGGCCACACACCTTAACAAGATCCAAACAGGCCATAAAACCTACAAAAGCGTTCAAATATTTCTGTAGACTATTTGCTGTCCTTGCAACAAGAACAGCATCATCCACGTATAATAGGGATGCCCAAAAAAGTTTTCCAATCTTTCGAAAATCAAGATATTTTTAAGGCTGGGTGGAGCTGGCGTAGTTGCTCTACGCAGAGCTCCACGGAGTTGGGCATAAACTCCGCGCCTCCCTCCACCCCCCCTCAATAAATATTTTTAAAAGAAATAAAAATGAAGGTAAAAAACACACTTAACTTTATCGCAGCGTCTCCGGGCTGCCCTCCTCCTCCTCGCCGTGGTCTCTTCTGGAAACCGAAACCCCTACGTCAGACGTACATCGTGGGTAGGGCTGCGCGCACCTGTGCAGTCCTACCATGAGAAACGTCTGATGTAGGGGATTCTGCAGGAGAGACCACGGCGAGGAGGAGGAGGGCAGCCCGGAGACGCCGCGATAAAGGTAAGTGTGTTTTTTACCTTAATTTTTCTTTTTCTTTTAAAAATGTTTATTGAGGGGGTGGAGGCGGGGCGGGTCCGGGGCTGAACTCCGCTCCTCTACGGAGTCGGAGTTTTGCATAAACTTCGCGTTCTTAGCGGAACGCGGAGTATGCAAAAATCTGCAAGCTCCGCCAGCGGAGCGGAGTTCTCTACCCACGGTTAGATATTTCCCCAGCAGATAAGCCTCCAACTTATTAATGTAAACAAGAAATAAAAATGGGGCAAGGATACAGCCTTGTTGGACACCTTCCATAGATAATATGATCCGAGTTTTCTCGCCATTGGTACAACATCGAATCTTGACAGTAGTATTTGAATGGAGCCTACGTAGTACAAGCACCAGAGGTGGCTCTACTCCCATGTCTCCCAGCATGGACCACAATTTGTCACGATTTGACAGGGTCAAATGCACAAGATAAGGCCATGAAGGAAAGATGCACTGAGCACTTCATAGATTTAGTGTACTTGCTGACAATCATTGACAAATTGAGGCGCTGTTCTACTGTGCCCATACCTCATCTCAAAAACCATATTGGGTTTTTGACAATATGTTATTCTCCACGGCCCAATTTTCTGGGCGGTCTAAAGGAACTCTCTCTCAAGTATCTTAACCATTAAGTCAATTAATGATATGGGCCTATAATACCCCAGGTAATTTTTATCCCCTTTCTTAAAGACGAAACCCACTGTTGTCTCGTTTCATGACATTGGAAGAGGTCCAGCAATGGCAGCTCTAATTTTATTTGTTATAAGAGGATACCCACCCACAAGGGAACGTTTTCTTTAAAAAGATCAATTGGAATCCCGTATATAATATGCTTTTAGCAATCATTTCTAAGCAGCCTAGTTCTTTGTTATTTATGAAGAGTTTGACTTTAAATTGTAGCATATGTATATTCTTTTGGTTTGTTTGCTATCTTTAGGGACGATTTGGGTAACGGACTGTTTCATTCTTATTTGTTGGTAGCTTTGCTATACATTTTTAAAGTATAGGTTGGGTTCTGCCTAAGGTGGATTGGAAGGCACTGTCCCATCCTTCCACTGCGTTGTTTGTTTTGTCTTCCTGTGCCAAGGTGCTATCATAGACATTCCATCATGAAATTTGGGTTGGTGTCTGCATCCTAAGCAATGTGGTCTGCCAATCCAAGTGTATTTTAAATAGTCCATTAGGAGGCTATGTTTCTCTCCATTTCTTTGGTAGGAAGGGCTTTCTAGCAGCATATTGTAGTGGTTGCCTACCTAAGTAGCAGCGACATAGGCTACTGCTTTCATTTTTTTTAATTTCAAAGTGAACTTGGCTATTTGTAGAATATTCTATACTTAGGGCCTGATTCACAAAGGGCCTCTGCACTCATGACAGAGTCCCCGCAGTCTTGGGGGAGTCTCCACACTCGGGGCAGCCTTGTGTGGCTGTGTGGGGGTAAATTTTAATAATGGATTGAATCATGGCTTGCTCAAAGTCCAAGAATATGTTTTTAGGGTAGTAACTATTTGTTTTGTATTCAATATGGTTTAGTAGCTCTTAGTGAGTGCTGTTTTGTTTATTTGGTAGTAGAGCAGATATAAAAGATATATTTGTGTTTTGATAATCACCATATATGGTGTATATCTGAGTGAATGGTTTGGGACACACTTTACTTTGAAGGTCCCATCTATCATCCACGTGTCACCTTGTCTCAGTTTTAGTAAGTTATCAGCAGTAGAGAATATTAAGATTAGTTTTACATTATCTAGGTTGTCATGTAAAAAGAAAGGTTCTACATCATGTGTCATTGTTACGTATTAAGGTATGTGTATGTCTTAATATCTTCTAGGGGCAGGTGGGGTATCGCTTGTCGCTCTTTTAGCTCATGAAATTAAGCGTTTTCAAGTAAGGATAGGTGGTAGTTGGCCTGTTATGTGTTCAGGGCTTGTGGGTTCCCCCTACGTCACCTGACTAATGAAACATAAAACTAAACAAAATCCTAAAACTTCCTTAACATCGTGCCCAAAGTATTTTTAACAAAACACTTTGTTAAAAATACTTTGGGCACGATGTTAGGAAGGTTCTAGGATTTGGTTTAGTTTTTATGTTTTCACTAGTCAGGTGATGTAGGGGGATCACGTGAGAGGGTTTAAAATCATTGTAGACGCTGCAACGAGCTTAGAATGCTGATGAATAGATGAAATGTAGCGTGGACGCTGTTGAAGGTAAACGTGTGGTGGGGAGGTGATTGGGTCTTTGAATCAGGTGACGTAGGGGCATCATGTGAGAGGGTTTAAAATCATTGGAAACGTTGAAGGGAGCTCAGAATGCTGGCGCGTAGATGAGATGTAGCATGGACGCTGTTGAAGGTAAATTTGTGTTTGGGAGGGGATTGGGTTTGTGAATAAGTTTGGATTAAGGTTCAGTTAGATTAGCTTATGTGTATGGGTTGACGGGGTTTGGCACAGGTTATGTTAATCAGGCATGGTTATATTATTAAAATAATACGTAGGCAGCACGGCATTGGAGTTTTAGCGTTTTGTAAAGCATGCGGTAGATTTGAATTGGGCAGTTTGGTAATATAGGATGCATGATTATACGTTTAAGATCATGATCAGGTTCATAGTGCAAGCAACAACAATGTAAAATTAAAGGATTGTGCATGAAAACGTGGGTAGAGTAAGAGGGAAAATAAGTCATGTGCTTTTATGTTTACAGCTTACCCCTGAGGAAGGGCGACTACACGCCCGAAATGCATTGGGTTCTTATTGTATAAGCAACGTCACGCGATGAGGAAATTGGGACCCCCCCCATGTAGCGTTGAAAAGCCTGGATAGGCGTTGGTTGAAATTATGGTTAAAATGTTCGTACAATGAACTGCTGGAAGAAAAACATAGGAATTGATTAGAGAAATTCTCAATAAACAGATTAATTATGGATGAAATTGTTGGAAAACATTATTTCTTGATAGCTGTGCACCCTGGTATGGAACCTGACGAGGCTCCTGTTTTTGACTAAAAAGCAGGCAAATACCAGAAGCATCCACACCCATGGCCTGAAGAGCTGGCTCAGGAGTGCCAGGCGATGTTGGCCAGTCTTGCCTCGTGCATAGGCCGGGCTGCCTCGTGACACTCCCCCTCACACTATACAGGATGCCCTACATCTGTCTGGCCTGCTGTGGCGGAGGTCCAACTACCTACCACCACACACTATGGAACGGACACTTCAGGGCTGCCGGTTCACCCCCAACATGTGATGTACCATTGCTAATGGGCTTTCTCAATTTGACGTTTGTTTTATTCTTACCAATGGAAGTTTCTTTTGGGTCTATACTCCTTCTCTCCTCATGGCCTGACAGTGGTGCCACAGGTCACGCTATAATGGCCAGCATACCGATAGACTGCTCTCCTGCTCCAAACTCCCTCACATGACTCAAGAAAGCTCATTATGTTCCACCCCTTTCATTAGCTGTCCTGGACCTGATGGTGATGAGCCTCAATGTTTGAGGCCTCAGCAACCCTGTTAAACAAGCGTCTGCCCTCTCCCTGCTAGAGCAATCAGGCAGTGACATATGCCTCCTGCAAGAGACCCATCTGCTCCCCAAATATATCCCCAGAATGCAATTCTGATGGTTTCCCCAACAACTTAAGTCTTTGGGCTCTGCGAAGCGGGGTGAAGTGGCGATCCTTTTAGCGAATGGTTTCAAAGCTGAGATCCTAAATAAGGCAGTGGAAATGAAGGTTTGGCTCTTGGCCTATAGGTTTAAGGGTGGCAGTTTTCACTTTACCCTGGCCCATTTGTATGCTCCCAATGATCATTAAGTGGCATTTCCTACTGGCGCCCTCACACCAGTGATCTGGTCCCCAAACGCAGCCATTCTGATCGGTGGTGACATTAACTTAGTGATGGACACCACCATGAATCGTTCTGCCCTGCGCTATTCTCATACCAGGGCCTTTTTGGCTCAGGGACTGCGTTAATTAGCTCACTATGGACTACAAGAAATCTGGCTACACTTACACCCCAGTACAAGAAACTGTACATTGTATTCCACAGCACACAAAACCTATGCCCGCATTGAAAATTTCCTAGCAGCCCCTGCCATACAGACCTTGGTATCTGACACTTTCACTGCTCCCCGGTCACTATCCAACCATGCTCCCTTATCGCTGGTGCTGCACCTCGACTCCACCCAGACCAGAACATCGTGCTGGTAACTCAGGGACTCCCTCCTCTGCTCTTAGTACACAGTGGACTCGATTTGTAAAGTGATTGCTGATCATCTCCACAAGAACTATATAGAGGAGACATCTCTAACCTCTTTATGGGAAGCTTTGATGCTAGTGGTGTGGGGGGAACTCAAAGCCATATCAGCTGTGGACAATCGTCACCGGAAAGAGAAGCAACAGCACTTAGAGCAGATAGTCTCAAAACTTGAAGTGATACATAAATGAACTGGGACCCCCAGGTTGTAAAGAGATTTAGAAAAAGCATGTCTACTCCTCAAGCATTTAGACCTGGATGGCAGAATATGAAATGACATGCTTGAAACATATGTTTTTATCTAGGGAGCAATCACTGTGGCCGACTACTGGCACATCGCCTCCGGGCCAAAGTCCACTCTGGTTCAGTCCAAGTGATCCCATCCACCCCATCGACTGAAGTGCATACTGATGCACAAATAGCGTCTGCATTTCAGACCTTCTATGGGGCTCTACACACAGTAGCCGATAGCCCCTGCAAGCCAGTGAACTGCCTCAATGCAGTCCCGCTCACTCCCCTCCCAAACTCCCCTCCCACATCGAGACTCCAATTATCTGAAGAAGCCCATACGGATCGACGAGGTCATCTCAGCCATAGCTCGCTTAAAATTGATTAAGTCTCCTGGGCCAGACGGCTTCTCGCCACAATACTATAACGTCTTTTGCTAAGACTTGGCTCCATTGCTCACCAGCCTTTACAACTCCTTTGCTGTCACAGGCTCCCTCACAGATTCAATGCTTGAAGCCTCAATCTCTGTAATTCCGAAGTCGGGCAAAGACCCGGCTCTATGCAAGTCTTATAGATCCATCTCTCTTCCAAATATAGATGCAAAACTTTTCACTGGCATCCTGGCTCACTGCCTCAATCCTCTAATGCCTTGCCTAATCGAGCTGGACCAAGCAGGCTTCACTGCCCACCTGCCAATGTGGCGACAACACTAAATGCATCTTACATCTAATGGATACTACTTTTCTCCATCGATGCTGTAAAATAATTTGATAAAGTCCATTGGGCATATCTATTTGAAACCCTGAGGCCTTTCAGCAAAAAATTCTGCCGATTGGTCCACTGCATCTATAGTGCTCCTAGGGCCTCTGTTATAGTCATTGAGGTGTCTTCTCAGCCCTTTCCTATTCGGCGAGGAACACAAGAGAGGTGCCCCCTCTCCTCACTTCGTTTTACCCTGCATATGGAACCTTGGCTCAAAAACTGAGGACCAATCCAAATATATCTGGAATTCCCTTGGGGGGTGCCCACTGCCTCATCAGCCTCTATATGAATGATGTGATCCTAACTAGCTCCGACCCGATGTTCTCTCTCCCTGCCCTTGTGACAGAACTCCAGGTTTTTTGGGATATTTTAGGATTTAAAGTGAACAAGCAAAAGTACCAGATCTTAAACATCTCAGTCACCCCATCACATTAAGTGCAACTTTGATCACTGTTTCCTTTTAAATGGGCAACAGATGCAATACCCTACCTCTGTATTAAGTTAGATTAATCGGTTCCTAAAACCATCTCCATCAGCTACGCTGCCCTTAGTTTGACATTGCACACTGACCTGACTGCTAGAAACTGCCTCTGCCTCTACTGGCTGGGTAGGATCTTGGCCTTTCAAAATGACTTTCCTCCCGCACATCCTCTAGCTCTTCCAGTCCCTCCCACTGACCACTCCGAAGCACACTCTGCACTCCCTACAACTAGCAATTAACAAATTTATTTGGGATGGGAAGAAACCTCGCAAGCATCCCCCCTACTGACCAGCACCAATGCTACAGCTCTACTTCCAAGCCACCCAGCTCTGCTTCTTAGCCAAATGGAGCTGTCCACTTTCTGAAAAGCACTGGTGCTTCATGGACCAGGCCGTTATGGGCTCTCACATCTGGAAGGTACCCTGGCTCCCTCAGAGACACCGGGCTTGGGGTCTCTATTCCTCACCAGTGACTAGTTCAGTTTTTAGAGTCTGGGAAGCAGTGGCGGTCAAAGCTGGCCTGACCACCTTCCCCTCCCTTATGACCTCAATCCTGTCCAACCCGGACTACACCCTGGGGATGCAACCAGATGGTATTGGCAAGAGGGTGTTTGCAAATGCATTGGATGCCTGTTTGATACCATATTGAAAATTTCATTTGAACAATTGAAATCCAACCATGCCCTGGAAGAAACAGACCGCATCCAATTCCTCCAGGTGCAACACTGGGTGATGCAACTCACTTTCAAGCCACACGCAGGGTGGCCCCTAACCCCCTTCAGAAATGGGTGCTTTTTAAAAAAGATGACAAGCGCCTCATTACCAAGCTTTACGCCTTACTGGGGAAAGGGGTGCCACCGACCAAAGCAATGGGACAGATTAGATTGGAATCGGAACTTGGCAGGACACTTTCTGCCAAGGACTGGGAGGACATCTACTACAAAGCCCGCCGCACAGCACATAATGTGGCAAGCACCGAAACAGCACATAAGATAGTGTTATATTGGTACCTGATCCCAGCGAGGCTTCAGTTGTGGAATCCAGAATGTTGGAATGAGTGCGGAGGTATTGTGGGAATACTGGCACCTTAATCTACCTGCTGTGGCATTGCCCGAAACTAGACTGCTTCTGTGATCATGTATTGCGTGACATAAATCAAGATTTTCACACCACAATTCTGAGGTTCAAGGCTTACACCATACTAGGGCTTCCTATCACCCTTTGACTTACCCACTTCACTTCCTGAGAGGGAGACAAATGGCCTTAGCATTGCGTGCAGCAGATAAGGTGATGCTTTCCATGTGAGGTACTGACAGGTATGCTAAAGAAGGGAGATTGAATGTACAGCGTAATAAACCTACCGTTAGATAATATATTGAAGGGCCATTGCAGGTTGAGGGGATATCCCCCTATCTGGATTTTGTAACAATCCCACGGCACAGGTTTATTTTGCTAAGGTTTCGGCTCAATTATATCCCTTGCATGTTGGGCCATCCTGCTGGTATATTTTCTTCGAACGATCTCCCGTGTTGCCCATGTGATGACACTTCACGACAGTCTGATTTGCACATATTTTTTTCTGTAAATTTTATTGTAACCAACGGAAAAGGTTTTTAATTCCGCTTTTACGTAAGCACAATTTTAGACAATGTCGTCTGGCTCTGTATTTTTTACGAATGCTGCCTGATACGCTAACTTGTTACAGTAGCGCCTCTTTTTTATGTATGTGTCTTAAATCCAGGAAATCATTTATTGATTGATACTGATGAATTGCTTTTTTCAATATTTTAACTGTGATGTGTATATATATACTTTTATGATTAACTTGCATTAATCGAACAAAGTAATTTTGATGATGACAGGTACCCTGACTACAACGCTTGGCTCCACAAGTTGTGGTTTATACTAGGGATGGAATAACTGTTCCTAACTGTGGACCAGAAGTGCAATGCCCATCCTGACCTATGGGCACTGTTCATCCACATAGTCTCCTCCGAGTTTCAAGAATTGGCATGCTCGACCTACCTGAAATAGCTTTGCCTGCTTCCAGATACCACACCTTCAGATAACTTGGCTGCAGTATGATTTTGCTGACCACTACCCACATGCATATGTCTCTTAACTGCCTTGATGCGCTACCATTATAGACCAAATAGCCACATCTTAGGAAGGATATTTGGGGGAATTGTTTTATTGGGTTGTTTTTTTTTTTTCATATAAAATTGCCTAGCAATGCTGCCGGCCACCGGGTTGTAGGCGAATGGCTGTGTTATTCACAATGCATCTTCCTTTTCTAATGCTATCAGCCCCCTGGGTTGTAGACGACCAGCTGTGTATGTTTCTGACTTGCTGTGGCTATAATAAACAGAAGTGATCCATAAATGCTAATTTGTTGTTATTGTCTAGACTATGAGGTCATTAGGTTTATTTTTTCGCTATTTGAGTGAGTTTATACTTTTGTATGTGTTTATGTGTACTTACTTTTTTATATCTTTTTGATGCTTTTTGATAGTTGTTATTTTCAGGCAGTTTATCACTGTTTCCAGGCATGAGTTTTTCTTTTAGGAAGCCTATGTAAAAAGTTAGAAGTTGGATGATATTTTCTTGATTATTTATTATTTAAGATGTTTATGTTTAGTAACAATTACATTTTACTGTAAATAAAAGTTTCTCTTTCTTGGTTAAGTAGTTGTTGAAATGTATATATTTTTTCTATAATAGTTTGGTGAACAAATCCAGCAGAGATTCCCTGTTTTGCAGCGTTTGTCATTTTTGAAGTAATTAGTGTGCTTTTTATATTGTTGATTTAATTGTTTGTTTGATGTTATTGGCTAAATTGTTTATAGTTTTATTTTATTGGCTGGTTTACTTTTAGTTAGATTTTTTTTGTTTTTCCTTTGGTGCTTCTATGGCAAATACTAATTTAGATATTAGTTTTGTGGTCACTGAAAAAAAACAAAGGTTACAGAGATGTTATAGTTAGGCTGACATTTTACTTGTACAAAACCAGAGACGTTCAGCAGTTATAGTTAGCTAAGCTAACTATAACTTACACCCCCACAATGCACTGTTCATCACATGTAACATCAGTCATGGCATGGCCAGTGACATCACTGATGACATCACTAATGACAACTCAAATGACATGGTTGTACCTGCACAAGAGGATGAACAAGGAGTGGAACAAGAAGAAGTTACTTCCATCCAAAAGCAGAGTGATGTCTGAAACTGGTTTACTGTACCATCTAGAGAAAAGAAGGCCTCTGCCAGGTTTGTCAAATGCAAGTTGTATGGGAAGCAGCTTTCAAGAGGTACTATGAAAAATACAGTTATGCACATCATTGATGTGGAAGCACATCAAAGGCAACCACGAACATGAATATCTTAGAAAGCTGAAGGAGAAAGCAACATGTTCTACTGATGGAAGACCATCAACATCTACATGCAACCAACCTCCTGCGAATATCAGCATTCCACTGTCTTGCACAGAATGTAAGGATATGGTTGTGCATTGTTCTAAAGGTCAAGAACTTGTTCTAAAGAAAAATGATGACATTATAACTATATTGGAAAAGGTGAAGGCACACCAGTGTTGATTTGTTTTCTTTATTTTCTTTTGTTGTTAAAGCACAGGGACATGTGCTAATGTTACAGTTGTTGAAGACATCAGAAGCTCCTCAAGTGACGCAGAACCAGAAAGATGTACCACCAATCAAGCGCCTATAAAGTTTAAATAGTAGTTGTTGAAAGACGTCATTTCAAGCTATGAGGACTTATTTTCATCATGTTGCAGAAACAAGAGAGTCTTTTTTGTTATTTGTTCTCCTTTTTTTACTCTTTTACTGTTTTTTTAATACTCAACAGTTTTGCAAATAATTTTAGTTTTTGTACTTTTACTATAATAAATATATAAATAGTACATTTGTTTTGCCATTTTACTTTTTAAAAAATACCATCACATTTTCCATAAAGAGCTGTGTCAATGTTCTCATTATGTATGGCTGTATCAGTGTTTTAATAAGTGTTTGTGGGTTTTTTAGTGCATGTGTTACTGTGTCTTGATATGTTAGTGTATGAATAAATGCCTGCATGGGTTTGTCAGTGTATTTGTCACTGCGTCCTTGTATGTAAAAATATATACATCGGTATGTGCTTTGCTATGTCTCTGACTCACTAAGTGAGTGCCCTGTTGTGTCACTTTATCTCTGTGACTGGATTTGACAGTGTTTAAATAAATGTGTGAAGATGCGTCAGTGTATGTCTCACTGTGTGTGTCCATGTGTCACTCCAGAAAATCTTTGCATATTGGTGTGTCAGTCTGTCAGTATATACATCAGTGTGACAGTGTATGTGTCAGTGTGTGTTTGGGTCTATCTGTGAATAAATGAGTGTGTGTTTGGGTGTGTTAGTATATGTGTAGATGTCTGTGTCTGACTGTGTCAGTCTATGAATGAGTGTTCATACGTGTGCCAGTCTATGTATGACTGTGTCCCTAGCGGCGTTTGTATATGCGTAGGTGTGTACCTGCTTGTGCCAATGTATGTGTAATTATATTCTTGCCTCTGTGACTACAAAACAGAGTGTATGCCTGGATGTAACACTGTATGTCTTAGTCTTAGTGTGTCGATGGGTGTGTCAGTGTATGTGGTAGTGTATGCTGTGTCAGTTAGTGTATGCATCAGTGTGTACATGATTGTGTCAAGGTATGAATCAGTGTGTCAATGGGTGTGTCAGTGTATGTATCAAAGTCTTAAAGGGGTTTTCAGTTTATGCATGACTGATTCTGTTCATACATAAGTATGTGCAGGGTTGTCCGAGTGTATCTGTTAATGTGTCCTGGGGTGCCTAAGTGTTTATATGACTGAGTTACTATATGAGTCAATGAATTCATGACAGTTTGAATGAGTGTCTTAGTGTATAAATCAGTCAGTACTAGGAGTGTGTCAGGGTGTGTGTGAATGAGTGTGTAAATGTATTACTAAAAAAATTAGCACGTTTATGAATGTGCCAGTGTATGTATCAGTGAGTTCCAGAATGTTTCAGTGTGTGTATGAGTGAGTGGATGAATATGTGAGTGAATGCATTAGTGTGTATCTGGATATTTGAATGCATACTTCAATGAGTACTTGGGTGAGTTTGTATTTTGTAGGGAGTGCGTCGACAACAAATAAAAACACAGTTTGGTTTTTCTGAGGAAACTGTGTTAAACTTGGCAATGTCTTGAGCAAAGTTTTCAGTTGTAATTTCTGTATCTTGTTCTTCTACACCTTTAGCTACCAACTCTTCATTTTCCCTAAACTCTTTTTCTAGACCAAACAATCAAAACTGAATATTTTCGCAAACGTTTTCAACCTCTGCTAATGTCCCATAAAATAAACATCTATTCATCTCTCCTAAAAATAAAGCAGGGGTTTTGACATAGTAAAGTCTTATAACCAAAATTTGTATCAGCTAACATCCTGAAATGATGAAACGTGCCTCTACAAACTTTCCTTGAAAGACATGCCAGGGATTGTCCCTGTAAATTACTATATTTCCTAACTTTACATGGATCCAATCCTTGCAAAATCGAACTTTTCAATTCAAACTTCTGCGTGGAAAGTCACGTGCAAAATTCAATAATAAATCAATTGATTCCTGACGAATACTACAAATACTACTGCAATTCTATTTGTAATCTGGAGTCTGTCTACGCCTTCCTTGCACCTCTTCAGCTATCACTTCCTCTACATTCCTAAGAACCATCTCCTCTTTTGCAACAGGAGAACCATTGTGTACTTCATAACAGAGACCACATAAATCAACAGCATTCAGTAGTGTATTCTCTTGAAAATAGCTTACCTCATTGAAATAAGGTTCTTTACTAGACGTATGCTTCCATTCACCTTTAAAAGCTTTGCAAAAATTTGTTCTATTAATAAACCTTTTTCTAGCACTTCTTTTCTTAATACACAATACTGTTTTCTGTAGTGTCCTCATTCTATTCAATATTAATATAAATACTTTCTTCAAAGGAAATGATTTCTTTCACTACAACAATCTCAATATGTTGCTTTTGCTTAAATGCATCACTTCTCTTATATTTTTTCATTCTTTTCTGCAACTTTTGTATTACCCTAGTGCGAAAATGTTTAACTCCTAAGTCCTTAAACTGTTTCTGTCTCCATGCAAATATTCTGACTTCTTAGAACCTACTTTGTGAAACACGTACTCGATGCTTTTTTTCCACTTGATGTGCAAATAAATAAGACTGTACTCTCATTCTACAACATATTTTTCTCAGAAACTGCCTAGTACTCTTGCTAGCTTCTCTTTTTTTCCTCTGCACATTCTCCACCTTATTTTGTCCGTCTCACTTTGAAGTTGATAATACTGTTTCCTCTGCTTCTTTCTTTTTTGAGTTTTGTCAGGCATTGCACATTTTCTTGTTTTTCAAAACTGTGTATCTGGAAAAGTAATAAACAATACATTAAATTCAGGATGGCATCATGGAATTATTAATTCACTAAGTAACTACTTTTATTTATAGAACAACAGAACATATTAACAGAGAGTATGAGAGTCTCTGTATGGGTATGTAAATGGGTATACAAGTATATCCATAGATATGTGAGAGGGTGAAACAGTATCTCAATAGGTATTTGAATGGTTGTGACAGTGTCTGTATAGGTATGTGAAAGGTTCTGACAGTCCATGAATGGATATGTGAGAGGGAGTGAGAGCCTGTTTTGGGGTATCTAAATAGATGTAATGGTGTTTACATGGGTATATGAGAGTGTGTGAGAGTCTCTCTATGGATGTATGAAAGGTTATCAATCTATCTGTATGGGTATTTGAAAGGGTGTGACAGTCTGTGTATGTGAGACAGTGTGCAAGTTTCTCTATGGGTATGTGAAAGGACGTCTGTATAAGTATGTGAATGGAAAAAATAATTCTCAATGGCTACGTGTAAGGCTGTGAGAGACTCTGTATGGGTATATGAATGGGTATCAGGGTGCCTGTATGGGTATGTAACAGGGTCTGAATGGTTTTAAATGAGTATATGAGAGGGTGTGACTGTCTGTGTATGGTATGTGAATGAGCATACTGGTGCCTACATGGTATGTGAAAGTGTTTGAGAGTCTATCTATGGGTATGAGAAAGATTTTGACACTATTTGATGAGTATGTGACAGTTTAATGTATTTGTGTGAAAGATTATGGCACTTTCTGTGTGGGTAAGTGGAAGGGTGTGACAGTCTATGTATGGGTATGTGACAGACTGTGTGAATCTCTCTATAGGTATGTGAGATGATAACTAAATCACTGTATCAGTATGTGACTGGTATTACAGTATCTGTATGGGTAAGGGAGAGGGTGTAAGAGTCTCTCTATCAGTATCTGAATGGGTGTTACATTCTGTATAAGTATATAAATCAGAATAAATTAGGTCTGTATGAGTATGTGAAAGGGTGTCTGACTCTGAGTGTAGGTATATGAATGTATATAAGGGTGTATGCATGAATATGTGAGAGGGTGTGAGCGTATCTCTATAGGTATGCAAATAGTTGTAACATGGTATGACAGTCAATTAATGCATATGTGAGAGGGTGTGAGAGCCTGTGCATAGGTATGTAAATGGATATAAGAGTCTTAACATGGGTGTATGAGAATGTGTAGCAGGGTATGTAAATCTCTTTATGGATATCTGAATAGGTATAAGGGTGTCTACATGAGTATGTGAGAGGATGTAAGAATATCTGTATGGGTATGTGAGAGGGTGTCAGGGTTTGTGTATCAGTATGTGAATGGCTATAAAGTGTCTGTATGGGTATCTGACAAGGTGAGGGTTAGAGTGTTTGTGTGAACATGAGAATAGATGTTATACTGTCTGTATAAGTATGTGAATGGGAATAAAAAAAATCTCAATGGGTATGAGTAAGGGTGTGAGAGACTCTGTATGGGTATCGGAGAGGGTGAGAGAGTCTATGTATGAATATGTGAATGGGTGTCACACTGTCTATATAAATATGTGAATGGGAATAAAGCAGGACTGAATTAGTACGTGAAAGGGTCTCAGAGTCTGTGTATAGCTATGTGAATGGGTATAAGGGTGTCTGTATGGATATCTGAGAGGGTGTGAGAGTATTTGTATAGGTACGTCAATACCAGCAGCAGGATGTCCTGTAGAAGTAGCACCCACCAGAAAACCTATCCAATCATCTATTTGTGCATACCCCAACCCATCTATCCAGTAGTCCATCCATTATTCTATGTATCCATTCATCCATCCTTCCATCTGTCCATCTGTCCATCCGTCCATCCATCCATCCATCCATCCATCTATCCATCCATCCATCCATCCACATTCTGTATTCATCTAAACACAAATGTACTAACACCACCCGCACATATTTGCCCGTTCACTCATCCAGTCCTCAGAACATTAACTCATCCTATCCAATCATGCATTCTGCCAATCCCCCTTCAATTAATTTTGCCCTGCTCTCACTCATCCACTCAGTCATCATGCACTCACCCATCCAAGCCCATTCATCTACCTACTCACTGATCCATCTACTTGCCCGTCAACACATTCACAAACAAACCTACCCATCAAATTGGAGAATTTTCATTGCAACTGCCAACCATAATTTGTCCATCCTATGAAGAAGAAAATCATACACTTCTGCTGTCCCGTCTGTAACTGTTCTGTGAGGAAAAGGACCTTGCACTGCTGCTGCCATCCAATAATTGCTCTGTGAGAGACAGAAACTTGCATTGTTGGTACAGTGCTGGATCTGTTCTGTCCATTAGTGAGGATTGTCCTGCAGCTGCCCAGTCTGCTGATGCCAATGCCGTCTCGCATTCGTGATGATTGGAAGTCTGCCCTGGTGATATCCATTGCTGCCTCTCTATTTTAAGAGAAGGTTGGACTGCTGATTGTAAAAAATGGAGGTGTTAATTGAAAAGGGTGATTACCCACCTCAACGAATAACCACAACCCTTGGCAGTGGGAACCCTTGAAGTCACTAAATTTGCCTGAGGTCACCCCCATGATAGGTATTGCAAAAAGCAGGCAATATTAACTCAAAGGCAATATGTAAATTATTTATGCAGTACTAAAACAGTAACAAAGTTGGAATGCAAAACAATAAACATTCCTAAAAGAATTAGAAAAATAAATTAAAAATGTAATAGCCAAAATTATACCAAAATGAAAATATCCAATATATGAATTATAAAAGTTTTAAGTACAAATAGCTTCAAGAAGCCAAAGTGACAACAATAGTCAGTGGTCATGGTAGAACAGAACCTAGGTGCAAATTGACACTCACCATGATGGAGAGTGGATATGATACATTAAAAAGTTCATCCTGGTCAAAGGTTTTACCTTCTTACTTGAGTCCTTTAAGTCCAGAATCCCCCACTGAACTACACTTCTAATGCCCCGGGTCCACAAGGGAGGTGCTTAGAGACTTCTTGTGTGACAGGCAGAAACCAAGAACAGGTTCCAGTCATGGTCCAGTTGCTACTGGTCAGTTGCAGGAAAGGCCTTTTGTAGCTTGCTGTATCTCTATAGCTTCAATGGGAGGTCAGCCTTATGACCGATGAAGCTCACTTCTTGTCCTGGGTACAAGGAAGAGCCGGTCCAGTCCTTTAAGGTTCATTTCAGGTCACAGACAGTGAGCCAGTCATCTTCTGTTTTTTCTCAGTTCCAGGAATGTTCTAAGGTGGGTGGCTACAGGCACCACAACTATGCCTGGCACAAGCGAGTGGGTGGGAATGACATCTGGACACTCCCTAACCAATGAGGTAAAAGTTACTGGGCCAGCCCAAACCACTTTGAGAATTTTGAAAATGGCAAACGTCATTCACCACATTATACTTAGGATCTGAGGGCCGGGGATGTTTGTGGGGAGTGCACTATGGTAATCCTAGTGTCCTCCCACATCTAACACTAAAATACACCTTGAGTCAGGTCTTGTACCGATAACATACGCAGAGACAGAAGTCTGGTAGACCTGTCAAGTAGGATTTGACACTGTAATGTAAAAAAGAGGCCCACTATGATTGAATCCTGATTGCCTGGGGGGTAGGTCTGGGTCTTAGCTACATCTGCTTGTGAAAAGGGGTCCTTTTGAAGTAAATCAGGTTTCTGGTCCCACCCACCAGGCATTCTGTCAAGGGTGCAGACAACAGCTGTGCATACCCAAGGCCTTTGTCTAACATTCGCCACAAGTTCACACCTAATCAGAGGGGCTATTCTAATTACTGGCTGGCAGACATGGGAAAGAAAAAACCTTTGCATGTCATACCATTCACCCTACATTATGGGCAACAAGGCCTACTTAGGGGTGCCTTATAAATATTTAATAGACGCTTTAGGCCTGCAAAAGGAATTGTTTTGACAGGTAACATTTTTAGTTTAACATTTCACAGCTGGGCTGCTCAATGTTGGCCTGTAGTCATGTTTTCACTGTCGCTATAGTGGATGCCTCAATGAGTGCTGCAGTCCACTTGTGGCATTTAACGGACAGGCCCTGAGATCACATAGGTACCATATACAAGAGACGTATAGGTAAATTAAATATGCCAATTAGGAGTATCCCAATTTTATCAAGCTGAATGGAGGAGCACAAACACTTTTTCACTGTTAGCATGGGTAAAGTGTAGAGTTCTACAGTCAGCAAAAATATAGGGTCAGCAAAAGTGAAAGTTTTGTGTTGACCATGCAGAGACTGTGTATTTCCTACATCTGATGCTATTTTGTACCTGTTGAATTAATTTTAGGTGAGCTGGGGATAGCAATTGCACTATGAAAAGGGCAGAGCCATTCCTCATTCCATCTCCAAATCTAGTGTTGTTAGAAATATGTTTACAGGTTGACTGGGGTGTTAACTCTGGTCAAGCAGCAACCACAATCCTAGTCAGGGTAAGACACAAGCAAACCACAAATTACCTGTGTTCCCCCCCCCCCCAGTAGCTTGGCACAGAGCAGTCGTAAGAGGTTCAAGGGGATAAATGAGTCAGAAAACAAAAGTGCCTTGTCTTTTTCTATATTTACTCCTATATAGGGTTTGGTGTGGTCTCGTGGTTTAGGAGGATTCATTTCTCTTCTCTTCTTCTTTTCTAGGGTCTCTGGGGAATTCTTTCACCTCTGGGGAACACCAACATCATTTGTCCCTGTAAAAGCCACGCGCCCCTGGGAGCATGGCGGGACTCTTTGTTCTGCTGTTGGGCTCCCGCTGCCTTTCTGGGCTGCTCGAGCATCTCGGCTTCTGACATCTCCTCTGCCTTCAGCGCTGGGCGATTTTATTTCACAGCATTCTCCTGATGGTGACTCTTCTCCATGGCATTCTCCTGATGATGACCAGCTGTCTCCAGTCCGAACGCGCCACTCTCCTTCTTCATTTCCTGGATATGTCCTCCACAGACTTTCATTCACAGTGATTGGTTCACGTGCTCCTCCGACGTCATCAACAAAAAACAAGGAATCCCTGAAGCTCCCTGCCTTAAAGGGTCTGCGTACTTGTCAGGGGTTGTCAATGTCGGGTAATGAATTGTGTTCTCAGCGGGGCTGCAAACAAAGAAGAGGGACGGTGTAACAAGGCAGTGGACATTCCTCCTCCACCTCAGGTAAGTGAAGGCCTGCGCTCCCGTATTCCCAACAATAGTCAAGCTTAACTTAGAGGCAGTGTGTAAAGTATTTGTGCGACACTTCAAACAGTAAAACAGTGAAAACACTACAGGAAAAGAATCCCACACCAGGTTAGAATCATAGAGCCTAATTTAATAAATAACACAAGACCAAAATGACAAAAATCCACCTAATAGAACCATTGATTTTTAACATTTTAGGTCAAAATAGCGTCAAAAAGCACAAAGACCCAACTATGGATATCTGGCCGCGTTGGACTGGGACAGAGACCAACCAGGATGGAGTGTTGGCAGGCTACAGGGACCCAGTTAGGCCCACTGAACAAAGTATGGTTAAAATCTGGGTTGCAGGAGGTTGCGTTGATCTGTGTCAAAGATGTGTCACACAGTTGAGGTGATGCGTTGGTTTTGAGATGCGACAAAGCTGCATTGTGAGGTACTGTTGCATTAATATCGATGATCAAGTTGATGGGCTTGCAATGCAAAGTCCAGCGTTTACAATGCAGCATGCAGTCAGGGTGATTTGATGGTTTCGGAGAGCTGCGAGTCTGCGATGCGGAATCTGACTTCGTCATCAAGGCTGCCATCTACCAGAGATGCAAGGGCCTTGCCAATGATACACCACACAGTGGCAGTTCCAAAGGCAATGCGAGCTGCGGTCGTGATGCATGTTTTTTTGACGGGTCCAACCCATGCAGCAGCAGAAATGCATCAGTTCTGCTCAAGATTGTGCCGCACAGCAGAGGAGAAACATCGCTTCTACTGAATCTACAGAAGCTGGCAAAGCCCCTTAAGCCCACTTCTAAGGATCCAGGACAGGGGTGTCACCACTTGGCACAGTAAACTCACAGATGGCAGAGTCAAGGTGCAGATGAAGGTTGTCAGAAGCCTGTTATATCCCTGGGGTTTCAGATTAGGAAGCCAGCCAACTAACACTTGGAGTCACTCTGGGTTCAGGTCCATTCCTTCTCACCTAGGCAAGAGGGCAGGAGGCAGCAGGTCAGCACAGCAGGGCAGCAGTTCCTTCAGAGGAACAGCCCAGCAGAGTGGCTTTCCTTTGAGCAGCACATCAGTCTTCCTTCCTGGCAGAGAATCCAGAGGTCCAGACGTTTACTGAATTGGTGGTGTCTGAGGTCCTACTTTTACACACAGTTGTTCCTTTGAAGTGGGGAGAAGCTTCCAGAGGCATTTATTTGAAGTGCGTAGTTGCCCTGCCTTCCCTGCCCTGGCAGCAGAACTACAGGGGGTACACACCCCCTTTGTGTGGATACAGGACATAGCCTATTCAGGTGTAAGTGAGACGTGGCCCAGCTCCTCCCTCCCATCTTGCCAGTGATGGCCTATCAAGTCACACCTAAGCTCCCATTCTGTAGGGCTGCCTAGGAAGAATGCACAAAGCCTAACTGCCAACTTCAACCAGTCATGTGACCAGAGATTGTCTGTATGGCTAAGACAAGAAAATGTAAACTTTCTAAAAATGGCCTTTTCAGAACTGTAATTGAAAATCTGACTTTACCATAAGATAGGAGTTTAAATTTGAATTCCAGAGACACCAAACCTTATCCAGTCATTGTTTCCCATTTAGAAATTACCCTTATAAAATGTAATAAGGCAACTTAAATATTATGCTATGGGAGAGATGGGCCGTACAGCAATGAAAAACAAATGTGAGAGTTTTTCACTACCAGGACATGTAAAATATTTCCTGATTTTCAAGTACATTGCACCCTGCCCTCAGGGCTGTCCAGTGCCTACCCCAGGCTGACGTATATGCATTAAAAAATAAAGGTATGGGCCTGGCAAAAGTTTTTTTTTGCCAGGTCGACATGGCAGGTTAAAACTGCACACACAGACTCTGCACTGGCAGGCCAGAGACATGTTTAGAGACTACTTAAATGGGTGGGGCAATCAGTGCTGCAGGCCCACTGATAGCATTTAATTTACAGGCCCTGGGCACATGTAGTGCACTTAACTAGGGATGTATAAGTAAATTAAAAATGCCAATTGAGTGTGAGCCAATGTTACCATGTTTTAGGGAAAGAGCACAATCACTTTAGCACTGGTTAGCAGTGGTAAAGCGTGCAGAGTTCTAAGACCAGCAAAAACAGCCAAAACAGGAGGTCTGAAGGCAAAAAGGTAGGAGGAAACGACTCCAAGAATGCCAGATCTAACAAGTGCCATAATGGTGTGCAGTTGGAGTTAAGCAGAATAAAGCAACAGTCTTCCCTGGCACACTTTGCATTGAGTTCTAAATTCTAAGTATTAGAAATTGAGATTTAGGGCCATATTAGCAAGAACCTCGTTAAAATTATCGCCGTTTTAGCGGCAGGAAACTGACGCTAAAACGGCGATAATGGGCTTGCTAATATGCGTTATAGAATTCCAATAGAAGCCCAGGTTAGATGTCCTGCACATCTAACCTGGGCTTCTATTGGAATTCTATAGCGCATATTAGCAAGCCCATTATCGCCGTTTTAGCGGCAGTTTACTGCCGCTAAAACGGCGATAATTTTAACGATGTTCTTGCTAATATGCCCCTTAGTTTTTTGTCTCTTACATTCACGGCATGTGTGGGGTGGTTCAGACAGCCTACATAAAGGATAGAAAATAGCACTTTGGAAAGCATGTAACCCTCCACTGACCATGAAACTTGGGGGCATATTAGCAAGAAACGGCGTTAAAATTATCGCCGCTTTAGCGGCAGGAAATTGCCTCTAAAGCGGCGATAATGGGCTTGATAATATGCCCTTGAGAATCCAATAGAAGCCCATGTTCTGGTGTGAACCTGGGCTTCTATTGGAATTCTCAAGGGCATATTATCAAGCCCATTATCGCCGCTTTAGCGGCAATTTCCTGCCGCTAAAGCGGAGATAATTTTAACGCCGTTCTTGCTAATATGCCCCTCAGAGTTCTGATGTTGTACTATAGCACATCAAGTCCCTAATTACGACAATGGGGTTAATTCGTTCCTTTTGCCATCACGGACCTCTAACTGGACCTAATAATCTGGCAGCGATATTCTTTCTCTTTGAGGGAGTAATTGTTAGGTTGCTATTGTAATAGCTCATTAATATGTTTAGGCTACGCAAGAGTGGAGTGCTTTCGAAGGTTCATAAATAAACAAATACATAAGTAAATAATTGAAGACATCAGCTCGATAGAGTCATAATAATAAACGATGGACCAAGAGCAAAAGGCTAAGCAAAAATTGTCATTTGAATCATCCTACCTCTAAGTTTAAGTATTTTGGCCAAACATACGTTTCTTCCCCAAGACTTTGATTTTCTTATTGATTGAGGCAAAAAGAAAAACTGTTAGTGATTGCCTCAAGACTTTCTACATTGGGGCTAGTGGTAGATATTGGTGTTCCTGCGAAGGAGACCGTCCGAAAATATAACCCTAAATGTGGCAGGAGCAATACGTCCTGCAGTAAAGTTTATCAGCATGCGTAATGGTAGCGAATTGGATGCTCCTCATCCCCCAACCGATCATGTGTGAAAATATGACATGTTAAAGAAATCTGTGTTTCTATAATGTTAGTTGATGGAGAGAAGCACCACATTTATTGTGCCAGTAGCACAGTACATATGTAACATAATCCAGTTGATTGCCGATCCTGCTACAATCACTCTCAGCTGCCTCAGTTTCAGAAAGCATCCCTGCTGTTAGCAGCCGTCTCTTGCTTCAATGGTAGGCGTCCTCCACCATTGGGCAATGAAAGAAAATAAGAGAATCTGAAGAATACCAGAGTACAATTTCCTGACCTTCAGCTCTTTGGGTCTATTTATATTCTGGCTGCCGATCAATAGACGAAAAATACACTGGGCACCCGGCGTTTCTAACTTAAGAAACCAAGACAACTCCAGCCACAGTTTCCTCTTCACGTGCCTTCCTGACTTTGAAGAAATTAAAACAATCTTGAATCAATTATTAGATGAAAGTAATTTATGGGAAATATTCAAACTTCAAATCTTCTGAACATGCGTAGCTAACCGGTGCTTATTTTTTCTGAGAGAGCTACTTAGACTATTGTTCTATAAAATATTGGAGAGCGACTGACTATGCATAGCCACACTCCACTGTGAAGCGGTTGTAATTTTATACACAGTATGGATTCAGATGTTTTCTAATAAAACTCACGATCTGCTCGCCCCAGAAAGTCATATAGGGAAGATTTATTATTGGGCTGTGTTGCTCAAATGGGAGAAAACAGTGCGGAAACATTTACTAAATACAGGCGGCAGTTGCTGCCATCCCCTACGCCAGAGGTCTTCAGACTTTTTGAAGCTGAGACCCCCTTGTCAAAATCTTTTAGGCATAAGGACCCCCTCTGACAAAAAATTCTAGAACCTGGTACTCCTCATCATCGACAACTATCGACAACCATAAACGCCCCCAATTCCCACAGCAAATAATTTTTACGGTGGGGAAATAATATTAAACAGTGTTTAGCAAACAAAAGGTCAGTGAGCGTGGGGGTGTAGTCAGAAGTGTAGCTAAAAACAAAGGGCCTCCATCATTTATGAGGAATTGGCCTAGGGCAGCTCTGCAAGTCTTCTTGCAGCACTGCCCTACGCCAATGTGAAAGGGCAGAAATGCACTGTATTTATGAAATACGGTGCATTCCTGTCCTTTTCCCTTGTGTTGGCGCACAAATTGCTGCCTAGCACCAACAGAGGCAGCATTGTTTTTGTGCAGGAAGGGGCACCTTCCTTCACAAAAACAATCCGAGAGAGTGTTTTCCTCTTTCTATGTGAGCTGCAGAATATAGCACACATGGAAAGAGGAAAAAACTAGGAGAAATGCTGGGGAAGCGTCAATGTTTGGAGCTGCCCCAGGTTTGCGTGATTTGGTAAATATGGGCAGCATCAAAATCCATGGGTGTTTCGTGGGAACCCCATGCAAAACCCATGGAACCCCTCCTTGACGCAGAGTATGGCAACGCAGTGATTTGCGCTGTTATGTCTTTGCACCATCCCATAGGTATGGTTGAGACGCTTGTGCCACCGTAGCATCAAAAAAAGTGATGCTCTGGCGATGCAAGCCTCTCATAAATACGCCCCAAAATATTCTGTAAGTTTTTTAGGTTTTTCACCATCAGGTATCTACATATAAACTAATAGGCAGCATAAATGAAAAAAAAATAAAACAAATTGTTACTCAGTGGGAAATGCACTGTGGTACATTATGAAACCTGTATTAGTTAATGCACTGTAGAGGTCTGTGTGTAACCTGAGAGCCACAGAATTAAATCTTGATTGGTGCAGTGTAGAACAGTGATGTGTATCTTTAGTGCTACAAGGTCACCGCCTGTGACAGAAAGCACTGTGAATATGTAAGTCATTATTTTATACACACAGTGAAAGATAGAATGCTGCAAAATTTGCAAATAGTTTTACGATAAAATGGTGCTTCCAAAATGTAGATTTTAGTAATACCAGTGCGTATGTAATGCATTTTATTTTTACAAGACTGTCCCTTCAACACCTCCTTAGGGGTACTAAGGGCTGTGTAAATGCAGTTACAATTACAAGCAAGCACTTCACAGCCCAGTTATTAACTCTTTGTACTACCACTCAAAAAACCAAATCTTTGTCATCGCAAAGCATGGAGTGATTTGTTCAATTAAAGCCAGAACCAGCTCCCAAGCACCCTTTCCACTTTCAGATCAACTGATAGGCACATTTGCATTGCATTCAGTCAAGCAGGCACCCTAGGATGAAAGCTTTTCACAGCACAAGACACTCAATTGATGAAACTTCAGCTGATAACGATCTAAATTAGCCGTCCCAGGACGGCTGTCTTTTTCCAAAAGGAAAGCAAACATTTTGTATTGCAGGCACAAGTGAAGCTGGGAATGCGTGACCCCCTTCCCCAGACTCCACGGCCCCCCTGGGGGTCACGCCCCACAGATTGAAGACCTCTGCCCTACGCTAACACATGATAAAGTCTGCTAGCGCCACATCTAACCTTTGCACAAACGCTCTTAAATCCTTTAGTTTTTAAACTAATTTCCTAAGTTTTTCTAACATAGCAAAGAGTTGACCCATAGTTAGATATATGCAAGAACATTTTGATATTCGAAAAATCTTGTTTGACTGTACTATGTCCATAACACTGTTTGACATTTCTGCACAATTTTTTCACTTAACAGTATAGTATGGAATCATGGTGCTCATTCCAAGTTTCAGACTGTTGTATGTAGGTTTGCTAGTGAAAATAGATTTGGTGGAGAAAGAATGTGTGTTTTACTTTGTAAATTTCATCAGCATATATAAATATAGTTTCATAGTAAAACGAAAGTAATGTCAACACTGTTTAAACTAAGGAATAAAGTAACATCATATTTTGCATTTTTTTTAAAAGTTTCATAATTTTGTAAATAATATTTTTACTACATTTTCTGTTTCCATGGCACTATCGGCATTTGTGATGTCTCTGTTAACCGTGTAAACTGCGTGCTTTTCAACAAGTCTAAAAATAAAATATACAGTTATATTGTGGTGTAATACAAACTTTGTACTAATATGTGTGAGAAGTTGGCCTGGCATATGCTGTCCACTAATTATAGTGGGCACCTTGCACCAGTCCAAACAACCCCTTATTGGAGATAGGTTAAAGACAACCTTTATTGAAAGCTATCCTAGTGGTAGCTATGGAGAGCAGCCTTCATGCTAAGTCTTGAAGGAATGTAAAGCAGCTTGTTTTTCCAGTCTATAATCTCTTGAGTGACCAAATGAAAGAGGACCACACCAGGTATATATTCAAAATATATGTATTTATTGCTAAACACACCCCTCTAGTCTCTTTATGAGGCTAGAGTTCGAAGTACATAAGTTATAAGTTAGTTATCTACAGTAATAGCACAAATACACGTTTGAGCCCTAGGGGCGTACCAAACCATATACCAATAAAGTGGTATAAGAACCACGACTGAGCTAGACACAGGGCCTAGAGCCTGTAGAAGTGCTTGGACCACAAGAAACCACCCAAGGTAGTGACACAGGGGACCCACGGGGGATGCGTGCAGTGTATGAACACAGCCGCGAATCGCCGTTTACTTCTATGGGGAAAGTCGCGGTTTGAATTTAAAAGAAAAGGGACACTTAGAGGAGGACTTGGAGCAAACCCTTTGAGAACTAGGCTGTTCTAGTGTCAATACCCACGGGAGCACCAGAGTACTCGAGTTACCTCACCCAGGGGAGCCGGGTGCATAGGTGTCTTTCGGGGTCGGGTTTCGTCGTCGCTTTCAATGGCGATCTGCTGCAAAGTGCTGCTGGTGGCCAAGTCGAAAGTGTTCGGGTGGATCCAAAGGTGGATCAAAGATCTGAAGAACCTGAAAGCAGAGGGGACAGAGTCTGGGTCACTAGCCAGTGACCAGGAAGGTGATGAGCAGATGCCCACCGATGTCGAGTGCTTCAGGTAGGTTGATGTTCGTCTTGACTCTTCAGCCACGAGATCCAGGAGACGTCGACGATGACCAGGAGCTGGATTCAAGCTGCCCCACGACGTTTGTCGATTGCAGGGGTGTCAGCGACCAGATTAGACCCAACAAGCCTTGGCAACGGCAAGTCTCGTGGAAATGGAAGAAGGACAATGTTGCAGACCAGCAAGGTCTGTGGGACTCACCCAGCAAAGGTAAGTCAGGGCACGCCTGGAGCAACCAGGGAGCCCAAGCAGAAGAAGATTGGCCTTCGGGAGGGCCTACTAGCCAACGGACTAGCGACCGCAAAGGAGCCTCAAGTCGACGCACGTGGAGCTGGCTCACAGGACACTCGTGGAGTGGAGGCCAGTGATCTTCGGTGCAGTCGGTGCTGGAGGCTGGGGCTACTCGGAGCCCAAAGCACGACTTCGTGGAAGACCCAGAAGAGGATGCACTTGCAAATGCGATTGATGTACAGGGGTCACAGTTCCACGTTACCCACGACAGCTACGGGCCTCAGCTTTGCTGGAGACTCAGGGCAGCCTTGGGGAAGTCTGGAAATCCACCTTTGGTGATGCAAAGACTTCGGCGTCCGGCGGGAGCTTCAGCGATGCAGACCGGACAATTGCTTCTTTGGTGCCTGCCAAGCAGGGGAGTCACTCCTTGACCCCAAGGGAGATTCTTCAGTCCTCTAATCTTGAAGTAGAGCATCGAAGGTCCAGGATTCTGTGTCAGAGTTTCGTCCAGGTTAATCTAAAGTCCTAAGGACTGGGGTCCCATACTTATACTAAGGTAGGGGTTGGACATACTCTGTGGACCCACCTATGGGAGGGTCAGGGCAGAGGGGTGGTTACACCCCTTTCCCTTTGTCCAGTTTCACGCCAGAGCAGGGGCTGGAAGCCCCTGAGCCGGTTTGAACTGGGGTATGCACAGGGACACCAAATGTGCCCCCAGTGCAGGACTTCAAAGCACCAGAGAGTGCTCCCGCCCAGCCCCAATACACACTATCCTGTCTGGGGAGGTGGTTACACCTCCCTGGGACAGGAAACCTATTGTCCAGGCCTCCTGCCGGAGTTTCAGTCAGCAGCAGGAGGCCAGACTCGTGTCTGTGGCAGCGGCATCCATTTTGTGATGCCAGGGCTTGGAAAGAAGTTACCGGGCAGGCCGGTGTGTACATGTCTCTCCCTCTAGAAGGGTGGAATGCTACCCCCGCCGCCAGAACTGGCGGGGGGTAGTATTCCAAGATGTTTGACACCAAACACGACATGTTTCCATGCAGCCATCCCAAAGTTAGCATTTAACGCGAGGTTATAATGCGCTTAAGAGTATATGGTCGGGCTGCACTACAAACAGCATCAGAGAAGGGTCTCTGAACGCTTCAGAGGGGCCCAGCTCATGCAGGGGCACCCTCTCACATAGGAACCACGCACTCTGCCTTCAGGATTGATAAGGCCTGCCATAGGAGTGACTTATAGGTTTATATGTGTGTATGTATGTAGTGATATAGGTAGCCTATATCACAGTAAGGGGTGCATGCACCACCTTACCCAGGCTGCAGTAGCAGACCTGTGGTGTCCTTTGGCTGGCCTTCCAGGGGTGGCACAATACATGCTTCAGCCCCTGGCAGGCCTCTGAGGTACCTATGCCCTGGGTACATAGTATACCATATACTAGGGACTTATAAGGGCACTCCAGATTCCAATCAGAGATGTGCCTAAGGCACATGGAAACCATTTTAGAGAGGAAGCAGCTAGGCTGGGGTTCTGATTAGCAGGGCCCCAGCCAGACTAAAGTCGAAAAACAGTGAAGCATCAGCAAAAAGTGGGGGTACCCATGTGAAGCAGATCCTACTCTCCTACAATATGCACATTCTCAAATTTAATATATTTGTTTATGTTTAATTGGAAATTGCTTTTTATTACCATTACCGAAAATTGCAAAGAGGTCAGTTGTTGCGAACATCATGTGACCAGGATAAACAGTGATGCGATTGGATAATACACTTTTCTAGTATCTTCACAGGAAGACCCACCCATATCTTTTTTGTTGAAGGTTCTTCACTTTCCAGCAGCATTCAGAAAAGGTGGTTGTGGTTTCCGCAAAGGGAGTAGAAGGATCATGGTACTTCCAAATGAGGTGCAGCAGGTATTGTTTATTCCACAGATTTAAAAGCACAGCCATGTCTGTATTACATTTCTTTTTTTAAACAATAGCCAATAATTCGACTTCGTGCTAATCCATCCAACACATTACCTAATTTTATTTACCTAAATTCTGATAGCATCCAACCAAATATATGTTTTTTTTTTTAAAGAAAGCACCTCCATTTTAGGTGCTTTTAATTTTCAAAACTCCCTCAATCAGCTCCACCTTTTTCTTGAGTGCTATTGCTCCTTCACTTCTAAATGCTTAGAGTTTGGATTTTTGGCCACACCTATGTCTATTGAGCTAGAGAGGCTGCAAAAAAGAGAGGTATTTAAAGGGACTTGGGTTTGCCAAATGTGGAGGTTATTGGTTTGGTCAGAGAGGGTTAAAGTTTCATCAGTTGCTGGCTTTGGTTAAAACCATTCTGGATTGCGGATCTCCTCACCTCATGATTGTGCACTGTGGTGGAAATGACCCAGGCACACTGACTGGGGTAGGACTGGAAATCCTAATGAAGGATACCTTTGCAGAACTAATGTCGCTTTTCCCTCACACTGTCTTGGTGTACTCTAATATATGCCAAAGACAGAAATGGAAGTGGTCATGTCAATTCTGTCCACAGATTGACAAAGCCAGAAACATGTTAATACAACTGTTTCTGCATTCCTCAGAGACCATAGCATGGGCTGTATCTATAACAACAATATGTGTTTTGACATGAATGAAATCTACAGAACTGATGGATTGCACTTTACCGATGAAGGCAATAGTGTATTTCTGTGCAACCTGAAAGTCTGCATCAAAACTGATCTGTAGCTGGAACATACTCAAAATGAACCCCCAAAGGCTCTTATCAGAGCAACCCTACTGCCCCAAATTGATTTTATTTTTCCTAATAGAAATCTGTTTTTTTAATTATTTGTGAATACACCAACAATACGCAAAACAAAAGCAGACATTCAACGGCCATCAGCATATGCAAAAATAATAACTAAAAGAAATCCATTCTAAAAATTGCACTGCACATATTACTATATATATGGTTCTTTAAAAACATATTTAAACCCAAGTTTTTGTACTAAGTGTCTTTAAAAACCATCTTTAGAACCTATTTTCCATTTTTGTGGTTATTCAGGGAGTCGAGATGACGTCATTAACCGTGACGATCGTGCCTTTTCTATAAAGTGTAAAGCACATATATGCACAGATATTACAGTATTTTACACACTAGGGGATTATTATTGTATTCTCTGTCATGTTTTTCTAGTGACTTTCTATAAAAACGATCTCTAAAACCTATTTTCCATTTTTGCGGATACATTGCGAAAATGCAAAGCAAAAGCAGGAATTCAATGGCCACCACCACATTAAAAAATGATAATTTTATCATTCATTTTAGCCATCATACTAGATAAATTACTATTTAAATAACTCTATAAAAACATTCATCAGTCTCTCAATATTTCTATAATTGTGTGTATTATAATGATTCAGTGGATTATGTGAGTGGGTACATAAGTCTCCCAATGGGTCTGTGACTGAGAAGTTGTGTCTGCTAGTTGGTATGTGAGTAGATTTGCGAGTCTTTGAATGAGTCTGTGAGTGGGTGCAAGACTGTTTGAGTGGGTATCTGAGTGGGTGTATGAGTGTCTGACTGGGTATGTGAATGGGTGTATTAGTGTCTGAGGGGGTGTGTCACTAAGTACATGAGTGTGTGGCTGGATATATGACTGGGTGCATAAGTGTGTGAGTGGGTCTGTGAGTGGGTATATAAGTCATTGACTGGGTCTGTCACTGGGTACATAAGTCTGTGAGTAGGTATGTGAATGGGTGTGTGAGTGTTTGAGTGGGTTTGTGAGTAGCTGTAATAGTCTATGAGTGTGTCTGTAACTGGGTTCATAAGTCTCTGAGTGAATACGTGAGTGGATGCATCACTGTCTGAGTGGGTATACAAGTGAGTGCATGAGTCTCTATATGGATATACGAGTAGTTGCATGAGTCTCTGAGTGGGTATGTAAGTGGGTGCATGAGTCTCTGAGTGAGTCTCTCACTGGGTGTATACGTTTTTGAGTGGGTATATGAGTAGGCACACAAGTCTCTTACTAAGTCTATGAGTGGGTACAACAGTGTCTGAGTGGGTATGTGAGTGGATGTATGAGTCTTTAAGTGGGTATGTGAGTGGGCACATGAGTTTTTGAATAAGACTGTGAGTGGGTATATGAATCTCTGAGTGCATATGTTAGTAGCAGATAAGTTTCTCAGTGAGTCTCTTGGTGCAAAAGTGTCTGAGTGGGTATGTGAGTGGGTGTATGAGTGTCTGAGTTAGAATGTGAATGGGTATGCGAGCATATATATGAGTTTATGACTGGATCTATGTGTAGGTGTTTAAGTGGGTCTATGAGTGGGTGTAGGAGTTTTTCACTGGTTATCTGACTGGATGTATAACTCTCAGAGTAACTCTCTCAGTGGGTGCATGAGTGCCTGAGTGGGTCTGTGAGTAGGAGCATAATTCTCTGAGTGAAAATATATATATATATATATATATATATATATATATGTATGTCAAAAGAATACCCTTGCAGGCATAGAGTGACGCATGAATTATGCAAAAGGAAGAAGAGAACTCTGGGTAGTTCCCAATTTAGGTGGAAGGCAGCTTCTGTATAGAGCACCCTCAACACCAGTGACAGTCTAGATTTGCTCACCTCAAATGTCTGCTTTTCTATCAAAGTTTTTAAGCATAGGATTAGCACAGTGCTATCCACGCCGAGATAGAAAGGGACAAAGTCTTTTGCCATTTCTACAGCAAAGTCTTTAAGCATAGGAATAGCACAGTGCTATCCATGCCGAGCTGTTAAATGACAAAAGCCATTTACCACTCCAGGTACAGTATTACAGCTTTGGACTGGCAAAATGCCATCCAAGCCAGCCTGAAATGAATAAAAGCAACCCCTATATTATCTACTGGCGGTCGCCAGTAGATAGTTATAGTTACAACCTATTATCCATAGGAAATCCGCGACATTCTATTTGAAATAACTCTCTTGCCGGTTGACGTATCTTCGCAAAATTTTCAAACTTTGTGGCCCGCTCCGGTCCGCTCCTACCCTGAAAGTCTCGGGGATTCGTCAAGCGGGGGCCGAGAAAAAGGGGGTCCCAAAACGCGTTTTCCCCATGCAATTTTCCATAGGAAACTTTAGACACGGCTACAGCCCGAACTGCTGAACGGAATTACACCAAATTTGGCAAAGAGGTAGTTCTTGGTTCAGAAAGAACCCTTTTGTTAAATGGTGTAAATCCGTTCAGTAGTTGCTGAGAAAATCAAAAGTAAAAAGATAGTGATATCTATGGCCGCGTCGGATTCGCGCACCCTCCCGATCACGAGCTGCATGCTAATTGGCTGTCAACACTCCAAATCAGGAAGTGTTGGCAGCCATTTTGTCCCTCGGTAGAACCGAGGGACAGAAACAAGTGCGCAAAGCGCACAAAGGGGGCAGGGTAGAAACACCCTGACCCCCTAGGTCTGCTCAGGGGGTCCCACAAGGACCCCTGGGCAGAAAACATTTTTTTTTTTTTAAATCGGCGGGATGCGCTTAGGGTGCGCGGATCCCGCCGTGATTACAAAAAAAACGAGGCACAGAAACAGGTTGCAAAACGCTAAATGGGGGCAGGGTAGAAACACCCTGACCCCCTAGGTCTGCTCAGGGGGTCCCACAAGGACCCCCTGGGCAGAAAAAAGCATTTTTTATTTTAAAAAAATCGGCGGGATGCGCTTAGGGTGCGCGGATCCCGCCAATAAAAAGAAAATTGAAGCGCGGTCTCCCACGCTTCGATGGTATTTTGCCCCCGGGTGGCCCAAGTCCCGGGGGCATGCGGGGGTTGTGTTATATTTTATGTGGGGGGCCTCTAAGGCCCCCCAAGCCCCGGGGACCGCCACACCCCGGGGCTTTAGAAAAAAATGGTGCAGGAGGGCTCTCCGCCCTCCCGCAGCCCCGGGGACCGCCACCCCCCGGGGCTTCTTTTTTTAAATTTTAAGCAACTGTGTGGTGGGGCTGGAGCCCCCCCACATGCCCCGGGTACCGCCACCTCCCGGGGCACTTAGAAAATAAATGTGGGGTCCGTTTGGGACCCCGAAGCCCGGGGACCACCACCTCCCCGGGGCTCAGTTGATGTTGGGAGGGGGCCGCGCGGCCCCCTCCTGGAGCCTGTGGTGGCCCTGGGGACCACCACCCCCAGGAGCCGGCTCCTGCAGTGTCCCGGGGTGCCTACCCCCGGGACACTGCTGTTTGCAATGGCAGGGACGGGAGCCTCGCGGCTCCGTCCTGTCATTGCAAACTTGCTGCTTCATTGAAGCGAGAGCAGGAAACCTGCTCTCGCTTCAATGAAGCAAAGCAGATTGCTTTTCCATAAGGGGAGCTGCATGTCAGCAGCTCCCTTATGGAAAAGCAATGCCGGCTCCCGCAGGACGCGGGGAGCCGGCGGGACCGATGCTGGTATTGGGGACCCCCACGGTCCCCAACGAGTGGCCAGGCCCCGGGGATGGGGTCCCCGGGCCATTAGTGGCCCAGGAGGGGGGCCACGCAGCCCCCTCCCCAAAAAACAATTAAAAATAAATAAATAAAAAAAGGACAGAAAGGCCGGCCCCGGGGGATGGGGTCCCCGGGGCCTTAAATGGCCTGAGGAGGGGGACCATGTAGCCCCCCTCCAAATATTTATTTAAAAAAAAAAGAGGGCATGCCCTGGAGGATGGGGTCCCCAGGGCAAATACAGGCCCAGGGAAGGGGGGCCACGCGGCCCCCTTCCCTGTTTTTTTTACAAAAAAATAACAGCCTCAGGCCCCGGGGGATGGGGTCCCCGGGGACAAAAGTGGACAAGGGAAGGGGGGCCCCGCCCCCTCCCTGCAGCACTCTGCAAACGCGGCCCCTGGTGCGTTGTAAGAAGGGGAAGTAATTCCCCTTGAATACTGGGGGTCCCTGGGGCCAACTAGCCCACCAGGAACCTCCAGTATGCTCAGGAGCTGCGTTGCAGAGAGGTGTTCAGAGGTCATGCCCCTTTTACACCTCTCTGCAACGCAGCTCTGTGGCGCTTTTGGAGGTACATGGTGGGCTAGTTGGACTCCAGGGACCCTCAGGATTCAAGGGGACTTAATCCCCCAACTTAAAACGCGCCACGGGCGCGTTTGCACAGTGGTGAAGGGAGGGGCGGGGCTTCAGGTGACATGTGTGCAAACAGGCCCTGTGGCGCGTTTTAAGATGGGGAATTAAATCCCCTTTAATCCTGAGGGTCCCTGGGGCTAACTAGCCCACCAGGTACGTCCAGAAAGCGCCACAGAGCTGCGTTGTAGAGAGGTGTAAAAAGGGGCGTGGCCTCTGAACACCTCTCTGCAACGTAGCTCCCTGGCGCATACTGGAGGTACAGGGTGGGCTAGTTGGACCCCAGGGGCCCTCATGATTCAAGGGGACTTAATCCCCCAACTTAAAATGCGCCACGGGCGCGTTTGCACAGTGGTGAAGGGAGGGGTGGGGCACGTTATAGTTAGAAATTAGCATTTAAAAAACCTTTGAAATTCACTTAAAAAACCATAGGTTTCAGGCACGTTATAGTTAGAAAATAGCATTTAAAAAACCTTTGAAATTCACTGAAAAAACCATAGGTTTCAGACACGTTATAGTTAGAAATTAGCATTTAAAAAACCTTTGAAATTCACTGAAAAAACCATAGGTTTTAGGGACAGTTATAGTTAGTTGGACATTGCACTCGTACAAAACCCGTGAAATTCCCACGTTATAGTTAGTTCAGCTAACTATAACACGCGCCCCCGCAATGCACTGCTGATGACGTCACATATTACATCACTCATGACATGGTCAGTGACATCACTGATGACATCACTGATGACATCTCAAATGACATCAGTGATGACATCACTGATGACATCATCCATGTGATAATTTCATGCATCTTCTCACACCCTAATATAACCTTTGATACACCCACTCTAAATTACAGACTGCCATTCTCAAAACCATACACACTCCAACACCAATAACTACATACCCACTCACTGATTCTTAGGTCTACACACACACATCTACTCTCTCACCCGTACAGTCACTCATACTTACGGTCACTCAGTACGGTACTATCATATGCACTCATACACCTATATAGACACTCACACACCACCACTCATCCATAGAGGTACTCACACACCTAGTCAGTCATGCAAATAATTAATCACACTGCCATTTACTCACCTATACAGTTATACACACCCCAGCTCACTTACTCATACAAATACTAGCACATTCTTACGCTCTTATACAATCACTGATACAAGTACATACTCATCCATACAGCCACTCTCACAATCACACACTCTCACTTATAGCCATTTATATACTCCAACACACATATATACTGCCTTTCACATATGTAGTTACTCACACATGTACCACTGAGATATACATTCACTCACTAACACACCCATACACACACTCACCCACCCAAGCAGTCCATCACAGACGCACTCTTCAAATCATGCACCCAGTGAATCACCCACTCACACATCTATGTACAGAGTCACATACACCCCACCCACACAAACACTCAGGCACCCATACAGATACTCACAGAACCAATCAATAACCCATATAGACACTCATGTAGCTATTCGCAAATCCATGCATCCACTTACACACCAACAGACAGACGGATACAGACATTCACACAGTTTAGTCACTAACCCATGCATTCAGTAAGATACGTTTAATCACTCACTTGTAGAGTCAGTCACGCACCTACTAAATCATCCATTCAGACACTTATACACACACTCATTCTTCAATACGCCTTTCCCTATATATATTAAACATATTTAAACTTTACAGAAACACACAGTCACTTGATGATGTCATCAGTGATGTCATTTGAGATGTCATCAGTGATGTCATCAGTGATGTCACTGACCATGTCATGAGTGATGTAATATGTGACGTCATCAGCAGTGCATTGCGGGGGTGTGAGTTATAGTTAGCTGAACTAACTATAACGGGGGAATTTCATGGGTTTTGTACGAGTGCAATGTCCAACTAACTATAACTGTCCCTAAAACCTATGGTTTTTTCAGTGAATATATATATATATATATATATATCTTCTTCTTTTTTTTTGCATAATTTATGCGTCACTCTATGCCTGCAAGGGTATTCTTTTGACTTATACTGGGTGCTCCCTTGTGTCTGGACAAAGCTAAACCTTTCTGAAGAGCTGTAATGACAGCAAAGCACATGTCAGGGGTTGCTTTTATTCATTTCAGGTTGGCTTGGATGGTATTTTGCCAGTTAGGAAATAGAATTAAAAAAACGTAGAAATTCACTGAAAAAAGCAAAGGTTACAGGGACGTTATATGTGGCTCAGATTTCACTCATGCAAAACCAGTAAAATTTAGCAGTTATAGTTACCTGAGCTAACTATAACATACACCCCCAAAATGCACTGCTTATGATCTCAGATAATACATCACTCATACCATGGTCAGTGACATCACTGATAACATCATCAGTACATACATTTCTTTGAAGATCTGGGAGTAGATGGATGAGTCTCTGAGTGAGTGAGTGGGTGCATGAGTGTCTGAGTGGGTCTGTAAGTGCTTGTGTGAGTCTCTGAGTGGGTCTTTTTTGTGGGTGAGTGAGTGTCTGAGTGGGTCAATCAGTGGGTGTATGTGTCTCTGGGTAGATGTTTGAGTGGGTGCATTAGTCTCTGAGTGGGTCTGTGAGAGTGTGCAAGAGTATCTGAGTAGGTCTGTGAGTGTGTGCATGAGTGCCAGAGTGGATGAGTGATTGTCTGAGTGGGTCTGTGAGTATGTGTGTGAGTCTCTCAGTGGGTCTGTAAGTGGGTGAATGAGTGCCTGAATGGATCTGTAAGTGGCTACATGAGTGTCTAAGTATGTCTTACACTGGGTGCATGAGTCTCTGAGTGGTCCTGTCAGTGGTTGTGTGGTAAGAAGAGGTAGAAGGGCACACAGGGGCAGGTTCTCATGCCGCCTCCCCATATGAGGGTTCTCCTGTATAGCTTGCCTGCAGTCTGCTACCCTCTGCTGTCTTCAGTTTTGTGCCTCCCATGCTCACTTTCTGCTCATTCTGCTGCCTCTTCTCTGCTCATTCCTGTCCTCTATTTTGCCTCTTTCTGCTCGTTCTGCAGGTTATTTTGCCTCTTTCTGTTTTCTCCTGAACTTTATTCTGCCTCTTGCCGCTCATTTCTGACCTATATTTTGCCGCTTTCTGCTCGTTTCTGAACTTTCTTCTTCCTCTTTCAGCTTGTTTATCACCTTTATTTTGCATCTTTCTGTCATTGCTGACCTTTATTTTGCTTGTTTCTCACCTTTATTTTGCCTTTTCATTGCTGACCTTTATTCTAACTCTTTCTGCTTGTTTCTGACATTTATTCCTCCTCTTACTGCTCCCTTCTGACCTTTATTCCACCTCCTTCTGCTAGTTTCTGACCTTTATTTTTCATCTTTCGCTCATTGCTGATCTTTATTCTGCCACTTTCTCCTCATTGCTGACCTTTATACTGTCTCTTTCTGATCATTTCTCACCTTTATCTTTCCACTTTCTGCTCTTTACTGACCTTCATTCTGCCTTTTCTGCTCGTTTCTGACTTTTATTCTGCCTCTTTCTGCTCCTTTCTGACCTTTATTCTGCCTCTTGCTGCTTCTTTCTGACCTCTATTTTGCCTCCTTCTGCTCTTTTCTCCTTCGGGCCGTGGGGGAGCCTCAAGGCCCCGTGGTCCCAGCTGGCTCCCCGTCTCCTGCAGGAGCCAGCATTGCAGCTGCAAGCAGTGAGCTGCTGGAAATGCAGCTCCCTCTCTGCAGGAGCAATCTGTCACATCTCTTTCCCTGCCTGCATGTCTGTCAGCAGGGAAAGAGATGAAACCTCTGCCTCCGTTGGGCAAGAACACTTTGGCAGCTCCCGACCGCTAGAAGAGAAGTGTTTGCTTTAGCTTAGATGGAGCTGTGAACCCCCACCAAGCTAAAGCAAAAAGCTATGTCCAGAGGGTGGTCAACCCTGGACATAGCAAAAGCCATCCCTGGGGGGGTGGCGGTCCCCAGGGCCATGTATGGCTCTAGGAGGGGGGCCGCGTGTGCCCCCTCCTTCTATTTGCATGGGCCGCCCAGGCATTTGGTGGTCCCCGGGGCCTAGAATGGCCCAGGAGGGGGCTGCATGCCCCCCTCTTTCTTATAAAAACAAGAAAGCCCAAGCAGGTTTGTGATCGCTCGGGCATAGGGGTATGCACGGGCTCCCCACACCATATTAACATAAGCCCCTAGGAGGTGGTGGTCCCTGGGGGACGGAGAGGGTCCGCATGGGCCCCCATAGGATTTTTCTAACTAAAGCCCTGGGGAGGTGATGGACCCTGGGGCTCATTTGAGCCCATGGAAGGAGGTCTACGCAGCCCCCCTTCTATATTAATAAAAAGCCTCATGAAGGTGGTGGTCCTCCTTGTTTTTTAGAAACTGCCCCAAGACCTGGCCCACCCAGGGGCCCTTTAAAAAGCAAGCTCGGGAACAAATTCATGACAAACATTTTTTGACCTGCTGAGGTAACCCTGAGACCCGAAGACTTAGGCTTGGGGGTCAGGTTATTCCTACCCTGCCCCCTTTTCCTTTTTTCAAATTTTTTTGTGGGACTCTGCTGAAGCCAAGTCCCAAGATGGCTGCCAACACTTCCTGTTTAAAGTGTTGGTACCCAATCAGAGCTCTGCATTTCCCTTCACAAGTTTGTCATTATTCGCAAATTACCCGCAATTGTAGATATACAAATTTGGATTTCTTTTATTTGCTCGAAATCTACTAAACGGATTCACACAAAATAACAAAAAGAACAATATGTGTACAAAATTCAGCAGGAAGCTAGAACTTGGTCCACAGATTGTGCTTTATGTGATTTGGTGTTAATACGTTTAGTAGTTTTTGAGATATGAAGGGTCAAAAATAATTGTATATTTTGGTAGTTGGGCTCACAATAATCCAGCAGGCCTCCTGTGAGAGTGCAAAATAAAAAATGGAGTCCTGTGAGGTTGAGAATCTCATTTTTCCTGTGAGTCTTCATGCTCTTGCGGGAGCAAGAGGCTCCCGGGAGTCCTGTGACTGCTCCGATCAGCAATATGTTATAATGTTAGAAATGAAAGGACTGCCATTCTAGTTTACTGTGAAAAATTGGAGGTGGAAAGGAATTAAAAAAGCTATATATAGGGGTAGCAGAAAGACTTGTTTTCCCTATACATTTAGAAAGGAGGTGTCTAAGGGATAACTATTGTTAAGAAAATAAATTAATATTGTTTTTAACTAATTTTTTGAATTTTGCGGGACTCTCACGGGATCGCAAATAGAAAAAGAAGTAGATTAGTTCTCCATCCACTCCAGATACCTGGCATGGCTCAATCCAACAGCCAATTTACAAGAAAGGCCCCTATGGCTCTCCGGAAACCTATAGAATGATAGCCTTATTAGATACCGACTCCAAAATATTTGCAGGACTCATCATGACAGAACTTGAAGAATGGGCTGATAGAAAACCTTAATCCTATATAATTAGACAGGTTTCCGATCAAAAGCTAGCACTTTAGACAATTTGGTAGCTCTAAATATGATTGTCAACAAATGTGTGTCAAAGAAACAATTATTATACACATGCTTTGTGGACTTTTCAAAAGCTTTTGACCATGTCAACTGCAATTTATTATGGAAAAAACTATGTAGTTGGGAAATTCTGCCAAAATGACTTCGTGCAATTCAACTTTTATATTCTAATAATTGGACCCAGCTCAAACTTGGGCAAAACACCAATTTGTCAGAAAAAAT
The DNA here is from genome assembly GCA_963921515.1 of Calotriton arnoldi. Lineage (NCBI taxonomy): Eukaryota > Metazoa > Chordata > Amphibia > Caudata > Salamandridae > Calotriton > Calotriton arnoldi. Next base: position 529,617 of record CAWUFW010004711.1, read on the forward strand.
AGCCATAAAGAGAGGTCTAAACAAGGCTGCGACTTGGCGCCTGTATTATTCAATCTGTTCCTGGCAGATCTTAGTGCGCACCTGGAAACAACCAAATCTTATCCGCCAAAATTGGCTACCAGGAAAGTATCCTCTTTACAATATGCTGATGATCTTGTCCTTATGAATCTAACTGGGACGGGTCTACAGAGGCTATTGAATCTTTTTCACTGAGAATGAAATGGCTATTAATTTTACAAAAACACGAATAGTGATCTTCGGTAGGAAACTAAACAAGAAAGGCAGCTGGTCAGTGGGGGGAAAAACAATTCTACGAGCCACATCATTCAAATATCTCCGCTTATGGCTACAAGATCTGCAGTCACACAACTTACATCAGAGTACACTAAAACCAAGAATTGCTTCCCTAATCTCTGCTTTCCAGCAAATACATCATAAATTACAAAGCCCTTCCTTCCAGCCACTACTTTCTGCAATACAAGCCAAGCTTATACCAACTCTCTGCTATGGCACGGAAGCCTTCCTGGAGAAATTTGGGCCTTTCCTTAACGCAGCACAAAATAAGGTCTTTAGACTTCTATTTCAGCTTCCACAGAGTGCATCTTCCTCTCAGATCTGACTAGAATTCGGGCTAATAAATCAAAAACTAGTACAAACAGGTGCAGTCATCAAATACATGTCATTAACAAGAGTTCCAATGGAAATACACTACGAGCCCTGATACGGAATGAAATTCAAAAACAACATGCACCAAAATTCAAACAACTGGGCCCAATCTCTTAATACAGCATTAACAATGCTGAAAGCAAAAGAACTATGGGACATGGAACTTCCACACGACTCCTTTAAAAAAGTCATCAACAAGCAAACGAGGAGGTTATCATGGCTCGAAGATAAAGAAGATTTCAGAAAAAGACGGCACCCATGGACAACGATCAACACCTACTGGGAGCCGCACAAACAGGATATTTTACGACATTACTCAGATCAAGCCAAACTCTAGAATATACCCCCAAATGGCAACCGCAACCTTTGAACACAAAGTACAGACTTTGCTTACTATATGAAGAAAGCTTATCTCACATTTTATCAATCTGCCCTTTCTTATTAATGGAAAGAACAATTTTATTGAAAAGATTTTTTAATATGTATGGTATTAGATCATGTCGGCATGCTTTACTATTTTGCATGAAAGGGGAATCACCACAATCATAAAGTTTTATCTCAAAGCAGAATGCCTATTAACCGCAAAAAGTCTGATGATGTAACGTAGGGACTGCTCCTCAGTGATTTATTTAAATATAGCTCAATATGAACTCCAGTGATTCTAAAGGAAATTGTTGAAATTCGAGTTATTACATAGTAGTTCACTTTTTAACGTTTTTACCTGTGCAATACTTAATGGTTTTTATTAACTGGATAAAATTACCTTTGAGAGTCCCTGATGGTCCACAATGGCCTGGACATTGATGGCATGTGTGTGCTTCCTGTTACGGTATAGATGGGAAGTTGCTGCAGGTGGCACCAGTTGTACATGCGTGCAGTCCATTGCACCAAGAACATGTGGGAAGCCTGCAATGCCAAAGAAGCCTTGTTTAATCTCCATCTGCCGACGTTGTGTGTTGGGGAAATGGAGGTTTTGTGGTGTGAGCTGAATAATGGCATCCAGGACAGAAGGAAGGAAGGCTGAGAAAGAGGCCTGGGAGGCACCTGCCACTCAAGCTGCTGTGGTTTGGAAAGATCCTGAGGCCAGCATATGTAAGACCGCCAAGAGCTTTGTCTGTGGTGCAATGTTGCAGACCCTGTCAGTTGGTGGCTGTAGCAGTGGTGAGATCTGATGCAGCAGGGTCACAATGGATGCCCTCTTGAGGCAATACATTTTGATGACTTGTTCATCCCTGAGCCCAATGAGGGTGGTCCTTTGACGATAGATGCAATTCCTTCACCTGCGCTGCCCTTGTGGTTATGGTGGTGGGTGCGGTTGTGGTATTTGGTCTGGTGGTGGTTGTCGTCTTCTTGGTCAAACTCCCAGCTGCAAGATTAGGAGGTCCATGCTGTCTGATCTGCTGCAAGACTGGTCTGCTAGGCTTAGTTTTTATTTCTATGGAACATGCGTCATTTCCTACACGTGGGTTTGTGAGGCGTAGGGATTTGAGCGCAGTTTCAAAGATGCATGACGCAGCCAAAAGATGTTTCACCACGGGGAATGTCAAATCAATTCTGTCCACAGATTGACAAAGCCAGGAAACATGTTAATAAAACTGTTTCTGCATCGTATGGGCTGTATCTATAACAACAATCTGCATTTTGACATGCATGACATTTATGGAAAGATGGAGTGCACTTAACAGATGAAGTCAACAGGGTGTTTCTAAGTAACCTGAAACTCTGCATTTGATCTTATGTGTAGCAGCCATATACACACAACCAACACAACAGCTCTTTTCAGAGCCACCCGACTAACCAAAATATTGTTAATTTTCTTTAAAAAGATCCTTTTTTCCATTTTTTGGGGATCTTCGCAACAATGTTGCGATCCCTGCGAATACGTTGCAAGAACGGAAAACAAAAGCAGACATTCAATGGCCACCAACACATCCAAAAATAATATGTAAAAAATTCCACTCTGAACATTGCCCTACACATATTACTATATGCATACTTCTTTCAAAGCATGTTTAAACTCATATTTTTCGTATTCACCCTGGCAGTACCCATGCAGTCATTCATGTACTCAGACTCTACCCATGCACTCATTTAATCACTCAGACACTACTATTGCACTCATCCATTCCCTCAAACACTACCCATGCACTTATCCATGCACTGAAGCACTCCCCATGCAGTCCTGTAATCACCCAGGAATTAGCCATGTACTCATCCATGCACATAGTCTCTACCTGTAGATTGCTCCATGTACTCAGGCAGTACCGATGCACTGCTCCAATCACCCATGCACTACCCATGCACTCATTCATGCACTCAGGGACTACCCATACACTCCTAAAATCATCCAGACACTACCCCTGCACTCATACAATAAACCAGGCACTAGCCATGCACTGATGTAATCACTTAGACACTACTGTTTTACTCATCCATTCCCTCAAACAGTACACATGCACTCATCAATACACTCAGGCACTACCCGTGCACTGATCTAGGCACCCAGGCACTACCCCTGCACTCCTGCAATCAGTCATGCACTACTCATGCACTGCTCCAATCACTTAGGCACTTGTATTGCACTCATCCAGCCCCTCAAATACTATGTATGCACTCATCCATGTACTCAGGCACTACCCCTGCACACATGCAATTACGCAGGCACTACCTATGCACTCCTCTAATCACCCAGTCACTACCCTTGCACTCATGCAATCACTCAGACACTACCCATGCACTCCTTCAATCACCCAGGCACTACCCATGCACTCATCCATGTACTCAGGTATTATACTTGGATCCGTCCATTTACTCAGGCACTACCCTTGCACTCCTCCAATCATTCATATAGTATGCCTGCACTCGTGCAATCAACCAAGCACTAGCCATACACTCATGCATGCACTCTCATACTACCAATGTAGCCTTCGAATCAACCAGGCACTACCCTTGCACTCATGCAATCAGCCAGGCAGTACCCATGCACTCATACAATCTAACAGACACTACTGTTGCACTCATCCATTCCCTCAAATACTACACATGCACGAATGCATTCACTCAGGTGATACGATTGCACTTATCCATTTCCTCAAACATTACACATGCACTCATCCATACACTCAGGCACTACGCATGCACTCATTCCAATCATCCATGCAGTACTGTTGCATTTATCCATTCACTCAGACATTAGTCATGCACTCATCCATGCACTCAGGCTCTACCTATCCACTCATCCAATCACTCAGGCACAACTATTGGACTCATCCATTCTCTCAAACACTACCCATGCATTTATCGAATCACTCTGGCACTACTCATGTACTTCTCCAATCACGCATGCACTCAGCCATGTACTCAGGCTCTACCCATGCACTCATCCAATCACTCAGGCACAACTATTGCACTCATCCATTCTCTCAAACACTACCCATGCACTTATCGAATCACTCCGGCACTACTCATGCACTTCTCCAATCACGCAGGCACTACCCATGCACTCATCAATGCACTCATGCACAACGATTGCACTCATCCATTCTCTCAAACACTACCCATGCACTCATGCAATCACTCAGGCACTACTCATGCACTCCTCCAATCACCCAGGCACTACCTATGCACTCATCCATGCACTCAGGCTCTACTCATGCACTCATCCAATCACTCAGGCACTACTATTGCACTCATCCATTCCCCCAAACACTACCCATGCACTCATCCAATCACTCAGGCACTACTCATGCACTCCTCTAATCACCCAGGCACTACCCATGCACTCAGCCATATACTCAGGCTCTACGCATGCAGTCATCCAGTCACTCAGGCACTACTATTGTACTCATCCACTCTCTCAAACACTACCCATGCACTCATGCAATCACTCAGGCACTACCCATGCACTTCTCCAATCACCCAGGCACTACCTATGCACTCATCCATGCACTCAGGCTCTACTCATGCACTCATGCAATCACCCAGGCACTTCTGTTGCACTCATCCATTCCTTCAAACACTACCCATGCACTCATCCATGCCCTCAGGCTCTACCCATGGACTGCTCCATGCACTCAGGCACTACCCATGAACTCATGCAATCACTCAAGCACAACTGCTGCACTCAAGCATTCGATCAAACACTACCTATGCACTCATCCATACACTCAGGCAGTACCCATGCACTGCTCTAATCATCTAGGCACTACCCCTGTACTCCTGCAATCAGACAGACACTACCCATGCACTCATGCTATCATTTAGACAGTACTGGTGCACTCATGCATTCCTTCAAACACTACCCATGCACTCACCCAATCACTGAGGCACTACCCCTACACTCACCCAATGAGCCAGGCACTATCCATACACTCATGCAATCACTTAGACACTACTGTTGCACTCATCCATTCCCTCAAACAGTACCTATGCACTCATCGATGCACTCAGGATCTAACCATGCATTGATCCATGTACCCAGGCACTAATCATGCAGTCATGCAATCATTCAAACACTACTGCTGTACTCAACCATTCCCGAAAAACACTACACATGCACTCATCCATACACTCAGGCACTACCCATGCACTGCTCCAATCATCCAGGCACAACCCCTGCACTCATGCAATCAGCCAGGCACTACTGATGCACTCCTCCAATCACCCAGGCACTTGTATTGCACTCATCCATTCCCTCAAACACTATGCATGCACTCATCCATGTACTCAGGCACTACCCCAACACTCATGTAATCAATCAGGCACTACCGATGCACTCCTCTTTTCACCCAGTCACTACCCTTGCACTCATGCAATCACTCAGACACTACCCATGCACTCCTCAAATCACCCAGGCACTACCCATGCACTCATGCAATCAGCCAAGAACTACTCATGCACTCCTTCAATCACTTAATCACTTCTATTGCAGTCATCCATTCCCTCAAACACTACTCATGCACTCATCCAATTACTCAGGCACTACTCATACACTCCTCTAATCACCCAGGCACTACCCATGCACTCATCCATGCTCTAAGGCTCTACGCATGCACTCATCCCATCACTCAGGCACTACTATTGCACTCATCCATTCTCTCAAACACTACCCATGCACTCATGCAATCACTCAGGCACTACCCATGCACTCCTCCAATCAGCCAGGCCCTACCTATGCACTCATCCATGCACTCAGGCTCTACTCATGCACTCATCAATCACTGAGGCATTACTATTACACTCATCCATTCCCTAAAACACTACCCATGCGCTCATTAAATCACTCAGGCACTACTCATGCACTCCTCCAATCACCCAGGCACTACCCATGCACTCATCAATGCACTCAGGCTCTACCCATGCACTCATACAATCACTAAGGCACTACTATTGCACTCATCCATTCTCTCAAACACTACCCATGCACTCATGCAATCACTGAGGCACTACCCATGCACTCCTCCAATCACTCAGGCCCTACCTATGCACTCGTCCATGTACTCAGGCTCTACTCATGCACTCATCAATCACTCAGGCACTACCCAAGCACTCCTCCAATCATCTAGGTACTACCCTAGCACTCATGCAATCACCCAGGCACTTCATTTGCACTCATCCATTCCTTCAAACACTACTCATGCAATCATCCATGCACTCAGGCTCTACCCATGGACTGCTCTATGTACTCAGGCACTACCCATGAACTCATGCAATCACTCAAGCACTACTGCTGCACTCATGCATTCCCTCAAACACTACCTATGCACTCATCCATACACTCAGGCACTACCCATGCACTGCTCTAATCAGCTAGGAACTACCCCTGTACTCCTGCAATCAGGCAGACACTACCCATGCAATCATGCTATCATTTAGACAGCACTATTGCACTCATGCATTCCTTCAAACACTACCAATGCACTCATCCATGCACTGAGGCACTACCTATACACTCTTCCAATCTCTGAGGCACTACCCCTACACTCACCCAATGAGCCAGGCACTATCCATACACTCATGCAATCACTTAGACACTACTGTTGCACTCATCCATTCCCTCAAACACTACCTATGCACTCATCGATGCACTCAGCATCTACCCATGCACTGATCCATGTACCCAGGCACTAATCATGCAGTCATGCAATCATTCAAACACTACTGCTGTACTCATCCATTCCCTCAAACACTACCCATGCACTCATCCATACACTCAGGCACTACCCATGCACTGCTCCAATCACCCAGGCACAACCCCTGCACTCATGCAATCAGCCAGGCACTACTGATGCACTCCTCCAATCACCCAGGCACTTGTATTGCACTCATCCATTCCCTCAAACACTATGCATGAACTCATCTATGTACTCAGGCACTACCCCTACACTCATGCAATCAATCAGGCACTACCAATGCACTCCTCTTTTCACCCAGTCACTACCCTTGCACTCATGCAATCACTCAGACACTACCCATGCACTCCTCAAATCACCCAGGCACTACCCATGCACTCATGCAATCAGCCAAGAACTACTCATGCACTCCTTCAATCACATAGGCACTTCTATTGCAGTCATCCATTCCCTCAAACACTAACCATGTACTCACCATGCACTCAGCACTACCCTTGCACTCATGCAATCACTCAGGCACTACTAATGCACTCATCCATTCCCTCAAACACTACACATGCACTCATCCAATCACTCAGGCACTATTCATACACTCCTCTAATCATCCAGGCACTACCCATGCACTCATACATGCACTCAGGCTCTACCCATGCACTCATCCAATCACTCAGGCAGTACTATTGGACTCATCCATTTTCTCAAACACTACCCATGCTCTCATGCAAACACTCAGGCACTACTCATGCACTCCTCCAATCACCCAGGCACTACCTATGCACTCATCCATGCACTCAGGCTCTACTCATGCACTCATGCAATCACTCAGGCACTACTATTGCACTCATCCATTCTCTCAAACACTACCCATGCACTCATGCAATCACTCAGGCACTACCCATGCACTCCTCCATGCACTCAGGCTCTACTCATGCACTCATCAATCACTCAGGCACTACCCAAGCACTCCACCAATCATCCAGGCACTACCTTTCCACTCATGCAATCACCCAGGCACTTCTGTTGCACTCATCCATTCCTTCAAACACTAGCCATGCACTCATCCATGCACTCAGGCTCTACCCATGGACTACTCCATGCACTCAGGCACTACCCATGAACTTATTCAATTACTCAAGCACTACTGCTGCACTCATGCATTCCCTCAAACACTACCTATACACTCATCCATACACTCAGGCACTACCCATGCACTGCTCTAATCATCAAGGCACTACCCCTGTTCTCCTGAAATCAGGCAGACACTACCCATGCACTCATGCTATCATTTAGACATTACTGTTGCACTCATGCATTCCTTCAAACACTACCCATGCACTCATCCATGTACTCAGGCACTACCTATACACTCCTCCAATCTCTGAGGCACTACCCCTACACTCATCCAATGAGCCAGGCACTATCTATACACTCATGCAATCACTTAGATACTACTGTTGCACTCATCCATTCCCTCAAACACTACCTATGCACTCTCGATGCACTCAGGATCTACCCATGCACTGATCCATGTACCCAGGCACTAATCATGCAGTCATGCAATCATTCAAACACTACTGCTGTACACATCCATTCCCTCAAACACTACCCATGCACTCATCAATACACTCAGGCACTACCCATGCACTGCTCCAATCACCCAGGCACAACCCCTGCACTAATGCAATCAGCCATGCACAACTGATGCACTCCTCCAATCACCCAGGCGCTTGTATTGCACTCATCCATTCTCTCAAACACTATGCATGCACTCATCCATGTACTCAGGCACTACCCTGCACTCAAGCAGTCACTCTGGCACTACCTATGCACTCCTCTAATCACCCAGTCACTACCCTTGCACTCATGCAATCACTCAGAAACTACTCATGCACTCCTCAAATCACCCAGGCACTACCCATGCACTCATGCAATCAGCCAAGAACTACTCATGCACTCCTTCAATCACTTAGGTACTTCTATTGCAGTCATCTATTCCCTCAAACACTACCCATGTACTCATCCATGCACTCAGCACTACCCTTGCCCTCATGCAATCACTCAGACACTACCCATGTATTTCTTGAATCACCCAGGCACTAACCATGCACTCATGCAATCACTCAAGCACTAGTGCTGCACTCATGCATTTGCTCAAACACTACCTATGCACTCATCCATACACTCAGGCACCACCCATGCATTGCTCTAATCATCTGGGCACTACCCCTGTCCTCCTGCAATGAGGCAGATACTACCCATGCACTCATGCTATAATTTAGACAGTACTGTTGCACTCAGGCATTCCTTCAAACACTACCCATGCACTCATCCAATAACTCAGGCACTACTATTGCACTCATCCATTCCCTCAAACTCTACCCATGCACTCATCCAATAACTCAGGCACTACTCATGCACTCCACTAATCACCCAGGCTCTACCCATGCACTCATCCAATCACTTGGGCACTACTATTGCACTCATCCATTCTCTCAAACACTACCCAAGCACTCATTCAATCACTCAGGCACTACCCTTGCTCTCCTCCAATCACCCAGGCCCTCCCTATGCACTCATCCATGCACTCAGGCTCTACTCATGCACTCATCAATCACTCAGGCACTACCCAAGCACTCCTCAAATCACCCAGGCACTACCCATGCACTCATGCAATCAGCCAAGAACTACTCATGCACTCCTCCAATCACTTAGGCACTTCTATTGCAGTCATCCATTCCCTCAAACACTACCCATGTACTCATCCATGCACTCAGCACTACCCTTGCCCTCGTGCAATCACTCAGACACTACCCATGCATTTCTTCAATCACCCAGGTACTAACCATGCACTCATGCAATCACTGAGGCAATACTATTGCACGCATCTATTCCCTCAAACACTACCCATCCACTCATTAAATCACTCAGGCACTACTCATGCTCTCCTCCAATCACCCAGGCACTACCCATGCACTCATCAATGCTTTAAGGCTCTACCCATGCACTCATACAATCACTTAGGCACTACTATTGCACTCATCCATTCTCTCAAACACTACCCATGCACTCATGCAATCACTCAGGCACTACCCATGCACTCCTCTAATCAACCAGGCCCTACCTATGCACTGATCCATGCACTCAGGCTTTACTCATGCACTCATCAATCACTCAGGCACTACCCAAGCACTCCTCCAATCATCCAGGCACTACCCTTGCACTCATGCAATCACGCAGGCACTTCTGTTGCACTCATCCATTCCTTCAAACACTACCCATGCACTCATCCATGTACTCAGGCTCTATCCATGGACTGCTCTATGCACTCAGGCACTATCCATGAACTCATGCAATTACTCAAGCACTACTGCTGTACTCATGCATTCCCTCAAACACTACCTATGCACTCATCCATACACTCAGGCACTACCCATGCACTGCTCTAATCATCTATGCACTTCCCCTGTACTCTTGCAATCAGGCAGACACTACCCATGCAATCATGCTATCATTTAGACAGCACTATTGCACTCATGCATTCCTTCAAACACTACCAATGCACTCATCCATGCACTGAGGCACTACCTATACACTCCTCCAATCTCTGAGGCACTACCCCTACACTCATCTAATGAGCCAGGCACTATCCATACACTCATGCAATCACTTAGACACTACTGTTGCACTCATCCATTACCTCAAACACTACCTATGCACTCATCGATGGACTCAGGATCTACCCATGCACTGATCCATGTACCCAGGCACTAATCATGCAGTCATGTAATCATTGAAACACTCTTGCTGTACTCATCCATTCCTTCAAACACTACCCATGCACTTATCAATACCCTCAGGCACTACCCATGCACTCCTCCAATCACCCAGACCCTCCCTATGCACTCATCCATGCACTCAGGCTCTACTCATGCACTCATCAATCACTCAGGCACTACCCAAGTACTCCTCAAATCACCCAGGCACTACCCATGCACTCATGCAATCAGCCAATAACTACTCATGCACTCCTTCAATCACTTAGGCACTTCTATTGCAGTCATCCATTCCCTCAAACACTACCCATGTAGTCATCCATGCACTCAGCACTACCCTTGCACTCATGCAATCACTCAGGGGCTGATTCACAGAACTAATCTGAGATAAAATCCTAAACTTACTACTTTTGGTATTCACAGAAGGCATTTAGTAGTAGTAAGGTCAGGACTCCTAACTTTACTACTACTAAACTGAGATAAAATCCTAAACGTACTACTTTTGGTATTCACAGAAGGCATTTAGTAGTAGTCAAGTTAGGACACCTAACTTTACTACTACAAAATGCCTTTTGTGAATACCAAAAGTCAAAAAGTTAGGATTTTGTCTCAGTTTAGTAGTAGTAAGTTAGGAGTCCTAACTTTACTACTACTAAATGCCTTCTGTGAATACCAAAATTAGTAAGTTTTGGATTTTATCTCAGATTAGTTCTGTGAATCGGCCCCTTAGACACTACCCATGCATTTCTTCAATCACCCAGGCACTACCCATGCACTCATCCAATCACTCAGGTACTACTCATGCACTCCACTAATCAACCAGGCACTACCCATGCACTCATACATGCACTCTGGCTCTACCCATGCAATCATCCAATCACTGAGGCACTACTATTACACTGATCCATTCCCTCAAACACTACCCATGCACTCATTAAATCACTGAGGCACTACTCATGCACTCCTCTAATCAACCAGGCCCTACCTATGCACTCATCAATGCACTAAGGCTCTACCCATGCACTCATACAATAACTAAGGCACTACTATTGCACTCATCCATTCTCTCAAACACTACCCATGCACACATGCAATCACTCAGGCACTACCCATGCACTCCTCTAATCACCCAGGCCCTACCTATGCACTCATCCATGCACTCAGGCTCTACTCATGCATTCATCAATCACTCAGGCACTACCCAAGCACTCCTCCAATCATCAAGGCACTACCCTTGCACTCATGCAATCACGCAGGCACTTATGCTGCACTCATCCATTCCTTCAAACACTACCCATGTACTCATCCATGCACTCAGGCTCTACCCATGGACTGCTCTATGCACTGAGGCACTACCCATGAACTCATGCAATCACTCAAGCACTACTGCTGCACTCATGCATTCCCTCAAACACTACCTATGCACTCATCCATACACTCAGGCACTACTCATGCACTGCTCTAATCATCTAGGCACTCCCCCTGTACTCCTACAATCAGGCAGATACTACCCATGCACTCATGCTATCATTTAGACAGTACTATTGCACTCATGCATTCCTTCAAACACTACCCATGCACTCATCCATGCACTCAGGCACTACCTATACACTCCTCCAATCTCTGAGGCACTACCCCTACACTCATCCAATGAGCCAGGCACTATTCATACACTCATACAATCACTTAGACACTACTGTTGCACTCATCCATTCCCTCAAACACTACCTATGCACTCATCGATGCACTCAGGATCAACCAATGCACTGATACATGTACCCAGGCACTAATCATGCAGTCATGCAATCATTCAAACACTATTGCTTTACTCATTCATTCCTTCAAACACTACCCATGCACTCATCAATACACTAAGGCACTACCCATGCACTGCTCCAATCACCCAGGCACAACCCCTGCACTCATGCAATCAGCCAGGCACTGCAGATGCACTCCTCCAATCACCCAGGCACTTGTATTGCACTCATCCATTCTCTCAAACACTATTCATGCACTCATCCATGTACTCAGGCACTACCCCTGCACTCATGCAATCACTCAGTCACTACCTATGCACTCCTCTAATCACCCAGTCACTACTCTTGCACTCATGCAATCACTCAGAATCTACTCATGCACTCCTCAAATCACCCAGGCACTACCCATGCACTCATGCAATCAGCCAAGAACTACTCATGCACTCCTTCAATCACTTAGGCACTTCTATTGCAGTAATCCATTCCCTCAAACACTACCCATCTACTCATCCATGCACTCAGCACTACCCTTGCACTCATGCAATCACTCAGACACTATCCATGCATTTCTTCAATCACCCAGGCACTAACCATGCACTCATGAAATTACTCAAGCACTACTGCTGCACTCATGCATTCGCTCAAACACTACCTATGCACTCATCCATATACTCAGGCACTACCCATGCATTACTCTAATCATCTAGGCACTACCCTTGTCCTCCTGCAATCAGGCAGATACTACCCATGCACTCATGCTATAATTTAGACAGTACTGTTGAACTCAGGCATTCCTTCAAACACTACCCATGCACTTATCCAATCACTCAGGCACTACTATTGCACTCATCCATTCCCTCAAACACTACCCATGCACTCATCCAATCACTCAGGCACTCCTCATGCACTCCTCTAATCACCCAGGATCTACCCATGCACTCATCCAATCACTCAGGCACCACTATTGCACTCATCCATTCTCTCAAACACTACCCATGCACTCATGCAATCACTCAGACACTACCCATGCACTCGCCCAATCATCCAGGCCCTCCCTATGTACTCATCCATGAACTCATGCTCTACTCATGCACTCAACAATCACTCAGGCACTACCCAAGCACTCCTCAAATCACCCAGGCACTACCCATGCACTCATGCAATCAGCCAAGAACTACTCATGCACTCCTTCAATCACTTAGGCACTTCTATTGCAGTCATCCATTCCCTCAAACACTACCCATGTACTCATCCTTGCACTCAGCACTACCCTTGCACTCATGCAATCAGTCAGACACTACCCATGCATTTCTTCAATCACCCAGGCACTAACCATACACTCATGCAGTCACTGAGGCACTATTGCACTCATCCATTCCCTCAAACACTACCCATGCACTCATCCAATCACTCAGGCACTACTCATGCACTCCTCTAATCAACCAGGCACTACCCATGCACTCATACATGCACTCAGGCTCTACCCATGCACTCATCCAATCACTGAGGCACTACTATTATACTCATCCATTCCCTCAAACACTACCCATGCACTCATTAAATCACTGAGGCACTACTCATGCACTCCTCTAATCAACCAGGCACTACCCATGCACTCATCAATGCACTAAGGCTCTACCCATGCACTCATACAATCACTTAGGCACTACTATTGCACTCATCCATTCTCTCAAACACTACCCATGCACACATGCAATCACTCAGGCACTACCCATGCACTCCTCTAATCACCCAGGCCCTACCTATGCACTCATCCATGCACTCAGGCTCTACTAATGCATTCATCAATCACTCAGGCACTACCCAACACTCCTCCAATCATCCAAGCACTACTCTTGCACTCATGCAATCATGCAGGCACTTCTGCTGCACTCATCCATCCCTTCAAACACTACCCATGCACTCATCCATGCACTCAGGCTCTACCCATGGACTGCTCTATGCACTCAGGCACTACCCTTGAACTCATTCAATTACTCAAGCACTACTGCTGCACTCATGCATTCCCTCAAACACTACCTATGCACTCATCCATACACTCAGGCACTACTCATGCACTGCTCTAATCATCTAGGCACTTCCCCTGTACTCCTGCAATCAGGCAGATACTACCCATGCACTCATGCTATAATTTAGACAGTACTGTTGCACTCAGGCATTCCTTCAAACACTACCCATGCACTTATCCAATCACTCAGGCACTACTATTGCACTCATCCATTCCCTCAAACACTACCCATGCACTCATCCAATCACTCAGGCACTACTCATGCACTCCTCTAATCACCCAGGATCTACCCATGCACTCATCCAATCACTCAGGCATCACTATTGCACTCATCCATTCTCTCAAACACTACCCATGCACTCATCCATGCACTCAGGCTCTACCCATGGACTGCTCTATGCACTCAGGCACTACCCTTGAACTCATGCAATTACTCAAGCACTACTGCTGCACTCATGCATTCCCTCAAACACTACCTATGCACTCATCCATGAACTCAGGCTCTACTCATGCACTTAACAATCACTCAGGCACTACCCAAGCACTCCTCAAATCACCCAGTCACTTACCATGCACTCATGCAATCAGCCAAGAACTACTCATGCACTCCTTCAATCACTTAGGCACTTCTATTGCAGTCATCCATTCCCTCAAACACTACCCTTGTACTCATCCATGCACTCAGCACTACCCTTGCACTCATGCAATCAGTCAGACACTACCCATGCATTTCTTCAATCACCCAGGCACTAACCATACACTCATGCAGTCACTGAGGCAATACTATTGCACTCATCCATTCCCTCAAACACTACCCATGCACTCATCCAATCACTCAGGCACTACTCATGCACTCCTCTAATCAACCAGGCACTACCCATGCACTCATCAATGCACTAAGGCTCTACCCATGCACTCATACAATCACTTAGGCACTACTATTACACTCATCCATTCTCTCAAACACTACCCATGCACACATGCAATCACTCAGGCACTACCCATACACTCCTCTAATCACCCAGGCCCTACCTATGCACTCATCCATGCACTCAGGCTCTACTCATGCATTCATCAATCACTCAGGCACTACCCAAACACTCCTCCAATCATCCAGGCACTACTCCTGCACTCATGTAATCATGCAGGCACTTCTGCTGCACTCATCCATTCCTTCAAACACTACCCATGCACTCATCCATGCACTCAGGCTCTACCCATGGACTGCTCAATGCACTCAGGCACTACCCTTGAACTCATGCAATTACTCAAGCACTACTGCTGCACTCATGCATTCCCTCAAACACTACCTATGCACTCATCCAGACACTCAGGCACTACTCATGCACTGCTCTAATCATCTAGGCACTTCCCCTGTACTCCTGCAATCAGGCTGATACTACCCATGCACTCATGCTATCATTTACACAGTACTATTGCACTCATGTTTTCCTTCAAACACTACCCATGCACTCATCCATGCACTCAGGCACTACCTATACACTCTTCCAATCTCTGAGGCACTACCCCCACACTCATCCAATGAGCCAGGCACTATCCATACACTCATGCAATCACTTAGACACTACTGTTGCACTAATCCATTCCCTCAAACACTACCTATGCACTCATTGATGCACTCAGGATCTACCCATGCACTGATATATGTACGCAGGCACTAATCATGCAGTCATGCAATCATTCAAACACTACTGCTGTACTCATCCATTCCTTCAAACACTACCCATGCACTCATCAATACACTCAGGCACTACCCATGCACTTCTACAATCACCCAGGCACAACGCTTGCACTCATGCAATCAGCTGGCACTACTGATGCACTCCTCCAATCACCCAGGTACTTGTATTGCACTCATCCATTCCCTCAAACACTATGCATGCACTCATCCATGTACTCAGGCACTACCCCTGAACTCATGCAATCACTCAGGCACTACCCAACACTCCTCCAATCATCCAGGCACTACTCTTGCACTCATGCAATCATGCAGGCACTTCTGCTGCACTCATCCATCCCGTCAAACACTACCCATGCACTCATCCATGCACTCAGGCTCTACCCATGGACTGCTCTATGCACTCAGGCACTACCCTTGAACTCATTCAATTACTCAAGCACTACTGCTGCACTCATGCATTCCCTCAAACACTACCTATGCACTCATCCTTACACTCAGGCACTACTCATGCACTGCTCTAATCATCTAGGCACTTCACCCGTACTCCTGCAATCAGGCAGATACTACCCATGCACTCATGCTATAATTTAGACAGTACTGTTGCACTCAGGCATTCCTTCAAACACTACCCATGCACTTATCCAATCACTCAGGCACTACTATTGCACTCATCCATTCCCTCAAACACTACCCATGCACTCATCCAATCACTCAGGCACTACTCATGCACTCCTCTAATCACCCAGGATCTACCCATGCACTCATCCAATCACTCAGGCACCACTATTGCACTCATCCATTCTCTCAAACACTACCCATGCACTTATGCAATCACTCAGGCACTACCCAAGCACTCCTCAAATCACCCAGTCACTTACCATGCACTCATGCAATCAGCCAAGAACTACTCATGCACTCCTTCAATCATTTAGGCACTTCTATTGCAGTCATCCATTCCCTCAAACACTACCCATGTACTCATCCATGTACTCAGCACTACCCTTGCACTCATGCAATCAGTCAGACACTACCCATGCATTTCTTCAATCACCCAGGCACTAACCATACACTCATGCAGTCACTGAGGCAATACTATTGCACTCATCCATTCCCTCAAACACTACCCATGCACTCATCCAATCACTCAGGCACTACTCATGCACTCCTCTAATCAACCAGGCACTACCCATGCACTCATCAATGCACTAAGGCTCTACCCATGCACTCATACAATCACTTAGGCACTACTATTACACTGATCCATTCTCTCAAACACTACCCATGCACACATGCAATCACGCAGGCACTACCCATGCACTCCTCTAATCACCCAGGCCCTACCTATGCACTCATCCATGCACTCAGGCTCTACTCATGCATTCATCAATCACTCAGGCACTACCCAAACACTCCTCCAATCATCCAGGCACTACTCCTGCACTCAGGTAATCATGCAGGCACTTCTGCTGCACTCATCCATTCCTTCAAACACTACCCATGCACTCATCCATGCACTCAGGCTCTACCCATGGACTGCTCTATGCACTCAGGCACTACCCTTGAACTCATGCAATTACTCAAGCACTACTGCTGCACTCATGCATTCCCTCAAACACTACCTATGCACTCATCCATACACTCAGGCACTACTCATGCACTGCTCTAATCATCTAGGCACTTCCCCTGTACTCCTGCAATCAGGTTGATACTACCCATGCACTCATGCTATCATGTACACAGTACTATTGCACTCATGCATTCCTTCAAACACTACCCATGCACTCATCCATGCACTCAGGCACTACCTATACACTCTTCCAATCTCTGAGGCACTACCCCCACACTCATCCATTGAGCCAGGCACTATCCATACACTCATGCAATCACTTAGACACTACTGTTGCACTAATCCATTCCCTCAAACACTACCTATGCACTCATTGATGCACTCAGGATCTACCCATGCACTGATATATATACGCAGGCACTAATCATGCAGTCATGCAATCATTCAAACACTACTGCTGTACTCATCCATTCCTTCAAACACTACCCATGCACTCATCAATACACTCAGGCACTACCCATGCACTTCTACAATCACCCAGGCACAACGCTTGCACTCATGCAATCAGCTGGCACTACTGATGCTCTCCTCCAATCACCCAGGTACTTGTATTGCACTCATCCATTCCCTCAAACACTATGCATGCACTCATCCATGTACTCAGGCACTACCCCTGAACTCATGCAATCACTCAGGCACTACCTATGCACTCCTCTAATCACCCAGTCACTACCCTTGCACTCATGCAATCACTCAGTCACTACTCATGCACTCCTCAAATCACCCAGGCACTACCCATGCACTCATGCAATCAGCCAAGAACTACTCATGCACTCCTTCAATCACTTAGGCACTTCTATTGCAGTCATCCATTTAGTCAAACACTACCCATGTACTCATCCATGCACTCAGCACCACCCTTGCACTCATGCAATCACTCAGACACTACCCATGCATTTCTTCAATCACCCAGGCACTAACCATACACTCATGCAATCACTCAAACACTACTGCCGCACTCATGAATTCGCTCAAACACTACCCATGCACTCATCAATACCCTCAGGCACTACCCGTGCACTCCTCCAATCACCCAGGCCATCCCTATGCACTCATCCATGCACTCAGGCTCTGCTCATGCACTCATCAATCACTCAGGCACTACCCAAGCACTCCTCAAATCACCCAGGCACTACCCATGCACTCATGCAATCAGCCAAGAACTACTCATGCACTCCTTCAATCACTTAGGTACTTCTATTGCAGTCATCCATTCCCTCAAACACTACCCATGTACTCATCCATGCACTCAGCAGTACCCTTGCACTAATGCAATCACTCAGACACTACCCATGCATTTCTTCAATCACCCAGGCACTAACCATGCACTCATGCAATCACTGAGGCAATACTATTGCACTCATCCATTCCCTCAAACACAACACATGAACTCATCCAATCACTCAGGCACTACTCATGCACTCCTCTAATCAACCAGGCACTACCCATGCACTCATACATGCACTCAGGCTCTACCCATGCACTCATGTAATGTAATGTAATGTAAACTATATTTATATAGCGCACTTTCACCCAACGGGTATCCTGGCACTGAGAGAGTACCTTGTTGTTATATGGCGTAGTTGATCGGCCACCCTAAAATGAGGCATACAGATTAAAAAATTAAGGGGAGGGAGGGAACCAAAGTAAGACCGTAGGATGGATCGTTGACACTACATCTATGTATTACTCCTCCCTCGGGAACAGCCAACTCTTCAGCTTCTTCCTGAATTGCATTAAATTCTCACTTTGCCTGATGTCAGTTGGAAGTTCGTTCCACAGCCGTGAGGCCACGGAGCTAAAGGCTCTCCCTCCTGTCCTAGCTCTTTTAAATTTTGTAGTGTTAACCAAATTTGCTGTTGATGAACGGAGGTTTCTTGGCGGAGTATACCACGTGAATTTTCTCTGCAGTGGTCTAGGACCCAGACCATGTACTGCCTTAAAAACGATGCAGAGAGATTTAAAATGTATCCTCTGCCTAATCGGCAACCGATGAAGATCTCTTAGGGCCAGAGATGCAGAGGACCTGCACTGCCAGTTTAAAGCTAGCTTTGCTGCTATTGTTTGGATTCTTTGCAACTTCAGTATCAAGGAATTTGGAGCCCCAAGATACAATGAGTTACAATAGTCCAACCTGCTCAGAATAACGCTCCTCACTACTTGTATTCTGGCAGAAACTGGCAATATTGGGAGGATCTTTCGTAAAGCTCTAATCAGAGAAAAGCAGGTGCCAACTGTTTTATTTACTTGTGAGTCCAATTGAAGATTATTATCCATCAACACCCCCAGATTACGTACTGTTTTGGCTGGGATTAGCGGAGTATCTGTAGGGGTGAGCCGGAAGTCAACAGGAAGGGGACGAGCTATTTTACTCGTAGTGCAATATACAACTTCTGTTTTATCTCCATTGAATTGGAGGAAGTTGTTTCTAAGCCAGTTTGTGGTACTTTCCATGCACTTATGAAATTTATCCATTGGGGATTGTTTGATTCCCTTCCAGTGAAAACACAAGCTGTATATCGTCAGCATAGTTGACTAATTCTACTCCAAAGGACTTGATGATAGGAATAAGTGGACGCAGGTATATATTAAATAAAATCGGGCTAATTGCTGAACCCTGCGGGACCCCATGTTGGACAGATGTCTTCGGAGATGTGAAAGGTTGAATACTCACTGCCTGTGTCCTGTCCGATAGATAGGACTGAAGCCATTTTAATGCCTGACCTTTAACTCCAATGTTTCTAAGTCTTTTTAGCAGAATGCTATGGTTCACCGTATCAAACGCTGCTGACATGTCTAGCAGCACTAATAGGACCGATTGTCCGTTGTCAGCTCGCATTCTCAAATCATCAAACACAGTCACTAGGGCTGTTTCGGTTCCGTGCTCAGGACGGAATCGACATTGCAGCTCATCCAGTAGATGATTATCCTCTAAATAATGGGACAAGGATTTACTGACTACTCGCTCAAGAATTTTTACCGGGTAAGGTAACAGGGAGATAGGTCTATAGCTAGATGGACAAAGAGGATCAAGTATTGGTTTCTTGAGTAACGGGGTCACTATTGCCTGTTTCCAGCATTCTGGGACCTCTCCGCTAATCAATGATTGGCAGCATATTTGACGTAACCAGGGAAAGAGTTCCAACTTGAATTCCTTCCAAATCCTCTGTGGGAGGGGGTCCAATGGTGACCCAGAAGAAACAGTCAAAGCTGTATTAGTAAACACTTCCTCCGTGGGAGTCTGAAACCACTCCAGAGTAGGCTGACGGTCTCTGTCTATGCTCTCGTCCTGTTTCTCTAACACAATTGGCGCTAATAAATCATTCTCCTCCTTCATAGGTGGGTTGTTTTCATCGTCCGCCCCAATCTGGTTGTTTAGATTAAGGCCGCCAATGATTTTGTTGATCTTTTCATCAAAATAAATTGCCAGATCGTCGCATAGCTTCTGGGTAGCTATGATCTTGTTACTTACACAAGCTGGCTTAGATAGATCCTTTACTATGTTAAAAATAGTTCTAGCCTTATTCGGTGCTTGCAGGATGGTTTTTGCATAATATTCGGCCTTTGATCTAGCAATTGCTTCCTTATACATATTCAGTTGCATTTTGAAGGTTCTTTTATCTATTTCACAATAGAGCCTCCTCCATTTTCTTTCTGCCTGTTTACATTCCTTCCGCTGTAATCTCAGATCCTCACTATACCAGGGGGCAGACGGTTTATCTCTACTCTTTAGCCTCTTTACTGGTATTCTTTGATCCAGAGTTTCGTTTATTTGAGCACAAAGGGTTAGATAATTTTCTCCCACTGATTTATTGGAGTCAAATAGATTTTTCTCCATTATTAATGGAATTTGTTTGATTTTTAGTAGTCTGGGCCATTCCCTTCCCTGTCGAAAATTCCCAGGGTAAATCACTTTATTATTTGCTCTAGGTCGTACTAGCAGAAAGTAGACTAAGAAGTGATCAGTCCAACATAGAGGCAGTACTTCGACCACTCTGGCCTCAGTGGAATTGGCAAATATTAGATCTAAGATATGGCCTCTTTGGTGTGTAGATTCTAACACTAATTGTTACATGTTGAGACTCTCACATTCTTGTACTAGTTCTCTCAGAGCCGTATTCAGGTCCCCATTATCCCAGAGGTTGAAGTCACCCAGTAAAATCAACCTAGAGTGGGTTAGTGACATATTATACACAATGTCAATCAATGCCTTACATTGAAGGCTCTGTCCTCTGGGGGGCCTATAGCACACAATACCTGTGAACACCTGTCCCCTAACCTCCTTAAGGGAGAACCCTAACAGTTCTGCACCCTCAACATCATCCAATTGAAGTGGAGTAAAATGCAATTTTTCTTTGTATTATAACTCCGACCCCCCCTCCTCTCCCATTTATTCAGGGCTTATGGAAAGCTTTGTATCCTAAGGGGCAGGCTAGCCCTAGTTCCACTATTGAATCACTCTGAGTCCATCTTTCTGTTAGAAACAAAGCGTCAAAATCATGACATTCCAACATTATAAAGACCTCTTGATGATGCTTAACTAAGGATCTAACATTAACTAGCCCACATTTTAGGCTGTCTGGAGATGGGCCTGCCAAGGGGATAGTTCCTATACCCAGATTAACTGCCACAGGACCCATAACATCTCGCTTACCTATGTGTAAAAGTTGTTCCCTTGAGTAGCAAATTCTAATACTTCTGGGTAGATGGTGTACCTGACCGGCAGCGTGGCTGGCGCTTTGCGCAGTCGGTGCGCAGACGGGCGCAGACAGGCATGCCTCTGGCGCGCCAGCGGCGCCCCCGCCTCGCGCGGGCGCTGCGCGCTTGCATTCCCCTGCCTTAAGTAGAGGGGGAGTGCTCTGAACAAGAGCAGCTAGAACGCTGACCAAGATGGCGTGCGTTAGGTGACCCGATCTGACAGGCGGAAGTACACCAGCTCACCCTGGTCGGCGAACGTGCAAAATGCGAAATGGGTAAGTAGAGCTAAGTTTTAGCAGCGTTAAAGTTTTAAAACGATATTCCTGGCAATCTAAACAGTGCTCACTGTCACGTTTCTAGGCAAGATTAAAATCACCATAGGAAGTTTAAAAAACCAATTTCTAAAAACCAGTTACTAAACAATTGTGCTCGGTAGTGTTCCATTTCAATTTTAAAAATAAGGTGGACAATCACACACACATCAAGTAATCTCAATGGCTGTGCGCTTGCATTCCCCTGCCTTAAGTAGAGGGGGAGCGTTCTGAACAAGATCAGCTAGAACGCTGACCAAGATGGTGTGCGTTAGGTGGCCCGCTCTGACAGGCGGAAGTACACCAGCTCACCCTGGTCGGCGAACGTGCAAAATGCGAAATGGGTGAGTAGAGCTAAGTTTTAGCAGCGTTAAAGTTTTAAAACGATATTCCTGGCAATCTAAACAGTGCTCACTGTCACGTTTCTAGGCAAGATTAAAATCACCATAGGAAGTTTAAAAAAACAATTTCTAAAAACCAGTTACTAAACAATTGTGCTCAGTAGTGTTCCGTTTCAATTTTAAAAATAAGGTGGACAATCACACACACATCAAGTAATCTCAATGGCTGCGCGCTTGCATTCCCCTGCCTTAAGTAGAGGGGGAGCGTTCTGAACAAGATCAGCTAGAACGCTGACCAAGATGGCGTGCGTTAGGTGACCCGCTCTGACAGGCGGAAGTACACCAGCTCACCCTGGTTGGCGAACGTGCAAAATGCGAAATGGGTGTGTAGAGCTAAGTTTTAGCAGCGTTAAAGTTTTAAAACGATATTCCTGGATATCTAAACAGTGCTCACTGTCACGTTTCTAGGCAAGATTAAAATCACCATAGGAAGTTTAAAAAACCAATTTCTAAAAACCAGTAACAAAACAATTGTGCTCGGTAGTGTTCCGTTACAATTTTAAAAATAAGGTGGACAATCACACACACATCAAGTAATCTCAATGGCTGCGCGCTTGCATTCCCCTGCCTTAAGTAGAGGGGGAGCGTTCTGAACAAGATCAGCTAGAACGCTGACCAAGATGGCGTGCTCTGACAGGCAGAAGTACATCAGCTCACTCTGGTCGGCAAACGTGCAAAATGCAAAATCACTGAGGCACTACTATTACACTAATCCATTCCCTCAAACACTACCCATGAACTCATTAAATCACTCAGGCACTACTCATGCACTCATCAATGCTTTAAGGCTCTACCCATGCACTCATACAATCACTTAGGCACTACTATTGCACTCATCCATTCTCTCAACCACTACCCATGCACTCATGCAATCACTCAGGCACTACCCATGCACTCCTCTAATCACCCAGGCCCTACCTATGTACTCATCCATGCACTCAGGCTTTACTCATGCACTCATCAATCACTCAGGCACTACCCAAGCACTCCTCCAATCATCCAGGCACTACCCTTGCACTCATGCAATCACGCAGGCACTTTTGTTGCACTCATACATTCCTTCAAACACTGCCCATGCACTCATCCATGCACTCAGGCTCTACGCATGGACTGCTCTATGCACTCAGGCACTACCCATGAACTCATGCAATGACTCAAGCACTACTGCTGTACTCATGCATTCCCTCAAACACTACCTATGCACTCATCCATACACTGAGGCACTACCCATGCATTGCTCTAATCATCTAGGCACTTCCCCTGTACTCCTGCAGTCAGGCAGACACTACCCATGCACTCCTGCTATCATTAAGACAGTACTATTGCACTCATGCATTACTTCAAACACTACCCATGCACTCATCCAATCACTCAGGCACTACTATTGCACTCATCCATTCCCTCAAACACTATCCATGCACTCATCCAATCACTCAGGCACTAATCATGCACTCCTCTATTCACCCAGGCACTACCCATGCACTCATCCATGCACTAAGGCTCTACCCATGCACTCATCCAATCACTCAGGCACTATTATTGCTCTCATCCATTCCCTTAAACACTACCCATGCACTCCTCCAATCACCCAGGCACTACCTATGCACTCATCCATGCACTCAGGCTCTATTCATGCACTCATCCAATCACTGAGGCACTACCATTGAACACATCCATTCCCTCAGACACTACCCATGCACTCATTAAATCACTCAGGCACTACCCATGTACTCCTCCAATCACCCACGCCCTACCTATGTACTCATCCATGTACTCAGGCTCTACTCATGCACTCCTCAATCACTCAGGCACTACCCAAGCACTCCTCCAATCATCCCTGCCCCACCTGTGCACTCATGCAATCACCCAGTCACTTCTGTTGCACTCATCCATTCCTTCAAACACTACCCATGCACTAATCCATGCACTCAGGCACTACCCATGAACTCATGCAATCACTCAAGCACTACTGCTGCACTCATGCATTCCCTCAAACACTACCCATGCACTCATCCAATCACTCAGGCACTACTATTGCACTCATCCATTCCCTCAAACACTATCCATGCACTCATCCAATCACTCAGGCACTAATCATGCACTCCTCTATTCACCCAGGCACTACCCATGCACTCATCCATGCACTAAGGCTCTACCCATGCACTCATCCAATCACTCAGGCACTATTATTGCTCTCATCCATTCTCTTAAACACTACCCATGCACTCCTCCAATCACCCAGGCACTACCTATGCACTCATCCATGCACTCAGGCTCTATTCATGCACTCATCCAATCACTGAGGCACTACCATTGAACACATCCATTCCCTCAGACACTACCCATGCACTCATTAAATCACCATCAGGCACTACCCATGTACTCCTCCAATCACCCACGCCCTACCTATGTACTCATCCATGTACTCAGGCTCTACTCATGCACTCCTCAATCACTCAGGCACTACCCAAGCACTCCTCCAATCATCCCTGCCCCACCTGTGCACTCATGCAATCACCCAGTCACTTCTGTTGCACTCATCCATTCCTTCAAACACTACCCATGCACTAATCCATGCACTCAGGCTCTACTCATGGACTGCTCCATGCACTCAGGCACTACCCATGAACTCATGCAATCACTCAAGCACTACTGCTGCACTCATGCATTCCCTCAAACACTACCTATGCACTCATCCATACACTCAGGCACTACACATGCACTGCTCTAATCATCTAGGCACTACCTCCGTACTCCTGCAATCAGGCAGACACTACCCATGCACTCATGCTATCATTTAGACAGTACTCTTGCACTTATCAATTCCCTCAAACACTACCCGTGTACTCATCCATGCACTCAGCACTACCCTTGCACTCATGCAATCACTCAGACCCTACCTATGCATTTCTTTAATCACCTAGGCACTAACCATGCCCTCAGGCAATCATCCAGGCACTTTTGTTGCACTCATCCATTCCCTCAAACACTACCCATGCACTCATCCATGCACTCAGTCACTTGTATTGCATTCATCCATTCCCTCAAACACTATGCATGCAATCATCCATGTACTCAGGCACTACCCCTGCACTCATGCAATCACTCGGGCACTACCTATGCACTCCTCTAATCACCCAGTCACTACCTTTGCACTCATGCAAACACTCAGACACTACCCATGCACTCCTCGAATCACTCAGGCACTACCCCTAAAGTCATCCAATAAGCCAGGCACTATCCATACACTCATTCAATCACTTAAACACTACTGTTGCACTCATCCATTCCCTCAAATACTATCCATGCATTCACTCAGTTAGTAAGACACTACTGATACACAATTCTAACATTAATCATACACACATTCATACAATCATTCACTTTCATTACGCACAATTTTTCTATTTTTGACCAGTTTAGGTGGTTCCATTAGAACCTTTTTTCAAATCAATTTTATATTTTTTGTATTTTCTGATTTTTTTTTGGGGAGGTATTTTTCATTTTTTTAAAAAGAAGATTTAAACAGTCCAACTTTGCTGTTTCTGCATAACTAGAAATATAAGCAAGAACAAAAAAAAATAACACTTGTGACTCTTGATGAGTGTCTTCACGGCATCAAGGGATAGCTCTCCCACGCACAGTGTTGTAAGGCAGTGGCGACAGACGTTTGAAGCATCCGCCAACTCCGGAACTATCAGGGGGTTGTAGAGTGGTCAAAATGACACCTGCAGATGTTGATAGTTGTTGTCCATCATAGTTGGCTGCTTGTTCTTGCCTCCTAAACTCCACCTCACATGCCAGGCGAATTGGATGCATAGTTTCCAAATGCTTTTTCATAGAAAAAGTACCACAAGAGTACTTCTTCTCAGAGCCTCTTGATAATATTTTGTGACAGATGTTACATGTCACTTTACGGGCATTAACCTTTTTTCGCCTTCTGGCACAGTGAAGAAAGGCCCACATGATGCGTTCCTTCCTCTTCTTCACTGGCTCTTCAATATCCTCCCTCTCCTCCTCATGCTCCTCTAGGAAAGCTGCTGCCCATTTTTCAAGATGGATAATGAAAAACACCACAAAAAAATGAAAAATTACAGAGCCCACAAAACAGATTGTTTTCAATGCAGACACACCCAAAAAAAAGGACTGTAACAGGTGTTGGTTCCACCCATGAACAGAATGAAAAACTGTTCAACCAATGAGAAGCTTTCTTTCTATGTTACATGGGATCGCGTAGGGGTCGCACACCCTACGCGTTTATGTCACGCACCCGTAAAATGTACTAAATGTTATATATAATGGTAATTTACTATCAGGACATTATGTTCCAAAAAATTTCAAGGAAAACTCTTATGCAAAACCGATATTTAAATAGAAACAGACATATTTCAGAGTTTTGAAATCACGCCGAAGTCGCGACTCCTACGCGGTCCTGGAAATACGTGACAGCAGGGTTCGCGCACCCACCATGTAGAACCGCTTCCCCTATGCGATACCATCGTGACCACAAAATATCTGTCAAAAACATTCGAAAACAAATTTAAAAAACCTTTATTACTATTTTTATGTAGTCAGTAATAAACCTCTATGTCTAAAACATATATTAATTCGTTCTAAATGTGTTTTTGAACATAACATTCGTATATCGGATTCGCGCACCCATCGCGTGGGATCGTGTAGGGTGTGCGACCCTTTTTTGAAAGAAAAAAAAAAAGATACTTATCATAAAAATAAAACAAAATAACTTTCATAGTATTAAAAGTAATCTTACAAAATTTAATTTAGCAAAATATAATTGAAAAAACCTATATATTAAAAAAAAAAACTTTTCATTTGAAAATTCTATTATATTATATCACACTGATCAAAATTACAAATAATAAAACAGTGTTAATTTAAGTAGACAACACTATAAATCTTTCATCAGCTTTGTTATATATTTAAAAAAAACAGATTATAATTATTTTAAAACAAAAAATACTTAAAAAGACAGACAGAAAATAAACAAATAGTTACAAACATGTTTTCATAAATAAAATCTTGTTCAAAAACAGAAATTTCCTGAAAAAGTCAGAGGTTTCAGGGAAGTTATAGTTATGGATTAGCATTTAAAAAAAGTAGAAATTCACTGAAAAAAACCACAGGTTTCAGGGACGTTATACTTAGGGATTAGCATTTAAAAAACCTAAGAAATTCACTGAAAAAACCACAGGTTTCAGGGACGTTATAGTTAGGGATTAGCATTTAAAAAACCTTAGAAATTCGCTGAAAAAAACCACAGGTTTCAGGGACGTTATAGTTAGGAATTAGCATTTAAAAAACCTTTGAAATTCACAGAAAAAACCACAGCTTTCAGGGACGTTATAGTTAGTCAGACATTTCACTCGTACAAAGCCAGAGAAATTCAGCTGTTATGGTTAGCTGAGCTAACTATAACTCGCGCCCCCGCAATGCACTGCTGATGATGTCACATATTACATAACTCATGACATGGTCAGTGACATCACTGATGACATCACTGATGACATCTCAAATGACATCACTGATTACATCATCCACATGATCATCTGAAGCACCTCCTCAGACCCTAATATAACCTTTGATACACCCACTCTAAAATACAGACTACCAATCTCGAAACCATAGACACACCAATACCAGTTAGTACATACCCACTGACTGATTTATAGGTCTACACACACATCCACTCAATAACCCATACAGTCACTCATACACGCAGTCACTCATCAATACAGCCACTGATATATGCACTCATACACCCATACAGACACTCACACACCGCCACTCACCCATAGTTACTCAAACACATAGTCAGTCACCCAAAGAATCAATCACATTGCCATTTACTCACCTATGCAGTTATACATACACACCACCTCATTTATTCATACAGATAGTACCATATACTTACTCTCTTCTACAATCACTGACACAAGCACACACTTATCCATGCAGCCACTCTCACAATCACTCACTCTCACATTTAGTCACTTATATATTCCAACACTCACAAATACTGCCTTTCACATATGTAGTTACTTACACATATACCACTGAGACATCCATTCACTCATACAGCCCCTCGCAGGCACACTCATGAACCCATACACCCACTGAATCACCCACTCACACATCCGTGCAGGGATTCACACCCCCCGACACACCCACACAGACACTCAGGCACCCATACAGGTAATCAGACAACCAATCATTAACCCACATAGACACTCATGTAGCTACTCACCAACCCATGCAGCCACTCACATACCAACTGACAGACTGATACAGACATTTACACAGATTACCCATTCACTAAGACACGTTTATTAACTCATTTATACAGTCAGTCAAGCACCCACTAAATCATCCATTCAGACACTCATATACCCACTCATTCTTCAAAAAACCTTGGCGTGTATATATATAACATTCTTAAACTTTTTAGAAACACTCAGTCACTGGATGATGTCATCAGTGAAGTCATTTGAGATGTCATCAGTGATGTCACTGACCATGTCATGAGTGATGTAATATGTGAGGTCATCAGCAGTACATTGCAGGCGTGCGGGTTATAGTTAGCTACTATAACGGCTGAATTTCTCTGGGTTTGTACGAGTGAAATGTCTGACTAACTATAACGTCCCTGAAACCTGTGATTTTGTCAAGAGGTCATTAACCTGTCATGCAAAAGTCTCAGAAAAGAGGAAGAGAAATGCCAAGTACCTCTGGAGTAGACATTATCCAATGTGGAGAAAGATGCACCCACGCAGAAGATTGTTATTTCAAGTACTGTTGAAAACCGTACAAAATCAGATTTGCGTGAATTCCAAGATGGCCGCCGTCATCCCTAGCAAAGCGGCCATGCAGTCTAGTTGTTGAGAAATCAAGTGAAGCCAAAGCGCACGTGCGAATAACGCACACCGCACTTCAACTGAACTCCTGAGGAGGCAGGTAGTGTCTCTTTGCTGCGTCTGTATTCTGAGGAGAAAATCAGAAACTAGCGATTTTTCTTGAAGCAGTAATTGACGCTAGTGGCTCAGGGTCTTATGAGCAGAATCCAGTGAGAAGTGTTCCGGTTTCGTGAGGAGCAGCCTAGTGAGTATCGTTCCGTACTTCAGGAGAATCCAGAGAGAGCAGTGTCTTAGTCCCGATATCTGAAACCAGAGGTAAAACGTTGTTAAGAATTGAACCTTGAGCGTTTATACGACGTGCAGGAAGACATAAATATAAGCAGCACATAAGAGGACTAAGAACAATTGTAATTTAGAGACTTCACAGAAATTCTGAAATTCCAGTCAGCCATTAAACTAGAGAGATAGTGTCTCTAAGCGAAGAGCAGATTCCATTTACTAGAGACTTTTGAAAATAAAGACTTTACTGACCAGAACTCCAAGTCAACTATATATATATATATATATATTCACTGAAAAAACCATAGGTTTTAGGGACAGTTTTAGTTACTTGGACATTGCACTCGTACAAAACCCGTGAAATTCTCACGTTATAGTTAGTTCAGCTAACTATAACTCGCGCCCCGCAATGCACTGCTGATGACGTCACATATTACATCACTCATGACATGGTCAGTGACATCACTGATGACATCACTGATGACATCTCAAATGACATCACTGATGACATCATCCAGTGACTGTGTGTTTCTGTAAAGTTTAAATATTTTTAATATATATAGGAAAAGACGTATTGAAGAATGAGTGGGTGTGTAAGTGTCTGTATGGATGATTTAGTAGGTGCGTGACTGACTCTATAAGTGAGTGATTTAACGTATCTTACTGAATGCATGGGTTAGTGACTAAACTGGGTGAATGTCTGTATCCGTCTGTCTGTTGCTGTGTAAGTGGCTGCATGTGTTTGTGAATAGCTAAATGAGTGTCTATATGAGTTATTGAATGCTTGTCTGAGTATCTGTATGGGTTCCTTGAGTGTTTGTGTGGGAGGGGTGTGTGCAACTCTGTGCATAGATGTGTGAGTGGGTGATTCACTGGGTGGATGGTTTCAAGAGTGCATCTGTGATAGACTGTATGGGTGGGTAAGTGTGTGTAAGAGTGTGTTAGTGAGTGAATGTATGTCCCAGTGGTACATGTGTGAGTAACTACATATGTGAAAGGCAGTATATATGTGTGTTGGAGTATATAAATAGCTATAAGCAAGAGTGAGTGATTGTGATAGTGGCTGTATGGATGAGTGTGTGCTTGTATCAGTGATTGTATAAGAGCGTAACAATGTGCTACTATTTGTATGAGTAAGTGAGCTGGTGTGTGTATAACTGTATAGGTGATTAAATGGCAGTGTGTTTAATTATTTGCATGACTGACTAGGTGTGTGAGTATCTCTATGGATGAGTGGCGTTGTTTGAGTGTCTATATAGGAGTAAGAGTGCATATGATAGTCCTGTACTGAGTGACCGTAAGTATGAGTGACTGTACGGGTGAGTGAGTGGATGTGTGTGTGTAGACCTAAGAATCAGTGAGTGGGTATGTAGTTATTGGTGTTGGAGTGTCTATGGTTTTGCGAATGGCAGTCTGTAATTTAGAGTGGGTGTATCAAAGGTTATATTAGGGTGTGAGGAGGTGCATCAGATTATCACGTGGATGATGTCATCAGTGATGTCATTTGAGATGTCATCAGTGATGTCATCAGTGATGTCACTGACCATGTCATGAGTGATGTAATATGTGACGTCATCAGCAGTGCATTATGGGGCGCGAGTTATAGTTAGCTGAACTAACTATAACGTGGGAATTTCACGGGTTTTGTACGAGTGCAATGTCCAAGTAACTAAAACTGTCCCTAAAACCTATGGTTTTTTCAGTGAATTTCAAAGGTTTTTTAAATGCTAATTTGTAACTATAACGTGTCTGAAACCTATGGTTTTTTCAGTGAATTTCAAAGGTTTTTTAAATGCTAATTTGTAACTATAACGTGTCTGAAACCTATGGTTTTTTCAGTGAATTTCAAAGGTTTTTTAAATGCTAATTTCTAACTATAACGTGCCTGAAACCTACGGTTTTTTCAGTGAATTTCAAAGGTTTTGTAAATGACAATTTTTAAATGTATTAATTGTTATATTAATTTTTTTCATACTGATTTACTACATTTTTAGAAACAATTTTTTTACATATTTTATTTTTTAAATTACATTGTAATTACATTATACATTACATTACAAAAATACTTTCTCAGAATGAATTACTTTAGTTTAAATACTTTGCAGATAGGCAATAGACTTTTAAGTACAGTAGTTACAGTTGTTGCAATGGGCAACACATTTTCAAACACAATGCAACATTCAGCTCAATGTGAATTTCTAGTTAAATGCAATTAGTTACTTTATGGATTACTTTTGTAACCACAGGACTGGATCCTAGATTCAGTCCTGGTACATCTCCTGTAAACAGTTGAGTAAAAGCGTTTTGGTTACAGTCGTGATTTTTAAGGAATATTATTGTATTTTAAAAGTTGACACTTAGAAACTTTTCTCATAGAATCACCAATGTTATCCTATGGAAGGAAATTCACTTAGCAGGTAAAACTGTTATCGTTACTTTTTCTTACTCAGTGTTGGATCCTGGATCCAGCACTGGTGCATCTCCTGTAAACAGTTGAAAGAATGCGTTTAAGTCATACAGGCGATTTTTAAGGAATATTTGTAGTTTGTGAAAATCAACACTTTGAAACTTTTTGCTGAAAACCAGTCAATCTTAGCCTATGAAGGAAATTCAAGTTACCGGTAAGTACGGTTAAAATTACTTTTGAGGACCAGTACTGGGCTGAAAGATGCAGCACTGAGGTCTCTCCTGATAACAGGTGAGTAAATCGGAATTCGTATTTCGGCTGATTTTAGAGGAATATTTTAAAGTTCCAAAACTCCACACTTAGAAGAATTTCCAAGTGAAACCAGTCAATGTTAGCCTATGGAAGGAAATTCAAGTTACTGGTAAGTACGGTTAAAATTACTTTTCAGGACCAGTACTGGGCTGAAAGATGCAGCACTGAGGTCTCTCCTGATAACAGGTGAGTAAATCAGAATTCGATTTCGGCTGATTTTAGAGGAATATTTGTATGTTTCATAAATCAACACTTAGAAACTTTTTCAGCAAAAAGCAGGCAATGATATCCTATGGAAGGAAATTCAAGTTACTGGTAAGTACGGTTAAAATTACTTTTGAGGATCAGTACTGGGCTGAAAGATGCAGCACTGAGGTCTCTCCTGATAACAGGTGAGTAAATCGGAATTCGTATTTCGGCTGATTTTAGAGGAATATTTTAAAGTTCCAAAACTCCACACTTAGAAGAATTTCCAAGTGAAACCAGTCAATGTTAGCCTATGAAGGAAATTCAAGCTACCGGTAAGTACGGTTAAAATTACTTTTCAGGACCAGTACTGGGCTGAAAGATGCAGCACTGAGGTCTCTCCTGATAACAGGTGAGTAAATCGGAATTCGTATTTCGGCTGATTTTAGAGGAATATTTGCACAATGGTGAAGGGAGGGGGCGGGGCCTGAGGTGACATCTGTGCAAACGCGCCCTGCTGCGCGTTTTAATTTGGGGGATTAAGTCCCTTGAATCCTGAGGGTCCCTAGGGGCCAACTAGCCCACCAGGAACCTCCAATATGCGCTAGGGGCTGCGTTGCAGAGACGTGTAGAGAGGCCACACCCTTTTACACCTCTCTGCAACGCAGCTCTGTGGCGCTTTCTGGATGTACCTGTTGGGCTAGTTGGCCTCAGGGACCCTCAGGATTGAAGGGGATTTAATTCCCCATCTTAAAACGCGCCACGGGCCTGTTTGCACACATGTCACCTGAAGCCCCGCCTCCTCCCTTCACCACTGTGCAAATGCGCCCGTGGCGCGTTTTAAGTTGGGGGATTAGTCCCTTGAATCCTGAGGGTCCTCGGAGTCCAACTAGCCCACCATATACCTTCAAAAGCGCTACAGAGCTGCGTTGCAGAGAGGTGTAAAAGGGGTGTGGCCTCTCTACACGTCTCTGCAACGCAGCCTCTGGCGCATATTGGAGGTTCCAGGTGGGCTAGTTGGCTCCCAGGGACCCCCAGTATTCAAGGTGAATTGTTCTCTCTGCAAACGCGCCAGGGGTGCGCTTGCAGAGTGGTGAAGGAAGGGGCGGGCCTGCGTGCCCGATCGTTTAAAAAAAAAAAAAAATGTTTGTCTCTGAAGGGGGCTGTGTGGCCCCCTTCCTTTTTCCTGTTTTTATGCCCTGGGGACCCCATCCCCAGGGCCTTACCCCTTTTTTAAAATTTTTAATTAAAAAACGGGAAGGGGGCCGCGTGGCCCCCTTCCCTGGGCCTGTATTGGCCCCGGGACCCCATCCCCGGGCATGGCCTTTAATTTTTATTTTTGGAGGGGGCTGCGTGGCCCCCTCCTCTGGCCATTTAAGGCCCCGGGACCCCATCCCTCGGGCCGGCCTTCCTTTTTAAAATGTTTTAAATTTTTCATATTTGGGAGGGGGCCGCGTGGCCCCCTCCTGGGCCACTACTTGCCCCGGGACCCCATCCCCCGGGCTGGCCCTCTCCGTTGGGGACTGTGGGGGTCCCCAATCCCCCACAGTCCCGCCGGCTCCCCACGTCCCTTGGGAGCCGGCATTGCTAGTTCCACATGGGGAGCAGCTGACATGCTGCTCCCCATGTGGAAAGCAATCGCTTTGAATATTGGAAGAGAGAGCAGGTTTCCTGCCTCTCTTCCAATATCCAAGCAGTTTGCTATGGCAGGACGGGAGCCGCGAGGCTCCCGTCCTGCCATAGCAAACTACAGTGTCCCGGGGTAGGCACCCCGGGACACTGTAGGAGCCGGCCCTGGGGGTGGTGGTCCCCAGGGCCATCAGGGCTTCCAGGAGTGGAGGCCGCGCGCCCCTCCCTACATCAGCACAGCCCCGGGAGGTGGTGGTCCCCGGGCTTCGGGGTCCAAAACGGACTCCCATTTTAATTTGTTAGTGCCCCGGGAGGTGGCGGTCTCAAGCGTGTGGGGGCTGGAGCCCCCACACAGGTTGTTAAATTATTTTAAAAAGCCCCGGGAGGTGGTGGTCTCGGGCTGTGGGAGGGCTCAGAGCCCTCCCGCACCATTTTTAAAAAGCCCCGGGGGTGGCGGTCCTCGGGCTTGGGGGCCCTTGAGGCCCCCACACATTAAATTATCCCCCACCATGCCCCCGGGACTTGGGCCACCCGGGGCCAATTACATCGAAGCGCGGAGACCGCGCTCGATTTTTTTTTCGGCAGGATTCGCGCACCCTGAGCGCATCCTGCCGATTTTAAAAAAAAAAAATGCTTTTTGCCCAGGGGTCCTTGTGGGACCCCTGAGCAGGCCTAGGGGTTAGGGTGTTTCTACTCCTGCCCCTTTGTGCTTTACGCACTTGTTTCTTTTTTTTCTCGACGGGATACGCGCACCCTAAGCGCATCCCGCCGATTTAAAAAAAAATATATATATTTTGCCCAGGGGTCCTTGTGGACCCCTGAGCACACCTAGGGGTTAGGGTGTTTCTACCCTGCCCCTTTTGCGCTTTGCGCACTTAGCTTCTGTCCCTCGGTTCTACCGAGGGACAAATGGCTGCCAACACTTCCTGAATCGGAATGTTGACAGTCAGCTGACAGCCAATTAGCATGCAGCTCGTGATCGGGACGGTGCGCGCAGGGTGCGCTGAGGGTACGCGTATCCGACGCGCCCATAGATATATATGTACTTTTACTTTTGATTTTCTCAGGAACTACTGAACGGATTTACACCATTTAAGCAAAAGGCACCATTCTGAACCAAGGGCTACCTCTTTGCCAAATTTGGTGTAATTCCGTTCAGCAGTTCGGGCTGTAGCTGCGACTAAAGGTTCCTATGGAAAATGAATAGGGAAAACGTGTTTTGGGACTCCCTTTTTCTCGGCCCCCGCTTCACGTATCACCCCGAGACTTTCAGGGTAGGAGCGGAGCGGAGCGCCCCAACAAGTTGGAAACTTTCACGAAGATTCGCCAACCAGCGCCAACGTTATTTCAAATAGAATGTCGCGGATTTCCTATGGATAATAGGTTGTAACTATAACTATCTACTGGCGACCGCCAATAGATAATATATATATATATATATATAGCAACACCTCAAACAAATTTAAAAAAGAAACTTCAATCAGCTGAAATTCTCCATTTAAATAACCATTGGGAACAGTCAACTATAAAACAGTAATCTCAGAAATAAGTAGCCACTTAATTTCTGTAATACCAGAGAGAGGCAATCCTCAATTGTTAAACAGGTAAATACAGCTAGGGTTAAGTATATTTGTAGTGACTTAGTGAGAAGGTTTAATTGTGAGTCCCTAATAACCACTGTGCTATTCATTGTAGGTGCGCTCCAGATACCAGACGAAAGAGGGTAGACGAGTCAAGCTAGAAGCACCTGACGTGAGGAGTCTCTCTGTTGTCCCCATCCCCTTTCCCCCGGGTTAATGCTCGATACGGATGTGTACATTGGTCGCGGGCAGTGACAGTGGGGTCTGAGGAATAATCTTCTGCTCCTGAGGAAGTCGACATCAGGTACGGCCTTGACAGGTTTTTTCAGTGAATTTCAAAGGTTTTTTAAATGCTAATTCCTAACTATAACGTCCCTGAAACCTGTGGTTTTTTCAGTGAATATATATATATAGACACACACTTATATACATAGATGTATATATGTATTTATACGTATACAAAAGCATTGTTGACTAGTTTATAACTTTGGCACTATTTGATGAATCTTTACAAAAATCTTTCCAAAAATCTGACCTCTTGATTCTAGTTGTGCATGGATAGTTTTGGGGTGATCTGTCAAGTAAGGGCCGAGAAAAAGGGGGGGTCAAAAAAAGTGAGCTTCCCATGTTAATTCCAATATGAGATTTTAGACACAAATACAGCCCGAACTGCTAGATGGTATTATATAAAATTTGGCAGAGCATTAGCCGTTGGTCCAAAATGAGCCCTTTTTGTGACCAGGTGTAAATCCTTTCAGTAGTTTTCGGAATATTAAAGAAATATGCTCCATGAATCCAAACGAGCTTGTGCATAGACCTGATTGGCTGCCAACTCTTAAACCTGGAAGTTTAGACAGCCATTTTAGAATTCAGACTCAGAACAAAACAAAAAGATAAAATAAAAGAGAAGGGGGAAGGGTAGGAATGCCCTGACCCCCTAGCCCTAGTGCTGGGGCCCCTCAGGATATAAAAAAAAAGAATTTTGGTGAAAATCATGAAGACTTTGGAATCCCCACATTTAAAAAAAAAAACAAGTGTGTTCTACTGCGCTTCTTTCTATTAGAGTCCCTGGGTGGGCCAGGTGGCTTATTTTTATGGCTAATCCAGATCACGCTTGCAGTGTCATACCCAGTGGGGATACAGATGTCCGTAATGCTGCAGACCTCACTTCTATTGGCCCTTCTGAGACCAGGTACTGCAGAGATAGGGGTTCTACACAGCTGGGAGATGTAGCTCCCATGGTTAGAGACTGGCGGACAATAGTCCCCACAAAGCTCAGAAAGTGTTTGCAATGTACATCATGCAACACATATCACGTAAAATATTTTGGGTTTATAAAATACTCGAATAGTGTATTTCTTTAACATGTGGAAACTTTGATATTAATACGACACATTATGGCAGAACATTGAGAGGTACTTGTTCAAAGTGATAGTTTTTATACGTTTTTTAAAAAAGTGTGAAGATCCCTTGCAGTCAGAGGTTCAGGACAGGTGGAGAGGGCGTGGTGTTACAGCCAGAGCTGTCAACTATGGAGCTTGGAAAACAAGTTCAAGCTTTGGCATCAGCACAACATCCGGTGATCTTGGGCAAATCAATTAATCTCATTGTTCCTACAAAAATGAATGTGTCCTTGTGTAAAGTAACTGCCACTCTTGTAAAGCACTTTTTCGGCATCAGCGCAACATCCTGTGATCTTGGGCAAATCACTCAATTTCCCTGTTCTTACAAAAATGAACATGTCCTTGTGTTAGGTAACTGGTGCTCACGTACAGTACTCTAATAATACATTCAGGTGGTGATCGCAGTATATAAAATTGCATTAAAAAATATAGATGGAGGACGAAGAAAGTGAACTGAAAACACAAGCATTGTATGGAGTGTTCCAAGACAAAGAAAAAAAATAGTTCCCAAATTGGGGTCAGTGGTTGTTTACAAGTACTTGGTCCATGTGCTGGGGGAGGGCCAAACAAAGGAGGGGCATGATACATTCATGCCAAGGACAAATGGGAACAAAGGATTTGAGTGTGGCAAAGAAGCAAGGAAATGGAAAGACTATTGGCGGACTGAAGCCCACAGATAGAACACTACATGTCTCTTTGAGATAGCGCATGCATTGTCTAGCCGAGACCTAAAAATTGCTCCTACATGCAGGGAGCAGCATTTTATGCTGCTCTCTATGTGTGGGTGCAATGCCTGCTCCCACTAAAGATGGGGCACTAGCAGGTGCCACGGGGGCATTAGGGCTTCCCCATGGTCCCCAGCACTGCACACCGAGTGGCCTGGGAGGGCTCCAACTCCCCAAGCATCAAGAGGTCGGGCCCAAATAGATGGTGTCCCAGGGTTCAAGATCAGCCCGGGAAAGGGGGCCATGGCCCCCCTTCCTCATGAATGTGTTCTTGTCCTCTACTGGTGAGAGCAGAGTCTATGGTACTCCCTTTAAATTGGTATGAGTATGCAAATGTACAAATCACCTGGAAGCTCTGCCCGTTTGGCCCCACCCCGTATACCTTAAAAGTATGTAAAGTTCTTCCCGCCTGTTGCCAGTATGATGGACAGCTTAACCAAAAGGCCCCCCAGTGCATTTCCCAACAGCTTTAGTGATGTGTTTTTGTTGCCAAAGAATATGAGGACATCTCCACCAAACAAAGAAGCCCTTACTTCATGTAGCTAAGAAGAAGGACCATTGCTAGGTGGTGATTTACCTGTTTGTAGTCTCGTTGTTTCTCTATAGGATGATTCATGTAATCACAGATTTCTGGATAAAGATGCAGAAGAGCAATCAGATTGCCAAAACACACAAAAAGGTCACTAGAGACATTTCCTCATGGTCCATTATGCAGCTGTAGTGTAGAATATACACTGCATATTTACCCAATGAGGTAGCACTTACTTTTTAACCAATAGAAAGCACTCCAGTTGAGTAGGGATTTTGTGCAAAACTGTGGACTCCTGTTGGATAAAGGTGCAGGTGAGGTTTTGTACTGGCCCAGTCACTCACACAGCTGCTGACACGCTCACACAGACACTCAGCCACCCACTCACACACCAATTCAGCCACTCTCACATCCACTCACAGACCCACACAGCCACTCATATATGTACTCACAAAACCATACAGTCACTCACATACCCACTCATACATCCACAAAACCACGTATACACCCACTCATAGACCCGTACATCCACTAACACACCCACTCAGACACCCAGTTAACCACTACCAGTCCCAACACATTCACAGACCCATACAGCCACTTACATACCCACTCACACCCCCCAAAACTACTGGCACACCCATATAGCCACTCACACACCCACTTATATACCCATACATCCACTTACATAGGCACTCACACACCCACACAGCTACTCAAGCACATACTCACCAACCTATACAACCACTCACCGACCCATTCTCCAAGGTTACATGTTACAGTTAGGAAATAAAATTAAATAAACCTTCGAAATTCAATTAAAAAACT
Organism: Calotriton arnoldi; assembly: GCA_963921515.1. NCBI lineage: Eukaryota > Metazoa > Chordata > Amphibia > Caudata > Salamandridae > Calotriton > Calotriton arnoldi. Next base: position 569,462 of record CAWUFW010004711.1, read on the forward strand.
AAGGTTACAGTGACGTTATACTTAGGAAATAACATTAAAAAATCATAGAAATTTACTGAAAAAAACAAAGGTTCCAGGGACGTTATAGTTTGGCTCAGATTTCACTTGTACAAAACCAGTGAAATTCAGCAGTTATAGTTACCTGAGCTAACTATAACTTACAACCCCCACCATGCACACCTTATGAACTCACATATTACATCACTCAGGACATGGTCAGTGACATCACTCATGACATCATGATGACATATCAAATAACATCATTGATGTCATCACTGATAGCATCCACACAACCACTCACACATCAGCTCACATACCCATAAAATCACTCACATACCAACTCACCCATCCATAGAGCCATTCACACACACACTCACTCACCCATACAACCCCTCAAACAACCACTCACTTACCCATGCCCTACTCACAGCCACTCACTCACCCATAAAGTCACTCACACAGCCGCTCGCTCACCCATACAGCTACTCCCATAGCCACATATTTATCCATACAGCCACTGACATACCCACTCACTCACCAATATAGGCTCTCAACAGAGCCACTCATAAACCCACACAACCACTTATATACCCATTCCTACATCTATACAGCAGTCACACATCTACTCAATCACCCATACAGCCACTCACACAGACACTCACTCTCTAATATAACCACTCACACAGTCACTCAGTTAACCAAACGCCCACTCAAACAGCCACTCACTCACCAATACAGCCATTTACACACACAGTCACTCACCCATGTAGCCACTTTTACAGCCACTCACCCCCATATAGCTACTCACTCACCCATACAGCCACACACACACACCCACTCACTCTCCCATACAGCTACTCAAAACCCACATATTCACCCATACAGCTACTCAGACCCAATTATTTACCCATACAGCCACTCACACACACACCCATACAGTCACTCAAACACCCACTCACACATGGATACACACAGTCACACAGCCACTCACATAATATATGTTAGAAGTTGTATCACTCATTAGAAGTACACAAAGTATACTAATTTAACATGTGTCGTTCCTTAGTATATATGTTTAACACTCATACACTTTTTGAAAGCACTCAGAGTCACTGGATGATGTCATCAGTGATGTAATTGGAAATGTCATCAGTAATGTCATGAGTGATGTTACTGACCATGTCATGAGTGATGTAATATTTGAGGTCAAAAGCAGTGCATTGAGGGGGCATAAGTTATAGTTAGCTCAGGTAACCAAAACTGCTACATTTCAATGGTCGTGTATGAGCGAAATCTGAGCCTAACTATAACGTCCCTATAACCTTTGTTTTTTTCAGTGAATATATATATGGATTTATATGGATACATATGGATATATGTGTATATATATGTATATATTTCAAAAACTCCTTCTCCTTCTTGTATCTCCAAGGAAAAACGGAACAGACACCACTTTCTTGTGCAGCGTTATTTTATTCCTCGTGCATTGGCCGCCATGACGCGTTTCGGGCTTCACAGAGCCCTTGATCACATATGTATATATGTGTATATATTGCACAACTCCCTTGAAAGCTTTCAAGGAATATGACACTGCGGTGAGCTTCAAAATTTCTTTTATTGTCTAGCTCGTATTAAACGTGTTTTGGCTGACTCGCACCCTTGTTAACTGATGGTGAGACACCATTTTTTAAATGTATTCACAACTGTGCAACTAATCAAATGACCCCATAAACAGTGTAAACAGACTATACAGACTTCCTTATGTTGACTTTTTTTCTATATTCACATGATTATTTTGCAAGCAATAAAAAATGGGGATTGTATAATAAATAAAGTGCATTGGCAGGCAATATATGGGGGTAGATTTATATTTTACCACAATTTTACTTTCACGCCACTGAATAAAACAATATTTCTATTAAATATAGGTAATAAAAACACATAGGGGCATATTCTCAAGAACGTGTGATAACCACCGCAAGTTTAGCTTAACGCAACTTTGCATATCGCAGTCTATCGCGGGAAAACAACGCCGTGTTAACGTAGTATTCCCAACCTGGCGGCACCATGCGATAGTCCCACGATAGCGCATCAAATGACCGCGTTAAAATTAACGCGACACCGCAAAAATGTGAAACACGAATACGAATAAAGTTGCGATGAGGCCAACCGCGATACAAAAATCAGCGATAACCAGCGACAGGCCTGCAATTCCCACGCGTCATGCGGGAAAATGCACTATAAAAGCTGAACAAGAAAAACACACCATAAACAAAATAAACTGCATAGTAACATGGATGCACCCGGAACGAGTGCCCAGGTCAACGTGAACCCCACAAGCCCCACAAGCCCCACAGACCACCACCTCGGGGTCGGGGAAGGCCAAGGAGAAGAGGAAGAGGAAGAGGAAGAGGGGGTACAGTCCGCATGACAACCGGATCGTTGTCACGGAGGTGACAGAGCCCTAACAACAACTGTCCGTCACCTCCACCGTGTCATTGGCAACACAGACGGAAAAATGGCATTCCATCGTGAATGCAGCCGGAGTGTTGAGGAGGCCAAGATGCGCTGGCACGATGTGAAAAGCCAAACCAAGCAGAAACCTGCTGCCAACGGGAAGGCAGCAACGGCGAATGGAGGTGGGAGAGCTGCGCCACAGGAGGAGCTGGAGCAAATGGTGGCCACAGTCATCAGTGTGGAGACGGTGCAAGGAGTCGGGAGTCCAGACACTGCTCGACATGACCTGACACAACATCAACAGGGTGAGTAACGAACAGGGACTGTGGGGACGGGGGGGGGACGGGCACAATGGCATACATGCACAACGACGTGTAGCACACTGCACACCCACAATGACCCTGGGTCATGTCCCTGATCCCCGTGGCACACTGCAGCACACATACAAACATCAAGTAGGCCCCCGTCCACCATGTGCCCAAAGGGGTCCCACCCCACACATCACCAATTACACAACACACACATTCACCCGTGCGAAACACAGCAAAGATGCGTATGTGAGAGCCACACTGACAATGCAAGTGACACCACATGACGAGCAGCATGGCTGGAGTACAATCACCATGACATTGTGCACGCCACGAGACTGAGGTGGCTGAGTGTGGACCACATCCGGAAAGGAGCAGGTCACACTCTGACACATCCACGTGCACAAACAACCACTGACGTCAACAATACATCTGCAGACAAACAATGCACAAGAGTACAAAAACTGTCCAAGAGCACAAATGACCCAAGTCGCCAACATCACAGCACCTTAAAAACACAAAAGCCAAAGGCACACTGCCTCCAAGGTGATAAGGGGCAGAAAAATCACAGCTGCAGGTGCGACTCTCACACAATGCAGCACACACACATAGCAATGGCAGCACATCCACATGGACGACAATGTGGTACACAGTGCAACACTTACACTGCAGAACAGAGGACACAACTGGGTCCGCCTGTGCGTAGAAAATGGCCAATCACATCTGACATAGCAGGAAACTGTGAGATGCAAATGTACGTGTACAACCTCACCTACGTCATGTAGTCCAAATGTCCACTGTCCCGCATCAAATAGTCCGCCCCTTCCAAACAGTCACAATGTACATTGTCATGCAGTCTGTATGTAAACTTGAACAATGCGGCAACATACATGCCAACACAATGTCAACAAGCATCTCCCCTTCACATTGCAGAGGGACCAACAACACCTCCAGCAGAGCAGACCAGAAACCTCTACAGTGTTGCTGAAGAGGACCTCCACACTTCGGACACCGACGCCCTACAACAGTCCATGGACAACTTAGGCAATCGACCTCCAGGAGCAGGGCAGCACCGCTGCATCGAGGATACCCCACCCCCTGCACAGACAACACAGCTGGACGCACCCACCACCCCGGATGGCTCCCAGCAGCCCACCGAAGCACACATCGCATTCCAAGGCCAGGTGTCAGACTGCCAGAAGGGGGTGGCCGAACATGTGCGGGTGGGGTACTACCTCATGGAAGCTGAACTAGATCACATACGTGGGTGTCTAAGTCCCAGCAGGGACCACCTACACTCCCCAACGGAGACCCACACTGTGACAGAGACACATGCCTTTGCACATTTCCAGTACTGAACCACACCCAAAGCCACGGGTTAATCATCCACACCCCAACGCTGGACTGGCGTGCACTGGCCCAGTTCACTCCTCTTACGTATTGAGTGGGGGACGACAAAGCTACATGTGCAATGTCTCACCCGCTGCCTGCGGTGACATGGCTGCGTCCTCTGTACATGGCACAATGTAACGTTGTAGGGCCCGGGGCCCTAATGCATACATCATGAGCACACGGACACACTCAGATAGTTAGTTGAACTGGCTACGGGCACATGCGCTCGACACCTTTATTGGCATGGTCACATGTACAGTGACGCATGTGCTGGATGTGTGTGGGGTGAGTGTAAGCCAGCCCGCATGGAGTCGTTGGTGCTGGCAACAACTTGAACAGTGATCACAATTGAAGCGGAAACAGAAAACACCAGCATAACAGGAACAACTGTGAAGCATCATGGTGGTAGCTGGAGAAAGTACAGTGTTCACCCAACATGCAAGCAGAATGGTCCATGATTTGTGATGCACTGAGTTAGTGGCACCTGAAGAGCTGAGCAGGGTATCAAGCTGATGATGGCACCCACGACAGGTGTGAGCAACTCTGATAGTCTGGCAGTAAGACACTTCCGACTCTGGCACCTGTTGTTTGGAGTTGGTCCTGGCGGTGGTGGCATGTGCATCCTGCGGTGATGCGACATCCGGGCAGGTCAGGACTCGATTTGATGTGTGAGCCCAGGTGGACCGCAGTTGAGGCCAGAGGCAGCGGACAGCGCAGGGCCACAGACACATGGCCTTGATGACCCCCAGTCCATCGACCCAGAGGCCATCCAATATGCTATCAGAAAGGGGCCATGACTTGAGCTGCACAGAGTTAGTGGCCCCGGATGCACTGCATCCGGCACAGGCACACCGCCACGTGATGGTGACTTGTGGTGAAGTGAGATAGGGCCAAGTGAGGTGAGCGGGTCCTCGTCGATGTCGAAGGTGAATGTAGCGGAGGTTTGTGGGGACAGTGGAAGGTGTCCTCCAGGGCATGATGCAGAGGGCAGAAGCCGGCCGGAAGCGGCAAATGGAGGAGTGGAATGCTACAGCCTCGTTTTTGCCACAAAGTCAGTATCACCAACATGATGATGAAGACAACCCCCAGTCCATAGACTCAGTCGCCACCAAAGTTCAACTAGAAAGTGTCCATGGATGTCGGGTAACAGACTTAGTGGCACCGGAGCTGACAGGGGATGCAGTCTGCGATGAGGCCAGTACAATGATATCAAGTCTGCCATTAATGAATCATGACTAAATTCCCAATGTGTGACCTACTCGACCGCAGTGTAGGCCGAAGGCGTAGTCATCAAGGGCCCACAGACACGTGTGGTTGGGATGCCATGCACATACTTTGTGTCACCACATCAAAGGGAGTATAGTGATTTGAACTCTGCATTGATATGTGTACTCGGTCATTGTATAATCAAGACTCAGTTCCAAATGTGTGACCTACTTGACCATAGTGTAGGCCCGAGGCAGCGATCAGCAGGGGCCCACAGCCACGTGTCGTTGGCCCGCGATGCACAGAGTTAGTGACACCAGATCAGTTGTCGGCAGTGTCCGATCACCTCTGTAACGATGATCCTTTTCTCCTCCGGACTGAACCACGTCTTCCTCTTACTCGTCTCCTTGCGTACAATGATATGAACTCCGCCATGCAGAAATCAAGTCTCAGTTCCAAATGTGTGACCTACTCGACCGCAGTGTAGGCCGAATGCAGTAGTCAGCAAGGGACCACAGACAGGTGTAGTTCGAATGCTATGCACAGAGTTGGTGGCACCACATCGAAGGGAGTACAGTGATATAAACTCAGCCATAAAGTGTGTACTCTGCCATTGCATAATCAAGACTCAGTTCCAAATGTGTGACCTACTTGACCGTAGTGTAGGCCGGAGGCAGCGGTAGAGTACGTCAGCGAGAAAGGAGTAAAGCGGGCCTGTGTCGCGGAGGACGTGATGGTCTGAGGAGGCTGCCAAGGTCGCGGGCTTCGGCCTTGGAGCTTGCGCCGGCACGTGGTGGGCCCTCTTTGACACACGCCGGTGTCGGCAGGTGAGCAGTGAGGCCTGGCTGCGCAGGGGCGGGCATGACAGGTTCGGGGACCAGCAGCCCAGGGTGCAGCAGGCGCACAGGATCGCAGGCCACACAGCTCACGGCGTCGGCCTCGTGGTGGGGTGGGAGGCACCACCCTGGCAGACAGGTTGGGCATTCTGGAAGAGAACCACGCCCAGAGGTACGTGCTTTTTATTCACACCCCTACGCTGGCCTGGCGTACGCCGGGCCAGCCCACTCCGCACACGCTTACAGGGGGGACATCACAAGCTACATTTCCGCGATCTTCCTTAGTGGCTGTGGTGACATGGTTGCGTCCACTGTCCACTACACTCCAAACACCAGCAGTGCATGTAGACATGGATATGTCTGTGGTCTGCATACTGCAGTCTGTCCAGCACATCTCTGCCACACTTGGCATTGTGTACATTCTCATTCATGGGCCACTTGCCTCCTTCGCACATTCCTGGTTCCCACCTCTCCCCACATTCCGCTATTGTGTGGCTGAGGTGCCCTGCCATTGAGGGCTCATGTACATGGCTAACCAAGGTTGCCACAGTAAGTTGTGCTGTCGTGTCTGGTGGTTGGGCATGTTGTTTGGCATGTTGTATGTGATTTTGTGACGTGTGCAGTGCCAGAGTTGTGGGTTGCATGATTGTGGAGTTGAGGTGTGTGGTGTGTTCATTTGGTACTTGCCAACGAGCAGTGCATTCACATAGGTGCCATCCTGGAAGCGCTGGTTGATGTTGGACTGTCAGAAGATGAAGGAATCATGCACACTGCCTGGGTAGTTGGCTACGACATTGGTGAAGAGTCCCCCGTGGTCCACTATTGCCTGCACATTGATGAAATGTGTGTGCTTTATGTTGCTGTAATTGTGTGCAGTGTCGGCAGGTGGCACAAGTAGGACATGTGTGCAGTCGATTGCCCCCAACACGTGCGGGAATCCAGCTATGGCGTATAGTCGTTGCTTGGTCTCCAGCTGTTCCTGCGCATTGTGGGGGACATATAGGTACTGGGGAACCTAGCTGATGATGGCATCCAGGACAGGTGTGAGGAACTTGATTGGGGCTGGCTGTGAGACTCCTCCGACTCTGGCGGTTGTTGGTTGGGAGGTACCAGAGGCCAACAGGTACAGCACAGCCAGCAGCTTTGTCTGCGGAGGGATGTTGGTTGTCCGCTGTGTTGGTACCGTCAGCCTGTGGGCAATGATGTTCAGGATGCGGAGGATGGTTGTCCTTTTGAGCATGTAGTGGGCATTGACATTGTCTGGTGTTAGGTCTGTGAGGCTGGTGCATTTCCTGAAGGTACGCTGTCTTTGACTGCGTTGCCTCTGTGGTGGTCCGGGGGGGTGGCGGTCCTGGGGGTGGTGGCGGTGGGTGTTGTTGCCCTCTCGGGGCTCCGGGATGCATGGTGAGTGGCTCCATGGCATCTGTTGTTCTTCATGTGTGGCTCTGGGCTGGGCTCCCTTTGATGGTGCAGCTTGTCGTCCGACTTTACACCAGGTCAGAGCAGGTGTTAGTTTCCTGCTGCTAACGCGCCTTATCGCCTGTTTTGTGGTCTTATCGCCGATGTGGCTGGTCGTTAAGAATGTTGGGGTGTGGTGTTGTCGCGGATTTTTCCTCGGGAACGCCTACTCTGCATCTCATTAGCGATAGTTGCTGGGGTCATCTGTGGCGATGTTTTTCGCAGATGCTTTCGCACGTAAACTGGTGTTATCGGCTGTTAGCACCAGCTTGTGAATGGGGCAATAAATTTATCGCGACTTTGGCTGCGATAAAGTGCCGATAACTCGGCGATAGCTCCTTGAGAATATGCCCCATAATGTGTATATTCTTTTTTGGATTCCTAACATCAAAGATCAAGAACTACCAGAATTGTAAATGCCGCTGCATTAGCAATCCTTTTAAAATTCTAAAATATCTTAGAAATCTATTACTGGGTTTTGAATTTCTTCAAATGCTAAATGTGTCAATTCATTTATCCACGGCAATCAGTTCATTCATTCATAAAACTTTATTTGAATCTTGTTTTGATCCATAAAAGTACATACTATTTAAAAACATTGTTATCAATTAATTTTATACAATATATAATATAACTGTTAAAACTTCATATGTACAAATCACCTTGCTGTCCATTTTATTAATTTTACTTTTCAATCAGGGGTATCCTTCAATCAACTTCATAGGCTAAACGGTCTAAATGTGCAAGGGACTTCCTACTATGTACAGCCCTGCTGATATAACCAGCAGCAGCACAACAAGCAAATTCATTCTCAAGAGTACAAATAAATTTCATAGCGTCCTTGCAAAAAAATAATTTCTGTGCAAAAAAATTGGCCGTAATTTTTTTTTTCTAATGTCTCGATAACATTTACAAAATAGCATAAAGTGCACAGTGGACTGATCTGCTCTCCCATCGCATGGGCATTAATGGACGATTTCCTGCCATTTCTCGCTTGTTGGGAAAGCCACCAGCTCATGGACTGTGCCTAAACGCAATCTTGTCAAATAAAACCTATCCTGAGTATTTGTAGTTTTGACCAAATAGTTCGGTAGGCCAGCCGACGTGGTGTAGGCCATGTATCTTGACACGCTTGTTTTTTCCTCGTCCCTCTCGGCCCTCTCCTGGCTTAATTTCTCCATATACAATTTTTTAATTTCTCTTTTACCAAATTGCAAAATGCCTTTGGGGGGTTTTACCGATAAACCTTTATCAATATTCTTTAGTAGTTTGTCCATGTATGCTAGCCATGGGATTTTGTTAGTGTGTTCCAGAACTAAACAATCCCTGATTATATCCCTTGTGAACTTTGGTCCCTCTTTGCATCAGATGTTGTGCCACGCACACAGAGCTCTTACTTGAATGAGGTCGGCCACGTATGGTGCATCCAGCTCCTTATGCAAGAGATATGTAGAAGCAGATCTTGGTAAGGCCAGCATACGACAGAAAAAATAATTTTTGCAAGATTGCAGTATATTGAGGTTGGCATTGCCCCACACTATGGAGCCATAGGTTGCTACAGAAAGGCATTTGCTGCCATAAATGTTGAGTATGTCACGAATAGGTTTGCTACCTATTTTATTACAAAATCTAAAAATCGCCTCTATAGTTCTAGTGAATTTGAGTCTAGACTGGTCTAAATGAGGAGCCCAATTACTGTTAAAAGAAAACAAAATACCAAGATAGGAAAAATTGTGGACTTCAGTTAACTTATAGTCCCCTACAAAGTGATGCTTTTTTTTCTTAGCCCTGCCCCGGCCACAGACCATCACAAACGTTTTGGTGAGATTTAGTTTTAGGTCTCTCTGCTCCATGTATGAGACGAAGGCTTCGATTAGTACTTGTAGTCCATTTGCAGTTCTAGAGATTAGGACTGCATCGTCAGCATACAGGAGCAGCGGAGTTGGTCTTGCACCAATTTTTGGGGCATCAGTGTTTAATTTCTGAAGAGTAATATCAACCCCATTGATATATAATGAGAAGAGAAGGGGCGCGATGACACACCCCTGTCTTATTCTCCTAGACACCTTGAAATTAGAGGTGCACTCTCCTTCCCTCCCATACCTTACTCTAGATATCAGTCTCGCATATAATTGTGATAAAAATGAGACAATATCATCAGGGGCCCCCATATCAATCATCGCTTCCCACAATTTAGCATGGTTTACACAGTCGAATGCCCAACTTAGATCTGCAAAACATAGATGGATGTTTTCTTCCTGAGCCATCGTATATTTATCAATGATTAGATGCAGATTTATACATTGCTCCACTGTCCCCATCTCCCCCTAAAGCCATATAGGGTTTCAGTCAGGATGTTTCTTTCATTAACCCAATTCTCCAGTCTTCCCAGGACTATTCTCACCATGATCTTAACAGATGAGTCTAGGAGGGAAATGGGGCGATAGCATCTCGCATCTCCTCGACTTCCCTTTTTAAAAATAGGAACTATTATACTATCTGTCCAAGTTTTTGGGGCACAACCTTTAATAGCAGCATTACAAACCTGTGTTAAAATTGGAGCCCATAACTATATGTATTTTTTATATGCGTCGGCTGGTACCCCATCTGGTCCTGGTGCCTTCCCCTGTTTCATCTTATCTATTGCTGTGATTACCTCCTCCAACCTTATTTGTTGGAGTGGGATCACAGCCATAGAAGGTGACTGTTCTATGTTATTAGTAGGTGCATTAAAAATTCCACTGAAATGGGTAAGCCAGTCACTTGTGGCGATGACTGTTTCAATAATGGGATCATCTTCAGCTTTCCACATAGGTGAATTAATCACTTTCCAAAAAAGGGTGGTATCCCTGGTGTCTGCGGCTTCATTCAACTTCAGCCAGGCCTCCTCTTGTACCTCACTCTTCCTAATATTTATGGCCTGTTTGTATGATAATCTAAGTTGTTTAATTTCAATCCTATCTCCAGGTGTTTTGTGTAGGGCCTTATTTAACTCTTGTTTTGCACGCGTAGAATCCTCGTTGAACCAGCCTTTTATATGTCTACTTTTGGTAGTGCTTTCTTTTCATAGATTATTGGATGTTGCCATAGTGATTATCTCATAAGCGGTCCCAATCGCATCAGGGGGAGAGTCAATATCTGTACATATAGAGAAACTTTCCTTATTATTTTAACAACCTTGTGCAATATGATGTCTTCGTTAATACCTGTCCATTTAATACTAATTGTATTTTTTCCGGCTGCCACGATATTAGGCAACAATAATTTTGCCTCCGATCCATTTATTTTGACATTTATTAACACAGTCAGTGCGGCATGGTCACTAAATCTGGAAAATTCACAGTTTGGTATACCGCAATATTTAAGACCAGTTGTGGGCACTATACTGTGATCAATACATGTTGGTTTTCCATTACCTTGGAAGGTTGGATTTGGTGTATCTCCCTCTTTTCCTCTTGGTACTAGTACTTCTAGACTATACTTGCATAGGAGTTCATTTAACTTTTCCCCATAGCTGTCATGTGAAAAATGTTGTAAATTAATCCCTGTTATATTAATAAAACCACAAACGTTTGTTCCTGAAAAACTACATATGCTGATATTAAAATCACCTACCCAGATACATATATATGAGGGATCCACCCTTTTATAAAGGTAGCCAATACTTTTTCCAGCTCGTTCACAACCTTAAAGCGAGTAGCGTTAAAGATATTATTATAAAAATTCACTACTATATATGGTTGTTTTTTCCCCATTTCTAAGTGGACCAGTTGAAAATAAGGGGAGGCATTATACATCTTTCTAAGCCTAATTGGCACTGTAGTGGAGATAAAAGTTGCCAGGCCTCCCTTTGCTCGCCCAATAACTGATGGTATAGCTGGGGTTGCGACAGTAACAAATCCATCAATATATGGCTCTTGAATAAGCCAGGTCACCTGGAGACACATTAATTGTAGTGCCTTTATGCTATCTAACCAATCTTTATCAATTAGCTTCTTTTTGATCCCTGCTATGTTCCATGATCTAAACTTTATTTGTGTGATTTCTTCGGTAGATCGTATTAGTTGTTCTTCACAGTATACTCCTGGAGACTTATTACCCTGGGATTTACTTTTGTCTCCCCTTGATCTTTTTTGTCAATCCTGATCTGCTAAGCTGGAAAGTGGGGCATAACGATTGAAGCAGGATACTATGGGACTCGGGCTACATGTATGTACCGGATTTGCCCTTATGTGGTTGGGTGGATTGGCAAATAGACAGGGGGGTTTATAGAAAAATCCCAGAGGGACAGCAGCCACTCGATCTTCCCAGTTGGTCATATACTGTTGTCTAGATTGAATCTTCTTAAGTGTAAATCTTGCCACCTCTGGGTGTCTGAAATTAACAACTATACAGTCCCCAGTGCCCTTCTTTTCTGTAGGACCCACCCAATTCACAAGTCTCACCATTAGAATTTCCTCACAGAGGTGGCTAATGTTTAAGTTATAATTAGCCATCCAATGCACCACTTTATTTCTTAATTCAGTCCAAGATTCTTTTGTTTGAGGGGATTGTTTAGGGGCTCCCTCTAAAATAACACTATATGGTGTAACCTCCGGGGGAAGGTGGAAAGTCTCTGGAGTATGGTTCCTAACTCTTGGTGTACTCGGGCTTTGGTACCTATGCTTACCCTCCCTATGTAATGTTGGCGCTGTGCTTTGCACTAAAGGTACCGGGGGACAATTAGAACTTATATATAATGTTTCCTTAAGGCGTGATTTTTCCGGGGTTGACAGTCAGGTATTTTCTCCCCCCTCGCCCTTTCCTCTGCCAAGACCTTCCCTGAGTTCATAGTGGCATTTTCTAGTACCATTAATCTACCTTTTATTTCCGCGAGCTCAGCTATAACTCTCTGCTCGACATTCTCTAATTTTGCATACAGCCTATTTAGAAGACCCTCTAGGTTTCCATTGTCGTTTATTTTTTTTGCTTTTGCCACTTTTTTCTTCTTGGAGGTTATTCTCCCCTGGTACCATGACCTGTCTTATGGTTTGTTGGAGATGCCATGCTTATAACCCCGGGTTGTTTACTTTTCTTAGTAGGGGGTGGGCTTATATCTTGTGAGGTAGATAATTCATCAATCTCTAGAGATTTATTAGATACGCAGGGTTGTTCTGGGCATTTGGGATGATTCTCCCCAATATTCCCCTTTCCAGGAACCTCGCAACAGATTACCTCCTCCACATGTATTTTTCTTTATGGGATGCTCTACTTACAATCTGTTTGGTGGCTGCAAGCCTTTCCTCTACATTATTAATTTCGCTCTCAATCAGCCCCACCGCATTAGTTAAATAATTAGTAATAGCATTAGTTGTTTTTGGTCGTGTTTTCCCCTGAGGTACTTCCATTTGTTTTCTTTTACCCATTTCCAGTGTATGAACCACTGCCCTTCTGCTAGTTGCCATCAAGAAAATCACCCCGCAATTCTCCCTATTTTCCTTAGGCAAAAAATCTATGGAAGAGGAAAAAACACTTTATGTCCTTTATCCGGGGTAATTAGTCAAAAAGGAAATCACATCATGGAAGAGACCAAGTAACTTTGCACAGCGTCTATAATTCAGTAAATAATGTCTTTATGCACCAATACGGAATTTGATCCGTTTACCTGGTTCTCAGAGAGGAAGCAATAGTCACATTGGCTGTGTCGGCGAATTTTATCGTCCCCCCCAAAGGGCCTGATGGTTTAGAAGTAACCAAAGACAGTCAGGTGGGCAATCCTCCCAATGCGAATGTATGGAAAAGAGTCAAAATGATCAAAAATGGTAAATATGGAAAACCTCTCCTCAGAGGACACTCACACAGTGCGGGATAACTTGGAGTCCTAGAGCAGCCAAGAGGGAGGGCCCAGCCCGGCCTCCTCTGGTCTCGGACGGGCGCAGACGGGCCCACCCTTGGACCGGGCTTTCCCCGGGCTTGGCCCGCGTGCGCCTGCCCGCGCCCAACGCTGCGGGAGCCCTCTCCCGCTTTTGAGCGCTCCTGGCGCTTCTGGTTAACGTGGGCGTCTCATTGGCGGCTCCTACCGCGTTGTAGTATGGGGTTTGAAGTCCCCCCTGCTGCTCGCGGTAACAGAGCTGCTGGTGTAGGCGTAGGCGATATATAAATATATATATCCAAACGAGAAAGCGCTCCTTCTGGGAACCAAGAGACCTGTGGGAGGTGGCGCGGGAACTGGCGGAGCCACCGGTAATTCTGAATTCTCACAGTAGCCGTATGCGCGCTCTCAGGAACCAAACCACAGGAGTATTTCAATACAAAAAGGATTTATTGCTTCATAAATCCAATCGTTGTGACGCGTTTCAACCACCAAGCGGTCTTGTTCACACAGAGTGCATAACAGAACAGAGCGTCATAAATATTAAAGACAAATGTAAGACTAGTGCAATGTCACAGAGATAGAAATAGGATTGTCAAACATATGATGGAATCAAAATTACAGTAAGTACAACGATGAAAAATTGGTATTGTGTGATAATTGTAGGCTGAAAAAATATATGAATATCAATATTATTATTTATCATTCAGAAGTCCTCGTGAAAGTATATGACAGATGGAATCAGTCCCGATGAAAACGCACGTCAGCCTGTTCATTGCAAAGTCTGAACAGAGTGTAAAGTACACAATTGCAAGGTTGGATATACGCGACAAAGTGCCTTGATATTGCGAAATCCATTGTAAAATACATCACGCAAAATATCAGTTGTACACATGTAAATACATCATTATCTCATGTTGGTGCTTGGAATCCCAAAGTGAGTTAGCAGGGCACAGCAAAACAAGTCCTCAGACGCTAAAGAACAAAGTGATGCAAAAGGAAATAAAATTAGAAAAAGTGAAAATGTGAAAATTCAAATCCTTATCTGAAGCACGGTGGACACCTGGATGATCGAATCCAGCGAAGAAAAGGGTAGGGAACCCAGATGGTCACAGGTGCAGATCCAAGGGCCCCTTCCTTTCCTCCTGAGGAAATAGAGAAAATAAGTGTCAGAGACACAAGGAGCTGGCTGGAAAGAGGCAGACATTGAAGCCAGTAGAAAAATCATGATGTAGAAGCAGAAACTGATGGTATAGGAGAGTAGAGAGACAAGAGGAATACAAAGAAATAAAGATAGGCTGTACAGGCCAGAGATAGAGAGAAAGAGATATAAGATATAAGATATATCTACGGGCAAGTAACACAATACTAAATGCAACAGTTGTTACATAGTGTGCAAATGTACAGCTATTTCTTCATCGATAATGTGTCCGCCTGGGTAGCGAGTGCCGAGATCTATGATGTGGCGGGACTCGTGTTTTCTCAATAGAAGTTCCCTCTTACCTCCCTGTATGCCCATGTAGACTTGCTCGATAGCAAAGTATTTCAACTTGGAGCTGTCAGAGTAATGATGTTGTTCAAAATGCCTTGCTATGGGGTAGCGATGGTCCTTGTTTGCTATAGCCCTCATATGTTCCAAGACTCTCTTCTTGGCCATATGTGTGGTACTACCCACATAGCGGAGATCGCACGGACATTCAAGTACATAAATGACATAGGAAGAGCTGCAGGTGAGAAACTGTTTTATCTGTATGGAGGTGTTGTTGGTAGTGTTCAGGTATTCCTTTCTCATGAGGCTGCCGCGGCAAGCCTTGCAGTGGCCACATGGAAAGAAACCCTGTAGATTCATGTTGTTTTTGTCTGCAGTGGTGGTAATGTCACTGTGCACAAGTATATCCCTCAAATTGTGTCCCCGCTTGTAAGTTATTCTAGGTCTATCAGAATGGATTTGCCAATGATCAGATCTTTGGTTAAGATTTCCCAAATCTTGGTCAGGATTTTTTGGATGTTGCTGGAATTACCATTGTAAGTCAGTATAATCCTAGTCATATCACTGTCTTCATCGTCAAGATTGGTGACTTCGGGGTCCCCCAAAATGGTGATTCTTTCTACTGACCTCACTTTGTCAACTGCTTTGCAGAGAACCCAATTCGGGTGGCCCCTTTCGATAAATCTGGTAAGCATGATATCCTGTTCTAGGAGAAATGCTTCCTCAGAGCTACAGTTATGTTTGGCTCTGAGGAGTTCCCCATAGGGGATACTCCACTTCAGATTGTGGGGGTGACTGCTCATGGCGTGTAATAAAGTGTTGCTGGCTGTGGACTTCCTGAATAGTCTGGTATGTATTTTGTTGTTGATGATTTCGACCTTGACATCCAGAAATTCCACAGAGGTATTGCTTATATTACTGGTCAATGTGAGCTTAATGCTGTTGAGGTTCAGTCGCCTGATGAAATCTACAGCTTCCGGTTTGGTACCATCCCATATAATAAACAGGTCATCTATATATCTCAGCCATAGAATGACCTCTTTAAAATCTTTGCTAAAGTTGGTATCTTTCATGATGTCTTCCTCCCATGATCCCAAAAACAGATTCACGAAACTTGGGGCAAAACAAGTCCCCATGGCAGTTCTGAGGATCTCTTTGTATATGTCGCCATTAAACAGAAAAACGTTGTTATGGAGACAATACCTCATCATATGTAAGATCATGTTGGTGTGTTCCATATAGCGTATGGGACGTTTGGTAAGATATGTGGCACAGGCCTTAATGCCCAACTCATGTTTGATGATCGTATAAAGAGGGTTGGCATCCATGGTGATCAGAAGAAGACCAGTTTGCCATTGAATGTCTTGGATTTTGGTAAGGAAATCTTTGGTGTCCTTAACGTAAGATGGAAGAGTGATGACGTGGTCCCTAAGGAAGTGGTCCACATATTTAGAGACGTTTTCTAGTGCACTCCCTTTGGAAGACACAATCGGTCTGCCAAGTGGGTTCAATGTGTTCTTATGGATCTTAGGGAGGAGATAGAGGACAGGGAGTTTGGGAAAATCCCTTTTGAGAAAACAGAATTCTTCCCATTCCAAAAGACCTCTGTCTCTCCAATCCGTGAGCATACTCCAGATACCTGTAACACTTCTAGTGTACTCATCTTTACTCGCTCTGATGTAAAGCATTGGGTCATTAAGCTGCCGCATGGCCTCAGTGATATACATTTCCCTGCTTAAAAGAACCACATTACCACCTTTATCAGCTGGCCTAACGTTAATGGTATTGTCGTTGGCTAGACTCCTGATTGCCTTTCTTTGAACACTGGTGAGATTGTGCTGTAACGTAGAATGTTGTCTAAACCATGGTTTCTGCCTAAATCTTAAAAGCTGGTTAGACACCATATCTTTAAAAGTATCAATGTTGTCATGCGGAATCAAGGGGAATAAAGTGGATTTAGGTTTGAATCTCGTAGATGCTGCTTTGTCATAAGCAACCTCTAGATTGTCTAATATCTGGTGTATGTTGATGTTATCCTGGTTTCTCCCACCCTCCAATTCATGCATGGCTACAAGGGTATCAATGTCACTGATATTCAATTCTTCGCCAGTGATCGTCCTCTGGGTAGTTCTTGGTTCTTGATTGCTGAGGGGTTTCAACTTGTGCCTTTTTTTAGGTTTAATTTTCTACAAAATTTAAACAAGTCTATCCGAGTATCCACATAGTCAATAGGTTGCGTGGGGCAGAACGATAAGCCTAAACATAGAGTTCTTCTCTCAAGTTAGCTGAGTGGTTTGTCTGTAAGGTTTATGATGGTACGGTTTACCTGTTCGTCATCCATTATGTAGCTGTTCTGGAGCGAGTCGATGAATTTCCCACATGCTCCTTGTTGTTGCCTCTTCCTCCACTTCTGCTTGAGTCTCTTCCGTCTTTTGCGGAATTAAGTCCATGTGCTCAAAGGTTACAGATTTTACGGCTTGCTTTTTTAAAAAACATATTCGTCAACAACAAAACACAAAATAAATTCCTTTCTACAACCTCCTTGTGTAAGTGCTCCAGTGACACCAATAATTGACCTAACATTGTGAAGACACTGACATTAAAATCCTTACAAATAAAAAAGCACACCAAGATAAAATTCAATACATTACTCTCATTACAATGTAGTCACACTTGCTACAGGTGCATATACCGATCTTCTTTTGTGTTGAGACCCCATGGGGTTTTAGTGTTCATTTCAATAATATATCTCGACTCCAGTTGCCTTAACTTTCTTTCACCTGATGAGCTGGGACAAGACGGTAGTCAGCAGTTGAGCCGGCATGGAGGTCTGGCTCCTTACGTCTATTCAGGCTAATAATGCTACCCTAACCCTCCCAATAGGTGGTCGATATTCCCTCTCTTCTCTCTGCATTTCTCATCATCAACCTGCTGGGGCCAATCTGAAGTACAGATCTGTGGCGGTGAGTACTGCCTAGAAAGTTGGGTTATGGAAATATGAGCACCCGCAGTAATAATAATAATAATAATAATAATAATAATAATAATAATAATAAAAAAAATAATAATAATCCATATTTGAAAAGCATGAACATATCACCCCGTAAGGTTTCAAGGCCCTGGGTACAATCGGGGAGATTACGTGAGCTATTGCCCAGAGTCACATGATGCTGAGCTGAGCTTCTTCCGGCGCTGGGGATCGAACCATGGCCCCCGTGCTCCAGAGTCAGCCGCTCTGGCCACTGCACCACACCTCTCCCTTTCCTGCAGTGGGTTAAGAGGGGAAAAAGGCATTACATCCCCGCCGGCTTCTGCCCTAAATACTCAGGAAAGGGTGGAGGATCTCCCAGCTGTTGAAACCCAGGATATATCCTCCTCCGAGAAGGCATTCACAACACCACCATGATCCCCCGCTCACAATGTATAATGGATTCAATCTTGACTGCAGGGCCATATTTTACCTTCCTTTACACAGAACTGTCCCCAGATCCCCCCCTTCCAGCACAACAGAAGTTATATATCTGTTAGTAAGAGTTTGATTGCTTCTACTTTATCATCATTACCTCAACCGGATCACACTGAGCTACATTTGGATTTTGTGAGCTCTCATGCTCAAAAAGGCCCTCTAATGACCCATCAGATGTTGTTACCTCAACCATCGCTACAATTTACTCAGATCGCGCATCCCCTGTGTCCTGATAGCATGGAGCCCAAGAGGCGTTCTTCTCCTTCTCTGATTTATCTGACAGTGACGAAGATGAGGGTCTGGACAAAGTTGTCCAATCAATACTGGCCATAAATGCCAGTGGCAATCGCTCTGACTTCTCAAGTAAGTCTTCCCCTGATTCCGACTGCTCGGTTATCTCATCTCAGTGAAGGAGTAGACAGGGGGGTCCGCCAGGAGAACAAGCAGAGGACTTGGTGTGAGCAGCTTTCAACCAGGGTATAATCGATTCAGTCTTTTTACCAGAGGAGCAAGAGGACCTGTTATGGGACCCAAAAGGGACTGAGATGACGCCTACAAACTGGTCACTCCTTGGGGTCGCACCCCTAAATGAGTCATCTTTACCTGAGGATCAGGACATGGGCAGCGGTACACCTTCTCTCGCAGGATATCAACCTGGGGTTCTGGCACAGGATGCTCCCACCTTCGGTGCTATCTATCATCTTCTACTGCAGCACAGAGAGGACTATCAGAAAGATTTACTGGCCTTGAAGGCTGCTTATCTTAAGACCCAAGTTGTTCTCCAAAAGCTGTCAAAAAGCGTGGACATAGTCCAGTCGAGACTAGTAGTGGGTGAAGCCTCCCAGTCAGCTCTTCAAAAGGTTGTGGATTCTAACAGCACTGGTATCACTCAGCATGAGTCACAGATTACTGCACTGTCATCGAAGGTGGAAGACCTGGAGAACAGGTCACCTCAGAATAACTTGCGGGTACTTGGGACCCCAGAAGGGGCAGAAGGGGATGATACTCATGGCTTTTTGGTCAGTTTGCTCCAAGAGGTGCTCTCTGAATTAAGTGACTGGGACATGGTTTGTATGATCCAGCGTGCACATCATTTTCCATTCAGACTTCTCAGTAAGCCTTCTTGGTACCCCTAGGCTATTCTACTCTATATTGGGAATTCATCCTTCGACAATAGATCTTCCGAGCTGCGACTCCTAAGCTTCTTGTTAAAGCATATGGTGCCAAGCATTTTTTTCGTTCAGAATTTTGCCATCAAATTGTGGTGAGATGCTGGCAGCTTTGGGCGCATATCTTGGCACTTCAGAAGCTGGGTGTGTTTGTCTCCCTTTTGGAGCCCGCAACCTTGCATATCACAAAGGACAACTAGACTCTCTACTGCTATGATGGTCAAAAAGTTCAGGAGATGCTATCCAAGTGGCAACCTGGGGGTTGATGTTATCTTAATTACTGATATGTGTAGTGATGGGTAAAGAAGTCAAAGAGCGTTTAGCATTGACTGTTCCCCGGCTGGGGTGTGCAACTGGCACCGGCCACGAGTTGAGGGGGTCGGTTCAGCCAGAGGTGTAGATGGTTTAAAACCTTATTACATGTTTGAGTTGATGGTATGGTTCTCTCCCTTATCTTCCTTTTTTCCTCACTTTCTCATAATTTTTCGGTCTATTTATATATGTATAGATATCTTGCTATTCGTTTCTCCTAATCTTAATTTACTGACTTATCTTACTTTTGTCTTTTTCTTCTTGCTCCTGTTTTTTGGGATCGTTTCTGTAGGGCTAGGGGGTTTCTCTCTTTTCTCATAGATTTTGGTGTTTGCGGGGGCCCAGGCACCTTGTTGACTCAGGAATGGGCCCAGTCAATACAAATACCTCAGTGGAAGGTGTTTTTACTCTTGGCTTTATGCGGCACAGTTATGGAGGGGTGGCTAGGTTCGTCTCCTTGGGAACCAGGGATGGGGTTAGGGGGTGTTGTCTGGATAGAGGAGTGGTGGAGGGCAACCATTGTTTTTTTTTTTAAAAGGTACTGTCTATGTTAATGTGATCACGAGCAATTCTGAGCATGGTAAAATAAAATTGGTTATCTTTGAATGGCAGTATATTTATAGATATTGTTTATTTCAGTATGCATGTTGAAGGAGTAGCTTGTTGACCTTGTGGTAGTAAGGTATTAGTCAGTAGAGGTGGCAGTCCCGGCCTGCAGCTGCACATTCTTTCTTGGAATGTTAATGAGATTAAGTTACCACATAAACGTAAACTGTCATGTGAAGAGTTGAATATACTTAGACCACAAATCCTCTACTTGCAGGAGACACACTTGTCTCAGATGGAGAGGGTACTGTTAAGTGAACTTGGTTACCAAGTTCTCTACATTTCTTGTTTTACTTCTGCTCAGAGCGGGGTTGCACTCCTGGCACAGGATAGTATCTGGAGAGGTTTTACAACAAAAGACGAACCCAGGGGCGTTGGCTGGTGGCAGGTATCCAGAAGGATAGGGACTGTTTCACTATTTGTGTATTATATGGACCAAACACAGATACACCGAAGGTCTTGGACCTTCTTCTGTATTAGTTATATCTCTGGGTTCCACCTTATATTGTATGTGGGGACTTTAATGTGATGTTGTGTCCAATTAGGGATTCGGCATCCCAGTCTGCATCTCTAGATTTGTTTCGCAATGACCCAGATCGCTGAGGGTAGAACCGGCTTCGGGATGCGGTACATCAGTCAATTTCCTCATATGCGCTGGTTGCTCTCTGGCACTTTCAGTGCCTTAAAGTACTATGATTTACATTGTATTATGCTCCTCATAAAGCCTTGTCAAGGCTAGATATTTTTCTGGTTAGTAATGCCCTAGTTTCCTTTTCTAAGATGGTACATAACCTGCAGTGTTTATCGGATCACAATTTAGTGTCATTATTTTTTCAAATAGGTGAGCCCACTAAGATACCAGGCTCCCGGTATTGGACATCTGAGCATAGACTACTTCTGGAACCTGATTTTATTAGTGTTATGAATGCCCACTTAAGGGAGTTCCTAGAATGCAATATTGGATCAGCAATTTTGGCGGTCTGTCTGGGATGCCCTTAAGGCTTTGTGTCATGGACCGACCCTTCAATTTGCCTCACATCAATGGAGGTTATTACTTGTGGAGGAGGACACAGCCCGACGGACTTTAGCTCATTGGAAATTGGCCTGGGACACAGTATCTTGGAGTCCATGAACTTAGGCTCAATCTTTGTCTCCAGAGTTAGGCGTCTATATGCTGGTCTTAAGGTAAGGATCAGAAGTGCTGGTCTAGTTTCAGATTCCATCAATATTCTCCATGGTACCCAGTAGGGGTGCCCTCTCTCTCCTCAGTTATTTGCATTATACATAGAACCGTTTATCCAATCTCTTAAGCAATCAGAAGAGATACAGTTGCTGGAACTGCACCTTTATGAGGTTAAAATCCTGGCATATGCGGATGATGTGGCTGTTTTGAAACCTGCTCGGATAAGTGGCTTAAGAGCAGTAGTCTCCGCAGCCCAGTCATTTTGAAGAGGTAGCCGGTTATGAGCTAAACTCAGATATGCCCCAGATATTATCTAATGCTGCTCCATTAGGACAGGATGTGAGGTGGGTCCAGTCATTGGTTTATCTAGGGGTTATTTTAACTACTAATACCGCGGAGAACCTTGAGAATAATTATGGAAAGCTGCTTCAAAACTCCGACGACTTTTTTTTAAAGTGGAATCATATCAATCTGGGACTCATTGTGAGTTGCAACCTCATTAAGATGATCGTCCTCCCAAAGTACCTGTGTTTTTTCTGCTGTATCCCACTTTTTCTTCCAGTGGTCTTCTTCACTAAAGTGAAGACCTTATGGAAGTAGTTTATTTAGAATTATTGGAAGCCTTGCTGTAAAATTCAGTTTTTACAACAACTTTAGGAAGATGTGGGGGTTCACTCCCAATTCTTAGCTTTTATTATCTTGCATCATTTTTTTTACTTCTGCAGTTGGTATTAAGGGGCTGATTAGGATGGCGGCCGGATGGACTTCTGCCCGCGATCGCAACCCAGAATACCGCCGGTCAGATTAGGATGGCAGTGGTGACCGCGGAAGTGGGAAATACCGACTGCCGCTTTTCCGCCGGTTGCCATCCGCACTCCTGCCTGGCAGACGGAGCAGGACCGGGATAATGGTGGTGGTGCCGAGGAGGCTCTGCCGGCACGATTATGATGCCTGCGGTAGCCAGCCTTACCGCAGCGGTCAAACTGCCAAGGAAAGGCTGTCGGAGATTGTCTTCCGGGGGCCCATGTGGGCCCCCAATGTGTTGGGGGGTGTGGGTGAAGTGGGGGGGTACCCATGGTCCCACCTACATTTCCCTGTACCAGGTGGCAGGCACTGTGCAGTGCCTGCCACGCAGTGCAGGGAAATGCAGGACATGCTCCTTTCGACATCGCGGCGGTGCTGCGGGCAGCAGCAACCGCCGCAATGTTATAGCCTGCGATCGTACCGCCGCGGTCGGATTTCGACCGCAGGCCATCATAATTCGACCAGCAGTTATGTCGCAGTCCATGCGTGCGGTCTTTTCCCGCTACCATGGAGGTCGGGGAGGTGTTCCGACCGCCATCCTAATAGGGCCCCAAGTTGGGGACTGTGGCCTCAGTGGCATATGTTCCCTGAGGTTTTATCTCTGGTCTACTCTATACCCCCCTGAGTGGGGATTATAGACAGTGTATACTTTAAGTGAACTCGCTACAAGACTTTAAACGTTTTTCATCTTATTTGGAATTAATTTAAGCAGATTTTTCCAGGCATTACCCTGCTTAACCAGCTTACGCATCCAGGCTATAATCCGAAATTTCCTCATTGTGTTCATAAGTGCTTCAGGGAGACTTGGGGAAGGGTTAACCTACTGATTCTAGGGCAGTTATTCAAAACAGATGCCTTCTCTTCATTTTGGAATATACAGCAACAGTTTTCTCTCCCATTCACAGTTTTCTTTAGATACCTGCAGATGAGGCATTTCATTTTTAGTTTTCAGGAAGAAGAGTTGCACTGTTCTGATAACCCCTTTCTGAACCTTATAAGGAATGTTCCACTAAAGAGAAACATTGGGATGGTGTATAAGGCAATATATCTGTCATCCCATGGCAACGTGATTGATCCGTTCCATCTGAGGGCAGATAAGTAGAGTGCTTTGCTCAACACTGTAGCAACTGCTGCGGACCTTAGGTGCAGCAACGTGCTGTTTCACTCAGACTTGAATGTATCTTGTATCCAGGTACACCATTTGAAATATATTAATGACTGGTATTGCACCCCTCATCATCTCTCTGTTATGAATTTATGACTAGTTGACCACTGTTTCCGCTGTGGATTGGCAGGAGCTAATGCAGTTCATGTTTTTGCATCTTGCTCCCGATTGCATTTGTACTGGGAATTTGTCTTCGGTAAGCTGTATGCTATTTAAAACTTAGAGGTCATGGCAGATCTGAAGCTGATTATGCTGGGGCATTCACCAGCTATTCTCCCCTACCTATTGGCCATATACGTTTTTCTATCTTGCTAGCAAGATTGGTTCAGGTACGATTTTGGCTTTCTAGTGTACCTCCCGATCCATGGATCTTGTGGCATGAATTCCTGAACATAAGTAGACTGGAGATGGTTTCAATTGAGAACAATTCTCAGTGGAGAAAGCTCACTTGGATTTAGGACCCTGCCCAAGGCTGGTTGGCAAAGGTAGCTGCATATAAGATCATCCCTGCCTAATCATATTTTCTTTTTTTCTTTTTTCTTCTTGGTGCTCTCCTCCAACTATCCATGGTTTTCTAGTACAAAGATTTGCCTCTTCTTTTCTATTTTTGGGAAAAAAAGAATATTCTGTTTAGCTAATTGGTTTCTTTTTGATTAAGGTTGTTAGGATTTCCTCTGTCACTAACTGTGGCCTTATTTTTATTTGCCTGCTAAGCAATGTATTTGGCCCCCTTGTTTCTGCTATTTTATTGCTTTGTTTTTCAGTTTGAAATCAATAAAAAATAATTTTAAAAAAGATAAAATTCTATACATTTCAGGAGGATGACACATTACTCTCAATTCAATGTAGTCACACTTGATACAGGTGCGTGTACAGATCTTCTTTAATGTTGAAACCCCACAGGATTTTAGTGTTCATTTCAATAATATATCTCGATTCCAGTTGTCTTAACTTTTTTTCCCTGTCACCGCCTCGTATATTCACGGGAACAGCATCGAGTACAGAGTCAAACCCACTACTTTGCCATTATAATGTTCTTTGAAGTGTTAGGCTACCTGATATGCCTTATCATGATTCTTAATGGCCCTGAGATGTTGTAGGATTCTTTTATGCACTGCCAGGATAGTACTCCCTGTGTAGGCTAAATGACATATGCACTTAAGAATATATACGGCATATTCAGTCTTGCAGCTGTAATGCCCCTTGATGTATTTTGTGAGGGATGTTAGCGGTGAGATGTCTTCTGTTGCATTTTTGCCATGTTGGCAGGCTTTACATCTCAGACACTTTTGAAAGACCTTCTGACTGGTAAGCCTTTTCTACTCTCTGGGCTGCTGATTACTAAATCCTGCCTCATACCTCTGGCTCGTCTGAACATGATACCTGGCCTGCATGGGGCTATGCTGTCTGATATCGGACCATTCCTGATCAGGTGCCAGTATTTGTGCAAAATAGATCTTGTCGTAGCTTCCTGTTTATTGTACGTGGTGATGAGTCTAAAATTGGGGTCAATCTTATTGTATTTGTGTTTGGTTCCTCTCTTGAATAGGATCTGCTCCCTAGGCTTAGACCTTGCTTTGGAAACGGCGGCTTCAGTACATTCATGTGTGCATCCCCTGCTCTAAATCTAGATTTGAGGTCATTGACTGCCATTCCTTCCTCAGTTTTCTCACTGCAGTTACGCCTGACTCTAAGGCATTCCCCATAAAGGATGATTTGATTAGGTTGTGTGGATAGAAGCTGGATGAATGTAATAAAGTGTTGCCTGCTATGGCTTTTCTGTATAGTTTTGTTTCTAGCCAGTTTTCTTTCAAATAAATCGTAAGGTCTAAAAAAAGTCACCTCACCCTTGCTCACCACACTTGTAAAATACAAGATATATAAATCTTTTTCAACATGATTAGTTAAGGGGCTGCAAAGAGAAAAGGGGGTCCCCTTTTCCACCAATGCATTTTCCATAGACTTTTAGGCAGATGTAGTCGCAAAGCGGCTTAACAGATTTTCATGAAATTCGCCAGGAATGTAGATAAGGTTCCTTTTTGGTATATCATGAAAATCTGCTTAATAGTTTTTTAGTAATGAGGGGCAAAACATTGTGATGTATTAGGCCGCGATATACCCCGGCACATTTTAGGCACACCATGACAAAACACTATAAGTTTGGCAAATGAAAGCCTTTACAAAATAACAAGGCAGACATATTGTTTACACAAAAGTTTGGCTGTGTTATGGGTTTCTTCATGAGATATAGGCTACTGGTATGATTTAAAGCAACAGTAAAACATGATGCAGTTTAGAATAGTCTGCACAGGTAGGTAAAACTGTTTATATTACTTCATGTATTTTTTAAAAAGCCTTTAAGTACTGCGGTACATCCTCAAAAGTGTTGCTGTACTTAGAAATATAAAAAAAATCAAGGGATACAAGTAGAGGAGTGAATTATATAACATACTACATCACTCTAGTGTTCCTAACTGCGCTCTACACCGCTGCAGTGAATGCCACTGTACTCTAGGACCTTGCACTGTATGTCACTGCAGTGTACGCCAAAGCAATGTACACCACAGCACTCAATGCCACTGCAGTATACACAACTGCATTGTACACCAGTGCAGTGTATGCCACTGCACTCTACGCTGCTGCACTGTACACCACTGCACTCTACTCTGCACCACTCCTTGCTACTGCAGTGTACGCCACTGCACTCTAAGCCACAACACTCTATGCTACTACATTGTATTCTCCACCTCTCTCCTCTAAACAACGCCACAAAATGCTAGTGCCACTACACTCTATGCTGCTGTACTATATTCTGCACCACTGCACTCTATGCCACTCTACTCAACTGTGCACCACTGCAGTTTATGTCACTGCGCTCTATGCTACTGCAGTCTGCATCACTCCAATCTGTACCATTGTACTCTACACCACTGGACACTATGGTACTGCACTCTGTGCCATTCCACTCTGTACCCCTCTACTCTGTACTTCAGCACTCTACAACCCTGCATTGTACATTGCTCTACTCTACGCTACTCTACGCCACTGTACTCTATGCCACTGTACTGGATGCCACTCCAATCCACTGTACTCCAGTCCATTCTACATCAATCTACTTCACTGTACTCTACTCCACTCTATGCCACTGCTTTCTACTCTGCTGCACTCTATTCTGCACCACCCCACTTCACTATACCCCACTTCACTCTACCCCGCTTCACTCTATGCCACTTCACTCTACGCAGCTCTAATCTACTCCACTCTACTCTACCCCACTTCACTCTATGCCATTGAACTCTATGCCACTCCCCTCTACTCCATTTCACTGTACCTCACTTCACTCAATGTCACCCTACTCTACTCTGCACCACTGAGCTCTACACCACTCTACTCTGTGCCACTGCATTCCACCCAGCTTCACTCTACCCCACTCTACTCTGCGCCACTCTACTCTGCGCCACTCTACTCTATGCCACTCTGCTCAACCCCACTCCACTGTAGCCCGCTTGAGTCTACTCCACTTCGCTCTACACCATTCTATTCTCTGCAATTCTACTGCATGCCACTCTACTCTACCCCACTTCACTGTACCCCACTTCACTCTATCCTACTTCACTCTACAGCACTCTCCTGTACACCACTCTATTCTAACACACTTCCCTCTACACCCCTACACTGTGTGCCACTCTCCTGTATGCCATTCCACTGTGGCCCACTTGAGTCTATCCCACTTCACTCTACACCATTGTTTTCTAACTAATTTTACTCTATGCCACTTTACTCTACCTCCACCTTACTCTAGCCCTCTTGACTCTACCCCACTTCATTCTATGCTGTTCTATGCTATGCCACTGTACCATATGCCACTCTACTAAACCCTTTTCCTGTATCCCATTACACTCTAAACCACTTCACTCTACACCACTCAACTGCATGCTTCTCTATTTTACCCCACTTCACTCTATCTAATGTTTATCCTTCCCCACTTCACTCCACACCACTGTACTGTATGCCAATCTGCTCTATGCCACACTGCTCTACGCAACTCTATTGTATGCCACTCAACTGTACATCACTCCAAGTCCCTGTTCTCCCCTCCATTATACACTACTTTACTTCACTGTTCTCTACGCCATGCCAGTGCACTGTACACCACTGCACTCTACTCTGCACCACTGTGTCTACACCACTGAACTCAAAGCCACTCTACTCTATGCCACTCTACTCTACGCTACTCTACGCTACTCTACGCCACTCTACTTCACTTCACTCTACTCCGCTCTACTCTACTCCACTCTACACTACTCCACATCACTGTACACCATACCACTCCACTCTACGCCACTTCATGATAAATTATCAAGAAAGTATACATTCAAAAATAAACAACAATATATAATTAAAAAACTATTCTTAAACAATTCAATTAAGAAAAACAAGGTTGAGGGACGTTATAATTAGGGCAACTTAGGTATTTATTTTTTTATACGAAATCAACTTAAACTACACAAACATTAGAAACTCCAAAGTTATAGTTGTAACAAAGTTATAATTTGTGCACCACCCAAAACTTAACATAACTTATACACCTCTTTACACAGTGTTGTTGTGAGAAAACAGGACTTTTTGCAGTGTCCCCCCACTTGTTGACCCCATTTTTGATTGATACTGGTGGTTACTGAGTCTGATTGTGCCCTAGGCCCTGCTAACCAGGCCCAGGGCCAGGGCTCTGTTTAAAAGGTATATGGTAATTAGGTTAAATTACAATTGGTACTGACAACCTACCTGTAAGTCCCTAGTATATGGTGGGGCATGTAGGTTTAGATCTACAGGAGATGTAATGCACTTAAGTGTGCACTGCTGGCTTGCCTGCTGTCATTTTAAAAGCCAATCCTTGCCTTGCAGGCTGCTTTTAAAGAAAAACTATGTTCAAATTCGACTTTGGAATTAAAGGTACTTCCAAAGTCTTAAACTACCTTATTTTTTACATATAAACCACCCCTAAGGTCTGCCCTAACTGCCCCAAGATAGGGTGCCATTTTAAAATGAGCAGGGACATTATAAAAGATGTTTTATAGGCTCTAGTGAGGGAAAAAACTGCCAGTTTGGTTTTTCCCCATTGTAGTACATTAGCTCCATAGGCTAACATAGGAATGCTTTATTTAGCATACGTAAAGTCTATTTTTTGACTGGAGTGAGCTAAAATAATAATTCAAAGTGAAAACTTAATAGTTGAAATGAATCCAACAACTTGCCATGGTTAGATTTATTATCACTAAGAAGTTATAGAACTGCTTTCCTAAAGTTACCCAATTTACCTTTGTAGCAGCCTCTTCTGATTTGCCAGTCTTTTATAGGCTAAGCCAAGCTGCATTAATAAAGTGTGAAGTGGTGTGGTGGAATTTCTTTTTGCCGACTTAGATGCTTTGTGCAGTTTGCCACTGCTGATCAGTGTCAAAGGGCAAGTGCTCCCTGTGTAAATTGTTATTATGATTGGTTGTCCATGATTGGCATATTTGATTTACTGGTAAGTCCCTAGTAAAGTGCACTGAGTGTACCAGGGCCTGTAACCCCAATGCTACTAATTGGCCTGCTGCACTGATTGTGCCACCCACATGAGTTGCCCTATAAATGTTTCTTAGACCTGTCAATGCAGTGTCTGCATGCGCAGTTTTAAACTGCCATGTCGACCTGGCAAGTGCACCCACTTGCCAGGCCCTAACCTTCCCTTTTCTAACATGTAAGGCACCCCTCTAATAGGCCCAACGTACCCCCATGGGCAGGGTGCAGTATAGGTAAAAGGTAGGACATGTACTGGTGTGTTTTACATGAACTGATAGTGAAATACTGCCAATTTCATTTTTCACTATTGAAAGGCTCTCTGTCCCATATGCTAACATGGGAGTTGCTTTGTAACCTCTTACAAGTATAACTTTCCATTGGGAAAAGATAGAGAAATAAAGTTTAGGCTCTCTGAACTCAGACTTTTTACGATTTTTAAATTGTGTGTTTGAAAATTCCACTTTTATCAAGTAGGAATTTTCTTGTTTAACCATTCTGTGTGCCTCTGCTGTTTTGTGTATTGACTGTCTGGTTTTGGAGTGACAGGGGCTGGGGCTGGGGATGTGCCTTCCCAATAGACAGCCACAAGGGAGGTTGAGGTGTGTCCTGCCTTTCCTGGGTGACTCATAGCTGAGCTGAATAGACCCTGGCTGCATTTATAGTGATAGGAGGAGTTTCACTAGCACCTGAATAGGCAGTGTCTCATCTGCACAATGTTGTCTCCATTTCCTGTAATGATGATGTGCCATAGAGGACAGACCTGGTTTGGACTGGGCTCAGACACCCTTGCCACAAAGAGAACAAAGAGAACAAGCATTTGCAATGCAATCGGTCTCGCCTTTGGGACCTTATATGTATTTAGCTATGCAGCACATGAGTCTGGGTGCTGAAACATCTACTGTTCTTTAACATGGAGGGAAAGTAAGCACCAAACTGCTTGACACGCCAGGTATGGGAACACATGGAGAGAAATATTGCCTTTCAGCGGGAAATGGTATAATCCAAAGCTCTGTTTTTAATATACAATCAGGGCCTTGTGTGGTCATATCACTGAAAATACAAGATTTGAAAAAAGTATTATTGTCTATGGATGCTCGTGGAAGACAATTTCTATGGACTGGAATCTAGAGAATGTTAAAGTGATTCTGGTGAGATGATAAGAACTCAGACAAAAAAGAGATACAATATTTAGAAAGCATAAACCTTGAGTGAGAAGCCAAAATAGCAAGAAAGGGAGAGAAAGAAATGATGATCAGATCCATATTATCTTCTTTCTTATGGTACAACAAAAAACCCAGAATGTCTCTTACAAGGTTATCTCGTCCCAAAACAGAAGGTGGAGTTAATTTTCCCGATTTTCGGGCGTATCAGAAGGCATTCCTTCTACGTCAGGCATCTCTCTGGCTACTCGATCCCACGGATGACTGCCCCTTATGCATCTCTTTTGAGCGTCTTCTTTTATCTCCTTTTTCTTTTCATGAATATCTTTCCTTCTCACGCAAACCGCAGACTCTTTCCACCCCCATAATTAAATGGACCTCTAAACTTCTTCAGCCATCACTTCCCCCACACATAATACTACAGAATCATTCCTTAATTCAACTATTTGGCACAACAAAAGTTTGCTTATCCACAACAAACCCTTCTATTGGAAAATCTGGAGACAGAAAGGATTACTCTGGGTTCATCAGTTATTCTCCCAGTCAGTTTTTTTATCTTTTCCCTCGCTTAGCCAGCTGTTTAATCTGCCTACCTCATACGCTAGCAAATACAATCTTTTAAAGGATGCCGTGTTGACTACATATACCCAAATATCCAAGATGCCCACTATTTCTAGCAACTCGGATTCCCTCTCACAGCTGTATACTCTGTTAAAAAATACACCTAAAGTTTCCACTATATACAGTTTTTTACAGGGTAATGACATTATTAGGCAGAAATCCAAAATAGAGGAGGCGTGGGAACATGATTTTCAAACTTCTTGGCCAATTTCTTTATGGAAGAACTTATGGATTAAGTTACGCAAATCCTCCAGGGCAGCAAACACAACGCAAACATTATTTTTTGTATACAACAGACTTTTATTGTCACCACATGCTTTAAGTAAGAGTTTTTCAACTGTGTCAGATGCTTGCTGGACATGTTCGTCTCCAAATGCCGATTTGTTCCATATGCTGTTCTCATGTGTATCTGTTTGCAGCTTCTGGAAACGGGTTTGCGCTCAAATCAACCTGATTTTTGGCACTGAGTTCCCCTTTTCCTTTGCGAATGTTTTCTTGGGTAGCCTTTCACCTGTTTGGGAATATGTGATGTTTAATGTCAAAATTATTGACTTGTTATTAGCAGTTGCTTTTCAACAAATTACTGCAAATTGGAAAGATTTCACAAAAATTTCTTATAGAGCCTGGTGGTACGCTGTCTGTCATAACCATAGACTAGATACTACTTTTGTTTACCCTATAAATCTGGCAATGAAACGTTTGGATTTGTGGTCACCTATCACGTTATTTCTGGATGCAAGTGCCAAAAGTCTCCTCAACTACAACCATCACAACAGGAAGTTCTTAAACCCCCCTGATCCCCGAATCGTTCCTACTGTCTTTTATAACTTAATGTTGCTCAGATTCTTTTTGTATTATTAGATCTCATATGTTGTCATTTATAAGTCTGATTTGCTTATTCTCAATATGCTTATTCTGAATGTACAGAAGTGAGATTATTGTTATGTTTTTCTCATTGACACCTTCATATTTCTCAATAAAATTTTCTTGAACTTAAAAGTGATTCTGGTATTTCACTAACCTCGGCTGGTCGTTTTGTATAAAGAACGTTAACTAGAGGCAGTTGCCAGAAATTTTTTAAAAAGAAATTCCCTCAGCAGAAAGCAATTCTGATATTTTACCGACCTCTATTGGTCGTTTTCTATCAAGACAGTTAAATAGAGGCAGTTGAACAGAAAAAAAAGTCCCTAAGTGGAAGCAGACATGTCCTAGGGCTGATCTCCAGAGCCCACAAAGTGCATACACATATAAATATATATTAAAGTATATACAAGAGGTCTCCTATGTATTGGACCTTAAACCCCAGTGAATTAGATCACTTCTGGACTCAAGAGGAGCCTCTGCCAAGGAGAAGAGCTGGAGAGCTGTAAAGAGGAGTACTGCCCTTTGCAGTGTGTGCTTTTCTGGGTTGGCCTGCAGTTGCTGCCTCTGCCAAAGAGAGGACAAAGACTGTGTGCTGACCTCCTGTTCTGAAGTCTCAGGGACACAAAGACTTCACCTGCAACCCACTGACCAGCACCTGGACCAGTGGCGTAACGAAAGTTTAAGGGGCCCCCCCTGCAATGTACACAGAGGGGGGCCTGCAGCTCGGGGCCCCCCCGGACCGCAGGGGATGCGGGGGCCTGTGTTATGCCCCTGACCTGGACTGCTCTGTGGATTTCTGTATTCAAAAGGGTGCCAATTCCAGTTCTTGGGCCCCGAGAAGTGTGTAGTTGGTGCTGCAAAGCAAAAAAAACAACTCTGATGCCGTCAGCAATGCCGCCAGTGATGCCATGACCTGCACTGAAGCTAGGGGCACCACTCGTGAAATGCACTGCAGCTCCGAAGCCCTTTGACACCTGCCAAGCCATGCAGTAATCGGCCTTCCCGACTTCAGCGCTCGTAGTGACAATGTCACCACCAGTGCCAGTTTCCCGTTATCGCAGAACCGATAACCAACGAGGGTGACTTCACGTACTCTACGACTTCGCATCACCTCACAGGAACAGACACCTCACTGCTGACTTCCCTGGACTCGATGCATCGCCTCCTCACAGGCATAATGCCTCACCTCCCCCGTGTCAATCAGGGAACAGGCCTCAACCTCAGCACTGACGCCTCACCTCCACAATGCAGTGCATCGTCCATTAACTTCGTTTTCTAAGGTACTGTTATTTGGGGGTCTGGTCGACTCCATGCCCGAAACCACGCACCTTGTACTTTGGATTTATTCTTGTCACAATGTCGTACTAGCCCCAGTTGGAGCTATTTTTTTCTACAGTCATATTTTTGCAATAACTATTCTAAAGTGATATTTTGATACCTGTATGTTGGATTTTTGTCGTTTTGGTCTTGTTTAGCTCAGATAAAGATACTTTATTTTTCTAAACTGGTGTGGTGTCCATTTGTGGTGTTTTCACTGTGTTACTATGGCGTTTTGAGTAAACATACTTTACCCATTGCCTTTGGGATAATCCTCTCTGCTCGTTCCAAGCAACCAAGGGGGTGAGTAGGGGTTATCTAAAGTGTGTAATCCCCTTACCCTGACTAGAAGGAAGGGTCCCTACTTGGACAAAGGTACATACCTCTACCGATTAGAACCCCCCATTTCTAACATTCAAAGAGAACCTGCGCCCCCTTACACAGGTGCTCAGAGCTGTCTGAAGCAACTACAGAGTGAAGTACATTGGGGATTTCCTGCTCTTCAGACACCCACTGACACTTCACAGATGCCACACTGGCTCCAGTGTCTCTCAGAGCTTCCACCGTCCTCCCATTGATGGTCACCCCCTGCATGTATTTCTTAGTGTTATATGGCAGACAGGTTTCCTGGACCATCTCTTTATCTCCTAGTGAATAAAAGCCATCACAGCTGGCTCCCGCCTTCACTAGGAACCAACTCCTCCCCCAGCACTACACTAACTAACCCTGGTGATGGTGCACCAGTGGGTGCTGGTGTGGCCTTGGGACACCTGGGATCCCTTTGCATGTGACCCTCCTGACCACATAAAAAACATGTGCGGGACCCCTATCGCCTGGCTTACCTCTAGGGGCCATGGCATCTTACCACTGGGAGGCTGGGAATATTTCACCTGGTAACTATTTTGGGGCCCTTTAGAGCACTCCTTTCGGTTACCATTGTCCCCCACTCGTCTGCTGGGGACCCTGCCCACTCTTGGCTCGGTTTCCCACATAACCCTTATGGACCTTGGTACTCGTCCAGCAGTCCGCCTCCTAAGTAAGCTTCCTTGAGCCAGCCAGCTTACTATCCATCAGATGCTGGTGCAGCTCTGGAGCACAAAGACTAGACAGGTGATCCCATCCAATCATACAGCCACTTGCAGTCAGTTAGCTTGCTTCCCTTTATCCAACCATCCAGTGCTCTGCAAAACAAATTCACACATTTCACCCAAGTGTTAGACTCAAGCCTTTCCATGTACTACTCAGGGGTGAGCCCATACCTGAGGAATAAAGCATCCTTCATAAGGGGATAGGTGAGAGTACCCACCTCCTCCAAATGTGTCAGGGTGTTCCTCCCATTGGCCTCAAAGTGTTTCCACGGGCCTGCCCCCCAACGTTTCTCTGTGACCTCATTCGCGTAGAGTGCTGCCTCATAAGATGCAAACCAAGCATAAATATCCTCCCCCTTCTGGACATTCTGCACTAGATCTTTGGGAATGTAGACCTTACCTCCAGACTGCACTGGCGGTACGCTGCCACCGTTGGAACTGAACTCTGCATGCTTGGCCCTGATGTTCAGCTCCCTAATGCTCAACTCATGTGCCAAAAGCAATTTCTTCTCCTCCAAGGCACAAATTTCTTGTTTTTAACTCTCCATTTCATACTCGAGCTTCTCAAGCTCCCTCTTGTGCTTTCTCCTGTTGCCTGTCCACCAGCTCCTCTGGGGACAGGCCGCTAGAAGACATATTGCTTCCAGGCCTGGGGGGCCTCCCCCCACTGGCAAATCCTGGGACACACAGCGCCCTTCTGGCAAATCCATATCCTCAACTACATTTCCTGTCCCCCCAGCTTCTCTGGCCTCCCACCAGGAACTCAAGGCCTTCTGCAGCTCCTCTTTCCTAGAGGAGGTCTTCATGGGGCATCCAAAGCTTTTGCAAAATTGTCTGAGTTGATCCACTTTGTATGTAAGCAATATTCCAATATCAAACTCCAATTCTGCATCATCACTTGATGGTCTACCATTTATGGACATGGTGCATGGATAGTTCAAGGGTATGATCAAAATTTGAACCAAAAACACAGTATGTGGTTGCAGAGTGGTCTGCTCTAGACTAATGATGTACACCAATCACTGTGGGTCAAGTACAAATGCAAATTCAAACCGCTGCCACCAATGTTAGAAATGGGGACTCTAATTGGCAAAGGAATGCAGCTTTGTCCAAGTAGGGACCCTTCCTTCTAGTCAGGGTAAGGTAATTACACACTTTAGATAACCCCTGCTCACCCCCTTGGTAGCTTGGCATGAGCAGACAGGCTTATCCCAAAGGCAATGGGTAAAGTATTTGTACTCAGTAACACTGAAAACAGCACAAATGGACACCACACCAGTTTAGAAAAACAGAGTGTCTTTATCTAACCTAAACAAGACCAAAATGACAAAAGTCCAACATACATGTATCAAAATATCACTTTAGAACAGTTATTGCAAAAATAGGACTGTAGAAACAAAATAGCTCCAACTGGGGCTTTAACGACATCATGACAGGCTTAAATAAGTATGGCGCTGGCTGCGAGGTGCGTGTTGTCGGGCATGAAGTCAACTAGACCCCCAAACAACACTACCTTGGAAAACGAAGTCTATGGACAATGCACAGCATCATGGAGGTGAGGCGTTGGTGCTGAGTTCGAGGCCGGTTCCCTGGTTGCCAAGGGGGAGGCAAGGCATTGTGTTCATGAGGAGGCGATCACACAGTAAAAAATGCAGGAGGTAGAGGCAAAAAGTCAGGGGAAGCCACGCCAAGGATGCCAAGTCTAACAAGTGGCCTGGGCTGAGACAAAGGCGACATCTGGTGAGAGGAGATCTGCTGCCTGCAGATGCCAGAACAGCAAGGAGGCTGGGTAGCCAAACTGGTCTTCTAAGGGAGAAAGACAGTTAGGACAGTAACCAGGCCCACCTCCACTTCCTATACCCCCTGCACCCCCAGCCAGATGGGAACCCCAGTAATTGAATTAGGAGAGGGTCTGGAAGGGGAGTGTAGGGGAAAATTAGCCACACCTGTGGGTGGGTTTAGCCAGACCTGAAGCTCCAAGAGAGTTTTTTTCCATTGGGATATTTTAGAAACAGTGCTTTCTGGGACAAAAATATGCTTCACTTCAGGGGAAGTGGTCATCACAGAGTGTGGTACCCTACACCCGATTTGTCAGGAGTGTTCCCTTTCTTGCCAGCCCAGACACCTGGGTAAATATGAGAGAGCTGCCTAGCAACTCAGATACCTGCCTGGAAATATCAAGAGAAGAAAGACTGCCCTGCTGAACCCCTGGTCTGCAACACAAGAGGACTGCACTCATAAGGACTGCATTTGCTGCACACTTTGTGCTTCACAGAAGAGGATTTTGCCTGGCTTCAAAGGGAATGAAGAGTGGACTCCCTGAAAACAACAGGTACAATATAGCTCCAAGAAGTCACCTGCATCAGCTTTATCAAGACAAGCCCAGCTGACCAGCTTCACCTGGCCATTAAAGGATTTGACCAGGTGCATTGTGGAAATTATAGTCCCAAACCTCCTTCTGGACCCTTGGCTGGTGTTGTGGACCCTCAAAGACCAAAAGAAAATATCTGGAGAAGAACGATTGCCCTGCTCATCCATGGACTGCACAAGACAGGGCTGCACTCATAAGGACTGCACCTACTGCACTCACAAGGCTTCACAACAAATGTATTTTGCCTGTCTTAAAGGATGAGGAGTGGACTCCCTGATCAGCAACAGGTAGAAAAGTGCTGGGTGGGCTACCTGCAACAAAAACAGCAACAAGGACAACTCCAGCTGACAAGCTTCCCCTAAATTTTACTTGAATTGACCAGGTGCGCTGGGGGAATTGCAGTCCCAGACCCCAAGAGGCAACCCAGAGCTTCTAAACCCTTGGCTGGATCTGTGGACCACTTTCCTGCATCAAGAAACACTTCTGGAAGTAAGTGTGAAAGTATTACATCATGGGTGGCTGGAACTCTTGTTGACTTTGTCCCAGTCCAGCACAACCATTTGTAACCGTTCGAGCTCTATTTGCTTTTAAGCGGTAGTTTTACTTCTAATTTGAAAAATATATATCTTCAGTTCCCTACATTGTCTTTTTGTCTTTTTGATGTCATTTAAATCATAGCAATATTTCCTAAGTGTATCATTTGGTGTTGGATTTTTATTGTGTTGTTTCTTACTTATTTACTGTGGTAGGTTTTACATACCTTTACTGGCTGCCAGAGGCCCGCAACGCCGCTTTCTCCGCATCTGCTGAGGTGGAACTCAGTCCCCCAGCTCACCCCTTGCCATTAGCAGTAGGGGCCAGACTGGTGAGACTACAAGAGCGTCCTGGGTCTCTCGCAGCATGGGATACCTTTATGGGCTGCCAGAGGCCCGCAATGCCACTTTCTTTTTCTTTTTACATTTTTTTATTGAGTGCAGGACAAAGAAAACACATTTTTTCTCCCCCCCCCCGGTTTTTAGCCCCAAACCTCCCCTCCATCCCTTGGCCCGACCCATACTTAAATCAACATAAATTTCATTCCTGTTGTGGTGCATCAACATTAAGAAGACTGTCATTATACATTAACATGTTTAAAGTGCTAAGCGTGCAAAGCTGTGCATCTATGCAACCTAATATCTCAATCCCATTACATAGCAGCATAAAGGTTTAAAGTGCAAAAGTACAAAGTGCAGATAATACCATAAATACTATAAAAGGTCATACAGCTGGACATGATCCCCAATTAAACTTAGTTCCTTAGTTGGGCCGCCACATCACATGACATACCCTGTCTTACGAATAAGCTTACAGTGCTATAACGCACGTCGTACCACGTGACAGGACTACCACTCTTAACAACATTCAGTTCTTCATATTAGTTTAATCAATTCCTTGGTTGGTCGCATGCTTCCACCAGTTGTTTAAATTTTCCTCCCACTAATCCTCTCTTGCTCTTTCAGCTTCTTATAGCAGCTTCTGGCGTTCCAACGTGCAATATATAAAAACAGGCCTCCTAGCCCTGGGGCTACCATCCACCAGGATTTTTATCTCGTTTTCCACCTCTAGTTCCCTAGCGCCATAATCTATGCGCCTACCATACAGCATAAGCCCTTGGCACCCTTTAACAATCCGATTGTTCAACCCAATTGAATAAGTACTTCCAGATTCTTATTCCCTTCTTTCTCGCTCTATATCCTTTTCGCCTATCTTTAGCTTTCTCAAGGTTGTATGTAACCAGTAGGCGAGCCACCCATTGCTGAACTGAGGGGGGTACCGGGTCAAGCCAGGCTGATGTGATGCACAACCTGTACACAACCATTGCTATGTTTCATAAGGCACCTCTTCCTCTTCATTCAAACTAGATATGCCCAATAGTATTAGTGGGGGGTCGACATCAACCTGAAGTTGTAATTTCTCATTAATTTCTCATTAAAAAATCCATTGATCTCTCTGATCAGAGGCCCAAGCTCTATACATGTAGCAAACAAGTGAACTATACATGCCTTATATAGCGCACATCGTGGGCAGTGTACTCTTTCCCCTTACTCCATTTAGCTATCCGACTTGGTGTACAATAGAGTTCAAAACAGGACTTATAGTGCTGTGCCTGAAGATTAGCAGGTATTAAAACTGTGTGGGTATTTAAAAAGATCCTATCAAAGGTGGCCCCTGTAATATCTAACTTTTCCTGCCACTTACTGGCACATCTTTCCATATAATTTTTTGTGTATTGATTCAACAGTTTATACACACTTCCAATCTTGGAGGGAGTAGGCAGTATTAGTTTATCCACAAGTTCATTCTTCCCAAAATTTTCTTCCCCACCCCCCTTTTATGTAAATAATCTCTAATTTGCAGGTTTTTAATTCCCTATGGGTGAGACCAAATTTCAACATTAGTTCATCATATGCTCATATATCACTATGGGAATAACAACACCCTAATTGCTTCATTCCAGCTTTTATCCAAGTCTTAAAATGAAGAGTGTTAAAAGTTTCCATTCCTCCATACTGGAGTATAATAATTCAGCCTCCCCACCCCACTTAGACCCTGTATAGATGTCCACATTCTAAAAGCTGTGAGTAGTGTCTTAACATGGACCCTTTTATAGTATCTGCAATTTAGCTGGTGCCATAGGCACCCACAGGCATCAGGACCATTCACTAGTCCCCATGGGGTAGGGTATATTGTTCTCCCCCTGTTGGTATCGACCCTCAAGAGTGCTGTATATTGTATTAGTGAGGCAGCCCACCTATATAGTTTAAGGTTGGGGAGAGACAAACCACCCCGCTCTCTAGGCAATGATAAAAATGTATATGATCTTCCTGGCCTCGAATATGCCCAAATAAATTGTGCAAAAATATTCTCAAATTTTTTAAACCAGAAGTTTGAAATGGCAAGGGGTATAGCTCTACAAAAGTATAACAATTTGGGAAAAATACCATTTTAATTATATTACTTCTACCAATCAGTGTTAAATGTAGGTGGTCCATCTTTCTTAGCGCTTTTCTAGTCTACTCCGCACAAGGCCCCAGGCTTTCCTTTACTACCTCATCTAGTTCAGAACTAATCTTAACCCCTAGATAGGTTGCCTTCTTAACAACCTGGTTATCATCAAAAGAAGCAAATTCATTAATAACTATCTGGGTCTTTCCCGATTCAGGGCATATACTGAAAGCACACCATATTTCTGTGCTTCCTCTTCTATCGCCCGATGGCCTGTTCAGGATGAGGAGTAACTATGGCGATGTCGTCAGCATAAGCCAAGACTTTGCTCTCATACTCCTACCGTACCACGGGGGAATATTGTGGGCCAATTTCAACAGTTTTAAAAAGGGATCTATGTAGAGCTCGAAGAGAAGTGGTGAGCAGGGGCATCCCTGCCATGTCCCTCTCATGATTTTAAAGGGCTCCGTCATTTCCCCATTTATAAGAACTCTCGCTTCGCTGTCTTTATATAAGGCTCTTACTGCTCCAATAAACCTTGTCCCTATCCCTTTCCTTTGCATTGTTGCCCAGGGGAATTGCCAGGAGACCCTGTCAAAAGCTTTTTCAGTGTCAAGAAAGATTGCCACCATAGGGTATCCTGACACTTAATTAACATCGAACAGGGTAATAATCCTTCGGATGTGCTCAATTGTGCCCTTCCCGGGGATAAAATCATGCTGTCCCTCAGACACTATTTGTTAGACTTGGCATCTTTTGGCGTGTTTCCCCTGACTTTTTGCTTTCTGACCTCCCGGTTTTGACTCTGTTTTTGCTGGTGTGATGATTCTGCGCACTTTCCTCACTGCGGTCCAGTGGGAAAGTGCAAGTGCTCCTGTATAAAATGTGTTATGGATTGGTGTTTCCATGATTGGCCTATTTGGTTTATGTGTCAGTCCCTTGTAAAGTGCACTGCGAGTGCCAGGGCCTATAGACCAAATGATGTTGGTGGGCTGCAGCACTGGATTGTGCCACCCACGCAAACAGCCCGTAAAGTGTAACTCGGGCCTGCCATCGCAGAGCCTGTGCGCAGCCTGGGGCTGCCATGTCGACTTGGCAAGTGCACACACTTGCAAGTCCCCAAACCTTCCCTTTGCTACATGTTAGTCACCCCTAAGGTAGGCCCACGGTACCCCTGTGGGCAGGGTGCGGTGTATGCGAAAGGTAGGACATGCCCGGGTGTGTGCGGCATGTCCTGATAGTGAATTACAGCCTAGTTCGTTTTTCACTATTGCAAGGCTACCTGTTCCCCTAGGCCAGAACGGGCAGTTTTGATTATTACAGTTTATAATCCTAACTGACCCCGGGAACATGGTAGAAATTCGAGTTTAGTATGCCTGGACTCAGAATGATAAAATGCATCTTTTAGTGAAGTTGGTTTTAACATTCTGTGTTTGAAAATACCACTTTTAGAAAGTGGGTATTTTCTTGTCTAACCATCCAAGCCTGCCTCTGCGAGGTTGTGTATTCCTTGTCTGGAATGTGAGTGACAGGGGCTGGGGGATGCCAGGAGACAGGGTGAGTCAGCGCAGGGCTGAATAGCCAGATCGACCTGTAGATGGGTGGGAGGGGTCGCACCTGGGCCCTGAATAGGACAGTGCCTTCCCTCCACAATGCTGGCTCCACCTCCTGTGGTGCGTCTGATGTCCCTGGCCTACTCACTGAAAGAAGGGACGGAGACTTGTCAACAAAGTGCTCCAGAACTGGTTTGGACTAGGCGAAGGCCTCTCTGCCTTCAGAGAACAAAGGAATTTGGGATATAAATATTGGGGCCCTGACCCCATGAATTTAGATCTCGCTGGAATCAAGGAACCTGCCAAGACGAAGAGCTGGAAGAGCTGCCAGGAGGAGTACTGCCCCTTTGCTGTGTTGTTGCTTTGTTGGGTTGGCCTGCAGTTGCTGCTTCTGTCTTGGGCAGTGAAAGGACTGGACTGAACTTTCTACAAACTTGTGCTGAGTATCTCCAAGGGCCAGGAACCGAGCTGGCCTCCTGTTAAGAAGTCTCAGGGACTACAAAGACTTCACACGCCTCTGGGTACCGCTTCTGGAACGCTGTTTCAGTCGCCACAGAGGAAGGGAACTGCAACCGACTCCGTCAACCGAATCCATCCCTGGCCGGTGACCTGTTTGCACCGCAGACCGCATCGCCCCGCTTCGCATCGCAGCCCTGGTCTCACCGTGAGCGACGTCCAACGCCGCCAACATCGAGCCGCTGCTTGCACCGTGACCTGTGGGCACCGCAGTTCGCATCGCATCGCTTCACTGGGCCAGCCGGACCAGACCGACACTGTCGCTGCAACTGGCTCAAGAGTCGAGACCGCACCGCATTTGGGGCACCGCTCGCACGTCTGCGACGCACCGCTCCGACTCGCACCGCTGTCCGACGCCAGCTCCCGCACTCCGGCTAGGTCGCCTGCATCGCAACCTGTCAGCACCGCATCGAGCATCGTCTCACCCTGCATCGCACGCCTTGGACTCACCGACTCCGTCTGCACGACGCTCATCGAGCCGCTGCCT
The DNA here is from genome assembly GCA_963921515.1 of Calotriton arnoldi. NCBI lineage: Eukaryota > Metazoa > Chordata > Amphibia > Caudata > Salamandridae > Calotriton > Calotriton arnoldi. Next base: position 611,688 of record CAWUFW010004711.1, read on the forward strand.
GCACCGCATCGAGGGACACCGCACCTTGCATCGCTCCGTCTTGCACCGCAACCGCGACGAACGCCGACCGGCTCGTACACTCCGTACCAGCCACAACGAGAAAGGTACTGTAACCGAGTCTGTTCATGACTCTGCTGGCCCGTATCGACGCGGTTGGCTGGAACTGTTAGACTCTGTGGTTTTCAGCATCACGGTAGGCTCGGACGGAGCTACCGACTCGTACGAACTTTGCTTTTGTGCTATTCCTGCAAAGAAGAAGTTAACGTATCAAGTATTCATTCGTAAAGTATAGTATTGTGGATTTTTGTCGTAATTGGTCTTGTCTTGAGTATATAAAATATTGGTTATTTTTCTAAACTGGTGTGGTGTCCGTTTGTAGTGCTTACACTGTATTACTGTTGGTTATGTGCAAATGCTTTACACACTGCCTCTGAATTAAGCCTGACTGCTCGTGCCAAGCTACCACGAGGGTGAGCAGGGGTTACTTCACGAGTGTAACAACCCTTACCCTGACTAGGAAGAAGGGTCCCTACTTGGACAAAGGTGCAAGCCCTTGCCAACTAGAGATCCCATTTCTAACATTGGTTGTCAGCGGTGAGGATAGGACTTGTGTTTGCACTTGACTTACAGTGATTGGTGTGCACTACTACCATATCGCAGACCATTACGTACCACATACTGGTTCTTTTTCTTTTGGCCTATTTTTGATCTTGCCAGTTTTCAACTCACGACTTTTGTCATGCCTGAATCAATTGCATCATCCGTTGCATCTCTGGAAGTTATCTTTGAAGAGGACAGGTTGGAATCCTACGCCGTAAAGGAGTTACGAGCGATTTGTAAAAACTTGAAAGTCCAAATTAAAGGCCTCACAAGGAAGGAGGAGCTACAGAAGGCGCTGAGGGCCTGGGTAGCAGCCAGACATGCCAATGGGCAGCCTGGTGATCTCAGTGAGGAGGCGGAGGAGCCTATTTCCAGGGTGGATGTGCTTTTGGGTAGGGGGAACCCGCCAGGTCAGGCAGCAGCAGTCTGTCCCCAGAGGAGCTGGAGGACAGGCGGGAGGCAAGGCAGTTTGAGCTGCAGAAGCTCAGGCTGGAGAGTGAGCGGGAGGAGAAGAGATTGGCCATAGAGGAGAGGAAGATGCTCTTAGAGCATGAGAGAGAACTAAAGGAGCTAGAACTTAGGAGTAAGTCAGGCTCAGATGGTGGCAGCAATTCGTCCAGAAAGGCAGACAGGATTGTGCACATTCCCAAGAACGTAGGCAAGGAGTTCAAGAAGGGGGATGACATACAAAGGTGGTTTCAGGGTTATGAGGCAGCCATACACATGAATGGGGTCCCTGAGGAGAATTGGGGAGCAGGATTGTGGCCACTTTTCCCGGAAGAAGCAAGGGATGCTCTGATAGCTTTGGGTAAGGGGTATCACCTCACCTATGCTGACATGAAGGATGCCCTTCTCACGAAGTATGGTCTTACTCCTGAAAAGTACAGGGATCAGTTCAGGTCCAGTAAGAAGTCTGATGCCAACACTTGGTTGGAATGTGTGGATGTGTTCTGCAGGTCTCTGGATGGTTGGGTGAAGGGCAGTAGTGTAACAGATTTTCAGGGGCTCTACAACTTGATTGCATGGGAGCACTTGTCTAGTCTATGTTTTGCAGATCTGCGCCAGCACCTAGTAGATAGTAAGCTAACTGACCCCAGGAAGCTTGCTATGGAAGCGGACCGCTGGGTGAGTACCAGGGTCCACAAGAAAGCGTTTGGGGGAGACTCAGCCAAAGGTGGGCAGGGTCCCCAGCAGAAAGGTGGGGGGACAAGGGTAAAGCACAGGAGTTCTCTAAAGGGCCCCAAACTAGTACCCAGGGTAAAGGTTCCCAGCCCCCCGGTGATAAGAAGAAAGGGGTCTCTACAGGGAAGCCTGTTGAGACCGGCCCCCGCAAGTGTTATGCATGTGACCAGGTAGGTCACTTTAAGGGGGACCCCAAGTGCCCGAAGGGGACACAGCCACCCACCGGTGGACAGTCCAAAGTGTTGGCTAGTGTAGCGCTTGGGGAGGAGGGGTGCCCACAGGAGGGTGGGGATCCCGCAGAAATGACCCTTGTCTCACTCGGGGACAGTGAGATGGTCCCAGGAAACCAGGTGCCCCCTAACACAAAGAAATATAGCACCTGGGTGACCATTAATGGGAACAGGGTAGAGGCTCTCAGAGATACTGGAGCCAGTGTGACCTCAGTCCGGTGTCACCTGGTGTCTGAGAAGCAAGTAGTCCCAGGAGCATTCCACCAAGTAGTTGCTGTCGACAACTCAGAGCGCCAGTGTATGGTGGCGCAGGTTCCCTTTGAATGGGGGGTCTCAGGTCCCTTGAGGGTGGTTGTGAGCCCTACCATGCCTGTAGATTGTCTGCTAGGAAACGACCTGGAGCAGTCCTCGTGGAAGGAGGTTGAGCTCAGGTCGCACTTGGAGATGCTTGGGTTGCCAGAGTGGGCATGCGTGTCTACTCGGTCAATGGCAGCCAGAAAGGGTGATCAAAAGGACTTGGAGCCTGAAACAGTGGCCCAAGTCCCTGCCAAGAGAAAGGGCAGGGGCGCGGGAAACCGGCCCCCGAAGTTCCCACGGACCGGGAGGAGGCGGACCTCGAGGGGGACGCCCCGGTGCCTACAGGGGAGCAGGTAGCCGAACTGGGAGACATCTCTGAGCTGACCCATTGGCAGCAAGAAGGGGGTCCCACCAGGGAGGAGTTCTGCAGGGAGCAGAACGAGTGCCCTACTCTGGAGGGTCTGCGGCGGCAGGCTGCAGACCAGGCAGCTGGTAATCAGTCCGGGTCACATCTGATCTACTGGGAGAGCGGTCTCCTATACAGTGAGCCTAAGGTTGCTGGAGCCTGGGTCAGCCCGTGTGCTGGTGGTACCCCAGCGCTTCAGGACCTTCCTACTGGGTCTGGCTCATGACGTGCCTTTGGCAGGACATTTGGGGCAGGACAAGACCTTTGACAGGCTTGTCACCCACTTCTTTGGCCCCAAATGCGAAGGCAGTCAGATGCACACTGCAGGTCTTGCCAAACTTGCCAGGCAAGTGGTAAGAGTGGGAGGAAGGTCAAAGCTCCTCTCCAACCTTTTCCTGTTGTTGGAACACCCTTTGAAAGGGTAGGGATGGATATTGTGGGGCCACTGGATCCCAAGACAGCCATGGGCAACAGGTACATCCTGGTCTTGGTGGACCATGCCACCCGGTACCCGGAGGCAATCCCTCTCAGGACAACGACGGCGCCAGTGGTGGGCCGGGCGTTAATGGGGATCTTTTCCCGTGTGGGATTCCCCAGAGAGGTGGTTTCCGATAGGGGGACCAATTTCATATCGAAGTATATGACATCCCTGTGGAAGGAGTGTGGTGTAACCTACAAGTTCACCACTCCTTACCACCCACAAGGAAACGGTCTGGTGGAGAGATTCAACCAGACCTTGAAAGGCATGATCAAGGGTCTAACAGAACCCATGAGGCGTAAGTGGGACGTCCTCTTGCCATGCCTACTCTTTGCGTACAGGGAGGTGCCTCAGAAGTCTCTTGGGTACAGCCCCTTTGAGCTCCTGTATGGCCACCCTGTCAGAGGACCTCTGAGTTTGGTTAAGGAAGGCTGGGAGGCAGCTCCCAGGAAAACTCCCCAGGATGTATTTAGCTACATGCTGGCCTTTAGAAACCAAACTGCCCGCTTCAGGAAACTCGCTCAGGCGAACCTAGAAGCAAGCCAGGAAGAAATGAAGAGATGGTATGACCAGAACGCCACTCTGGTCGAATTTCAACCTGGGCAAAAAGTGTGGGTCATGGCCCCAGTAGCACCTTGTGCCTTGCAGGACAAGTGGACTGGGCCATATGAGGTAAAGGAGCGCAAAAGTGACGTCACCTACCTGGTGGATTTGCAGGCTCCAAGGAACCCTTTGAGGGTCCTTCACGTGAACCGCCTCAAGCCCCACTTCGAGAGGTCCGAAGTGAGTATGCTCTTGGCGACAGATGATGGGGTGGAAGAGGAGAGCGAGCCTCTCCCTGACCTCCTGTCTACCAAGGAGCATGATGGGTCAGTAGAGGGTGTGATCCTCTCCCCTACTCTGACTCAGGAGCAGCAGGGGGCTGTCGCCAGTTGTTGGGACAGTTCGCCCCGCTGTTCTCTCTGACCCCGGTGTTACTCACTGGTGTACCCATGACGTGGACACCGGTGACAGCCATCCTGTGAAGCACAAGATTTACAGGTTGACTGACCGGGTCAGAGCCAGCATCAAGGAGGAGGTCTCTAAGATGTTGGCGTTAGGGGTGATTGAGCCCTCCCACAGTCCTTGGGCCAGCCCAGTGGTCTTGGTCCCAAAGGCTGCGGCGCCCGGTGCCACTCCAGAACTCCGGTTTTGTGTGGACTACCGTGGGCTCAATGCCGTCACCAGGACTGACGCGCACCCCATCCCCAGAGCTGATGAGCTCATTGATCGGTTGGGAGCTGCCCGGTTCCTCAGCACGTTTGATTTAACGTCTGGGTACTGGCAGATTGCCTTAACCGATGGGGCCAAGGAGAGATCAGCATTCTCAACCCCAGAAGGTCATTACCAATTCCGGGTGATGCCCTTTGGGTTGAAGAATGCCCCTGCCACCTTTCAGAGGTTGGTCAATCAGGTGTTGGCTGGGCTGGAGGATTTCAGTGCCGCCTACCTGGATGACATTGCTGTGTTCAGTTCCAGCTGGGAAGAACATTTACAGCACCTTGAGAAAGTGTTGAGGGCTCTGCAAGGTGCAGGCCTCACGATCAAGGCCAGTAAGTGCCAGATCGGGCAGGGTTCTGTGGTGTACTTGGGACACCAGGTAGGAAGCGGCCAGGTGGCGCCCTACAACCCAAGATTGACACCATTCTGGCTTGGGAACCCCCAAGACTCCAGACAGAGGTGAGAGCCTTCTTAGGTCTCACCGGTTACTATAGGAGATTTGTTAAGGGCTATGGCACCATCGTTGCCCCCTTAACAGAGCTGACCTCTAAGAGGCAGCCCAGGAAAGTGATCTGGACTGAGTCCTGCCAGAAAGCTTTTGATGCCCTGAAGGCAGCCATGTGCACGGCGCCCGTGCTCAAGGCACCTGACTTCTCCAAGGAATTCGTCGTGCAGACTGACGCTTCAGAGCATGGTGTGGGAGCGGTGCTCTCACAACTGAACGAAGAGGGCCTGGATCAGCCTGTAGTCTTCCTTAGCAGGAGACTACTTCCCAGGGAACAGAGGTGGAGTGCCATAGAAAGGGAAGCTTTTGCTGTGGTCTGGGCGCTGAAGAAGTTGAGACCATACCTGTTTGGGACTCACTTCCGGGTTCAGACAGACCACAGGCCCCTCAGATGGTTGATGCAAATGAGGGGCGAGAATCCAAAACTGCTGAGGTGGTCCATCTCCCTACAGGGAATGGACTTTACGGTGGAACACCGTCCTGGTACAGAACACGCCAACGCAGATGGTCTGTCCAGGTTCTTCCGCCTTAGTGAAGAGAACTCCAATGGGGTTGGGTAGTTCTCCCTACTTTCAGCTGGAGGGGACATGTGTTAGACTTGGCATCTTTTGGCGTGTTTCCCCTGACTTTTTGCTTTCTGACCTCCCGGTTTTGACTCTGTTTTTGCTGGTGTGATGATTCTGCGCACTTTCCTCACTGCGGTCCAGTGGGAAAGTGCAAGTGCTCCTGTATAAAATGTGTTATGGATTGGTGTTTCCATGATTGGCCTATTTGGTTTATGTGTCAGTCCCTTGTAAAGTGCACTGCGAGTGCCAGGGCCTATAGACCAAATGCTGTTGGTGGGCTGCAGCACTGGATTGTGCCACCCACGCAAACAGCCCGTAAAGTGTAACTCGGGCCTGCCATCGCAGAGCCTGTGCGCAGCCTGGGGCTGCCATGTCGACTTGGCAAGTGCACACACTTGCAAGTCCCCAAACCTTCCCTTTGCTACATGTTAGTCACCCCTAAGGTAGGCCCACGGTACCCCTGTGGGCAGGGTGCGGTGTATGCGAAAGGTAGGACATGCCCGGGTGTGTGCGGCATGTCCTGATAGTGAATTACAGCCTAGTTCGTTTTTCACTATTGCAAGGCTACCTGTTCCCCTAGGCCAGAACGGGCAGTTTTGATTATTACAGTTTATAATCCTAACTGACCCCGGGAACATGGTAGAAATTCGAGTTTAGTATGCCTGGACTCAGAATGATAAAATGCATCTTTTAGTGAAGTTGGTTTTAACATTCTGTGTTTGAAAATACCACTTTTAGAAAGTGGGTATTTTCTTGTCTAACCATCCAAGCCTGCCTCTGCGAGGTTGTGTATTCCTTGTCTGGAATGTGAGTGACAGGGGCTGGGGGATGCCAGGAGACAGGGTGAGTCAGCGCAGGGCTGAATAGCCAGATCGACCTGTAGATGGGTGGGAGGGGTCGCACCTGGGCCCTGAATAGGACAGTGCCTTCCCTCCACAATGCTGGCTCCACCTCCTGTGGTGCGTCTGATGTCCCTGGCCTACTCACTGAAAGAAGGGACGGAGACTTGTCAACAAAGTGCTCCAGAACTGGTTTGGACTAGGCGAAGGCCTCTCTGCCTTCAGAGAACAAAGGAATTTGGGATATAAATATTGGGGCCCTGACCCCATGAATTTAGATCTCGCTGGAATCAAGGAACCTGCCAAGACGAAGAGCTGGAAGAGCTGCCAGGAGGAGTACTGCCCCTTTGCTGTGTTGTTGCTTTGTTGGGTTGGCCTGCAGTTGCTGCTTCTGTCTTGGGCAGTGAAAGGACTGGACTGAACTTTCTACAAACTTGTGCTGAGTATCTCCAAGGGCCAGGAACCGAGCTGGCCTCCTGTTAAGAAGTCTCAGGGACTACAAAGACTTCACACGCCTCTGGGTACCGCTTCTGGAACGCTGTTTCAGTCGCCACAGAGGAAGGGAACTGCAACCGACTCCGTCAACCGAATCCATCCCTGGCCGGTGACCTGTTTGCACCGCAGACCGCATCGCCCCGCTTCGCATCGCAGCCCTGGTCTCACCGTGAGCGACGTCCAACGCCGCCAACATCGAGCCGCTGCTTGCACCGTGACCTGTGGGCACCGCAGTTCGCATCGCATCGCTTCACTGGGCCAGCCGGACCAGACCGACACTGTCGCTGCAACTGGCTCAAGAGTCGAGACCGCACCGCATTTGGGGCACCGCTCGCACGTCTGCGACGCACCGCTCCGACTCGCACCGCTGTCCGACGCCAGCTCCCGCACTCCGGCTAGGTCGCCTGCATCGCAACCTGTCAGCACCGCATCGAGCATCGTCTCACCCTGCATCGCACGCCTTGGACTCACTGACTCTGTCTGCACGACGCTCATCGAGCCGCTGCCTGCACCGCATCGAGGGACCCCGCACCTTGCATCGCTCCGTCTTGCACCGCAACCGCGACGAACGCCGACCGGCTCGTACACTCCGTACCAGCCACAACGAGAAAGGTACTGTAACCGAGTCTGTTCATGACTCTGCTGGCCCGTATCGACGCGGTCGGCTGGAACTGTTAGACTCTGTGGTTTTCAGCATCACGGTAGGCTCGGACGGAGCTACCGACTCGTACGAACTTTGCTTTTGTGCTATTCCTGCAAAGAAGAAGTTAACGTATCAAGTATTCATTCGTAAAGTATAGTATTGTGGATTTTTGTCGTAATTGGTCTTGTCTTGAGTATATAAAATATTGGTTATTTTTCTAAACTGGTGTGGTGTCCGTTTGTAGTGCTTACACTGTATTACTGTTGGTTATGTGCAAATGCTTTACACACTGCCTCTGAATTAAGCCTGACTGCTCGTGCCAAGCTACCACGAGGGTGAGCAGGGGTTACTTCACGAGTGTAACAACCCTTACCCTGACTAGGAAGAAGGGTCCCTACTTGGACAAAGGTGCAAGCCCTTGCCAACTAGAGATCCCATTTCTAACACTATTCTTTGAATAATATGCGACAGGCGTGTGGCTAGAACTTTAGAATATATTTTGACGTCCCCGTTAATTAAGGTTATAGGGCGATAGGAGCCCAATTTATCTTTCTTTGGCAAGACTACGGTTTTTGCCAGAGCCCAAGTTTTTGGTGGTGCCACTCTTTCTGACATCTGTAAAAACAAAGCTATCATAATTTCTTTTAGTTCTTCCACAAAGGTCTTATAAAATTCTGTGGGAATTAAGTCTGGCCTTGCCGCTTTACCTCTGAGTAAATTTGACATTGCCTCTGCAATTTCATCCCAAGATAGGCAGTCTTGAGCCTCCCTTTCTTCCTGTGTCAAAACCTCAGTCATAGATTCATCCAGATATTGATTAATTAGGTCCTCATGCTGCCTCCCTTGTCCCTCCAAATCCTCAGTGTAGAGAGCCTAGTAAAATTTATGAAAAACCGCTCAGATTTCTCTTGGTTCTGTTACTAGCCCTAGTATAGGATCCCTCACTGACAAGATTTCACTACGTGTCATCTCTTGCCTTGTTCTTACAGCTAACAGGTGGCCCACCTTTTCACTACATTCGTACATTTTCTCATGATAAACTGTTTCTTTATCTAGTGCTTTGCCTAGTAGCTTTCCTTGAATTACTGCCTTAGCAAGGGCCACTTCGACTTGAGCATCCTTCGCCCCATGATTCTGTCTTAGAGCAGTGACCAAACTTTCTTCTGCCTGGGCCAACTTTTGCTGGTTAAGACACATCTGATCTTTTTCTTTTTTCCTTTTTCTGATTGAAAATGGTATTGTTTCAACCCAGACCTCTGCTTTTAAGGTATCCCAAACCATTCCCAGTGAAGCTGTACCCATATTTCTCTGCAAAAAAATCAGGGATCCACTCCTTCATAAGTCCCACATGTGCTTCATCTAATAATAGGGTCCACTCAAAAGTCCAAGTAGAGACTTTTCCCAACTGTCCTCCACCCTCCAGCTGTAATACCAGTGGGCTATGGTCCGATAGAACTCTTGGGAATCGCTCAAATGTACTTTTACACAGAATTGAAGAAGATACAAAGAAATAGTCCAACCTTACATGCATATGATGCGGGGCGGAGTAATAAGTAAACCAATGTTCTGCGGGTCTCTTTATAGACCAGACATCACCCAGTCCATGTGTCTGACATAAATTACATAATGCTTGGAACACTTTGGGCTCCCTTCCTTTATACCTTTGGTCCCGTCCCCTGTCAGAAGCAAGATTTATATTAAAATCTCCACATAGAATTATAGGCAGTGGCCAATGTGCTAATTCGTTAGATACTCACTCTAATAGGGAAGGATCATCTACATTGCTACCATATAAGGAACATAGAGTAAAATTAGGGAGCCCTGGGGCTCTACAGCCAGCAATCACCCAGCGTCCTAACCCGTCCATGCGCATTTGTGTGAATTGTATTGATTTATTTCGGGCTAGTATCACAACTCCCCCTTGTGCGGGTTCCCTGGGTCGTTGCCCCCACTATGCTATAGCCAAGATATTTCAAGAGATATTTCCGTGTACCTTTCAAGCTGGTTTCTTGCAGGCAGACATTTGTAATGAATGCAATCCCTGTGACACCATCTGCCTCTTTTTTAAGTCATTTAAACAGCAAATATTCAATGTGGCTATGCGTAATCTTCCCATTTTCTTAATTTCATTTGTTTACAACATATTTTATACTTCAGTTGTATGCATAAAATCCCAGCTGGCACCCAACCAAAGAACCCCATCCAGGCCAATACCTTCCTTTGTCCTCCCGCACCACCCTCGTGTAAAACACTGTGTCATTACCCCCCTCTCTCCTCTCTCCCCTCCCCCCACCCCCGTAACACATAGGCAATCAGGCATGGCCTGATCAATGTGCGACTGACACCCTGCCCCCATCCCCCTTGACAAATTAGTACCCCCTAATTTGTTTCTGATTGCTCAGCCCTTCTTATAGCGATTATGATCAGAGTATAAAGCATGACAAACGTCCTTTTATTTGGGGGGTCCTTTCCCTTCTTCCTTCCTCTTGATTTCCTCCAGGTATTCCTGTGCTTGCACCTCAGATGTCAAGCTACATGTTGTCCCTCTAAATATGATTTTAAGTCTGGCCGGATTCTGGAGGAAGACCTCAGCCCCGAGTTTTTGAAAGGGAGAGAAGAGTTGTCTTAAGCGCCACCGTCTTTCAACTGTTGCGTGCGCAAAATCAGGTCTTACGAAGAATGAAACTCCATTGCTGGTCTTTGGAGCATTGGGACGGGCTTTCTCAAACACTAGTTGCCTCAATAAAACATTTCTGAAAAAGACCAGCATTGCTCTGGGTTTTTCACTTGAACCTTGGTGATGTTTTTTCATGAACAAAGGAAAACGGTGATCCATCTGTATTTCTGATTCCCAGTCCCAGTTCATTTGTTCAGGGAATGCATTTTTTAACAGGTTCACCATATAGCTTCTGGGGTTATTGCCTTCCAGGCCTTCCGGAATCCCTAGGAAGCGCAGATTATTTCTTCTCTGGCGATTCATCTGGTCTTCTAGTTTTGTCATAACATCGGTCATTGCCGCACTTTGTCCCGTGCCTTGCAGCTTCAAAAATTCCGCTTCAGCTTCCAGTGCCTCTGTCCATGTTTCAACAGTGGCTAGGCATTCTACAATTTCCCCGCAAGTTTTGTTTAGCTTGCGGATCCCTGTTTGGACTTTTTTTGCGGCAACTCTCACTCAACGTCCTTCATTTCTATTTTCTTCTTGCACATATTTGATAGACATTAGGATAGTCATCAGGGAGGGCTCTTCATTCCTTACCATCCCCTCTTCACCCTCTACTCCCTCTTTCTGAGGCAATATCTACATATCTGTGTAGTCTTGCTTAAGTTGTTTACTGGTGCTTCTTTTTAAATTTTCCTTTCTATTCTTCTTTTTACTCTTTGGTTTTTTCCTTTGTATTTGTTGTTTATCCTCTGATGAGTTGCTGGTACTAGCATCAGATAAAACTTCATCACTTGAGGCGGGTGTCCTCTTGCCCAGAGACCTTGGAGTCATCCGTCAGCGAGGAAAATTTCTCACCGAGCAGCTCAGGTGCGAGAGCAGATACATGCAAACGTGTAATTCTAGAGGAGCCTGTGCTTAGGGGTATCGCATGCTTTCTCTCCCCCAGATCTTTCTTCCCCTGTTCATTATCCTTAGTGTCTATCCCTTGTGCCATAGGCGTTGATTGATTTGTATCTTCACATCTTATATCTTTCTCTAGAGATATATCCAATGTCAGGGGAGGTTAGATCCTCAGTTTCACCATTCAAAAGTCTCACCTCTTCCTCCCCCTTACCAGCATTGTTATTCTCCCCAACCTCTTCTATCAGATTCTTATCTCCCCCCTTCCTCTAACGGTAAATTTATGTTCTGTATGTCCCCTGCAAAACTCGCAAACATTGAGGCAACAGTAGGTTGTGTGAGCCCCCCTTCTACCTGTAATGTAGTTTTAGCAGCAGCTGCTTTTTTGGCTCCAAATTCTCGCTTTGTTTTACCGGCTCCGCCACGCTGCTTTAAGTTGGGTAGGGATCCGTTCGACTCGGGCGGTTGGCTGTCCCCTGTAGTCACTCGACTGTTACCAGAAGTTGCTGTGATGTGCCCTTTCACAGCTTTCCCGCCTCTAGACGCCATCCAGAGACTCACTAGCCTCCTTTGAATCCGCCGCCGCAAAATCCGATCAAGCAAACTGAGGTAACAGAGAAGCATTGTAGCAGTAAGCCGTAGCGTGACCTCCAGCGCTTCCTGCCACCATTCGCACTCTGCGGAGTCTGTCAGGTTTACTCCCAGGCTGTGCAATCGTTTACCGATTCGTAAATCCATTGAGGGAGATGGTGGGAACGGTTGCAATTAGTCACCCGCCATCAATGCCACTCTCTCTGCATCTGCTTGGGTGGGACTTGGTCCCCCAGATCACATCTTTCCAGTTGGAGGAGGAGCCAGACTAGTGATGCTACAAAAGCGTCCTGGGACACCGATAGTGCGGAACACCTTTACGGGCTGCCAGAGGCCTGCAACACCACTTTATCTGCATCTGCTGGGGTGGGACTTGGTCCCCTAGGTCACACCTTGCCAGTAGCAGGAGGGGCAAGATGGGTGATGCTACAAGAGCATCCTGGGACTCCTGCAGCGCAGGACATGCCCAGGCAAAGCCACGCCTGCCCACGTCTGGATGAGGCTGGGCTTGGCCCATTCTCTTTCACCTTGGGCTGTGGAGGACTCTTGGAGGTCTTTCAGTGAGCAGACTGTTCACTCTATTCAGACTGGTGAGAAGATTTCCTTTTTTCATCTTTCCTCTTAGTCGGGTTGGTTATGAACATGGGCAAACCTAAAATTCAATGCCCTGTGCCTGCTAAGCTTGCGTCAAGTGATAATGTATTTTAGTGTGTTTTATATTTTTATTTAATGAATCGTTGATTCTGTGCTTTTACGATTTGCGTGCTAAATTGAATAAAGCTTTTCTGACACTGATGCTTTATGCACCTGCCTCATAAGCTAAGCCTATCTGCTCACAGCCAAGCTACCAAGTGTTGAGCAAGAATTCAGTTTTTGAAAACTTGTCTCAACCATATTTGTAATTGTGGTGTTATTACCAAGTGTAGGTACCTACCTGCCCTTACTAATAAACCACCTTCCAGCAGTTGTCAACTCACTAAGCAGACTAATTGAACTATAACTCACCCCACTACCATGCACAGCTTATACTCTTTTATATTACGTCAGTAATACCAAGTTAAATTACAATATTCATAGCAACATTCATGACATGTCAAATGATATAATTTCTGAGAAAACTGTGTATGGTAGGAGGCAGAGTTAATAGCTCATTTAGTCTGCCTAGTCTGAAACACTTTTAGAGTACTAGTTGTGACGATGGTACGTTCAACAGAAGAATGTTAAATTGCCAGCGTTCCCTGTTCTCCAAATGATGAAAACTAACATCTTTGAATGGTATTGCAACAGATGTTTGCTATCATTTTCTGAACCTGGTTTTGCTGGCCATAGGACTCTGTGCATGTTTCTCCTGTTAACAAATGGTAACGTGCTTGTGCTCCCCTCTTTAAACATGTTAGAACTAGCATACCCCTAAATTAAACTTTAATTACGTGTAAGTTCCTAGTACATGGTGCCACTTGTTCACAGGGTACATAAAGAAAAAACTACTAGTAGGCTGCAGCATTCTTTTGTGTTACCCACTTGAGTAAAACTGCAAAACATGTCTCGAGGCCTCCCACTGCAGCCTGGTGTGCAGTTTTAAAATGCCAACAAACCTTTTTTCAAGCCTAAACCCTCCTTTTTAATACTGACCCATAGGTCAGGCTGTATCATATTTAAAAAGTAGGACAAGTGTACTTAATGTTTTACAAATTCTGGAAGTGAAAAACATCCAAAATCCTTTTTCAATGTGGAAAGGCTGGCTCTTCTATAGATTAACACTGATTTACACTAGTACCTTTAATAGCTGTTAGATTCAGTTAGGGAATAGGAGAAAATGGTTCATGGTATTATTTTAATAGCAATTGAAAATCCAACTTAATAGTCATGTTGGATTCTCTATTACTATTTTGAAAAATACACTTTTAGAAAGTTGTCATTGTACTACCTAAAACCAAAAGTCTCTCTTGCCAGCATCAAGCTTTCACCTGACCTTGATAGCTCCCCTGCAGGTGAGATGTGTATTGTGCCCAGGCAGTGCACAAAGGGCTCTGGGTGAGGGGGGACTGCTTCCTTGACAGGATGTACTGGAGGCTATGCCCAGCCCCTTCTTGAGCTTCAAAGGATGCCTTGCATGTCACTGGCAGATGAAGCTCACACCTAGGCCTTCCCTCCTTTTGTCTCTCTAATCAGGCTGGCACCAAACCCAGTGAGGGGGACTGACCAGAACTGGTTTATGGGGTGGACAAAGGCTTGCCATCCACCCACAGGCTGGCACCCAACATACCTCACCTCAAAAATTCTCCTGGTCTTTTCAAGATCACAAGAAGGACTACCCTGCTGCCTGAAACCTAAAGGAAGTCTTAGCCTGCTTCCCTTGGACCCAGGACCCCAGAAGTAACTCAAAGGGACTGTTGGCTGATCTCCAGTCCGAGCTACAGTAATGCAAAAAGCTTCCAAGGGTGTCTCTCCCTGCAAATGACCAGCTGACCAGTCCTAACTGGACCTGCCCTGGACTTTACTGCTGGCCTCTTTGTATCCCCAAATAGTGCCCCTCAGGTCCTGGACCCTTTGCTGGGCATAGAGAGAGATCCTCCTGACACCAAACCTGCAAGAAGTGGGATTTAGAAAAACTTTTGGCAACTTTCTACCTGGCACAGGGATTGCTTTAGAAGCTGTGATGTTGAATCGCCGGTCAACCTCAACTTGCTGATTTGCCTCACTGAAGGACAGCTGACTCCCAGGACAGTTTCTAAGCCTGACTATAGAGGGCTTCATCGGAACTGATGCCGAGTAGATCACTGACAAAATATTGAAACTAGAAATATCGTCCTGTACAAATATTATGTAAAAAAAAATTGAAAACAAAAATATTGTGATCCTATACTTATAATGTAAGTGACAAAAATATCAGAAAAAAATTACATTGCCACCAATATCATTGCCAAAAATATTGATTTTTAAATATATCTGCATAGTAAACATTAAGGGCCTCATTACGATGTCGGTCGGTAAGCCTCTGACCACTCATCGGAGGCTTACCGACTGACATGGTAGGTTTACAGTCCGACCGTCGAATTACAATGTTGGCGGTCGGAATGTAAACTGGTCGGTCAATCTGACTCTGTTCCTACAAGATCAAGGAGCCCGTCAGTCAGTCGGAAACCTATCATAATCTCTTAAGGACAGTGTATCCGCCGTGGGGATTATGATGTCAGTTTCCCACAGCTTTTCCATGTTGCCCATTCCGACATGGAAAGGCTGTCGGAATGCTGCTTTTTGGGCCCATAGCAGTGTCCCCATTCCTCCGCGACCTACGGTTGTGGGCCTGGGGATCACCTATGGTGCACACCTGAAAATCCCTGCACTGTGTTGCAGGCACCATGAGGTGCCTGCCACAGGGTGCAGGGATGTCCACAAACTCCCATTTCTCAATGGGAGCTTGTGCTGCGGGTGGTTTCCACCTGCCGCATAAGCTCACACCGAGAAATGGGAGTGTGCAACCACATCATGGGCGGTCGCATCCTAATTTGGTGTTCAGAACCACTGACTTATGGCCGGGTGGTTGACACACCGAGACGGTGTAGGTCGGAGGCAACTCCGGCCGACATCGTGATAGGGGCCTAAATATATTAAAAAGTAACAGTGATATAATAAAATTTAATACGTTTAATTATTATAAAAGAAATATAACTATTATAGTTATTTACAAAATAAAACAAACATATATATTAATATACATATATGTTTATATATATCTAATTTAAAAATATTAAACTAATAATTTTAATTTATATTTTAATGTATTGATTTTTTCTAAATGTCATAATATAACATATAAATATATACATAAATACATATCTATATATATCTGTACATATACCCAATAACATAAAAGATTTAAAAAACATGCCAATTTAATTACAAATTAAAAAGGTAAACAACATAAAACAATTAGAATTTACTAAAAATATATTACATATTGAAAACATTAATAATTATAAATATTTTAATTTTATATACACAAAAACATAATAATAAATGTAAACAATATAAACTAAAATATAAAATTCTGAAAATAATACATACACTATTCCCACTCAAATGTATACAACAGTAGGGAAAGTGTTGGATTGCGGGGGGTAAAAGTTCCTATTCCCACTCCAGTCAGTGCAACAGTAGAGACATTGTTGGATTGTGGACGGGTAAAATTTACAATTCCTACTCCAGTCAATACAACAGTAGGGAAAATGTTGGATTGCGGAGGAGTAAAATTTACTATTCACACTCCAATAAAATAAATGCAACAGTAGGGAAAGTGTTTGATTGCAAAGGGTTAGTATTACTATTCCCACTTCAGTCAGTGCAACAGTAGGGAAAAGTTTGGATTGGG
The DNA here is from genome assembly GCA_963921515.1 of Calotriton arnoldi. Taxonomy (NCBI): domain Eukaryota; kingdom Metazoa; phylum Chordata; class Amphibia; order Caudata; family Salamandridae; genus Calotriton; species Calotriton arnoldi. The sequence goes on from CAWUFW010004711.1 coordinate 627,714, forward strand.
GAGGGGTAAAATTTACTATTCCCACTCCAATCAGTGCAACAGAAGGGAAAGTGAAGGAGTGCAGAAGGGTAAAATTTAGTATACCCACTCCAGTCAGTGGAATAGGAGGGAAAGTGTTGGATTGCGGAGGGATAACATTTACTACTCCCACTCTAGTCAGTGCAAGAATAGGGAAAGTGTTGACGACAAAGATGGCCACCGGACAGGAGCTCCTCCACTGAGCTCCCGGGTTAGGGATCACCAAATCGGTCGATATCCCTGTATACCCTGCCATCCATCGCCCTGCTGCCCACCACCATCACCACACTGCAATACCGGACCCACCGCACCGACTATCTTTCACAGACCCCTCTCACCTTACATGGGACCGTCGGCCATTGATGAGCCCATCTGGTTCCTCGCCTCAGCGGACCGACTGGCGACGACCCGGAGTCCCCACCGAGCGCTGCTCCTTGACCGGCTGACATCAACGGAGGGTTTGGAATCGTCTACGACCTTGGGCTGCTGGTCTCTGTCCGCTGGTCTCCCAAGAGCGAAGGCCTGGTGAGTCCCCCTGTTACTGAACACTCACCGGCCTGAGCCCCCGTGTGTGTTCCCCACGGGGAATTGGCGAGTTGGCGCAGAGCCCCAGAGCCGAGTCCCCAGAGAGCGGGTGTTGTGTCGGGCTCGAGCTGAGTCCCTGGCTAGCTCTCGCCGCCTCGCCGACTCGCTGCCTTGGCCCTGACGTGGGTTCCCATTCCGCACACCATTTCTGTGCCGGCCCTGCTGAGGAGAGGCCTCCCATCCCGGGAGCGACCTTCCTGCCGCGGCCTCGCTTTTTGGCCGAGTCACGAGAGTGGCCGTGCGCGTCCGCACCCAGGATTACACCGGAGACTCTCTGCATGTCTGGTGTGCAGTCGGGACGAGATTCGCAACAACAAGCTCCACATCGCCACAGCCAGCCTCTGAATCGGCTCATCCAGGGAGCTGCCGTGCACATCCCCCCCCGGTTAATACCATCTACCGTAGCCACTAGCGAGGCGTACGAGTGAAAAGACTCTGCCCACTCCACCGATCGTGTGACACAACTGTCCCTGCCCATTTTTAAGGAATGAGAACTGGGCCTGTGAGTCTCCTGAGGAACTATAGCACACATCCCTGACTCTTGTTGGTTCAATTAGAAAATCGCCCATTTTGTTTTTGTTTTCGTTTGTATCTCTCATTACTGCTGATCACGGGCTCCCATTTTGTCCTTTGGAGCATGTAATGGGATGCCCCCCCTCCCCTGCCTCTTTGCTCGGATGGGCATAGAAAAAGAAAGGGGCTGGTTCCACCCTCGGCTTTTTGGTGGCCATCTTGGAGTGCGCATCCTAATATTATCCCACATTCCTGGTCTGAGCAGCGAAAGAGAGAAGGGCAGGGTCCACTCTCTTCCACCCTCCTCTTGGAGTGGCCTTCTTGGAATGGGCACTTTATCATTATCCCTCACACCTGGTTAAGGCATTACCATTGGACAATAAGCACACTCGCAAAATGGATTTAAGCCCTGATCCCCGATAAAAATAAAAAAATAAAAAAATAAAAAGTTTGCTCTCCTGGAAGCCATCTTGGAGTGGAACCCATAAATACAGGTCTTGATACTTCATCCTGCAAACAAAACAGTGCTCCAGCTATCCCACTTCTCCCAGTGTACAGTCTATCCCTGATGATCATGATACTTATGCACTACCCTTTTGGCCTAATTTGGCTGCTCGACAAATGACATTAAACGCTCAATGCTGCTAATCAACTCTTACCTCATTTAGAAAGCGCCATGACCCTATTGACTCATCACTTGATGTTTTATACCCATTGCGATCTGTACATACAAATATATATCATGTGGCAAAGTGATCTGTATTTTTAACCTTTTGCTCTACGTGCTCCCAAATTTATTTACCTCATTTTGAGGCTTTATATGTCAAAAGTTGTTTTGTTAATTGTTAGTTTATCTGTATATGATTTACGAATTGTGACTTGATGTTCTTTACCTTGTGTTCTTCATGCTCCCAAACTGATCTACCTCATTTCGATTTTAATTACCTTTAATGTCGCATTACCGACTCCTTAATTAACCAAATAAGTGCACTTTACCTCTCAGTATTATTCTGATTTCCATCTCTCCCTCCCATCTTTACCTATGGTACGATCTCCCCAACCGGCTTACGATTACTTCATCCTCTCCTTTCTCCCCATCTCATGCGTCCTCAGTACAAGGCCCTTAACCTGTTTCTAAGGCTAATTCCACATTCACAGACTCTTCTCTCACCCCCCCTCACCCTCTCTCCCCCACCCTAGAGCTTCCCTCTATTCTGCTTCCCACTCAGTTGTTCTTCCTGACTGATACATCATGCCCCCCCTCAATCATACCCTTACAGCACCGGACCCGCTCATCATGAGGCATGGTCCCAACTCTTGGACCATCCTTTACCCTCCCAACCTCTCCAAAAATGCTAAGAAGAATTTGAAACACAAACTATTAATACGTCACCAAGAATCCTTATTTGTGGATAATTATTACAGCCTCACATCCATTATTAAAACTAACTATATCTTTTACTCCAGACGCCCCTCTAAATGGAAAAGTATCTTCCTCCTCCACCTCCCCATAACGAAATCTTGCAAAATCCCATATGGTTTGAAACTGTCCACCACCCCTTCCTCCACCTTTCTAGGCGAAATCGACATCTCTATCTTTTAATCTGGAAATATCCTAATACAAGCCTCGGAAAAACACCTCACCATCTTCGAGCACCATTTCAGCACCCTTTACGAGCTACTATCTTCTCCTTCCTGTATCTCTGCAGCCTCTCAATCTCAGGAAGTCCTCCTGGCTTCACCCCTTTTGACACCAACCCCACCACTCTCTGATTCTGCAACTTCTTATGAAGTTTCCCAATCACTGACCTTGGATCCCACCGTCTCCTTAGCATCATCTCCCTCGCTTTTCATTTCCACAACACACTTAACCACTCATACCCTCTCTTCCCTCGCCTCATCTTCCCCTCCACCTTCCCCTGTTATTCCGTCATCCCACTCGGACACTGACACCATCCCCCCTCTTCCTGACTCTCTCCCACTCAACCCTAATCCCTCACTTTCTACCTCTCATACCCCCTGCCTCCTCAAACTTACCCCCTACTCTGATCCCCCTGCTCACTTTACCCCTTTGCACCGACCCCCTCCTGACCCACCAGGGACACCAGTCTCTTGCAACCTTAGTGACCCCTATCTTCACAGACAAGATGACACACCCCCTCGCTTGCCCCCTACCCCCTCATCTTCTCACTACACTCATCAGGCCCTTTGGGACGATGACTCTCACTCCTCAACTCATCCTCAACCTAACCCCTGGAACTCTCCGCCCCTCCCCCCACCTGGGTTCCCTCCACGCCCACCTCCTTTTCCTCCCTCACTTCCCAATGGGGAACATGCCCCACTTCCCCCTGACTTACTCGCCTTATCACCTTCCACGCTTTTAACCCAATCACTTCTTAATATTGAACTCCACCTCTCTATCCTGACGCTGGAACTTTCATCTCTCAGGAAAGACTTTAATGCCCTTTCCGATACCAAACTTGCCAACCATATCCATACTTTGGGCGCCGTCCATTCTAACACTTCATTCCCTCAACAAAGGAGTACCACTCCTTTCGGTATTTCCACTGATGGACCTCCCGGTAACCGTCCTCTTATACCACCCCAAGCCCAACTCCATCTCCTCTTCCCGGACCCCTGGGACTTAACTAATACCCACCTCCCTACCCCCATAACTACTGATCCTCCTGCACTTCACTCCACTATCCCGGTGATCCTTGGGAGAAGTCGTATCCATACCACTCCTGACTCACCCCGACCTCCTCAACAACTAACCACCATCCATTCCTGTTGTCCCCCCAATACCTACGCTAAACCCCTCAACTGCATGCTGGTCAATTGTCGATCGGCCGCACGACATGCTACTGAAATCTCGGAAACCATCCTGAGTGAAGCTAAAGACATTGCTTTCCTTACGGAAACTTGGCTCAAGGCTCACTCTTCATCAATTATTGACCTACTCGCCCCCCCGGGGTACTCCATCCTCAGAAAAGATAGGCTTGACAAAATTGGAGGGGGCCTAGCCATAATCTATAAAGATGATCTCCAACTCTCCCTTGTTCAGAACCCCGTTCAAACTACTTTTGAATACATTGGAGCGGAACTTAAAGCTCAAGGCTCCCTCCGATTCGGCTACATAATATCTACCATCCCCTGGTGACCCTCTGCCCTTTGTGGAGGAATTATCTGACCTGCTTTCCCAGGCCTCAATTTCCAACTCCACAAACCTCTTCCTCGGAGATTTTAATATTCATTGGAACAAAAAGGATGATCCCGCGGTTGGCATCCTTAATGACCTCCTTGACGTTACTAACTTGACTCAACTCTGCCATTCGCCTACACATTCCAAAGGGGCTACTCTTGATGCTATTATTACTAGCAATAATCTGGCTTCCCTTTCCCACATTGTCCCCGTTGACTGGTCTGACCATCACCTTATTCTCTTCACGATCAATAGTGCTGCACCTCCCCCTACCCCCAAAAATATCAAACATAGGATATTAACCAGAAATCTTCACCTTATCCCACCAGGTGTTCTAGAGACTAAGATTAAAGCTAAACTTCAACTTCCACCTCCTCACAAAATGCTAATGACCTTACCGAACACTACAACAAATCCATCATCGAGGTCCTGGACCAAATTGCCCCTACCAAATTAAAACCACAAAAAACATCCCTGCCAAATCTTGGTTTAATGCTGATCTTAACAATGAGACACGCTCTCTTAGGCTATCGGAACGCACATGGAGACAACATCCCTCCCCTACAAATCTTGCCCGCCTCAGAGCTGCTAGGTCTAATTACAAAAACACATCCTCAATGAAAAGGCCTCCTTTTTCCGCGCACAATTAGACCGAGCTAAAAATAGGCCCAGGGAACTATTCAGCATAATCAAAAATCAAACTGCTTCTGCCCCTCCCAAACTGATGGCTTCTATGAAAAGATGTGAAGAAATTTCGAACTTCTTTTCCGAAAAAATCGCTAAGATTGATCTTTCCTTTGCCGTAACCCTCCCACCTATGTGCTCATCACCCTCCCATGACCCCCCACCCAAGTCTCCTTACACACCTTCGACCCTCCTGACGCTGTTCCATCCTCTTCCTCCGTCGCTACCCCGGATCATTTCCTCACTAACCTTCAGCTAAAAATAATGCAACATGGCTTAACTTCAGCCCAGTTACAGAATGTGAAGTCCTCAACATACTAACCAAGCTTAAACCCTCCTCTCATACCTTGGACCCTCTTCCTGCTAACCTTGTCCAAGATTTGAAGCTTATCATCGCACCTTATTGGGCTTCCATCATTAACTCCTCCTTGGCCACAGGGTGTGTCCCTACTTCTCTCCAGCTTGGCCAAATTACTCCCACCCTCAAAAATGCCACCGCTGACCCCACTGACCTTAACAATCTGCACCCCATCTCTAATCTTCCACTGCTATCCAAAGCCCTCGAAAAATGCGTCTTGCTCCAGCTAGATAAGCACATTGACTCCTTCAGCCTTTTGGACACATTACAATCTGGCTTTCGAAAGGGCTGCAGTACTGAAACCGCTATGCTCAACATTGTTGATGACATACATCACTCCCTCGATAAAGGGGAGTCCTCCCTTCTCATCCTTCTTGACCTCTCTGCCGCTTTCGATACTGTCAACCACTCCGCCTTACTTAACACCCTCAAAAATCGGTTCGGCTTTAGCGGTCTCGTTCTTGAATGGTTTACCTCCTTCTTTCGCCACAGAACCCAACAAATTAAAATTAACCATTGCCTCTCTACACCCATCTCTGTTCGCCTGGGTGTTCCCCAGGGTCTATTCTCTCCCCCTCACTATTTAACCTCTTCATGGAACCCTCACCCTCATTCTTAAACAAGCAGGAATCAACTACCACCTCTATGCTGATGACACCCAGCTTTACTATAAGATCAAAACCCAAGATGACATTTTTCACCTCAACAATACCTTAACTAAGATCCAACAATGGTTCCATCACAATCACCTTAAACTCAACCCTAAAAAACGGAAGTCATTCTCTTCGCTCCTAAAAACAACTGGCTCCCCATTCAACACTGGATCTCTGACCTCAAAGCTCTCAACTGCTCTTTGTCCACCTCTAACTCAGTTAAATCCCTTGGAATAAGCATTGACCAGAACCTCAGCCTTTCTCCCCACATAAAAAATGCAGCCAAAGGCGCCCTCTTCTCCCTACTTCACCTCAAGAAAATCAAACCCTTCATTCCTGCTGAGGACTTTAAACTAGTTGTTCAATCACTAGTTCTTTCGAGATTGGACTATGGTAATGCCATTCTTTCTGGAACGCCGAAAATCCACCTAGCCCCAATCAAATCAGTCCTTAATCTCGCGGCCAGGCTTATCTCTGATTGTAAGCGGTTTGACCACATCTCCCCCATCCTCAAAGAGCTCAAATGGCTCCCCTTCGAAGGCAGATCCACATACAAGAACGCTTGCATTACGCACAAAGCCTTGCACCATCACACCCCAGTCTATCTCTCTGATAAACTCCATAAAGCAGGCTGCTCAAGAGAAATGAGGAGCACAAATACTCTCATGCTAATACCACCCTTGGTACACAAGAAATCTACCCAGTTACGCTCGTTCTCTGCTAATGCGCCCACTATCTGGAACTCACTCCCCAAAGATCTACGTTGCAACCCCTCTTACCTCAGCTTCAAAAATGATCTCAAACGACACCTACTCAACAAATACTGGGGTCCTTAATCCTACCACCTTCCCCGGATTTCCCAACCTGCCCGTGACAGTGTCTTGTCCTCACTATATTATACTGGAGTTACTACCACCCCTCCTCACCTCCTTACTTTTACTTCCCCCCCTCACACCATGAGCTCTCCTATAATTTATGGACTACTCCTGCTTCCTGTCCCCTCTCTCATTTCCCCACTCTGTTCTCCCCCTCCTCAATCCTCTCTCCCCCCCATCCCTGACTACCCACGCTAGCCCAAATTTCTAACTCAGGTTATGCCCTAACGGTTCTCCTTAATTTCTTGTTCTTACATTTCTTGTTTTCTTTTTGCATATTGTGCTAAGTATTTTGCACTTTTCCTTTCTGTACGAATGTTATATTGCAATTGGTCCCTCTCTCGACCCTTGTAAAGCGCTCTGATACCTTTGGGTCTAGCCAGCGCTATATAAAACCGTTTAAATAAATAAATAAATAAATTTCAGGGGGTTAAAATGTACTATTCCCACTCCAGTCAGTGCAACAGTAGGGAAAGTTTTGGATTGCGGTGGGGAAGAATTTACTATTCCCACTCCAGTCAGGGCAAAAGGATAGAAAGGTGTTGGATTATAGAGGGGTAACATTTACTACTCCCATTGCACTCTGTGCAACATTAGAAACAGACTAATTCACTTCAAGGAAATAAAATATTTTCAAAACTATACTCAATAACAAAAAATATAAATATTTAAATATAAAAATTCTATATATAATTAAAAAAAGGAAACAAATTGCTAATTTATTACAATGTTAATACATATCATAAATGAATACAGATATTATTATAATTAAAATACCAAACTATGGGCCTGATTACAATGCCGGTCGGACCGACCGTCTGACCGCCGTCTTTGCAGGCCTTTTCCAACCACAGAGACTGGGAAGCTCCCCCCGCCGTATTACGATGCCACTACCACGGCGATCACAGCTACAGCAGAGCACATATCCCTGAATATGGCACTGCAAATGTATACAAAACTCACAGAAAACATGTAAATTGTACATATATGCATGACATATGTGGGGATATGCCTTGTGCACCCCATAACCCATTGCTGGAGTGTGGCAAAATGTGCACAGTCCAGTCAATGGGGATACATAGCGCAGAAGGACTGACCTGGATTCCGGCACCCACAGGATCATTGGTTTTGGGGTTCAGTTTCGGAAGTATGGGGGGACCTGGAGGAAAGAATCCACGGCAGGCACTGCTGGAGAGAAGCGAATTGGGGTGAGTTTGCATCCCAAGCCCTTCATTTCCGAAGACTCGATGCAGACTGTCGGACCGCCATTGTCGGGTCGTCAGAAGCCCACATTGTAATCCAGACAGCGGTCGGAGATCCCTGTACAGCTCTATGGATGCAGTTTGTCTCCGACCACCATCTCGGCAGGTGGAGAAAACCTGTCAGAGTCAGCTGTCTTTCAGCGGTCGGTTGGAGTACACAATGCATGCATCAGAATCCGGCAGTCGGACCGACCGCTTCCAAAGAGACCTTCGATGGTCCAACCCCCTCCGCAGGACCACGGAAGCCAGTCCGACCGTCATCGTATTCAGGCCCTATATTCTCAAAATAGTAACAACCAAAAAATTCAACATTATCTACAATTAAAAAGCACAACACACTAAACACATACAATAATACATAGCATCATTAAGAAAAATAATTAACTATTTTTAAATTTGTTATTGCTCAAATAACTTTCTACCCTATACGTCTGCAAACTACACAACACACATCTAAAATGTATTCTTAAACATACAATATTTACACATTTTACATAATTAATTATCATTTAAAATACTAATAATAATTATCTAATAGTAAAATAATTATAATTAATTACCCTCCCACCATTTATCCGTACAAAACCAACAACCCAAACCTAATATATAAATTTGAAAAATATTGATTACAAAATGTACATAATTAATTAGCAATTAAATGATTATTAATAATAAACTAATAATAAATTAACTGCATGTAATTAACTTCCAACCCTTTACTCCTACAAATGCAACAACTCACAACTGATATATAACTTAAACAATACCTTAATTACAGAATTGACATAATTACTTATCAATTAAATACATATTATAAATAAAGATTATTTATTAAGTATTATAATTAATTTCTTACACACCCTTTTACCATATAAAAACCACATCACACACCCCCAAAAAATAATGTATTACACAAGTTACATAATTAATTATTTATATATTCAATAATTAATTGTGAAAATAAACAACCATTAATTAATTATCATTAATTTACTTCCCATCGGATACCCCTAAGAAATCTACAACTTGCACCTGAAACGTAATTTAAGAAAATATATATTTATACAATTAACTTAAATATTTATCAATTCAAGAACTAATATCAATTAAAAATTACTTATTAACTAAAAATAATTAATTTACTTCCCACCCTATACCCATATAAATACTAATAATTTACAAATTAATTATCCAATCATTATATAAATAATTATCTATTAAAAAATAATTATTAGAACTTAGGGGCCCATTACGATACCCGGCGTAAAAGAATCCGCCAGGCATGGAAGCGGCAAAAATCCGCCCGCACACACCGTCTGAACACCGACCACGCCATTACGATGACACAAACCGAAAACCGCCATCGGCGGAAAAATCACACAAGATACCGCCCGCCATCGTCCGAGTCGGAGTCAAACCGCCCGCCACGGACGGAAACACGCACGACAACACAAAACCGCCCGCCCTCACGGCCAACACACCGCACGTGAGATTACGATCGCACCGCCATGAGCGCGGGAAAACTACAAATATACCGCCCGCCTGCGCAAACAACGCCGATGAGAATCGACACAGCAGAAGCCATGGTGCCCACGTCCCTGCACAGAAACCATCCGCTGACAAAAACAATCGCACACAACATGGCCAACAAGTCCACACAACAAGGCACGCACAAATACACAAGCACAGTACACATCCCGAAAACACCCCCCCTGGACAAACAAAAACTACAAAGGCCAGAACACCAGACACAACACACCTGAAAACAACAGACCATGAGGACACACCCACATAGGTAAGTACAAAAGCAGCACTCCCACAGACCACAACCCCTTGCAACATTGCAAACTAGAGAGGAGAGGAGAGGACACAGTGACACAGCAAGGACAGCAGCACACCACAGAAACGCACACATCACAACCACCACCACCACCATCACCACCAAACACCGGCACCACAAACCCTCTGCACATTACACAACACACACCACACCAGCACCACAAACACCATGGCACCACAAAGAATGCCCAAGTTCACGCCCATTGAGCTGACGGTCATGGTCGACGAGATCATCAAGGTGCACCCACAAATCTATGGGAACCTGGTCCAGCACACACCACTAGCCACCAGAAAGAGAATGTGGAACCGGATCGTAGACCAGGTCAATGCAGTCGGGACCCTGCCCAGGAACAGAGTTGAAATCAACAAACGGTGGAATGACGTCAAGAGCCTGGTCAAGAAGAAGGAGAGCAAGAACAGAGAGCTGGCAGCCATCACTGGCGGAGGGAATCCTGCGCTCTTCAAGACCTTCAAAGCGTGGGAGGAGAAGGTGCGAGTCATTATACATCCGGAGATCCTCGCCGGATTAGCAGGGGAGTGGAGGCTGGTAAGTACAAACTAATGTATACCAGCACACCGCTATGTACTCACATGCACTACCACCATGCCACAGCTCCCAGGGACAAACACCCCCATGTCCAGCACACAATACACAACACATCACACACACATGCAACAGACACCACCACACACAGCCCAAACCGAACAACTGTAAGATACGTGGGGACATGTGTACACTCAGCCAGCCACGTAACCACCAACAGGTCCCCGAGTATGCCAGAAGCGCCACAACGAGCACCCACCACACCCATGTGTCCGCCATAGCTGCACTAACCGACAAGTAACAGGTAAGTGGCAGGAACACAAAGTGCAGTGGGTGGGAGGGTGGCAGCCCAAGTACAACACACACCAGGCCCCTAGTCCCACAGCACAGCAAGGAGGAGCATCCCCCACCCCCCACAGCCACGTGTCAGCCACCGCAGTGCACACCGACAGCCGAAAGGTAGACATCACGATCCACAACAATCGGTGTCAGTGGGTGTCCAGCCACCACCACGACCCACAACACCCCCCACCCCCACAGACCTGCAACATGGAGCACCCCCGCTTAGAACCATGTGGCATCCAGTACAGTGCACGCCCGAACAACCTGCAGGTGGGAAACTGGACAGGGCGGGATTACTGGAGGCATGAGGACCGTAACACGACCAACACATGGGACATGTCACGTAGCAGACGAACACGCAGCACCGCCCACCGTCACGAACAAGTGAACAATGTGCACACGGACATGAACCACAGACTCACACCTCACATGACCCATCACAGACACAGCAACACCCAAGGAGCCACGTCTGCATGCACAAGCCACACTGAATATAGTACCACACGGCAGCCACTGTGCAACTCATCACACACAACCGAAACACCATTGAAGTCCTGTCCATGTAGCCCCTACTGCCTGTCAACCACACACCCCACAACTACGCCTATGTAAGACAAACAACACTAGACGCAACAGAGCGGAACAACATAAATGCACACGAACACCACTGAACCCATCAAACACACAGACACACCATGCACATACAACATACCATCCATCCCATCCGTCAGCCCCAGTCTCATGAAAGGCATGTCATCCGCACAGCTGCCACACATACAGCAGTCACGCTAAGATACATGCCCATGACCAACCATGTGCCAGAAGTCAATGAAGCGCACGCCACACTGTGAGCAACAACACACAACATGGGCCACACCCCCCACGAGCACTGCAGTGATGCACATGGCACAGGGCAGCACGCACACCAAGGAGATGGGACAACTGCAATACGTTGGCTGGCACACAACCATCACTCACTCATAACGATGCGTCCAATGCCATGTCCAGTAATCACAACAGACAGCAAATATGCAGGCCATGTCAGACATGCACACACCTCAGACCATGCACTGTCATGCTGCCACAACACATGTCACGTTCGGCACCCATGGCTCACAGCATGTACCCCAAAAGCATATTCCCTCCCAAATGCGAATCTGGGGCATGGCCCCCATGTTGCCATATGCGTTCCTAAGCGTCCCATTTGGACACCAAAAGCAAAGTACAAACCAGACCCAGGATGGGCCAGGAGCCCGCATACACCAGAGTCACAATAAGTAGGGGCACAGCAACACACCCATCGGCATGGCCAATCCGTCCCATGCCACATGTGCACAGCACACAGTCCCATTGCCAAGCACACACAACTACAAATGGTACAGCCACACACACGCCTCCGGGAAACCCATGTACGAGATTGCACGAACTGTTAATGTCAGACGACAAATACATACTTCGCCAGGTGCAACACAATAACAAATCTCATTCTCTCCGCAGGTGACGAACTGCTGGATGCTGGGGATGGAGACAGCAGCCAGCACAGCCAGCCTACAAGCCCCCAACGAGGACACACGGATGTGGAGGATCTGTCCTCCTCTTCGGACACGGACCACCAAGCAGGCCCATCTGGTGTGGCAGGGCCCAGCCGCTCCCCAGGACCCCTCCTACCCACCAACCCATCATCCAGGGCTGCTGAACATTCCCAGCCCCCTGCTGCCACTGTCGTTGCGGCCACACCCACGGACATTGCGGCCACACCCACGGTCATTGCAGCCACACCCACGGTCATTGCGGCCACTACCACTGCCGCAACCGCCACCATTGCCGCACCGACCACCACCGCCGCCACCACCACCACGTCTTCGCTGGCACCAGCACCAGCGCAGGTGGTGGCCCGGCCGACTGGATCCACCCTGGGAGCCACAGCGAGGACCGTGGTGAGCAATGTGGCTAGTGGGCAGGCCGGTGGCAGCAGTACTGGTAGGAGGAGCAGGGTCAGGGAAACGCAAGTCTCCCCTGGGAGCCATGCCCTGCCTCAAATGGCCAGAGTCCTTGGGGCCTATGAAGAGGCCCAAGGACAATGGGCCAGGTCTGCTTCAGACACGCGGGAGGTGCTGGGGGTGCTGAGGTCCATGGACGCCCGTATGGGCCAACTCGTGGACCTCATGGGCCAGCTGGTGGTGAGGTCACAGCCAGGGACAGCAGCTCCACCACCGCCACCACCTGCCGGGGCGCAGGGTCGAGCAGCAGTGTCCAGTACCCCTGCGTCCACAGCCAGTGAGCACACCTCACCCCCCACCAGCAGGTCGCCACCACACACCCCCTCCCAAACATGGAAGGGGCCGTCCGAAGTACAAACAGATCTCCCGGGAGGACTACGCACGCTCCAGACGCAAGTGAGGCAGCCAGCCAGCCTTCCTTGACCACCCACTGCATTGACTTGGACTACGATCCCACTCCACACAGCCATCTGGATGGCATGTGTCTGTTGGACCATGGACATGGAACAAGTGGGTACACCCTGAGCATCACGCAGCCGTGACCGACAGCTCATTGTCACTGCACGCACCACTTTTGTCATCACCTCGCACACAATCACATGTCACAGTTTGAAATAAATGCACCTCTTACACAAACTGCTGTTTGTGCCCTGTGTTTTATTTGTACGGAATACAACGGCCACCTTGGGCGGAAAGGCACCTGATGCGTGGCATGGCAATGGAACCGGAGGGCCTGTAGGGACCTAGGGGTGGGAGACAGAACAGGAGCACATTCAATGAGTGTGTCACACACCCATCACACAGTACATGTCAACAACTACAAGCAATGTACACACATCGCACAGAGCAATAGGGCACAATGCCACAGCCACCAACAGTGGCATACTACCCTGGCCATGGAGCGTTGACACACAGCACGCAGTGAACAAACGGCCACCCTGACACAGCACACACACACCTGCACAGATACAGCCACATCAGCCGTCGTACATGGACACTCACCGTCAAGTGAAGTAGTGGGCGATGAGCTGCTGCCGCACATTACCAGCTTCCTCCTCTCCGCTGTCCTCCTCACTCGAGCTGTCCTGGTCTGCGGGCTGGGGCCCTGGTTGATCTCCGTCATCCACGATGAGGGGGATCTGCTTCCGAATGGCCAGATTGTGCAGCATGCAGCACGCCACCACTATCTGGCACACCTTCTGTGGGGAGTACGCCAGCGCACCCCCGGTGCGGTCCAGGCACCTGAACCTGGACTTGAGGAGGCCAAAGGTACGCTCGACCACACGTCTGGTCCTCCCATGTGCCTCATTGTAGCGATCGTCTGCTGGGGTGCGAGGATTCCTCAATGGACTGAGCAGCCATGCCCCATTAGGGTACGCAGAGTCACCTGGGTGTGAGGGACACAGAGAACCGTTGCTATTCCAACTGGACAGGGGACAGCATCGCACAACCAGCACGCTACACCACTCCACATACTCACCGACAATACAGCCACGATCCTGTTGCAGATTGGACATCAGTCGTGGCAAGATGCTGTTGCGCATTATGTGTGCGTCATGGGCCGAGCCTGGGAACTTTGCACACACGTGGGTGATCACCATGTCCGCAAGGCACACCACTTGCACATTCAGGGAGTGCGTGTGCTTCCTGTTGCAGTACAGGTGCTCTGTGGCCTGTGGTGGAACAAGGCCAACATGTGTGCAGTCAATGGCTCCAACGACGTGTGGGATTCTGCCAAGGGCATAGAATGCACCCTTCACTGCCGCCAATTCACGAGCCCTGGGGAAGCGGAAGTACCTGTTTCGGTACAGCATCATGGCTGCCAGTACATCCCTCAGCACCTTGCTGAACATGGGCTGGGACATCCCTCCTCCACTGCCCACTGTGTGCTGGAATGACCCAGTGGCGAAGAAATGCATGGCGGCCATCACCTTAGCCGTGGGGGTGACAGCTGTCGGATACACCCTGCGGGGACGGAGATGGGGTTCCAACATGGCACACAGTCGATGCAGGGTTGGCCTGTCCAGCCGAAACTTCCTAATGACCTCTGTATCGTCCATGTCCGCCAGCAATTGGTATGGGCGGTCAATGTTCGGTCTCCGCCTAGGGAAAATGGCAGTGGACACATGTCAAAGCAACACAACACATAGCAATTTCGCATACACATCACTGACATGACTGAGCAAGCACATGAGCCACAGCCCAGCTGTCAAGCTGGGACGGCACGGCCACAATACACTTACACAGGTCTCCCAACAATGGCAATGGCTAGTGATACAAACCACTGCCATGTGCATGCACATGGGGATCTAGGCCCCAATGACTTGCGGGGCGTGCTGATGGGGACTGACTGCATATTCGTCAAGCGGCAACGCCACGGCAACATGAATGTCTGCTGAGCATGGAACTGCTTCTGAGGCTGGATGAGTATGGCACACGACGACGACGATGTGGGCACAGGCTGAGCGGCCAAAACAAGTGGGACCTGTGGCACGAGGGGATATGAGACAGTAGTAGGTGTCAGCACTGCACCCTATGTACAGCACTGTACGGATCACACCTCCCGAAACATTGACAGGTGTCCACATTGACAGCCCCATGCCAAGACGGCTGTGTGCTTGCAGTCACACGTCACAGGTGAGAGGTTACATTGCACGTGCCAGGTGGCAGACGTACATAGTGGGAGCTGGCATGTGTGTGCATGTGTCTCCTGTTCAGGATCCACCAGATGGGCGCTGACTCTGTACTGACCATTGGACACAGCATGTTCCGTGGAAGGCTTGTGTGTGTGGGATGGTGGCACTGGATGTGCCTCCGTTGGGTGGGGGGCCATGCACAGGGCGGGTACGTCGATGATTGCGCATTGTTGGTCACGGTGGGTGCACCCACTAAGATGTGTTGCCCTGTGTTCAATTCCTATGTCCGCATGATGATGGACTGTAGATGTGGGCAGACTACACATTGGTCGATGTGCTGTCTATATGCATGTGCCTTCACACCAGGCACAGCTGCCCCTGCACATGTGACCCCTGCTGGACTCGCTGCTGGGTCTGTGGAGCTGATGCACCTTCTGTGCATGGGGCGGACAGCTCTCCTCACTTCCCTCATTGCGCATGTCATGACTTTGCCGCAGGTGACATGGATCATGGAGGGCCCACATGTACGCGTGGATAGGCTACACATGATTGTTCACTGGTCGCCACCCCCAGTCAGTGTTTCGAATGGGAAGGTTGTCGTGCTGGTGGTATATTCGATGTGGCGGATGGGCGGGCCTAGGTGCGGGCTTACATTCCGGACATGGGGGTAGTTGGATTGGCGACTAGTTGCAGTACACACGGGACACGTCTCTTCCTTTCCACATCTGGGTCATCCCTTGTACTCACTGACAGTGATACAGTCATCTTCGCCCCAGCCCTCATGTCCTCCCCTCGCCCAATATGCATGTGCACCTGCGAGGCTAGCGCTTGCACAGGCAGCCCCAAGCTCGCACCAGAGAGGGCAAGGAGTGTATGTGTGGGTCCAGTTGCACGAGTGGGCTGTCTCAGGGTATGATGTGTTGCGGGACGCCGTCCACCTGCGTGGTGCCCCAAATGGAGACCCGGCCTGCATGGACTATGCATCACAGTCTTCGCCTTCCGGATCCGCCACCTGCGACACCCAGTGGCTGTGGCTGCCCTTGCGGCCAGGCCGCGTCCGTCTGTGACTGATGGCCCACACATTCACTCTTTGGCCTCTCTGGGGAGGGCTCGGGGGTGGTGGCGCACGCGCTTGCACTTAGTCGCAATGGCATGTGGCGTGGTTGGTATAATGGGCAATGGATGGGATGGTGCGAGCCACCTCCCGTGACGTCAGTGCTGCTCGTGCTGTGGTGCGTCCCCCTACACTTCCATTTGACTTGTGCCATGCTAGACGTTGAGGTTCTATTGCCTGCGTGATATGACCAGGAGGAGCGCGAGGAGACCTCTCACACACCATGCTCCACTGCCATCCCGTGCCCTGTATCGCCTGTGCGGATTGACTATGTTGGGGTTACACCTGGTCGACTGGGGCTGTGTGTGCCTTGTCAAGGGGCATGGCGGGCGCATAACAGGATCCAGCTTGTCCACAGAGGGTGGGCTGAGGTGCGCCTGGTACCGCTTTGTACGTGTGCCCGGCTGCTGTGCACACACGTGTTCACTCCCCCCGACAGGTGTCCTCTCACAATGCCCAGGGAAGCGGTGGTGTACTGTTCATGACCCCTCCCAACACGGCGTGCTCCAACTTGGCATGTGCGCATCTACCCGTCACACCCACCCACCTGAGCACTGCGTCCATACGACTTCACATGACACATGTGTGTCTTCTACAGTTGTGCTACTCATTTGCGTTGACATCCAATACCAGTGGACTACATGGTCATGTCACGACTGCCGTGTACTTCACATACTCTCATCCTCTCTCATTCGTACTTGTGAAATGAGTCAGCGGAGACAGTTTTGGTTTCAAACATTATATTGAGTCTTCTGTCCTCTGTGATGCAGTATAGTGGACACTACTGGCAGCGGAATACATGTTGAGGATATACTGAGCATGATTGCAAATGGGATAGGGTGTGGGGTTACATGTGATTGGCTGTTGCATGTGGGATGTGGGCTTCAGAGTTACATCTGCTTGGCCAAGGCTGTGCTAATGTACATTTACGTATAGCTGCGGAGCTGCGGACTTTGACACAGACGGTATACATGTAGCCTACCAGACCGCTTGGCATCATGGGCACAGTCCATCTCAGTTCCATGTGACAGGTTTGCTGCGGTTGTTCCTCATGCACGCGTGCATGTGAGATGACATCAGGGCATGTGCTTGCGTGCATGCAGCGGCGTGCCACTTGTTGTTGCAATGTGGTGGTTACTGGACATGTCACAGTCACTGGGGTCGTGTTGTTGTTGTATGCACTTGTCGTCCATGCAAAGGTCCTGGTATGGGATTCCCGGGGCGGGGGTGGGAGGGGTGCAGCACCCACAGACTCCAGGCGACCTATTCATGTCCACTGAGCGGTGTGTGTGTCCATGGGCGCTGGATCCATGTCGTGTCCTGGTTGTTCGTGCAGTTCCGTCCATGTGGGTGCGATACACAGACCCCATGCCACTGCCTCCCACGATGCATGCGGTGTTCCTGGATGTGATGGGGAACAGTGTGCATGTCCCGGTCATATCCGATGTCATGGCGATGTCGTTGATGGTGTGGTTACAGTTGCCGGTCGTTTGGTATGGCTGTTGTGGTGGTGACTGGCCAGTCCGTGCGGAAGCTAAGCATGGGTGCGGGGTTGGACATCATAGGTCAATCGGGGAACCTGCGTTGTGGTCCGACGAATTTACAGGTTGTCAGGTATGCGATGCCGTCCAGCAGGGCTTCCATGTCATTGGTGGTGTACATGTTTGCCAGCCAATGTAGCGGATGGTGGCTGTCAAGGTGTTGTTCGTAAGTTGTCCCTTGGAGGACCATGATGGGGCATGCTGGGTGACATTCGATGTAGCTGTTCTCGATGATCCGTCGTGTGGAGGCACAGTGGTCCCATTTCAGTGCGGGTGCGATGTTGGCCACATACGCCATGCCCCCATAGGCAGAGGAGGCCCTGTCGTGTGCGTCCAGAGGGAGGAGTAGTGGTAGCAGGTCCGCCTTTAGACATGCCGGGTTTGAGAGGCATATCTCCACGGGATGCTGGTAGGGACACCTCCGACAGTAGAAGACGGGCATGACGCAGCTGAACAATGTGATGCGGTAAGTCAGTCGGTAACTTACGTTCAGCAGGGACAGGAGATCGCATCCCAATATATGTATCAGGTTGGTTTTGTACAGCTTGAGCTGTCCGGCGTAGTTGGGTAGGTGTGTTGCGGTTGCCATTTCGCAGCGGTGCGTTGTGGTGGCGTGCTCCGGCTGTGTGTGCAGTCTGCAATGTGCACGCTCCGAGGTTGCTGTGAGCTCTGTGTAGTCGTAGGGAGACAGGACTTGTGTTCTGTTGGCTTGTGCGGAGGACATGGGCCCTCATCCCACATGCTTCTCAGACAGTTCAAGGTCAGTGATGTGTGACTCCTTCCAATTAACTTGCATGTGGCCGACATGGGGGAGTGTTATTTTTTTCCTCCCCGTCCATTGTGTGCTTCTGTGATATGCGCTATCTGCCCTGTGGTCGGTCTCCTCGGCATGCCTGTGTTGGTCTATTCTTGGACAATGGCTGTATTCACCGGCTTCTGTCGTAGGGCTGTGGTTTCGGAGTTGGAATGGAAGGTCATTCAGTGCTGTCTGCTCTCCCTTGTGTGGGCGGCAGGCTGCCTTTCCGCTCTGCGTTGGGCCTTGTGTGTGAATGTTATTCTTGGGCCACCTGTTGTCAGTCCCCGGGCTCTTTGGTGTTCCGTTTTATATGTCTTGTTCATATGTGCAGGGTGGTATGGGTGTTTCAGTGTGGTACTGGCGTTCCTCTTCCCGAAGGGGCCCTGCTTCTCCTAGTTGGTGTTGCCGCCGCTGTGTGCTACGCCATGTTTGTTACACTGGGGTGTGTCCTGCTGTTGCGTGACTTCACTGACATGTGTGCGTCGGTTGTGTGGCGTTGGGTGTTGTCCGTGAATTGGGCGTTGGGGACATGTCTGTGGCAGGCCTGTCACGTGTCATGTGCGTTCGGGGTGGGGCTGATGTGTGTGCTGCTTGGTTGTGTCCCTGTGTCTGTGTGCGACGCATGCATGGCGCTGCGGTTGGCCTCTGCGGTGTGCGCATGTGTGGCGGCGTCATCGCCGCTTTGGGGCCGTGACGGGGTGGTTGGTTCCTAGTCCCAGGTGGTGTGTACACATGTGTTACGCGATGTTACGATTTGGCCTGTGTGTCATATGTGGATGCAATGGTGGATGTGTAGTGTACACGCGCTGGTGGGGGGTTGTCCGCTTTTTCCGCCCTTGCACTGTGTGCGCTGTTTGCGTGCACTTGTTGTGTGTGTGCCTACCTGCGTCTCCGCGGTACGTTGCGTCCTTGGTGGTGCATCAGCAAGAGCATGGGGAGGGCCTGCAGTGCTGGATTCATGCTCGGGGAGCCGCTTCTTCGTTGTCCGTGCTCGGCGTCCGTGTTACCGCTTCGGTTTGTCGTACGGTATCTCTTAGCCGTGGGAGCCGTTTGTTTGCGGCATCGTAATTTATACGCCGGGCGGGACGTTATTTCGTCGGACGGTGTGTGTCAATTGTGCTGCGCCGCTACGTGTACGGACGCACTTTGATGGCGGACGGTGTTGCTGGCTTGCCGGCGGTGTTTGGCCTACTTTTCGCATCGTAATTGGGCGGGCGTGTGGACTGCTGCGTGCCGGCGGTAACTGGTGGTTTTTGCATCCGCCAGCACGGCGGTTGTGCTTCCGCCCGCCATCGTAATGACCCCCTTAATTATTAATTAATTTCAGTTAATTTACTTCCCACCCTTTGCCCCTAAAATACCCACAACCCACACCTAAAACGTAACTTAAAAACAATTAATCATACAATTAACATGAATAATTATCAATTAAAATAATATTAATTAAAAATTAATTACTATTTAATTAGAGTTAATTTACTTTCCACCCTGTCCCCCTATAAACCCCACAACTCGCTACAGCACTAAAAATCACATCAAATTATTAAATTATTTTTAAAAACTTCTAAAAATTGACAAACTATATTAAAAAACATTAAGAATAATTACACAAACAATTAAAATTGATGTTATTAACAACAATATATTTGTAAATGATATTAATCATTTTGATATTGTTAAAATTGATCTTACTTACCTTAAAATCGTTATTCCTATCAATGACATTGTTGCACACAATATTTCTGTATCTTGATATTTCAAACTCAATTTATATGCATCTTGATATTTCAATTTTAATATTTTATCTGAATACCGCGCCGAGTAGCAGTCGATTGACGTTGAGGCCTTCCTGGCCACAGATATCAGACTTCGTCCACTCTGAACTTTCACGCCTTCATTGACAACCGCTCTGGGACACTGCCCTTCAGTATCCCAACATCGTCAAGTCCTGCTTCAGATCCAGCTTCAGTTTGCCCCACTGATAACTCATTTGCAACCACTTTTACCCCATAAACCTATCTACGTCTGAAGGAAAACTTTCCACTGGGACGAACTTGATCCCAGTAACCGTCCTGCGATCCGTGGCAGTCTGCCTTAACTTTTGACTTTGACCCAGTATAGCATGACCAGATGACCGGGGTTCGCGCTTTGTGCTTTTTGGCGTTATTTTTCATTCAAACTTTAAAAATTCATATCTGATTGTTGGATTTTTATTGTTTTGATGTAACTTTATTTATTAAAATATTCTCCTTTTTTCTAAATTGGTATGTGATTTTCCTTGTGTTGTGTTCTCACATTATTACTGTTTGAGCACTGCATAAATACTTTACACATAGCCACTAAGGGCCTGATTACGAATTTGGAGGTGTGGTGTCAGGTCCGTCCTTCTGCCGCACCGCCAAACCCGTGGTCAGGCTGTCCGCCAAATTAGTGCGAACGGCGGTTCGTTGGTGGCTGCAGCAGGGCTATCGCGGTCCGACCGCCCTAATTGTAATAGGGCCGTCGGGAGACCGTCACCACTGCGCCCCCACGAGTTTGGCATTCGTTTTGACCGCCAGACTCGTAATTGAGCCCTAGGTTAGGGTTGACTGCTTTGTGTTAAGCTACCTTAGGATTAAGAACAGGTTTGTTTAGTGACTTGAGTGGTTCACCCTGACAAGAAATGTGAGTATTCTTTGAGGTGGGTTCTCTCCCCCTTCAACTAATACTTCAACTTATTACAGCAAGGATAGACAGTGGTGGAGGTGGGCCTTGCCAGTGATGGAAGTGTATAGAGCTAGTGGGAGAAGTGGATGACGTCCTTCTAAGAATTTGTTTGTACAGGTGCACTTTTTATTTTTTTACACATCAAGCGTGCATATTTTTGACAGCGGGGTTTGCCGCTTTCTCAAGGTTGAGCAGGTATGACTATCTGCTCACGACACTGGGCTAAGGGTGGGATCACAGGGGGGGGAAGGGAGCATAGGGGAAAAATGAAATCCATATTTTTAGTCTATATTTATCAGAGTATTGTAATTATTGGTATGTGAAAGTGAAAGAAGACCATACTTTTAGATTAGATTTAGCAAAGTATTGTAATCAGTGTTATGAGAAAGTGAAAGAGCTTTACCGTGCTTCTCGATTAGAGAGGGCCTTAGGTCTTATACTCCGTATTATTATAAAGGTCATGTTCTTGGTTGGGTTTGAAATTTGCTCTGTCCACGTAGATGGGGAATAAGGATAGATTGAAGGTGGTTTCATTCAATGTGAACGGCCTCACTAATAAGAGGAAAATGAGAGCTATTGAGGCTTGGATAAAAACAGAGAATCCCTTAGTCATATTATTACAAGAGACACATATTCCAGCTAGTAAAATTCCTAATTTTGCAATGTTTAGATCTTGGGCAGCTCATAGGGGTTTTTCCTCGTCTTCTGCAGCACACAGGGGCACAGCGATTTTTCTTAGCAAAAGACTGGGATGCGTTCTCGCACCCTTTCTGTTTTGCCTGTATATTAACGACTTGGAAAGCAAAATCAGTACCGGTAATATTGATGCCCCATTGATTGAACGCAGGCCTTTGCCTGCGCTCTTATACGCTGATGACTGTGTACTGATGTCCCAAACAGGTGTGGGCCTACAAAGGTTGTTAACTGGCTTTAATGATTACATGAACGGCCTTGGATTAAAAACAAACGTGGCGAAATCGCATGTCATGATAGTGGGCAAGCGACCAATGAAACCTCAATCCTTCTATTTAAAAAAGGAAAAACTCCTCACTGTTCCCACCTTCTCATACCTGGGCATACTTTTTAACCAAAAAAATACCTGGACGCATTTATTGGATGCCAGACTTGGCGGGCTTAGTCGCAACATTGAGGCAATTTTTACATTCACTAGAAAGCTAGGCTCTCGCCCCATTAGAGTGATTGTTGACATTTATAGAGCACGCACTTGTGCAGTTACTCTGTATGGAGCGGGGGTCTGGGGATGTTGCAACTCTAAACCCCTTCAGAATGCTGAAAACACATTTGTGAGAAGGTTGCTGACAGTCCCTAAAAGCACGGCGGCTACTATTTGTCACAAAGAACTAGGCATAATCCCTTTGTCGTTTCGCATACAAGCAGCGCCGCTGTTACTGTGGCATAGTATCTGGCGGAAAGAGGATACACTTCTAAATCGAGCCATAGTTATAGACTGTTTGAAGCAGGACAAAGTGAGAAGTATACCGTGGATTGCTTTTATTTATGATTGCCTGGGGAAGTTGGGACTCTCAGATTGCATTAAATGTCCTGAAAATATTGCTAGGCTACCCAGAGCTAAGCTGAAAAAGACTTCCTGATGCTTCTCTGTCAAGCTAGGGATAAACGAGAGCTAGTGAAAAAACGCGTTAGTGAGCATTCATTATTAGTCACCACCCCAGGGACGGAGCCCTTCCTCTCGTTCTTTTTAGCCATGCCAAATTATTTTATCTAATCAGGTTCAGGATGGGCATTTCACACTTTTTGGTTTCCTATCCGCTAAATGTATATTGTGACGCTAAACTGGAACCGTGTCCCTGTGATTCCAGGACAAGACAGAGCACCCTGCACTTTATGTTTTTATGTAACCTCTATGATCATCCTAGACGTTTGTTTTTAAAACCATTGCTTAGATTTTTAAATATAAGGAAATGTAAGGCTGCACTGAATTACCTATTACTCCTAAATGATGAATTTGTTTGTCTAATGCTTTATAAATACATATCGGCTGCTGTCCGGCTCAGGAAGATCGTGAATAAGTGAGAGTTCCATGCATTGTGTGTTTCTGCTAATAATATTTTATGTGAATTGTTTTATTTAATCCTTTGACAACTTTTATGGCTTTTAATTGTGAATTGTTTTATTTAATCCTCTGTCAACTTTTATGGCTTTTAATTAAGTCGAATAAAGTTCCTCTTGACTTGACTTGACTTGAGACTGGAGGCCGACGTAATTAGCTCGGCAAGTGATCATAATGGTAGATGGTGTTGGGTCACTTGTAATATGGACCATCGGCTTATGACATTCGCCAGCATATATGCCCCGGTCGAGGATAATCCTCTCCCATATGAGGAATTTTTTCAATCATTAATTCAGGTCTCTGGAGATTTGATTGTTGGGGGATTTCAATTTATTACTGAATCCTAAAATTGATTCCTCATCTAATATAAAAAAACAGCTAAAACGTAAAACTTTGAAAATGGTACTTAGTTATAGCTCGATGTTTACTTAGTCGATCCATGGCGGTTTGCGTTTCCGTCCAAAGTGGCGTATACTTGCTACTCAGGGAGATTTCAAACCTTCTCTCGCATTGACTTCTTTCTTGTCTCCAGGAAATTGCCCTTTTTACAACAAAAAGTTTTCCAAAATGGGTTCTCAGACCACGCTTTGGTGGTTTTAGAGCTTGCTTTAGCTAAAGGTAGTTCCGTCGAGAAAAGGTGGTTGTTAAATCGGCAATATTTGTCAGACGAAAATTGGGTAGCTAAAATTAAAATACAAATTGTAGAGTTTTTTGAGCGAAACCAGAATTTCGCACTTCCCCATGTGATCTGGGATTCATTTAAAGCATTTTTCCGAGGTTTAGCCATCGGTAAAGATGCAGAGAATTCCAGAAAATGGAAGGAGGACAAGCAGTTATTAGAATATAAAGTGTGGCGTGCCTTTGATGGATTTCTTCTTAGCCCTTCGCCCTTAAACCGACGTTTGTGGGATCAGGCTAAACGAAATTTGCCTGAAACATACTATGCTAAAAGCGATTCCTGCTTCCTTCTGGATAAGCAAAGGATATACGAAGAAAGCAATTACACGGGGACATTTTTGGCATGGCAGGCTAGGGAACGGGCCACTAAGAATCAAATATTGGCATTAAGATGTCCGACCTCTGGCACTCGGTCAGAAGATCCAGAGATAATTGGCGATATAATGGTCCAACATTACAAGGCCATTTACAGTCAACAATTATCAATTGATATATCTTCACTGGAAAACTTTCTGCAGGAATTAGATGTGCCTGTTCTATCCGAGGAAGATAAAGGGCATATGGTGAGTCCCTTCACAAAAGACGAATTAAGGCTTGTTATCAAAAATCTTCCTAGCGGCAAAGCATGCGGCCCCGACGGCCTGACAGCCGAATTTTTTAAAATCTTTTTAGATGTGATTGTGGACTATCTTTTATTAATTCTAAATTCAGTTTTAGAGGGGGGTCCTATCCCGCTGTCATTCCGAGGAGGAAGTGTAGTCAGTTTTCTTAAAAAAGGCAAAAATAGTGAAGACCCCAATTCATATCGTCCAATTACGCTTTTAAATTCTGACTACAAATTTCTAACTAAACTTTTAGCTAATCGTTTTAATGGAATTGCCTCAGAGTTAATCCATCAAGATCAAAATGGCTTTATCGCCGGAAGGCAGTTAGGCACGAACACGCACTTTTTAGTGGAAGCACTTGACTATTTTAATACCCAGAAGATACCAGCCTTAATACTATTTTTAGACGCCGAAAAGGCTTTTGACTTGGTGATATGGGAATCCCTATTTTGTATCTTGGGGAAATTTGGAATCCCTTCTAAAATTACGGGGTTGGTTGAAAGACTATATTTAAAGGCCGAGGCAAATATAATTATTAATGCTGTAAAGGCAGGTCAAGTGAAAGTAAAAAGGGGCACTAGACAAGGATGCCCGCTATCCCCGGTTCTATTTGCCTTCTTTATTGAGCCTTTAGCGATTGCCATAAGGAATAATTTCGATATTTGCCCTCCGCTTTTAAGCATGAGCAAAATAAAACTCTATGCAGATGACATCATGCTCATTATAAAACCGGAGAAGGAAGTACAGGCTAAGGCCTTTCAGATTTTTGAACGATATGAAGCCTTTGGGGGTACAAAATTAATAAGAAAAAAACTGAAATCTTATTATGTGGCGGCGGGCACCTTCGGACCTACATCCCGATATCATTTCATGTTTCAACATAAGCCCGAAAAGATATTTAGGGGTTCAGTTTTCACCATTGATCTCAGAATTATATGTTTTAAATTTTGCCCCACTTCTGAAAAAATTTCAAGATTTGTTTACACGGTGGAGTCCCCTTCCTCTGACTATTTTAGGTAGGGTGGCCTTGATCAAGATGTCAGTGCTTCCACTTTTTAACTTCCTTTTATCAGCAATTCCATGTGTTTTAGGCAGTTCTTTTTTACGAAAATAGAGTCTATGTTTTCTTCCTTTTGTGGGCTAAGAGGGTACCCGAATTGCACTGAGCACTTTATATGAGGACCGAGTGAATGGGGGTTAGCTCTCCCTAATTTGAAGGAGTATTACTTTGCATACTTTGCACAATATATGTCAAGGTTTCAGCAGTCATCACAGTCAGGCCTTTTTGAAAATTTTATTATGAATTTAATCTGTAGGGAGAACAAGATCCATTGCCCACTTTCAATTGTCAGATCTCCTAAATTAGTTCGTTATAAGTGTTTTCATTGGTTTTATCATAAACGTCGGGCACTATATAGAAGATATTCTATACCAGTAATTAACTGCTCTACTCCCATAACAGTCCTCATTTCTTCCGCAGCCATTAAAAATCCATATATAATTACGCTAAGTTGGATTAAGGCAGGGTTTCGGAAACTTTCTGACTTCCTGCAGAATGAGCGATGGCTAAATATAAATGAAATGGCTCGCCTAATTCCCCGGGATTTTCTTTTACTTGGATCATACAATGTTCTTAGGAAGTTTCTTAACGAATTGGATCTGGTTCAGATTATTAATCAGAAAAGTTTAACCGACGATCTTTTAGAAGATTCGGGTTTAAAGAAACCGGGGAAATGGAGAGAATACTTAGCCGCTACTAAAGGGATTGATCTTGAAGCGAAGGCTATAAGTAAATGGGAGAAATATGAGGTGACGGAGATTACTTCCAATGTTTGGTCCACTATTAATAAATTAAATTTTAGTACCGTCAGAGGAGCCAATTGGCAAAGGATGCTATTTTTTAGTAAATGGCTTCTGTATAGAACTCCTAGTTTTATGGCGAAGGCGTATCCTAATACTTCGGGGCAATGCTTTCGGTGTCACAACTATCCTTTGGCTAATTGGACACATATAATACTACAGTGCCCCCTGATTAAGAAATTTTGGATAGAAATTTTTGAGTATCTATCAACAGAATCTATATTAATAAGTGAGCCTAATGCTCAGTTGATAGTGTTAGGATATGATCCAGATATTGATCTGTCAGAAAAACTTATTAAACTTCTGTATATCGGAATGGCCGTTGCTAGGTCACTTTTACTCCAAAAGTGGCGCACGGATTTAATACCCTCGAAAATGGAATGGGTGCGGAAAATGACACAAGTTAAAAGATCTGAACGAATCTATGCCGTACGCACGGGAGGGCTGAAGAAGTTTGAGATGATATGGGCTGATTTTTTTTAATGGAGAGGTTTAATTTGTATAAGCGATATGGGAGTTGAGTGTTGGTGGTGCCCTAAATTTTTAGGTAATCTTGGACAAATAGTATCAATATGACAATGGAGGTTTTGAGAGGGATACATTTTTCTCCTCACGGTTGCAAATTCTAACGTTTGGCCTGCTGTAATATTGATTAAGTGTATTTAGGTCGAATCATGTTTCAAAATGCTGCTGAATTGTTTGATCTTTTTATGTAATTAACGCTAATTTTTATGGATTTCAATAAAACTCTGCTGTACCAATTACCTAACTCCCTACTCCCACTTCAGTCTCTTCACCTCATCCTACTCTCTGTCCACCTTATCCACATTTCTTGGCTGTGCCCTTCTCTTTCTTCTCTTCACCATTATATTTCTCTCACCCTCCTCTATGTCTGCCTTATCCTACTTTCACTCCTGACCTTGCCTTCCTCTCACTGTGGTTCAACATAGTCCCACTCCACTTCACCTCACTGTCTCTTCCTCACTCTTCTCTCTCTTATTTACCCTCCTCTCTCTCTTGCTCACCCTCCTCTGTCTTTCCAAATCGCACTACTTCTCTCTCATTCACCAATCTCCGTTTTTTGCGCTATCCTCACTCATGCCTCAGCTTCCTTTCTATTACCCTACTGTCTCTATGCTTTGCTTTTCCCCTCTCTTCTCCCCACCCTTCTCTCGCCACATCACCATGGATTCTCCACCTCACCCTTTTCTATCTCAGTCACAGATTTTGTTTATGTAAAGCAATAAGGGGGGTGCATGTACTTATGTAGGTGCATGCATGTACATATGGGGCCTGGCACCTCTCTGTCTTTGGTTCTTCTCTTCATTGGTAGTTCTCAACATTCTAAACAGTGGCAGCATTGAGGACTAAGGGCCTGATTACGATGGTGGACGGACTTCAGTCCGTCCGCCATTGTTTCGCATTTGGGACCGCCCGCCTACAAGGCGGCGGTCCCACAGGGCTATTTATGATGCAACCACCACCGTGGTTGCCCATGTTTTGTATTGCGGTGGGTGCTGCGCTCTGCAGCACCCACAGCAATACAAAACAGACACCCCACACATATCCCTGCACTATGTGGTTTCGGTGCAGGGATATGTAGGGGTACCATAGGTCCCCCCAGGTCACGTATCTGTGGGCCACGGGGTAAGGGGGCCTGCTAGGGGCCCCCAATGTCCCTTTCCACCAGCCTTTTCATGGCGCCATGAAAGGGCCAGCAGAAAGTAACATCGTAATGCCTGCGGCAATGCCTGGTAGGCACCCCCACCATTGCAGGCATTACTCTGCCTCCAATGGACTGACGGGCTCCTTGAGCCCGTCGGATCCGTGGCGGTATGTCTTTCCGGCCACTACACAGCCGCACGCAATCCAAATGTGGTAGGCGGTGAAGTTGTTGAAAATGGCACGGAGACCACCACCGACAGCCTGTCGGTGGCGGTCTCCCCGCCATTGTAATCAGGCCCTAGGTTATAAAGCACATACTCATGAGTAGACATGAGATCTACAAAGACCTGGGGTTGTGCGTATTTTAACTAAATATGTAAGGTAACAATTCTAAGAGCAATTAAAGGTGTCAACTTGAGCAACAAAACAAAACCAGACATTAAGGGGCCGATTCCGATCTCGGCCGGTAGTGCTCCGAATCGGATTCGGATTTACCGGATCCGATTCGGAGCCCTGTTTCCCGACCGAATCGTACACGGATCCGGCCGAGCGAGTACGATGCGAGCGCACGCGAAATCTCCGACCGACTCGTTCGCAGGACCCGACCGCTCCGACCGACTCGCACGGGGACGACTCGCACCGCGCAATGGAGACGTTCCCCGGCCGGGTAAGTACGATGCGCCTCGCGACCGCTCCGACCGACTCGCGCAGTCCGGCTCCAAGGAGCTGTCGGAGCCGCACTTTGGGGGTCCGTGTCGGACCCCCCTGGAAGCGTAGGCACGCGAGACGCACACAGGGGGGACACAACGGGTCCCCCCTACACGTGCATGTACGGCGTGACCCACACCGACGCGCACACGCTGTAGGGGGCGCCCTTGTTTGCGTCGTGCCCATTGAGTCAATGGGAGCCCGTGTACGCGTCGTACGACTGGCTCCCATTGACTTAACTGGGAGTCGGACCGAATCGAGTCCGATGGCATACGTGCGCATCGTACTCGTTCGGTCGGACTGCTAGGGTCCGATTCGGTCGGAAATCTCTCCGGGTCCGGCTCGGTCGGAGAGATTTCCGGCCCGAATCGGAATCGGCCCCTAAATGTGGCCTGTTTCTACCTCTATCTGCCCACTGTGCCAAGAGTACATGTTTCAAGGTTTATAACTGGACTTGTAATTTGGTGGCTAGTTTCTGAACCACCATTTTGTTGTCAGTCATTTAAGCAGAGTGTATCTTAAGGGGAACAAAGAGAAAATGTACAGCTCATGTAAGTGCCTCAAAATGTAACTTTCTTGACTAAACAGTGACTGGCATGCTTAGTCTTCTTTCCCATTCTCCTGTCTCCCACCAGTCTCTTCCATTCCGATCACCACCACTTTACCCAATACCCTCCCAATCCATTTTATCTCCTCCTTCTTGTTCTACCACTATCCTCCAGTCTCTTCACACTCCTTCTCTGGCACCTCCTCCATCACTTATCATTTGCTAACGACCCTCCTATGTGACCACTTTCATTTCTCATCATCCACATCCTTCCCAAGTGTCATACTCGGGCTTCACCCTTCTGTATGCCTCTCCCTCTGCTCACCTATCGCCCCCAACTCAGTACATGCTTACCCATCCCCCTACGGGTATCACACATTTTGCACATCAATACCCTGCTCCATCCATCTATCCTATTTCCTCAGCCTCTTTTTTCACCCCCTTCATTCACCTCTCACTCCATCTTCACCTTTTGTACATTATTATTCTCATCAACCCCTACTAGACCCTAATCATCTCTCTGTCATATTTCTTCTCTTCCCTTTTAATCACTCCTTTACTCGTGTTTCATCCACCTGTCCTTACTATTCTTTTGTCTTATCCTTCTTTTTTTCTTACTCAATTTTTCTGACCTCAGACTCTCCTCTAAACAACCTCCTTCTCTTGTCTCCGTACCCCATCACCTTTTCCTCTTGTCAAGATTCTAGAATCTTTAATCGTGTTTGTTACCAATTGGAGTGACAGTTCTGAAGGTGAGCGTGGGTTTTCTGTACTTCCAATTCTTAAAATGTATTTTGTTTTAAAAGAACGACAATTTATGAACATTCCTTCCAATTACGAGTAAATAAAAGCCTGCTGAAATAAGTGGCAGGTTGCCAGACAAGAGTAAACGGCACCCTAGTCTTCTTAAATGTGTATTATTGTGAATAACTTGTGAAATTCTGCTCTTCAATAACTCATACAATGATTAAGTAATTGATTACCAATTTCCCTGTATTATTTTTATTTCGAATTATTTATAACAGAAGTTCCCTTGGCAAATACTACCGCTGATTCAGATAAGGAGTATAAACCTGAGACACTCCTCGTGAGTGACATGTGTACACACTGCCCTGACGAAAAAATTAGCGCTTTGTAAAATCCTTTCCCAACTCTTACTCTATGACAAATGTTGATGATAGACGAAAGTTTGCAACTGCAGATGATCATACAGGTCATTCAGTCATTTAACTAATATCCTTCTCTTGTGTATTATGCCGAACATGATCTATCCTTACTAGTATATGTTTCAGTTAACGTTTTAACCGTATCCATGATTCAAATGCAACATGCTACTTAAGAGCAGTGTTTTGCAGAAAAACTGAAGCTAGTAAGACATCTCAAGAAAGTCAGTCTGCCTGTCGTTACTGACTGTAGCATGCAATGTTTGGAAACGTTTCAATTACAGATTTGAGGACCCAATTTACAACTTTTTTTGACTGGCCGAGGTATGACAAAGATGATTGATCCAGGCACTATGATACGTTTTCGTACATTTCATGAACACTAAACCAAGCAGAAGGCTTACATAAGGAGATAAAGGGACATACACCTCGCACAGTAGCACCTATGATTATAAACAACAAACGTGCTGGTTTCCATGGATAACTACACGGTGTGTACGGGTGGCTAATAAAACATATTATAAACAGCCAAATATACAGGTAGACACATTGCACACTGTCACACATGCATACCTTACAAGTGCACCTACGTCATGTGTGATGCTGACACATTTTGGGGCTGAATATGATGGCGGCAAGACCGCCAACGACAGGCTGCCGGTGGTGGCTCACCGCCATTTGAACCACCTTCACCGCCCGCCACATTAGGATGACGGGCGGTGTGATGGAGGTCGGAAACACCGACCGACACACATTCGACGGACTCCTTGAGCCCGCTGGTGCGGCGGAGGGCCTCGCAATCCCTGCAATGGTGGTGGTGCCTACCAGTCTCCGCCCTAGGGATTAAGATGTCCCTCCCCGCCAGCCTTTTCATGGCGGTTCACCCGCCATGGAAAGGCTGGTGGAAAGGGACATTGGGGGCCCATAGCGGGCCCCCCCATACCCCCTGGCCCTCCGATGTGGGCACATGTCCCTGCACCATGTGGCAGGCACCGCATGGTGCCTGCGCCATAGTGCAGGGATATGTCAAGTGACCCCATTTTGTATTGTGGCATGTGCTGCAGCCAGCAGCACCGGCCACAATACAAAAGATAGGAATTGCAACCGCCGTGGTGGCGGTCGCATCATAATGCCTAAGGGGCCGATTCCGATTCGGGCCGGAAATCTCTCCGACCGAGCCGGACCCGGAGAGATATCCGACCGAATCGGACCAGTGCAGCCCGACCGAACGAGTACGATGCGCACGTATGCCATCGGACTCAAGTCGGTCGGACTCTCATTGAAGTCAATGGGAGCCTGTCGTACAACGCGTACGCGGGCTCCCATTGACTCAATGGGTGCGATGCGGACAAGGGCGCCCCCTACAGCGTGTACGCGGCGAAGCGATTCGCGCCGTACACGCACAGGTAGGGGGGACCCATGGGTCCCCCCTGTGTGCGACTCGCGCGGCTACGCGTACAGGGGGGTCCGACACGGACCCCCAAAGTACGGCTCTGACAGCTCTTTCAAGCCGGAGTGCGCGGCTCGGTCGGTCTGCTCGCGACGCGCATCGTACTTACCCGGCCGGGGAACGTCTCCATTGCGCGGTGCGAGTCGTGTCCGTGCGAGTCGGTCGGTGCGGTTAGAGCCGGGATCGAGTCGGTCGGAGCGGTCGGGACGCCCGGACGAGTCGGTCGGCGATTTCGCATCGTACTCGCTCGTCCGGACGCGCGTACGGATCGGTCGGGAAATAGGGCTCCGAATCGGATCCGGTTAAGCCGAATCCGATTCGGAGCACTACCGGCCGAGATCGGAATCGGCCCCTAAGTCGGGACCGCCGACAGTCTGTCGGGCGGTCCCGATTTCCGATAGGGTGGCGGGCGTACGTAAGTCCGCCCGCCATTTTAATCACCCCCTTAGTGAGGCGTGAGGTGTTTTGGATAACACACTTTTGGGGTGCTGTTTTGTTTATGTCAGTCCTTGCAATGGTAAAAGCAAACCTACAAGACCCAGCATGCCACATTCTGTTGGCTAAAATGCCAGGACAGGCTGAATGGGTCAGCCATGAAGTGAGTAGGAGGACATGAAGATAACAATAATGGAACGCTCAATTATAAATTCAGTGCAGGCCTTTGAGTGAGATATTCCCTTTAATTCGGTTCATGTATTTTGCAAATATTTCTTGAGTTTTAATGACAAAGCTCCGATTGCAATGATTATTAGAAGGTGGATTTCCTGAAAAACTAAATTATGTCTTTATCTTAATTCTTCATAGTTATGCCTTTTAATCAATTTGGAGACTTTTTAATATAAATATCAATGCTTTTCTATTTTTACTAACCCTTCTTTGAAATGAAATAAAGATGTCCTTGTGAAATTCCAAATAAACTATTGTTTGCATGTAAACAAGTTCATTCTACAAGCAGAAACATAGGTTATGAGTTTTCTCAGGGAAATAAATCTTTCAATAAATCCATCTTTGGCTTGAGAACATAATTTCAGAGATGTCCTCAGGCTCCCACATCTACTTTTTGTGACTGAAAATGTTGATAGAACAAATCAATATATATATATATATATCCAAAGGATTCCGTCACCCAATACATTCAAAAGACGAAAATGCAGACCCAAGATCAGTGCGAAAGTCAATTTATTCGGTACACTCCCGCACCTCCGCCATTACGCGTTTCAGCCTCCCATGAGGCCTTGATCACATGACACGAAACAGAAACCATTTTTTTCATTTTAAAGTGCAAGTGACAAATAACCACACGTGATTTCAAGACATGATGGAAATAGAAGAAATATCAATTATCGCTTGTTAAAACTCATCGTAATATAGCATATAATCACTTCTAAATTTAGAATATGACGCATATGTGCAAAAAGGAGCATAAATGTGCAAATAATAAATATTCATAAGTTAGTATAAATATTCAGCACATAAAACCACATGGTAAAAAATCAGATTAAAACCCATAAGGATAAAATCTAAAAAACCATACTGTGTAAACATGATTCAGGTTGAGCTCTAATTGTTAAGCACATGGATGGTATAAAGCAAGACCCTGTGTAACGTCTGCAATAAACATTGATATCCTACCAGGGACATGTCATGAATTTGTAATCCCTGTCGCTCGTCTAAGGGTCACCCATGATGAAAAAATACTGTGGCTCTTATTTATAACCTGTATGAATATGCACATCATTGTAATGCTATATAAAACGAGCAAAGCAAATTCCTCCCAAGTGGGCATACTTCCATCTGTTGACTTAAAGTGCTAGTGCTGCTAAAAAAATCATGAAAGTGCCTACACCACTCTAAATCACAGCCGTGATTTAGTTAAAAAATGTATAAAATATATAAGAAAAAAACCAATTATAAAATGTTAAAATGAGAGGCAGATTTGATGTTTAAGATAAAAAGGATAGTACCTATCATGAACTAGAGGTAAAGAATTTCATAAGCAAGTAAAAGAATCCTCACTTGCGTTAAGACCCAATGGTATTTTACAATCCAGTTCCAAGATGTATTGAGTTTCCAACATACGCAAGAGGTGATCACGATTACCACCCATCCTGAGGGGCAAAACAGTGTCAATGGCAAAGTATTTTAAATACTGCAAATCACTGCCATGATGCTCTCTAAAGTGCCTCGCCACTGGATAGGCAGCGTCATTGTTGGAGATAGCTCGCATGTGCTGGAGTATCCATTTGTGAACCTGAAATCTGGTGCTCCCCACATATCGCAGGCCACATGGACACTCCAGCACATACACTGCAAACTCAGTTTTGCAGTTTAGACATTTGGTTATCTCAACAGGTTTCTGTTTAAAGGGGGTGGTATATGATTTGGTGTTGTAGCCATATTTACATGCTCTGCAGCTGGAACATTTAAAAAACCGTGTTCTGGTGTTAAGCCAATTTTTTGTTGTAGAAATGACCTCAGGGCTACTTCTAACCAAAGCATTGCTCATAGAGCGGGCCTTCCTGTAGGTAATGCTGGGAGTAGCCGTTAAGCGTTCACCCAGTATAGGGTCATTAAGAATCAGGGGCCAGTTCTTATTGACAATTTTTCTTATTGTCTTGTGCTGCTGGTTGAATGTTAACACTAGTCTGGTAGGCTGGTCAACAGGTTGAGAGGTATTAGAATCCCTCTTGTTCCGACCAACTAATGTTTCTGAGCGTGGTAAATTATTGGCTTTATTCATGGCTGCCACAACCACACTCTCAGCATAGCCTCTAGCTATAAATCTGTCCCTGCTAGCTATTTGGGCCTGCATACAGTCTGTTTCTGTGCTGCATATCCTTCTGATCCGCAGCATTTCCCCATAGGGAATGCTGTTGATCAGATGAGGCGGGTGGTGGCTTGAAGCA
This sequence comes from Calotriton arnoldi, assembly GCA_963921515.1. NCBI lineage: Eukaryota > Metazoa > Chordata > Amphibia > Caudata > Salamandridae > Calotriton > Calotriton arnoldi. The sequence goes on from CAWUFW010004711.1 coordinate 663,056, forward strand.
TGCAGCACAGTGTTACCGGCTGTTGCTTTTCTATGTAGACGTGTTTCAAGCTTGTTGTTGGATGTAAAAACCTCTACGTCTAAAAAGATTATGCTCTCCTTACTTATTTGGGCAGTGAATTGCATGTTTAAGCTATTGTCATTTAGTTCACTTATGAAATTGTGAGCTTCCATTTCATTGCCCTTCCATATTAAAAACAAGTCATCAATATATCTATACCAGCAAAGAACATGCTTGGAAAGGGTGTCTCTATGTGTTACCATGAGGGCCCGCTCCTCCCACATGCCCATATGAAGACAGGCATAACTGTATATATATATATATATATATATATATATATGTATATGAACTGTCCTAATCACAAAAACATTCACATAAGTATGCATGTTATGGTGTGGTGCATCATCTTTCTTCAATACTACCCCTGTCTGCCTGCAGTGCTGAATTGTAAGGTGCATTAAAATGTTAAGATGCTCTCTCCTGCAGTGCGCATAATTTGGCAATTTGGCTCAATTATAGAGTTCCCAATGATGTTCTGTCCTATGCTTTTTCTCTATAGCCCAAGCAATAGTCAGTGTGCCATTATGTTACATCATCAGTAGAATCGTAATGCTGTGTTAAGCCCAACAGATTAAAATGTAGTGAAATGTTCTTCATCACTTTAAAACTTTTGAATATTTTTATTCCTTTGGCTCTTTTCTGTACATATAGGAATAATGTTATTCATTCCTCTTAGCCTTGAGTCCAACCATTCTATCCATTTGCATTCTTGTTATTGCCTAGTTTATTGTTTATTTTTCAGTTTTACTTGAGGTTTCATTGGTTCCAAAAACATGAACTTAGTCTGATGTAAATTTGGTTTCTTTTGTTGTTTTCTTCTAAATGAAATATTGTATCTAGGGCAGGTGCCACCTTGGTAGTTGTCCCTCTGAACATAAGAAAATGTAAGAATATAAGAAAAAGCCATCTGCTACCATTAAAGAGATGTTTACTTGCCACAATTTAGGCAACTGGAGCAGAAACAATCAGGCATTTAAATATCCAGAAGGCTGAGCTGGAAATCGATGTATAGTTGTTGTTATGGGAGATGGGTTGTACATACTGTGGAGCTGAAGATTGTGTAGAAGGCTTGACTAACATATTGCTTGCTGCAGGTGATCAGCAGCAGTATGAACAGGGCTTTTGGTTAGATAGGAAGGATTTGGTTTTTACCAGGTGGGGCTTGTTAAGCCAGCATTTAGATCACTCAGAACACATAGTTTATGTAGTTGAGGGTGTTGCCAGCCTTGGTGTTGAAAAATGCCCCGAGAAGGTAGAATGTGGAAAGAGGAATCTGCAGATCGACAGGAATGATGGTGAGCGAGAAATATAAGGTGAGCCATGGATGAGTAAAGTGTCTGTAGCTGTGGCTAAGAAGTCTTGTAAATTGGTGACATATTGGTGTTTTTAAATGACTACTACTCCTCCACCGCTCTGCTTATAATGGAAATATCTGATCCAGATTTGGTAGTCTGGCTGGATGACCTCTTTAACTGTGGGGACTGTTGCTCCACTTAGCCAGTTCTCTGTGGAGATTCGTCCTGGAGTTGTTTCTAAGTCATAAATGTTCAGATCAGTATTTCTTTCAATATTGATAAAGAATTATGACAGATGGAGGTTGCAAGTTTAAAGAGGGAAGGTGGTTACTGGCAAGTGAGGGTGTGAGTGAGAGAACTATAGCATGGGCTGGCAAGATAGGCTCACCACTGAACTTCACAAGGATGAGGAGTGATTTGACAGAATGAAGGGTAAGGGGCATATGAGAATATATGAGACTATCCGTGAGTGACAGGCACCACCTTATCAAGGATTTAGCATTGTAAACCGTAAAATAAATAATATGAGTCTATAAGTCCAGATACTTTCACGAATCAGTGACAACGGTGCAACCCTGTGAAAGGCTAAAGGCCCAATATAATTCTTGGCTGGTGGCCTGTGTCTCCACCAGGGTGATGGAGTAAATTACTCTGTTGCCCTGACAGAAGTGATGTCCGCAAAATTTAGAACTGTCTGCTGGGAAGTGGACATTTCTGGCATTGACAGGAACCGCCCTCACAGAAATCACTCATTGCCAGGCCATCTGTCTCAGGGCCACTGGTGTCAGAAGGCCCACCTTTTTAGCGTGACCTTCTGTCATTGATTCTCCTCATAATCTCCGATGGGCATCATAACTTTGGAATTATGAGTAGTGAAGAAAGATCTTAGAAACATTCAGATCACCCCAAGGGACTCCAGTTGCCCAAAGCAGCAGACACATCTGCGTGAAAATGTGACCATCAATAAGGAATAACCAGGGGGAGTGGTAAATTCACTTCTTTGGAGTTTAATGTGGTGATATGTATAGGTGTGATACGTATGGGTTTTGTTAGCATTCAATTGTTCTTTTGCCATGGAGTAATGATTGTGAAAGAGTACGAAATATATCTAGTCTTTCACAAAAACTTTCAAGCATTATTATTACATTAAAGATGTATTTCATTAGTGTTAAAAAATAACTGTTTAATTGCATTATTTATATTGTGGGTCACTTTGACTTTTATTTATCAGATCTAAGATGTAATTATGCATTTTGTATTTGTGATTTATTATTCGATTTTCAGTATCATTTAATTTCCTCTGTATGCTTCCAAGGTATGATTTTACTAAAACAAACACCACAGAACTTTAACATTGCTTCATGTCTGCCCAATTTAGGATCAGTTCCAGTGGTATGCTTTAGCAGTTGCTATGACAGCCATGTGCCTTACTCCAATGCCCGCTCTCGGACAGTGGGTGAAGGGAACAGGAGCAGCCCTGTTAAAGTCTATGAAACTTGGACCTATGAAATATTATTCAACGTTATTCAATATTTCAAGGATGTAGGGGTCGATTCCGATTCGGGCCGGAAAAAGCACCGACCGACTCGGATCCGGAAAAAATACCGACCGACACGTACCAGTGGCGCCCGACACGCCAAGTACGATGCAAGCCGCGATAAATCCGACCGACACGTCAGGAAACCAAGCCGACCGACCGAGCCGCTCGGAAAATAGCAATCCGGCCGGAAAAACACGCGAATCCAACCGACCGACACGCACCCGGAACAAATCCGACCGAATCGTACCCGCCAACTCCAACCTGCAAAGTACGATGCAAGGCGCGAAAACACGACCGAGTCGGACGGAGGACAAGCCGTACGACCGACACGCATACAAAACCGAGCCGAAGCAACACAATACACCGCGACCGACGCGTACGCAGCATACAAAACTGCACAAACACAGCGTGAACGAAACGGAAAACACCGTACGAGACCAATGCAGGGTCCGACTCGGTCACAAGAACGTTTCCAACATACACAAACAGCACAAAGGAAAAATCAACCAAAAAAAGGCCAAACAAGCAATTACCAAGCCAATAAATACTGGGGGGGTGGGGACAGAGAACAAAGACACACCAACAACTCCACCTATATAAAGGACACAAATCACTACCATGAGCCTTTGCAAATGCCATTCCACTGCCAGCACCCAAGAGAAAGCAACCACACACCCACAGCTCATCCCTCACACAAGCCACACACCAGCAGCACACCAACAAATACCTACCTCACATACACCCAGCACAACACACACCCACACACCCTCACCTGCACACCAACACACACATCACCCACTATCACCACCCATCACCATGCCCCCAAGAAGAATCCCAAGTTCCTAGATAGTGAATTGGAAGTCATGGTAGACGAGATCCTCAGGGTGGAGCCACAGCTGTTTGGCACTCTGGTCCAACAGACCCCCATGTCGCAGAAAACCAAGATGTGGGAGAGGATCATCAACAGGGTGAACGCCCAATCACCATGTCGGCGCACAAAGACCGACATCCAGAACAGGTGGTATGACGTGCGCAGGAGGGTCCGGGAGCTGCTCAAGAAAGACTACCACCTGAGCCAATACACCGGCAGTGGCCCTCCTGCCAAGCCAGTATACCTCAGGCCCTGGGAGGAGAAGGTGCGGGCCATCCTTCCGCCAGTGAGCGTATATGGACTAGAGGACATCCCAGAGCCTGGTGAGTACACAACAAATGTACACAATAAACTGCCACAAAACACACACATCACTGTCAAGGGGAGAGTCAAACCATGCACTCATAGCAATTACACAGCAACTAGAACAGAATCATCCCAAAATGTGTATGTCAGTCAGATAAACACAACACATGCCATCAAAAAAGTCACATCCAACTGTGCCAACACATGTACAAACACAACCACAACTACAGCTAGGCAGTGGCACAAATAGAACTAACACACACATCCACACATGTAGCCACCACAACAACACCAACACACAGTGAAGACCACTCAAAGGAAGGAATTCTGTGTATGCTGGCCAAGTCAGTGTAGCCAATAGCATCATGGGAGTCGCAGTCACACATATTGCCCCCCCACAACTGTCCCATCAACACCACCCTGAACCATGCTCACATCACAGGGAGTGGAGAAGGACTCACAAGATGGCTGACACTGGCTACTGCTGTGGGGAGCACAAGGCCCTGCTGCCAACTGTGCACCAACAAACAGCAGGACACCACTGACTGACATCCTGAGAGACAACTTACACTCCCTGCAATGCAAGCACGTTCCATGGTGGGATATCTGGCTGGCTGGCTGGGTGGGAAGGGAGACTTGCAGCACTGACCATAGTCACCAGCACCTCCCCTCACACCCCCCCCAACACAAACTCCACAGTACCCACCTGGTAGAATGCAATGCCCTCCATCCTAACACAAGATCCCACAAAGCACCACCACCCTGGGTTATGTTGTGTGAAGCACAGGGACACTCTTGGGACTCTTAGCCAAACAACTGCCAGGACAACACTCCCAGCCATCCTGTCAGCACAGCCAGCCCACCCCACAGGGAAGCAGAGTCAAAAGGAAGGAAGCATGGGCATGCTGGGAAGGGGGTGGAGGCAATAGCATGATGGGAGTGGTAGTCACAGACATTGCTCAGCCTCACAACTGGCCCATCAACACCACCCTGAACCATGCTCACATCACAGGGAGTGGAGAAGGACTCACAAAATGGCTGACACTGGCTACTGCTGCGGGGAGCACAAGGCCCTGCTGGGAACTGTGCACCAACAAACAGCAGGACACCACTGACTGACATCCTGAGAGACAACTTACACTCCCTGCAATGCAAGCACGTTCCATGGTGGGATAACTGACTGGGTGGGTGGGTGGGTGGGAAGGAGGTCTGGCTGTCAACCAAACACAATCAATGCAGACCATGTTCACACCCCAGAGAATACATAGAAATGCCCAAATAATGCAGGACAATGTGCCACACCAATATCAACCCCTGACTGTGACGACTTAGGACAATACAATGTACAGGCCCGCACCCCGAGGCACAGTCACAACTGTCAGGTGTGTCAACCACTGATGCCTGCAGAAACATGACATACATTGTTTGTGTCTCCCAAAAACAGGTGATGATAGGGACACAGCAGCAGACGCTGAGGAGTCCCAGTCCCAGGCTCAAGAGGATGCCGAGCTCACTGGCGTCGTACAGCCTCTGTCCTCCTCGGACGATGAAGAACAACCTGGCACATCCGGTGCAAGTCAACATGCTGCACCAGCAGGACCACCAGCTGCAGCACCAGCAGGTCCACCAGCTGCACCCCCTGCACCCACCCCTCCAACGACTGTCACCACGAATACCATCCCTGCCGACATGGACAGAATAAGGAACAACACCAGCGCAGTGACCCTGGACCAACCTGGGGCCATGGACACCACCACCACCACCAACCCCCGAGGTGGACCAGGGTTATCTGTGCGTGCAACTGCACACACTGCACATGTCAGCAGGGGTGGTGGGAGGGGTGGGAGACAGAGGTCGCTGCTTGCAGACGTTGCTGGTGTGCATGAAGACCCACAACTGGTACGCATAGCTGATGCGTACCAGTCCAGCACCGGAGAGCTCAGCCAGGTAGTGGGGCTCCTCAGAGACATCAAACAGCAGCAGGCTGCCCATCATGCCCGCTTGGACTCCCACATGTCCCATGTGGAGTCACACATGTCACGTGTGGACTCCCACATGTCACGTGTGGACTCCCACATGACCCGCGTGGAGTCCAAGTGGGATGTACTACATGAGATGACGGCGGTGCACAGGGACATTTTACAATGCCTCCGCCAGATGAACAGCAACCAGTCCACACCTCCCTGTGTGCCAACAACATCTGGTACCGAACAAACTGCAACTGCCACAGGGAGGGAGGAGGACTCTGGCGGAGAGTCCCCTGCACCGCAGCAGCCTGCACTTGAGGGCCCCCCCCAAGAAGAGGGGTCGTCCGAGGAGGGGAAAGTGAGAGGCTGATGGCCAAGCGCAACTCCCAGGAAGCCTGAACCTGTTCTGGATTTTCGCCTTTGTGCACAGACTGTTCACCCTGTTGATGGCAACACTACTCCCACACATTGCATGGGGAGTACAAGTTGGAACAATGTGTCAGACAACTGTGGCCCCGATACTGGGGATCCTGTCTACCTGGACTTTCTATTCATCTAGGAACTTGGGATTGCAAGATTCATGTACAGCACAATCCATCCTATGCACTATTATCACAGATGTATCACAATAAACACAATAATACACCATACTTGCCTCTGTCGTGATTCCAACGTGGGTGCTGTTATGGGGATGATGAACAACAAAATTACACTGTGTATGCGAACTGCAACAGCAAGGACAACACAGGCATGTGAGTACAGGCAACGTGACACATATGAGGGAGACACACCACCAGGGCTACACAACACATACACACCTAGGCCATCTGACTCATTGCCTACACTGATGTTGCCAGGGAAGACGGTGCAATGCACAGACACCACACCCATTCCCAGTTGTAGTCAAGTAGCCCACAGGTGCAGTAAGCAAATGGCAGTCAAATGTGTGACCACAGACAACGCACATCACTAAGTGAAGCACAGGTTTATTACACAGTAGCAACATGCCGTAACCACTACAGATGCAAGGTAACCCCACCTGGTAGCGGGCACACAGTCAACAACTGTAGACAGAAGGAAGTCCATGGGTGTGGCGCACATCACCTGTAGGGACACAACAGCTACCAGCCTGGATGTGCAATCACGTTGTCGGTGGACACAGTTGACCAAACGAATCTGAAAGTACCCTGTGAAGGACAGAAATGACACACAGTCAAAAGCAATGGAGTACAGGACAGAACAGCAAAACTCATGCACAATACATGTTACAAGATACCCACCCAGAACCAAGTTAGCATGTCAACACTGTTGGGGAGTACAGCCCACCTGTAAGCACACATCGCAACACACATCCAGTCAAGTAGCCCATGGACACACTCCAACAGCACCAGAGCACCACCCACACATCATGCCAACTCACATCATTGACATGACACCTCAGGATACTCACATTCAGCTAAAGAAGTTGGTGATGAGCTGTGTGCGGACATCACCATCACCATCATCATCATCATCGTCACTGGCATCGTGTTCCAGGCCAGGATCCTCCACAGGTGGCGGATGTTGGTCATCGTCATCCTGGATGAGAGGCAACTCCTTCCGCACTGCCAGGTTGTGGAGCATGCAGCAGACGATGATAATCTTGCACACTTTCGCAGGGGCATATGGGAGGGACCCTCCGGTCTTGTCCAGGCAGCGGAAGCGGCTCTTCAGGAGACCAAAGGTCCGCTCAATCACTCTCCTGGTCCGACCATGTGCCTCATTGTAGCGCATCTGGGCAGGTGTCACAGGGTTCCTGAGGGGTGTCAGCAACCACGGCATGTTGGGGTATCCCGAGTCACCTACGGACAGACAAGTGCACATCAGCTGACTTGGAAAAGTGGGCGGAATACTACAGATCAGATCACACACAATGGCACAAAGTCAGTACACACCGACAAGCCAGGCACGCTGGTTCTGCATCTGTGCCATCAACCTGGGGATGCGACTACTCCTCATCACAAAGGCATCGTGTGCTGAACCAGGGAAACGGGCACACACGTGTGTGATGGTCATGTCTGCAAGACACACCACCAGTGCATTGACCGAGTGGTAGTGCTTGCGGTTCCTGTAGGCCTGCTCCTGGGCCTGTGGTGGTACCAAAGCCACATGTGTCCCATCAATGGAGCCAATGACATGCGGCATCCTCCCCAGGGCATAAAAGTCACTCTTCACGTCAGTGAGTCGTCGCAGTCTAGGGAAATAGATGTACCGGTTCAGGAAGAGCAACATTGCCGCCAAAACATCGCGGAGCACACGGCTGAACATGGTCTGTGACATCCCACCAGCAGACGCCACAGTATGTTGGAAGGTACCGGTGGCAAAGAAGTGTAGGGCTGCCATCACCTTCACCTTGGGGGTCAGCGCTGTAGGATACGGCCGGCCAGGCTGCAAATGTGGGGACAACTGCACTGCCAAATCCTCAATCAGCTGCCTGGTGAAGCGGTACCGTCGGATGCTGTCCCGTTCCACCATCGTTGCCAGGTCTGGGAATGGCCGATGGACAGCAGGAGCCCTGCAGTGCAGAGGAGAAGTAAGCAAGATCGTCAGTCACCCCACATATGCGGCATTGAACACACTCAAGATCCCAACATACATCATCATGAGGCACAACTACATGAAGTGTGCAGTACCGGAACGACATGTATGGTACATACATGGCCAACATCTGTCAACACGGTCCTACAGGTGGCATCAATTTGTCCCAGGTTGGCCCATTGGATATCATGATGCTGTGTCACAGTCACCCCCCAGTGACATGTGAGGACAGATGTGCCCCAGGCACCACAGCTCAACGACAGGCACATTCCCAGGGACCCTGTAATGCCACATGGACACTGGCATCACCTGGAGTATCATGTGTACACCACAACAAAACAAACATGACCCCCACAGGTAGTGGCCACACTTGCCATGGCAGGAGAGCCATGGACGTCTGTGACACACACGCACAACATCAGAGTCCATGCACACACAACGTGGATGTGGAGACTGTCTCCCATTGTGCACATGAAATCAGAGACATTGTAAACACTACATGCACAAAGACTGTGGAGGGCCATCACTATTGTGCCACTGGGACACCCTGGCTCAAACATACCGTCCCACATGGGACTCACGGGGTATGTGACATGACATACACAAACACCACTGTGAAATGTGACCATGGCACATGCACAGATATGAACAGTTGCACATCACAGTGGTCACGTACACGTAACACCCAGGATCCTGTCCCCATTAACACGTGCACAGCCTGGGGGTGGCTGCCCACAGGTGACACCCACAGGACAACATGTACACCAACATACACACAATAGGAAATGCAGCCTTACATGCCTTATGATAAGGTTTGGACAGGCTGTCGTGATGTAGGTGTGCCCCTCACTCCCTGGGAGCTATCTGTGGCTGGCATATGTCCATCTGAGACAGGCATGCTGACATATGCCAGTCACATGTACAGTGATGCGTTGAACAGCAATGGACCGATCGGTGCCTCCGGCCGGCCCATTGCTTTCAATGTGTGCGGGTACGCGTTGTACCCCTGTGCGCGTTGTACTGCAATGGACCGATCGGTGCCTCCGGCCGGCCCATTGCATTCAATGTGTGCGGGTACGCGTTGTACCCCTGTGCGCGTTGAACAGCAATGGACCGATCGGTGCCTCCGGCCGGCCCATTGCTTTCAATGTGTGCGGGTACGCGTTGTACCCCTGTGCGCGTTGTACTGCAATGGACCGATCGGTGCCTCCGGCCGGCCCATTGCATTCAATGTGTGCGGGTACGCGTTGTACCCCTGTGCGCGTTGTACTGCAATGGACCGATCGGTGCCTCCGGCCGGCCCATTGCATTCAATGTGTGCGGGCACGCGTCGTACCCCTGTGCGCGTTGAACAGCAATGGACCGATCGGTGCCTCCGGCCGGCCCATTGCTTTCAATGTGTGCGGGTACGCGTTGTACCCCTGTGCGCGTTGTACTGCAATGGACCGATCGGTGCCTCCGGCCGGCCCATTGCATTCAATGTGTGCGGGTACGCGTTGTACCCCTGTGCGCGTTGAACAGCAATGGACCGATCGGTGCCTCCGGCCGGCCCATTGCATTCAATGTGTGCGGGTACGCGTTGTACCCCTGTGCGCGTTGTACTGCAATGGACCGATCGGTGCCTCCGGCCGGCCCATTGCATTCAATGTGTGCGGGTACGCGTTGTACCCCTGTGCGCGTTGTACCTCAATGGACCGATCGGTGCGCACCCATTGACAATGGGCTTGCCTGGCAACGGACGCGTTTTCGAATATTCGAACGAGTCGGTTGCTGGAAAATCAGTTGGTCACCCACAACAATGTTGCAAAATCATGTATGTCATGAAGTTGAAATTTTGAAGGATGCTGTGGGCGTGTTTTGGTGCTGCTATTCCATGGATTGGCCAGATTCAGAAGATGCAAACGACTTGGACCTATCACTTTGGACACAAGGGACAGTATCTGCCTCTCCAGCACATATATATTGCTGCATGTTCCCCTGAGAGCCCACTTGCCTGCACTACATGCTCCAGGACGACATCTGCCACTGCACTGCTGCTGTCTCTGCCCCTCTGGACCCTGCAATGGCACGTACTGTGGAGAGAGCCCCAGCCTTCAGCCTTGAAGAGAACCAGGCCCTGCTGGACAGCCTACTTCCACAGTACAGCAAGCTGTATGGGACACCAGGGGAGCAGGTGAGTGTTCTGTGCACTGCCTTTCTGAATGTGCATTTTGTCTGACTAGCAAGGCTGAGAGTCAGCACACCACTGGCTAGCAGGCTCACTGAGTAGTTGTCACCCCCCATAGTGTGTAGTGACTTGCACTGGACAGGTATGGTGCAGTGACAGTGCTTCTGAACAGGGTTTTACTCCCCATGCTATGATACCATGTAGTGACTTCTGGAAAACTGTCCATGGGCAGCCGTGCACTGCCTGGGTACACCATGTGCCCCTGTGATTGCGACATGTATATGCAACTGTGTCATGCACGGATATGTTGCATGTGTAGTAATGGCCTTATCACTTTGTCATCCTGACAGGCTTCTGCCCATCGGAAGCATGAGATCTGGAAGGACATCGTCCGGGCTGTCCGGTCCGTGGGGGTCTACAAGCGCCGGATCCGCAACTGCCAAAAGAGGTGGCAGGACCTTCGGGGCTGGACCCGGAGGATTGCACGGGTCCAGCTGAAGCTGTCGCCTCCTCGCAGGAGGGGCGGAACACGGACCCTGACCCCCACATGCTCAGGATCCTGGCGGTGGTCTTTCCAGACCTGGATGGGCAGCTGAAGGCCAGAGAGCAGCAAGGAGGGGGTGAGTCAAAGACTGCACTGTGTACTCTGTCTAACATGTTATGTGCCCTCCTCGGGCCAGGTTGAACTGCCACAGTACAGCAGTCATGTTGTCCAGGAGCCATGTCCCTCTATTGTGCACTGCCCACTCCTCATCTGATACCCAGGTGTGGCCCTTACATGCAGGGAATTCTGTCACTTAGGACTGTGTCCTTGCAGTTTGCTTGACTCAAGGTGGGAGACAGCATCTGTTTCCCTGACTCTGTGGTGGGCATCATGGGTGGGTCCATTGCTTACACAATGCCTGTATTCTGACATGTATTCAGCGTGTTACTTTGATCTGTGGTCCAATTGCTGAGCTGATCCACCACATGTGGCTGGGGTACCTGGCACACACCCATGCTGCGGGTGGGAACAATGTTTGGGCCCCAGGAGTATGTATATGACGTGTGTCACACATACTTAGCCAGCTGCCTACAGTCCAGGGCTCATCCCTCATTCATGTGGGGCTGGACAGTCATGCCTACTCCAGGCCATACAATACACTCTGTACTCCCACTCCCGTGTATCAGAGGACACATTGTGCACAGTGATTTGACCCCTCAGGTGTCTGCCTCTGTGTCAGTGTGCTGTGGATTAGTCGCCAGGACTGCTGTGGAGTTTCTTGGTAGGGGCTCAGCATGCCACTGGAGATGTGACCATAGGAGACGATACTTGTGTGACACATAGGTGTCTGATCAGCTGCCCATGCAGACTGGGGCATGTAAATGTGAAGTTCAGGCAGCTGTTCCCCATGCACAGCAGAGTGTGAGGGGCTCAGGTTCAGAGGGTAGTGTCACAGGTCTCCCATATGTCCAATAGGTATGACCTGGACAGATGAGGGTTAAGAGGATGTGTTGTGGGGGGGATGTACATGTGCACTTGTGCAGCTCCAGGACTTGCATTCCCCATGACCTACTATTGTGACACAGTGCAGAGTGTTGTTGTCTGGCTGCAAAGTCATACATCACTGAGACAGTGATGTATGACTTTGCAGTCATGCCTCCGCCATGGCATGTGTCTACTGATTGGTGATCCTGCAGGGGAGTGACATGTGCTACATGCACACCATAGTGGCGCTGGCTATCAGGACATGGGTGCATCATGGTGTCTGTCGCTGGTATGCATCACATGCATTTCCTATTTGACTCTGGGCATCCCTTACATCCGTAAACCTGTACTGACTCAGTGGCAAGAGCTGTGATGTGTCCACACCGTGTCCTCTGCACTGTCCAACTACTGTGTACTTGGTGCATGTGTCAACACTGGGGTGTTGCAATCCAACAGACACCAGACAGATGGGTGCAAGGCCATGTGGGATGTGAGTGCCATGCTTGGCATCAGACTGACAATTGACTTCTCCTGTTCAATTAGGGCACTTTTAGCAATGTACAACTAATGATGCCAGGGCTTGCTCTGTAATGTGCTGTGCTCACAGTGGTGTGTGCGTTTGGTGCAGGTGACTGATGTCTGTCTGTTTCCCCATTGTTTGCAGATACATCCACGGCCACGGAAGGGGACAGCTCCACGGACCAGGAGGAGCCGGAGAGCCAGACTGGGTCAGCAGCCGAGGAGTGGTCGGAGGGACCCAGTGGCACGGAGGGCGAGGGGAGCCACACCGAGGAGTCCTCAGCACCATCCACCTCAGCTGAGGACCAGAGCAACTCGGAGGATGACTCCCTTATGGAGGCGGGTGTCAGCAGCCACCACACCCCAGCTAGTGTTGCTGTCCCCGCCACCACCAGCACCACCACCGCCCTCCCATCGGCTCCCATTCCCCAGGTCCGTGGAGGCTCCCATGTCCGGGAGCGTGTCTCCTTTGGGCCAGGCACCGCACCCCTGCCCCTGTGTCCCCTGCTGCCCTGAGTGAGGAGTCTGTGTACCTCCTTCGCCAGCTCCATGTAGGGCAGACAGCCATGCTGAGTGTCCTCCATGCGCACACCGCGCTGTTGACTCAGCTGGTGTCGTTCATGGAGGGCATCTCATCGGGCATGTCTGACCTACAGAGGGGCAATAGGTCCATGGACTCCTCCCTGACGGCAGCAGTGTCCCTCCTCAAACGGTCCCTCACCCCTCCTGCCTCTGCTCCATCCACACTCCCCAGCACCTTACCCATCCCAGGCACACACACACTGGCACAGGCACACACCAGCACACACACATCCAGCACACTGACACACACGCCAATGACAAAACGCACACGCACGCACATTCAGGGGACTGAAGCCAGACTCACAGGGGATGGGGCCCTGGAACACACACACGCATCCACATGCACTGCGCAGTCCTCAGTTCCCTCTCCCTCCAAAGCACCCTCCCTTGCCTCACCTGCAACCCCAAAGTCACAGCAGCTCTTCCTCTGTGACCTCGGCCTCTTCCCCACCGATGAAGCTGCTCCAGCATCCCAGGGGAAGAGGAAGCCCACCCACACGGAGCAGAGTGCCCCTCGCCCCCGGACACCCTCCCCCAGGCGCAGACGGACTGAGGCCCCCACCCGCAAGTCCCCCGGAGTGCTAAGAGCAAGACCCCGCCACCACCCTGCAGCTCAGGCACAAGGTCTCCGTCCTCCATCCCTCAGGCCCCCACTGCACAGGTGCCCCCACCACACCCTGCCCCAGGTTCCCCCACCCACAGATATACCATCCCCAAGATGCTCCGGCCTTCTCCCCCTGCCACTTGCTCTCCCAGCACCACACCCCCGCTGCGCTTGTCTGTGCCACTGATGTGGTGAGGGTGTCCCCCCTCTGTCCAACCCACCTTGCCTGTTCCCCATTCTCCTCCCCTGGAGGTAGGCACTGCAGTGGAGTCCACTACCGCCCTGTCTGACTTGGGCACTGCAGTGGCGGACCTGTCCACCCCATCTGCAGGGTCCACTGCAGTTGTGCCGGCACCCACGACATCTGTGTCATGCCCCCAGTTGTGCCGGCACACACCATGTCAGACACCTCCACTGCAGTTGTCAGTGGCTCTCCTGCACCCACCACCCCTTCCCTGACTCCCCTGGTGAGCCCTGATCCTGTCCCTGCGGTGCCTGGCCTGCCCCCGGTTGCCCCTCCTAGTGGATTGTCCCTGGTATTGTGCAGGCATGCGTAGGGTGACATCTGCCAGTGTCACCCTGTTTGAACTTTGACAATGGACTGGCCATTGGCCTTTGCTCTTTTTCAGGACTTCGTTTGGCCTCAACACATATGCTGAATAAAGCAACTTTCTTTTCTCTAGTGCTCATGCTTCAGATGTACATGTTGTTGGTGCAGCTAACCATGCCCTTGCTGCAGTGATGGTGATATCTGGTCTCATGATTATGAAGTGTTACTGTGCAGGAACCCATGTGGTCCAGGGGGAATGTGTCCTATCATGTGGTGTATCCATGTCATCAATAGCAGCATCTGAGGGTGTCATGTGTTCAGTATTTGGCAATGGGTTTCCTACTTACATTGGCAATTTCATATCTGTGGCTTCCACCCCTGCACATCTGTTGTGCCTGCCATCGTTGCATTTGTCTACTTCCCTGACCGTGTTGCCATCTCCAGTGGACATGCAGGTTTGGGCATCAATGGGGAGGGACTCATCCGTGTAGTCAGTGCAACATTGCTATACAAGTGTGTTGGATCTGTGCTGATGATTCCGTTGGCACATCCATGACCAGGCTGATGTGATGGGAGCCCTCATTTGGTGCTAATTGTTGATTGTGTGACCAAGTGCTCAGCTGACATGATGGGGCCCTACTGAGGCAACATATGGCACAGCTTTCCTCACACAGGAGTGGAGTCCCCTCATGGCAGTGTGTACACGTGTGACATTGCCTGCGCCCAAGGTGTGTGTTGTATGTGCATGTCTGTGTGTTCACTTCCATTCATCTGCGCATGCTGTGATCCCTAGTGTTGTACCTGTTTGTGATGCTTGCTGACTTGAGCTATGTTCCCCCAAAGTCTTCTCCCTGTGTTCTCTGTGATGTGGGTGCATGGCACATTACTGGTCATCAGGGTGTCACCCATAGGTGTGTTTGCTGTCAGGGCAGAGTTTGTGTGCTGACGCAGATGGGTCACAGTCAGGTTTCCCTTTGGCACTTGTTGTTTGCCCCTGTCATGTGATTTCCAGTTTGTGTTATCTTTCAGTGATTGTGACACGTTGTGTGTGTGACTGCTGGCACTCCTTAGGGTCCGGGCTGCAATGTTGGTTGTTGTCTATGTGTGTTCTTTGTGGGTGACCTTGGCTTCTTCATTGGTGTGTGACTGTGGCTGGGATCCCATTGGTCGGTGTGGTATTGCCGTCATGTCCATGTACAGCGTAGTGTGCAGTGTGTCAGACATTCAGGAGTCTTGTTGAGTGTCCATGTGTGATGTGTTTCTACACCTTGGTTCCCACCCACCACCCTGGAATAGTCATGGGTGCATGTGCAATGTCACCAGTGCATGTGTACTTCACTGCTGCACATTGTTGGAGGTCGAGGGGTGTGGTGTTGAGTGTGTGCAGATGAGAGTTGTTGCCCGGCTAGTCCCCTGCCTCCATGTTGGCCTTGGCTTACTGGCCATGCTGATTGATTTGTGCTTGTGTAGGTGTGATGGTAGTTAGTTGCTCAGGACACCTGACTGTGGTTCACAGTGTGAACGACATTTAGCTTTGTCATCACAGTGGTATTTTTCTTCAGCCCAGGGTCACCACATTGTGGGGGCCCTGGGGGTGGTGCTGTGGTGTGTCTGTGACTTGCTGTGTCAGTTGTTGTTCCTACGTGCCTGTGTGACATGTGTGTTTTGTGCTCCCTCTCACCTGTCAATGCCTGCTTGCCCACATAGGGGATTTGGATCCATGAGTTAGCTTAGTGTGGCAGTGTATGCACATCTGTATGATTGGTATTCAGCTCTCCTCATGTGTTGTGTTGTTGCCTGGGGACACTGGCACCCCCACCCCTCACCTGCTGTGTATGATGACAGTGTTGGTCTGCCTGTTTGTGTTTGTGCATCTGCACCACTGCATTGGCATATCTTGGGTGTGCCATTGGCTGTATGTTGTTTGGTGTGTTTCCCCTGCTGTCCCTGGGACTCCTAGGTCATCGGTCAGCACAGTGATCATGGTTTGTGTGTCCCATTGCTGCCATGGTATGGTATCTGTTCACCTCACATCTGCTGTCTCCACAGGGTATCTGCATTTGTGTGCCCATTGGTGCAAATATGTGGTTCTGCATTCTGATGGTCACTTCTGTCATTGTGTCATTGATGACTGTTGACGGTCTCAGCCCCCATGGGTGTTGTTTGTCTGCACATGGCCAAAGGAATGTTTCATTTGCACTGCAGTATTTGGCTCCCCCAATTTATGTTGCAATGGGACACATACACTACTTTGCCACAGATGAGTTTTTGGTTCTGTGACCAGGAATGATCCATGCAGTTTGGCAGTTGCAGCTCTTTCTTTGTTAACAATTACCTTTTGGTCACTGTGATGATGAGGGTGTAGACCCCATTGCCACAATGGTCAAAATGTGCTTCAGCTATGGACCCCACACTTACCTTTTGGTCACTGTGATGATGGGGGTTTAGACCCCATTGCCACAATGGTCAAAATGTGCTTCAGCTATGGACCCCACACTTACCTTTTGGTCACTGTGATGATGGGGGTTTAGACCCCATTGCCACAATGGTCAAAATGTGCTTCAGCTATGGACCCCACACTTGCCTTTTGGTCACTGTGATGATGGGGTTTAGACCCCATTGCCACAATGGTCAAAATGTGCTTCAGCTATGGACCCCACACTTGCCTTTTGGTCACTGTGATGATGGGGGTTTAGGCCCCATTGCCACAATGGTCATGGGCTGCTTGCATTGTGGGTGCCACACACATATATGTGTGGCACATGTGCTAGGGGGTCACATTGTATGTTCAATGTCATGTTCGGTGTTGTAGGCATTTGACACAGCCTGCTCACACGCTTGTCATGGTGGTGGGGGATGTCTTAATCTTGCATTCCCTAGGTTGTGGTGTGCTTGTTGTGTCATGCATTGTCCATCCTATGAGTGGGGGTGGTAGTAGTGGTAGGCATCCTGCCCCCTGGCTAAGGGTGGTAGTAGTGGTAGGCATCCAGCCCCCTGGCTAAGGGTGGTAGTAGTGGTAGGCTTCCTGCCCCCTGGCTAAGGGTGGTAGTAGTGGTGGGCATCCTGCCCCCCTGGGTGAGGGTGGTAGTAGTGGTAGGCATCCTGCCCCCTGGCTAAGGGTGGTAGTAGTGGTAGGCATCCAGCCCCCTGGCTAAGGGTGGTAGTAGTGGTAGGCATCCAGCCCCCTGGCTAAGGGTGTTAGTAGTGGTAGGCATCCAGCCCCCTGGCTAAGGGTGGTAGTAGTGGTAGGCATCCTGCCCCCTGGCTAAGGGTGGTAGTAGTGGTAGGCATCCAGCCCCCTGGCTAAGGGTGGTAGTAGTGGTGGGCATCCTGCCCCCTGGCTAAGGGTGGTAGTAGTGGTAGGCATCCAGCCCCCTGGCTAAGGGTGGTAGTAGTGGTAGGCATCCAGCCCCCTGGCTAAGGGTGGTAGTAGTGGTGGGCATCCTGTCCCCCTGGGTGAGGGTGGTAGTAGTGGTGGGCATCCTGCCCCCTGGCTAAGGGTGGTAGTAGTGGTGGGCATCCTGCCCCCCTGGGTGAGGGTGGTAGTGGTGGTGGGCATCCTGCCCCCCTGGGTGAGGGTGGTAGTAGTGGTGGGCATCCTGCCCCCTGGCTAAGGGTGGTAGTAGTGGTGGGCATCCTGCCCCCCTGGGTGAGGGTGGTAGTAGTGGTGGGCATCCTGCCCCCCTGGGTGAGGGTGGTAGTAGTGGTGGGCATCCTGCCCCCTGGCTAAGGGTGGTAGTAGTGGTAGGCATCCTGCCCCCTGGCTAAGGGTGGTAGTAGTGGTGGGCATCCTGCCCCCCTGGGTGAGGGTGGTAGTAGTGGTGGGCATCCTGCCCCCTGGCTAAGGGTGGTAGTAGTGGTGGGCATCCTGCCCCCCTGGGTGAGGGTGGTAGTAGTGGTGGGCATCCTGCCCCCTGGGTGAGGGTGGTAGTAGTGGTGGGCATCCTGCCCCCTGGCTAAGGGTGGTAGTAGTGGTAGGCATCCTGCCCCCTGGCTAAGGGTGGTAGTAGTGGTGGGCATCCTGCCCCCCTGGGTGAGGGTGGTAGTAGTGGTGGGCATCCTGCCCCCTGGCTAAGGGTGGTAGTAGTGGTGGGCATCCTGCCCCCCTGGGTGAGGGTGGTAGTAGTGGTGGGCATCCTGCCCCCCTGGGTGAGGGTGGTAGTAGTGGTGGGCATCCTGCCCCCTGGCTAAGGGTGGTAGTAGTGGTGGGCATCCTGCCCCCCTGGGTGAGGGTGGTAGTGGTGGTGGGCATCCTGCCCCCCTGGGTGAGGGTGGTAGTAGTGGTGGGCATCCTGCCCCCTGGCTAAGGGTGGTAGTAGTGGTGGGCATCCTGCCCCCCTGGGTGAGGGTGGTAGTGGTGGTGGGCATCCTGCCCCCCTGGGTGAGGGTGGTAGTAGTGGTGGGCATCCTGCCCCCTGGCTAAGGGTGGTAGTAGTGGTGGGCATCCTGCCCCCCTGGGTGAGGGTGGTAGTAGTGGTGGGCATCCTGCCCCCCTGGGTGAGGGTGGTAGTAGTGGTGGGCATCCTGCCCCCTGGCTAAGGGTGGTAGTAGTGGTAGGCATCCTGCCCCCTGGCTAAGGGTGGTAGTAGTGGTGGGCATCCTGCCCCCCTGGGTGAGGGTGGTAGTAGTGGTGGGCATCCTGCCCCCTGGCTAAGGGTGGTAGTAGTGGTGGGCATCCTGCCCCCCTGGGTGAGGGTGGTAGTAGTGGTGGGCATCCTGCCCCCCTGGGTGAGGGTGGTAGTAGTGGTGGGCATCCTGCCCCCTGGCTAAGGGTGGTAGTAGTGGTAGGCATCCTGCCCCCTGGCTAAGGGTGGTAGTAGTGGTGGGCATCCTGCCCCCCTGGGTGAGGGTGGTAGTAGTGGTGGGCATCCTGCCCCCTGGCTAAGGGTGGTAGTAGTGGTGGGCATCCTGCCCCCCTGGGTGAGGGTGGTAGTAGTGGTGGGCATCCTGCCCCCCTGGGTGAGGGTGGTAGTAGTGGTGGGCATCCTGCCCCCTGGCTAAGGGTGGTAGTAGTGGTGGGCATCCTGCCCCCCTGGGTGAGGGTGGTAGTGGTGGTGGGCATCCTGCCCCCCTGGGTGAGGGTGGTAGTAGTGGTGGGCATCCTGCCCCCTGGCTAAGGGTGGTAGTAGTGGTAGGCATCCAGCCCCCTGGCTAAGGGTGGTAGTAGTGGTGGGCATCCTGTCCCCCCTGGGTGAGGGTGGTAGTAGTGGTGGGCATCCTGCCCCCTGGCTAAGGGTGGTAGTAGTGGTGGGCATCCTGCCCCCCTGGGTGAGGGTGGTAGTGGTGGTGGGCATCCTGCCCCCTGGGTGAGGGTGGTAGTAGTGGTGGGCATCCTGCCCCCTGGCTAAGGGTGGTAGTAGTGGTGGGCATCCTGCCCCCCTGGGTGAGGGTGGTAGTAGTGGTGGGCATCCTGCCCCCCTGGGTGAGGGTGGTAGTAGTGGTGGGCATCCTGCCCCCTGGCTAAGGGTGGTAGTAGTGGTGGGCATCCTGCCCCCTGGCTAAGGGTGGTAGTAGTGGTAGGCATCCTGCCCCCGTGGGTGAGGGTGGTAGTAGTGGTAGGCATCCTGCCCCCTGGCTAAGGGTGGTAGTAGTGGTAGGCATCCAGCCCCCCTGGGTTGGGGTGGTGGCGCGCATTCAGGCCCCTGTGTGCATATGTGGCATTGGTGATGGGCATCCCGCCCCTATGGTGCTGCTGTTGCAAGTATATTCAGATTCCCAGTGTATGTGTGTGATGTGTCGTGTACGTGTTGTATGTGTTTTGTGGTTGGTGTCTGACTTACCTTCTGCGCCGTACGCGTCCGTGCCTGTTCCGGTAGTAGATGTAGAATATTGGTATGATCGGGACGAAGGGATTCATGGTTGGTTCGTGTCGTTCGTCCTTCTCGTTGCTTCGCGTCGTCCTCGTCGCTTGGCTTCGTCCTCGTCGCTTCGCTTCGTCCTCGTCGCTTCGCGTCGTCCTCGTCTGTGCTGTGTTCGTCTCGTAGCCGTGGATCGTGTTGTGGCGCGATTCGGAGCTTATGTGCGCCTCTCCCGGATGCTTTGACGTGCCGTGCGTAGCGACGGGTTCGGCGCGTACGGAAAGCGCATCGTACTTGTCCGGCCGGACGGGGCTGCATTTTCCCTTCCGTGCGACTCGGTTCGGCGTTTCCGGATTCGCCTCGGTCGGAGAACAGGACCTGGTTTGGGTGAGTACGGCTCGGCCGGAATTTTTGCTGTTGTGCGCATCGTACTTGCTCGTTCGGTGTGCTGTACGGATCGGTCGGGAAACAGGCTCTCGCATGGCTTTTTTCCCGACCGAATGGTATTGGGTGCGCCTCCGACCGAGATCGGAATCGGCCCCGTAGTTGTCAGAAAGACTTAGGGCCTCATTTATGAAAAGTGTTGCATCGCTGCGTGAAAACAGCGATGCAAAACTTTTCAGTGCGCCCTCCTTGAGACATATTTACTGTGTGGCGCTCCATGTCACAAGGATTTACAGATACGTCAGTATTCCTGACGTATCTAGGCGCAAAAGTGGAGCATTGCTGGGGTTTGTCTGAAAACAAACGCAACTCCAGCATTGTGTCCTTTCACATGGGACAAGCCCGATGTGAAAAGGCCTGTGTCAGTCTTAGGCCTGCTGTGAGGCAAGTGTAAGGATTTGACCCAGTGACGTCCTAGAAGTATCGCAGTGAAATCTTATAGGCACCCTTAGCGGTAAACAGACATAATATCGAATTGTAAATATCGAATTGCCAAAATATCGAGTTGTAAATATAGAATGGACAGAATATCGAATTGCCAAAATATAGTTGTTAAGAATATCGAAATTCGGATCACTGACAGAATATCTAATACAAGAATATCGACCTACAACAATATCGAAGTAAAAATATAGAATGACAAAATATCGACAGTCATAATATAGTTGTTAAAAATATCGAATTTTTTTATAGTGTTTTAAGTGTTAGTATATGTGTTAAAAGTATGTATTATTTTTGTAATGTATGTTTTAATTTTTATAAAGTAATGAATTTTATGTTATTTAATTTTTGTGTAATTTAATTCTGTAGCGGGTTGTGGGTTTATAGGGGAATAGGGTGGGAAGTAATTTAATTATAGTAAATTAAATATTAATTTTTAGGAATTATTAATTATATTTAATTTAATTGTGCGTTTTAGTTTTGTAGTGAGTTGTGGGTTTATAGGGGAATAGGGTGGGAAGTAATTTAAATTAAATTAAGTAATTATTAAATTTTATTTATTGGTATTGATAAATAATTGATTGTGAATTAATTATTAATTGGTAATTAATTTTTATTAATTGGTAATTAATTTTTATTAATTGGTAATTAATTTTTATTAATTTTTTAATTGATAATTATATAAATTGTATTAATTCATTATTCAGAGCGGGTTGTGGGTTTATAGGGGAATAGGGTGGGAAGTAATTTAATTGTAAATCAGTAATTATTTATTATTATTTATTGGTATTAAGTATTAATTTATTAATTAATTCTTATTTGGTAATTAAATTTTATTAATTGGTAATTATTTTTTATTAATTGGTAATTAATTTTTTATAATTGGTAACTAATTTTTATTAATTGGTAATACATTTTTAATAATTGGTAATTAATTTTTATTAATTGGTAATTAATTTTTATTAATAGGTAATTAATTTTTAAGGAATAATATTTGTTGGTATTTAGAATTAATTATTAAATATTTTGTAATTGGTAAGTCATTTTAATTAATTTGTTATTGGTATTGATAATTATTTTATTTTTATTAAAATATTAAATCATTATTTTCCCTACTGTTGCACTCTTTGGAGTGGGAATAGTAATTTTACCCCTACGCTATCCAACGCTTTCCCTACTGTTGCACTCACTGGAGTGGGAATAGTAATTTTTACCCCTACGCTATCCAACGCTTTCCCTACTGTTGCACTCTCTGGAGTGGGAATAGTAATTTTTACCCTCCCGCTATCCAATGCTTTCCCTACTGTTGCACTCACTGGAGTGGGAATAGTAATTTTTACCCTCCCGCTATCCAATGCTTTCCCTATTGTTGCACTCACTGGAGTGGGAATAGTAATTTTTACCCTCCCGCTATCCAACGCTTTCCCTACTGTTGCACTCACTGGAGTGGGAATAGTAATTTTTACCCTCCCGCTATCCAACGCTTTCCCTACTGTTGCACTCTCTGGAGTGGGAATAGTAATTTTTACCCTCCCGCTATCCAACATTTTCCCTACTGTTGCACTCTCTGAAGTGGGAATAGTAATTTATACCCCTACGCTATCCAACGTTTTCCCTACTGTTGCACTCTCTGGAGTGGGAATAGTAATTTTTACCCTCCCGCTATCCAACGCTTTCCCTACTGTTGCACTCACTGGAGTGGGAATAGTAATTTTTACCCTCCCGCTATCCAATGCTTTCCCTACTGTTGCACTCACTGGAGTGGTAATAGTCAATTTTACCCTCCCGTTATCCTACGCTAAAAATATTGAATATTTTTTATAAATATTACGTTAATATATATATGTATTAAAAAATAAAAATGTATGTTTATTTTTTTTTAACTTAAATTAATTATTTATTAATTTTAAAGTTATTTAAGTATTTGTAAGTATGTTTTAGTTAATTATATATATTATTTCATTAATTTTACATTACTTTTAAGATATTTAAAAAATTCGATATTTTGACTAACTATATTTTTTACAACTATATTTTGGATTCGATATTTTTGTACTTACCTGTTTGTAGATAGGCATTCGATATTTTGTCATTCTATATTTTTACTTCGATATTGTTGTAGGTCGATATTCTTGTATTCGATATTCTGTCAGTGATCCACTCTTAGCATGATGGTGCATGCCCCTAGCGCACTGCTTGTACTGGCAGAATGAGAATAATTTTTAAAATATTCTCGGGATTCTTGGCATGATGGTGCCCAGCCCTGGAGTAATGTTTGCAAAGGCAATGCTGTCTGAAATACTTGACATTTTTATGATATTATCATACTGCAGTCTGGGGCCTCAGCCTGTATGATTTGTGTATTTCAGACTTGTACATGCACGTTCATCCATGCACTCGTTTATATAAATATTCATTCATGCATCTATGCACTCACTCACCCATAAATATTCATGGAATCGGTGACGTGCTCATTTATCCAGTCATGCACTCATTCATCCATGCAACTACTTGTTTGGTCAAATATTCATACAGTCAACCATACAACCAACAACACAGATAAACCTTCCAATGAAGGATGACGTCCACTTATAAAATAGCCAGACCTAAGGGATTTACCAGTGTTTATTTTACACGGTGCTGCCAAGTGTCCTTTTGTTATACCTGCAGACAATGCTGACTTTTTATCTAGCAGCTCTTTTGTGAGAAGTTGACCTGGTATATGCTGTTCACTAATTAAAGTGGACACCTTGCACCAGAATAATTCGACTCTTATTGTTGGTAGGTTTAAGACAACCTTTATAGAAAGCTATCCTAGTGGTAGCTGTGGAGAGCAGCCTCAGGCTAAGTCTTGGAGGAATGTAAAGCAGCTTGTTTTACCACACAATCTCTTGAATCACCAAATGAAAAGTCACCACACAGGTATATATATCAAATATATATGTATTTATTAATAAACAACTCTCTACTAATCTCTTTATGAGATTAGAAGTCAGGAACATATGTATACATCAAATGTTATCAAAATAAGTTAGCACAATCAAATATCACAATCTTAGTTTGGCTAGACCTAGGTCTAGAGCAGTTAGAATCGAGGGACCCCTAAGAACCACCCCAGGTAGTTGTAGGAGACCCACAGGGGACGGACGCGGTGTCCTGGCACCGGTGCGAGTCCTGTACGAGTCTATGTGCACAGACGCGATTGAGATTTCAATATTAAAGGTCCCTTGCGTGTTCGAGGCGAACACACCGATCGGTCCTTGTACGAGTCGAAGGACGCGGTTACAGAAAGAGTTGCAAGGGAGATGGACGCGCTGTGTCTAACACAGACGCAAACGTTGTGCGAGTCAGCGCAATGGAGATTTCAATGTTACAGGCCCCTGGTGTGTTCGAGGCGAACACCGATCGGACTCAGTACGAGTCAAAGGACACGGTTATAGATAGTGTTACAAGGGAGATGGACGCGATGTGTCTAACACAGACGCGAACCCTGTACGAGTCAGCGCAATTGTCGCACTTAGAAAATAAGAGTTTTAGGGCACTTCTAGGGTAGCCACAAGCAAGGCACTTACAGGGTAAGTAGTTCTAGGGCCCACACCCACGGGAGCACCGTAATGCTAGAGTTACCTCACCCAGGGGAGCCGGGTGCATAGGTGTCCTTTGGTGTTGGGTCGCGGCGTCGTTTTCAATGGGAGCCAGTGAAGACTTGCTGCTTGCGGCGACAGAAGAAGTGTCCGGTGGAATCCAAGCCTGGATTCGGAAGGAGGAAGACCTGAAAGCAGAGGGGACAGTGTTCAAGGGCACTTGGCAGTGGCCCGGGGCAAGAAAGATGAATGCCCACCATCGTCGACAGATTCAGGTCATTCACTGGTGCCTTGACTCTTCAACCACGAGGTCCAGGAGTTGTCGAGGATGGCCAGGAGCTGTAATTAGCGTGTGCCACAAAGTCTGCAGCTGACTGCGGTGTTGGCGACCCGATTGGAGCCAACAAGCCTTGGTAGCAGCAAGTCTTGTGGTATAACGGAAAAATAAATGGTGCAGACCAGCAAGGTCTAAGGAACTTACCCAGCGAGGGTAGGTCAGGGCAGGCCTGGAGCAATCAGGGGAGCCCTTTGGTTTCTTTGGAAAATCTTCTGGGGACCCACAAGCCGGCTGGCAAGGGATCGCAAAGACGCCTCCGGAGGATTCACTCAACAGGGACCCACGATCACTCGAGACGGTGTAGGCCTCTGATTTTGGGAGGAATCTCTGCTGGAGGCTGGGACCACACCTGGTCCAAAGCACAAGTTTGTAGAATGTCGGGAAGGGGTTGCACTTGACAATAGTGCACGGTACCCAGGGGTCGCGGTTCCTCGTCACTCTTGGAGTCCACTGGCCTCAGCTTCTCTGGGGACTCACGATGGCCTTTGAGAAGTCAGGAAATCCACTTCTTGGGCTGCAGGGACTTCGGGCTCCGGTGGGAGCGGCATAGTTTGCGACCGTCATTGTCATTTTTGGTGCCTGCCAAGCAGGGGAGTCACTCCTTGACTCCAAGGGAGATTCTTCAGTCTTCCAAAGGTAGTGGAACGTCGAAGGTTCGGGCTTCTTCTTGAAGAGCGTCGTCCAGGGTTATCTAGTTTGCAATGCACAGGTTCCCCCTCTTATACTAAAAGAAAGGGAGGGACTAGCTCTATGACCCCACCTATGGGAGGGTCAGGGGAGTGGGTGGTTACACCTACTTCCCTTTGTCCAGTTTCGTGCCAGAGCAGGGGCAGGTAGCCCCTGAGCCGGTTTGAACTGGGGTATGCACAGAGGAGCCTTCTGCTCCCCCAGTGCAGGACTTCAAAGCACTCTAAGAGTGCACCCACCCAGCCCCAATACACTAAACCCTGTCTGGGAGGTGGTCACACCCCTTGGGACAGGATATCTTTTGTTGGGCTTCCTCCACTGCGAGTGTTGGTCATCAGCAGGAGGGCAGCCCAGTGTCTGTGACTGGTGGCATCCATTTTGTGATGCCAGGGCTCTGCAGGATTCTACCGCGTTTCCACAGTAGGTACATGTCTATCCCTCTAGAAGGGTGGAATGCTACCCCCGCCACCAGAACTGGCGGGGGGGTAGTATTCCAAGATGTTTGACACCAAACACGACATGTTTTGATGCAGCCATTCCAAAGTTAGCATTCTACCGCGAGGATATAATGCACTTAAAAGTATATGGTTTAACCGCATCCACAAACAGCCCCAGAGAATGGATTCTGAGAGCTGCAGAAGGGCCCTGCTCAGGCAGAGGCACCCCCTCACATGGAAACTAAGCACCCTGCCCTCAGGATTGATAGGGCCTGCTTTAGGGGTGACTGATAAGTCTCAATGTGTGTGCAGGAGAGATATAGGGGACCTATATCTCAGTGAGGGGTGCTAGCACTTCCTCACCCAGGCTGCTGTAGCAGGCCTGTGGTGTCAGATTTAGTCTGCTTCCCAGGGGTGGCATAATACATGCTTCAGCCCCTGGTAGGTCTGTGAAGTACCTATGCCCTTGGTACCTAAGGTACCATATACTAGGGACTCATAAGGTACCACAGTATCCAATCACTAGTGCACCTAGAGTGCACTCCAAATCGTACAGAGAGGCTGGGGCCCTGATTGGCAGGGTCCCAGCCAGACTATAGCCAGAAACCAGTGTAAACATCAGAAAAAAGTGGGGGCAACATAAGAGGCAGATCCTACTCTCCTACACAACCCCCCCCCCCAAACGCAGGGACACTAAACTAACCTTGACCAGTTGAGTCTTCGTGTTCAAAGTGGAACTACCTTGAGAGTCCATCTGCATGGGCATGTTGGGTCCCAGGTCTATGTTCCACTGTATAGTCTATCCCCTGTAGGGAAATGGACCACCTCAAAAGTTTTGGGTTTTCTCCTTTCATTTGTTTAAGCCATAGGAGGGGCTTGTGGTCAGTCTGAACTATGAAGTGAGTGCCAAACAAGTATGGCCTCAGCTTCTTCAGGGCCCACACCACAGCAAAGGCCTCCCTCTCTATAGCTGACCAACGTTTCTCTCTAGGGGTCAGCCTTCTGCTAATAAAAGCTACTGGCTGGTCTTGACCTTCATCATTCAGTTGAGACAGTACAGCTCCCACACCCAGCTCAGAAGCATCTGTTTGGACAATGAACTTTTTGGTGTAGTCTGGACTCTGTAAGATGGGGGCAGTGCACATGGCCTGCTTTAGGTCTTCAAATGCCTTCTGACAGCTAGCTGTCCACTGAACCTTTTTTGGCATTTTCTTTGAGGTCAGATCATTCAAGGGGGTCACTATAGATCCATATCCCTTGACAAACCTCCTATAGTACCCAGTCAGGCCTAAGAAGGCTCTCACCTGTGTCTGGGTGATTGGAGCAACCCATTCCATTATGGTTTGGACCTTGCTCTGTAAAGGCTGAACCTGGCCTCCACCTACAAGGTGGCCCAGGTACACAACCTGACTCTGCCCTACCTGGCACTTAGTGGCCTTGATAGTGAGGCCTGCTTTCTGCAGAGCCTCCAAAACATTCCTGAGGTGGACCAGGTGATCCTGCCAGGAGGAACTAAAGACAGCAATATCATCTAGATAAGCTGAGCAATAAGTTTCCATCCCTGTCAGAACTTTATTCACCAACCTCTGAAAAGTGGCAGGTGCATTTTTCAATCCAAAGGGCATCACCACAAAGTGGTAGTGCCCACCAGGGGTCGAAAATGCTGTTTTGGCTTTTGCATCATCAGCTAATCTGATCTGCCAGTAGCCAGCTGTTAGGTCAAACGTGCTTAGATACTTGGCTGAGGCCAAAGTATCAATCAGCTCATCTGCCCTTGGTATGGGATAGGCATCAGTCCTAGTGACTGCATTGAGGCCTCTGTAGTCTACACAAAACCTCATTTCTTTCTTACCACCCTGGGTATGAGGCTTGGGTACCAGGACTACTGGGCTAGCCCAAGGGCTATCTGAAGGCTCAGTTACACCTAGCTCCAACATTTTCTGGACTTCAGTCCTGATACAGTCCCTGACATGGTCAGGTTGCCTGTAGATTTTATTCTTGACAGGCAGACTGTCTCCAGTGTCCACCTCATGGGTGCACCAGGAAGTCTGACTAGGGGTCAGGCTAAACATATGTCTGTACTGTTGCAGAACTTGTCTGCACTCAGTTTGCTGATGGTCAGTGAGGCTGCTTGCCAAAGCAACACCATCTACTGACCCATCATCAGGGTTCTGCGAGAGCAGGTCAGGGAGAGGGTCACTCTCCTCCTCCTGTTCCTCATCAGTTGCCATGAGCAAGCCCATGTCAGCCCTGTCAACATATGGCTTTAATCTGTTGACATGGAGCACCCTCAGGGGGCTCCTGGGAGTTCCAAGATTCACCAGATAGGTGACCTCTCCCTTCTGTTCAACTATTGTATGGGGGCCACTCCACTTGTCTTGGAGGGCTGCTGGGGCCACAGGCTCCAACACCCACACTTTCTGTCCTGGCTGGTATACAGTCAGTACAGCCTTTTGGTCATGCCAAGCTTTTTGTAATTCTTGGCTGGCCTCCAGGTTTTTGGTTGCCTTTTTCATGTACTCAGCCATCCGGGAGCGGAGACCAAGTACATAGTCCATCACATCTTTTTTGGGGGTTTGAGAGGTAACTCCCAGCCCTCTTTTACCAAACACAATGGACCTCTCACAGGATGCCCAAACAGAAACTCAAATGGGCTGTAACCAACCCCCTTCTGTGGAACCTCTCTGTATGCAAACAACAGGCAGGGAAGAAGAAGGTCCCATTTCCGCCTAAGCTTCTCTGGGAGTCCTTTAATCATTCCCTTCAGGGTTTTGTTGAAGCGTTCAACTAAACCATTGCATTGTGGGTGATAGGGGGTGGTGAACTTATAAGTTACACCACACTCCTTCCACATTGCCTTCAAATATCCTGACATGAAGTTGGTACCTCTGTCAGAAATGACCTCCTTTGGGAAACCCACTCTGGAGAAGACTCCAATGAGGGCTCTTGCCACCACAGGGGCTGTGGTGGTCCTCAGGGGAATTGCCTCTGGGTACCTGGTGGCATGATCCACTACCACCAGGATAAATCTGTGCCCAGATGCAGTTTGAGAGTCAAGGGGACCAACAATGTCAATCCCTACCCTTTCAAAGGGTACCCCCACCACAGGTAGTGGTATCAGGGGGCCTTTGTTGTGCCACCTGCCTTACCACTGGCTTGGCATGTGACACAGGAGCGACAAAACTCCTTTGTGTCCTCTGACATATGTGGCCAATGAAAATGTGGAACAAGCCTGTCCCAGGTCTTGTTTTGGCCCAAGTGACCTGCCAAAGGGATTTCATGTGCTAGGGTCAAGAGGAACACCCTAAACTTCTGAGGGATTACCATCCTCCTGGTGGCTCCAGGGGCTGGATCTCTACCCTCAGAATATAGGAGTCCCTCATCCCAATAAACTTTATGGGACCCACTAGCACTCCCGGCAGCCTCAGCAGCAGCCTGCTGTCTGAGGGGTTCAAGAGAGGGGCAGCACTGTTGCTCCTTACTCAGATCTTCCCTAGAAGGGCCCCCTGCCCCCAAGAACTCAACCTGATCAGGCTCAAGTTCCTCTGGGGCAGTTCCTTCTTCAGGGTCTGCTTCTTCTCCCTCAAGAGGGGAATCTGTGATCTGAGACAGAGGGGAAGGCACTGCCTTAACCCTACTGCTCCTCTTCTTGGGAAGCATCTGGTCCATAGTTTCAGGATCCAGAGCTGGTTCAGTGTTATGCATTTTGGCTTGTGACCTGGTCACAGCAAATACCTCTGCAGGGATGCCCAACATCTCAGCATGAGTCCATAACTCTACTTCAGACCAGGCTGAAGTCTCTAGATCATTGCCCAATAGACATTCTACAGGGAGGTCTGCACTGACTACAACCTTCTTGAGGCCAGTTACCCCTCCCCAGGAGAAATTCACAACTGCCAGACTATGGTTGGTCTTGGCATTGCTCGCATTGGTCACCTGGTACATTTCGCCCAGGATGATCTGTCCAGGGTCCACAAGATCCTCTGCCACCATGGTGACACTAGCACCTGTGTCCCTAAATGCCAAAGCCTGTTTGCCATTTATTACAGGCTGCTGTTTGTATTTGCCCAGATTACTGGGGCTCACTAGGAAGGACATTTCAATGTCTCCATCACAAATCAGCATTGCCTGAGTGGGTTCTCTGACTAGGCCAGAGCCCACTTCAGAACCCAGGGTCAACCCTACTACACCCTTCTTCTGAGTACCACCTCCACCAGTAGCTGAACTAGGGGGAACAGTTGCCTTAGGGGCAGGAGTGGTGGTGATTTGGTCTTTGGACTTGTTACAGTCAGAAGTCCAGTGCCCTTTCTGTTTACAGAATTTGCACCAGGGCTTCTTTTGGCCTTTTCCTTGATTGGACTGTGACTCCCCACCAGATGCAGATTTTTGGGGCCCTTGTGAAGACTTCTGGTCTTTTGACTTATCCCCACCTTTCTCAGAGCCCTTCTGATCCTGCTTCTTGGTGTCACCCCCTTGGTTCTGGGTTTTCTGCCTCACCCTGGTCCTGACCCATTTGTCTGCCTTCTTTCCCAATTCTTGGGGAGAGGTCAGATCTGAGTCTACCAGGTATTGATCCAACAACTGGTTCTGGCAATTATTAAGGATCTGTTCTCTCATCATTAGATTATACAATCCCTTGAAATCAGTGACCCTACTGCCAACCAGCCAACCCTCCAGAGCCTTGGTTGCACAATCTACAAAGTCAGTCCAGTCCTGAGTCTGTGCCTTCTGGGTGTCTCTGAACTTCAAACTGTACTGCTCAGTGGTTAAGCCAAACCCATCTATCAGTGCACTCTTCAGGACTTCATATTCATCAGCATCCTCTTCTCTAACAGTGAGGAGCTTGTCTCTACCTTTCTCTGAAAAGGAGAGCCACAAGATTGCTGCCCACTGCTTTAGGGGGACCTGTTGTACTCTACAGGCCCTTTCCATAGCAGTTATCCACTTGTGGATATCATCCCCACTCTGGTAGGGTGGAACAACCTTGCTCAGGTTCCTATGGTCTGGAGTATTTTCTCTACCTCTAGGGACACTGTTGCTGCCACCAGGGGGTTCTAACCCCTCTCTTGTAGAAGCTTTCTGGAACTCAAAGGCTTCTTTGTCTAATGCCAACTGCTTGGTTTTGAGGGCAAATCTTGCTTCCTCATACTGCAGCAGTTTGTACATCCTTGCAGAGGAGGTCTCTCTTCTTGGGAAGAAGGAGATCCTCTGGTAGACAGTTTCCCTGCCAGAGTGAAAGGAGTGCTCAGATTCCCTGGAAAGGGACCTGTGCCTATCTTCCACTATGTCAGTTCTCTTAGGGAGAATTCCTCTGCTGCTTCAGACCCCTTTGGGCCTGGCCGTACAATCACAGAGTCCTGGTCATCCTGATTTTCATCATCTGACCCAGACACTATAACTGACCCACCCACTGATCCAGACCCCTTCGCTCCTAGAGCTAATCTAAGGTCATCTGCTGTTAGCAGATCTATCAAGTGTAGTGTGGAGGGACTCTGTCCTATTTTCAGGTGCCTCTCAGCACACATGGTTTTCAAGTCAACGAAAGTCATGTCCTTATACTGAAGCTGGGTGGATCCACTGGGTCCATCCCTTGAGGACATTCTAGTGTTGTGCAGTGTTGTACTACCTACACTAGTTTGTGGCCTACTGATACTAGCTTGAGCTGCCGAAAGGGTGTGCTATACCTTTTGCACACAGCTCTAAGTTCAGTAGAACTTATTGATACTAAGCTTGACTTTATATGTACCTTGAGTACCTATAGTGGTTTTCAGTTAGTAATTCAAATAGAGATTTTCTGGTAAAACAATAGCAAGCTGGAATCCCACACGCTGCCACCAATGTGAGAAGTTGACCTGGTATATGCTGTTCACTAATTAAAGTGGACACCTTGCACCAGAACAATTCGACTCTTATGGTTGGTAGGTTTAAGACAACCTTTATAGAAAGCTATCCTAGTTGTAGCTGTGGAGAGCAGCCTTCAGGCTAAGTCTTGGAGGAATGTAAAGCAGCTTGTTTTACCACACAATCTCTTGAATCACCAAATGAAAAGTCAACACAGGTATATATATCAAATATATATGTATTTATTAATAAACAACTCTCTACTAATCTCTTTATGAGATTAGAAGTCAGGAATATATGTATACATCAAATGTTATCAAAATAAGTTAGCAAAATCAAATATCACAATCTTAGTTTGGCTAGACCTAGGTCTAGAGCAGTTAGAATCGAGGGACCCCTAAGAACCACCCCAGGTAGTTGTAGGAGACCCACAGGGGACGGACGCGGTGTCCTGGCACCGGTGCGAGTCCTGTACGAGTCTATGCGCACAGACGCGATTGATATTTCAATGTTAAAGGTCCCTTGCGTGTTCGAGGCGAACACACCGATCGGTCCTTGTACGAGTCGAAGGACGCGGTTACAGATAGAGTTGCAAGGGAGATGGACGCGCTGTGTCTAACACAGACGCGAACCTTGTGCGAGTCAGCGCAATGGAGATTTCAATGTTACAGGCCCCTGGTGTGTTCGAGGCGAACACCGATCGGACTCAGTACGAGTCGAAGGACACAGTTATATATAGTGTTACAAGGGAGATGGACGCGATGTGTCTAACACAGACGCGAACCCTGTACGAGTCAGCGCAATTGTCGCACTTAGAAAATAAGAGTTTTAGGGCACTTCTAGGGTAGCCACAAGCAAGGCACTTACAGGGTAAGTAGTTCTAGGGCCCACACCCACGGGAGCACCGTAATGCTAGAGTTACCTCACCCAGGGGAGCCGGGTGCATAGGTGTCCTTTGGTGTCGGGTCGCGGCGTCGTTTTCAATGGGAGCCAGTGAAGACTTGCTGCTTGCGGCGACAGAAGAAGTGTCCGGTGGAATCCAAGCCTGGATTTGGAAGGAGGAAGACCTGAAAGCAGAGGGGACAGTGTTCAAGGGCACTTGGCAGTGGCCCGGGGCAAGAAAGATGAATGCCCACCGTCGTCGACAGATTCAGGTTGTTCACTGGTGTCTTGACTCTTCAACCACGAGGTCCAGGAGGTGTCGAGGATGGCCAGGAGCTGGATTCTGCGTGTGCCATAAAGTCTGCAGCTGACTGCGGTGTCTGCGACCCGATTGGAGCCAACAAGCTTTGGTAACAGTAAGTCTCGTGGTGGAACGGAAAAGTC
Source organism: Calotriton arnoldi (assembly GCA_963921515.1). Lineage (NCBI taxonomy): Eukaryota > Metazoa > Chordata > Amphibia > Caudata > Salamandridae > Calotriton > Calotriton arnoldi. The sequence continues at coordinate 696,457 of CAWUFW010004711.1, forward strand.
AATGGTGCAGACCAGCAAGATCTGAGGAACTTATCCAGCAAAGGTAGTTCAGGGCAAGCCTGGAGCAACCAGGAAAGCCCTTTGTTTTTTTGGGAAAATCTTCTGGGGACCCACAAGCTGGCTGGCAAGGGATCGCAAAGACGCCTCCGGAGGATTCACTCAACAGGGGCCCACGGTCACTCGGGATGGTGTAGGCCTCTGATTTTGGGAGGGGTCTCTGCTGGAGGCTGGGACCATACGTGGTCCAAAGCACAAGTTCATAGAACGTCGTAAAGGGGTTGCACTTGACAATAGTGCATGGTACCCAGGGGTCGCGGTTTCTCGTCACTCTTGGGGTCCACTGGCTTCAGCTTTGCTGGGGACTCATGATGGCCTTTGAGAAGTCAGGAAATCCACTTCTTGGGCTGCAGGGCCTTCGGGCTCCGGCGGGAGTGGCGTAGTTTGCGACCGTCGTTGTCGTTTTTGGTGCCTGCCAAGCAGGGGAGTCCCTCCTTGACTCCAAGGGAGATTCTTCAGTCTTCCAAAGGTAGTGGAACGTCGAAGGTCTGGGCTTCTTCTTGTAGAGCGTCGTCCAGGGGTATCTAGTTTGCAATGCACAGGTTCCCCCTCTTATACTAAAAGAAAGGGAGGTACTAGCTCTATGACCCCACCTATGGGAGGGTCAGGGAGTGGGTGGTTACACCTACTTCCCTTTGTCCAGTTTCGTGCCAGAGCAGGGGCAGGTAGCCCCTGAGCCGGTTTGAACTGGGGTATGCACAGAGGAGCCTTCTGCTCCCCCAGTGCAGGACTTCAAAGCACTCTAAGAGTGCACCCACCCAGCCCCAATACACTAAACCCTGTCTGGGAGGTGGTCACACCCCTTGGGACAGGATATCTATTGTTGGGCTTCCTCCACTGCGAGTGTTGGTCATCAGCAGGAGGGCAGCCCAGTGTCTGCGACTGGTGGCATCCATTTTGTGATGCCAGGGCTCTGCAGGATTCTACCGTGTTTCCACAGTAGGTACATGTCTATCCCTCTAGAAGGGTGGAATGCTACCCCCGCCGCCAGAACTGGCGGGGGGGTAGTATTCCAAGATGTTTGACACCAAACACGACATGTTTTGATGCAGCCATTCCAAAGTTAGCATTCTACCGCGAGGATATAATGCACTTAAAAGTATATGGTTTAACCGCATCCACAAACAGCCCCAGAGAATGGACTCTGAGAGCTGCAGAGGGGCCCTGCTCAGGCAGAGGCACCCCCTCACATGGAAACTAAGCACCCTGCCCTCAGGATTGATAGGGCCTGCTTTAGGGGTGACTGATAAGTCTCAATGTGGTGCAGGAGAGATATAGGGGACCTATATCTCAGTGAGGGGTGCTAGCACTTCCTCACCCAGGCTGCTGTAGCAGGCCTGTGGTGTCAGATTTAGTCTGCTTCCCAGGGGTGGCATAATACATGCTTCAGCCCCTGGTAGGCCTGTGAAGTACCTATGCCCTTGGTACCTAAGGTACCATATACTAGGGACTCATAAGGTACCACAGTATCCAATCACTAGTGCACCTAGAGTGCACTCCAAATCGTTTAGAGAGAACAGAGAGGCTGGGGCCCTGATTGGCAGGGTCCCAGCCAGACTATAGCCAGAAACCAGTGTAAACATCAGAAAAAAAGTGGGGGCAACATAAGAGGCAGATCCTACTCTCCTACATCTTTGCATTGTGTGATTGTATGAAATTCATTTCTCTTGAAGCTATTTCTCTAGCTGTGTTAGCTTCATTATAGTAATACACTGCAAATCCACACTGTGGGATAACAGGTTCAGGCTTTTGCTAATGATAGAAAACTTATGAGAACGATTGGTTTATTCTTCTCATGTAAAGGACTGCGAAAGAATTAGGTGTATTGAAATGAGTTGCTGTGGTCACAATTATTTTGTTAAAGTTTAAAGCATGCACGTGCTTCTTAAGTAAAATTGTCCAGTTGATCCTTTTTATCAAACTGAGTTACACGTTTGCAGCAGACTACTTTCGGTTAGATCGCCAACGAAATGTAACCTCCATGCTTGTCCATTAAGCAGTTAATAAAAAAAAACTTATTTTGAGAACAATCTAACCTTGAGATAAACATAGTTGTTTGCTATGAGCTTCCACGGACTTGGCTGCACTTACATTTCGCTGTATTAAGTGCGCATGAAGGTTCAAACAGATGGAATAGAGCAAAAGGTACAAATAGCATCTGTTGTGTGTCATAATTTGAAACAAAGCGATTACTGAGTTCTCTCTAAAACTTTTTCAGACAGCTTAATTGGTGTAGCAAAGTTTGTTTTAGTCTCAGTGTGACTGAATTTCGTAAAAAATGCATGTTTGTCAGATTGAATGCTTAATTATTTAAAGCTTGATTTAATCAGTGGCATACTGCTGACGCAGCAACAACTTTAACTGAGGTGTCTTGGGTCTTACACTGAAGAACAGAGCTTTGCCGCATTGTTTAATTTCCCAAGCATTATGTATTTTACAAAGCGTGTCTTCTTAGTCAAAGGGCCAGGGCATACCATTTACGTATACAATAGTATTTAGAACAGCTTCCATTTTCAACTTCATAGATTGTCAACAATGAAAGATCGACCAACAAACACGTTGCAGAAGCAATGAATATTGTTTGGATCTGAGGGCTTAAAACCAAAAGGGAAATAAAGATCATTTGGAGAGAATAAAATGATGTATAATGAAAAAAGTTGACTGACTGACAATGATTCAACCCCAAACACTGCACCCACTGTGTACCCGATTGTAAGTGCAATAGTTTCGGCACACAGTAAATTTCGATACCCCATGGTTGTTTAAAGGGTGAGGAACATTATATATTAAAAATGAGGATCAAGACTTCAATGCTGGGCGTGTGATCGGAGACAAGGCCCCCATCATACAATCTCTTCCCAAATGTGACCTGGCAGGACTCTTCGGGCTCGATTTATCAAAGTTTTGCCTCACACGTCCACCATGCAAAGTAATGGAAGAGCTGCGCAAAATCATTTTTTTAAAATTTATTAATCAGGTAGAAAAATGTCATAATAATATTGCAAACGTCCATCGCAATTCAGAAATTCAATGGAATACATGAAATACAGCAAATATCCAGCAAAAGGTATATGAGAAACAATAAAAATGTAGAGTTTCGTTAAGTGCAAAACGTCCCAATTTCACAAACGTGATAAAAACAGTGAAACAGCCAAGAAGACAGGCCAAACTAAAAGTATGATCCAGTAACTCGCTCCAACCAATCATGCCATATTTCCTTATTTTCAGAGCACCAAATCTTTGTCCATAGAGCTCTTCAAGCCATTTCACCGCTGCATTTTCACTCCCACTTGATTAAAGGTGGGTATTGCAGAGGATCTCCACTTTTGCAATATTAAAGATTTAGCTATCAACGTGGAAACAATAAGAAATTGTAGCTGCCGTAGTGTAATTGGAATTGACATAGGGCACATGCCAAATAAGACTCCGTATGGATCCAGATCAATCCTAGCTTGCAGCTCATCACTAATGAAACAGCTGCGGCCCATGCAGGTAAGAGTGATGGACAGTGGGGTCAGGTTGGGGGGATTCGACAGGCGACCACAAGTGAAAATTAAATAAATTATTAATTTTCCCTCGTCGTCGTCTGTCGAAATCCCCCCCACCTGGCCCCACCACCCTGCCGCTCTTACCTGCATGGGCCGCGGCTGTAATGAAACCAAATATTTTCTGCCAAAATTGAAAAAGAACCGGGCATGTCAAACAGATATGAAGCCAATTGTCCATCACAAGCCCACACCTGACACATGCTGCAGAAACAGTAAGGAACATCATTTTCAGCCGAATGGGAGTGAAATACAGCATCCATTTCGAATAGAAAGTCATCCTTTGAAAATTTGCACCACAGACAGCTTTACGGGCAATTTGATTATACAGGAGCAATGCCCGTATGTTAATATTACATTCTGTGAAGGCCTGCACATTAGTCAACTACGCGTCACTCCTAAGGTAGGCCCTTAAGGCTCATAGGACAGGGTGCATTACATGTTAAAAGTAGAACATGTGAGTATACGTTTTAATAAGTCCTAGCAGTGAAAAACTCCTAAAGTAATTTTTCACTGTTGTAAAGCATATCACTCAATTGATTAACACTGGGTTACCTTCATACAGTTAATAAGTGATGACTTTGGATTGGGAGCAGATAGAGATATGCTGTTTAAGTGCACATAAATCATAATTTAAAATCCCCTTAATGGTAAAGTTGGATTTAAGTCAAAATTCTGAAAATGCCACTTTTAGAAAATTAGCATTTTCTTGACCCAATCATTTGTTCCCTCAGCCAGTGTACTGAGTCACATGACTGTGAATGGCTCTGCTATTGGGGTTTGTCAATTGCTTCCAGACCATAACACAAAGGGGGCTTAGGTGTGGACAGGGTGGGCCATCCTGGCAGGATAATTTGGAGGAGCTGTGCCCAGCCTCACTTACTCTTCAAAGGTTTTGCCTCCTAGACACGTAAAGGAATCTGACACCTGCCCTGCCCTGTCTTTTGTCGCCCCACAGAGCTTGGAGCCTTGCTAGGGGAAGAACTTTCATGAACCAGATGTGGGGTAGGGCAGAGAATCCCCGTACACAAAGGCATACACCAAGTCTAAATATTGGATCTCCAGAACCATTCTTCAGAACACTCCTGGACCTGTGGCAGAGGACTGTTTCTTTCTGACAGGTTTTAAACCTATTTTCTTATTGTTTTATTTTAATCCCCTGGACCCTCCCCAGGACTCTGATGAGTCTTGATGGCAGGTCCAAGGGATGACACTGCTGGTGGGGGAGTGGTGGGCACTCCCTTCACTGCACCTGAGGTGTTTGGCCAGCCGTCTCAGGCCGGCCAAACCCTCGTTCGCAGTGAAGGTCTCTCCAGCCCCAGCTGCGTTGCTGGGGCTGGAGAGAGCAGGCACGGGCTCCCAGTCTGTCTGGGAGTGCAAGTTGCAGATGCTAAGGTCAATCCCGACGCTGCTTTCATGCAGCGTCAGGATTGGCTGCAGTGCATTCTGGGAGCCTGTGCCCAGAATCAGGAAGAGTGCAATGCGGCGTGAGATGGTGGCGGCGTTAAGGTACGTTTATGTTATCAGTTATTTTTTTGTCCCCCAATCCTCCGCTCCCCACCTGCCTCCTCTGTCCTCCGGCCCGGCCCATCTCACCACTTTGGCAGGGGATGACCCACTACTGAGAATGGACCTGCTTACCTTCACCCTAGGCAAACCTGAGTGACTCCAAGGATCATTTGGCTGACCTTCTGCGTGAGCTACAGGAACAGAATACACTCCATAGGCCTCCCTGCAAACACACAGCTGACTTGCTGCAGTGGACCTGCCTGGACTTGTAACTGACTTGCCGGAGCCCTCTTGGACTCTGCTGGAATTCCTGATCCCAAGAGGTGCCTATAGGACCTGGAACCTAGACTGCCATCAGTTTGATCTCCTTCAAAGAAGACAAGGTGAAACCCTGAAATGTGGGCACTTTGTGTCCACAAACAGGCATGTTGGAAAGTGGATTATTAGTAGTGATAAGTAGTGACTTACCACTAGTAATAAGGCCACAAGCACAACAAGAGGGCCAGTCAAAGTCCGAGTAATTTATTCCCTTGCTCAATACTTGGCAGCTGTCAACGAGCAGGCAGGCGTAACTTAGGAGATAGATGTGTAAAGCAATTAAAAAACCCAATACATTAAATAAGTAAGACACAACACAATAAAAATCCAACTCCAATTTATAAAAATGGAATATATTTTTATGAACAAATACACACCAAAATGATAAAAATCCATTGTAGGGAATAGGATATGAATTTTCAAAGGATAAACACTTTCTAGTGCTTAAAAACATATACCTCTGGGACAAAGGCAAGGTTTGAGGCCTTCCGTTATGAAGCCCTGGTTGGATACATTAAGCTGAAGGCCTCGGTCATAATTTTACCTTCACACTTAGTTGCTTTTCTGGAGCTTTTTCCCTCGAAGTCAAGGAAGGCACTTCGTCAGGCCGGATTTGGTGCGGCTTCGCCGGCTTTACTTTCTGCAAGACTCTGGCCAAATCCTGGAGGCCTGGAGCTTTCAGGATTACTAACCTGAAATCTACACCAGGGTGTGGTTGAAGGTAGCCGGCTTGACCATCGACGTCGGGTCGGTCACCTTATGGAGCTTTTTCCAGATGTTGCCCCAAACTTCTGGAGCTTCTTCCTGATGTTCCTCTTGAGGGTTCAAAGTGTCCAAAACACAAATCCAAGGGTATCGAATCTCTTAAATGCTCCTTGGGATGTCTGGACTACAATTCCCACAATGCACCTTGCCAAATCCTAAAAGTCCAATGGACGCACTCCAGGATGGAGACTTTTGGTGAAGGTGATGCAGATGGGTTTGGTTAACCTGTAGCTTGCAGGGAGTCCACTCCTTAATCATTCTTGAAGCAAGGCAAAGTCCTTAAGGACTGTATGTGCAGCACCCTTATTTGAAAACGGGATCCTCACCTGTAACTGTAATTAAAAAAAAATTACCTTTGATGTTACCTGTTTTTATTGTAATTTTGTAATCTGTTATTCAACAAAAACAAATGTGCAGCAAGTGCAGTACTTCAGAGTGCTGTCCTTTGGGTGCAGATTAAGATTCCAGGAAGGGAGTTCCTCATCTCTTGGTAGTTTCAGGCAACAGATCTGAGGAGCTATGTAGCTCTCCCATATTTATTCACAGTTTCTGGGTGTCAAGCTGGGGGCATCCCTGACCTATGGGATGCAAGGTGCCATCGAGGTGCATGATCACTTCTTCCAAAATGTGGCATATTCTTATCCCAGAACGCACTATTCTCTCAAAATCTAAAATAGGGAAAGTCACTCCAGAGGAGCTGAATCAGGCTAACCCAACCTTCTAGTGTGACAAATTTTCCTAAACACTCCCCTTCCAACTCTCTCCCTAATCTAATTACAATGGGTTCCTGTGTGGCTCGGGTGGCAGGATCTGGGGGTCATCCTATGCTGTTCTAAAGTGTCATTCTCCCTATGAAGACCAGTTTGGATACCCCTCACTCCCTTCCTGCCACCTGCTCCGCAGCTTGTACTTCTCTGCTCTCCAGAAACCCATTGTCTCTCTAGCTGGGATTTTCACACCTCATTAGAGCAGGCTGGCTAGCCTGGACAGAGGCTGGCCAATCAGGGGAGAGCAGCTGAAAGGCTGGAATTTGGCTCACAGAAAATAAAGTTTAATAACTTATTTTCTGTCATAGTTATTATAAATCTAACAGTGGCAACTATTAATTTGATACCTTGAAGTATATTTTATGTGGCTACTATCAATATGTATTCTTAAATAAAATATTGCAATGTTAGCCTATGGAGCCATTCACTACAATATGGAAAATTAAATTGGCAGTTTTTCCCTCACCAGAGCTTTTAAATCATTTTTTATAATGTCCCAGCTTATAATTACCAGGCACCCTACTCCTGGGGCACCTAGGGGAGACCTTACGGGTGACTTATATGTACAAATAAGGTAGAATAATACTTTGGAAGTATCTTTAAATCCAAAGTCAAGCTTAAATTTAAAAGCAGCCTGGAAGGCAGGGCTGGCTTTTAAAATGACAGCAGGCACCACAGTAGTGCACACTCCAGTGCAGGAAATCTACTGGGCCTCTAAAAGTCCCTGCCCCATAATGTACTAGGGACTTATAGGTAGTTTGAATCCCCCTTTCCTTATTATATACGAAGGTCTTACAGGGGTCCGTTATTGCCGATTGTAAATATGCCAAATTTCCATGTACTTTTTACACAGAGCCCAGGCCCTGGGTCTGGTTAGAAGAGCCCAGGGCACAGTCAGAGTCAAAAAACCAGCACCTAGCATTCAAAATCGGGGCAAAAAGTTGGGGGACACTGCAAATAGGTTCTGATTTCTCATAAGGTGCCTTCACACCAGGACTGCCACCAGCAATGACCCCCCATGCCAAGATCCGATGAGACCTGCTCTTCGCGCTGCAGTGATGACCAGCAATAACTGGCAATGCAAGATCTGCACTCTGCACTACAGCTACAACAGCCAATGTGAAACTCCAGCATTAGCCATCTGTGAGTCCCTATAGGCTCTTTGCGCTGCAGCGGTGACAGCCTGCATCACCTGGCCTGCTGTTTGCTCTATTGTGATGACCGTCCCGAAGCACTCTCTGCTCCTTGAGGCCTCCTCACCCCGAACAGAACTCTTTGCACCAGACTTTGAAGGTAAATGTTCAGTAGGCCTAACTTGGTCCCTGTATTCAGCCGCACTTCCTCGCGATTAGCCTTAACTTGTTACTTTCCCTGTCGGGGAAGGGTACAAGGACCTCTATTAAGCTTTTTCAATTTGACCAGCCGGGTCGGAAACTATCACCGGCGGAGTGGTGAGGGTTTTTGCTTTTACTTTCCTTGGGCACTTTTACTCTACCATTTTACTGTACCATGCCTTCCTTGCTCTATCCAGTTTAGTTTCCCTTAACGATGGTTCCTCTCACCATCTTATTTCTTTAGATCTGTGGAAATCTACACACACAACAGGACCACCCTCATATAGGTAAGAGTTGTGAGGAATTTTGGCAGCCTGAAATCTAACTGACATTCATGATTGTACTACGAATGTATAGCCGTTAAATGAATGCATAGTCGTTAAACTAATCAGCCGCGTTATTCATCTAGGTGTTTCCTTGTTTTAAACCATTCAAACTTAATCGTGGAGCCACTAAGCCTTTATATATTTGACCAGCCGGGTCGGAATTTATCACCGGCAGAGCGGTGAGGGCTTTTGTTACTATTTCCGGATACTTTTATTGTGTTACTTTCTCTCCCTGCTTAATCCTGTAGAGTCTCCCCTAACTAGGGTTCTTTTCACCATCTTATTCTTCTAGATCTGTAAAAATCTACACACAAGAAGTACAGGTAGAACTCCATTCACTTGAACATGTACTATATTGACTCTTTTCTTTGAAATAATGCGCAACGTTGGTATCACGTTCTGTTTTGAAACCTAACCATGATCTCATGGCGTAAATGTGATGCGGGTTATATGGTTTTCACTATAAGATATGTGTGGCACTTTTCACATCACCCCAGATAGGATATGTTTGTTGTTTCTTTCCTTGCACTTTCGGTCTGCCAAGCGATCGAAATGTCACGTACGGTTATATTACCTGTTTAGGGTTTCCACGCTAACGGTGACATATTTCGCTCTATGTAATATGAGGTGCAATTCCTCCCATTCTTTATACCTTGTAGTATTTTTTGCTTACACACAACTTATTGTATGATTCCCAGCCCTGAAGAAGACGCAGGATATTTCCCAGTGTGACGAAACACGTGTTGGCTGGTTGCTCTCTTGATGTAACATGGAATAAAAGACAAAGAACAGATCTTTTGGAACTTTAATGACTTTTATGTTCACATAATTTGATGAACTTTCATTAAGAACTCTTACACGTGTGCACAGGACTTGGGCTCATTACTTTGTGCCGGATCCTCTCCTTGACATACATAGGTGTTATAGGGTGTTTCCCCTACCTGTCGGCACCATACTCACAGGTATCTAGCACACTACACGCAGTAGCAGCAGGGCGCCACTACTTCCTAGACCATTAACACCCCACCTTTTAGAAATACAGCATCACCCTTACGCCGGCCATGAGGCAGGCGTAAGGTTTTGACGCAGTGGCCTCCTAGAATTGATGCAGTGAAATCTCATAGATTTCACTGCGCCACACCTATGAGGCTTTGTTGCGTGGGTATGCCCACCCTGCATACATCCTACCTGGCGCAGGTATAATGTGGCATAGGGTTTCACAAAGTCACGCATATGCCTTGATGCGTCACTTTGTACAGAATCTAGTTTGGTGTCAAAGGTGTCTGCTGGCACCTTCCCTGGCGGCCAGCGACCACCAGATGCTCAGTCCACTGACACGGAGGAGCTGCCAGGGTGTTGGCGCAGTTGGAGCTCCATCGTTGGAGTTTGCATGCTGCAGTGCTGGCGTCTGTAAGCGTTGGCGGAGCGGTGGTGCTGAGGGAGTTGCAGAAAAGTTCTTTGATGGCCTTGATCCAGCTGCGGCTGGGGGGCGATGATGACGGTGGTGTATGGTGGGCGTGGTGCAGGCATGATGTATACCATGATGGTCGGTCCAGGAGAGTTTGGTGGTGTGGCTGTAGTGGAAGTTCCCACTGGCCGAGAAGACGGGTCGAGCGTGTGTCCGGCTATGTGGGTTGGTGCAGTGACTAGCTGCTTGGGTCCGATGTTGCAGAGGATCGCCAGGAGGGTGGTGGTGTTCTTGTCACTGGGGTTGTCCAGGTGGAAGTTGAGGTCTCCGAGTAGGATGTAGTCAGTGGATGGTAGAGCCTGGGGTGCGATGAGGTCTATAATGGCATCAGTGAATGTGGGTTCATGGGCCGGGGGGCCTGTAGACGAGGGTGCCGCGGAGGGTGGAGTTGGGGTTGGTCCGGATCTGGAAGTGGAGGTGTTCCATGGTAGCCATCAGGTCATTAGAGAGCGTGGTCAGTCAGAGTGTGCTTTTTTATACAATGACAATGCCTCCTCCTGGGCGCTCGGGGTGGTCTGTGCGGGTGAATTTGTAGCCGCGTGGATGGAGATGGCGATGTCCGGTCCGGAGCAGAGGTTGGTCCAGGTTTCCATGAACATGGCGATGTGTGAAGAGGTGGCGTCGAGGAGGTCCTGGATTTCTGTTGCATGTTTGTGGAATGACCGCACGTTGAGGAGGATGCAGTTGAGCTGGTCAGCTGCACTGTTGGTCGGCTGGGTGGCAGGAGGCGCTGGTGTGCTGATGTGGCAGAAGGTGCGTTTGCAGTTTCGGTAGGCGCAGGGTGCAAGGGAATACTACAGTGATGCTAGATGGCAGGCAGTGTGGCATCCAGGGTTGATGGCGAGGATGGTGCTGGCGTCGTAGCGGTGGAGTGTCCGAGTGGAAGGGTCCTTGGTGCTGGGCGGGTCCAGGGGCAGACAGACGCAGAAAGGCTTGCCTTTGCCTTGCCTTTGGCGCACCAGTGGTGCACCCGCTGCACATGGCCGCACAGCAGCTGCCATTAAGTAGTGCTGCGGGGGGACTGGACAGCTGGGAAGCGGGAAATGCAGAAAAGGACCTTGGAGGGGTGGGGACGCAGGGTGGAGTGGGGGTTGTAAATATTATTTTTTTTAAATCTTACCTTGAGGTCGGGTGACCTGGACCCGGGCCCTGGCCTTGAGTACCAGCCTGGACGGAGAGAGCAGCGGTAGACTCTGGGAGACAGAGTCACACCAGTACTGCTACAGGCCGAGGCAACCGCCAGAAGCTAATCCGGGAGAGGTCGTCTGCAGAGTGGAATAAATGGAGAGTGCCCGGCTCTGCTACGAATGGGATATTTGGGTACGGGAAACTTTACTCTACCCCCATCAAAACCCTTGGTGGTTTCGATGATATCATCATCATCCTTAAAGCAGAAAGGATAGCCCTACTTCCAAAACCACCCCAGTGAGAGCAGTCCCCCGAAGGGAAGAAACCTGGCAGACAATAAGGGACAGATACCCACCAAATACAACCATTATCCCTGAGTATCACCAAACGGACTCTACTCCACAAAGGAGAAACCTAGGCCTGATCTCCACATCTCTCAGGCACACGGAGATGGTTTTTGACCCACATTAGACCCAGAACATTGGGCTAATGGGCATGAAAACCTAAGCTGGGATCTTGCCGCATTAATCAACCCCCCTGATCACCCTCTCCCTTGCTGCCCAACACACATATTGGTACATATTGGCTAATCCAGAAAAAGAATGCACGCTGCTTGTGCTACCCCCTCCTCATTTCGTAGGAGCACAATTATCTGGCACTACCAGGGGGCAAGTGGGCCAGTGGAGAATGGACTACCTCGAGCTGAGGTGCGTCTAACCCATGCAACAGAAGAAAAGGCCCTCTAATGCTCCCTTTAGGCACATTCACACAAAACCACCCCTTCAATGAATTATGGGGAAACATAACGGCCCATTGACCCTGGCTCAAGCCAAGATCGGCTGTTTCACAACCCCTTTCAGAGCACTTTTAACTCTGCAATGGAAAAATACATTGCTTCAATGATTATTGGATCCCTCTGGCACTAATGTCATCCTATAGGCTATCCAGGCCTCACAAGAGGGGTTTGAGCCAAGGGTGGGAGAGGTCAAGATTAAGCCTGGGCGTAGTTCGCGAAGTAGCGCTACGCGAAGCTACGCAAAGTGCAGTTCGCACTACGCGAACTACGCGTAGCACTACGCGAACTGCGTAGTGCACTGTTCGCAATGATTGCACAGTGCCGGATGCTTGTCCGCACTGTGCAATCATTGAAAACGGCATCTTGCACAGTGCGAGCTGTCTTTACTGCCGCTCGAGTAGATTTTTACTCGAGCGGCAGCTTTCTCAACGCGAACTGGTAGTTTCTCATCGCGAGCGGTCGCGAGCATACGCGACCACTCGCAATGAGAAACCTGACCTCCCTGCGTTGAGAATCTCGCCGGGATGTCATTTTGCTTGCTCGCGGTCGCCAACTTGACGTTGAGGACCGCGAGCAAGCAAAAATGACCGCTGCACTACGCTACGCTACGCGTGTTTGCACTGTGCTACGTGCAATTCGCGTTGTGCGAAGGAGCGCAAACTTCGCAAACTACGCGAGCGTAGCGTAGTGCTTTGCCCAGGGTTAGTCAAGATCAACATGACTTTAATCCACCAAGATCTCCGTAATATGCCTGGTTGGGTCTCTGAGGCTGAAGGGCAGATATCTTCACTGGAGGATGAATTCCCTTAAAACTACTGTCTTAAAATGTGTCTCCTCTATGAAACACTTGAAATCCAGAGCTGATGATGCCGAAAACTGGTCCCATCAAAATAACCTCAGACTAGTGGGCTTTCCAGAAAGAGAAGAGGCCACCAACGTGACAACATTCCTAAAAACCTGGCTTATCGCATGAATACCAAAGGAAGCACTGTCCCAATTGCTTGTTTGTGATCGAATGGGCCCATAGATCACTGGCCTGAAACCCCCTCCTGGAGCCCCACTGAGACTAACACTGAGGAAGGCAAGGAAAGTGGGGGACTTGAATTTCCAATTTTTCCAAATCTTGATATTTCCACACTACATCAAGCTAGTCCAGCAATTCCACAAATCCTTCGAAGGAGTCAAACAAAAATTGCAGGCAATGAGCCTAAAATACATGCTGATATGCTCCACCACATTAAAAGTAACCCACAACGAACAAATTAATTTATTCGGATATCCTGAAGGTGTCTGGGAATGGGCAGCAAAAAAGGTAAATCTGCAGGGAGGCGAAGTGGGGAAAAAAACTCTGCCGCGCTACGAGGAGTTCTGCTTTCGTGAGAAGCTCCCTTGTTGCACCCATTCGCTTGCTTTTACATTTATGTTATACGTCAACATGAAGTGTGTTCTCGGGCGGGAATCTTGCACAAACTGCACCACGCCATTTGCATGGTTGTGGCCATCTTGTTTTTCACTGTTTATGGTGCTGGGGCCTACTTTTTCATCTTCTCTTAATCTGTTTAATCTTTCCCTTATAAAAAGTATTTTCCCCTCATTTTTGTTTATTATCTTACTTTTTGTCTTTGTGTGTGTGTATTTTGCGTTTTTCCATTTTTTTGTGTTTTTGCGTGAGCTTTGTACTTTGCACATTTTTCACTTTACTTCCTTATTTTTTACCTTCCTTCCTTCTTTTTCCTATTTCTTATTTCTCTCTTCCGCCCAGCACCATGGCAGAAAAGGGCAGCAGCAGCTCCAGGCCACCAAATAGCACCACCAGCCGCCTTCCTGGCAGAAGGCAGCGCCGTGAAGGTGTGCAGCCCTGCGCCTAATTTTCAGAGGTGGAGGTGGCAGCACTGGTATTTTATATCCAGCGCCACCTCCCCTCCACCCTGACAGCAGACAGCAGGCCTGGTAGTGGGTACAGACTCCGGGAGCATCAGCAGAATTGGGAGAGGGTGTGCCGGACTGTGTGCCTCTGCGCTGGGGTCTGGCGCACCCAGCAACAGCTGACACACCGGTGGTCCAACGTCCTAGAGCGAGACCAGGGGCTGCTAGATCTGCTAGGTGTTGAGGTTGCGGTGCTCGGTGAGTAATTATTATTACTTGTGTTCTATGCTAATATTTTTTCACAAATAGCCAGCATGCATGCTGACATGCAGGTAAGTTACGTTTACAAATTTTATGTGATTGTGATTCTAGATAGTTGCTCAGCGCTACCTAATTGTACTTGTTGGCGCTCACTTGGGCTGATTATTTAAGAAGTAATGCAGAGACTCCTGCTTCCTGTCTCTAAGATAGTGATAGTTAGTATTAGTGAGTTAGCACGTTCTCTCACTTCTTTGAGCCTTTATTTTTTTAGAGCTCGTACAATGTCAAGCAATTTCCCAGTGATGTGTATGCATGCATATGTATTGCACAATGCAGACTTAGTGGATTGTCCTGTCAAACGGGGTTTGAGAGATTGCGAATGAGATGAGAAGCAAACCTCATTCATTGCAACGTATTAGTCATTCCAAAATGTGGTTTAGGAAATTTGGAATAGGGTTAGGTAGGTTTAGGAAATTTGGAATAGGAAGGTCTACAATACTACTAGTTGATCTAATTTAGAAAAGTTCACTGTTATTGTGATTACATTTTCCTGCCCAAAAATATTTTTTGAGAGATTATTTACCACCGATCTTTTTTTATTTGATTTTCTTTATGTCTTATATCAGCATCCTGGGGCAAGAAGAGGGCTGATGAGGCAGGTGAGGGAGCTGGAGGTGCATCCCAAAGTTCCGTGGCCGATGGCTCTGCTGGCCCCAGTAAGTCCCCTTGTTGTTAACATTAATATTTATTTCCCAAACTTTTACCGCTCCACATTTTGAATTATTTCTGCCCATCTCCTAATTTGTTTCCAAATCCTCTTCGGTCTTTCCGCTTCCTATATTCTTGTCATGCTTGAATTATCCTATTTACTTTTTTTCTATATTTCAAATTTCTGTACTTTACTTCAAACTGTCTCTGTAGTCTGTCTGTAGCTTCCTTTCTTCTGCTTTGTTAGTAAGCTTTCCCTCTCACCTTATATATCTTCTGAGCTGGTGGCAGTACTGTAAGACTCAGAGAACCCATTGGTCATGTACTACTACTCTGCCGTGAAGGTTGCATGCCCAAGTAAGGTATTCTATGCATGTTTGTTGAGATGTGAAGGCTTTTTTCCATCTGCTCATGCTCAATCAGTAAAACAAGAGAGTGGCCATGGTCATGTTGGACCCCCCAATGTTGTGTATGTATTATTATAGTTTACCAGCAGTTGATGATGACCGTGCACCATGGCTGGAAGGAAGTACGAGGAGAACGGCCGCATTGCATTTGCCAACCAAGACCATATGTCCACCCTTTTGTGTCTTTTCAGAAACTCAGATTTATCAGTAGCTCTGCCACTCTATTACAAAAAAGTTATTGTTTGTCTTGACTTCCTGGCTTTTCAAAAATTGCCACCAACAAAATGCCCAACCCAATATTTTTGATAGAAGATACTGTAACCAAATTGCAGTGATGTATTGTGGTTGTATGTTGCTTCAAGAAAATTAATAGGGGGAGAAGTATCTGGCATCTAAAAAATGGGTAATGTTTTTTCTAGCCACATCGACCACCAGCAACAGGGCCAGCAGTGACTGCACCAGGCAAGTGGACATGGCAGCAGTCCAAGGAGGTGAGCCAGTGGAAGTGGCGGGTGGTGGTAAGTTATTTTGCTTGCTTATTGACAATTAATCATATACACACTGCAAGGTGTTCTGTTGAATTGTGAAGACCCCACTTTAGCAGATATAGCAGGAGTTGAGTATTTAATGGCCTCTTCTATCTGCAACTCAGCAGACCAAGTTTCATAATGAACTTTAACTATGATGGGTTGATAGAAAAGGGAAAGAAGAATGGAAGGAGAAAGGATGGGTGAAATGTAATATAAGTGAAAGAGAAGGATGCATGGGCTAAAGGATGCATATAGGTGGGTGATAGGATGCATTGGTGGGTGAAGGATGGATGAAAGGGTATACGGGTAAAAGGAAGCCTGCTTGCATGGGTAAAAGAGTATGGGTGAAAGGATGCTTGCCTAGGTGAGTGAAAGGAATCCTTTGGCGCGTTGGATGGGAGAATGGGTGAAAGGATGCATGGGTGGGTAAATGTATGTTGGCAAACGGTTTGTTGAGATGGAGAGCCATGTTTGGATGGATGGATATATGGATGGAAGGTTTTCAATGGTGAAGACAGGGTAAGAGAATGTAAAACTTAAACAGTGAGTAGCAATGTCAAGGGTGAAAAATAAGAATGCTATAAGAACAATGCAATGATAAATGGATAAATGCTTGGAATGAAGAAGAAACAAAGGACTAGGGAGCTCCACTGGAGGGGTGTTCTTCACACCTACTTTACTTGCTTGGAATGGTTTTATCAACACTGTGATTCAAAGGGTTGAGGTGGTATTTCTGACTACTCCTCGACTCACAGTAGTTTTCAAGCAAAACATATATTATGCATCCTACCCACCCATCATCAATCATCACCTCCCTCCCTCGTTACCCATGGCATTTCACCAGTGACATCCAAGGTGACCTAATGGCTGCATAGTTTAATTCAGCAGCACTGCATTGTTGGCTGTGCAATGTTCGTCTGCTTCAGTTAATGTGCCATTTACAAAATTCATGGCTATGCGAAAACAAGGTGTGTTTCACTTCTCTCCCAGTACCCACTTACTCACTTCCTAGTACATAACTCCTTTATTCTTTCTGACCCAGGATTCCAAAAAATTAAAAATAAACATTCTTTGCATGTGCCACATTTTTTCTGGGCAAGTGATATATTTTATTATGGCTTTCATAATGGATTAAGTCTGTTAAAATGTTTCCCTTTCAACATTTACCAACCACAGTGACTCACTACTAGCCAAAGCTTCGGCGCACGATGATGGCCTGTAAAACGTCTACCTACCCGGCCTAATCCCTCTAATTTACCCTGCAGTAGAGTAAGTTAATAATTCCTTTCCTTACAGCCAAGCAAATGTATTTTGTGGGAAAAAAGTAATTTCAAAGTGTGGTGACAGAGGGTGAGGCCAGGGAGTAAAGTGGGGCTTAGAGTAAGTGTCTTGACTTTTGCAGATGGGATAGTCTGTGACAGACGTGCCATATACAATATCCTATTGCTTAATCCTTTCCCTCTACTGTATTGCATTGTTTTTCCCACCCTCTACTTACGGCAGACAGGAGGATGTCAACATGATTGATTTTATAGTACGTCACATGATGTATATTATTCATAGTATTCATCTGCCTTGTAGCCAGGGTAAAATTGAAAGGCATTTTGGGAGGAGCATGACTAGGGAGCCAGCTGAGCTAGTATGCCTCCATTAATTTAGCATAACAAGAAAGAGAAGAATACTTGAGTACTCCATAGTGCCTAATATCTGAAACTCTAATCACATCAAAATCGAATTGCCCAAGGATACCAGCAAATGTACTGCTACTGTACCACTACATAGTTGTATGTGTTTTGCTAAGAGCATTGTTTACAATTTGTCTTCTTTCTTTCTTGATTTAGCTACTCCTGCTGACCCAAACAAATTGGAGAGAGCAGCCCGGCTACAGCAAAGGAAACTGGAGGCCATCAGGGCAGAGTATCAGTGGCTGGTGGTCTTGGAGGAGGAGGAGGAGAAGGAGGAGGAGGAGGCAGCAGCAGCTGCGGATGATTAAGGCCCGAGCCAGACACTAGTGCCTCCAGTCCACTGGTGCCGCAGTCGGATGGCAGCTGCCCACCGCACTTCCATCACTGCTGCCCTCCCTCAGACCAAGTATTTCAGCGCTGCATCCTGCATAGGCTGGCACGCATGGAAGCCAGGCAGGAATGCATGGAAGTCAGGCAAGAACGCATGGAGGGGCACCTCAAGAAGCTCCTAGTCCTAGCCCATTGTTAGTGCGCTTTTCTGCCCCTTTTTTAATCCTTTTTTTGGTGGGTGTGACTTGTGGGGAGAGGGTGGGAATGTGGGAGTTGGGACAATTGGATTTTTTTTATGGGCAAGTTCAATGTGGGACTTACTTGGACACAGCTTTCTTTGGGACATTGGTTGGGGACGAGGCGATTTGTTTGGAGAGAGAGGGTTGGGCCTGTTGTGAGTTTAGTTTTATATTGTTAGGGAAATAATTTGTTTTATAATTCTACATTATAATTTAAATCTTTTTTGGCATGTTTTACTTCACACTATTGCCTTTGTCGCAGCCTGTTTTTAAAATCTACTGTTAGAGTATAACAAATTAGTTATGATGTACCCTTGTCCTACTACCCTCCTAGTGCTATGTTTCCTAACCGAGGCCTAAGTAGCAAAGTGACCTTTTACCTAAATTTGTCCTACCTTGCTCTGCATAACAGTTCTAGCACTGACCTTTTACCCAGTTTTAAGCTGAATAAATGTTGATTGGTTTTGTCGGATCAACCTACTCCTCAGGGTCGGATTGATGCTCAAGTATGTCTACCTCTTAATAGCATCAAGTCTGTCTGCTATACTAGCACAGATCAGTGAAGCGATCAAGCGAGGGAAGGGAAGGATGGGGACAGTGGGGAGGAAGACCTAAACAAGAAAAAGAGAAACACACCATAAATACATTACTGTATAAGTGTTTCAACTTATCTCTCTACCTCTCACTCTACTAGTACAAAGCATAAACACAATGTATAAATTTACCTGTAAAGGAAAAAAACGTTACAGCGGAGCACACCATGAACACACACTCTCTCTCACTGCAGCATAGGGATGTGACCCATGGATTTTAGATGCCACTGAGTAAGTATATGCTGTAACGAAAAGAACATAAAGATATATATATCTGTATATCCAACAACGCATTTTACACCTCAATGATCACCAACAGCATTATAGAACCACTGTTCCTGAATCCCATACTGATTTCTACCTACCCAATAAATGCCTGAACAATGCTTCACAGGGACTGTATGAGGGAATCAGGGGCATCTCAACCACAGTGCCCCGTTAGTAAGGCAAATAAAAAGCAAGAGACCATGTTAACACCACACATGGAAATCATACGGTGTTCTTATAATAATCATAACTCGCACCACTTCACCACTGTACCATTTCTCTAATGAAATGGCAGATTGAACAATAAAGTTTCATGAATGAGTGATTAAATGTCAAGGTTTTGTTCCTTCTCCCCGCATGAGCATATGACCACGCTCTGCCAACGGGGAAAGGAAAGGATTAAGGTTAAACTTACAACAAAGTCCCTGCTACCTGCAATAGACTACAAACGTGTGTCTTTACAACAGGGAGGAACTCAGTTGTAGTCAATTCCACCTTAAGGATACGAGTCATCAGATAGGAAAATGCCCGCAATGTTAGTTAAGTATTTAGTTCCAAAACGAGAGCGGAATATGCAAATTACCCCAAAGTTGTATCATGAAGTAATCTCTTCGACTCGGAGAGACTCGTATTGGCCTCCAAACGGGAAATAAAGCAGAGCAAATATTGGTGCAACCGCACACTTACCAGACCGTGACCCAATACAGCAGGAACAAGAAGCGCCTCCACGCGCTGAGAAACTCCGGCTCCAGAATAATCAGCAAAGCCGAGGGAGACGGAAGCCAGGATAAAGCTTTCCGGTCTCCCGCGACGTCAAAGTCAATGCCGCCAAGGATCATGGGCATTGTAGTATCGAGTCCTTTCTCGATCTTGCCCGACCACGCTCAGGACTCGGGCAGTGTTCACGGTGCGTTCACAACGCACCCGCGAATCGTGACAGGTTTCCTTGAAACTAGCCTCATTTATTATGCATGAGGATTCTTAGTAAAATCCCCTGCACATGACATACATTACAGGATTAACATACTCTGTACAAAGGTCATCGCTATCTTCATCCTAGGGTGACAAGGCTACTTTGCATAATTACAATTAATGATTTAGGCTCATCTACATAATCGTACTAACATATCGATTGTGGTAGAACCCTGAGGCTACCATTTTGGTATAAAAGAACCGCACCTTCACAGGGTCCTTCATTTTCTCCCATCAGGTAATGGGGTTGGCACTTTCCTAGGGGATTCTTGGTTTCACACCCACATACATGCTAGGTACACGTAGGTACACTTAGGTAGGGTTCGCATCGTAGGAGTATGCTAGATTACTGTTATGTTTGTATGCCTGCATATATTCACTGTTTTGGCACCATGGTAGAATTCTACCTCCTATTTACTCTGTTGGTGCTTGTAATATCTTCTGTAATAGCTTCTGTCTATTGATTGTCGCAGCAAACATGTTTTATACTAGAATGACGCTGGTTCAATAAATGCTTATTGAAAGTGTCCCCATCATTTATTCTGCGTATCTCTCTGAGACTAAGTGAGCATGATTGACTGAGCAAAAAGTACTGTACTGTTTCCACGATCCCTGAAGGGTCAAGGGTTGTCATGTTCAAAGGCTGCCAGAAACTATTCGCTCCTTGGTAAGGTTTGGAGGCTTATGGGAGCACTGTGAGCTAGCTGGTCTATAGGCTGACATATCCTGTGGGGGTGTCCGGAATCAGTCTAGATACCAATCCCTCAGTTTATGTTGTCCAACAAACACGCAGATCCTATGTATTTGTAGGAACTACACAACACTAGTCTCTGAAGTCTGCAACTATATTAACCCCTAAGGAGAGGGGGGTGATTTTCCATTGTCTATATTGCAGTATACCAATGTTCCATAGTTCTGTTACCTGAATAGATAAAGCAAGGACTGCATGGTTTCCCAAGGTGCCATGCTGGTGGTAGTAGTAGCATGCTAGCACACTAACAGTGAAGGCTCAGAAACGAGGTCCCACTCCCTCCTAGGTGAACTCAAACTGTAGGATACAGACTATTGATCACAGGGAACTAAATTGAAATAAAAAGAGTTAATGGGTTATATATTATTATATGATAGCTTTACAAACAATTGAGACAGTCACCAGACTAGACTACTAGTACCCAAGACAAGAAAGGATACCTGATAGAGAAAATATAATAAGCAATGCTAAATTGAATTACTCAGAACAATGGTGAGCTATTAAAAGTTACACAATGAAGTGGACTCGAATTCTGAAGTGGGCAAGGGTAGGTTTTGATGCAACACAGTGCCTAAATGATGATGATGCTGGCAAATGATGTTCTTCTGAAAATATCGAACACTGTTTATATGCGTGGGTGGGTAAATTCCAGGGCCAGTGTGGGCTATACTTAGAGCTGAAGATCCTGCACTAAGTTGGTGTTGCTTTTACCACATCCCCTCCACCAAGTGTGTGATCAATTAATGGTGTAAATTATTAGGTCACACCTCACTAAATCACAGAGCTCAAGGGAAGAGGTTAAGGGTTTGATGAATTGATGGGAAAGGGAATTTGGATAAAGGTGTGACAGGACAAACACTACACTAGGACAACATTAATCTGGGCTATGAGTAACCAACCATCACAAATCTGTTATGGGAGGAAAAAGAAATGAAGGAATGAGTACAGGTAACTTAAATGCAATGCAAATCAATCAGTCTGTCTGCCCCCAGAGAGACCAAAGCTACATTATATCTAAATGTTCTGTTACCTAGCTTTGAAAGATAGCAAATATATTACAAATGATGTAGGAGTCAAGCGAACAACACACACAGCTCTAATGATTAGTAAAAGAAAAATGATACTTTATTGCCAAATTGGGAGATGCATCTGCATTCTTCTTGGACTGTCTATCAGTCTGGGTGCCTGCCTGGCTGATACGGTCCAGTAAGATAAGCGTGAGTGTTATGGTACTTTTCCAGTTTGGCGCAGGATTAGAGAAGGCCTGTGGATTGTAAAACAAAAATGAGATTGTAGAATCAGGAGAATGACAGAAGGTAAACTTCATGAGAAGTGCACCGAGAAGGCTCAGAGAAGGCTCAGAGGCAGCGCAAGAGAGAAGAGAAGAATAATCCTTTTTGTGCTCATTCATTTTATGACTGATGGTTGAAAAATTAGATGAGAGCAATTTTACAATAGCCAACAATCACACAAAAGTAACTATAGGTATCGAGCTGATCAAATTCACAACTGTCATCAACATCAAGTTATCATCATAAATCATGAGAATAATATGTAGCATAACAGCACATGCATAATGTGATAATCATTCATTACCACATGTCTGTCTCCAGTTACCTACAACAACAGCCCCTCCACCCAACCACCACTTAGCTTCAAATTTGAGCCAGACTGCACTGAGCACACACACCCAAAAATACTGCATTTTCCAAATCAAGTAAAATCAACGCACCGCTCTCACCACCACTCAGCAGAGTTGGGTAGGCCACTTTGAAGTAATCACCAAATCGGTTGGTTTCAGTGAAGTAGATTACTTCCTTTTTTCTGGTGGCAATTGTTTAAGTAGTCATGCCCTGAGTCCTTCCATCATCCTCTTGACTCCATGTAAGGTGTCCAACTCCGTACCAACTAAGTCCCGACTCAAATGCGATAGATCGACCTGTAGTACGATGCTGTTGATGCACGACAAGAGAAACATCGAGTAATTTTTTGTGTAGACTAGATTTGTGTTTGTTAGCTAGAGGGACTGGTCGGGTCTTTGAAGTGTGTGAAGCAGAAAACAAAGCAGTGAGCAGTGGACTCTGCAAACAAATCTCGCTAAGTATCAAAGGGGAAGGAAAAAATCACCTTCAGGAAAAAAAACATCAGCCGTTGTTAGGCCACAAAGATTGTAAATCATCAGAAACACAATCAAGCTTAATAGTTATAGTTAAACAAACACCTAGTGTTACTGTCTGCCACCACATAAATCATCTCAACACACTAACTAACAACAATCACTCAGCATTCAATGAATGCCATTGACCTGTCCTAATTCAAGTGTGGTCACCACGGTACATTGCCGTTCCATTTTTTCATGAAATAGACATTGGCCAGTCTTGTAAATCAAATAATGTGGGGCAGTCCCGCTAGGAGAATAAACTAGGAAAGGATAGATAGGCACGGGAGGGAGGCAAGGACGAATTTGCATCTCCAATGTCCTTGAGGGTTATGGGTTGGGGGGCTTCTTCACTGCACACTGGTGCAACTCCAATCCAGCGATAAAAATGTGTCTAAGACGGTGGAGCTACATTAGTCAGGCAGACACAAGCAAATAAAATAAAACAATGTTCCCCTAGCTATATCTTTTTTGGGGTCTAAGCAGATCAGCACTAGAGAGAGAAAGTTCTATGGTTGATGGCCCAGGCCTAATAGTCAGAGAAGTAGAGTTTGTCTTCAAACTCAGGTGGTTCACTCATAAGTAAGTCAGCTAACCTACTACTTCAAAGACCTGAGTCTGACCAATCACCCTCATCTTCCTCCTGTCGTACTTCAGGTATGGAGTAATACACTGGTATGTAGTGCTGATTTATTTTGATCATGGTTAATCTCTCCAAGTTTTGGGGCGAGAGACTGGTCTTGGTACCATTGAGTTGGGTAACAATGAACATCTGTTATTCAGCGCCAAGAGACCTCTGGGTGAACGTGCGCTTTACAAATCCACATGTTATGTTATGTTATGTTCTCACTGAGACAATGGCACCAGCAGCACTGAAAACATGCTCAGCAGAGACCTTGGACCGAGTAAGCCAGATAGTTTATTGACTGCCTGCTGAGCACTGGCCATTGGCACCTCTTTGCATAGCAATACACCAATGGGTTTTGATCAAGATAGACCTCTGTTGGGTCATCAAGTTAGGCCTGGACCATCCTCTCAATAGTCATTGGTGCTCCACCATTCGTGACCTCTTTTGCCTTCACCTCTGCACTGGATTAAGCCCTGCATTTAGAAACCAATCATATGCAGATTTTGGAGCTGATGCTCCTGTTCCTGTTGTTGCTGGTGTTCTTGTTGGTTTTGGCTGCTGTGAGCCAACAGCACTGCCCTCAGGCTCTGAAGCTGAATGCTGCATTGCCGAACTTGTGCCCTGGAAAAGTGGGCCTCTAATTCCCAACCGTCTTTTTCTAGGTCACTGGCTTGCTCAGCAATCCGCGTTTTGCAATATGAAATGTCCCCATCTTAAAAAGGAATGAAAGTGGCCATAAATTGTTTGTACCGTGGATTAAGAATTGGGGCACAAATGTAATGTTTGGATGACACAATGTCTCTTCGCACCCTTGTATTAACAGATAAGAGAAGGTTTAAGTTCTCCACCAACTCATATGTAGCTTTTTTTCCCTCCACACCTGCCTACATTTCAGACACCTCCGTTAGCTGATCCTGTAGCATGTGCAACAACGGGATAGCTTAGCCCATGGTACTGTCTTCCTTGCTGACTTCCCATGTGAACACCACTAAAGGAAGCAGCATCTCTGTCAGGCAGTTGACTAAGCCCCATTGGTCCATATCAATGATCATACATTTCACAGTTGCATCCCCTCTTTGCATGACATATTCATTGATCGTTCTGCACTGCTCAGACAGACATTGTAACATGTAATAAGTTGAGTTACAACGTGTTGGAACCTCCTGTATGAGTGCTTTAACTGGCATTCTATTATCACACTGAATGACCCCCAGCTGCTTCCGGGCTTTAAAAGAATGGCTGAAATGAGTGCAGATTCTCCTTCAGGTGGACACTAAGTTGCTGACTTGGTCTTCTTTTTTGAGTAAGTCCTGTACAATGATGTTGATGCAGTGCGCCAAACACAGGACCCTGAAATAGCCACCATCTGCCATGGCCTTAACTATGAGGCCGATTATGATGACGGTGGGACCGACACTGACAGCCCATCGTTGGCGGTCCCACCACCATCAGGACCATGTTATCCGCCCGTCATATCACCATGGTGGGCGGATAGTTGGTGGTCGGAAAGCCCGCCGAAGCACCGAGGGGAATCATATCCCTACAACAGTGGCGGTGCCTACGAGGCACCGCAGTTGGGATTATGATGTCCCTTTCTGCCTGCCTATTCATAGCGGGCCTCCCTTCCCCCGGCCCTAAACTGTGGGTTTTGGGCAGCACCTATGGTGCCCCCCTACATATCCCTCCACCATGTGGCAGGCACCACAAGGTGCCTGACACATAGTGCACGGATGTCAGATGTCCCCTTTTTGCATTGCGGCATGTTCTGGAGCCAGCAGCACCCACAGCAATGCAAAGGATAGGCATTGCAACCACCGTGTTGGTAGTCGCATCATAAAGCCTCTGTTCGGACCTTCCAACAGCCTGTTGGGTGGTCCCGTTTGCGATAGGGTGTCTGCCCGCCATCCTAATCAGCCCCTAAATTACTGACATTGCCCGTGGCAACAAATCCAATGTTAAGCCCTCCTGGTCTCAACCATTCAAAGACCTTGTTGTTAAAGTCTTCCAAAATGTTTGCAGCAGTATGGGATTTATCCACAGCGAACATGGCTACTGTTGCATGCTTCTGAGGGCCATTAAAAATCTCGGCAGTGTCAACACCTGCAGACATCTTTCCTCTAACCCACACAAAAAAGATCCAGTGTGTAGTGATGCACGTATAATCAGTGGCTAGGCAACTGGTTCACATGTCTATTGTTTGGTGGATAGTGTAAACAGCACTCTGCTGCAAAGTTTATCAAAGCAATTCCAGCACATCATGATGTAGTGCTGGAACAGCAATTCTCGTGAAATAGGACAGTCTGGGAACCTTCTATTTTGGGCAGATGGCTGCCACAAATTCTAGAAAACCTACCGCTTCCATAATAGAATAAAAGAAGAGGCGGTCCAGCCATAACATTTTAGCCAGCTTCACGTTGTACAAACGTGCCGTTGGGTGGTTGCGTTCATACTGCCCCTCCTGCCGAAACATGCCAGGAATAGTAGCCTGTTTTTTTAATTTTCTGGTACCACTGATGCAGGTGACTTCTTGAGAGCAGACAGTGGTAGGCTCAATGTGTGTTTCAGTGGGGCAATTACTGTACTCTCTTGCCTTGGTGTCTCGGCCTGAGTCTTGTGCCATTGCAATGTTGTCGCTGTAGGCGATACTACTGCACTGCTGGGAACAGGGCTGCCTTGTGTAATGAAAATGTCTTCCTCTTCTTCACCTTCCACCGTGATCGGATCGGATTCCTTGCTCAGCCTTTCACCCCTTCACCAACAACACTTGCAGTTTTTTGGCCGCTAAGGTGCACCTCCCAATAGATCATGTGGTGTTTTCATTAAATGGGTTGATTGGCCTCTGGTACCATAGTTTGTACCAAGCTTAGCCCAACTAACACTTGCTCCGCAAATGGAGCATATGGCAATGTTCACCTCCTTCTTGCTAACTGTAAAGAAGTCCTAAAATGGGGAGGTCCACTGTCAGAAGCTGGTGCCACTGCCAATGTCGGATCAACTGGTGGTAGGTGGGCGTTTTGACATTTGCCTCTCTGCAGTACCTACTTCTACTGAGGTGGTTGTGGATGTAGGTCGCTGCCGGGACTTTGAAACATGGCTGCTGGAGGTGGTGTTGGTGGTATCTGTAGTGCCACATCCCTCATAGCAGGTTGGGATGGGGTAATGTCGGTCTCCACTGGGGCTGAGCTAACATCCATGATGACTGGCTCGTCATCATCCTCCTCCTCTACATCCATAAGTCTAAGGCTTTCAGGAACCTTCCTTTTCCCTAGCCTTTCGTGGCATGTCTCACTCTCAGACTGGCACAGGATTCAAGTGGTGTCTAGATCATCAGAAGGGGGGTTTGGAGAAGAATATGGTGGACTAACCCTCCTTTTTATTGCTGGAGATCTGGAAGACAATGGATCTTCTGAAAGAGTGGCTTCCTCTACTTCCTCAGCATGAAGCTCAATCTCCTGAACTGTTCCTACTTTGGGATGAACTACTACTGCTGGCTGCGGCTGTCCACTTATCTGAATTTCCTGCAATGATTGGGTACTACTTTGCGAAAGAGATAAGTCCATTTCAACGTTACTGCTCATCGGCGTTGCCGTGATTAGACGAGCTGCCTCTGTGACAGACATAGGCTTCGGCCTAGGTTGGGGTGGGTCCGTTGATGCAGGGGTGCTGCTCCCAGCTTGCTTGCTGGAGGCCGGTGCGACAGGCACAGGTTTTTTTCCCCGAAAAAGGTCTGGGTCGACATACCTGTGGTGGTAAGCTTCTTCTTCTTATCACTGGCTACTTTCTTGGTAGCACCTTTTTTTGGGGCCAACTTAAAACTGTCAGTTGGCAGTGGCAATTAGCTTCACAAGTTGAAGAGATGTCCGTGATGTGTGGTCACACATCATGTCTTGCACAGGCTTTTAGTCTGGCAGTACTGTGGGTTATGTTGTCCCGTGCACCTAAAAGCAAACAAGCAAAAAGTACATCAATGAAACATGGCATTGTTGTAGTTCAATTAGTAGTACAAACAAACAATATCATTTAGTGTGGTCACTGGTTACTTTAGTCATTATAAATAATTAACAATACAGTGTACCCACTATCCATTTGTAAAAAAACACCTATATAAAGTTTCATGGTGTGTGCACTCAGGAAGGATAAGGAAGAGCAACAACAACATACAGATTTAACTTTTTGTTTTATGTGCATCACGTGGGATGTGGCACTCAGGGAGGTGCAGCTGACAAATGATGACAATCCAATAATCCCTAGACAATGAATACTGTTTTGCACCAATAGAAGACATGAGGTTGATTCATTGATGCCAGATTTTATTAAAATGGTTTAAAAAAAAATAAAAAAATAAAAATTTTAAAAATATTAACCTTAAAAAAATTAAAATAAAAAATGTAAACAAATAATTACCAATACAATCAAAAAATAAAACTAAAAAAGCTTAAATTAAAAAAATGAAAATTTAAAAAATAAAAATAAAAAAATAGATAAATATTAAATAAGTGAAATTGTTCTCAAGCATATATAATTTATTTAAGTGATATCTCATTTCTAAGCCATCCATTCAAGCCCATGACAAAGGGCCACACTGGCTGGACACACAAAATGGCTGCAGTGCCACATGGTCATCAACAACAACAACACAGAGCAGGAAGGCATTGGGAACAAAAAGAAGACATGCAGGCCTATGGCAAAAGTACACCAGCTGCCTACACAAAATGGTCACCGACCACATGGTCACAACAACAATAACCAGCAAGAAGGCTTGCCCACAACAAAGAAGACATAAAGGCCTATGGAAAAAGCACACTGGTTGCCAGCCACATGGTCACGTGAGTGAGCAGGAGGCCTGGAAAACAAAGAGCACACACAGGCCTATGGGGAAAACACAATGACTGGCTACACAAAATGGCCACCAGCCACATGGTCACAACAACAAGCAAGAAGGCATGGGGAACAAACTAAGAAGAACATATGCAGGCCTATGAGGAAAGCACACAAAATGGCCGCTAGCCACATGGGCACAACAAGAAGCAGAAGGCCTGGAAAACAAAGAAACATGCAAGTCTATGGACACTGACTTTGCAAAATGGCCCCTGGCCATATGGCATGGGGAACAAAGGCAAATGGTGGTCCATGGCAAACACACACACAGCCACGCAGACACACACCCTGGCCAGACAAAAGAGGCATGGTAACACAGAGAACACAGAATGAATTCAGCAATGCCAAAAACTAAAATTAACAGGGCTAAAAATGTTTACAACAACAAACATCCTCCAAAGGCATTACCCCACCTATACACTGTTTGCAGGAGAAAAGAAAACATGAAATACCACAAAAAAACACATTTTGTATTTTAATTCAATGCCATTTATGATCTAAATTATGTTTCTTTTCGAAAGACACCACAGAAACAGTTGTTTCATGCACCCATGACTGGCACTGGACCTACTGACTGGAAGGCCCAATGGTAGACTAGACTAGGCCACATAGTGAATTAAATCAATATTGCAAATTTATTAAAAAACATCAAGAAAATATAGTGAACTGTGCAACATTTTTCCTCTATAAAAGAAGGAAGGTTACATGCAATAATTAACTAGGCCCCTACTGCAACTACAACACATTTTAAAAATTGATTAAAAGTACAAATAAATCCAGGTGCATGCCCCAAATCAAACAATTAACACCCTTATACACCATTTTTTCAACTTACTTTTGAAATCTCAAATACAAAGTCCTTAAATCCAATGGTATATATCCAGCAGACAAGGAGAGTGATCCTTCCTGCTCCTAATCCCAATGAAAAGTGACCAGGAGAGGGACAAAGCACTGAGAGGAGCCTGCTGGACAGGAACACGAAGTTGGAGACTCTGGGGCACTTCCTTCCTCTTAGAATTGTTTTTAAAAAAAGACTCCTCACACAAAAAAAACAATGCCAACCATCCACATGAGGAGGTTTTTGACTCCAAATGTCATTTTGGGGAGATTTTTGATGCTTCTTGAGGAGAGAATCTTTCCCAGATTGCAGCCGTGGTAGATCCTGCATGTTCGGGATCGCGTACATCACAAAACATCCGCCAGTCACTGGCGCACCCGAAAGACATGTTGGCAACTGGAAAATCTCGCAGGAGCTTGCGGCCGGCTAGCAAATCTCATGGTGCTCCAGAACGGCTCTGAAATCTCATGGGCAATTGCGAGCGCCCTGCAAGTTGCTCCCGCAAGCAAAAAGGCATTTCAAGCGCGCTAAACAAAAAAAACCTCTGCTCCATTGAGGAGGGCGTTATTTATCGATAACTCAGCGTTCTACGCGGAACGCAGAGTTGCTGAATTCCGCAAACTCTGCGAGCAGAATGGAGTTTTATGCCCAGGCCTAGATAGGATAGGTATTACATATCTGGTAGATGTATGGCATGGGGACCTGATGAAATCATTTCAGGAGTTATGATCATAGTTTGCCCTCTCCACCCTCTAATTTCATAAATATTTTTGATTACGCCATGCATTAGCTTGTCATCAAACTGAGATTGGATCACCACCAGAATTCAGTCCCCTAGAATCCAAACTTCTTATGGGAGACCTGGGGAGAAAGAACATATCCCAAAGTTACAAATCACTCATGATTAACATGCCAGATCAGTCTCGCTAAATTGCTTGCCATGCTCAAATGATCAGGCAGACTTTTATCACGTGGTGTGGCTAAGTCCCATTGTCAAGAAGGGCTGGAACTCCACTGAGACTGTATTATCAGAAGTTCTGCAATGATCTGTGGTATACTGACCCCAAGAATTGCTCTACTCGGAATCCTGGAATTGCTGGGAGGGCTGATAGGAGACCCAGCTTTGTTGGAACTAGCTACCTTGCTGGTCAAAAGAGACATAGCTTGAAACTGGAATTCTGAACACTCTCCAGATCTCTCCACATAGAAGGAAGCCATGAACTTGTGCGCGAAACTGGATGAATCCATTTATCATGCCTGTGGCTGCCCAAATAAACACACTATCAAGCACTAACCTGGAAGTTGATCCTGACAGAGCAAAATATACCTCCTGATGCTGACTCTGAAATCCTCTCCTGTGTGAGTGCTCCCCTGTGATTTTGACGAGCACAAGAGGGTGCAAAAGGCCAGGAAGTAAAAGGGGAAAGGGTGAGAGAGAAAGAGAAAGAGAGATCAACATGAGTGTTGAACCTCTTCAGAGCCTTACTGGTCCAGCAGGGTAGTTTGGTGTACAGTGTACTTACAACCTTGCTGTGTGATGTCTAAAAAATCAGAGTGACAGGTTAGATCCTCTTTAGTTGCTGACTCACCACTATCTGATATTTGCCTTAGTTCAGTAACTCTCTCAATGTACCTAAGGTATCCCCATTTCCCTCGTGTGGTAGGTGAACTTGCAAGGTTTCCTTCTAGGTCTTTTCTGATAACTTCCATCCCCTATAAAAGAATAACTCATTAGCCCAACATGTGGTAGGAAAAAACTGGAATTTCATTTATAATGATATCTCGTTAGCAACAGTACATACCAGGATGTTTGTCACCTCTTTATCTTGACAATTCTTGCACTCAATTTTGAAAGACAACGTAAACTGTTGAACGACAGTGAGTCAATCGTGCACAGTCTTGCACTTGCCTGTAATAGTTTTCGCACTGCACGATATTGGATTCTAAGTGAATATTACAAGCACATAAACAGCACATAAACATCAATTAACAATACTTAACAACAATCGGTGGTTTCTATAAGTAACATTGCTCCTTTACTTTTCACAGGTAGGATTGGTAATGGGCAATTCCCCAAGTACATTTTTGAAAGTCTGTGTATAAGTATTTCAGTAGTACCTAGTTCTCTGTGAGCTAGCGCGTTACTGACTCAAAGTGAGGTTGTCCTAATTTATTCTTGTTCTTTTTTCCTCAAGAATACTGATCTGACATGCGCAGATCTGCGGGGCTGCTGATGTGGCAGCAGGAGTTCCGATGCAGAAACGGTAGCAGGATTGCGAATGTAGAGATGCTTTCACAGTGAGTTTCCAAACCAGCAAGTACATGTTGTTGCATGGGCGTGTTTTAAATAGGGACCATGCCCAAGATGGCCACCGTCTCTCGCAAAAATTGGAAATCTTGCGAGAGTTCAGAATTTGAACAGCCATTGAGGAGTCCTTCCTCAGCGTGGTCACAACACTTACTGCTTACACCTTTTTCTCCATGCAAGTTGCTTATAAGTTCCTTGTGGAATACCTGATGTTCTCTGCGGATGTGGGGGTGGCCATCATGGCTCTGTTTCTTGCTGAGTCACCAGTCTAGAATCACAGGCCTGAAACACACTTGAATACGGGGTCGATGGTGGGAATACTTTGGACTGGTCAGTCCACGTATACGCATTTAATAAGTTTATGGTTCTCGAGATCAGGCATCATTGCGTAACTATGATGTTGTGATATTGGAAACATTTAATTTTAATGTCATGATACTGATGTGCTGTCTTTATATATAGTCGAATCAATAAAAATTGGTTATGAAAAGTATATGCCAGCCAGTGATAAGGAGAGTCATAGACTGCCCTCAAGGGCATCCTGTGAAAGGGGATCACTTGAAGGCTCAAAAAGGCCACCCTTCATAAGCATGTTTGCTTGCAAAGACAGTAGCAGTGCATCAACACCACTGCTGACAGAGTGCTTTCTTGAGCCCCCTTGCTTCTGAAGGTCCCTAAAAGCTATGATGTGTATGGGTGCACCATTTGACTGCACATAACTTCAGGGGGAAAATCAGGGTCCCCTGAGAGTTTGCAGAAGTGCAGCAGGTGTCCAGTTTCAAAGATTGCTTTGAACTTCCCTCCTACAATCTCTTCAGGAAATGTGATCACATTGTGACTTAGTGCATGTGCAGCCAAAATTACATAATTTTGCATTTTGGGCAGAAGTTCAAATTCTATGTCAAATTAGGTGCAAGCTAGGTTTATGCTTTAGATTGGTGAACTTAAAGTGTTCTTTCATTTAGAGATGATGGGCCTCAGAGTTTGAAGAGAAATTAAAATCCTTCAATTTCTACGCCCATGCCGCTGCAATGCCCCACCCCCTCCAGTGACCATTCCTGCTCCCCGCATTTCCCGTCTCACAGCTGCCCAGCCCCCCCTGCAGCACTACTTATTGGCGGCCGCTGCACAGTGAAAGTGCAGTCCACTGACCATCTAGTGGACTGCTCCCTTCATTGCACAGCTCTACCTGGTAGCTGCTGCTGCCCCATCACTGCTTCTGACCCTCTGGTCAGGAGTTCGAGGCCCTACTTCACTGGCAGGCTCCTGCCTGCACCTCATACCTGTTGGTCTTGTGGTAGAGCATCACTGCTCTGCTGCTTGACTGCCCTTCTGTCTCTCTTTTTCTGCTTTTATCTGCCTCTTTTACTTTTTCTCCTGCTTCTGCCATTTTTTGCCTTTCTTTCGTTTTCCAGTGTTTTTGCTTTCTTCGTCGCCCTTGCCGTGGCCCCGCCCCCTCCAGTGACCTTTCCCTCTCCTTGCAATGCCCCTCGGCAGCACTACTTAATGGTGGCTGCTGCACAGCCATGCCGCTGGTGAGCCGAAGACATGCCTAAGGCAAGCCCGTCTGCACCCATCTGCTCCCATCTGCATCTGGACCATGCCCAGCACCAGGGACCCTGATTCTCGGACCTTCTACCGCTACGAAGCCAGCACCCTCCTCGCCCTCAACCTAGGACACCACACAGCCTGCCACCTTGCATCACCAAAGGAGGCCTAAGGACCTTTCTCCTGCCGAACCTGCAGCCACACCTTTATCCACGCCAACACGCCAGCTCCTCTTGCTGCCCTGCCAACCAACAGTATACCTGACTGGCTCAACTGCATCCTCCTCAACACGAGCTCCATCCACAACACGCCACAGATATCTGGTACCTCCTCGACTCTGCCTCTCCCGGCATCACCTTCTTCACAGAAATCTGGACCAACCCCTGTTCTGGAGCGAACATCACCACCCCCATCCCCGAACAGTACAAAATCACCCACACGGACAGCACCGGCCGACCAGGAGGAGGCATCACCATTGTCCACAAGAACACCCTCTGACTGCCACTTACTCACTTACTCAAATGACCCAACGACATTCATAGAACTGCTCCACTTCCAGATTCAGCACCAACACCACCATCCATGGCACCCTCGTCTACAGGCCCCCCTGCCCACCCTTCACCGATACCATCGTAGACCTCATTGCTCCCCAGGTTCTCGCATCCACCGATTACATCCTACTCAGAGACCTAAACTTCCACCTGGACAACCCCAGTGACCAGAACCCAGCTTCCCTACTGAAGAACCTTGCCAACATCAGACTCAAGCAGCTAGTCACCGCACCGACCCACACTGCCAGACACATGCTCGACCCCGTCTTTTCTACAAGCGGGAGCATCACCTACAGCCACACCACCGAATTCCTCTGGACTGACCACCACTGAGTGCACTTTGCCTTTGCCACTCCCACCTTTTGCCACTGCCCTCACCACCCCCCACCGTAGCTGGAACAAGGCCACTGAAGAACTTTTCATTGACTTCCTCAGCACAACCACACTGCAACATCAACAGACACCTCAGCACCCAACCTTCACCAATGGATCTCCAACTGCGCTGACACTCTGGCACCCTTCAAGAAGACAAGAGGCAAGCAACACTCCAAGAAAGCCAGCTGGTTCACTCCCTTTCTCCACGAGTCCAGACGCACCTGCAGACGACTCAAGAAGAGATGGAGGAACAACAAAACCCCAAGAAACCCACACAACCTTCAAAACCGCCGTCAACGCTCACCACCTCCTCCTCAAAACCACAAAGAAAATGGCTCTCCAAGACAGAATCAGCACCAACGAGCACAACAGCAAAGAACTGTTTGCCATTGTCAAGGAGTTCGCCAGGCCCAACAGCGAGACCACAGACGTCCCACCCTCCCAAGACCTCTGCAATAAACTTGGCACCATCTTCCACCACAATATCAGACAGATCTATGACAGTTTCAACACCCATGACCCTGCCATAATGCCCGTCACCACCACATGCAACTATGCCACACCAAAACAGATCGTGCCCAATTGGACTACGTTCACCACAGACGACACACTCAAGAGCATAAAGAGCATCCACTCCGGAGACCAATCGGATCATTGCCCATATCACATCTTCCATAGTGTAGCCGTCTTCATCTCCCACGAGCTATGTCACACCATCAACTGCTCCATTGAAACCGCCACCTTCCCCGGCGACTGGAAATACGCAGAGATCAACCCCCTGCTGAAGAAACCGTCCGCCGACCAGACAGACCTCAAGAACTTCAGACCAAACTCCCCTCCCCTTCCCAGTCAAGGTAATCAAAAAAGCCATCAACGCCCAACTCTCTGAGTTCATCGAAGAGAACCATGTCCTGGACATCTACCAATTTGGCTTCCGAAGCAACCACAGTGCTGACGGCACTCCTCACTGCCACCAACGACATCTGCTCCCTCCTCAACCAGGGTGAAACTGCAGCCCTCATCCTACTGGATCTCTCAGCCATCTTCAATACCATCTCCCACCACACCAAATCATGAGACTCCACAACGCTGGCATCCGTGACAAGGCACTGGACTGGATCCACTCCTTCCTTACCGGCTGAACACAGTGAGTCAGACTACCCCCATTCCTCTCAGAACCTACAGAGATCAACTGCGAAGCGCCCCACGGTTCCACCCTGAGTCCCACCCTCTTCAACATCTACATATATATATTGATCCTTTTCACCTCTGAGTTTCTGATTGAAATTTAAGGGAGGGTAAGTGAATGGATACACAACTTGTAAACCAAAACCTTCTGACATGTTTCTGGAGGTAATTAAAACTTTCTAACTGAAAAACAGTGGTGGTGCAATAGCCAGGAAGTCATTAGCTATACTTTTTTCAGCCATCGATATAGAAGAAGATCTGGAGTTGACTATTTCTGACTTTCAGGGTCCTGTACTAACATGGTGACTGAAATAACACATTTAATGTATACTATTCAGGACATGATTACCCTAGAGTTGAGGAACATTGACAAACCAAGATTAAGAGCCTGTAAATACTGCTAGTAAGATTTATTAATACTCTCAGATTCTGAAGATTTGGTCAATATGTAACTAGAAATACAGGAATTTCTTAGAATTTAGCAAGATCCAGTAACAATTTATATTGTTTGGAAAATACTCAAATGTATTCTCGAGGATCAGTTATTTCTCAGCAAATAAGGATTAGTTGGCAGGAAATTGCATTTAAGTGAAGATTTCCTTTGTAAATTACATGATTAACAAGCCATTTTTAATGCAAAGGTTTTTATGAACAAGATTTGAGCCCTATAAAAGAGCAATGGCAGATTTGGAATCTGGCCTAATGTCCTCTGAAACTAGTCGTTGCGCTAGTCATTGTGCATGAACACCATTTCAAAAGTGCACACGTGTTGCCCCTGATGTGGTGTCTCTCAACAGTTTTGATGTTTTTGACCAGCTGTTCCTGCAGCTGGCGTATCACTTTTGTGAAGTGCGAGGGGTGCAACTCATGTCTGACATGTCGGAGTGCGAAAATTTATCGCAGAATTAGGTGCCCATTTTATTTTTGTTAACTAAATCTCTGGGGCAAGGTAAACATGTTGCCCCCAGCTGTTTTTTCCTGATAGACTACTATGAATCAGATTTTAATATTTTTTTGTCAGGCTAGCTATACAAAGTGTTTCAGTATAGCAGATCAGGAGGGATCATTTTCAAATGTTTCCATTGGCAAGGTCCACTAGACACAGGGCCTGATTCTCAAAGGTAAACTCACATTTTTGTGTACGTTTTTGATTGGTTGCTATTCACAAAGTTATTTTACTAGTATTAACTGTAAGACCACGGAGTATCCATACATAAAATGATAGGACAGTCCTATCTTTTATGTGCAGAGACTCCACAGTCTTAAAGATACTACTAGTAAAATATCTTTTGAATCAAGCCTATAATTAGCAGTCTTTAAAAGAAAGAGTTAAATAACTCTCTCAAGGAGGTTGTAGAACAGGCATCATCTAAAAAGAGGAGGGACATTTTGTAAGAAGATCATTTTGGATAATATCTGAGGAAGAGGAGAGGGAAAACCTTCTTGAATGAAATGTTTAAAGAAAAAAGAATTTCAAAGAGGGTAAAACATGAGACTGCTATAAAGTGACTAGAACACGTGGTGTGAACACCACTAAAGGAGGGGCTGTCCATTGCGGGCACGCAGAGGAAAAGTCATACACAAAAAAGGGAGCACCAGGGGGTTAATAATGAGGTTGCCCCCCACTCAGTAACTTATAAACCCACAAAACCTGATTAATTATGAACATTTGTCTTTTGGAGAACGGGAACAGTTTAGAACATTAACTCTGCTCACGGGACGGACTCAATGCCATTCACCTCCCGGTCCAAATGTTCAATTTTCAATATTCGTCAATACACCACATTGCATTTCATCTTGTAAGTATCAAGACAAAAAATGAACAAATGAAAAAAATGAGTGAAAGGTCAGAAAGTAACTCACGTAAGCGTCACCAAGGGAGCTGCTGGTTGGTACTCACCAGTTTGCCCACGTTATCATCATCGATGACTTTCATGACCATAAAGAAGGAAAAAGTGTCCACATTTTTAAGATTTTTAAGAGGTGAAGAAAAGCAAAGAAAGAAAAGCAGTGATATGTGTACAGATAACAAATACCTACAAATATTATATTAAATAAAATAAAAAACAATTTCCAAGCAAATAAATATTTTTTATTAAAAATTATTTAGAAACAAAAACATTAATTATTACATAAATTTACTTTTTTTATTTCCTACCCTATAACACCACACAAGTCACAACACACATCTAAATTTGAAAAAAAGGCACTTCCTCAACTAACATAATTAATTACCAATTAAAGAAATATTGTTATTTTAAAAAAACCCTCATAAAATGATTTAACTTCCCACACTTTACCCCCATAATCCCCACAACCCACAGATAAAATTAATCTATAAAAATGTATTACACAATTAAAACTTATTTTCAATTTAAAAACTTATAATATTTAACAACTAATTATAAAGTAATTAAAATTAATTTACTCCCCACACTGTACCCCTATAACAATAAAACCCACACACAAAAAATTATAAACAAATACCCTAATTAAAAATAAATTAATTAATTAATATTCAACTAATTTTTAAATAATTAAACAAAAATTACTTTACACCCTTTACCCTGCACCTAATTTATTTTTTACACATTTACCATAATTAATTATCAAATAATTAATTACTATTAATTAACAACCAATAAATAATTAATTACAAATAAATTACTTCCCACAATTAACGCTATAAAATCTAAATTAAATAAATAAAAAATAATCATTAATTTATTATAATTAAATTACTTCCCACCCTATTCCCCTATAAACCCACGACCCACAACTGAACTAAAAATGCAAAATGTAATTAAAATAAAATTCATAACTACTAAAAATGTAACACATATATTAAAAAACATAAACAATACTTATACAAAAAAACATACATCACATACATTTAAAATATAAACTAAAATAGATAACACTAATTAAAAAATTGATATTTTAAATAGGCCTGGGCGGTGAACTTCGCTCCGTTCGCGGAGTTTGCGGAGTTTTCTGCACTCCGCACTCCGCGGAGCTCGCAGAGTGCAGAAAACTCCGCTTCGCGATGTGCAGCTGAGTTTTTTCCCCGCTCGCGATCGCGAACGGTAAGTTCGCGAGCGCGAGCTGCCGCTTGGGTAGAATTTCTACCCAAGCGGCAGGAATACCAGCACAAACTGCAGTTCGCACTGCACTCCGCCACTCGCGGAACTTCGCAGAGTTTTTTTGTAACTTCGCGGGGTTCCGCGTAGCAAAACTCTGCGAACTACGCCCAGGCCTGATTTTAAACATCTATATTTTTACAAACATATTAATGACTTCTATATTTTTAAAAACTATATTTCTTACCTTAAATTCGATATTCTTGACCACGATATTCTTGCTGTCGATATTTCGGACTCATGATATCTCCAACTCGATATTTGTGTAAGTCGACATTTCCAACTCGATATTCTGTCTCAGCACCGGAGAACAGTCTTTAATACAGAGCAAGGTTCTACACCTTCTTTTTTGAAAGATAGCAGGGGATCAGGAGAGTTTGAAGGGCTTACAATCAATGCTAAAGTGTTAATCAAGGAGACATGCATGTCAGAAAGAAGGAAATTATATAAGTGTGGAAAGTTTTTTATGATTGTGCCTGGAATAGATTGTGCATCTATTGAAGACTTCTGAGGTTATGGTTGTTGATCAAATATGAATTTACCTCGAAAAAACAAAGACAAGAGGTGATTGGCAAAAAACAGGAACAGTTGGCTTAATCAAACACTATGGCCGGGAGTGCAGCACACTGAAACAGGCTTATGGACTGACTCAAAGTACAATCATTTCTAATGTCTTTTATACATTTCTTGAAGCATCATAAAACAATTCATAGATCCTGCTTCGGGAGTGGAATGTGAGCCTTGTCATGAGGCCCTAAAATACTCCCACCTTAGGACAAATGTAGGTGGGTCTCGACCTTGCATGGACACAATGAGGGCCAGTGAGTAACGTTTCCAGATGTCCGGCATGGGGAGCGCAAGATCGCTGCATGTGTAGTGTGTGTTGTGTCCTGATTGGCCGAGTGCTCCTAACTTCATGAGGCATCTAACTTTATGGGGTTTTGGGAACTTACACCCCTCCAGCCATGTGCGTTTTTTGGGGGCCAATCTCCCAGGGCCATTATGGTGTTGCTGCCTATCTGTGGGACTAATCTGGGTTTTTCCTGTTCGCCTCGTTTGTCCTGCTGGTTACGTGCCACCCTACCTGTGATCTGTCAATCAGTAGCCTCTGGCCTAGGGTGCAGGACCTGCCTGAACACATATTTCTGACTCAGGGTTCATGGAGAGGTCATATTGGGGGAGTTCGACAACAGTGATTCGATTTTGTTTTTGAACATACATGTATCATTGCGTACATCGACATCAATATTAACATTCCCCCCTCTAGTTGAATTTTAAACTACATCAATTACCCCATACTTTATGACAGTCACATTGTTGGGGGCTTGTCGTATTTCAGTTTTAACTATTACTACTTCCCTAGCTACTTGCATTCTACCCAATTTGAGGACTGCGTTTATGCAGCAGGAAACCAACACTTGTGGGAAACCACACAAACACAGTACAAAAATGAGAATAGGCAGCAATGACATGCACAGTCCTCTCACCCACTGGGTGGAGCAAGGAAAACCAGTCGGAGTACCAGTCCTGCTCAAGGGCACCTCCCTCCTTACCCTTGTTGATTTGTAAATGATGCAATGCTTGGATGGCAAGAGTCAGAGTCCCATTGTTCATTTTGCTGCCTGGGATGAACGTGCAACAGGACGCACCAATCTTGGCACGCACCCCTCCCTCCTTTGTGGTAATCAAGTTCAACACATACTGAAGTTGTATCACCATGAGGCGAATGGCTCTTAGTTCTTCTTTGATTGCATTAAGGCCGAGCTCAGTACTGTTCATTATTTTCATCATCTCTCATCTGGTTACTTTCAATCAGTGGGCATTTGCTTTCATCTGTACTGTGAAGAAGGGTATGGATCTTCCTGCATTGACTTGTGTTTCAGACAACAGTCTGAATTCTTCCAGAATGTCCTTGACCTGAGCCCTGTCAAAATAATCAACAGTTCTTTTTTCTTGAGCCTGATGCAATAGAGTTGTTTTCTTCTGTAGCGTATGATTGTACAACTCTGACAGATCTTCTCCAGGAATGACCAGGGTAGGGGTGACCAGGGAGCACTGGCCTCACCATCTGGGGACAAGCTGGGTGTAGGCAAACTGACTGCACTGCCAGTATGTATCCATCAGCGTGGAAGTGCCTCATTGCATGTCCGGTTTGTGAAGTATTGTGCCGCAGTTCTCATTAGTGCTGATAGGAATCGTTCTTTTACCACTGAAGCACAAGGAATACAGTGTAAGTTTCCATACAATAAGGGGTTGTCCCTTACCTTCCAACCACATATACCTGTCTATCTATGTATCCCATATTTCCTGACAGGGCTAATCTATGCTGGTATTCTACCCTTCCCTACGAGACTCATTTCCCTTCATGTCATCGAGGTAGATGGGCCAACACTGGAATTCCATATTTGTCGTCCATTTGTTATTAAAGATGACTGCACCAGACATGCTAAGGGTCAATCTGCAACCACAGACGGAAGCGGGGGCGGACGTGTTTGTGCACTGGTGTTGTAGCTTTGTCACCTCCAAGAATCTCTTTTCTGGAAAGTCTTGTGGCCAAACCGTATCCTCCCCTATGGTGCCCCGCCTGTGCATCCTATCTAACTCTGTTTGAATCTCACTAGGATCGGTGAAGAGGTACAGTGCTGTGTGGATTTGGTCTTGTAATGGGTCATGTTCACTATTAGTCTATGGGGTTCTACTCTGTAGGGTTGTATCTTGGCCCTAATCCTACACAGATGCAGGTAGAGAAGGCACTTCGCTTTTTCAGGGGCTACCTCTTGGGACAAGTAAAGCCTGTCTATGCCTACTGCATGTGGTATCAGCGAACAAATGAAGCATGACCCGGCTGATATCTGGGCACCCACGGTGGTCATGTGCTGATGCCATGTGTTGTGTAAGAGTGCGCTGTGTAGTGCGTGTGGAATACTAGTGTTGTGTTCAGTGTAATTATTGGTGTCATGGGAGAGGTCCCTATGCAAGCGCTGTGCAAATATTGGGGTGGACTTCATTAAACTAGGCAGATCTTTGGCAACAGGTGCATAAGGCCACACCTACAGTAAACAGAGGGTATACAATTGTACAACAATAGATAACTTGTGGAACATTTCAGATCTTAGGGATGGATCCAGGAAATATGTCTGCGGTCCTCTGGTGATTGGGAGATTTCTTTTACTTTGGAAAAATTTGAAAGAGTGAAAGAGATTGGTATCAAACAGTTTGATAAAAGTTCAGTGTCTTGGACTTGCATACTTGGGTCTTTTTTAGGAGTATGGAAGTGGTTACTGGAGAGATGGTGTGCCGCTGTAAGGGTGGCGCACTTTGTGGCTCGATTGCAGACCTGTTGGATAAGAGCTGTTGTCTGTTGGTTAAGTTGTACATCCTTATGTACCATCATCAGTCATTCTTGGGGATTCCTATGCCTTTCTTTTTTAGGGGTGTGCTTTTACATTCATATGTCTTATTTTTGGTGGGCACCAAAAGGTGGCCCCAATCACGGTGCCTACTTTTTAGAGACAGAGGGTGTTTATTCATGGGTCGCCTTAATTCTTGCTTGCGGGTTATCAGTTCTCCCCCTCACCATGATAGGACATTTTATATTTTGTTAAGGGGTGGTTTTCATTAACCAGTGGATGGTCTGGGTTCTTTAACTAATATTTTATGAGTATTGCTGGATGTCTAATAGGGGTTACATGTATACCCCTCCAGTCACAGCACGTGGGTGCAGTTAGACCTTCCCTAACAGCACCAGGTTTCTTGACTATGCCCTTTTTTTAGAGGGTTCTTTTTGGGCTTATTTTGGGCTTCTTATTGCAGGTACCTTGGGCGTTTTATTAGGTTCTCATGTGATTTGGTTATTTCCAGTGTCGTTTACCAGAGGGAGTCGGAGAGCTGTCCAGCGCCCCCCATGTATCTCTGATGAGGTGGTGTTTGTGATTGGGCTTATTTGCTCCACTATACGGCATGTGTAAGGCAGTGTGTGCTGTCAGCTTGTGAACTAGGTCAGATGTAGCAGTGAGCCTATTTCTGAGTACTTCACATGGAGCTGTGATGGATTTTTGTAGACTCTCCTCTTCCTGGCAATCCCTTTCCCTTTGACGACGTCCTACTTGAGATTTTTGGACCTGCTGTCCCCGGTTGTGGCCAGAGACGTCCCTCTCTGTTTTGTGCTGTTGCCACGTGTTTGACCAACCACCTGTTCCCTGTTGCGGTGGTACAGTGGCTGTCTGACCTCCCAGAAGCTGGGCGTATGGTGCATTCAGGTTACCTTGGGCTTGGTTTTGAGGATGGGGATTCTGCAGAGACTGACTCAGATTTATCAATCTCTGCTCGTGATAAGCTTGTAGGTGACATCGGTTGGCCATGTGGCCCATTCAGTGGCAATAATAACATTCTGTAAAGTCCGGCTGCTTCCAACCTCCGTGACCTCTGCCGTTATAACCGGGTTGAAACCCTCTGGTGTTTTGTGGTGGAGCCTCCTTCAAGACTGATGCTATTTGTACGCTAGCGGCCAACGAAGCCCCCTCGAGGGTGGTCTTTTTCAATTTGTGTTGGACCAATTTGGCGGTCTCTCTCTGGGCTTGCTCCTGCATTTCCCTATCTTTTTCCTGTTTCTTTCTATAATAGTGTAATATGTGGGCCTGTATTTCTCGCCAGGGTTTGGTGTCTAACCCTACTAGGCTGTCCAATCCGCTTTGTATTTCAGTGGGCA
This sequence comes from Calotriton arnoldi, assembly GCA_963921515.1. Taxonomy (NCBI): domain Eukaryota; kingdom Metazoa; phylum Chordata; class Amphibia; order Caudata; family Salamandridae; genus Calotriton; species Calotriton arnoldi. Next base: position 739,399 of record CAWUFW010004711.1, read on the forward strand.
GCCCCTTTTTGAGGATGTTGTAAAAAAATGCGACCTATGGGCCCATATCGGTCCAAGGCTGGCCTGTCTCTTGTCCCATTGCTCACTCATTCTGTCTAGAAAGTCTGTTATGATCTCCATAGGCTTCATACTTTCTGCCATTAATCCCCCTACATCTGGGTGATCAGGGAATATTTCCCTCAGGGCCATCCATATGGGGTGTCTGTATAAATTGAATGCAGCCCCATCATGCTCGGTGCTTGTCAGCGAGACTGCTGGGATGAGAGCTCGGGCAAACACCCTGTTAGTCTGATCTTCAATGAGACTTCTTACCAGACTTTTGACATCACCCATTGCTAAGTTTATCCCCACAGTGTTCTTCTCGAAACATGAGATCCACTTCCCAGCCCCATCCAACAATGGTGGCTGGTTGGCTCTGAGCCCTTCCTTATCCATCTTGGCCCAAGGCACAGAGATGGACCCTGATGTGCCCTTCTGCAGTAGTGGGCACATTTTGGCTTGGGGCAGTGCTGTGGGTTTCTCTCTAACATAGCACTCCCATTTCCTTAGGCAATCCTGCATGTAAGGGAAGTTCCACTTGGGATCTGCCCCTCCATGCCGGATACAGTCCTGTGCAATAGCCATGTCCTCTGGTACGAATGATCCTTCCTGCAGCCAGGGTCTATCATACTGGCCCTCCCTTTCGGTCTAGTGGGCTAGCAGGTGGCAAAATGGTTGTTTGAAAGTCTCACCTTCCTATCTGTTCACTATCTCCCTTGGGGTAATTTTATCTATACTGCATGTTTGGGGAGATCAATGGATGTCTTCGTTGCTGCTTTCCTCGTGCAGTCGTAAGGGTGCCATGTTGCTTTTCCTATGTCCTAATTGAGTCTATGGCAGGGTATCTTGTTCCCTTTTCACCTGGTTGGCCCCTCTCTTAAGCTGACAATTTGGTGAGGCTCGGGCCCCAGGCAGAAGCCTTTCTTCTGCCTCAGACTCCTCTCCGAGTGATGCTCTATACCTAGCCCTGCTCTCCTCAGGTGGAGGGCTTGCCTCTGTGTTCTCTCATTAAGCTCCCAGGGTGAGAGCTCTCTCTCTCCATCCTTAATTCACATCTCTCCTCTAACTCCCAACTGGGTTGTCTCCTTTGTTCCAAGCACGGCGCTGTTTTTCTGAATAGGAATTTGCCCTCAAACTTGCTTTCTGTTGTCCCTTTGGCTGCCTGAGCATACCCAGCAGCTCTCCCTTCATCATCTGATCCCAGAGGACTGGGCCCCTCTCTTCGCTCCCACTGGTTGTATTGCTGTCCAGTACTGCTATGAATCTCCTGATCACCCGAGTGCGCTTACCCATGAAGAGTGCGAGTGCCTGTTCTCCATGTCCCTGGGGTTCAATGAGTCAAGGGCGACGGACAGGGGTTGAGCTTTTGGGAGCTCTCTCACTGGATTGGGGTGATGCTGGGATCGCCTGGAGGCCTGTTGGCCTACCTTGTCTGAATCTGGTAGCTTGTTATTCAGTGTGGGTCCCCCGGGCTCCATCAACCGGGGGATTGGTAGAACCTAATGTCAGGATGGCAGGCATTGAAGAGAACACCTCATTTCCTACATACAGTGGGGGATGCATGGACCCCTTGCTTGCAGGTTCTAGGATTGGATTGTCGATCTGGGCCTTCTCAAAGACGGCCCATAGTTCTAGCAGTGCCTCTATCCTGGTCTCCTTTTATCCTACATATTTGATCCACATGTATGTTCTCTTGTGTTTGATTATGTTGGTTTCCAAGGTTCCCCCCTCTGGCCTGTGGGAGGCGTGTGCCTTAGTGTGTGCATGCCACCCATGGCAATACTTGCTAAGTTTTTTGATCTATGTGGGGAATCTAGTTTGCATGTGTTTTAGCGGTGACTCCATGAAAGCTGGGAACTTTTTAAGGGGCTGATATGCTCTAGCGTCTCTGGATCAATTAATATTAGATTCTACTCTGATCGTTGGGGAAATGAATACACGGATATTTCTGGTTTCAACTACTTCTATGAGCTCAATACTATTTACACGGCTGCATTAGGATAGGCATTAAACACAAAAAAATTATGTATATGAAGGATCACAACCTGAAAGAAAGTGCAATGATTAGTTCAAAACATGTGACTTCAGCAGAAAAACAGCAGATATGAAAAAACGATTGTAAGATTTAGTGGCACCTTCATAAGCACATTAAGTCATTAACAAAACACAACACTCAAGACAAGATGTGCAGTGGCAACAATTTACCAGCACTACAAGATCGAGAATGCATCAATTAATAACCAAAATGAAGAAAGAGAAAAAATGGACAAAGAAAAAATGACAACTTTGTCAAAAAATAACTTAGCCTGCTCCTTAGCGCATGCTACCCAACAAAGAAGGGAGGCTTTGCGCGGTACATGGGACAAAGATAACAACAATTTACGCAGAAACGAGGAACAACTTGACAGCCACAGGCCCATCTTGGTCAACACAATCTACACCTCATCTCCAAGTTCCAAATTTTCCCGAATGTCCAAATTACACCCTATATCACATGCAGGGGTCATGCGTACTATCTGTGTCACTCCCCGCGGTCCAAGCGAATGACACCTCTCACTTCTTTCAGATACCAACAGTGTTATCAAACCAATAGCAATGAGAAAGCCCTTTTAAACTAAAAAATAAGATCAAGGTGCTGGCCCTATATCACACTTAGAACCTCTGCGTACCATCTGTATCATGCCCAGAGGTCCAAGCGGTGAGGCCTCGCCCCCATATCACACTCAGGGGACAAGCAAACCGACTGTGTCACACCCTGTGGTCCAAGCGACAATCAATCTTCACCTTTCCTAGTGTGTTGGCTATCGAAGAAAGTTAACCACCACGGGATCGCCTCCGAGGCCACCTTGCGACTACTCAGTTCAGGCAGATGAAGTGGGCAGTATATTAGATTTCTGTTAGTAGCAGGTCACTCAGGTCACATTTTTGCACTTCTTTCTAGTTTGCCATGGACCAAATGCTGTGGACTAAGGATCAGATGTAGTCTCTTACCCATTTGACGGCGACTTCCAGACAGACCTCCGCACCACGGATTCAGCAGAGCCTACAGTCATTTGCTGAGTCTGCTCACCTTCCTTGCTGCGGTGATGTGTATCTGTCAGAGGTGGGTCCTTTCTTTCAGCTGCAGTCGAGTTCGAAGCACCACTCTCTCCTGGCTGGATCACAAAATGTTGCTTGAATATGAATTTACCTTGAAAAAACAAAGACAAGACGAATTTGGCAAAACAGGAACAGTTGGCTTAATCAAATACTATGGCCGGGAGTGCAGCACACAGAAACGGATCTGAGGACTGACTCAAAGTACAATAGTTTTGAATGTCTTTTTATACATTTCTTGAAGCATCATAAAACAATGTATAGATCCAATATATAGATCCTGTTTCGGGAGTGGAATGTGGGCCTTGTCATGAGTCCATAAATTATTCCCACCTGATGGCAAAAGCAGGTGGGGCTCGAACTTGTGTGGACACAATGAGGGCCATTGGGTAACTTGTCCATATGTCTGGCATGGGGAGCATGTGATCACTGCATATGTAGTGTGTGCTGTGTCCTGATTAGCTGGGTGTTCCTTTACTTCATGCGGCATCTAATTTTATGGTGTTTTGGGCACTCACTTGTTGTGGTATTGCTGCCTGTCTGTGGGACTAATCTGGGTTTTTCCTGTTCACACGTTTCTCCTGCTGGTTACGTGCCACTCCACCTGAGCTCTGTCAATCAATAGCCTCAGGCTCAGGGTGCAGGGCCTTCCTGACCACGTATTTCTGACTCAGGTTCATGGAGAGGTCGTATCGGGGATTTTGACAAAGGGGATTCAATTTAGTTTTTGTACATACATGTATCATTGAGTACATCAATATTAACATGGTGATTTTTTTACACAAATTGATTTGCAAAATATTTAGGTAATTTGACAATAAAGTGTTACAGGTCTGCAGGAGAATGGTAAATCCACTGGAAGAGCATCATTGGTGTGCAGAGTGATGAAAGACATGCAGCTACAGAGGCTTTACATAGAAAGGTGTTGTTTTACATAGGGAATGCTTTGATATTCACATTGTTTCAAGCATGGAAAGGTAGGCAATAACTTTCATTGAGACAATAGAGTTAGAAATTGATGACACTATTATGTTCAGTACCTTTCAGATTTTTATTGTATGTGCAGTATAAGGTAGGCAGGAGTTTCTATAATCCAGATGGGGTTTTATTTGAGGTTACCTGATTATATTTTTTACGGTATATTTTACCTGCATATGAAGAGTCTCCCTAGGATCTGTGTGGTACATTGTTTGCAAGAGTACAAGAGAGAGTAGAGTTTTTGGTTCATCTCAGGAGTTGAGTGAAAGCAGTATAGAGGTTGGCTGAATGGAGTGTCAGTGTTTTCCATGACTTTTTTTTTTTCAGACAACCAAGAAATATAAGAAGATGTTGAAGGAAAATTTCAGAAAGTGTAAAGTAGGCATTGTTCGTTCAGGACGAAGAAAGAGTCCAGGGCATCTGGTAATTGGAGCAGCACACTATAGAGAAATGTTGGCAGGGTTTGTGTTGTGTCAGCCAGTTATGGGATTCTAAGTTTTATGGTTGCCAAGATGTTGTGCGTATTCTTTTAAATGCTGTGAGGAGTGACTTATTAAAGAGTTAAGCATAATGCTAGACTCCATGCCTTTAATAAAACCAAGCTTCTATGATCAGTAAACATTTAGACATTTACTCTCTCTGACATACTGGCAAAATGTAGTCCAAAAAAATGGAAAAAGAGTGATACTGCTTGTGTGGCAAAGCAAGGCCACAGCCACTGAAAATAAATATTTCTCAGATCTGAGAACCAAGTAGCCTACATGTTTGAGACGACGAAGCTATAATGTTATTAAGAACGTTTATCAAGATCATTATACAGAACATTTGGATCTAGAGAAATATAATGAAAACACTGCACTATCAGGAATACCAGTTCTCAGGTTAATTTACGTAAACTGAATTATGTTAATGACTGACACTTGAGTGCATGAAGTAATTAAGCCGAGTCTGAACTTTGTGTCTGGCAAAGCTCTCAGAGAAGACAGAAATAGCAAAGAATTTATACAAAGAATTAGTCGAAGTACTGACTCCAATATTGGCTAAATTAGCCCCCTTAATACTAGTAGGAGGGCAGGTGCTGTCCACATTTAAGAGAGGTATTTTAACTATTTTCCAAAAGCCAAATAAAAATAAAACACTGTTTTGTGGTTATTTTCACCCAATTACTCTTTTGAATGGAGATTATAAGCGTTCATGAAAATAATTGTGACCAGAAAAGCAGGTCTAGTAGGACATTTGGTAAAATCAGATCAGGTTATCTTAATTCTGGGCAGGGTCCTCCCTGCGATGATGTATTATCTAATCAATGCAATAGTTCTGGACCCGACTTTTCTAACCCCTATGATTAATATGTTTCTTAATATTTAAAAGGCGTTTGATTGGTGAGTTGGGAATTTTTGTGGGTAACTTTAGAGAAATCTTTTTTTCCTTCCCCATTCATCAAGTCGATTGCAGAATTTTTCGACCATGCTTTCGTTCAGCTGATAGTAAATGGAGAGGGGGTTGTGCAGATTGAATATGCTATAGGAACCAGGGAGGCTATCCCATAGTTCCACTCCTGTTTGCCCTTTTTGAGTCCTCTTTCTACATTGATAAGGAATGCTCAAGATATTTAAGGACTGGTTGGATCACATGAACTCTCCAGAATTAAACTATAGCTAGACAACATTGTGCTATATTTAGAATCTTCTATCTCCAATTTGTAGAGAGTAATGGCATATATAACTGGTACAAATTGGGTTGTTGGTTGACTGGGGTGTGAGCCCTAGTAAGCAACAGTCACAATCCCTTGCAGGGTGAACCACAAAAAGTCACTAAATTAACCTGTGCTTAACCCTCAGTGGCTTGGCACAAAAAGCAGTCAGGCTTAATTTAGAGTCGATGTATATAGTATTTATGTGACACACAAACAGGTATGAAGTGAAAACACAACGAAAGAAAAATCCCAAACCAATTTAGAAAAAAAGAGTGCATTTAAATAAATTATTTGACACCAAAATGACAAAAGTTCAATCAGTAGAACCAGAATTATGAGTTTTTAAAGTTTGTAGTAGAAACTAGCACCTACAAAAAAGAGCACCTAAAAGTTCAAAGAGCCAACCGGGGACATCTAGTCAGGAAAGAGTGGGTCAACATCGAAAAATATGGCTGACCACAATGGAACGTGGTTCAGAAGTGGATTGGGCCCAGTCAGTACTGACTTTCGGACTTAGGAAAATTTCTTGAGAAAAATGTTCTGAGAAGGTAAAGTTCAGTGGGGCAGGGCTGAAGCATGTGTCCAATGAGGGAGCGTTGTTGCTGGATAGCCTTGTGTCAAAGCTGCAGTGAAGATTTCTTCATTTGGACTCAGTCTCTGAAATAGAAGTAAAAAAACTCCAGTGGGACGAGGCAGAGGTCTTTAGCCAAAGACATTTCCATGAGGTCGGATACCCTTTTGGAGAAGGACTGCTGAAATGGATTTACTGCTGCGGAGAATAATGCAGCGGGGAAAGCTGCAAAGTCAATCCAAACAGCGATGCACCTCGTGAGGATAGGTGAGCAGGCATGCTCCTGGTTCTCAAATGCAGTTTACAGCCAAAAAAGTCTCCACTTTTGGATTTTGGCTATCTGGGCACCTTTAGCACCACTTCTAAGAGTCCAGGACTGGAGGGACACCACTTGGAGGGTCAGGACTCACTCAGGCTGAGCCCAGAAGCAGGTTCAAGATGGAGGAAGTCTTTTGTGTCCCAGTGGTTTTGAACAGGGGGCCATCAAACTAGCCCTTGTGATTCACTCTGGAGGTCCTGAGCCAGTTGAAGATTCCGTTCCAGTCCCCAGGCAGAATGTAGCAGAGCAGCAGGACAAACAGGGCTGCAATATAGCAGGCCAACAGTCTTAAAGAGCAGCAGTCCAACAGAGTGGCACTCCTTCTAGTAGCTTAGCAGTCCTTCTTCTGAAATGTTCTGAAGTGTTAGTGCCTGAAGTCCTATTTTTTAACCTGGTGCCCTGGTTCTAGAAGGTGGAAGAAGCTTCCAGACAGTGGCTTTAAACTGTATGGAATTTCCTGTCTTCTCTGCTCTGGCCCCTAGCTGACTGAAATGACAATGCATGGAAGTTAGGCCCTTTGTGTGAATGCAGATCACAGGCTATTCTGTTGTTGTAAGTGGGGCTGTGCTCACCTCTGCCCCCACATCCTGCCAGCAGATAGCCCATGCAGGCACAACTAATCTCTCTATTGTGTGACTGTCCAGGAGGCATACACGAAGTCTGTTAGGTACACCAAGTCATGTGACCCTGCCCAGGCACTAGGCAAAAAAGGGCTATGGACAGAAAAATGCCAACTTTCTAAAAGTGTCATTTTCAAAATTGTAATGAAAAATCTGACATTACCATTAAAGAGGGCTTATCATTACAGTTTAATGGACACCAAACATGACATATCTACCGACTCCCAATTGGAAATTACAACATTTTAAATGTAAGAGGAAGAGGTGTGGTGTGGTGCAGCGGCAAGGGCGGCTGACTCCGGAACACAGGGGCTCACGGTTTGATCCCCGGCGCCGGCGGCAGGTTAGCCGACCACCTTGAGACTCTGGGCAATAGCTCGCTTAATCTTCCCGACAGCCCCCAGCGCTGGGACACCTCTCCGGAGTTAGCTGTGTGCTTTACAAAGGCTGGTATTTCATTTTTCATTTCATTTCATAATAAGGAATCCCTCATGCTTATAAGTTTTATATATCGCTTGCTAGACCCGAAGGTATCAGAGCGCTTTACAAAATCATGACCAGAAAATACAGTAAAACAGACATGAGAACACAAACGAGGCGAGAATTCAAAATAGAAAATAGTAAACATCCTAGAAATAAAAGCAGTACCAAAAACAAGAGAAGCAATTTCAGAGGATCTAATAGACAGCATAAAACAGATAAAGAGCCTATGGTCATCGGGACTAGATTAGTACACGCGATAATTAATCCAGGTCAATAATCTAGGAGTTAAAGTATTTGTTGAGGAGGAGTTGTTTCGGGTTTCTTTTGAAGTTAGAGAAGGAGCGGTTGCATCGAAGGTCACAAGGTAAAGAGTTCCAAATGTTCGGAGCATTTCCGGAAAAAGAGCGAGACTTAGTTGTTGATTTTTTTAGATTTGGAGGTATGAGTAACAGACCGTTAGAGCTTCTCAAAGATCTGGTAGACCCAGCTTTCATTAGCTTGTTTTCAAGGTAGTTGGGAGTGTGTGAGTGAAGTGATTTGTGGATGATGCACGCAGACTTGAAAGTACATCTTCCTTCGATGGGAAGCCAGTTTAGGATCTTGAGGGCAAGAGTGATGTGTTCAAAACGTTTGACATCTGAATTGAGCCGGGTTGCCAAGTTAAGAACTGATCTAAGGGGTGCGAGGTGAGATTTTAGCATCTCCGTAAGAATGGCATTACCATAGTCTAGTTTGGTAAGGATTGCACCACAGTCTTGAAATCATCAGCGGGAATGAAAGGTTTTATTTTCTTAATGTTTTTTAGTGAGTACAGTGCTCCTTTTGCTGAAACTTAAGGTGAGATACGTAATAAAATAGTAGTTTAAGGCTTGGCAAGGAAGTTTAAATATCAAGTGAACATGGCAGTTTAAAACTGCATTCAGTCTGAAGTGGCAGACCTGGGACATGTCACAAGGTGCTACTTAGGTGGGTGGCACAACAAGTGCTGCAGGCCCACAGATATCATTTAATTTGCAGGCTCGGGGTATATGGTATACTACTCTATAAAGGACGTATAAGTAAACTAAAAATACCAGTTGGGTATTAGCCAATTTAACCATGTTTAAAGGAGAGAGCACAAGCATTTTAGAACTAGTTAGCAGTGGTAAAGTGCACGGTGTCGTAAGGCCAACAAAAATACATTGAACGAAAAGTGAAGGGAAAGAGGCAAAACATTTGGGGGTGACCCTGCAGAGAGGGCCAGGTCCAACATGACACACCTCCAGCCTAACTCCAGGGGAGATTAATGAATACCTTGATGGGCTTCCCTGTTTAGGCGATAGAACATGGACACTGGCTGTCAAATGCAGAGGCCTGTGCCAGTTCTACGTCCCTCTGAATTCACTTAGAACCCTCTGTCTACAGTGCCCTGAGCCACTGAACTGACCCAGTACCACCATGGCCAACAAAGTGATATGGTCTATTCCACCCCTTGGATAAGACTTCTGTCCCCATCCCAAGGAAAACTTCGCCCATAAGGACAGCAACCAACAAAAACCACTGTCAACTGTCAATTTAAAGATCCAGGCCATCCAGGTGTCTCTGACCTCTGAGATTTCTCAGAGTGGGGGGAAACAGCCCCAGGAGTTAGGTACCCATATTCCACTCTCCTTCCCATCAGTTCAGGGGTGGTAGCTTGAAACTAAACAGGGGTCGGGGTGAATCCTTCCTCACCATTCCCCTCCACCTGGGGCTCTGTACCCTCCATTTTGGAGTGGTGTACCCATATGCTTGAGCTTTTAGGGCTTCTGTGTGGACACCTCTGTCAGCCCCCCTGACACTGGTGGCAACTAACTCCCCAGAATTCAGTCTATGGGAATCCAGGGAATAACTATAACCCTCTTCTGGGTCACCTCCCAACCCCACTCCAGGGATACCAGGGCCATGTGGCGGACAAGGACCTGCTCCTGGGCCTGGGTTATCTTGCATATCTGAACAGTGTACTGCTCTGCAGAAACCAGCCCTTCCACCTGAATTGGGAAAGGGGTGCCCTGGGCCTCTACCCACCATAACCTCACCCTATTCCTAAGAGGGATATGGGAACCCTTTCCCCCTACCTAGCTGGGTCACTGTGTACAACCCTTCACTCTGTTGGGGGGACCCTGAACCATCCTTGTTAGGATTACTCCCAGATACCTTCACAGACACCCTGGTACTCACCCAAAGGTCTGCCTCCCTTGCAAGCTGCAGTCAGCGAGGTTTTGGCATACCTCTGAAAAACAATGTCTGAATATGTGCTCTCTTGCAATTAGATTGTACAGCCCTTCAAAAGTGATTACCTCACTACCTTTCACTCAACCATCCAGTGCATTGGAAAAGTAGTCCACGAAATCCACCCAGGACTGGCTTAGAAGTTTGCTATAGTCCCTGAGCCTTTGACTGTACCTCTCAGGGGTCAACCTAAATTTTGGAACAAGCATGACTTTCATGGGGCATACTTTGTCTGGTCACCCCCTCAAGTGAGAGAAGTGTGTCCCTCCCCACTATAGGCATGTGTTTCTATAAGTAAGTAAGTAAGTAATTTATTATGCATGATTAATTAAAACCTTTGCATATACATAACAATAAAAACGTTTCTTGTACATAATTCAATAGATAAAACAACACTAAAAACCATCATTATACATTATATTAAAATTTCGCTTTTGGGCGTTGCGCTCTTCAACGAGTCTAAAGTGCAGGTGCGTTGGGAAAAACTGGCAGGCGCTTTCCGAGTTCGGCAGTCGTCATTACAAAAACTATTAAAATTCACGTATTTGCGTGTACAACCTTCATTAGATCTAATACTCCTGTGCGTAAGTAAGGTGCTGTTGCAAACTTGTTAAGTCTGACTTTGGGAACGGCCTGGCTATTTTTGTTAGACCAGTGTCCACTTGCGATGCATGTTTGAGTCTCTTGGTTACTATGTCGAAAACTTTTGTGAGCCGGCAGTTTAGCTGTGGTTCAGCTGGATTAAAGCACAGCTTTACTGCCTGCCTGCAAGTCCTGGTGCCATTCTGCTTGAGTATTGGTCACAGTAAACTGCTTCTTATGTCCTTCAAGTTGGGGCAAATGCAGATGACGTGAACAAGGTCCTCTTTTCCTCTTTCGCATAGGTGACAGGACTGCGGTCCTAGTCTCCTTTCCCATGGTGGAAGGTGTGGGATGATTGGAACACTGCCCAGCCGCAACTTTATGAATTTTTCTTTTATCCTCGTTTTAACTCCCATGTTCAGGTAAGGTTGCAGTTTGAGTGCTTCGTAGTCACTAAGCACTGTCCAGCCGTGAGCCCTTTTAGCCAGTGTTCCTTTGTCTTCTAAAACGGATAGCATTTTTGTTACCTTTGTCACCTTCTTTTTGAAGGTCTGGTGGTCTGTTGAGGTTCCCCAAAGGCCAGTCAATCCCAATAGCTTTAGGGAGTCGAGCAATTATTCCCTGGCAGGTGATTTTTCATGGCGAAACAGCTCGATCCAAAGATGCGAGTTTAAGGATCCTGCCTCAGCGCTTCTGATCTTGTGTCATCTTTTTAAATATGCGCCCCTCCTTTCCAATGATTGTTTTTGAAGCCCAAATTCTAAGCGTATTTGGGCTGGTGAAACATAATTTGGAGGATGAAAAATTGCTCTGTAGGTGTTAGCTATTACTTTGCCCAAGGCTGCAGTCTCTCCCTTTTAGCGATTCACTCCTGTACATTAGCGCTGGTTGTAATTTTGCACGTACCACTTATAGCAAAGGGTCGAGTGTTAGATCAGGCAGCATTTTCTTCAGGGGCTTCATCGCTAGGTAGGTCGTGGTTCCCTTTCTCCGCACAGACTCCAGCTGGAGTTTGGATGAGCTTTTATGGTCCAGGAGGATTCCTAGATATTTGTAGCTGGTTGTCTGATCCAGGCATTGCCCGTCTAAATACCAGTTGGTCTTTTACTTTTTGTGGTAGTTTTGCCATGAATTTTGTTTTCTTGAGGTTTATTTTTAAGGCATTGCATTGGGAGAAACTGTTGGTGGTGTTCAAGAGGTGTTGTAGGCCGATGGGGGACTGACTTATCAGCACTAGGTCGTCTGCATATAACAGATTTGACAACTGAGTTTTTCCCAGTTTCGGGGCATGTGATGCACTCTTGTCCAATTCCCCTGGGAGATCAGCTAAGAAAAGGTTAAAGAGTAAAGGCGCCAGAACGCAACCTTGCTTTAGCCCTTTAGAGGTGGCATCTTGAGAGGTGCGTCCCTGCAACCTAGTTTAATTCTGATCCAGGTGTCAGTATGTAACAGTATCAGCTTGACTAAAAGGGGTTTTGGTAGCCCCCAGCTTTCCAGTTTTTGCCATAATTTGGCCACGTAGTGCAGGGATGTGTAAAGTTTCCCTATTTTGCATTGCGGCGGGTGCTGTAGCCAGCAGCACCCGGTGCAATACAAACTATAGGCATTGCGACCGCCGTTGTGGCGGTCACATCATAATGCCTATGTCGGGACCACTGACAGTCTGTCGGGCTGTCCCTATTTCCAATAGAGTACATTCGCCCGCCATCGTCATCAGCCCCTTATTCTGGTGGTATGTGGACCCTCACCTCTCCAGTGGACACTGGGGTAATGCTGCCACCCTTTCTGCTGGATTCTGAGGCATGTTTCAGCTTCAGGTCCAGCTCCTTGAGACTCAGTTCATGAATCCACAACAGTTTATTTTCCTCCAGAGCTAGGGCTCTCTCTGCCTGTGCCCTCACTGCTTGTGCAGCCATTTCCAGTTGGGCCAGCTGCAACTGGCACCCCTTCAGCTATCTTGTACCCCTGGTCCTTCAGTAGCAAGATTTGGGAATGTACACTGCTTTCTGTGCTGGGCCCAGCAGGAGATCTCACTCCTGTGGGTCTCTGACTCTCCTCTGGTCCTGGGGCCAAGGGAAAGGGAGGCTTCTCTCTCGCCAGCCCTAAAGCTGTTGCAAAGCATTCCTCCTCAGCCTCTATTTGCTACTCCTCCTCATCCAGTGCATCCTCCTCATCATCATCTTCTGGTGCTGCAGCTTGCAGTATGCTGACCTACTCACAAGCTCCACGGGATATTTGATACTCAAACTTCTGATAGTCCTTTGAGAGTTTTATTCCCCCTTTTCCGCATAACTTCCTCAGCTCTGCCACGCTGAAGCTCTCATTGGTGTTGATATCTAAATCCATCCTGGCAGGCAACAGTCACAGGGGTACAAAACCTGAGCTAGGAATCAAATTTGGAAAAAGGAAACAATATGACCAATCAAGGACAATTTTTTAAAAAGCCAACTCTGATCTCAAATTATTTAACTAGGATTTTGGTGTAACACAAATCACTGTATGGTACAGCACAAACACAAGTCCTGATCCCACCGCTGCCACCAATGTTAAAAATTGGGTTGTTGGTTGACTTGAGTGTGAGCTCTGGTCAAGCAACAGCCCTAATTCATTGCAGAGTGATCCACAAAATGTGACTAAATTGACCTTTGCTTATCCCTGCGTAGCTTGTCACAAAAAGCAGTCAGGATTTACTTAGAGGCAATGTGTAAAGTATTTATGCATCACTCAAACAGCAATGAAGTGAAAACACAACACAAGAAAAATCCCAAACCAAATTAGAAAACTAGAGTAAATTCCAACAAATTATTTGACACCAAAACAACAGAAATCCAATCAGTAGAACTGGAGTTTGTAAAAACTAGTGCATAAAATCAAAGCGCCAACACTGGACATCTAGTGGACAGAGACTGGGTCAAAGTCGAAATATTTGGCCGACCAAGATGGAGCGTAGGTCAGATACAAGAAGTGGGTTGAGACCTGTCTGCTCCTACCTTTTGACTTAGCAAAATTCCTTAGAAAAATGTTCAGAGAAGGTAAAGTTCGGCGGGGCATGGCTGCAGGAGGTGTCCGATAAAGGAGAGCTGTCGCCGTATAAACTTGGGTCAAAACCGCAATGAAAATTTCTACGTTCGTACTTAGACTCTGAAATGGAAGTCCAAACTCTCCTGCGGGATACTGCAGAGGGCTGTAGCCGAAGACAGTTCCATGAGGTCAGAAAGTTGAAATGGATCTGCTGCTGAGTAGCGGGAGAAGCCGCAAAGTCAATTTTAATGGCAAAGCACCTCGGGCGGCTAGGTGAGCACGTGGGTGCCGGTCTCCTCCTGGTTTTCAGAGCACAATTAGCACCACCTCCCAGGGTCCAGGACTGGAAGTGTACCACATGGAGGGTCAGTACTCACGCAGGCTGGGTCCAGGAGCAGGTTGAGGATTGAGGAATCCTTTTGTGTCCCTGTGGCTCTGAGCAGAAGGCCATCAAACTAGCCCTTGTGAGCCACTCTGCAGGTACTGGGACAGTTGAAGGTCCAGTCCTTGTCCCCAGGTAGAAGGTAGCAGAGCAGCAGGGTAAACAGGGCAGCACTCCACCAGGTCAGCAGCCTTGTAGAGCAGTAGTGCAGCAGAATGACAGTCCTTCCATCAGCACAGCAGTCCTTCTCCCTGGCAGAGTATCCACAAGTCTAGAAGTGTACTGAAGAGTTGATGTCTGAGGTCCTACTTTTATACCCTGGTGACCAGGTTCTGGAAGGTGGGAGAAGGTTCTGGACAGTGGCTTTGAAGTGCATGGAATTTCCTGTCTCCCCTGCCCTGGATCCAATCTGGCTGAAGGGACAATGCAGGGTTGTTAGGCCCTTTGTGTGAAAGCAGTGTGTAGGCTATTCAGTTGTAAGTGGGGCTGCGCTCAGCTCCAACCTCATCCTGCCAGCAGATTACCCATTCAGGCACACCTTATCCCACTATTGTGTGACTGTCTGGAAAGAATTCACAAAGTCTAACTGTCAGTTACACCGAGTCATGTGACCCAGGCCAGGCTATAGGCACAAAAAGGCCAAGGGCAGAAAAAAGGCAAGTTTATAAATGTGGCATTTCAAAATACAGTATATGGTATACCACTGTACAAGGGACTTGCCAGAAAATTCAATATGCCAATTGGGTATAAGCCAATTTAACCATTTTTAAAGAAGAGAGCACAAGCACTTAAGCACCGGTTAGCAGTAGTAAAGTGCACAGAGTCCTAAGGCCACAAAAAACCAATTCAGCAAAAAGTGCAGGGAAAGAGGCAAAATGTTTGCAGTGACCCTGCAGAGAGAGCCAGGTCCAACAATAATACATTTTGATTGAGTAATCTTAACAGGTCACCAGCTTTGAAATAATGACCTGTTGACACTTATATTTAGAGATTAATTAAGTACAGTGCAAAATCCTCCAAATGACTAAGTAGTTGTAAATGAAAATGACTATTGATAATTAAGCAATATTATCCAAGGGGTAAGGCACTCTTAAGTAGTGATTGTTTTTTTTTTTTTAAATAATTTTTTATTGATTTACATAATTTTATTTATAAAAGCAGTCTTTATACATTTAGACACAAATATTGAAAAACATGTAAAACTAATATAGCAGATTCATTTCCTAGTTAATTAACTAAGACAAAAAACAAAAGAAAAAGATCAGTCTAGCTGATCAAGGAAGAGAAAATAAATTGCAATCTTACTCATCAATGAAAAAGCTGGCCACATATTCCTAAGGCATCGACAGCCTTTAACTCCCTTGGTCTTAAGTATAGCTGCTTCTACTTCATAAATTTGGCTGAACCTGGACCACCATTCTTAAACAGTAGGAGGTATAGGATCAGTCCAGGCTCTGGCAATGCATTCCAAAAGTTTTTAAGCAAGGGACATTCAACGAACATATGAACAATGTCAACAGAATGAGTGCCACACCTGGAAAAATTAGTCCTATTATTAAATGTTGCCCCAGCCCATCTGCAGATCTTCTCTGGAGTATACTAAAGCATACGTATAGTTTTAAATTGCTGCATTTTAAGATTGACAGAAAGAAATGATCACTTCACGATGTGAAATGAATCAGTGATGTTATCCACCGAAATGTCCATGCAAGCTGTTTACTCCACTTTACTGCAAGCAAAAGACGCCCATCCTCCCGATATGCAGTCATAATTTTGTAAATTATTCTGCTTGATAATTTACCTAGAGTTGTACAGAAATACTTCTAAATATCTAACCCACCTTAATCAGCTAGGTTTACCTGCCTACGTAGTAAATAATCGCAAATCTGTAAGTATTTAAAGAAAGATCCACGAAAGTACACAACCTAGATGTGTCAAAAGCTGGCCCAGGGTTTTTAAACCTAATGTAAACCACCGCCTGGTCACCGTGTCATGGAAGATAGGAGGAAAATCTGAATAGCCCCACAACGAAGTATACAGATGTATATATGGCACAGCATATTTAGTACAAATGTCCCCCATCCAATGAATTTCCTTGATAGTATTGAACCACACCTGTTTAAAATAATTTGGGTCCGACCACCTGCGGAGAAATAACCTTAAGTCAGAGCCCAGAGCCAGTTGGTAACCCATTGCAAGAGAATCAGGAACATTATATATAAGCAGATTCCGAATACACATTCCAAAAGCTGCCCAGAACACTAGCTTAAAATCAGGATGTAGCAGACCGCCCTGATCAGCACGTAGTTTCATAAGGCATTCCACCCACCTGGCTCTTTTGTAGCCCCATATAAAACTGTCAACGACCCCCTTGGGTCACTTAAAGAATGAGACAGACACTAGCAGCAGAATAGAGCGAAAAAGATCAAGAAAATTAGGAAGAATGTTCATTTTAATGATATTGCATTGCCCCAGTAGACTAAGGGCCTGATTTAGATCTCGGCAGACAGGTTGCTCTGTCACAACAGTGACAGATATCCTATCTGCTGAAATATAAAACCCATAGGATATAATGGGATTTATATTTCTGGGGGCAGGATATCCATCACCATTGTGACAGAGTACCCCATCCACCGAGATCTAAATCAGGCCCTTAGTGGGAGACAGCTCCATGATCGCAATTTAAGACTAGCAGACCTCAAGAGGGAATCATGGTTCAGCCCCACTATGCAGTCCATATTGGAATAGATCTTAACTCCATGGTAAGTAGCTCCTGGAGTAATACCAGGATCAGGGCATTCAGAATAATAATTAAGCAAAATCTTTGCTGCTAAGCTTATAGCCAGACACCATTCCAAACCTATCTGCCCCATCCGAGATATGGCCGATAGCTTCGAGGGGGTCCGAAGAATACACAGCCACATCGTCTGCGTAACTGGGATTGTGGGCAGCCCTGGCTTGTGCCTCTGTATATGTGGAAAAGTGGTGAGCTATAACAGTCCATGATCAGTCTGGCAACAGGAACATTATACAAAGACCTAACCTGAGATATAAATATTTGGCCAATTTCAACTGCACTCAAAAAAAGGAGCTTAAGAGGGAAACAAATTCACAGGTCGCCCTCCCCTCAACATCTCATTAAATCAAAAAGACCTGTGTACGTAAGGCTCCTCTACTTGAGGTATATGTATAAGTGGTGGTAGAGATTCCTTCACTACTTATCTATCTATACCACCTCATTTGGAAAAAGAGGTAATATCCTACCACTTTACTGCCTAATTTTTCTTAAAAACAGCGTTTTTGCGACTGACAGTCAAACAACCATATACCCCCTCTACACATAGGGGTGTATTTTAATTGTTGTGAAAAATACACACACAGTGTGGTGATCACTACAATTTTGCGGGCTGACTATGGGCGGTCAAAGATGGCCGCCATAGTCGAAGCCGGGATCACGTGATGTGAATTGCCAGCTCCGATAACGTGACGAGCGTGGTGACGTAATGTGAGGCAGAGCGGGAGGTTTTTAAACCTCGGTTACCCTGCTTCGAGAGCGAGGGTGGATGTAAAGCGCTCCCGGGAGAACAAGGCGGTAAGGTGTTGTGTGTGTAATGAAGGGTTTGGATGAAGTAACCCATTTTTTTTAAAAAGAGATGAGGTAAGGTTGGAGGCTCTAGAATTAGAGTGACCCCGGTCTTAGGAGCGAGAGGGTAATAGAATGCGCTTTCCGATTACGAAAGAGAAGAGCACTATGTGATTGACCCGGTAGAATCATTCAGTATCGGGAGTGAGATAGTAACTTAACGCGCTCCATTGAAATGAAAAAGAAGGTGGGCGAATGAAACGTGAAAAGCCAGTCTTTATTAGAGTAAAGTAGGTTATGGAGAAGAATAACGAGACTACGTTGGGGTAAACACCGTTCAGTGTAGAATGATTGAGGTGTTCAGTTTGGGGTCACATGAGAAACGAGATGTTTATCATTTGTTCTTTGATGTTTAGAAATTGGCACGACAAGTGAGTGTACGCCTTGAGAGAGGGATTCACGATTGGAAGTCTCCTCGCATTGACGGAGTGGAGAGCTGGTACGATTGACATAGGCTCCCACATGTTAATGAGATTTGTAATGTATATTAATGATGTGGATGTGAATCTTTGGAGAATGAATGATTGTGAGTAAATGGGCCATTTCTCTTTTTGCTTCTGACAGTCATTTTATACCAAGTTACCAGTGTCCAAAATTGGTGATTGATGACCCAGCCCTGACGAAATTGCCTTGAAGTAACAGGGGCAATGAAACATGTTGGCAAATGTTTGCGGCAAAGGTTTGCGTAAAGCAGCCGGTTTTTAAATTTGAATAAGTACACAAGTGAAGAATAAAAGTTGGTGATTGTGTTACTTATCTCAATTTTATTCTGCACGGGGTCATGTTCTGGTGGTGGTTGTGATATACAACTGGCACTAACACTTTTTTGGCACTAATATATTTGTTTTGGGAACACACATTATTTGGGCAATATGGTGGCCGATGATGAGGAAAGTGAGCATAGCTGATGAGTACCAATCAGTAAGCTCGACTGGTGGTGCGCACGTGAGGTGCCATTTTGCCCTTTCACAATTTTTTGTTTTTTTGGGTAAAGGTAACATCTAGATGGGTGCAACCTGTGTATTTTTCACAACAATTAAAATACACCCCTATGTGTAGAGGGGGTATATGGTTGTTTGACTGTCAGTCGCAAAATCGCTGTTTTTAAGAAAAATTAGGCAGTAAAGTGGTAGGATATTACCTCTTTTTCCAAATGAGGAGGTATAGATAGATAAGTAGTGAAGGAATCTCTACCACCACTTATACATATACCTCAAGTAGAGGAGCCTTACGTACACAGGTCTTTTTGATTTAATGAGATGTTGAGGGAGGGCGACCTGTGAATTTGTTTCCCTCTTAAGCTCCTTTTTGATTGAGTGTTGTGAACGGCGGATCAGCCGTGAGAGCTATGAGTATTTTTACTGGTACCAGTTGATTGTGATTTTTACATTTGAGGTCAGTTGTATGAGTTGGAAACACATCATTATTTGATTACGATTTAGTATTGGAAGGCGATGGATAAAAATTGTTTAGCCTTCTCAGATGAGCAGATAGCGGCCATTTTAGCAGGCCCTTCACTATTCCCAGATACCCCACTATTGAATGGAACGTCAGCTAGGGAGGAATGGGAGAAATTGAGTAACATCAAAAAGAGACAAGTAAGAATAGCTTTACATGGGGCGTTAATGACCGAATATTTAAGAGCAGGAGCAGCCCCAGCTAGCTTACTGGTACGGATTGAACCCAGAATTTTCTTAGAAGATAAGAAATTTCGTGTTGATTGGAGTTACATAGCGAATAAATGTACGCGCGATTGGTTAATCCTAATTATCAGCACAGCGAAAAGATTAAGTGAGGAGCTGTTAAAAGAAATTCTGGAATTGGAAGAAAAGATCAAGAGAGATACCACCCTCACAGATACCAAAGAACAATTACTAAGGATCCAAGAGGACCTTGGTGAGTATAGGAGTTATATGGTTAATCAAAAATCAAAGGATTGAAACGTAATCTTGAACGGTACACACATGAATGGGCGTTTCCTATGTTGATGATAAATACTATCTTCCAGGCCCAGAACAACGACAATATATAGGGCAAACAAGGGGAGGAAGACAGCAACAGCATAGGCGCACCCCACAAAATTGGACATTTGACAATACGTCAAGTGAAGAAGAAGAAGGGCAAACTCCGTCTAATTTAAACAGGGTGAGGTTTAATCAGCAGGACAAGACTAACGAAGATTTGGGAGCTTTACTCCGTTCTTTTTTAGGGCAGAACCAGAGGGGCGGAAGAGGTGGAGGCCAGACAGGCAAAGGCCGTGGAAGGGGAAATCAGAATCAAACATGGCAAACATATCCACCCCGGATAACACGCAGCCGGGGAAGAGTCAACCTTGAGTGATATAGTGGTCAATTTATCTGACCATAGCTTGACTATCAGTGAGATTAGAGTTTTAAACAAAGGGTTGGGGTTTGTTCCAACTCCCAATCATGATATGTTTAAATGTAGGGTTGAATTTCATGAGACTATGAGAAAAATAAAACTTAAAAGGTTTTTTGCAAATCAACCCAAAGATCCCACTTCTCTTTTCAGTACTACACTAAAAAAGCCATCCCAATTTTGTCCATCAAATGTGATGGTGGGTCCTGAGGTTTTGGTACTTGAAAACAAGGTCCTGGAAGACATTTCAGCACTTGAACAAACGAATAGACAGAAAAAATTTAATAACATGAGTCAGGAGGACTGGCGAGCAGTTAAGAGTCTACAGAATAATCACTTGCTTACTATAAAATCTGCCAATAAGGGCGGGGCAGTGGTTGTTATGAACACTGTGGATTATGATACTGAGGTGCTGAGACTTCTGGGAGCACGCAATAATTACCAACCGTTGGTGCGTGACCCAGGGAACGAACTTCAACATCTGATTAAAGAAATGGTAGGAATAGCTAAAGAAAAAAGATGGATTACAACTAAAGAAGCCGAGTTTCTGATAAATAATAAACCAAGAATACCGGCATTCTATATCCTGCCCAAAATTCATAAACCGCAACGTCCTCCACCTGGACGTCCTATAGTATCTGGGATTCAGTCGGTTCTAGAACCGCTATCCCAGTTCTCGGACTTTTTCTTAGAGAATCTGTGGTGAATCAAAGATCTTTCATTCAGGACACCACTGATGTTTTAAATGTGCTGGAAGATGCCCATTTTGACTCTTCTTGTGAATTTTTGGTCACAATTGACATAGAGTCATTGTATACCTGCATACCTCAAGATGCCGCGCTGGTGGCAGCAGCGAGGGCCTTGAAGGAACAGGAGTGGTTCTATGATACACCACAATCTTTTGTGCTTCAATGCATTGAATTGGCACTAACTCGCAATTATTTTTGTTATAAAAATGACCTGTATTTACAAACTACGGGCACTTCTATGGGCGCAACTTTTGCGCCCAGTCTGGCCTGTATATATGTAGGCCAGTTTGAGGAGCATTGCGTGTATCACCAGTCTAACCCCTTCCAGAGGAATATTCGCCTCTGGAAGAGGTATATAGACGATGTGCTATTCATTTGGGTGGGTAGAGAGGAGTCTCTGCTCGAATTTCTCAACTGGTTAAATGTCCAAGATACAAGTCTTCGTTTTACCTGGACATATAGTAACCAAAAAGTTGTATATTTGGACTTGGACATTTTGGTCGAGAATGATACACTGTGTACAAGGGTACATCAAAAATGACTGACAAAAACTCCCTCCTGCATTACCATTCATGTCACCCAAGGGCTTTGCGTGATAACTTGCCGGTGGGGCAGTTTCTGCGATATCGCAGGAATTGCTCCAGTACGGCGGCTTATCTAGAACAATCAGAGGGATTATGTGAAAGATTGAGGCAGAGAAGTTACCCGCACAAAATTGTGAATCAAGCAAGAAAAAGAGCGCTTAATACCCCATGCAGTGCGCTTTTGGAAAAGAATGTAAAGGAAAAGAACGACTGTCTTCCAGTGGTTATGACTTTTGATCGATTGGCAACCCAGATTAGACAATCAATAAGGAAACACTGGAGGTTATTATCCACAACTGACTTTAAGATGCCACCCCCAAGGTTTGCTTTTAGAAGGTCCAGCAATCTTAAGGATAAATTGGTGCATTCCCGCTGTAAACCATTACAAAAAGAGACTACAGTCCCTCCAGGGCATTATCCTTATGGGACATGTTCAGTGTGTAATTTGACAAAAAAGACGCTGGAGGTGGTTTTGCAATCCGGAAGAATATGGTATTTGAATCAGTTTAGTAACTGTAATACGATGAATGTCGTATATAGGTTGACATGTCAGTGTGGACTACAGTACATAGGGCTCACCACAAGGAAGATCAAAGTGAGAATACAGGAACATCTTAGTACTATAAAATCAGGAAAATTGACGACTAAACTAGTACAACATTGTAATGAATATAAGCATTCCTTTACATGGGTGGTACTAGAAAAGTAGGGGGACCCATATAGTATTGATAGGGTCCTGGCTACTAAAGAGGCGCGCTGGATTTTTCAGGAAAAATGTGATTAGACCGGGTTGAATGATTTTATTGAATGGAATAAAGTCAGAAACTAAACATCTTTGAAAGCGGTGTCTGTAGTCCTTGGTATTTGAGAGGGTGAGTTCTTTCAGTGTGTGCCAGTGTCTCTGGTACTAGTGCATATATAAAAAACGGCTGTGTTAATAAACATTTTGGAACGATAAAAGCTCTAGAGACAGTATTTTGAAAAAAAGAGTTGTGCATAATAAAGTGAAACCCACGATGTCTGAGTAACTTTAAAAACTACGGAGAGGTCAATGTGTTAAAAATACTGTGGAACAATAAAAGCTGTTGAGACAGTATTTTGAAAAGAAGAAAAAAGCATTAAAAAGTTTTTGTTTAAAACTTATGATGTTGTAGTAATGTTAAAAACCACTGAGAGGGAATATTATAATATGAGTGATTTTAACTGAAAACGGAATAGACTACCCTTTTGCACAGTGTGGTGATCACTACAATTTTGCGGGCTGACTATGGGCGGTCAAAGATGGCCGCCATAGTCGAAGCCGGGATCACGTGATGTGAATTGCCAGCTCCGATAACGTGACGAGCGTGGTGACGTAATGTGAGGCGGAGCGGGAGGTTTTTAAACCTCGGTTACTCTGCTTTGAGAGCGAGGGTGGATGTAAAGCGCTCCCGGGAGAACAAGGCGGTAAGGTGTTGTGTGTGTAATGAAGGGTTTGGATGAAGTAACCCATTTTTAAAAAAAAGAGATGAGGTAAGGTTGGAGGCTCTAGAATTAGAGTGACCCCGGTCTTAGGAGCGAGAGGGTAATAGAATGCGCTTTCCGATTACGAAAGAGAAGAGCACTATGATTGACCCGGTAGAATCATTCAGTATCGGGAGTGAGATAGTAACTTAACGCGCTCCATTGAAATGAAAAAGAAGGTGGGCGAATGAAACGTGAAAAGCCAGTCTTTATTAGAGTAAAGTAGGTCATGGAGAAGAATAACGAGACTACGTTGGGGTAAACACCGTTCAGTGTAGAATGATTGAGGTGTTCAGTTTGGGGTCACATGAGAAACGAGATGTTTATCATTTGTTCTTTGATGTTTAGAAATTGGCACGACAAGTGAGTGTACGCCTTGAGAGAGGGATTCACGATTGGAAGTCTCCTCGCATTGACGGAGTGGAGAGCTGGTACGATTGACATAGGCTCCCACATGGTAATGAGATTTGTAATGTATATTAATGATGTGGATGTGAATCTTTGGAGAATGAATGATTGTGAGTAACTGGGCCATTTCTCTTTTTGCTTCTGACAGTCATTTTATACCAAGTTACCAGTGTCCAAAATTGGTGATTGATGACCCAGCCCTGACGAAATTGCCTTGAAGTAACAGGGGCAATGAAACATGTTGGCAAATGTTTGCGGCAAAGGTTTGCGTAAAGCAGCCGGTTTTTAAATTTGAATAAGTACACAAGTGAAGAATAAAAGTTGGTGATTGTGTTACTTATCTCAATCTTATTCTGCACGGGGTCATGTTCTGGTGGGGGTTGTGATATACAACTGGCACTAACACTTTTTTGGCACTAATATATTTGTTTTGGGAACACACATTATTTGGGCAATATGGTGGCCGATGATGAGGAAAGTGAGCATAGCTG
Organism: Calotriton arnoldi; assembly: GCA_963921515.1. Lineage (NCBI taxonomy): Eukaryota > Metazoa > Chordata > Amphibia > Caudata > Salamandridae > Calotriton > Calotriton arnoldi. Next base: position 763,193 of record CAWUFW010004711.1, read on the forward strand.
ATGAGTACCAATCAGTAAGCTCGACTGGTGGTGCGCACGTGAGGTGCCATTTTGCCCTTTCACAATTTTTTGTTTTTTGGGTAAAGGTAACATCTAGATGGGTGCAACCTGTGTATTTTTCACAACAATTAAAATACACCCCTATGTGTAGAGGGGGTATATGGTTGTTTGACTGTCAGTCGCAAAAACGCTGTTTTTAAGAAAAATTAGGCAGTAAAGTGGTAGGATATTACCTCTTTTTCCAAATGAGGAGGTATAGATAGATAAGTAGTGAAGGAATCTCTACCACCACTTATACATATACCTCAAGTAGAGGAGCCTTACGTACACAGGTCTTTTTGATTTAATGACAATTTCAACTGCAGACAAGACTGACCAGAGAAAGGGCCATGAGGCCCGACCAAATGCCTTTTCGGCATCCAATAAAATGATGCCCACCCTTCTACCAGTTATTCTAGCTACATCGAACAGTGTGACTGCAGTATTCATATGGCTGGTAGTATCCCTACCAGTATTCGGACAAAATATAGAGTAAAAAATATTGATATGCAGGAATATCAAATTTTTAATATTGTGATCCACAAAAATTGTGATGCAGGAGTATCGTTGACAAGAATAGCAATTTTCTAATGTAAGCAATAACAATGTTAAAAATATCTAGGTTATTAATATCGTTTACAAAAATATCTATGTTGTTAATATCATTTACAAAAAATATAGTTGTCAAAAATATCACTTTTTAATTATTTTTTTCTATTTTAGTATATGTTTTATTTGTATATGTTATACATTGTAGAATTATTGTTAATGTGTTTTAATATAGTTGTGTACATTTTGAGTTGTTTTTAAAATTAATGTAAATGTGTATTGTAATTGTTTGTGTCATAGCGGGTTGTGGGGTTTGTAAGGGTACAGGGTGGGAAGTAAATTTATTAAAATTAATTAATAATTAATTTTTGCTGATTATTAATAATTTAATTGATAATTAATTATGTAAATACTGTAATTAATTCACTTTTTAAGTTTTAGGTGTGGGTTGTGGGGTTTGTAGGGGACCAGGGTGGGAATTAAATTATTTATAATTAATTTATAATTACGTTTTTATTATTACACATTTTTTAATTGATAATTAATTATATAAATTGTGTAATCGATTTATTTTTTAAAGTATGTTTAAGGTGCAGCTTGTGGGGTTTGTAGGGGTACAGTAGGGGAAGTAAATTAATTATAATTAATGAATAATTAATTTTTAAATATTAATTATTTAATTGATAATTATTATGTAAATTGTGTAATTAAGACATTTTTAAAGTTATATTTCATGCGCGGGTTGTTGTGTTTGCAGGGATAAAGGGAGAGACGTTATTTCATATAATTAATTCATTACTAGTTAATTATTATTCATTTTTGAATTGTAATGAATTATGTAAATTGTGTAAATATAATTTGCAAGATATATTTTAGGTGTGGGTTGTTTTGTTGTTAGGGGTACAGGGAGGGAATTTAGTTAAGAAATAATGTTTGATAATTAATTATTAATTTGTTATTAATTATTTAACTGCTAATTAGGTAAATTGTGAAATTATTATATGTATTCAGTTATATTTTAGGTGTTTGATGTTTACTTTATAGAGGTATAGGGAGGAAAGTTATTTAAGAAAGAATACATTTAAAATTATGTATTCATTTATTAATTATTGGGTTATTTATTATGTAATGTGTTATTTGTGTTATGCTTTTTAATTTCAATTCCATTTTAGTTTCTGGCTGTTATGATTGTGAGAATATAGGGGGTGATTACGATGGCGGACGGACTTCAGTCCATCCGCCATCGTATTGGGAAGTGGGACCGCCCGCCTACAAGGCGGCGGTCCCACAGGGGGAATTACGATGCAACCGCCACCAAGGCGGTCGCACGACCCATATTTTACATTGCGGCGGGTGCTGCTGGCAGCAGCACCCGCCGCAATGTAAAAACGGCATGTATTACATTTCCCTGCACTACGTGGCAGGCACCATGTGGCGCCTGCCACATGGTGTAGGGAAAAGTAAGGGGCACCATAGGTGCCCCCCAAGTGGAAAACCAAAGTTTCTGGAGACAAGGGGGGCCCGCTACGGGCCCATAAAGTCCATCCCGCCAGCCTTTCCATGGCGGTTCACCCGCCATGAAAAGGCTGGTAGGGATCCAGCATCCTAATCAGGCGGGCGGTGCCTGCTAGGCACGCCACCATTCTGGGGATGTGGGGCAGTCCGACAGGAAATAGGAATGATTGCTACTGTTGGACCCGTTGCGGTCGGGCTTTCCGCCTGCCAGCACACCACCCACCATCATAATCTGGCAGGCGGGAAATGGACTCACGATGGCGGTGAACCCACCACCGACAGCCTGTCGGTGTCCGGTTCACTCCCATCGTAATCAGGCCCATAGTATGGTCTTTTAATGAAATTAATATTATTTTTTTAATTGATAATAATTATTAAAAAATGTAATCATTCTGTAATTTGTTTAATTTTTGTTAAAATCCAGAAATATAATTTTACAATTTAAATATTTATATTTTTTGTTATTTAATAGAGTTGTTAAAATATGTTATTTGATTGAAGTGGCCTACTCTCTCTGTACTGTTGCACCGTCAGGAGTGGGAATAGTACATTTTACCCCTCCTGAGTCCATCGCTTTCCCTACTGTTGCACAGACTGGAGTGGGAATAGTAAATGTATCCCCTCCTGAGTGCTACTCTTTTCCTACTTTTTCACCCACTGGGGTGGGAATAGTTAATTTAACCCTCCTGAGTCCTGCGCTTTCCCTACTGTTGCACATATTGGAGTGGGGATAGTAAATTTTACCCCTCATGAGTCCAATGCTTTACCTACTGTTGCACCGTCTGGAGTAGGAATAGTAAATGGAACCCCTTCTGAGTTCAATGCTTTACCTATTGTTGCACAGACTGGAGTGGGAACAGTAAATTTAACCCCTCCTGAGTTCAAAGCTTTCCCTACTGTTGCACAGACTGGAGTGGGAATAGTAAAGTTTACCCCTCCTGAGTCCAATACTTTCCCTATTGCTGCACAGACTAGAGTGGGAATAGTAAATTTAACCCCTCCTGAGTCCAGTACTTTCCCTACTGTTGCACTGACTGGAGTGAAAATAGTAAATTTTACCCTCCTAAGTTTAACGCTTTCTCTACTGTTAGTATGAATTGGAGTGGGAATAGCAAATGTATTATTTATATAGTTCAATTTATTTATTAATATTGTTTCTATATATATATAATTTTTATGTGCTTGTGTATTTAAATTTAAAAATGTATTATATATAAATGTATGTAATTGTTAAGATATTTTTTGTAAACCGTATTTTTATATATTGTTTACTTTTTATGTATTATTAAAATATTTGAAATTGTTTTGCAGTTTATTGTTTCACTTTTTAAATTTTATGTGTATGTAAACTTTTATATATATATATATATATATATATATATTATCTACTGACGGTCGCCAGTAGATAGTTATAGTTAGGACCTATTATCCATAGGAAATCCGCGACATTCTATTTGCAATAACGTTGGCGCCGGTTGACGAATCTTCGCGAAAGCTTCCAACTTGTTGGGGCGCTCCGGTCCGCTCCTACCCTGAAAGTCTCGGGGTGATACGTCATGCGGGGCCGAGAAAAAAGGGGGTCCCAAAACGCGTTTTCCCCATTCATTTTTCCATAGGAACCTTTAGTCGCAGCTACAGCCCGAACTGCTGAACGGAATTACCCCAAATTTGGCAAAGAGGTAGCCCTTGGTTCAGACTGGTGCCTTTTGCTAAAATGGTGTAAATCCGTTCAGTAGTTCCTGAGAAATTCACAATTAAAATCACATATATATCTATGGGCGCGTCAGATCTGCTACCCTCCCGATCACGAGCTGCATGCTAATTGGCTGTCAACACTCCAAATCAAGAAGTGTTGGCAGCCATTTTGTCCTCGGTAGAACCGAGGACAGAAACAAGTGCGCAAAGCGCAAAAAGGGGGCAGGGTAGAAACACCCTGACCCCCTAGGTCTGCTCAGGGGTCCCACAAGGACCCCATGGGTAGAAAAAGCATTTTTTTAAAAAATCAGCGGGATGCGCTTAGGGTGCGCGGATCCCGCCGAGAAAAAAAAAAGAAACAAGTGCGCAAAACGCACAAAGGGGGCAGGGTAGAAACACCCTAACCCCCTAGGCCTGCCTCAGGGGGTCCCACAAGGACCCCCTGGGCAAAAGCATATTTTTAAATCGGCAGGATGCGCTCAGGGAGCGCGGATCCTGCCGAAAAAAATCGAGCGCGGTCTCCCGCGCTCGATAGTTAATTTGCCCCCGGGTGGGCCAAGTCCCGGGGGCATGCTGGGGGGTTTATTTTATGTATGGGGGCCTCTAAGGGCCTCTCAAGCCCCGGGGACCGCCACCCCCGGGGATTTATTAGAAAGTTGCGGGAGGGCTCTGAGCCCTCCCGCAGCCCCGGGGACCACCACCTCCCGGGGTTTCTTTATTTTTAAATGTGTGGGGGGACTCCAGCCCCTCACACGCCCCGGGACCACCACCTCCCGGGGCACTAACAAAATTGAAAATGGGGGTCCGTTTTGGACCCCTAAGCCCCGGGGACCACCACCTCCCGGGGCTTTCAAATGTAGGGAGGGGGGCCGCGCAGCCCCCCTCCTGGAGCCCTTGATGGCCCTGGGGACTGCCACCCCCCAGGGCCGGCTCCTGCAATGTCCCGGGGTGCCTACCCCCGGGACACTGCTGTTTGCTATGACACGACGGGAGCCTCGCGGCTCCCGCCCTGTCATAGCAAACTTGGTTTGCATTTTGAAAGAGAGAGCAGGAAACCTGCTCTCTCTTTCAAAATGCAAACCACTAGCTTTCCACATGGGGAGCAGCATCTTAGCTGCTCCCCATGTGGAAAGCAATGCCGGCTCCCATAGGACGCGGGGAGCCGGCGGGACTGTGGGGGATTGGGGACCCCCCACAGTCCCCAACCAGAGGCCAGGCCCCGGGGATGGGGTCCCCGGGGCCATAGTGGCCCGGGAGGGGAGCCACGCAGCCCCCTCCCCAAAAAAAAAAAATAAAAAAAAAAAAAAATAAGGGCAAGGCCGGCCCCGGGGGATGGGGTCCCCGGGGCCTTAAATGGCCTGAGGAGGGGGCCACGCAGCCCCCTCCATATTTTTTATTTAAAAAGAGGGCATGCCCCGGGGGATGGGGTCCCCGAGGCCAATAGAGGCCCAGGGAAGGGGGCCACGCGGCCCCCTTCCCGTTTTTTTTTTTTTTTAAATAAAACAAAAAAAATGTTCAGGCCCCGGGGATGGGGTCCCCGGGGCCAAAAGTGGCCGAGGGAAGGGGCCACGCAGCCCCCTCCCATAAAAAAAAAAAAAAAAACGGCATCGTGCCGGAGGCCCCGCCCCTCCCTGCAGTACTCTGCAAGCGCGCCCCGTGGCACGTTTTAAGAAGGGGAGAATCCCCTTGAATCATGAGGGTCCCTAGGGGCCAACTAGCCCACCAGGAACCTTCCAGTATGCGCCAGGGTGCTGCCTTGCAGAGAGGTGTACAGAGGCCACGCCCCTTTTTACACCTCTCTGCAACGCAGCTCTGTGGCGCTTAATGGAGGTAGCTCGTGGGCTAGTTGCAACCCAGGGACCCACAGGATTCAAGGGGAGTTAATCCCCGACTTAAAACGCGCCACGGGCGCGTTTGCACAGTGGTGAAGGGAGGGGCGGGCCTGAGGTGACATGTGTGCAAACAGGCCCTGTGGCGCGTTTTAAGATGGGGAATTAAATCCCCTTCAATCCTGAGGGTTCCTGGGGCCAACTAGCCCAACAGGTACATCCAGAAAGCGCCACAGAGCTGCGTTGCAGAGAGGTGTAAAAAGGGGTGTGGCCTCTCTACAGTCTCTGCAACGCAGCCCCTGGCGCATACTGGAGGTTCCTGGTGGGCTAGTTGGCCCCTAGGGACCCTCATGATTCAAGGGGACTTAATCCCCCAACTTAAAACGTGCCACGGGGCGCGTTTGCACAGATGTCACCTCAGGCCCCGCCCTCCCTTCACCATTGTGCAAATATTCCTCTAAAATCTGCCGAACTACGAATTCTGATTTACTCACCTGTTATCAGGAGAGACCTCAGTGCTGCATCTTTCAGCCCAGTACTAATCCTGAAAAGTAATTTTAACCGTACTTACCAGTAACTTGAATTTCCTTCCATAGGATATCATTGCCTGCTTTTTGCTGAAAAAGTTTCTAAGTGTTGATTTTTGAAACATACAAATATTCCTCTAAAATCAGCCGAAATACGAATTCTGATTTACTCACCTGTTATCAGGAGAGACCTCAGTGCTGTATCTTTCAGCCCAGTACTGGTCCTGAAAAGTAATTTTAACCGTACTTACCAGTAACTTGAATTTCCTTCCATAGGCTAACATTGACTGGTTTCACTTGGAAATTCTTCTAAGTGTGGAGTTTTGGAACTTTAAAATATTCCTCTAAAATCAGCCGAAATACGAATTCCGATTTACTCACCTGTTATCAGGAGAGACCTCAGTGCTGCATCTTTTAGCCCAGCACTGACCCTGAAAAGTAATTTTAACCGTACTTACCAGTAACTTATATTTTCTTCCATAGGAATCCATTGTCTGGTTTTCAGCAGAAAAGTTTCAAAGTGTCGATTTTCACAAACTACAAATATTCCTTAAAAATCGCCTGTATGACTTAAACGCATTCTTTCAACTGTTTACAGGAGATGCACCAGTGCTGGATCCAGGATCCAACACTGAGTAAGAAAAAGTAACGATAACAGTTTTTACCTGCTAAGTGAATTTCCTTCCATAGGATAACATTGGTGATTCTATGAGAAAAAGTTTCAAAGTGTCAACTTTTAAAATACAATAATATTCCTTAAAAATCACTACTGTAACCAAAACGCTTTTACTCAACTGTTTACAGGGAGATGTCCCAGGACTGAATCTAGGATCCAGTCCTGTGGTTAGAAAAGTAATCCATAAAGTAACTAATTGCATTTAACTAGAAATTCACATTGAGCTGAATGTTGCATTGTGTTTGAAAATGTGTTGCCCATTGCAACAACTGTAACTACTGTACTTAAAAGTCTATTGCCTATGTGCAAAGTATTTAAACTAAAGTAATTCATTCTGAGAAAGTATTTTTTGTAATGTATAATGTAATTACAATGTAATTTAAAAAATAAAATATGTAAAAAAAAATTGTTTCTAAAAATGTAGTAAATCAGTATGAAAAAAATAAATATAACAATTAATACATTTAAAAATTGTCATTTACAAAACCTTTGAAATTCACTGAAAAAACCATAGGTTTCAGACACGTTATAGTTAGAAATTAGCATTTAAAAAACCTTTGAAATTCACTGAAAAAACCATAGGTTTCAGGCACGTTATAGTTAGAAATTTGCATTTAAAAAACCTTAGAAATTCACTGAAAAAACCATAAGGTTTTAGGGACAGTTATAGTTAGTTGGACATTGCACTCGTACAAAACCCGTGAAATTCCCCCGTTATAGTTAGTTCAGCTAACTATAACTCGCGCCCCCGCAATGCACTGCTGATGACGTCACATATTACATCACTCATGACATGGTCAGTGACATCACTGATGACATCTCAAATGACATCACTGATGACATCACTGATGACATCATCCATGTGAGAATTTAATGCATCTTCTCACACCCTAATATAAGTTTTGATACACCCACTCTAAATTACAGACTGCCATTCTCAAAACCATACAACTCCAATACCAATAAGTACATACCCACTCACTGATTCTTAGGTCTACACACACACATCTACTCACTCACCCGTACAGTCACTCATACTTACAGTCACTCAGTACAGGACTATCATATGCACTCATACACCTATATAAACACTCACACAACGCAACTCATCCATAGAGGTACTCACACACCTAGTCAGTCATGCAAATAATTAATCACACTCCAATTTACACACCTATATAGTTATACACACCAGCTCACTTACTCATAAAAATACTAGCACATTCTTACGCTCCTATGCAATCACTGATGCAAGCACACACTCATCCATATAGCCACTCTCACAATCACACACTCTCACTTATAGCCATTTATATACTCCAATACACATATATACTGCCTTTCACATATGTAGTTACTCACACATGTACCACTGAGATATACATTCAATCACTAACACACCCATACACACACTCACCCACCCATACAGTCCATCACAGACGCACTCTTGAAATCATGCACCCAGTGAATCACCCACTCACACATCTATGCACAGAGTCACACACACCCCACCCACACAAACACTGAGGCACCCATACAGATACTCAGAGAACCAATCCATAACCCATATAGACACTCATTTAGCTAGTCAGAAACCCATGCAGTTGCTTACACAACAACAGACAGACGGATACAGACATTCACACAGTTTAGTCACTCACCCATGCATCCAGTAAGATACGTTTAATCACTCACTTATAGACTCAGTCACGCACCTACTAAATCATCCATTCAGGCGCTTCTACACCCACTCATTCTTCAATACGCCTTTCCCTATATATATTAAACATATTTAAACTTTACAGAAACACACAGTCACTGGATGATGTCATCAGTGATGTCATCAGTGATGTCATTTGAGATGTCATCAGTGATGTCATCAGTGATGTCACTGACCATGTCATGAGTGATGTAATATGTGACGTCATCAGCAGTGCATTGCGGGGCGCGAGTTATAGTTAGCTGAACTAACTATAACAGGGGAATTTCACGGGTTTTGTACGAGTGCAATGTCCAACTAACTATAACTGTCCCTAAAACCTTATGGTTTTTTCAGTGAATTTCTAAGGTTTTTTAAATGCTAAATTCTAACTATAACGTGCCTGAAACCTATGGTTTTTTCAGTGAATATATATATATATATCCACCAAAACCAAAGTTAAATGCGCTCTCGGGACAATCGAGATTCAAAACAGAGTAAACATGCAAAAAGCGTTTAATTACACGACGCGTTTCGACTACAGCCGTAGTCTTGGTCACATGTAAAAGTGCAGAAACAATGATTGGCTTATATAACATCACATGGGACAAATCCACAGGAAGTGGTGTATCAAGCAACAGTGGCAGCCATGATGGAAAAGTAAAACATCAATTTACAATTCATCTAAACAGAGCTAGACATGTATTAAAATGCTACGATAATGCGCATGAGTAAACCAAATGGAAACCTAAGAGCAAAGTGCAGCAACTCTGAGGCTGAAACTTAAACTGTGAGTCTCAAAAAGAAACGAGAGGTATGTCTAGTGACATTGTCGGCCATATTGGAGTGGAGAACCATAATAATAAATGCATGGTGTAAGAAAGCAATCAATATGCGAATGAAGGCAAATGGACACGTAAGCGCAAAGTGCGATAATGTCGCCCCAATCAGCAAATATAAATCACTGTATAATTAATGGTATACCACTCTCTGGACAAAAGTGAACAACAAGAGAAGTCACTGAAAAAACAGGGACGTTATAGTTTGAAATTTGCATTTAAAAAACCTTTGAAATTCACTAAAAAAACATAGGTTTCAGGGACGTTATAGTTAGTTGGACATTTCACTCGTACAAAACCAGAGAAATTCCGGCGTTATAGTTAGTTCAGCTAACTATAACTCGCGCCCCCGCACTGCACTGCTGATAACATCACATATTACATCATTCATGACATGGTCAGTGACATCACTGATGACATCATTGATGACATCTCAAATGACATTTTGTACGAGTGAAATGTCCAACTAACTATAACGTCCCTGAAACCTATGGTTTTTTCAGTGAATTTCAAATGTTTTTTAAATGCTAATTTCTAATTATAATGTTCATTAAACCTATGGTTTTTCAGTGATTTTAAATTATCATTCCATTCTCAACCTAGTGAAAACAGCCGATATTGCCAGTTTTCCAACAATAGCTTCCGCAAAAAAATTTGCCACAAATGAGAGCAACAACTAACGCTAATAATATGCAGAGTAGGCATTCCCGTGCAAAAATAACATGAAAACACCACTTCCCGATATTTTCAACGAGCAGCCAAATCTGGGGTGCGATCCAAAAACAGGCGATAAGCTGCGTTAGCAGTAGGAATTTAACATCTGCCTTTTTACTGGTGTAAAGCAGGACGACTACCTACAGTGTGAAAGGGAGCCCAGCCCAGAACCACATCTGAAGACCAACACATGTCATAGAGCTACTGACCATGCAGCTCCGACACCCAAGAAGGCCACAACACCCACTGCCATCACCCTCAGGACCTCCCCCGGACCACCCCCTCCCTACTACCACCGAGGCAGCGCAGAACAGGACAGCGGACCTTCCAAAAACGGCATGGTCCCTCAGCCACACAATAGCTGAATTTTGGGAGATGTGGCAACCAAGTATGTGTGAAGGACGCAAGTCACCCATCAATAAAAATGCACACAATACCAAGTGTAGAGGTGATGTGGTGGACAGACCTCACTATGCAGAGCACAAATCTCTCCATGTGGACATATACTGCTGGTGCTTGTAGTGTTGTGGACAATAGATGCAACCATGTTACCTCAGGCAGTGGGGAAGATCTCGGTCATGTAGCTGTGTTGTCCCCCCCTGGAAGAGGAAGCGGAGTGGGCTGGTCCAACGTACGCCACTCCAGCGTAGGAGTATGAATAAAGAGGCTGGGGCTCTGGGCGTGGTTCACTTGTGGGAAGGCCAAAGCGTCTGCCAGGGCGGCAGCCCTCACCCTGCCACGAGGCCTCCGCCGTGACCGCCGGCCTCCTCGACACAGGCCCCCTGCGAACCCAGCAGCAGAGCACCACAGACTTATGTCTGTACAGACTACTGCCTTCGATCTACACTGCGGACAGCAGGGCTCACAATTCAGATCGAGTCACGATTGCAGATGACGCAGTCCAGTAGGCAAGAGACATTGCTCCCAGTGCGGCCTGCCCGGACCACGCATCATCGCAGACTGCACACACACTGAGTGCTTCAGGTGCCACTAACTCAGTGCACCACAAGTCAACGCCACATGAACTTATTAAGACAGAATTCATTAGGCAAAAGACATTGCTACCAGTGCGGCCCGCCCGGACCACGCATCATCGCAGGCTCCACACACGCTGGTTGCTTCAGGTGACACTAACTGTACAGCTCAACTCAACGCCACATGGCTGTGGGCCCTTGCTGACCGCTGCCTCCGGCCTACACTGCAGTCATCAGGGCTCACATTTAAAATTGACTCTTGATTCATTAATTGTAGAGTCCAGTAGGCAACTAAGTATTACGTCCCTAAAACCTACATAATATCCTTTTAGTATCCTTGCTTCAAGAACTTGTTGTATATCAGTTATAGCTTTAGTACAATGACCAAATTCATCTTGCAAGTCCAAAAGAACACTGAATGGCAGTCTACACTGCGGACAGCAGAGCTCACAATTTGAATTCAGTCTTGATTTATTAATTGCAGACAGAATTGTACTCTATGTCCTCGAATTTTGTCAAGAGGAAGTGACAAAAAGCATTCCTTGATGTCTGTGCTGACTACTGCCTTCGATCTACACTGCAGTCAGCAGGGCTCACAATTCAGATCGAGTCGCGATTGCAGATGATGCAGTCCAGTAGGCAAGAGACATTGCATCATCGCTGGCTGCGCACACGCTGAGCGCCACACCTACCACTAACTCTATGCAGCTCAAGTCAACGCCATGTGGCTGTGGGCTCTTCCTGACCACTGCCTCCGGCCTACACTGCGGTCAGCAGGGCTCACAATTCAGATCGAGTTGCGATTGCAGATGACGCTGTCCAGTAGGGAAGAGACATTGCATCATCGCTGGCTGAGCGCCACACCTACCACTAACTGTATGCAGCTCAAGTCAACGCCACGTGGCTGTAGGCCCTTCCTGACCGCTGCCTCCGGCCTACACTGTGCTCAGCAGGGCTCACAATTCAAATTCAGTCTTCATTCATTAATTTCAGAGTCCAGTAGGCAACTAACTATAACGTCCCTGAAACCTACATATTTCGACAGTGTATTCCATAAATGTTTCATCTTTTGTTCCATACACCTACACTGCAGTTAGCAGAGCTCACAATTTAAATTGAGACATGATTTATTTATTGCAGAGAGAATTGTACTCTATGTCCTCGAATTTTGTAAACAGGAAGTGACTAAATGCATTCTTCGATGTCTGTGCTGACTACTGCCTTCGATCTACACTGCGGATAGCAGGGCTCACAATTCACATCGAGTCGCGATTGCAGATGACGCAGTCCAGTAGGCAACAGACATTGCTCCCAGTGCAGCTCGCCCGCACCACGCATCATCGCTGGCTGCGCACACGCTGAATGCTTCTGATGCCCCTATCTCAGTGCAGCACAACTCATGGACCCTTTATGATTCAATGTTTTGTGTATAATTTCACATCTGCTGCCCCTACCTCAGTGTACCACAAGTCATGGACCCTTTACAATACAATCTTGTGTGTATTATTTCACATCTGTTGCCCCTACCTCAGTGCAGCACAAATCATTGACCCTTTATGATTGAATCTGTGTGTCTGATCCAATGATTACTGTTGTACTTGTTGCCAGCACCAACCATTCCCGGAGGGCTGGCTTACACTCACCCCACACGCATCCAGCACAGACGTCACTGGACATGTGACCCTGGTAATAAAAATGAGTCGAGCGCACGTGCCCGTACCCAGTTCCACTATCTATCTGTGTCCATGTGTTCATTATGTATGCAAGATGCCGCCCCTGGGCCCTACCACATTACATTGTGCTGTGGACAGCGCATGCAACCATGTTACCTCTGGCAGTGGGGAAAACTTCGGTTATGTAACTTTCTCTCGGTCATTGTACAAGTACGTACGTAGAGACTGGATCATTAGAGTACTGCAAGGAGAGTGTATAGTGAATTTATAAGTGCTTGGGGATTGGCGGAGTAATTGTATAAGTACATATGTTGGCGCAGCCTAACCCCGAACACAAGCTTGGCTCTAATTGGCTGCCCTCCATGTGCCAAAAACTGAAACTTGAACTTTGCATGGCCCTGTATTGCTACAGCTGCAACACTCCATTGAATGTGCAATAAACATTCATATCCACACAGATGTGTCATGTCCACTGTGAGAAGTTGGCCTGGTATATGCTGTCCACTAATTATAGTGGGCACCTTGCACCAGTCCAAACAACCCCAAATTGGAGATAGGTTAAAGACAACCTTTATTGAAAGCTATCCTAGTGGTAGCTATGGAGAGCAGCCTTCAGGCTAAGTCTTGAAGGAATGTAAAGCAGCTTGTTTTACCAGTCTATAATCTCTTGAGTGACCAAATGAAAGAGGACCACACCAGGTATATATTTAAAATATATGTATTTAGTCTTAAACACACCCCTCTAGTCTCTTTATGAGGCTAGAGTTCAAAGTACATAAGTTACAAGTCAGTAATCAACAGTAGTAGCACAAATACACTTTTGAGCCCTAGGGGCGTACCAAACCATATACCAATAAAGTGGTATAAGAACCACGACTGAGCTAGACACAGGGCCTAGAGCCTGTAGAAGTGCTTGGCCCTCAAGGAACCACCCAAGGTAGTGACACAGGGGACCCACGGGGGACGCGTGCAGTGTGAGAACACAGCTGCGAGCTGCCATTGACTTCTATGGGGAATGTCGCGGTTGGAGTTTTAAAGAAAAAGGACACTTAGAGGAGGACTTGGAGCAAACCCCTTTAGAACTAGGTTGTTCTAGAGTCTATACCCACGGGAGCACCGGAGAACTCGAGTTACCTCACCCAGGGAAGCCGGGTGCATAGGTGTCTTTCGGGGTCGGGTTTCGTCGTCGTTTTCAATGGCGATCTGCTGCAAAGTGCTGCTGGCGGCCAAGTCGAAAGTGTTCGGGTGGATCCAAAGGTGGATCGAAGATCAGAAGGACCTGAAAGCAGAGGGGACAGAGTCTGGGTCACTAGCCAGTGACCAGGAAGGCGATGAGCAGATGCCCACCGATGTCGAGTGCTTCAGGTAGGTTGACGGTCGTCTTGACTCTTCAGCCACGAGGTCCAGGAGGCGTCGACGATGGCCAGGAGCTGGATTCCATCTGTGCCACAAAGTTTGTCGCTTGCTGAGGTGTCTGCGACCGGATTGGACCCAACAAGCCTTGGCAACGGCAAGTCTTGTGGAAATGAAGAAAGGACGGTGATGCAGACCAGCAAGGTCTGAGGGACTCACCCAGCGACGGTAAGTCAGGGCACGTCTGGAGCAACTAGGAAATCCCAAGCAAAAGAAGATTGGCCTTTGGGAGGGCCCACTAGCCAACAGACTAGTGACCGCAAAGGAGCCTCGAGTGGACGCACTTGGAGCTGGCTTACAGGACACTCGTGGAGTGGAGGCCAGTGATCTTCAGAGCAGTCGGTGCTGGAGGCAAGGGCTACGTGGATCCCAAAGCACAACTTCGTGGGAGACCAGAAAGAGGATGCACTTGCAAAAGTTCTCGGTGCCCAGGGGTCACAGTTCCACGGTACCCACGATAGCCACGGGCCTCAGCTTCACTGGAGACTCAGGGTAGCCTCGGGGAAGTCTGGAAATCCACCTCTGGTGTTGCAAAGACTTCGGCGTCCGGCGGGAGCTTCAGTGATGCAGACTGGACAATTGCTTCTTAGGTGCCTGCCAAGCAGGGGAGTCACTCCTTGACTTGAGGCACAGGGTCAGACTGATTTGCATATGGCCATGTCTGAACTGGGGTGGCGGAGTGAGCTAAAGAATGATGATGGATTAAACCCAGATCAGTTGACTGGGGAAGAGTGTTTGATGTGCTTAAGCGCTCCGTCCATCATCCCCTTTGGTATCGCTTTGTTCGCCCTAAGTTGGCAGGGTATGCCCAGACATGGGTTCCTTGCTCACTTTGCCACTGGATTCAAGCTAGCCTGGCTGATGACGGCTGATTAGCCAGAAACCGGTCCCAGGATGCTTGTTTCCGGTCCAGGGAAGACATGGCTTGGCAGTTCGGGCTGGACTGTTCCCATGAGGCACAGGGTCAGACTGATTTGCATATGGCCATGTCTGAACTGGGGTGGTGGAGTGAGCTAAAGAATGATGATGGATTAAACCCAGCTCAGTTGACTGGGGGTGAGTGTTTGATTTGCTCAAGCGCTCCGTCCATCATCCCCTTTGGTATCGCTTTGTTCGCCTTAAGTTGGCAGGGTATGCCCAGACGTGGGTCCCTTGCTCACTTTGCCACTGGATTCAAGCTAGCCTGGCTGATGACGGCTGAAAAGCCAGAAACTGGTCCCAGGATGCTTGTTTCCGGTCCAGGGAAGACATGGCTTGGCAGTTCGGGCTGGACTGTTCCCATGAGGCACAGGGTCAGACTGATTTGCATATGGCCATGTCTGAACTGGGGTGGCGGAGTGAGCTAAAGAATGATGATGGATTAAACCCAGATCAGTTGACTGGGGTGAGTGCTTGCAATGTTCAACACTCCGTCCATCATCCCTTTGGTTTTGCTATGTTCGCCCTAAGTTGGCAGGGTATGCCCAGACGTGGGTCCCTTGCTCACTTTGCCACTGGATTCAAGATAGCCTGGCTGATGACGGCTGTAAGCCAGAAACCGGTCCCAGGATGCTTGTTTCCGGTCCAGGGAAGACATGGCTTGGCAGTTCGGGCTGGACTGTTCCCATGAGGCACAGGGTCAGACTGATTTGCATATGGCCATGTCTGAACTGGGGTGGCGGAGTGAGCTAAAGAATGATGATGGATTAAACCCAGATCAGTTGACTGGGGGTGAGTGCTTGCAATGTTCAACACTCCGTCCATCATCCCCTTTGGTTTTGCTATGAGTCACTCCTTGACCCCAAGGGAGATTCTTCAGTCCTCTAATCTTTAATTAGAGCATCGAAGGTCCAAGATTCTGTATCAGAGTTTCGTCCAGGGTAATCTAAAGTCCTAAGGACTGGGGTCCCATACTTATACTAAGTTAGGGGGTTGGACATTCTCTGGGGACCCACCTATGGGAGGGTCAGGGAAGAGGGGTGGTTACACCCATTCCCTTTTCCAGTTTCACGCCAGAGCAGGGCTGGAAGCCCCTGAGCCGGTTTGAACTGGGGTATGCACAGGACACCAAATGTGCCCCCAGTGCTGGACTTCAAAGCACTTTGAGAGTGCACCCACCCAGCCCCAATACACATCAGCCTGTCTGGGAGGTGGTTACACCTCCCTGCAACAGGAAACCTATTGTCCAGGCCTCCCCTGCCGGAGTTTTGGTCGGCAGCAGGAGGCCAGACTCGTGTCTGTGGCTGCAGCATCCATTTTGTGATGCCAGGGCTCTGGAAAGTTAATACCGGGTATGCCGGTTGGCACATGTCTCTCCCTCTAGAAGGGTGGAATGCTACCCCCGCCGCCAGAACTGGCGGGGGTAGTATTCCAAGATGTTTGACACCAAACACGACATGTTTCCGTGCAGCCATCCCAAAGTTAGCATTTAACGCGAGGTTATAATGCACTTAAGAGTATATGGTCAGGCTGCACTGCAAACAGCATCAGAGAAGGGTCTCCGAACGCTGCAGAGGGGCTCTGCTCATGCAGGGGCACCCTCTCACATAAAAACCAGGCACTCTGCCTTCAGGATTGTCAAGGCCTGCCATAGGAGTGACTTATAGGTTTATATGTGTGTGCAATGGTAGTGATATAGGTAGCCTATACCACTGTAAGGGGTGCATGCACCACCTTACTCAGGCTGCAGTAGCAGACCTGTGGTGTCATTTTGGAGGGCCATCCATGGGTGGCACAATACATGCTTCAGCCCCTGGTAGGCCCCTGGTGTACCTATGCCCTGGGTACATAGTATACCAAATACTAGGGACTCATAAGGGCACCCCAGAATCCAATCAGAGAAGTACCTACGGTACTTGGAATCCATTTAGAGAGGAAGCAGCTAGGCTGGGGATCTGAATAGCAGGGCCCCAGCCAGACTAAAGTCAAAATACAGTGAAGCATCAGCAAAAAGTGGGGGTAACCATAAGAGGCAGATCCTACTCTCCTACATCCACCATCTTTCATGTGTGGAACTATGGATGAATGTAGGGTCAGTGATTCCCCGTACCTTCCATGTTGGCCATGTTGTGGGACTTGGCTCACAGAGTGACACATTGGCGCTTGCGACCCGGGTGACGTCAGCACTACAACAGGGACACCCGCATCAGTTGATTCCTCATACAGCCCAGGACAGAGCCACACCCATAGCTCCGGAGTCATTCTTCACAGCCTCACGCAGGACTGGCATACGCCAGGCCAGCCCACTCCGCTTACGCTTACAGGGAAGGACAACAACGCTACATGGCCCAGATTTTCATTGCAGTGATCACACCCTAGTTGTCAGTATGCCACAGCCACTCCCTCATGGCTAGTATACACCCACACCACACCCATCCAGCACAGGCGTCACAGGACACGTGACCCTGCCAATAAAAAAGACCAGGCGCACGTGCTCGACGCCATTTCAGAGTTGCTCGCACCGGATGCACTGCGGCCGGCACAGGCACACCGGCATGGGACGGTGACTTTCGGTCCACTGAGGTACGGGTACCGTAACTGCTGAGTGGGTGTGCAGCCTGCGGTGATGGCCCGTCCCGGCGGTCTGGACAGCTCAGGTTTTGTGTGCCCTGCTGGACCGCAGTGTAGGCCTGAGCCATCAGACAGCGCAGGCCTACCACCACATGGCGTCGCCTCGCTGGTCACAGAGTTAGTGGCACCGCAAGGGCTGAGCGGGTGTGCAGCCTGCGATGAAAAGCCTGGTGCACTGATATGTCCTCTGCCATGGCGAAATCAAGACCCAGCACCAAATGTGAGACCTGGTGGCCTGCGGAGCGTGGCTGCATGATATGCAGGGTGCCGTGTCCGCGGGCCCCGGGCTTGGGCTTGCAGCGGCACGTGGTAGGCCCTCTTTTCTACACGCAGGTTGCGAAAGGTGAGCAGAGAGGCTTGTTAGCGCAGCGGCGGGCAGTCACCTCCGGGCAGTGGGAGTGGATGGGGTGCAGCAGCCTGGGTGCGCAGCAGCGGGCAGACACCTCTGGGCAGTGGAAGTGGATGGGGTGCAGCAGCCTGGGTGCGCAGCGGCGAGCAGACACCTCTGGGCAGTGGAAGTGGATGTAGGTGCAGCAGCCTGGATGCACAAAGGCGGGACAGAGAATTTGGCATGTGCAGTTGTATGTACTCTGCCATTACTGATTCCATACTATGTTTCAGATGAGTAAGCTTGAGGGCTCCACTATGTCCCGGCACGTGGTTGGAGACACACCAGTGACAGAAAGGTGAGCTGTGAGGGTTTTGTCCACAGTGTGGGCACTCACTGTCCTTCTCCATCTCTTCCTTTCTCTCCCTCACACTCTTTCTCTCTCTCTCTCCTCTCTCTCTCACTCTATCTCTTCCTCCTCTCTCACACTGTTTTTTTCTTTCTCTCTCTCTACCTCTCTCTCTCTTTCTCTCTCTCACTCTCACTCTTCCTCTGTTTCTCTCTTCCTCTTTCTCACACTGTTTCTCTCTTTCTCTCTCTCTTCCTCTCTCTCACTGTTTCTCTCTCTCTTCCTCTCTCTCTCACTCTTTCTCTCTGTCTACCTCTCACTCTTTCTTTCTTTCTCTCTCTCTCTCCTCTCTCTCACTCTTTCTCTCTCTCTCTCCTTTGATGGACGCATGACGCACAATCTTATCTTGCTTTTTGTCTAGCAGGCTGTGATTCACAGATTGACGACCCCCCCGACACGGACCTTCCGCCACGAGGCAATGACTTCAGTTCCACTGAGTTAGTGCCGCCAGAGCTGAGCACGTGTGCAGCCTGCGATGATGCGTGGCCATCCTGCAATCAACACCCACTTTGAATTGTGAGCTTGGCTTGACCGCGTGTACGCAACGCCTGAGGAGGTTGCTTCGGCACGTGGTGGACCCTCTTAGACACACGCTGGTGGCGGAAGGTGAGCAGAGAGGCTTGTTTCCGCAGCAGCGAGCAGTCACTTCTGGGCGGTGGGAGTGGATAGTGTGCAGCACCCTGGGTGCACAAGAGCGGGCAGACACCTCTAGGCAGTGGGAGTGGATGGGATGCAGCAGTCTGGGTGCGCAGGAACGGGCAGTCACCTCCGGGCAGTGGGACTGGATGGGGTGCACCAGCCTGGGTGCACAGCAGTGGGCAGACACCTCTGGGCAGTGGGAGTGGATGGGGTACAGCAGCCTGGGTGCGCAGAGGCGGGCAGACACCTCTGGGCAGCGGGAGTCGATGGGGTGCAGCAGCCTGGGTGCGCAGGGGCGAAACATAGAATTAGGCGTGTGCAGTTGTATGTACTCTGCCATTACTGATTCTATACTATGTTTCAGATGACTAAACTTGAAGACTGCACTATGTCCTGGCACGTGGTTGGAGACACACCGGTGGCAGAAAGGTGAGCTGTGAGGATTTTCTCCACAGTGTCAACACTCACTCTCCCTCTCCATCTCTTCCTTTCTGTCACTCACACTCTTTCTCTCTCTCTCACTCTCTATCTCTTCCTTTCTCTTTCTCACACTCTTTCTCTCTTTCTATGTCTCTTCCTCTCTCTCTCATTCTTTCTTTTGCTCTCTCTTCCTCTCTGTCTCACTCTTTCTCTCTCTCTACCTCTCTCTCACACTGTTTCTCTCTTTCTCTCTCTCTTCCTTGTATCTCACTCTTTCTCTCTCTCTTCCTCTCTCTCACTCTTTCTCTCTTTCTCTGTCTTCCTCTCTGTCTCACTCTTTCTTTCTCTCTCTCTTCCTCTCTCTCTCACTCTTTCTCTCTCTCCTTTGATGGACGCATGACGCACAATCTTATCTTTCTTTTTGTCTTGCAGGCTGTGATTCACAAATTGTCGAGGGATGACACGCCATACCTGTACCTACTTTTATTTTGTTGTTTTGTTTAAATAAAATGTTTTATATGTAAATTCAAAGATGACTGAGATTCGTATTTGTCCAACCTCACATGCATCTTCTTTACTATAATTGTGCGACATCAGCCAATTTGTTACGTTCCAGATTTCCTAAGGTTGCTGTCACATTTGTTTGTGTGTGGGGGGGTGAGGGGGGATGGCGGACAAGGGGCTGGTGGCGGGGGGTGTCGGAACAGTGTTGGGTGTCGGAGCTGCATGATCGTTGGCTCCATTGCATCTGTTGTCATTCACGTGTGGCTCTGGGCTGGGCTCCCTTTCATATTGCAGGTTGTAGTCCGACTTTACACCAGCTCAGAGCAGGTGTAAACTTTCTGCTACTAACGCACCTTATCGCCTGTTTTGTACTCTCTTCGACGATCTTGCTGGTGGTTGAGACACTTGCGAAGTGATGTGTTCGCTGCTTTTTGCACGGGAACGCCTACTCTACATCTCATTAGCAATATTTGCCGGAGTCATCCGTGACGATGCTTTTTGAGGCTGGTATCGCTGGTAAACTGGTGATATGGTCTGTTTGCTCCAGCTTGTGAATGGTGCGTTAAATTTATCACCATTTTGGTTGTGATAAAGTGCTGTTAACTCAGCGATATGTCCTTGAGAATATACCCTCGGTGTTTGAAAAACTTAAGAAGTACTTGAGTGCCGCTGAGAGCCGCACCCATCGCTTCACAAGCTTGCTATGACAGGCGGGAGCCGTGCGGCTCCGCCCTGTCATAGCAAACAGCACTGTCCCGGGGATGGACACCCAGGGCCACTGCAGGAGCCGGCCCTGAGGGGTGGCGGTCCCCAGGGCCATCACGGAGCTCCAGAGAGGGCCGCGCGCCCCCCTCCCAACATGAGTGAAGCCCCGGGCAGGTGGTGGTCCCCGGCGCTGCGGGGGCCCCAGCGGGCCCCCGCTATTATTTTTTAAGTAATGTCCCCAAGACCTAGCCCACCCGGGGGCCTCATTAAAATAAAACGCGGGAACCCGCGCTTCATTGTTTTTAAACAATTTCGGCGGAATTCGCGACCCCAGCGCGAATTGCGCCAAAATTCTTTTAAAAAAATGCTTTTTTTTGGCCCTGGGGGTCCTTCTGGGACCCCCTGAGCAGGCCTAGGGGATCAGGGTGTTTCTACCTTGCCCCCTTCTCTTGTTTTATATCTTTGTTTCTCTGTTTTGTGGTGACTCGCTTCTACCGAGTCACAAGATGGCTGCCAACACTTCCTGGTTTGGAGTGTTGACAGCCAATTACAATGAAGCTTGTGGTCGGGAGGGGTCGCGACTCCACTGCGTCCCTAGATATCGAAACTTTTATTTTTTGAATTTCTCAGCAACTACTGAACGGATTTACACCATTTAAAAAAAGGTCACCTTATGATCCAAGCACTACCTTTTGCCAAATTTGGGGTAATTCCGTTCAGTAGTTTCGGCTGTAGCCTTGCCCAAAGTTTCCTATGGGAAATTGATTTTTGACTCTTATTTTTAAATTTCTCAAAAACTACTGAACAGGATTTACACCATTTAAAAAAGGTCGCTTTCTGAACCAAGCTCTACCTTTTTGCCAAATTTGGGGTAATTCCGTTCAGCAGTTTGGGCTGTAGCCCTTCTCAAAATTTTCCTATGGAAATTAACATGGGGAAAATGCGTTTTGGGACCCCCCTTTTTTCTCAGCCCCCGCTTGACGAATCACCCCCAAACTTTCAGGATAGAAGCTGACCTGGATAGATTTTTCTTTTGGAGAATTTCGCGAAGATTCGTCAAACGACGCCAAAGTTATTAGCAAATCAAAAAATGCTTTTCCTATGGAAACTAGGTTCTAACTATAACTACCTACTGGCGACCGCCAGTAGGTATATATATATATATATATATATATATATATATATATATATATATTACCACTTTTCCTCCACATAAAGAGAAGATTTCTGCACTTGAGGCAAAAGCTGTTCAGGTTATTTATTTCAAAGCAGGTACTGGAAATCCATTCTATTAACAGAGCTGATGCTGGTAAAACAGGACGCGTTTCGGCTTTGAAAACAGCCTTTGTCAACTGAAATAAATGCCGGAAGTCTCTCTTTTATATATACATTGCACATGAGTCCAATTGAACCAATGAGGTAAAATACTGCATGCTCTTGTTCCAGTTTCAAATATCGTAGTTATCTTGACAAGTGTCATAAATCTTTTGCAATTCGAAACAAGTTAAATACAGCTTTCTGTGCAAAAAAAAAAAAATATTTTTCTTTTAACTTGTCGGTATTTCTTTAACTTATGTATATATATTTGTTATATTGATAAATTTTAAAACAATTATAAAATTATAATATAAGTTAAGATTTTTAAAAACAGTTTTACCTTTTATATGTGTATATAAACATACACACATTGATATATATGTGTGTAGGTGTTTTTTTAAATTAGTAAATATTTAAATATATTTGTAAATATTATTTAAATATGTTTGATTTACATTATATTAATGTTATATGTTAAAATATTTAAGTTTGACTTATTTAAACCACAGATGTTTTAAAAACGATATTTTTGTATATATGTTTTGATATTAGTGTAAACAATAATTTGTTTTCGGTATCTCTACCTACCATTATATGTATAGAAAAATGATATTTTTGTGATCAATATATTTGGCACAATATTTTGGGATCACGATATTTATGGTTTCGATATGGTGTCAGAGAATCATACCTACTGGGAACGAATCCATGCTGCTGCGAAGAGACAATATGTTGCACAAGATAGGCTAGTCTGATCGCTTGAACTTTGGCAAATATTTTTGCTTCTGAATTGATAAGAGAAATAGGTCGATTTGATCCCCTTTCCTGAGGAGGCTTATCCTTCTTTAGAAAAACAGCTATATTGATGGACTTCGAAGACTCCAGAGCAGTTTCCCCCCACTATCAATGTATGATACGTACCTCATAAATAGATGAAGAAGTGTTCCACTAAATACATTATAGAACTCCAGGGGAATAGTATCTTTCCCTCCTGCCTTGCCAGAAGGAAGAGATTTTATGGCAAGCTCCTGATTAGCGCTTTCCCTTCCAGTCCTAAAGCCTGATGCTGATCCAGACATGGTGTTAAAGATTGCAGGTATCGCTGTTAGCATGAGCTGAAAGCCATTTTGTACTTGGCAGCCATTTTAGTTAGCCATGTGCTCGCCATGTGCTTTCTCCCTCTTCCAGAGTCTTGCACATGCTCAGAGAGGCCTAGCTGGTAGAATGCACCTGCTCCTAGTATAGAACTGTCAGGCTATTCTTACTCATGTAAGCAGTTTAGTCTCCCTCCCACTTTGTGGAGCAAGCAAATTTTGTATACCCATATTAGTCAATAAGCATGCTTGTATGTGCTAGGACCTCCCCTTGATTTTATGCTGACTATATAACAAATGCATATATAAGGACCCTGTTCTCTGCACTCATTAGAATGCCTCCTACAGTGGCCTGCGGGTACCGTAAGATGCAATCTCCCTCATCTGAGGTTAATAAAACATGTTTTTTGATATTACAGCTTCTGTGCCAATCTCTTCTTTGTTGGTCTTAAGGACCAGATGTATCAGTGAACCCCTAAGAAGGTTTTTATTTCTACAAATGGCGCCCGAAAGTGGACCTCATCGGTGCAGCGGCTATCCAAGGGAGTGGTCTTGAAGGGAGACAGGAATCTACTGAGGAGTACAGGACAGGAATCTACTGAGGAGGTACCCTGCGCACGGAGATTGTTTGTCTTCCAGCCCAGTATATTTCTGGTCTTCCTGATCTGATCCTCCAAGTGTTTGCCGCTCCCGACTGAGAACTTCTTTGGCGTGAGTATTTTAAAACGACCGTTAGGTCACTCAGAACTTGGCAGTTGGAACCTGGACACCATTTGATTGGTAAGAGCCGTTTTGCGGCACTTGCTGTTGGTTTGATGCCTTTGATTGGTAAGGTAGTTTTAGTAACACTTACTGTGGCTTTGTTTGTATGATTGGCCAATTTTGGAATTTGTTTTGTAATTATATATGCATTGCAATACATATAGGCGGGTAATGAGGAGATTTTTCTCTATTTGAAATTGTTTGAACAGCGCAACGTACAAAGAGTACCTTAAGCGCTACTTTGATTATAATACTGCATATTCTGCACTATTTTTGGCATGCCTGTTTCCAGTACACTTCGCAGAAAGTGTTGCTGTTTTGGAGGTACCGATATGGATTTAGTAAGTACTTAGTTGACTCCCCTCAGAGGGGATACCTAAATAGGTTTATGTATAGTAAAAAGATATTTCTTCCTTGGTGACTAAGTACCCCATGGAACTAAATATGTACATAAAACGGATCCGGATCTGCGCACTTAGTAACATTCATAAGTGGTGATATGCAGAGCGCTTTTTGAGTGTTCTACCAGCCAAAACTGGCGAATTTGGTGTATTTTGGCTTCTTGACCATGGAACAGTTTTTTGGGCTACTTTTGAGAGCTCTTCTTGTAAATATGACTTACAATTAGTATTTACAAATAGGTTGGTCTTGCGTACAGTTTGTAAGCTGTCTTAAAGTCCTAAGTATTGATTTGTGGGTTAAATGTGTGTTTAAATGTCTATGTGGGGTTTGTGGTTTGACATTGGTAATACTTGTGTGAGTACTCTTTGTGTAAGAATGGCTAGCTTTAAGCGC
The DNA here is from genome assembly GCA_963921515.1 of Calotriton arnoldi. NCBI lineage: Eukaryota > Metazoa > Chordata > Amphibia > Caudata > Salamandridae > Calotriton > Calotriton arnoldi. The sequence goes on from CAWUFW010004711.1 coordinate 787,857, forward strand.
GCTGTGTTGTGTGCTCTGCGTGATATGACCCCCTTCTGTAAATGTCTGAATGAGCTCAATGAGTTTGTTTATGTTTTTTGCTGTCATCATTCTGTTATGCAAAATGTCATTTAGTTACTTACATATTAAATAAAAATCCAGAAATGAATTATATAACATACGCTAAACAGCTGCATGTTACTATTAAATTGACAGAGTAAGACACTGTACATGTGTGCAAATTGCCACAATGCTAAAGATAAAATTAGAATTCATATTCAATAGGATTAAAATAGGCCTCATACAGAGGAAGAAAAACGAAATTGTGTGTTTTGTAATCAATAGACTAAAATACACATGTTACAGCATTTTCCTTAAATACATTGTATTAGACATTAAAAGGCATGCACATCATATGAGTGAATTTGGTCGTTGCTGAACTAAATACACATTATAGAAAGATAGATTTGACTGCATTGAAATGCCTCAGTTTTTAAATAGACTGTGACATGCTTTTCTTTCAGCACCCGAGAAAAAGCTTTCCAACAGCTGTGTTTAAACTGACTAACTGAAAAGAAACTGTTTGACACAGCAAATGGGGATTTAACTCTGTCCGGGTATTTCAAATAATAAAGGGTTTTTTTCCTGAGAAAGGCGTGAAAATTCGACGCCTGCTGACAAACAACAGCTGCATAAATAGCATATGGCTATTCCTGATCACGGCCACAGACAGGAATGCTGAGTCAGCGAAATTTTAAGTCAGTGTACAACTGGTATACAGGCCTGCATTATTTTAAAAGTTTCAAAACACCAGTTTCATTATTTTGGATAACAGAGAACAAAATTGAAAGTAGGGATTTCCTTTTTTAATGCCTTCTTTACATAAGTACATCTGTGGTTCTGATGTTAAATGATAACTGTCCTTTTAAAACGTGGCGCAGACTTTTCCTGTTTCAAGTAAGGCTTCTGTGCTTAGGGTTATGAATGAATGCGTTTAAATATAATAGGCTACGAATGAAGCTTGCTTTTCCAATATGGAATCATCAAAATGGATGGTTTTGATTAAAAAAAAAAAATTAATTATATGAAAAAAATATATTGTTAAACATAAATGCTTTAAATTCGTTTTTTCATCTTTATAAAGCCTAATCATCATACTGTGAATTCCTAGTATCAAAGTTGAATTTAAGCAGTGCTGTACCGCAATAAGAAGGGAACTTAAATGTGAAATGTCACTTTACCCAGCCGTACAAAACTCATTTTTATAAGGGTATATCTTATACATTTCTGATTTCCCATTCCTGGGCTATCTAGAGAACACTCTGGGGGTTCCTATTATGCAAAAATATTGTAGGATATTCATTTTTAAGTGCCCCTACCACCAAAGTCGAAATTGAGCTAAATTCACAATTTTACAAGCAGTTCTACCACTCAAGGCAGTTTTAACGTGCTCTCAGGCTTCAATAAAGTATATGCAAGTATAAAACAAACAGCTGATCTCTGTATTACTAGACTGCACACCACACACTGTACACAAATGAAAATAAGTATACAGAAACCAGCAGACGTTATTATCCTACTGTTGTAGTGAGCCTCAGCAAGGCCTACCAGTGCTTAGGGGTTCTCCCTTCTCTGCACAGAGTCCTCAGACACTTAGGAAGAAGTTGGCACAGAAACTGGAAATAGAAAAGACAGAGTTTATTAAACCTCATGAGGTGGAGCTAACATTCGCACATCACCCTTCAGTAATGCATGAAGTAGCACACTGAATGGAAGGATCCTGGTCCTTTTATACCCACACAGGGGCTCAAATGAAGGTGGTACTAACACAAATGCTGGTTTTAGGCACATATAAGGTCATACAGAGAATGCACAGTCGACAAGTGGGTGGAGCTAACAGTTTCTACTTTTAGTAGACACATCCTGACATTTATAAACTCGGAACAGCTGCAAGCTCAACTGAGCATGTGCAAAGCAAGAGGAACTAAATATAACTTGTCTCTAGGCAGATTTCAAGAGCAGTTGACAGGAAGGTAGGACAGAGCACATGGCGAGCACATGGTAGCACATGGCAGCCAAAATGGCTGCCAGAAATACAAAATGGATTCCACAAAGCGGACAATTTAGCCTCTAAATACAGGCTGTCTTCAGATAATGCTTAACTTAAATGCTGCCAAATTACAACACTACCTTTAAATTACTGGCAAACGGATCGGACAGGACTGCCTTTTAGCTGTGATTCTCCAGAGTTGCTTTGCATTACGAAAACCGCATGGCAAGCCTTGCACAAACAAAATGAACAGCTGCTGAACGGGTCAAAGGTCGGAGTTCTGCATTTAGCAACTTAGCAGGGTGAAGGGTAATGTTTGCTGGGACACTTCGACCTTCGAAAAGTTTTTGAAAGACGAGATGATAGCGCAAAGAGAGAAGAGAAGCTTTGCTTCCTATTTTTGGCAAACACACGTTTTGCGCAGTCATATGAAACTAAGGAAAGGCAGCCTTCAGTTGAGCATTGATCTGCCATGTATATAAAAATAATGGTTTTAGTTTAAAGAATACTGTGTAGGGGCTACGATAAGGAGGAAATGGATTTTAGTTTGCATTCATGCGCCCTCATGTTAATCTAGTACAATTGCTCAAGAAATTGATACATTGGTTTGTTTGTGCCCAGTTGCTACAAATAGGGGTTGAAAGTGTTGACAGAAGTAAAACCTGTTTCAGGTTTTCCTACTGTCAAAATGGGAAAGGAGGCTAGCTCCTCTACAAATTAAGGGTAGGCAAAATTATGTTTTCTCTCTTCTTTTTCTCACTTTGTTTTGAGTCTGTCTAAAGCTGTCTAGGAAATGGCCATGTGACAGTTATTGGCTATTCTGTAATACTGTTTTAAAATTGTTAGAATTAATAAAAAGATGAAACACATAAGCTATGTTACTGCCCATCCTGTATGAAAGAATGAGTAGAACAGATTGATGTTCCCTTATTTGATCTTTAAGGAGAACTGTATAGTGGCGGTTTCTGTTCAAAAATCTCAGGTGGCAACACTATTACTGTTTATGTTATTCTCATGTTCTATACAGTTTTGCAAGGGCATTGCTAGTTTTTTATTAGCTAGTCTCTGTCAATAAGCTGACAGCCCTTATTAGAGCTGGAGATAGGGTTTTATTTCCTTTTGAAAATGATGTTGCATAGTCCAGATCGTGAAAAGTACAATGCAGGAAAGAGGCTCAGTGGTCCTTAGCAAACATTTTGAAGGAAAATATTGTTTTATAGGAGTTTGTTTGTCATAACATGTTCTGCTGGAGAAAATGTACTCACTATGTTGAAGTTTAGTTCTTTTGCAATAAGAATCCCTGTTAAATTAGCAGTTTTAGATTTTCCTGCTGCACCTATAACATGAGAGCATGGTCCTAAGCATAACATGTAAGAGAAATTATTTTACAAGTGTCTGCAGTCCTGTACAAGTAATGTAAAATCTATGAGTAAAAGTGTAGAACATTTCCTTTTTCTTGAGGGTTCTTCAGATTGGTAATATAGGAATACACCAATGTAAGTATTTGGAGTATGTCTGTATTGTTTGTCTCTTTTCCTCAGAATTTAGTAAATGAACATAGACTTCCTTGGCTGTTTGGGATTGGGTGATGTATTACTCTTGTCAGTTCACCAAAACGTTCCTTTTATACTTGCCAATAGGTCCAGGGTTTTCTACTCTCAGATAGATGAAGTGGCTCTTGGGTGCCTTGCTAATGTATGGGCGCCCCGAGACTAAGGAAGTATTCTGAGACTATCCTCTCTGTTGTTAGATTATTTCTGTGCCTTGTCTAAAGACCTCTTGTTCTGTCCACCAATAGATATTTGCTGCCTTACAACCATTGCCAGAGGGGCCCGGACATCAGATCCAGCCTGGGAGTCAGCACCAGTCCAGCCTACAGTCAAAACGAAAGGAACCAGCATAGGCCTTGCTGGCAACTAGGACCTCAGTGAAGGCGGAAGCAATGGGACGTGAAGTGTGTACCCCTGCCACTGTCTTGGGCGAAAGACGGGGTTACAAATCAGGATGGAGAAATCTTTGTGTGGATCCAGTTTTTGATGCCCAGCTGAGAGAGTCACAGAACGACAAGGACGGCAAGGAGGCTTTTGCTTGAGGTGACCCCCTTTGAAACAAGGGTTGCTTCAGGCCTTTGAGTCCTGGTCCCAAGTGAATGCAAGTCTACGCCTTTGTTTGTTGATCAAGAGATGCCCGAGCACACTGGGTACAATTTGTGGCCCTAACAAAAGAGCAGTGCGCCAGAGGTGCAATACAGGAGTTAGGGAAGGACTTGAGTTTAGGGTACAGGTGCTGTGCCCTTGGTGCCTGTTAGATTAAAGTGAAGAAAACTGGTGCACTGCCTGAGACACTGGACAGGATCATTGAGGGTATTTGCCCTGGGGGGGTGATTGCCCTATCCTGAAAGAAAGACTTTTCCTTCTCCGTGATTCTTGAGTTGCGAGTTGTGCAGCTCCACCGTGGGAACAACAAGAGCCTGCCTGTGAGGCTCAAAACGGACACAGGGAGAAGACTCCCCTCTGGCTGGTTGGTTCCTCAGCAGCTACAAATTCCCAAGGACTCTTTTTTTTTGTTAGTAATGTACCCCTTTGGTCGTCCCATTTTTTTTGGAGGAGCAGCCCTTGCGGCTCCTTGTCCTAATTCCTATGGCCCTGTGTGGTCCTCCTGGTCCCCCGGAGCCAGGATTGTTTTTGTAATAATATGTCTGATTGCTTTAATATTTTTTAAGAGTAATGTTTATTCTGCACGAGAAAAGTTCATCTGAGCATGTTACTTTACTCTTTCCTGAAGTATATTAATTGATAATTTAGCCCTCATAAAAAATACTGAGAAAGTCTATTGAAAATGTTTTTATTAGGTATGTGCTGTTGGCTATTTTGAAATTGACATAAATAGTCACTGAAATACATCAGAGCCCTGAAACTTAAAATTAGACTAGATGGTTTTGGTATTTGCTTTCTGCTTAGGATTGGAAAATATTGAGATTTCTGTTTGAGATAATAGTCATTATTCTCTCTTGCTACCTGTATGACCCAATGCTCTGTTCACTTTGTACTCCTGCTTATACCTTGTATATACCTGCTTAATGAAATGTTTAGAATGTAAATGCCCACCTAGCATAGGATATTGATGAATTTATGAGAAGAAAATGTGCAAAATATTTTCTATGTCTCTACTAGATCATGGGAATGTCTTTAGCTCATGCTAAAAGGATCATCTGTTAAAGATTGCAGGAATCGCTGTTAGCATGAGCTGAAAGCCATTTTGTACTTGGCAGCCATTTTAGTTAGCCATGTGCTCGCCATGTGCTTTCTCCCTCTTCCAGAGTCTTGCACATGCTCAGAGAGGCCTAGCTGGTAGAATGCACCTGCTCCTAGTATAGAACTGTCAGGCTATTCTTACTCATGTAAGCAGTTTAGTCTCCCCTCCCACTTTGTGGAGCAAGCAAATTTTGTATACCCATATTAGTCAATAAGCATGCTTGTATGTGCTAGGACCTCCCCTTGATTTTAAGCTGACTATGTAACAAATACATATATAAGGACCCTGTTCTCTGCACTCATTAGAATGCCTCCTACAGTGGCCTGCGGGTACCGTAAGATGCAATCTCCCTCATCTGAGGTTAATAAAACATGTTTTTTGATATTACAGCTTCTGTGCCAATCTCTTCTTTGTTGGTCTTAAGGACCAGATGTATCAGTGAACCCCTAAGAAGGTTTTTATTTCTACAATGGCAGACAGGTCGTTTGTATGTACTCATTAAAAGCTGACTGGTTTGTGCTGGCTGGCCATCAATCTCTTTATAGAAGTCACAAATGACTGCCTATAAAGGGAAGTTTTTTATGTTTTCAGACCTAGATGAAGCACAGGCTCTACTTAAGGAGATTTCTACTGGGTCAAATATCTGAATATCCATATGTAGATAGGATTATTAATGGCAATATCAAGGGTACCTCTCCCTACCCCGTATAAGATAGGACGGTCAACTTCTGCGGAATTCCACGGCCTACGCTTTAATTATTAGAGTGGCTACATGGCTGAGGTTGAACACCCAATCAATTAGAGGTTAAAAAGAAAGTTGGGGCCAGGGCTCCCTAGGGCCATTCAGGGTGTAAATCTTTAGTACTTAAAACATGTATATATATACAGAAACATCCATGGTAGGAGAGATGGGCCCTAGACTAGTGATGTTGGTATTAATGTCTGGATAGATCCTAGTTCGAGGATTAGTCTCACTGAATATTTATCCTAAAACTGTCTAGATACTAGATTTATTGTATGGGCAGGTACAAGTTGGGCCAGTAAATCAATCATTTAGTTGTTAAAAGATTGCTGGGGGGTGGTCGGGGGGTCACTCAGGGTGTAATTCCATGACACCCATAAGGGCAGTTGGGTGGGTCGAAATGCGGTCGGCGTGGCTGGTTGGGGGGATTCCGCATTTCGAGGGGGTTCCTTTTGGGGGGAGAGTGGGTTTCACAGCAGAAAAATGAGCAGGAGCAGAAGGTTCAGAATTTTCATAAAATAACACAAATAAGAATTAATGATGGAAAATAGTAAATGTAAGATCCTTTCAGTAAATGCCAATGGTTTACTGAACAAAAAGAAATATGGTGCTCTTATTAGATGGTTATCCTCTTTTAACCCCCAAGTTGTGTTCTTACAAGAAACGCATTTGAAATCGAATTCCCCTAAACTTTTTATACCCAAAGTCTTTTCTAAAGTTTTTTTTGCATCTTCAGGCCTAGCGGTTAGAGGAGTAGCTTTTTATTTCTCGAATAAGCTACCCTGGGAATTTCTGCAAGTACACCGGGATCCGCAGGGGAGGTGGCTCTGGGTAGCAGCTAAGATACAAGGAAAAACGTTCAATTTTATAAATTATTATGGCCCTGTCTCAGATGATACTACATCCCTGGTCCAAATCAATGATTTGCTGCTAGGAGTTCCCGGGCAGGTGATATTTGGTGGGGATTTTAATTTTATACAGAATATAAGGAAAGACACCTCGAATAAAAAATAAAAAACAATTAAAACCAAATACAAAAAAAATAATGGGAGCCCTCATATTAGAATTTCAATTGGTGGATCCTTGGCGGGAAATCAATTTAAACAAGGAATTTTATACTTGTTATTCATACCGTTTTCGGACGGCATCTCGAATAGATTTCTTTTTGACCTCTAGATCCCTTCAGATTTATGATGCTACTATAGGCTGTAATCCTTTTTCAGATCATGCCTATGTTGGGCTTGATATGGAGCTTGGGGGAGGAGGTAGGGAACGTCCCAGATGGCAGCTGGATCGTCTCCTTCTACAAAACGAGGATTGGGTTGAGAAGTTTAGGGAGTGGATTCGGGAATACTTTCGGATTAATGAGAATACAGCAGCTCCCTTCGCGGTCTGGGAAGGGTTTAAGGCAACAGCTCGTGGTCAGATAATAGCTTACACAGCTGCTCAGTCTAATTTCCGGAGGACGAAGATAGCGCAATTGCAAGCTGAAGTAAACCAAGAATATGCTCTCCAGCTTCAACTCCTCCCAAACCAATATGAGCAGGCAAGATCTGCATTGAAGGATTTTTTTATTCTAGAGGAAGTGTGTAGTTCACAAACCTTCCAACAGAGGGTCTATGAAGAAAGCCAGTTAATCGGCAAATTCCTGGCAAATTCTACTAGGAAAAAGCAGGAATCGGCAATAATATCTAAGATTAGGGACCCTCAGACAGATCAAGTAGTAGTTAATGGCAGTACCATTTCCAAGACCTTCATTGATTACTACTGCCAGTTGTATTCTACTGAATATGTAGTGGAGGAGGAATCAATCCAAAATTATTTTTTATTTCAAAATATTTTTATTGAAATTTTTCTCAGAGAGTGCAGCAAAAGCATTACATATGCAACCTTTCTCAATAATAACATCCGCCCAGGAATACAGCAAGTTCCTAAGAACTACATTTTACCCCCATGTTCAAGCGGATGAGTTTTGAATATATGACACAGTTTCAACTAGACATGTTGCTTTCCAATAATGTGAGCTAATAACCCACTACCCTCCCAAGAGAGTAACATGAAAAAGAAACTTAAGTATCCCTAAAAAGAGAGGGAATAAATCTAACTAAGATGTCATGGTGCAAATAAAAAGCGCAGAAAAATGGGTATGAGGTTTGGGTCATCGAGGTCTTCTCTCCGATGGTCAGTGCAGTACTTGTCCCTCCCTACGACAGTGGGGGCTTATATTAGAAACAAGTGGAGGGCCCTAAGCCTTGGATTGCAAGCTGTCAAAGGGAGCCCCTCTGATAGGTAACTGACCAATGGTGACATAAATGTAATCGAAACCTTTCCTGGTGTCCTCAACGATATCAGTCATTCGCTCCAGTGCCAAAGCCCGCCACAATCGTGCATGCCACTGGGTTAGGGATGGGGCCTCTTGTTTCTTCCATGCCGCGGCTACTGACATTTTGGCGGCCCCCAAGCACAGCCACATTATTGATTGGTCACTCTGTGTCTGTCTCTTCAGGAGTGGATCTCGCACCCCCAGCAACACCTGTTCCATAGAGTTGGGTATGGGGTAGCCTAAGATAAGTTTTATTTGGGACAGGATCTCCTTCAAGAAAGGTTTGATGACAGGGCAGTCCCACCAAATATGTCTGAAATCACCTAAAAGCCCACATCCCCTCCAGCACCTGTCGGAGGTTCCCGGGAAAATCGTTTGCAGTTTCTGAGGGTACAAATACCAATCGTACATTATTTTGTAATGTGCCTCCCTCAGATACATGGAACGATTGAATTTCACTATGTCCCTACTCAAATGTTCCCATTGTTTGTCTTCTAAAGGGGCCTCCAACAAATTAGTCCAAAAGTGCTTAAAGCGCGGCGTCGCCCTGGGGCTCAATTCTTGAATAAGAGCATATAAAAAGGAGATGCAGCCCTTGGAAGAGGACCCCGACCCCGCAAACTTTTCGAGAGGAAGCAATTCCCTGATAGCGGCCTGCCGCACCAGGGGCTGCTGCACCCAGTGTTTCAACTGCAGGTAGTGGTATTCTTCTTTATCAGTTAATGCGAACTGTGTCTTGCATTTCTGGAAAGTGAGGAGTTCTCCCTTATCAAACAAATGCGATATCATGAGGCAGCCCCCTCCCTCCAAGCTTCAAAGGGTCCTTCCTGTAAGGCAGGGGAAACGCAGCATTAAAGTGTATAGGTGTGTAGGGGGATGGAAAAGTCGTAAGCTGAAGTTTAGAGGTGAGAGTGTCCCAGACCTTGAGTGTGGTGGAGGTGGGGGTGCTAATATAAGCATTAAGTGGTCTGTCACGCTTTGGTTTCCAGAGGAGGTCCCAGATAGTGCGCCCTGTTATCTGTCTATCTATGTGAAGCCAATGCTTCTCCGAGACCCTCAGTGACCACTCCGTGATTACTCGCAATTGAGCTGCTCTATAATAAGATTGAAAGTCCGGTAGCGCCAGGCCACCCTCCTTGCATGGTCTAATGAGTAGTTTGTATGGAAGTCTGGCCCTCTTTCCCTGCCAAATGAATTTAGTCAGCATGATTCGCAGTTCCCTAAATAGTCCTCTCTCCACTGGAATAGGAAGCCCTTGAAAAAGATAAAGTAAACGAGGGAGAACATTCATCTTAACGGCATTAATCCTGCCCAGCCATGTGATGTAAGCTGCACTCCAGTTGCCCATATCGATCTTTAGTTGACGCAGGAGGGGAGAGAAGTTGGCCTGATATAAGTCCCGCACTCGTGGGGTAAGCTTAACACCCAAGTAGGTAATTTCCGAGGAAGTGCATTGGAAAGGCGTCATCCCTTCGATCTCCCGCCATTCGCCTGTGGGTATTGTCAGGTTCAAGAGAAAGGACTTTGTCAGGTTGACCTTAAAACCGCCACCCCCCCAAACGCCTCCAGTTCCGACTGAATGGCCGGGAGAGAAACTTGGGGGTCCATCACCGGAAGGAGCACGTCGTCTGCGAACAACGAGATCTTATGAACATCTGTGCCAAAACTCATACCCCTAATCGCCTTGTTACCCCTGATCCTGTGCGCCAGAGGTTCGATACTCAAAGCAAAGAGAAGGGGGATAAGGGGCAACCCTGTCTCGTCCCTCGCGTTAGGGGAAAAGGGGAGGACGCCACTCCGTTCACAAGGACCCGGGAGCTTGGAGAGTGATAGTTAGCGCGAATCATTCCAATGAAGGCTTCGCTGAAGCCAAATCGTTGGAGCACTTTAAATAAAAAGACCATTCCACGCGATCGAAGGCTTTCTCCGCGTCTAACGAGAGAAGCGCTGTGGGAATGTTCTTCTTGCGGGCCTTCTCAATAATATGAATGATGCGCCTCAAGTTATCGTGTGTTTGTCTCCCTTAATGAACCCAGATTGGTCCGGATCTATGAGAGCGGGTAGAATATTCTCGAGACGTGTAGCTAGGATTTTGGAATAGAATTTGGCATCCAGGTTTAGAAGAGCGATCGGGCGATAGGAAGAGCAATGGGCTGGGTCCTTGCCAGGTTTGGGAATTACTGCCACTATTGCTTCTCCCATCGAGGGAGTGACCTTATTTGAGGAAGCGATGACATTAAATAGTGTAGTCAAGAAGGGGACAAGCTCCGGTGCGAAGGTACGATAGAAGTGGGCTGAGAATCCATCTGGGCCGGGAGCTTTCTGGAGTTTAAGGAGTCGATCGCCTTTTGCACTTCTACGGCTGAAATGGGTTGTGATAGTTCGTCATTGGTGTGCGCCCCTACCTGAGGGAGGTCCAGTGAGTCCAAGTAGCCCGAGGGGTCGATCGACCCAGAGGACTCCGAGTATAAAGGGCTCTATAAAAATCCTCAAAGGCTCTAGCTTTGCCCTCCTCCTCTCTGTGGGAAATGCCTTTTCGTCTACTATGTGCTTGATGTACTCCCGCTCCTGTTTAGCCCGTAGTTGGCGCGCCAGTAAAGTGCCAACTTTATTCCCACTCTCATAGCCCTTGGAGTGGAGTCGTAAAATAGATTTTTCAGCTCTGTTAGTGTAAATGGCCTGTAGTTTCCCTTTAAGGGCTGTGACCTTCCTAAGGGTTAGAACTGAAGGTTGGGACTTATGCGTCTGTTCCGCGGATTTAAGGTCATTTTCTAATTGGAGACGCTCCGCACCTTGCTGGGAACGTAACGTAGTGGCCAGTTCAATGCACTTGCCCCGGATTACAGCCTTAAGGGCATCCCAAGTAGTGGAGTAGGAGGTGTCCTAAGGAGCATTTGTCTCGAGATACCCTTTTATAGTCTTCCGAAGGTCGTCTCTAAGGAGATTATCCCTGCATAAAAAGTGTGGAAGTACCATCGGGCATGCTTAGGGCGCGGGTTTGGCCAAGTAATCGTCATTTCTACGGGGGCATGGTCCGATAAGCAGATTGGGTGAAACTGAGATTGTAAGACAGATGGTAACAGGGCTTGGCTCAGGAAAATGTAATCGATACGGGAGTACGTTCTGTGGGAATGCGAGAAGAACGAGTAGTCCCTCACTGTGGGATTGGCATCCCTCCATACATCCACCAATCCCAAGCGCTGAAGTTGTGAGTGCAGCGCCTTGCCAAACGCCCCCCCTGAAGCCCTATGTGAATGTGACGTGTCTCTGTCCAAATCCCGGACTAGATTGAAGTCCCCCAAAAGCACTATATCCCCCTGAGCAAAAGTTTCTAGAGTCATAAGGAAGGAGAGGATGAAATCCTGTTGACCCGTGTTAGGTGCATAGAGCACCGCAAATGTGCATGGTCGACCCCTAAGATCCCCCCTGACCATGAGGAACCTCCCGTTCCTGTCCGCTTTAGTGGCCTGAGCTTGGAAAGGAACCCCTGCATGAAACAACAGTGCCACCCCATTTTGTTTAGCGGAATGTGAGGATCTAAATATGTGGGGATAAGCCTTGTGGCGCAGTCTCTGAGCATCGGGTTTTTTGAGATGTGTTTCCTGAAGAGCTACTATGTGAGCATTGTGGTCAAGCATGTACTTCCAGAAACGCTGGCGCTTATTGGGGGAATTTAACCCTCGTGCATTCCAAGATACCACCCTAACTGCCATGAGTACATAGGGAAGAATGTTTCCGTAGTGGTGGGGGACCCCCTCGACTCACCCCTCTGGATCTCCCTCCCCCCTCCCCTCCCGAAACCAATAAAGATAATAGCACCATGAATGTTCCCAAACTTTCAGAGGAACGGATTGATAAACTGGCAATGGAAGTTGGAGAAATTGAGATTTCAGAGGCCATTAAATCTACAGCCGGGGCGAAAGCTTGTGGACAAGATGGCTTTCCAATCGAGTTTTATAACGTGTTTTTAAAGGAACTTATGATCCCATTGAGAAATGTATTTAACTTTATAAAAAAGGGCGGGCCGTTTCTGCAGCCTTCAAAGAAGCAACAATCGTTTCTTTCGTAAAAAAAGATAAAAATCCAGAGGATGTGAATTCATATAGGCCCATAAGCCTTTTGAATTCCGACTATAAAATCCTGATGAAGGTATGGGCAGAACGTTTTTCACTTGCCGCTCAAGAAATAATCCATGCAGATCAAACTGGTTTTATAGCAGGCAGATTAATGGCGGCCAATACCCAGTTTTTAATACACGCTCTGGATTATTTTAATACAAATGTTATCCCAGCTAGTATTTTAATGGTCGATGCGGAGAAAGCCTTTGACCTTGTGAACTGGAGAACCTTATTCATCACTTTAGGTCGGTTCGGGTTTCCTGCACAGGTGATTATTATGTTACGAAATATCTACCAGGGAGCTACAGCCCAGGTTATAATAAACTCAAATCGTGCAGGTACCATAAAGATTAACCGTGGAACCAGGCAGGGCTGCCCGCTTTCGCCATTGCTTTTTACTTTTTTATAGAGCCCTTGGTATTAAAAATACGAAACAATGCTGCTATCCAACCTCCGATCCCCGGTATGGCTAAGCTGAAAGTCTTTGCAGATGATATTATTTTATACTTGATCCCTACTAGAAAAAACTTTGAAACAGTTTTGAGGGAATTTAAGGAGTTTGAACAATTAGGAGGGTACAAAATAAACACTAATAAAACCGAAGTTTTAGCTCTTAATACCGACTTGAACTCTTTTCCACCCAGTTTAAGGACACAAGCTGCAAAAACTGACCCTATAAGATATCTGGGGATATATGTTTCTAAACAGTATCAGCAGCTATTCGAATTAAATTATCTAAGACTGAAGGGAAAGATTAAGAAATTGTTGGAACAATGGACATTACTCCCCCTATAGATAGTGGGTAGAGTTTCACTCATTAAAATGTCCATACTCCCGCTATTTATGTTTCTATTTACTAATGTCCCGATCAAAATAAATCAGTCATATTTTAGGGAAATCGATATCTTATTAAGGGAGTTCATTTGGAGTAAAAAAATTCCAAGAGTCAAATTGAATGTGATACAATTACCAACAGCTCTAGGGGGCTAGCGTTGCCTCAGTTAAGAACATATTACAAGGCCGCTTTCTTAGATTTAGTGTCCAGCCTGATAGGATCTAATTGTTCTAGAGACAGCTTCTTTATAGATGTAATGACTCAAGAAATCGGATCTTCAACCCCAGTGTTTTTAAAGACCTCCAAATTTCCCAAAAAAACGCGTTATAAGATTTTAAAAGACTATTCTTTTAGACTTCAGTTCTTTTTTAAAAGCACTGGCTCGTCAGGTTTTCAGTATTTAAAACTAAGAGAATGTTCGAGCTTTGGTCTTCAACTGCAATTAAGGCATATAAAAACATGGGAAGACTGTGGATTTTCTGAGCTAAGGCATTTTATAGTTCAAAATAGACCAATTTCTTGGCAAGAGGTAATGACGAGAGCAGAGACCCATCGAAAGCCAACGTTCCTGGAATATTTACGGGTTATCTATCTCCTAAAAATACTAGTAGTATTTTAAATACTCCCAACCAACTTGTGGTAGCCCTTTATGGGGCTAAGGTCAAAGGGGTAGGTAACTGGTATAGGTTGCTATATAAATCGAGACAAGCTACCCTGATAGAAAACCATTTGGATAAAATAACCCGGGAGACCGGAAGTAGACTGGCCAAGACGGAATGGGAGTCCATCTGCTATCTAGGAAGCAAATCATTGCGTGCCGCAAATTTCAAAAGGATGACCTTCCTAGCGAGATGGCTCTCGTATTTGACTCCGGCCGCCTTAAATAAAAGATTTCCTGGAACTGAAAACAGATGTTTTCGCTGCCAAATGGATGGTGAAGGTGGGTGGCTCCATACTTTTTATGCATGTCCAGGACTTAGCCTTTTTTGGGAGGCAGTCTTTACGGATATTAAGCAGGCAATCGGAAAGAGCATTGTCCTCAAAACCGAAGCGGGGTTGTTTGGAATCTGTAGAGATGAAATGAGGTTATCCGAACCCGAAAAAGCCTTTATATTTATCTCTTGCACAGTTGCTCGCTCATTAATCTTACAAAATTGGAAATCTAGGGAAGCTCCTTCGCATTTGAAATGGTTTAAAAAGATGAAAAGAACACAAAAATTTGAAGAAGTCTATGCTAAGAGGGTACGAGTGACTAGAAAATTTGGGAAAAATTGGAGGTTTTTTAATGAACTAGAAAATTTTAAAGAAAGTTCGTAACACTGGGGAAGGTAAATCTATAAAGTAGTTTTTATTAAATGAATCAGCACTTTTTTCTATTGCACTCTAGTAGCCCTCGCACTTTCAAAGGTCTATTTAATCGAATTTCTTGTAATTTGGTTAATGCTGAAATGAATCATCAAAGCACCAGCACTTTATTGGCACTTTATTGGCACTTTATTGCACTTTCACTGCTGCTATTTCGAAAAATGAACTGGTAGTCTGCCTTGTGAATGACTATATGATGAGTTGTTGCTATAGTTTTAGTTCATTTTTATAATGAGAGGCTGTCATAATGATCTATTGTAGAAACTGGTTTTTATTATAATGTTTTCTATATTGTGTACTTCATGAACCTAATGCTCTGCTCAATAAAAAAAAAATTGAGAGAAAAAAAAACAAATGACTGCCTATGGCTTGTATGCAATAATGGAGTGAACCCTCCATATCCTTAATAGATCTAATAGTGTTCTTATGCCTCCTTTTGGCAATACAGAATGCCAGCACTCGACCAATCTGTTTTCCATTCTCATATTATAGAGTCTTGTTGTTGTGGAACTTAATTGCGGCTTTGTCATGGAGACCTCAGGCAAAAATGCATCTGAGATTCACCAGTTCTAGATAAATTGAGTGATCAGTCAGCTTTTATCCCTGACAGCTAGTGCATGTTTAAACTCTGACTCCGATAGCTGGGCACGCAACTTTAGATCGTATCTCTGTCAGTCTTATTTGCCTCCAAAACAAACTGCGTAATTACCCCCTGACAAAAGCCTTCTTAGTGTCCCATACAGTATGTAACGGGGTGGTGTCCTGATTGTCCGCTATAAACCCTCTCAATTCATCTGTCGGCTGAGCTCTGAAGGCAGAGTATCCCTGGGTCATCAACATTCTGGCCGTATACAGTGCAGATAGTACCCTAGAGGAAACCGACAATTGAGCAATTGCCCATCTGCCGGATGTCGGATGTCAGAGGCAGTTCAAAGAGCAGTATATTCAAGTTGGTTCGAACACAATATAGCCACCCTCGAATAGCAATTGACTGAGTAATGCATATGATTATGTCATAGCCTAATTGCCTCAGAAGAGAACGGTCCTTATAGGCCATATGTGTCTCAGATAGGCATGCTGTATGATGTTTTTAAGCAACAATCTCCTCTTTAACCATCCGAAACTTCATAGAGCTATTAAGGCCAGCCACATTCAAACCAAAAAAGCGTAAACTTTGTAACTCATTTTCCCATAATGCCAAGCCATTCAATCAAATCTAAGCATTACAAAAAGTGATACCAAATGCTCACCCTCTCCCAGTTGCCCCACACCCAATCGTAGGGGAAATAAATCATCCCATTCCTAGGGTCTATCAATCCCCCAGAAAGCCCACAATATGTGCAACTTCCCTGCATGCTCCCCAACTCCACCGACCACCCTGCCACTGCCCCAGATAAATAGTATGAAAGGACAGAAGAAACAAAGAAGAGAAATACGAATAAGAGGAGCAGGCAGTAAGACCAGGGCACTTATCATCTCATGCCACAATCATTATTAAACATCAAGTGATGCATGTGAGAAAGTCATCCTTTTTTGCCCTGATCACCCCCATTTGTTGATTGATTCTGCTGGTAACTGACTCTGATTGTGTCTTGGGCTCATCTTACCAGACCCAGCGCCACTGCTCTAATTAAAAGGTATATGGTAATTAGGTTTAGTTACAATTGGTACAGACAGCCTAGCTGTAAGTCCCTAGTCTATAATAGGGCATGCAGGTTTAGAGGCTCAGTAGACTTAATGCACTTAAGCGTTCACCACTGTGCACTCGGCTGTCATTTTAAAGGCAGACCTGCTTTACAGGCTGCCTTTAGATTAAAATGATATGCAAAATCGACTTTGGAATTAAAGTTACTTCCAAGGACCGAAACAACCTTATTTTACATATACGTAACCCCTATGGTCTCCCAAGGGTAGGGTCCCCTGTAACCATAGGCAGGGACATTATAAAAGATGTTTTATAAGCCCTGGTGAGGGAAACACTGTCAATTTCATTTTTCCCCATTGTAGCACAATGGTTCCATAGGCTAACATGGGAATACTTTATTAAAGTGTAATTATTGATAGAAAGGAGCTAAACATATACTTCACTGTATCAAAATGATAGTTAGAAAAAATACAACAACTTACAACTATTATATTTATTATAACTATCACAGAAAAGACGTTCTAGAACTTTCTTTTCTATAAAGCGAAATTCAGCCTTCCAGCAGCCCTGCTCTGATTGGTTATCCTGTGCCAGGCGGAGCCAAACTGTCTTAATGAGGTGGCTAGAGACAAAGGATTTCCTTTGGGAGGAAAACTGCAAGCTGCAGAGCGAAGGGCAGGATTGGGGTGGAGCAGCCAAACTGGTCTTCAAAGAGGGTTTGACAGTTTAGGGCTGCACAGGCTTCACCCCCAGCCAGACAGGACCCACTGTAAATAGATTAGCAGAAGGGCTGGAAGGGGAGTGGTAGGGAAACTTAGCCTTGCCAGTAGGATGTCTTAGCCAGATCTTAACCTCCAAGAGAGAGTTGCTCCATTTTGGAAGAATAGTGCTTTTTGGGTTAAAAATATGTCACACATTGGAGAAAGTGGTCATACCTGAGGGTGGCACCCTGACCCCATTGGTCAGGGGTGCCCCCCCTGCTTGTCACCCAGGACCTGTGAATACATATGAGAATTTTCCCCAGCAACTTTGATCTCTGCCTGAAACTACAAGGAGAAGAAGGACTGCCCTGCTGGAACCCTTACATTCATCCCAAAGGATTGCACTCTGAATGACTGCACCTGCTGCACACTTGGAACTACAGCCCTAAGGACTTTGCCTTGCTTCAAGAAGTGAAGGAGTAGACTCCCTGAAAGCAACAGGTTAAAAGAGCTCCACGTGTACCATCTTCACCAAGAAGATCCCAGCTGGAAGGCGTCCAGTGGACGTTTAAGGAGCTGGCCAGGTGTATTCTGGGAAATGTAGTCCTAACATCCCAATGACCATCTCAGACCTTCTAGACCCTTGGATTTGTGCTGTGGACACTTTGAAATACCAAAAGATATATAGCTAGCTCCCAGACAGCAGTTTTGCAAAGCCTGATGTGGCCATGTGGGCTGAGTGATTTGTGGGACTGTACACATGGCAAACATCATCCTCAACTGCTTCTTACGGTATACAGACACAGCTCATGTTGTAAAGCGTATACATTTCTTTGCACATATACCTTGATCTGAGTTGGTAACTTATAATACGCACCATTCAATGTAGACATGTAAAGATAAGTGCATGTAACACAAGTAGGATATAGAGCTTTTCACACATTACAATGCTGATGTTCACTCCATTATGTACAGTGCCCCATAATCCATTACATGATTGTCCTATGTAGGGACCACTCAAATTAACCAAACACTAGCATGCTTTCACTCTGGAACTCAGAGGCACATTGTAGCCAATGGAAATTAAAAGGATGAAGTTGAACAGAGTAAAAATATGTATTTGAAAGTTACCTGTTCCTTTAGTGAGCCAGAGAGCTGGTCATACAGGGTAAGGACCTCTCCAACCATGGTCTCCAGCTCCTCTGGGGATAAGGGAAGGGCCCTCTTACCTGCTTGGCCGGCACGATTGTTCCCAGAGGTAACGAATAGCAGCTAAAGAGGAGGAGGTGTTGATAGCAGCAGTGTTAGGAGGCAAGTGAGTTTTTTTCTAACCCTGGTGCACATGAACTTCACATACACGGTCATCAGTGTAGACGCACACAGCCATTGGACAGTGACCGTCACATTCACCAATGTTAGCCTATGGCTGTGTCTGTCAAGGATGCAATCGCCCACCGCGCGGTTGACTTTCACCACCAGCGGTTGTTCCAAAGTCCCAGATGCGAGGTCAGGCATCCGTCATTTTAGCGATTGGAACTACAGTATTGGTGACTGTGAAGTGCATCACCACCACAACAAATGAGGGCTTTTCTGTTTATATTTGAAAAACTCCCTTCCCATGTAATGTCCAGTACAAGAATCATCTGTGTGGTGCATTACTGTGCATAAATGCAAAATGTGCGCGGTGCACTGTACACCGCGGTTGACGGTTTTTGGTCTAAAATGTCACGAAAACCTCAGTTTTGTGCAACTTTAACATTTTGGAATTGGTGATATGCACATTTGTTATAGACATATGTAAAGGCGCATTGGGGATTATTGGTGGATGTTGAACAGTAGACAATGATAATGTAATTATATGTAATGCTTTATAAAGCAGCTATGTTATGTCACATGAGTTTTGGCTTACTCTTCATATATGTTACTCTGGACACTGTGACCAATGTACAAATTTATGTTCACTCATCACATAGGTATCCTGGGAGAGGGAGGAGACAATAGCCTTCAGTGTGCCGTCCATTTCCAGACCTCCAGACCATGCAAGAAAGAAATGTGATAAATAAATTTAGTTTAAATAGGCAAACAATACAGGATTTCTGTCATCGGTTGGAGCCTGACCACCTTCCTCAAATCACTTATCCTACATCTTCCACACCAATTGTGAAACTTATGTTAGTCTTGCATTTTCTGGCCACAGGTTCCTTTCTATTCACTGTGGCTGTTTCTGGTGGTGCGTCACAACCAATGTTCAGTCGTGTTCTACGAGAAGTCCTTTCAGCAATGATGAGACACGGGGACAGCTACATCCAGTTCCCCAGTTATGAGGATTTAGCCACTGTGAAGGGTGATTTCTATAGATTTGGTCACATCCCACATGTGGTTGAGTCCATGGATGTATCCTTATTGCCTTAGTGACACCGCAAGCCAGAGAACGAGTGTCCCATAACAGGAAGCACTTCCATTCTCTCAACATGCAAGTTGTCTGCTTACCGGATTTGAAGATCTCAAATGTCTGTGCCTGGTTCCCAGGATCTGCACAGGATTCCTTCATACTGCGGAACAGCACCATACCCCAGCTGATGTCACAACTACTACCGTAGAGGGCCTGCCTTGTTTGTAAGTTTGATCTGTCCTAACTTTGTATGGGTAACATCAGGTAGTATAATCTGAAAGTGTGTAACTCATTGTTGCATTTTTGTCTGTCTTCCATCTAGGAAACTCACAGTGTCCCAACTGGACATGGTTGTTGGCTGCACTGAGAAATCCAACTATGCCAGGGGAAGTCCACTTCAATGGAAAAATACAGCGGTCAGTGGAGCTGTCTTTTGGGCTCCTGAGGCCACATTCAGATCTCCAGACAAGACAGGGGGATCTCTACTCTACTGACAAGGGAAGGTGTGTCAAATCACCATAGCCTGCTGCATGCTTCTCAACATTGCCCTGTGATGGAACATCCCTTATATTGCAGAGGATGAAGACCACGAAGAGCCAGCGGATGAGGAACTTGTCATTTCAAATGATTATGCTAGTGGTGAAGAGAAAGTAGCTGGCTTGCGTCAAGATCACATTGAAAACGTTCTTCTCATGAATGTAAGCTTGGTGTGAGATGTCATGACTTTGAATATCATAGCAACTCTTGGTGTGATAATGTGAGGAGAATGTTCATGAAGTATACATGGAATATGAAGCTCTGGCAAAATCAGGTGAAAGGTGTTTTTTTTTTTGTGTTCAAAAATTTTTATTAAATGTATTTTTCACATATAATAAACACAATACAGAGAATAACACCGAACTGTGAATTTTAAAACGTATTACAAATACAAGGAATATAGACATCCATTTGCATCCAAATATAATACTTATATCAAAAACTATTACATAAAAAGAGATAAATAAAAACAAAAAGGGGGCAACATTGAATGTATATTGACTAATGAAGACTAAAATAAATGCTTTAAATTGAAGAACAAGCAGTAACATATGAATCTAGGCTAGACCACATGTTAGACCTGGAAGTAGATGAATCATTAGGAGTACATGGAAATGAGAACTGCCCACGTCTAAGAAAAATAATCCATTCCCACCAAGCATTAACTGAAAGTAATGTAGCATCTTTCCAATTAGAAGTGACAGATTTGAGTCTAGTAGAAATAAGGAAGTCCAAAAGTTTACAATCAATAGGAGATAATGTAGACTTAAGGAAAGAGGATTTAAAGATTAAAATAGGGAAAGATAAAGGTGTTTGGAGCTTAAGTATCTGAGTTGTGATATTCCATATATCTGACAAAAACTGATAGATAATAGGACATTTGCAGAATAAATGGTGTAAATCTCCATTCGCAGAATTACAATGCCAACAGTTTGGAGTGTCTAATAGTTTAGCTTTAAATAATTTGTCCGGAGACCAAAAGCATTGGTAAAGCAGATAAATATTAGTTTGTATGAGAGTAGCCGGGAGGTAACTAGCAGTGTTGAACTTCCAAATATCCTTCCATGACACATTAGAGAGTTGAAAATGGATGTTTGGTGACCATTTCTGAGTAAGATGTGCGAAGGAGGAATTAGGAGTAGAGAGTTTTTTATAGACTTTAGAGGCTATATGTCCTGTATGACTGAACACACTAATAAAAAACTCCATACCAGAGGATTGAGTCATAGGAAGCAGTTGTGGATATGCATTAAGAACAGTGTTACATAGTAATGTGTATTTGGAAACGTCAGACAAAGGTAAATTATATTTAGCTTGAAGATCATCGAATTAATTAAACATATCATCTTGACATATATTAACAACAAAGAAAAAACCAGCAGCGATCCATAAATTCCAAAAAGAAATATGTTTACTATATTGGAGTTTGGGATTGAACCAAAGAGAAACTTTCTTAGTACATGCAATGGCAATATAAACTTTTCCATCAAATGATAAAAGGGCAAACTTTGAGTTTGCAATTATGGGCGATCGTTTGCAAAATGAACTATTGGCCATAGTAAGGAATGCAGGTGGAATGGATATGGTGCCAAAATATTCTTTTCCAGAATAAGACATTTGGGTGCATTAGAAGGAGAAATATTATGAAACCATAACGAACATTGTGCCACAAGAAATGCTAAATGATATTTTTTTTAAATCTGGAAGACCAACCCCTCCATCACATTTGGGCAATTGCAATGTTTTAAGACTAATGCTTGCAGGTTTATTATTCCAGATAAACTTAGTAAATAATTTATACAGTTTAACATAAAAAGTAGAGGGAAAAGAAAGGGTAGCATGGACAACAAGTAAAGGATTTGTGGAGTTATAGACATTTTAATTGCCTCAATACGTCCCCATCAATTTAAATGGAGATTAGACCATCTATCCAGTTTCTCTTTGGTACTAGCTAAAATTGTGGAGCAATTGGTTTCAACTGTACTTTTAACCGAATCAGTAAATGTTATGCCAAGATATTTGCGTTTTTTGGAGACCATACTATATTGTAGAATTACAAAAAACATTTAATGGAAAAAACTCTGTTTTATTAGTATTCAGGGAATATCCAGAAACTTCAGCATATTTATGAATAATATTGAGAATAATAGGTCAGGAGATAAGGGGATCATCAACATATAATAACACATCAGCAGCGTATGCAGCAACTTTAATGTTAGTATTTTTCAAAATAACACCTGTGTATTTATCACTAATGCGGAGAGAACACAAGAGGGGTTCTATAGCAATAGGAAATAGCAAAGGAGAACGTGTACCTCTATATAAACGGAATGGAGAAGAACAAGCACCATTGACAAAAATGGAGGCCGAGGGTGCCGAATACAATGCTTTAATCATATTGAGAAAAATAGGCCCAAATAGAAAAACTTCCAATGTATTAAATAAAAATTGCCAGTTTACCTTATCAAATGCCTTTTCCGCATCCAAGGCCAACACACCAACTGGGCAGCTAGTGTCTTTAGCAAGCGACAAGGCATGACATAGTAAGTGAGTGTTATGGGCTGACAGTCTACCTTTCATGAAGCCAGTCTGGTCAGGTCATGGTGGAAAGCAAGGGAGATAATCTATTTGCTAAACCTTTGGCATATATTTTACAATCCTGATTAATTAGAGCTATGGGATGATAATTTGATACTAAAGTAGGCTCTTTATTAGGCTTGGTGAGGACAATGATAGTGGCTTCATTAAAAGAGCCCCCCATCATGGAAGTGCGTTGAAAGTCCGTAAAAAGAGAAAGTAAGAGAGGAGATAATTGGTCTTGAAAACATTTGTAAAATTCAGCCGGAATACCATCGGGGCCAGGTGTTTTATTGGGGTTTAGTACTCTAATGGCTGCAATTATTTCTTGAATATCGATGGGATTTTCTGCGGTTAGTCTATCAGTGTCAGAAATATGAGGTAGTTGACAAGTATTAAGGAAGTCAATGATGACATTATTTTGAAGAGCGAGAGGTCATGGTATAAGGAGGAGTAAAAGGATAAGAACTCTCTAAGTATTTCCTCAACACCTGTCAATAGAGTACCATTATTTGTTTTGATGGCCGGAATTTGAATTCTGTAATGCTTAATGTGTATATAGTTAGCTAATAATTGGCTTGATTTGTTTGATTTAAAATGAAAGTTAGATTTTTCTTTTGAAATAAATAAACCTGGTCTTTTACTAAGCATACAATTATATTCATATCTATATTTCCGAAGTTGGCACTTATATTGCGGGTCCCGAGATGAAATGAAAAGTCTTTCCACAGTTGCTATATGTTTCTCTCATTTGGAGAGGTTGGCGTAAAATGATTTATTCTCATGCGCCATAATAGAAATTGTAACTCCTCGATTATAAGCTTAAAAGCATCCCAATGGATAATTTGGGAGGTATCACATGGATTATTATTAAAAAAATATTCACTAATGGCTGACGCAATTTTTTTAGAATTAGTTGAATTAAGAACTACGTCAGAGTTCATTCTCCATCTTTTATTAGGAGTATGAGTGTCAGAAATACATAAGGAAAAAGAAATTAGGGCATGATCAGAAACTGTAATAGAGTGTATAACAGACTCACTAATCATGTGGCATGAATTATGTGAAGTCAATTGGTAATCAATCCTAGAAAAAGAAGAATGGGCATTACAATAGAAAGTAAATTCTTTGTCTGTAGGATGTTCTAATCTCCGGAAATCAATCAACTTAGTAACAGAAAAAAAAGATTTCAAGCCAAAGAACGATTTGTTAGGCCAAAATTTGAATGCAGAGGAATGGTCCAACAAAGGATCCTTGATGAGATTAAAATCACCACCAAATATAAGGGACATGTTACCTATTTTTAGTATTTCAGCAGAAACATATGACCAAAAGGCAGGATCATCAGATGTTGTAGCGTATATATTGACAAAGTTTAAAATAAGTTTGTCAATTTTGACTTGAGCATAAACAAATCTACCATCTGGGTCATGGTGGTGAGACATTAGTTGTACTTGAGCACTATGTGAGAAAAGTATAGCTACCCCATTTTTACGTTTTGCAGCAGGAGATGAAACTATAAGCCCTACCCAACCCTAGGACATAGTATGTAGCATTTTATCATCCACATGCGTTTCTTGAAAAAAACAGATATCTACATTAGACTTTTTTAGATATTCTAAAAAAAATTGCCTTTTAACTGGGTGCCTCAAACCCTTGACATTTAAGGAAGCAACTACTAACTTTTGTGTCATGGACAGATTACCTTATAAATAGCAGAAAAAGGATAAAGGAAAACAGATGAAGAAAAGAAAAGTAGCCCACATAAAAAAGACAAACAAGACATACAACATATAAAGAGGTCAACCTCCAAGACCTCATATCAATAAAACAGTGGAGATGGAGGTACAAAGCAAGATTACCCACCTTATGTGCACGTGCTATAGAAAATAGAATAACATCCTTTAATTAGGGGAGGTCATGTTAGCCTGTAGATCCGGATGGTTGAGAATCCATGAGAATAGGGTCATGCAGGTCCAAGAATCGTATTAAGTCTGAAGGTGAGGAGAAAGACTTGGACACATCATTTTTCTAAATGCGCATAACCGAAGGATCAAAGAGGCCATACTTGTATCCAGCTTCTCGTAGACGTGGCCTCAAATCCGAAAATTGGCGTCTTATTTTAACTGTTTCCTTTGCAAAATCCTGGTGAATAAAGACTTTATTTCCTTCAATCAAGAGAGAAGGTATCTCTCGGGCAGCCTTCCTTATGAGTAGGAGGTGATGATGTCTCAGAACTTTAAATATGATTTGTCTCGGTTTAACTAGGTGAGGTTTAGGACTAGAGGGGATTCTGTGCGCTTTATCAATCTCAAACTGTTCTGGAAATTTGACGTTTAAAAGTTTAGGTAATAGATTTTCCAAGAAAAGATGACAACTCTGTCCCTCAACTCCCTCTGGGACATTAAATATGCGTAGGTTGTACTGTCTATTTCTATTTTCCAAATCTAACAATGAACGTTGGAGAGAAGCAACCTGAGGAATAAGTGGAGCCATATTTGTAATAACATTAGTGTTGTCACAAATTTTTATCTCATTGTCTGCTATTCTCATAGATAGGGAGGCAATATTTCTCTGAATATTTTTAATATCTGAGCAAATGGTGTCAGTATTTATTTGAATAGCTTGAATTTCCTCCAAAATTTCTGATAGTGAATTGTCTTGTGAATCTATAGCTTTGGATTTGGTAGGAGGTGGCGAAACAGCTTGTTTACGTTTATTTGAATGATTTGACACCAATTTTGACTCCATGTTGTAATACAGAGAGCAGGTAAATAGTAGTAACTAAATTAAAAAGCAAATAGCATATATTAAACAGAAACCTTGAAGTATGCTATGGCTTTCCTGGCGAAATATTAAAATTGTTGGAGAAAAAACTGAGTGAAAAGGTCTAGAATAAGGTTTCAATAAAGTTCCAATGTAAAAACAAATAACGAAAAAAGGAAGAAAATCCCTTTAAACTTGGGAAAGTGAAAGAATCCAGGCAAACCAAGAAGCATAAAATCCTTTTAAGGGGGTGGAAAGCTTCCGAAGAGAGGAGGTGCTGAGGAAGAAATGCCCTCCTCCTCACAGTTCACATAGAGCCCTGCAGGCGAAAGGAGCCCTTCCTGAGGAGAACAGAAATGAGCCTACCGTGCTTCACTCGAGTATACCAGACTCCTAAATTTCCACCTGCATCCTCCCCAAGCAATAATGAGCAGCTGGTGCGGAGGGGGATCCAATTAAATTCCCCTCTCGTTGGGAAAAAATCGTCGATGAAGCAGGTAAGCACGGAGCTTAGGACGCTGCGGCCATCATGCGTAGCGCACTGCTGACTCCAAAAAGGTGTTTGTTTTGTTAGTGTAGATTTCTTTTGCTTTGAATTTTGTCTTGGACTGTGTTCACTCAAAGTTGTCTATGTGAATTGTGCCATATGTATGGTTTAATAGCTAAACTCTTTGATTTGGTCTGTTTTAGATACCTTCACCATCGCATCTTCATTTGGACATGTTAAAGTTGTGACTTTAGCAGGTATATGATGATTTTCAGATGTATGAAGTGGACATGGATTGTTCCTGGGAATGTCTGTCACAGACTTTAGGTGTACAAAACCTGTACCAAGACAGCTTGCACAGTGATAGGATGGAAGTTACGAGGTTTCCATTGGACTTGTTTTGCGTTTGGTGTGGTGGTCCTAATGCAATATGTGTGCCATCATGTGCCCCAATCCAATGTTGTGATGGGCCCAAATCATGCTATTCTGCCTTAACATTGGCTAAATCCTCATTGTGTATGAACTGGATGTAACTGTTGATGTGTCTCCTCATTGTACAACAAAGTGCATGCGGCACATCACTGACATTTTTTGGGACATTCCACCAGATGCAGCAACACTGGATTCGAACCGGCCTGTGATCAGAAACTGTTTTACTGCCATGTTTCTGTTTATTGTTTCGACTGATGTGGGATTACTTTTGTGAGGTAGGTGATATGGCTCCAACTGTTGACATAAACCTATTATAATGTTGCCTATTCTATTGGAAATTGTCTGATGTGTCCCCCCCTTTCATGTTGTTAAGGTCTGCATCTGTGAATCTGATCACTGACACAGATTATTTGAGTCATGTATGATTTGCTATGTTTCTGACATAATGTCAGCCTATGATTGGAACAATGGAATAAAGATGTTATGAGACCAGACACATGTATCTATGTGTTGGTGTGACATTGTTGTGATCCTGAGCTATACATTGTGTACATGCTACATAGCCATGTGTACACAAGTAGCTTGCTTTGGGATTGTAAAGTTCACATGGGAATATATATACATAGCTAGATGTGAGAGATACTACAGGAGGCAATGAGTTTGTGACTACTACATTTATTGCAGTGACCAAGGAGAAAATAAACAATGTGCAAAACCAATGGGGGAAAACCAAAAGTGAAGAAGTCAGTCATGGTGAATGAAACCATAGTTGTAGATGTCAAAATTTCAGAAGTTCAAAGTCTAACATACTACTCCCATCAGAAATGGAAAAGTGTCCAGAAATAGTCCACAAAGTGAAATGTGTTGCACACACCGGACAGAATTAGGTGCAAGGTTTCTTACTGGTGGTGTTTGGTGTCTTGCCACACCAACCTCCTGGATCTTTGGGTGGACCTCTCCTCCTTTTGGGGAGGGTGGATCTTTTCCTGCTGACACAGGGGTGTATGCAGTTGTGTCTTCCTTTGACAGGGCCTCCCTTTCTGTGGCTGCCACAGATGTTGATGGCCTGGATGTACTTGGACCACAGGAAGGGGTAGATGCAGGTTGAAAACCCCTGCAGAGTGTGGTGTTGATGTCCTGCAGTACTCCAACCAGGGAGGTCATGTTGGTGTTGATGCCGGCCACCTCCTGGTATGTGTCCCTCTGCAGCTGCTTCATCGCCCAGATTTTTGTATATACCTGACCCATCACGCCTTGGGAGTCCTGATAGACTCCCAAGACTTGGGTGCTGGTGGTCTGGGTGTCAGTGGCCCCACTGGGCTTACTCAGCGGGCACATAGTTACCCTCTCACGAACCCTAACCCCACGGGCCTGTGCCCGTGGCCCAGACTGCACCCTCCAATAGGTTCCTGGTTCCTCAGTGACTGGGTTGGTGTTTGCCACCTCAGAATCCAGGACTGAGGCCACAAGATGTTAGTGACTTTGCTAGGTACATAGGTTTGGGGGCAGGGGTTAGCTATGTTGTTGCAGCTGTGGTGGGAGGTGTTGTTGTGGGCACAGCGAGCCCCACTGTTAACCTCTGCCCAAGTTGACCAGATGGGCCAGGAAGGTCATCCACGTTCACATCTCCAGGAGTGTTGTCATCACTGAGGTCTTGCTCCCGGGGTGGAGTGGGAGTCTGTTCGGTGGCTAAGCTCTGGCCAACTACTCTGCAAGATCGACCTGTTGAGAAATAGAGAGCATTGTTATTGGTGGAAGTGTGGCATCTATATCCACATATTTTGTGCCACAGTAAGCAGAGACCTAGGGTGACCCAAAATAGGTAGGGATTACTATTGTGATCTGTTTGTGTGGTATTGAAGTTGGTTACAAGTCATTTGGAGACATACAGTAGATGTAGTAGAATTGAGCAGCTCATTAGATGTGCTGTTATGTATCATTTAGGATTTAGGGATGAACATGACATCTCCAAAACATTTCAACCAACACAGTGTATAAGTAATATGTGTATTTGACCATTCAATTGTGTAGAATACAGGCGAACACAAATCCTGGTTGTATATTCAGTAATATTCATTACGTGAGCAGCGCAGAGTCAATGGGTCACCTGCCACTTCTAATCAGCTGAGTTGCCTTCATGTGTTACATATAATTGAGGCACACACTTGGTATGGTGTCATTCATGCCATCAATGGTTTCAGTTGAGGAGACAAGGACACCATCAATCAAAGTAGTCAGGCATGTCTCTGAGTAGAGCATTGTATGTACATTGCACAGGCCATGATAAGTGAACATCAGTTGTAAAATGCCAGACAAGTGACCAAGGGCAAAAAGACTAAGGGCCATATTCTCAAGAACGGTGATAACATTATCGCCGCTTTGGCGGCAGGAAACTGACGCTAAAACGGCGATAAAGCCCCTTATCGCCGTTTTAGCGGCAGTTTCCTGCCGCTAAAGCGGCGATAATGTTATCGCCGTTCTTGAGAATATGGCCCTAAGAGTTACAGTCACAGGGCCTCATGGTAGTTGTAATCATTTCTATCTCGGCTTACCAACACTTGACAAATGGCTAGTGTAACATACCTGTTGGCAACATGCATTTGGGATAGATCATATGTTAACATTTTCACACATATCATGGGTCCTGGGATGATATTGTTCTGATTATACTCTTATAGACAGCATTCCAAAATGTGTCATGTAATACAGATTGATACATGTGATCTTCTATGCAACATTACACATTAACACTGTCAAACTAACATCTCTGATACTTTGAGGATTGCATGTTAGGAAAGTAGATAGACAACACAATAGCAAAAGCAGATTTGAGAGCCAACAGGACATTGAGATATTGTGATAGTTAGTGAAGTGTAACTTACCAGACTCCACTCCCCCAGGTATTCTTGTCATGCCCCCAGTATGCAGGATGGCCAAGACCTTCTCCTTCCAGGGAAAGAGTTGTAGTGGGCTGCTGGGAGGGCCACCGCCAGTCCTCTGGGCTCCCAGGTGGTGCTTGGAGGCCAGGGTATGCACCTTTAACCTCAGGTTGTGCCACCTCTTCCTAATTTTGCCCTTTGGGCGCAGGGTGGCACCAACAGCATTCACAATTCCATTTTCCTACTGAGAGGAGTATGTTGGACTTGGTCTCCAAAAATGTGTGGCTCTACTCTAATGATTTCATCCACCATGACTGACAACTCAGCCTCTGTGAAATGTAGATTTTTGGGGGGAATTCATGACTATAAAATAAAGTGAGTGACAAATGAACAAATAACCCAAGGGATATTATTAAATAGCCTTAAACAAAAAAATGGTGTGGAGAGTGCCAAATGGGAAGAAGAAAAAAAGACTCACTTCACTGTAAATATACAAAACGGTGGTGCTGTCTTGTAAGCTACAGTTGAGAAGCAAAGGATCTTGGTCAGGGATGGGGTGTGTTTTATAGTGTGATTTGCAGACTTGCCTACTGGGCCAAAGGACATCAGCTCTATAGCTTTTGAATCCATCCAATGGGCATTGTTTTGGTGCTTTGCTGCGAGTGTACCTCAGCGGTCTACTGCCTTTGGGGAGCTGCCGCTAGGGGACCGTCAATGCAACTGTGGTGTCATAATAGGCTTGACGGGAAGCCACGGCCCTGACGGCATTGGAGTACGAATTGCCAACATTGCAGACTGCTGCGGCCCAGGTGGGAACCATGATGTAGACGCGGTTGGTGTTTCAGGCTGCATGACTCGTAATACGGCGGGCTGAAAACCGCCGCCGCAGAGTTCGTCTAGGGACCGCGGCAGTCGGGCGGTCGGACCGCCAAACTCGTAATCAGGGCCAAATTAATTAAATATTTAAAATGTCAATTAATTAATTAAAGCTGTACATTTTTTATTTTGTTCTACAGTCAAAACAAATTAAAAATTCATTAACATTTAACATAAAAATAATGTTACTGCTCGGGAGCATCTCCCTACTACCTGACAAATTTCTGACTGTCCAGTCGTATGAACAAGAAGAGTCCATCACAACCAGGGAAGGGAAGGGATGGGGGAGGGGTGGGACAGTTGGGGCAAGTTTATAAAAGGTGTTTGTTCTATAAGCCCTAAACATCGGGTTAACAAAGCTGACATAACTTATGTATAGGGAGGGGGGCTTTGGGACTTCCCAAAAAGAGAAGCTGTGTTCCTATTAGACTGTATTGCTCATATGAAGTCCTTAATGTTTTCATGCATTGTATTGTCATATGAAAGTCATGTTGAATAAAAAGAACTTTGGCAAAAAAAAAAAAAATTTACTAACTTTTTCAAGTTTAATAAACTTCTAATTTTGCCTGTACTCTACAATAGAGAGAGCTCTGCCACCATGGTGTAGACATCCTTATGGTAATGCATCGGTAACATTCAAAAACTTTTATTTAACTTGAGAAACATGTTAAAAATAGTTTTATGGTAAACATTAATGTATATTTATTTCAGATATTTGTTTTAAATATAGAAAAAATAAAAATGTGTGAGCACTCTTAAAATATTTCTTAATTTAATATTTACTTAATTTAAACATATAAAGCAAAATAACAACTTTAATGATTTATTAAAAGAAATGTAAAATGTCCACTTGTATTTATTATGTTTTAAAAAGTACAAACAGTTATGCATAGGAATATTTTAAATGTATTTACATATTTATTTTTATAGAAATTACAATTATATTTTTTTAAATTAATAAAATGTTTACCAATATTTTTAAATGGGTTAAAAGTAGGTAAAGAGAGAGATACCCATCCAAGTCCAGCATCCCACATCTGTTTACTAAGGCTATCCATCTTCTCTGTCAACAAATCTTTTTATTTACTATTAGAGACTGCCTGGAAGGAGTGCCTGCAGATTAGTTTCTGGGGTTACTGGACCCCGGTTTGTTTTTTCTTTTATTCCCCCCTGCTGAAACTGGCTTCCACAGACTCGTCTCCTGCCTATGACGGGCCATTTAACAGCACCAAAATTGCGTCCGTGCAGCTACGCTATGCTGAAATTGATCAATGCTACCGAAACTGACCCGGACATGAAGGATTTGTTTTCCTTGTAGGCATACCTCTTCTGCCATCTTTTAGGAGGTACGCAATAGGAGATAGTGGGTGCCACCAAGGGTCAAGCACAACTAGTCAGGACCCAAATGCGGCTACTGGAACATCCCTAGTCAGTGGTTTCACCCATAAACCACCTGGTATGATATAAGTGTTCATGAAGTGGATAGGTTTTGTGCCTTCAAAGATCACTTCAATCTCAGGGTTTAAGAGAAATCCCAAAATTCAAGTTGGTGTCACGGAGACATGAGTTGACATGGTCTGTTATTAAAATGTACACGAAAGAAGTATACGGTTATTCCAATCTTCTCCTTTTTATTTATTATTTTCTGAGAGTGCAAGTAAGAACACAAACAGCCGACACGTGTTTCGCCCAGGGCCTGCTAGCCAAGGCTTTTTCAAGGCACACTGGTCATAGTAGATGGTTTATGCTAATCGTTGAAATAATTAGTCCAGGATAGAATCTGCATCCCTCGACGGGATGTCATGCAAATCCTAATGCGGTCTGTGTGTGGAATAACCGTATACTTCTTTCGTGTACATTTTAATAACAGACCATGTCAACTCATGTCTCCGTGACTAAGCCTGGGTGTAGTTTGCGGAGTTTTGCTATGCGGAACTTCCTGAAGTTACAAAAAAACTCCGCAAAGTTCCGCAAGTGGCGGAGTGTAGTGCGAACTGCTGTTTGCGCTGGTCTTTCTGCTGCTCGGGTAGAAATTCTACCCGAGCGGCAGCTCGCGCTTGAGAACTTACCGTTCGTGAGCGTGAGCAGGGAAAAAACTCCACTGCACTACACGAAGCGGGGTTTTCTTGCACTTTGCGAGCTCCGCGGAGTGCGGAGTGCAGAAAACTCCGCAAACTCCGCGAACGGAGCGGAGTTCAATGCCCAGGCCATGACACCAACTTGAATTTGAGGATTTTTCCTAAACCCGGAGATTGAAGTGATCTTTGAAGGCACAAAACCTATCCACATCTTTTAGGAGGTGCCTGGCTCCTGCGCTAGTTCTGGTTGCACTGAGCACCATCTTAGAAGGCTGATGCCCTTTTAGTTTCATTTTATGTTTTTACATTTCTCATGTTTAATTTAGCTTGTTTTCATTTAGCAGTAGAGATCGCCTGGCAGTGGAGCCTGCAGACGAGTCTCAGGGAGTTGCTAGACCAAAGTTTGGTTTTTCTTTTATTTTCCCCTGCTTAAATCAGCTTTGCGCTGCAGTGCGCACCAAGGCACATCCACAGACACTTCCTGCTCATGATGGGCCATTTAACAGCACTGAAAGCCCGTCTGTGCCTGTTCACACCCGGATTGCACCAAGTGCCCGTCCCCCTAGCCCTCCCAGGCCAGATCCAAGGCCAAACATTAGTTATTCTCATGATGCACTTCTCACGCTCGGCTCCACAGGTAAGTGTTTAGCCCTCCACCCTCTAGACACAGACAGTTTCCCATTAAATGGGCATTTTACCTGCCCTTCTTGCAACTTTCTTTTGGGCCCTCTGACTCCTGTTTGGGGTTCTGCTACTAATGCTTCAGCCACCTCTCAGTCGCCCGCCCCATTTGCAATACCCACCTGTCGTGTGTGCTCCTAAATGCCAGATCTCTGGTGAAGTACAGCACAGAATTTCTTCTCTTTATGGAATCTCATGACCCTTCCCTAGCCATTATCACTGAGACCTGGGTGGACCCTGCATTCGACGCAGACATATTGGATGTCATTCCTAGGAGTTGTGTTATTTACCGGCAGGATAGACCAGTTAAAAGGGGTGGTGACCTAGCATTAATTTACAAATTCTAGTGGTTCATTGTAACCCCCAATATCTCATTACTGCGAGGACCTCTCCTTCAACATCCTTGTATCAAAGTCACAATCCTTTAAAGGTACTCTGGCCTACCACCCACTTGGTCCTCGAGAAACCTTTTCACAAGATTTCAGCAGCTTGCTAGAGGCCAACATTCTCTCCAACGATTACACAGTGCTTCAATTTTCACGTGGAGGCCCTAGCAGACTCGGACACATCAGCCTTTCTTCAGTACCTGTCCTCTCTGGACTTTTCACAGTTGGTTGCTGTTTCCACTCACTTAGCAAGACACACACTAGATGGCATTTTTACCAACAACCTCTCCCTAAACATTACAAGCACTCTCCCATTAGCATGGGCGGACCACATCGATATTATGTTTGACATTACCATCAACACGCCTCATCATCATCCTCGAGCTACCCCTCATACAAACTCCACCTGTGCTTGGCACAAGATCGATTCAGTTAACCTTGCCACACTCCTATCAGACTCTCCCCTACCCTTTCAGATGATCCTGACATGGCCATTGCCCAATACACACATTGGCAAGATTCGGCCGCTCTATCTCTGGCCCTTCTGAAACTGGTCAAATTTAAGAGAAATAAGGCCTCCGCCCCCTGGTTCTTTGAAGACCTAAGGGCCCTTAAGCAGAGCTGCAGAAATCAAGAGAAGAAGTGGTGCCGTGACTACAAGGAGGCAGAAAATATAAGACTTGTTTGAGTACCTACAAAGCCAAACTTTTCACAGCCAAGGCAGCTTACTTCACCCGGAGAATTGAATCAACCAAAAACTCAACTAAAGAACTCTTTCAAACTATCATCAAACTCATGACTGACCCATAAAGAAAACCAACTAATTCTAGCCAGTCCTTCTGCAATGAGGTAGCCAGCTATTTTCCTCTAGAAAGTTGAAAAAATCTACAACGCCTTACCACCATACCCTCTCCCCTTCATTGCAATTCCACCCCCCTAGCTTCTCTCCAGCGGCTTCCAGCTTTGTGGCTTTCACTCCCCTGTCCACTGATTCAGTTACTTGACTGGTAAAAGCCACTAGATCCGGCCCCCCTAGTGACCGCTGCCCACCCAGGATCACTGCTCTTGTCGCAGATACTATTGTCCAGATTTTAACCCATATCTTCCAGCTTATATTTCTATCTGGCTCCTTTCCAACCTGTTGGAAGAAAGCTTCAGTCCTTCCTCTCATCAAGAAACCTTCATTGGATCACTCTGATCCAAATAATTACCACCCGATATCCTAACTTCCACTGCCTGCCAAGATTATTAAGAAAGTTATGAATTCCCAACTTGTGGAATTCATCCAGTCCAACAACCATTTGGACGCCACTCTATTCGATTTCCGCTCAGACCACAGCAAGGAAACGGCCTTAATTAATTAAGGCTACTGAAGAAATCAGAATGTCCCTAGATTCAGGAGGTAAAGCGGCCCTGATTCTATTGGATTGTCGGCAGCATTTGATACCTTCCATCATAGCAGAGTACTGTCTCGCCTAGCTGCGATCGGTATCACAGGCTCTGCCTGGAACCTTCTTAGCTCATTCTTCCACTCATGTGAACAATTTGTCCGTTTGAACAATTTTGACTCTCAGCCATTCTCTTTTCCATGCAGGCTCCCTCAGGGGTCCTTGCTCAGCCCCACGTATATGCCTCACCCCTTTAGCAGAGCTTATCAAATCCTTTGGCTTTTCCCTCACATCCCTACGCTGATGACACTCAAATGGTTGGTTCTCTTGATATTGAGGAGCCTGACCTAGGTACCAGTTTTTGTAACTTCAGGCAGACGATTAGCAATTGGATGTCTGAGAAATTGCCTGCTGCTACCGTGGTCCTGCTCTTTGGTGCCCATCATTAATTTTGGACTCCTGCCAGGTGGCCCCAAGAACTAGACCCTCTTCCCACGCCCGTCAACAAAACCCTCAATCTGGGTGTGCTTATAAATGATAAGCTTCCCTATACTGACCAGGCCAACGTGGTCTCTTCCAACGTTTTTTACACTCTTAGGATGATAAAAAAGCTTCTTCCTTTCATCCCACCACAGCTTCAGAAATCAGTAGTCACCTCTCTTGCGATTTCCAAACTTGACTACTGCAATGGCCTTTCCCTTAACACACATCAATACATTCTCAACAAGCTACAAACTCTACAAAACGCCTCCTTCTCAAAATTCCCAAACACCAATTGGTGTCTAAACAAATGAAGAAGGTTCACTGGCTGCCCCTCAGGCAGAGAATTACTTTCAAAGCTCTTTGCATCACCTACAAGGCCCTAAATGATCAAGGACCTGCATTCCTGTGTAACAGTTACAACTGGTATATTCTCAACAGGCTACTAAGATCTTACACATTCAAGTCCGAGATCTTGCCGAAATTTAAAAGTGTGTTGTGGGGTGGCCGCAGCTTTGTGCTGGGTGCTTCAAACACCTAGAATAAGCTTCCTTATCACATTAAATCCTCCACGAATCTTCTGAATTTTAGGAAATCTCTCAAGACCTGGCTATTTAAATCCTTATAAGTCATTCCTTCACATCACACAGTAACCAGCGCCAAGACACCCTTGGGTATTCGAGTGCTTAACAAATCCATTTAACATAACTTATACTGTCCTAATTTTAAAATGGTAAAATATTTGTAGATATCTAAAGTTTTTATTTAATCTTTCATTTAAATGTTTGTGAGTATATTTCTTTAGAGGTGCAGAAAGCAATAAATACAGATCTCATACTTATTTCATACTTTAATAGATATGTGTTCCAATGGTATTGAATATGCCTGGGCAAAATTTTAGTTATGCTGGAGTAATTGGAGTAATTTCAGTAAATA
Source organism: Calotriton arnoldi (assembly GCA_963921515.1). NCBI lineage: Eukaryota > Metazoa > Chordata > Amphibia > Caudata > Salamandridae > Calotriton > Calotriton arnoldi. The sequence continues at coordinate 823,765 of CAWUFW010004711.1, forward strand.
CGCATTACTCTTGTCATGCAATATGACAGAAATTACAAGAATACACCAGCTTGAGTATTTAAGAGTAATTTGGGGCAAAAATCCTACCGCAGGAGCATACGAACAATGAACTAAGAGAAAGCGAGCGGTGCCGGCTACAGCTGTTTGTATCCTGTAGCATTTAGTACTGTTTTCCTAGCTCAAAATGCATCCTCTTGCCTATTTTGAACATGAGGGTGCATTTTGCGCTAAGAACATAACACTAAGGGCCTCATTACAATGTCGGTTGGTGAGCCTCCGACCGCTCGTAGGAGGCTCACTGACCGACATCGTAGGTTTACAGCCTGACCGCCTAGTTACAATTTAGGTGATTGAAGTGTAAACTGGCCGGTCGGACCGACTAGCTTCTGATGGGCTCAAGGAGCCAGTCGGAACCACAACGTAATCCCTCTAGGGCGGCGTTTCCGCCGTCGGGATTACGATGTTGGCTTCAGACATGCTTTTCATGTCAATCTTTCTGACATGAAAAGCCTGTCGAAAAGCAACTTTGAGGGCCCCTAGCTGGGCCCCCATGCCTCCGCGGACTCGGGCTGGGGACAACTATGGTGCCCCATTGTAAATCTCTGCACGTGCCTGCAACATGGTGTAGGGATTTGCACAAACTCCCATTTCTCTACTGCCCGCAGCACAAGCTCTCATAGAGAAATGGGAGTTTGTGACTGCACCATGTGCGGTCGCATTGTAATTAGGTGGTTGGAACTGCCGGCCTACGGTTGGTCGGTTCCAACACCAAAATGGCGTCCGCCCAACATCATAATAAGGCCCTAAATGCTCCATTATGTTTCTCATACAATTATGCATAATTATAAGTATTTTTGTGATAATTACAAGTAATTACGCTATTGAGAATTCTGCCAGTTGCTCCCACCACTAGTAATGGGACCCTCCGAAGCAGATGTGTCTTGATAGTACGTGCATCTCCCTGCATTAATGTACGAAGCACTGAATTTTTTTTTATTGTGAATTAAATATAGGACCATGAAATAACAAATTTCTAAATATAGATTTACTTTCTATATAAAGGTGGCTCAGCATACATTATACCCATCTGCTTTCAAATTAATTAACTAAAACATATTTTCAGTAACAGTACATATCAGACAGAAGAATAGGGCTGCTATTTTAAAACACAGTGAAAATTGACAGGGCATATTCAATTTTCAGATTTAAAATAATAAATATCCAAGAAAAACAAATTTAAAGGTATGTTTTTGATCCTCTTTTATTTCAGGAATGTGTAGCAGCAGAAGTAAGGTTTTCATGTACATATTCAATTTTCTGCATTGGAAGGTGAATGATTCTAAAGCTGTCTAATGCAGCAGAAAGTCTTCCTATTCAAGCATATTCTGTGAGATAGGTGAAACATTCAGTTTTTTATAACAGCTCTGTGATCTTCTCAGACAGCAGTTCAATCAATCAATCAATCACAAGATTTGTAAAGCGCACTACTTACCCGCGAGGGTCTCAAGGCGCTGAGGGAGAGGAGGGGGGGTGTTGCCGCTACTGGTCGAATAGCCAGGTCTTGAGTCGTCTCCTGAAGGTCAGAAGGTCTTGGGTCTGTCGTAGGTTGAGGGGAAGGGTGTTCCAGATCTTGGTGGCGCGGTGAGAGAAGGATCTTCCTCCGGTGGTGGTTCTCCGGATGCGCGGGACGGTGGCCAGGGAGAGGTCGGCGGAGCGGAGTTGACGGTTGGGAACGTAGAAGGAGAGTCGACTGTTGAGGTAGGCTGGGCCGGTTTTGTGGAGTGCCTTGTGTGCGTGGATCAGGAGTTTGAAGGAGATTCTCTTGTCGACGGGGAGCCAGTGCAGGTTTTTCAGGTGGGGGTGATGTGGCTGTGGCGTGGAATGTCGAGGATCAGGCGTGCAGAGGCGTTTTGGATTCTTTGCAGTCGTTTGATGAGCTTGGTCGGGGCTCCTGCGTAGAGGGCGTTTCCGTAGTCGAGTCTGCTGCTGACGAGGGCCTGGGTGACTGTTCTTCTCGTGTCTGTCGGGATCCACCTGCAGATCTTGCGGAGCATGCGGAGGGTGTTGAAGCAGGAGGAGGAGACTGCGTTGACTTGCTTGGTCATGGTGAGCGTTGAGTCGAGGATGACTCCCAGGTTGCGTGCGTGGTCGGTTGGTGTCGGGGTGCCCCTAGTGATGAGGGCCACCAGGAGTCGTCCCAGGCTGATGGGTTGGAGCCGAGGATGAGGATCTCCGTCTTGTCTGTGTTCAGCTTAAGTCGGCTGCACTTCATCCAGTCGGCGACGGCTTTCATTCCTTCGTGGAGGTTGGATTTGGCGGAGAGGGGGTCCTTGGTGAGGGAGAGGATCAGTTGAGTGTCGTCGGCGTAGGAGATTATGTTGAGGTCGTGCTGTCGGGCGATGCGTGCGAGTGGAGCCATGTAGCTGTTGAACAGTGTTGGGCTGAGGGAAGATCCCTGGGGTACGCCGCAGATGATCTCGGAGGCTTCGGATCGGAATGGGGGGAGGTGGACGCTCTGGGTTCTGCCGGAAAGGAAGGAGGTGGTCCAATCCAGGGCCTTGTCTCGGATCCCTGCGTCGTGGAGGCGTGTGCGTAGTGTGCGGTGGCAAACAGTGTCGAAGGCGGCGGAGAGGTCCAGGAGGATGAGGGCCGCCATCTCGCCGTTGTCCAGCAGGATCCTGATGTCGTCTGTGGCGGCGATGAGGGCGGTATCGGTGCTGTGGTTGCTGCGGAATCCTGACTGGGAGGGGTCCAGGATTCTGTTATCTTCGAGGTAGCGGGTGAGCTGTCTGTTGACGATCTTCTCGATGACCTTAGCTGGGAATGGAAGCAGGGAGATGGGCCGGAATTTCTTGAGGTCGCTCGGGTCCGCCTTGGGTTTTTTGAGTAGGGCGTTGATCTCGGCGTGTTTCCAGCTCTCTGGGAAGGTCGCGGTCTCGAAGGAGAGGTTGATGACGTTGTGCAGGTGGGGTGCGATGGAGCTGCCGGCTTTGTTGAAGATGTGGTGTGGAAAAGGGTCTGATGGGGAGCCGGAGTGGATTGTGCCCATGGTCTTGATTGTGTCCTCGGTGTTCACGTTGACCCAGGCTGTCAGGGGGTTGTGGTCGATGGGGTGCGGCGGGTCTGATGTGCCGGGGCCTGTTGGGGTCGTCTGGGAGTCGAAGCTGTCGTGGATGTCGGCGATCTTGCGGTGGAAGAAGGTGGCGAGGGAATCACACAGGGCTTGCGACGGCGGGATGTCGTTGGCGTTGGAGCTGGGGTTGGAGAGTTCCTTCACGATGCTGAAGAGCTCCTTGCTTTTGTGTGCGTTGTTGTCGAGGCGGTCTTTGAAGGAGGTCCTCTTGGCGGACCTGATGAGGTGATGGTGGTTGCGGATGGCGTCTTTGTGGGCTGCGCGGCTGTCCGGCGTCTTCTCGCTGTGCCATTTGTTCTCCAGTTTCCGGCAGGTGCGCTTGGATGCTAGGAGTTCCGGGGTGAACCAGCTGGCTCGCTTGCTGGTGTCTTTGTAGGTTGTTTTTTCAGCGGGGCTAAGGTGTTGGCGCAGTCGTCCATCCATCGTCTGAGATTGCGGGCGGCGGCGTTAGGGGTTGGAGGGGTCGGTGGGTGGGCTGAGTGCGAGGTTTGTCTGGAGTTGGTCTTCGGTGACTTTGCTCCAGCATCTGCGGGGGATCTGTAGGGTGCGGTGGTGTGCGGCGGGTTTCCGGAAGGTGAAGTGGATGCAGTGGTGGTCGGTCCAGGTGAGTTCGGAGGTGTGGCTGAAGGAGACGTGGGAGCTTGAGGAGAAAATAGCGTCGAGCGTGTGTCCGGCGATGTGGGTCGGCGTCGTGACGAGCTGTTTCAGTCCGAGGTTGGCGAGGTTGTCGATCAGGGTGGAGGAGTTGCTGTCGTTGTTGTTCTCCAGGTGAAAGTTCAGGTCTTCGAGGAGGAGGATGTAGTCGGTGGAGGCCAGGGTGTGCGTGCTGATGAAGTCGGCGATGGAGTCGCTGAACTGGGGTCGGGGCCCAGGGGGTCTGTAGACAAGGGTGCCTCTAAGGGTGGTGTTGGGGTCCGTGTGGATCTGGAAGTGCATGTGTTTGGCGGTGCTGAGAGTGTCGTCTGTGCTGGTCGAGACCCTGATGGTGTTCTTGTGGACGATGGCGATTCCTCCTCCTACTGCGTTGATGCGGTCTCTACGGGTGATCTTATAGGCGTCTGGGATGGCTATGGCGATGTCGGGTGCGGAGGAGTCGTTCATCCAGGTCTCTGTCAGGAAGGCGACGTCTGGTGATGATGTGTCGAGCAGTTATGGGAAGAAGGTGCAGTGATATGTGGGTGGATACTGTAATGAGGCTTGTCTTAGCTACTATGACTTTCCTGGATAGATATCTCCCAGCTAGGAGCCAATCAAAACACAGCACTTTTTGGTAGTCTACATCTGTTTGATTTGCAATACTTAATAGCTTCCACTGCCTGCCTAATGATATTTGAAAGTGGCAGGACTCCGCTGTAGAAACAAGAGCTGCTTACAGAGAGAAGAGATAGCAACTTTGGATAGTCTATGGTGTCTGGAGCCTCTTCAGAATGTATCAAATCTCAGCAGAACTAAAATAATAGTGCATCCAAATGAAAAAACACCTACAAGTCATCCATGGCTCCTAGGAATACCTACCTTGGGGAATTGTAGAGGTCAAGCATGAGACTTTTCCAGACTGTGCCAAGAGTAGAAAAATGTTCCAGAGAAAGAGTACACACTATGAAAGAAAGCACAAGGTGAAACACTTTCGGGAAAAGATAAGAGATTGCAAGAAAGTAAGAATACTGGATAGCATGAGAGTGCACAAGTGGTAGTGGGTGATGGAGTGTGAGGTCTCTCTCTCAGCCCTATGATCTTGATCACGACCTTGCCCACGAACATATGTGATGAGAAGTATACAAAAACATGATGGATGGAATGCTTAAATTAATCCCACCACTGGTAATTCATCAGGCCACATCCCAGGCCATCGTTATTTTAGACTGGGAGGCAGCCCAAAGTGATGACCAGTGGCTATAATTCAAGCATTTCATCCATCTCATTTTTGTGTGCACCAGTGCAGCAGCCTAAGTGTGACAGGTATGCCCAGATGTGGGTCCGTTCCTCAATGTGCCACTGGAACCAAGCTGCACCGGCTAATGAGCCTCAATCAGGTAACAACCAGTCTTGGGTTGCTTGTGTTCCTGTTCAGGGTGGGCCTGGACTGGCACTTTGGACTGGACTGTTCCTTTGGTAGCAGGGTTAGTATTGAGTTGTATATGGCTGGGTCCAAACTGGTGTGGCATACTGTGCAAAATAACGATGCGGCCCATTAGTAATTATCAATGGGTGAGATTAATTCAAGCAATCCACCCATTACTTTTTGGTATACTTTAGTGCGACTCCCTAGGTGCGACAGGCTATGCCAAGATGTGGGTCCCGTGCTAATTGTGCCAACAGAACCAAGCTGTCCCCAATTTACGAGCCCCAATGAGGGCAAAGTCGGTCTTGAGATGCTTGCTTTCTGGTTCAGATAGGACCTGGCCTGGAGGTTTTGGGCTGGGCAATTCCTTTTGAAGTAGGGTCAAGACTAATTTACATATGGTTGGTTCCATACTGAGGTGGCATGGTGTGCAAAATAACGATGGACTAGGATCCAGACCCGAGCAATTACCAGTGGCTGAGGTTAATTCAAGCATTTCATTACTTTTTTGTACCCTTTTTTATATACTTCAGTATGACACCCTGTTTCAGGCGTGCCCAGACATGGGTCCCATGCTGACTGTGCCACAGACTGTGCATCTGGTCTGTAAACTCTGGAACACTTTGCCTCTTACACTGAGGAGCCAAACCAACAGTCAGTTGTTTACAAAATCTTTAAAAACATGGTTGTTTGTACCTAAGCCTTAAGCCTGTGCTTGTCCCTCTGCTCGATCACAAAGACAGCCCTTGCGCTAAGACGCCTCGACATACATGCGCTTCATTAAACTTTCATTCACTCATTCATTCAAGCTACACCCAACGGCTGAGCCTTAATCAGTGTGAAACCATTCTTGGGTTGCATGTATTCTGGTTAAAGGAGCACCTGACGTGGCAGTTTGGGCTGGACTCTGTCAGGGCCTATCCGGGACTATGTGGGGAACACAGTCAGGGACTTGGGTAAGGACTGGGAACAGGGTAGATAACAAACACAGAGAGGAGTACAGCGCTGCCCCGGATCACACAGGAAGACAGAGGAGAAAAGGGATCCAAAGGGGAAGCCTGTAGAGGTGAACAAGAAGGGTGAGACTCAGAAAAGAAGGGCACTCATGAGGCGGCTCAGCATTCAGAATCACTAAACCCAGGACGGATGTGCAATACAATTAAACATAAAACAACATTAACAATAAAGGGGATGTGTGGGGTAAAGCACTCAGGAGCTCCACACGGTAAGACTGAAGCTCAGTAAGTTCCTTACCCACAATTGCTGTTACAGACACCAACTGGAAATACCCACATATAGGATATGTATACAAAGGCAGGGTCTGTGGAGCTTATACCTATGGTGATGTTATAACAGTAACTCAAAGACAATACTCACAGTGAACAAGAAACACCACCTAGGTAGTCAGCTGTGCCCACGGATCCTGGCGATCAAACAGGAACACGCAAGGCAGTAACAGCAAAGGGGTAGAACTAAATACAAGCACAATAGACAAGGAGCTAGCAAGGAGGAGTGCTTAACAGAAAAGGAAGGAAATCACAGGGCACACTTGGCAGAAATCAGGTAACAAACATACAAGGTAACAGAAGTAAGACAGCAGAATAGAAAGATAGCAAACTAGAACTGGAACCAAGGAGATGGGATGAAAGGCAGGGACTGGAAAAGGATATACAGAAAGGGAGGCTACAAGGGTGTACTAGAATAGTGCAGGGTTAGGAAACCAGAAAACAAAGTAGCATAGGATGCAGAGCTGGGGCAGGAATTGAGCAAAGGCTCAGGGGTCAAAGTAGCACTACAGGTCAGGAACAAGGAAACGTAAAGGCTCAGGAATCAAGGAAGCACTGCAAGCAGTGCTGGTTCAGAAACAGGAAAATGGCTACAGCTCAGGAAACAAGGAGTCAAGAGCGAACTACAAGCAGTGCAAGTCAGGCACAAGAAAAATAGCTATAGCTCAGGAACTTAGGAAACCAGGTAGCACTGCAGGCAGTGCTAAATCAGGTACAAGGAAAATAGCAGCAGGTCTGGAAAAAGGCAGGACTAAAGCTCAGGAAATACTGGAAACAATAGCAAAGGCTCAGGAAGCACTGGAAACAAGGATTGGTCTCACCGGTAAACAGCTTACAATGACCAACACTGGGCTGAAGGGAGCTGGGGCTTAAAAGAGCTCACAGTAATCATATGCAGCTGGTGTGAGCAGGCTAGCAGCAGCCAGCCACAGGTGATCTGAATTCCTCCACCCATCCTTGGCCTGCAGGGGTGGAGACTAAGCAGTGAGCAGGGAATCCTGGGGGATGGAGTTTTCAGGCATGAGTAGGCTGGCTTCACAAAACCCGGCACGGACTGGGAATGGATGTTAGTTCCCAATAAATGTCCAAATGGCTGGAAGTCAGGCTTTGCATGCAGGGGAGGGTCTGGAAGTTTATTAGAGGACTGGAAAGTCCCCCAGTTCAGCCCCCTGGTGGTGGACACGGGAAAGCAGGGAGCAAGTTAAGACTGATTTGGATATGGCTGGGTCCAAACTAAGGTGGCATAGTTTGTACAATATAACAATAGATTGGGATGAGGCCTGAGTAATTGCCAACTGAGATTAATTTAAGTGTTCCACCCATCACTTTTTTGTATACTTCATATGTGAGGGGAAGCCAGACCTGTCAAAAGCACTTCATCAACCATGACAAAGAGTGTGATCATTTTCTGTTATAATATTTTGCCTTCTTTGTGTCCCTTATACAGTGCTTAATTTGAGTTGGTGGTTTCCGGTGCTCTGCACCGGCACTTAAATCTCAATGATAACACTAAAGACAGGCCACCACTTGGTGCCGATGTCTGTCTCATTTTGAGAGGAACACAACAAGAGTGTTTAATAATTCAATATGCATTAAAAATTACAATTCAAACTATTCCATGCCATTCTTATAGCTTTGGATGGTCTGAAGTCGTCTGAATTGTAACACTTGTAGGACTGCAATGGTTAGGAATTGTGTTAGTACTGTTATTAGCATCGCTGGCAGGGGCAATGGGTGGTGCAGGCTACAGTGGTCTCCTAAGAAGGGCCCTGGCACTTATTCTTTTTACAAATGAAGCACTGCCCTTATAGCTCCTCAGTGATTCACAATCCATGATCACAATAGATCAGTGCTCTGATTGCCATTACATGAAGCAATATATTGCGGATTATACTTCTTCAACTTTCTGCACATATGCTTCTTGTTTACATCCATACACGGGGGCAGATTTACAAGCCCCCTGCGCCACCAGTACGTCACTTTTTGTGACGTACTGGTGGCGCAGGGGCTGCTCCATATTTACAAGGAGAGGAAAAGCCACCCTGCGTGACTTTTCCTCTCCTTGTAAATACGGCCCCTTCACACGCAGCACTTTGCGGTGAAGGGGCGTTCCATGGGTGTTGCTGTGGGTGTTCCCACGCAACACCCATGGAACAAGACACATCTCAGAATTACGAGAAATCGTAACTCTGGAGATGCGTCTGAAAGCTACGCCACCCTAGAGGTGGGGTAGCGAGCGCACCGAGGAGAAATGTTTTCATTTCTCCTCGTTTTTCCTCTTTCAATGCGTGCTGCATTCTGCAGCACGCATTGAAAGAGGAAAATGGTTGTAGTGATTGTTTTTGTGCAGGAAGGTTCCCCTTCCTGCACAAGAACAATCTCCCCACGACGCAGGCATCCTTGCACCATGGTGCAAGGGTGCCTGCGCCAGCGCATGGCTGCAGTTTGTGCGCCAGCGCAGGGGGAAGCACAAGGATGCGACATATTCTTGTAAATATGTCGCATCCCTGTGCTTTCCAAACTAACGCAGCATGGCGCAGCAAAATGACTAGCTGCGCCGTGCTGCGTTAGTTAATTGTAAATCTGCCCCACGGAGTTCACAAAGACAGCGTTAGGACAGGACGCATCAATGAAAACTTTCATGTATGCTAAATATTTCGCTTCCTTCTTGCAAGGATGAGTAAAATAATTACCATGTTATCGAATGCAGGGTGATTTCACCTGCAGTTTTAGACCAATAACGGCACTGCACCTACATAATTTTTTTCTTTGCTTGTTATCTTTTGTATGTCCTTGTTTAGTTATGTAGGTAAAGAAAAGCGTTTATCTGTGTATAGTATATGACTTAGCCCGAGTCTCGATCGGATTACACGTCCTACTAATATAGGGGCATATTATCAAGGGCCGGCGATAAATATCGCAAAGCGCGCTTAGCGCTTGCATATTTATCGCCGGCTATCTCTGTAATTTATCGCCCGGTTAGCGCGTTATTAACAACGCGCATCGCCGAGGCGATAAAAATTTCAGAGATAGCGTGGATATCGCCGTTTTCCATGTGGAAAACGGCAATATCCTAGATGATAGGGCCTGTGGTCTTAGCCACAGAATCCACCCCCATGTTAAGTATGCCTTAGTCAGGAATTTAACAGACGTTAAATTCCTGCGTTAAAGCATACTTAGCACGATTAAAATAATCGCTTCCCGCATTGTAAATATCGCGAAGCTGCCTTCGCGATATTTACCCATGTTGTTTCCACAGACACGCCTACTTTGCATCTCATTATCGATGCGAAGTCAGGCGTGCTGGAAACGGGAGCAAAATCAGCAAAACACGCGATAGCGTGTCTTTGCTGATAAGGCGATATCATTATCGCCGCTTTTCGGCCGAAAACGGCCGCAAAAGCGGCGATAATTGTTTATCGCCGCCTTGTTAATATGTCCCATAGTTGAGTAGTATTGCAGTACTCACGTGTGGGTGTCTAGTGTGATTTCTATTGCCATGCCCCGGCCACTCCTTCATTCTTCTCTTCACACACCCATTTTTGGGCAGTGGTCCCTCTTTTTCTTGATATATTCACTGCATATTTCTCCCTTCTCTGAAGAAACACGTGTCAAGCCCCGGGGGCCGTTTCTGTTTCAGAACGTAAGGATGAATGCACAATGTCATCTTAAGTATTGACGTGGCCCCCTGAGCAAGACATACTTTGGTGGCCCCTGCAAGAAACTCATTTTGAATTTTAATGCCCATTTCCTGCTAGCTCAAGCCTGCATGGTGCACCCCAATACTAAATTATATGTTAAACTTTAACAGGGTCACACAAAAGCAGAAATAAGGCTTTCCAGGGAGCTCAAAGCATTATGTAGATGCCACGGAATAGAAAGACAGAGTAAGAGGTAGAGCGGTTTAGATATAGAAAAAGAATAAACAGAGGTCTAGGAGGGAATGTTCACTTTCCCAGGGGTCCCCTTGGAAGGTAGGGGCCCTTGGCAATTTCCCATTTTGCCTGTGCTTTGAAACCTTCCTGTATATGCATGAATACATAGGCATCCGAATATCCTATTGTGAATTAAGGTTACTTGTGTAATGTGTAGGTATTCTGCAAATGCAATACATCAATTTACAGACAAAAAAGGTGTTTTGTGAATGAGCCCATTTCAAAACCGCACTCAAATTATTTTCTGCGCATCTTCGTAATTCATGCGAAACTCAATGAAACTGATGACAAAAATTAAAGTCTAAGAAAAGTGTGTGTTGTATCAAAAGATCAAAGGATTGGGGCACTTAATGAATTTATGAAAGACGAGTTCGTGTATAATTGTTTTGTTTTTCTGAATAAATTGTTTCTTTTTGAAAATGTGATCTATTTCCAAATAAACAGAACGAAAAGAATGTTCAGAGTGTGCATAGTCTTCCTTTTAACGATGGGGTTGATGTTAACAAGGTATTCATTGCGGGTTTGCTTAATGTTCCTTTCCTTTTCATACCAGTGCTTCTATATTGAACACCATCACTGGATTTAATGTTCAGTAGAATTCTTATTCCCCTATTTCTACTCTCTAAACACGGAAGAAATGCGTCATTATAAAAGAAATAGCCAATATCATACTTCATCGCATTGATCAACATCCTGTATACTACATAAAAGACAAGATAAAGAAAAAATGGTCCCTCGAGAACGACAGATTTACTATAATTATCTCTTAAACCGTTATTGACTGTCACTATTTTTCAACTAGAAAGGAATTTAGTGTATGCAAGGGGCCGTAAGTATTGTAATACGACATATACATTGCCAGAATGACAATGAAAGCTGAAGATTGGTTGTAATGCTTCTGTCCTTGAATGGCTCTTTCTTGTGTATGCTGAAGGTTGAGCAACCCATTCTCTTATCGCGCTGTCCTCTTACTATCCTCCATGACGTGACAGGCTTTCATCTCCACAGCAACTAAGAAAATCACAGCAACATGGTCGATTGTACCAGCTCGATGTCCTGGTGTAAGTAAATTGCATTCTCAGATTGGAGACAGAAGGGCAGTTCAGAATGGATCATGACTTACAGGGTGAGCATTATCTGAGCTTAATAAAGGTTTGTCTCTTTCCAAAGGCACTTTTCGATATAGCAACACTGTCACTCTCTGGTGCAAGGTACATATGCAATTTTCAAAATGGGATCATTTGTCAAATAACATGTACTTGTAATGGCATATATAAAAAGTTTGTAAATTTTAGCACTGTTAAAACATGACATTGTGCCAGTTTAGGTATGGGTGGAAATATACTACATTCTCAAATTGAAGACTAAGGGACTGATTTAGGGCCTGATTACGAGTTTGACCAACTGTCAGATTAGAAGTTTTCTTCTGGCCTGGTGGAGGGTGCTTTGGCGGTCCTACGGCAGTGCTGTGCTAAGGCGCATATGTCAGCCTTAGCACAGCATCACCGTGGGACCACCAAAGCAAGTTCCAGCATGGAATGGACTGGTGCAGTCCATGCCATGCAGGAACAGGGGTGCACACCCCCATGCACAAGAGCAACAGGGGGCCCTGAAGGGCACTTAGTTTCCTGACCGCCACAATTTTCATGGCGGCCTCACCCCCATGAAAAGTATGGAGGTCTGGAAACTCGTAATATGCTTGGCGGTTCCGTAGCGGCACGCCAGCATATTGCTGTCCCAGACCGACATGCCACTACTGAGGGATCGCTGATCCGTGGCAGTTGCGGCAGTCCCATGGCAGTAGGACTCCCGCACCTACAATGCAGCGGTCGGACCGCCAGTGTGGTGGTTTCCGCCACACCACCGTGAATTTGACTGTCCGGTTGACCACCAAACTAGTAATTAGGCCCTTAAATTTCTACGGACGGGTTACTCCGTCACAACAGTGATGGATTACCGTCAGCCAAAATATAAATCCCATTGTATATTATGGGATTTATATTTCAGCGTTCAGGATATCTATCACCATTGTGACGGAGTAACCTGTCCACCGAAATCTAAATCAGGCCCTAAATTGTGGCGCATAATGTGTCATGTGGTAGTGTTCCTTCTGTGCTGAACCTGTTTTTTATTGGCATTAGGACTCTGTGCACTTTTCCACTCCTAACCAGTACTCAAGTGTGTGCGTTCCCTTCTTAAAAAATGGTAAAATAGGTCCCTAGTACAGTCATACTACATGTACCTCGGACCTGTAAATTGAATTCTACTAGTGGGCCTGCAGCACCTATTGTGGCACCCACTTAAGTAGGGCTTGAACCATGTCTGCCATTGCAGCCTGTATGTGTAGTTTTAAACTGACATTTTGACCTGGCAAAGGCCCAAACCTCCATTTTTAACACATATAAATCACCCCTAGGGTAGGCCCTAAACAGCTTATAGGGCAGTGCGCAATTCGTTTTTCACTATTGCAAGACCTACCTCTCCCATAGGATAATATTGGAGTTAGCTTATTATATTTAATACGGGCATCTTTCAAATGGGAGATGGTAAAAATATTCATGTTTGGTGTCTTTTGAACTGTAATGAAAAATCCTCTTTTATGGAAAAGTTGGGTTTTGAATTACAATTTTGAAAATGCCACTTTTCGGAAGTTTCAAAACTTGTGGAGCGACATTTCACTCCAACCACCAGTCGCACAGCCAATGAGGACAAAATCCAATGAACTCCATCATAAGTTGATTTACTCCATTTTAATCCATTTTAAACCATGTTTTTGAATAAATTTATCTTTGTTTTCCTTTTTCTTCCTTTACATAAAAGGCTGCATGTTTCCCAATTTCTTTCATTTGCTAAAGATATGCTCATCCGGGCCTTGTTCTGTAGCACAAGGGTAAACATAATTCATCCCAGGCAGCTGTTTTTACTGAGACCCAATGCATTTCGGGCTGCAACAGCCCTTCTTCTGGGGTAGCTATAAATCCAAATTAAAAACCGCTATTAATATTTTGCAACATTAATCGTAAAACACAAGCTGTGATGTCTTGACACTTTCTACCAACCATAATCTTTCTGTGTTTCATGTGAAAAAATAATACCTAAATATAATCCCAACCATTATCTCAAATGTAAAACTAAAACAAAACACTTTGACCAAATCCTCCTCTAATCAAACCTAATCTCGCACAAAATATGCCCAACTCCACCCCCACAGTGCAATAACCTCCCCAATACAGTGATGATAATTTATACCTGCAACTGCTAAACCATGATCACATTAGTTAAACCGGAACGTTTTTCTCTTCATTGCATCTTTGTGCAAGTTCTCAAATAACAAACTACTTGAACTCGTGATCCTAATTAACCAACCCAATTTTACCCTACAGAACAAGGCCCGGATGAGCATATCTTTAGCAAATGAAAGAAATTGGGAAACATGCAGCCTTTTATGTGAAGGAAGAAAAAGGAAAACAAAGTGAAATGTATTCAAAAACATGGTTTAAAATGGATTAAAATGGAGTAAATGAACTTATGATGGAGTTCATTGGATTTTGTCCTCATTGGATGTGCGACTGGTGGTTGGAGTGGAATGTCGCTCCACAAGTTTTGAAGGTATCCATTTGTGCCATTGGGGCTGGGCACTACACCTGTCTGCACGCAAATACTTGTGCCTTGGAGCATTGTGAAAAAACGGACTGTTGAACATTTAGGTGTGCATTCTGTCACTGTATATAATCATTGAACTTTTAGGAAGTTGGCATTTCCTGTATTAGCCATTTAGTGCTTGTACCCTCTCTCTGAGTCACATGACAAGGTGTAGCTGGCAGTTGGTCTTTGTGTATTCTACTACACAGCCACACACAATAGAGAATATATGTGTGCCTGGATGGGCCAGGATAGGTGGGCAGATCTAGGCACAGCCCTACGTACACCTAAATAGGCTGTGTCCTGCCTTCACACAAAGTATTGCATGCCCCCTGAAGTTAGACTGGAGCCAGGGCAGGGGAAGCAGGAAACCTGAGCCACTCAAATGGAATTCTCTAGAAGTTTCTACCACTTAAAGAAGGCATCGGGTATGAATATTGAACCTCAGACTCCAACTCTTCACTACACTTCTGGGCCTGTGAATGTCTCTGCCATGAAGAAGGACTGCTGTGCTCCTAAAAGGACTGCCACTCTGCTGGACAGCTGCCCTGCTGTGCTGACCTGCTGCCCCTTGTCTTGGTGAGAAGGACTGGACCTGAAACCTGTACGCAGGACCACCAGAGTGACTTCAAGGGCTAGTCTCTTGTAACCAGCAGCTGAACTCTGCAAATGTGAGTCCTTTTCTGCCAATTGTTGCCACCCCAGTCCCCACCCCAGTCCTTGACCCTTAAACGTAGGCCTGTAGGTGCACTGGCAGCCCATCTGTGGATCCAGAAGATCTGATGTATCACCTCTGCTGTGCGGCACCACGAAGAGCAGAAACTTTCCATCACCTCTGCTGCAAGGATTCTTCCAGAGCAAGGACTTCGCACTGCCCAGCAGCCCCCACCTCATCAGAACTGCCGCTGGGTGATGCATCCCCGGTGCAGACCCTCCCATCACAAGCCCATTGTTGATGGCAGCTTCGATGATGAAGCATGACTTCTCATCGCCCTCTCAGCCCACAGCTTCTTTAGACCAGCTGGAGAACGACGCATCCTCAATTCAGTACTCTACATTGCAAGCCCCCTCGTCAATGGTCTTCTCGACGATGATGCAGGACCTCGCATCTTAGCCTCATAGCTCCGCAGAACCAATGCTGCAAAATGCATCCTCGATGCAGGACCTCGCAACGCTCTGCAACCAGGATTTAAGGTAATCTTGTCCGGTGGGCCTAATTGGGTCCCTGTAGCCCGACTACACTCCATTGCTGTCAGCCTGAACTTGTGACTTTGTGACTTTCTCCCGGAGCGGCGTGAGGAATTAACCTCAATTGGCGCTTTGTGCTTTTGGGCACTATTTTCACTTAAATCTGTAAAAATTGCATATCTCTTTTGATTGGATTTTTGTCATTGTGGTCTTGTTTTATTTGTTAAAAGCTATTCTATTTTTCTAAACTTCTGTGGGATTCTTATTGTGTGGTTTTCATTTTGTTACTGTTTGAAGTGTTAAACAACTACTTTACACAGTGCCTCTAAGTTAAGCCTGACTGCTCTGTGCCAAGCTACCATTGGATTGAGTGCATCTTAATTTGGGGTTTGCTGTGACTTCGCCCTGACAGGGATTGTGGTTCCTGCTTGAGAGGGGTTCACCTAACTCAATCAGTAACCCATTTACTTACAGGTGTGGACAGGACAGGTCATCCTGGCAAGATGACTGGGAGGGGCTGTACCCAGCCTCACCTACATTTCAAAGGGTTTTGCCTCCTGCATACACAAAGGAAACTAACACAAGGCCTGCCCTGTTCTTTGCCACCTCAGACAGTTTGGAGCCTTGACAGGGGATGGAGGGAAAGCTTTCAAGAATCAAATGTAGTGGTGGGATAGGGAGTTTCCCCCCCCACAAAGGATGGCACCAGGTATAAATATAGGGCCTCCAGAGCCACATTTCAGGACACTCCTGGACCTGTGGACATTACAAAAGAAGGACTGTCTGCTGTCAGGGGACTGCAATCCTGCTGAGGACTGCCTTGCTGTCTGAGAATGAGTACTGGACCTGTTTACCTTCATCCCAGACTAACCTGGGTGTGTCCAAGGGTCAGTTGTCTGACCTACTTTGTTAGTTACAGTGTTTGGACAAAATATCAGATGAAAAATGTCAAGATATAGAAATATTGTGTCAAGAATAGCGAGACTTCAAATATATCATGGACAGAACTATCAAAGGTAAAAATATCGGTTTAAATGTTGCTTTTAATATTGTTGTTAAAACTATCAATGTTGGAAATATCGATTTAGTGTTAATTAGTATAGAATATGTTGTATTTCATCTTATTATATGTGTTAATGTATGTGTTAATTTGCTTTTATTTTAGTTAAGTTAAAAAGAAAATTAAAGTAAAAAACATATTTTATAAATATTTTATATTTTTAAATAATTATTGATATCATTTTTAGTAGCAGGGTGTTCGGTTATTAGGGGATAAGAGTGGAGATCCTTAATAAAAACATGCATTTAAATTTTGATATTTAAAAAATATATTTATCAAATTATAAAATTTGAAAAGAAAATTACATTTTTATAAAATTTGCATTGCTGATTTTGTTACCAGAAATTCATGTAATTAGACTTTTAAAGGTGTATGAATGGTAGGAAATATTTGAAAAATATTGAGATTTTGCATAAAATTTATAATATACAGATCTAACTTTTAAGTTTGAAAAATGTATATAAAGGTTAGTAATTTAAAATATGGTGTTTGAATAATTAATTTTGTTTTTACAGAAATATTAGAATGTTTAGCATACATTTGTATTTTTAAATTGTATTTTATAATATTTAGGTACAAATGTATTAATGTGAATTGGATTTATAATATTTGAAGATTTCAGTGTCCAATGTCTTTTCTCAAATTAGTATAGATTGGAGTTGGAATAGCAAATGTTACCCGTTTAATTTACATCAATTTCCCTAAGTTGGTTTAGTTTTGAGTGGGACAAGTAAATGTCACACCTTTAGCGTCCAACACTTTCCCGAAGTTGATTTACATTTGAGTGGGAATAGTAAATGTCATCCCTTTAGTGTTCAACACTGTCCTTAAATTGGTTTAGATTTGATTGAGAATAGTAATTATCACCCCTTTAGTGTTGAACACTTTCCCCAAATTGGTTTAGACTGGAGTGGAAATAGTACATTTCACCCCTTTAGTCTCCAACATTTTCCATAAGTTGGTTTGGATTGGAGTTGGAATAGTTAATGTCACCTCTTTAGTGTCCAACACTTTGCCCAAGTTGGTTTAGACTGGAGAGGGAATAGTAAATTTCACCCCTCTAGTGTCAAATGCTTTCCCAAAGCTGGTTTAGATTGGAGAGGGAAAAGTACATGTTACCACTTTAGTGTCTAACACTTTCCCCAAGTTGGTTTAAATTGGAGTAGGAATTGTAAATGTCACAACTTTACTGTCCATAACTTTCCCCAAGTTGGTTTAGATTGGAGTGGGAATAGTAAATCTCACCCCTTTAGTGTTTAAGATTTATTTTTCAATTTAGTATAACAAAAAGATGTCAGACATAAAAAATATAATATCAAATAAAAAATAGAAGTACATCATATTTAATTTATTTGTATAATGTACATTTGCAATTGTTATATTGGATTGTTTACAATTCTCATACATTCATTAACTTTCTTAATTACATTTGTTCACATTATTTATACATTTTTAAATCAGTATATATTAAATATTTGCATTAATTTTATGCTATTATTTAATTTAGGCCTTTGAATTTTTTAAACAATTTTTACAACATTGTTTGACAAGTTTAACATTTTTTAAAAATGTATTACTTTTTATACATTTATTAACTTTTTCTGAATAAATGTTTTCACATTATTTTAACATTTGTTTATTAGTATATATTAAATAATTGTATACATGTTATACTGGTATTTAATGTATACCTTATAATTTTTAATACATTTTTTGCAACATTGTTTGAAAAGTTTAACATTTTTAGAAATGTATTACTTTTTTGTAACTTGTATTAAAAATGTTTACTATGTTTCCCATTGATTTCTAAGGGGCGATAGTCTTTTTTTTAGTTTTGTTTGTCATCCATTTTCTTTTTTGCTACTAACTTGTATTTTGTAGTCCATAAGTGTTATTTTGGGTCATTTATCTAGGAGCCAAGTTGCATTAGGTGCTGCTGTTCATTTGAATAGGTAAGTCCTTTTTTAAGAATGTTTTTTCAAGGGTTTTGATGGTAGGGTAGGATTTAGGATGCATGTTTAAAAGTTGGGTGTAATATTGTTTTAGTGTTTTTTTTAAATATTAATATGCATTTTGAAAGTGTTTTGCACTGTTTCGTAGTTTTGTGATTTTATTTATATTTTGATGATTAAATGTTGTGTATTTGTATATTTGGTATTGTGATGTGTTATGCGGGTGGGTTCTTAATGTTTGATTTAAAGGTTTTTGTTCCCAAACTATTTCTATGGAAGTTTGGAGTTTATGTTTTTATTTAAAGGAAATCTGTTTTGGTTTATTATAAACTGATGTTTTTTTACTAAGATTTCCTTTTTTTCACATTTCCCAGAGCGATTCTTTTTTGATACATTTATTCTGTTTTTATGGAACTTACAGATTTTGGATTTCATCAGGGATTTCGATTTGGATTGTTTATATATTTGCATTTTTGTGGGTCTTTTTGCTTTCCGATTTTTATCTTTTTTGTGGAGTCCTATTTTTTATTTTGTGGGGATGAAGTAAGATCTGCAGCTCCAAAACAGCAACAGTAAGCTTCACTTTTACCTCTTACCTATTGACTTGTCTGTTAACATTTGCTCGTGCATTTATAAATCTCTCTTACAAACAATAGCATTCCAAAGTACAATGCATATATCTGTAATGTTGACCTTTAAGAAATTTAAAGAATCACACCAGTTTGATCATATTAATGTATATATTTAGTCAAGCTGCCTTAAAAATGGATACTTGCACAAAATAGAGGATCCGGGTAAAAAGCATAAAGTCACCATACAGGTGTGTTTTTAGGAAATGTATAAAATTCCCACATTAAAAACATATTCAGCACACATCATAGGGATAAGTGCAATGTAACATGAAGTAGAAATTGCACTAGACAAGGTGTAAACTTTACCTTAGAAATTAACAGTATAATCAATGTCAGTCACAAAATAGAAGTAATCAACATATACCTGCATGTAACATTTTCTCTTGTCTGGTGCAAGTCCGATCAGTAATCAAGGTGAAACAAACACACCTATAGTAACACATCCAATTATAATTTGTAACATCAATTATTTGGTGCAAGTGGCCATTACTATGATAAATTCCTGCACCTGCAGTAAGGGAGCGCAATACCACCGGTCTGACTTTCACTGGTACTGTCCTCAATGAGCTTTACATTCCACCTCTGCCCACTTGCTCAAAGTCCCTAAGATAAAGAAAGTCAGATGGAGGGTAAGAGTCTTTACCATCTTGGCAGCATATTCTGGAACTCCCTGCCTTTAGCCTTAATAGCTCACGGGAGTCTTCCATGCTTCAGGAAACAGCTCAAAACCTGTTTTTTCTCAACCTCCTTGATAGAATGGTGATGCTCGGGTTCCGACTGATCCCATTGATGTCCCCACATTTAGAGCTAAGAACCCTTGGTATTTGCGCGCTTAAGAAAATTGTCTCTTAGGGTCTGATTACAATGATGGTGGGCCCCTGCAGGACTGCCTGCCGCATTAGGATGCGGCGATCGAAGGCATCTGGCGGAAGGACCATCCGCCTCACATCCGACGTGCTCAAGGAGCCCATCAGACCAACGGAGAGACGGGATTACTATAGGGATTACAATGTCCCTTTCCACATGCCATTTCATGGTGGTCTTCCCACCATGAAAAGGCAGGAGGAAAGTGACTTTGGGGGCCCCTAGAGGGCCCCCCTTACCCCCTGGCCCTCACCTATGGGTTCTGATCCCTGCACCGTGTGGCAGGCACTGCATGGTGCCTGTCACAAGGTGCAGGGATGTTTACAAACATGCCTCTTAGCAGTGAGGCTTGTGCGGCAGCCCTTTTTCGGGCCGCAGGGCAAGCCTCAATGCTAAGAGGCATATTCTGACCGCCTCCACGGCAGTCGGCTAGTAATTTGGCTGACGGTACCGCTGACTCCCTGTCAGCCGGTCCCGTTCCCGACACGATGGCGGTCGGATGGTCGTCCATCCGCCATCATAATTAGGCCCTTACTTACTTACCTAAATGATAATGACCATCTACTACTATGATAACCAGTGTATGCACTTAACAAAGTAGACATTGAAAAAATCAGTTGTATTACCTGCCATCATGGTAAAGAAAAATAAGTACCTCACATTTTAGTCAGAAGCATTGCTAGGAATCAAACAATTGCTAAGGGAAATTAATTCATAGAAAATGCTGTCCTTCCAGAATCGTTTATGAAGTGAGTGTTAGAAGACAATAAGTTTTCCTAAAAGTGTATAGGAAAACAAAATGTTTTGTTAAAATAACCCTCACCCACCAAAAGGTCCTTTGGTGGCATGCTTCATCATCGGGTTCTTCCCGCCCCGCTGCGGGATGGGCCGTGCTGCGACCGACGGAGATGTGGGAGCACTTGTTAGTGAGGTGATTCTATGTGTTGGTGTGAGAGTGGAAGAGTCAGAGGCAATGTAGTGAGTTAAAAAATACCTGGCAGCGAGGAAACTAAACTTTAATACTCCCTGTAACTGGTATTAGTAAAAAAGGGGAGAGGAGGAATGTTTGCTATAATGGGATGTTCCCTCCCTGGTCTACATGTTTCAAAGCCTTCCCCTCGGCTTCTCTTCAGGACCAAAGTGGTTGATCCCTAAACCACTCTACAAGAAAACCTATGTGGTCTGCCTGATCGATGTCAGAGTCTAGTGTGCATATTGTAAAACATGCAATCATACAATACCTAATTGGTATATTCCTGTAAATTAATACTTTGGGTGCTAAACTAAAGCCCCATGAGCTTCAACACGGGAGGGGAGGAGCGCTTGTAGTCAAACAATTGTCAAAGCTGCTCTCTCACCCAAGCAATGCCTACCTGTAGCTCCATCGGAGTAGGCATTGGTAGTCCACAGCTTACCAAACCTCTTCACTCCCTCTCTTGTTCGTGGTTACTAAGGGAAAGTAATGCCAGGACTAATTTTGTGAAATCAAAAGTATGGATGTATTCCACAAAATGAGATAAGGCTCTCAAAATAATATCAAAATCAAATGGCAGTAATTAAGTTCAAAATTGTGCACTGGCAAAAAGCTTACCTCCAAATTCACTGTTGAGAGTAACCTCCTCAGGAAGGGTCATCTAGTAGGCAAGCACTTCAAAGATCTTACACGGGGCTTGGGTTTGGGAGGGGTGCCCTTGGGGTTGGGAGGGGGGGATTGCGATGTGGAAGGGATGGGTTGTGGTGTGGAAGAGGTAGATTTGCATGTGGTAACGGTGGTTTGGGATGTTGAAGGGGTGGGTTTGGATGTGAGAGGGGTAGATTTGAGTTTGCTAGGATTGTGTTGGGTATTGGCAGGGATTAGGACAAGGGTAAAAAGGACAATAGGAAAATGGGTAGGGTAATTGGCTGGGAGTTGGGTTTGGGAGGTAGAGGGAGTGGGAGTGGCAGTGTCTGATGTGCATGTGTCTGTTGAGGGTGCAGGTGCCTGTGGGTCTGGTGTATGTTGTGCACGTAGTGGTGGGTGTGATACATGTGTGTGTGATGGTGAATGGATTCTCTGTGGGTATGCTGGTGGTGGTGCATGTAGGCGTGGTGGTGGGTGTGGTGTATGTTTAATTATGCACCTGTGTTTTTTGTGGTATTTGTATTTCTGTGCCATTGTGCTGCTTGTTCTATATGAGTGGGTGCATGCAAAGGTGTGAGTGTGCTTGGGACAAGTCTAGAAATAGGGATTTTGGATGGGGAAGAGGTGGGCAGTGGGACATAAATTTGTGATGGTTGGGAGGATTCCATCAGTGAGGAGCTAGACCTTGATAAGACCTTTGTAGGCCGGACATTGCACTGTGAATGCCTTCCAGGTAGGCTACCATTAGTTTCACAGAGATGATCCGAAGGAGGTCAATAGCCTCCTCACTCAGCGCAGCCAGGGGGACAGGGGCAGGGGGTGAGGTGCCTGCAGCGAAGAAGACACCGACCCTTTTAGGGGGGCAGGTTTGGCCAACTGGGGAGGAGCAAGTGGGAGGGAGGAGATGGTACTCTGGGTGGCAGAGAAGGATGTAGTTGGTAGACTTTCTGTCCGGTCCAACACCACTAGGGAGTGCTTGCTGGAAGAAGCCTCCAAAGAAGATGTTGAGGAGCTGGACACCTCCATTGCACTTCCCTCACTGTCTGTGCCACTGGGCCCCTCAGTGTCGGTATTGGCCACACCCATACCACAGTGGCAAGCTGCTTCCCCACCTACGTTGCCATCTTTTTATTCGCCTGCTCCGGATGATGCTGAAATGACATATACAATAGTTTTATTGAATCTGTGTAAACAAAACTGATCATGACCTTTGATCTCAGAACAGATTTCACCTGCTTCAAGGCTCTCATACTTTGGTTCTACATTAGCATAAGCTCATGTACGCAACATTTTGACACAACTATGTAATTCCCCATGATAGCTCCTATATCATGTATGATCTTGTCTCTTATACCTTAGTTGTCTCTCCAGAAACTGTTTCACACCTCTGAATGGTTGGACTTTGTAGTTTAGAATAGTGAACTGAAATCACCAAAAAGGATATCAACCAAAAATACCTTTCTACAGTGTCTTCACAAGGCCCTAAAATCTGAATATGTTTCATTCTCAATAAGTAAAATATGGATAAATGTATGTCGACAAATACTGCAATGTTGTACCAAAATAAGCATAAACTGAAAGCAGGTTACCTTTGTTTGGACATTCCACAATGGTAACTTACTTCAAGTCAGTAAAGTATATGTCAAATGTCAAAAATGATAAATGAATTCTGTACTGAAGTAGCCTACCAACGTATCACATACTATTTAGAGACCTCTGCTATTGAAGACAGTAAGAAACACATATTTGGGTGGATTGACAAATGCCCTCTATGGCTTAAGTAAATACATAACCCTTGAAACATTTCTAATACACTTCAGTACAGAGCTAAAACATTTTCACATTTGACTCATGAATATCTCTAGTTATTTGAAGTTTGTTGTATCATTGTGAAATTGTTTCACTAAACATGCTGCCTTTCACTGTAGTAAAAAATTTGTAGAACGTCACAGTAATCATTACATACACTGATTCATATATAATATTTGCTTTTAAGTTTCGAATGTAAATCATAATATGCAACATATTTCACTTTGATGCATTTCAACATTTGCCTATTGAGTCATGAGTTTGGCTTGATTATGAGTTTTCCTGATGGGATACTTCTACATATATGTGATGGATCATTCCAGCTTCTAAAATCCCTTTAAATTTCCCATTTTTCTCCATCAGTGATTTATCATTTGGACATGGCAAAGGATGGTTTTGGGTATGTGTTACTCTGTCACCAAACTGTGCACATTCCTGTCGGTGTTTCAACAAAGATTGGATGCCTATCACAATTATTTGTTAAACAACAGACTGGCTTTCACACACATTTGTCAAGGAGTAAGACATCATGCAAATCTGTCACTTTTAGCATGTATGAAACAGCATTTCTGATGCTAAACACAATTTCGATAGTTGTTGATTCCAAAATATAGCCACCAATTCTGATGTCACTAGTCATTTTGGATCACATGCTCACTCTTGTTTGTATAGAATCCCAACTTACCAATGTGACGTTTGGTACATCCACTTTATCTTAAGTGCCTAGAATGCTATGTAACATGTAATAGGGCTATCATTACATCATCCACAACAGTGAAGGAGCTTCATACCTGACACAATAAAGACTAATGCACCCTCCCCCGCACGTCGTTTCACCTCTTCCTAATTTCCTCTTGTGTGCGCAGGTTGTTAGCTACAGCATTCACTCTGGGCCCGATTATGGTATTGGGCGGTCGAACGACCATCTACTTTTGTGGCAGTCAGGAGACCGCCCGACAAACAGTCGGTGGTCCAACTGCCCAATTACGATATGACCACCGTGGTGGTGGTTGGAAAGTGCGCTTTTACACTGTGGCTTGTGCAGAGGCCCAGGAAAAGGGCCACAGCGCAAGCCGCAGTGTAAAGGAGCACTTTGTGAACATCCATTCACCGTGGGCCATGCACCATGTGGTGCATGGCACACAGTGCACGGATGTGTGTGCGGGCACTACATGTGGCCCACGAGGGACAGGGCCCTGTTTAGGGCCCCCAAAGGCCCTTTCCCACAGCCTTTTCATGGCGGCTGGACCACAATAAATAGGTTTTTGGAAAGGGACATCTTTATCGCAATGGCGGTGTCTGACTCGGCACTGCCGTCATTCATGGGATACGATTCCGACCACTGCCCCAACAGGATTGTAGATCTGGTTGAAGGCGGTGGTCTTCCCCTTCGATGTTTTCGGTCTGACGTCCTGCATCATAATGCAGCGGTCAGACCGAAGGGCTGTCTGTTGGTGATACCACCACCACCGACGGCGGTCCCACCGACATCCAAATAAGCCCCTCTGTCGGCTATTCTGGTCCACATTTGCGTTTTCTGACTTATAGTTTTATTATGGACTTCGGCTCCACTCTTATGATTTCATCCAGCATAACTGACAATTCTCCGTCAGTAAAACAGGGATTTTTTGGGCCCTAGCATTGTGCAAAGAAATATGATTAAATCAAATGAAATAACCACAAGGAAATAAATAAAAGAATATAAAGGGACAGGGAACAGTAACAAATTTACCCTCACTTAACTGATAGAAAATGTTGTGGTGCAGTGGAATGGCAAAGGATCATGGTCTGAAATGAAGTGTGTTTTATAGTGTGGCATGCAAGTGTTTCCATTTAGCTAATGGGCATCAGGTGTGTTATACTAGCATCCATCCAATGGCCACAGTGATGATGCGTTGTTGAGCGAGTACCACGACGGACTCCCTCATTCAGGGAACGGCCACTAGGAGACCGCCAGCAGAACTGCAAAATCTAAATCTGCTGTTCGCCAGCATTGGATTCTGCTGCATCAGCAGTGGTGAGCTGTGGCAGAAACACTCTGTCAACGCAGACAGCGAGTCAGCCTGCAAACATCTGAATGCAGTGGGCAAAAGACCGTCAACATGGTGAAATACTTGGGACCGCCGCCAGAAAGGGACTGCCGTAAGCCCATCAAGATCTAAATCAGGCCCTAAGTTTATCTTCATTTTGTTGGTAGAATGGGCCTTTTATTAGTACGTTATAGTGGCTGACTACCTCTGTGACAGGCTTGTGCTATAATTTTTTTTATCTCCAAAGCGAATTTGTAGTTAGTGGAGTATTCTACTCTTACGGCCCGATTACGAGTTTGGTGGTGCAGCAGTGGGTCCGCTGCACCCCCAAGCCCATGGTGAGGCTGCCCACCAGATTACGAGATTTCTCATGTCTGGGGTGCTTTTTATTGGTGTTCCCATAACGGTGTCTTTAAAAACAGGCACCGCAATGGAAACGTCAATAAAAATTCCTGGACGGCATGGATTCGAAAGTTTGTGCCATGCAGGAACTGATGTGCATGCACACATTGGGGCATATGTTGTGGCCCCCTGTGTGCATCCACATGGCGAGAGGTACAAGGGGCCCCTGTAGGGCCCCGTTTGTTTCTTCTCTGCCAGGGTTTTCATGGCAGAGTAACCGCCATGTAAACCTTGGAGGAGAGGAAACTCATAATATGCTTGGGGGGACCATGGCGGTCCCACCAAGCATATTAGGGTCTAAGGATCGCCGCACCACCACCAGGGAACAGCAGGCCCTTGGTGGTCCCACTGCCCAAGACTGCAACTGCCGCGCTCACGTGAGTCTGGCGGTCCTCAGACGGCTAGACTCATAATCAGGGCCTTCATATTGATTTTTGGAGATGACAACATATGCTTTGATTAAAGTGATAGTAACAGCCTTGTATGGCTGTGTGAGGGTATATTTTAGAATTGTTTGAATCATAGCTTGTTCAAAGTCTCTGATTACTTTTTGGGGTAGTAGTTATCTGTATCTTTTTGTATATTATGTAGGAGTTCATAATAGGTGCTGCTTTGTTTGTTTGGTAATAAAGCATATATGAAAGGGATATTGGGGTTTTAAAATTTATCAAGAATGGTGTATATTTTTTATTACATCAAAGTATTGCGCTGTGAATATGTACCTGATGATTGTACCTTGTTGAAAATGGTAAATAAAGTTTAAAAAAAAGTATGGTGTATATTTGAGTGAATTGTTTGGGACACATTTTGAAGGTCCCATCCATTATCCAGGATCAGCATTGGGTAAGTTTCATTAAGTTGTTTGCTGTGGAGAAAATTAAGATTTGTTTTTCATTATTTAAATTGGTATGTAAAAGGAAGGTTTACTCATTATGTGTTAATTTTAAATGGTTAGGTATATCTACGTCTTGGTATGTTCTAGGGGAAGGCGGAGTATCGCTAGTGACTTTTTCAATACATGCAATTAAGCGTTTCAAGGTGGGGATTGGTGTTAGTTGGCCTGTTATATGTATAGGGACCCTGGGTAGTATGTGTTTCAGGAATTTGCTTGTAGGTTCCTAGGAGCTAGTGCTTGTGTATCGTACATCTTGCAAGATTTCTCTCATTTCTATTCCTGTTGTATTTGGGGGGTGGTTTTGCTCATTTACATGTATTGCAAAATTATCTTTTGTAGTTGCCCTCCCATAGCATGCATTCGAATAATATTTAGTACATTTCCAGGTTGTGGTTTCTATTGATGCACTTTCTTGGCTGTAGATGTAGCCCATAGGGGTTAATTACTCTTTATCTTTCTGTGAAGATATACATTTAGCCTCTTCTGTCATTGTATCTTTAAATAGTTTGACAGTATAAATATATTATAAATTGACTATTGCTTCTTTGTACTTGGTATTTATTTACTTACTTGAATGATTTGTTGAGGTGTTTTGCACGGTTTTGAGGCTTTTTTTTCCCCTTGTTTCAACATGGAGTAGGTGCTGAATTTTCTGTTTAAAGAGAAAAAAAGTTATGTTAATTAAATATAGTATTTTGTTGCAAGTTTTTCGAGGTTTAGGGAGTTAGGCTTATTTTTGGTCATTGGTTAGGAGAATATTTAAATTAATATATATACATACTTACTTTATTATATAATCTTGGTGGTTTGTTATAGTTTCTGCTATGTGATATTTTCCTGTGGTTTGTTGGTTTGGAATTTGGTTTTCTTTTCCTGTAGGTAGTCTATGTAAAAAAATTAAAGTTGCAGAGTGTATTACAAATTATTTGTTAAATTAGATTTTTTTAGTTTAATAACAGTTATTTTTAGTTCAAATGTATTTATTAGTTACTTGAATTTATAGTTGTTGAGATGATTTATTTCTGTTGGAATCATTTCTTGTGAAAATTCAGCACAGTTTCCTCCTCTTGCAACATTTTATCATTTTTGGAGTATTCAGTTGTTTTAATTTGTATGCCTTTTAAATTGTTGGCTTAATTGTTTGTTTGATTTTATTTGTTAAAGTTGTTTATGGTGTTATTTAATTTTTTATTGATTTATTTAAACCTTTTACAGTGTCACACCAATACGTTACAATACACTATTACATTGGCTGGTGACAGTACGGGTCCTACAACGGGAACATGAAGCGCAAGAATCTCACAGCTAGAGTAATGATACATCATGGGCATGTGATAAAATTCAACAGGAGCATACATACTTAGGATACCTGCAATAGAATTTCCAAGGGCTCATCAACTCACCTCGCCAACGCAATGATTGAAGTACAAATTGCAGTTAAACAAAATTAATTATTGTCGACTCTTTTTGGTTCGCCACTTTCTTTTCCCACAAGATATTGCTGATATAGCTCCCAAAAACCTTTAGGTCTATTCTGGGGAGGTAATGGTTTGTTGTAAATTTCTGACTGAGTGTTACAGTATAACATGTCTTTAGCCCATTCATCAATTGTCCGAACTGGACCCCTAGTCCAATGCATAGCGATTCTGCGCTTGGCAATAAGTAAACCCATTGCAACTAACTGCCTAACCTCTCTGCTTATCTTTTTATTATATCCCAGTAGGGCAAGCAGTTGGTCTGGGGATAGCAAGAGCCCTGTGACCTCATTTAGCATTCAAAAAACCTTATCCCGGAACTCTGCAATCTTACGACAACCCCAGGCAACGTGTAAGAATCTGGCCACGATTTCTCTGCAGCGATAGCAAGTCGCCGAATCCCGTAAGCCATACCTACATAGTCTCTCAGGTGTGTAATAGACCCTATTGAGAAATTTAAAATGGATGAGGCGGTGTCTCCTGTTGAGTGAAATGTGGTTGGTCACCTCAAAACAGTACCGCCAAGTACTATCATCTATAATTATGCCTAGATCACTCTGCCAGTCTTGTCTAGCTTTAATTGAGTGCGTCCTCCTTGCTTCCTGCGTCAAGTTATAAATGGTGGTCACCGTATTAGAAGGGGAGGTGGAGCGTATGAGGAAAGAAATCAATGGCATCTCCTGAGGCTTGCATGTCATCCCCGAGAAGCTCGTGCAGTAAGTGCCTAACCCTATCGAAGTGATATTGTGTAAGTGGGGAGGGATCTTGTCCTGCAATCTCGACGTCAGCCCACCTGTGGACCACTCCGTCCTGAAATAGATCTCCCTTCTTTGCAATGTTTAATTTCGCTAGCGCTAGAATAACTGTCTTTTCCCTACAAACTGGGAGCCAGTGGCACCATTCTAAAGGGATCAAGGGGGAGTACAGGAGTGCTTCTGCCTGCCTGTTCAATATAGTGTGCCAAGCATGAACAGTAGGGTTAATAGAGTCTAGCGTACCGTGTCTCCTGCTGGGAGCCTGGACCAGCATCTGTGGGAGAGAATAGGGATCGGCAGCCACCCTCTCGATGAGCAAAGGCGGTAAACTCTGTGCACCATGAATCCAGTAGTGTGCATGGGAATTCTGCACTGTTCTGTAGTATAGCTCTAGATCTGGCGCATTTAGACCACCCATGGAGTAAGGGAATGTAAGGATGTCCCATTTAACTCTAGGTTGTTTCCCCGCCCAGGCAAGCTTTATTAAGATTGAACTGAGGGTCTTGAACATATGCCTTGGGAGAATCATCGGGATGTTTTGAAATAGGAATAAAAATCTAGGGAGAACTATCATTTTCATAAGGGAAATGCGACCCATCAGGGATAATGGGAGATGGATCCACCGAGCAACATTCTCCTCAAGTCTGGACACAGCCTTCCCATAATTCTCAGAGAGAACCACTTCCGAGTCAGTATGTACTTGAAAGCCTAGATATCAGCCAGGATCAGTATCCCTTTTCAATGGGAAATCAAACTCTATAGGTGACATAGAAGGGGTCAGAGGAAAAATGTTGGATTTAGCCCAATTAACTTTTAGGCCTGATATAGCACCAAAACGAATGACCTCGGAAAGTACTGGGGTGAGATGTGTGCCCGGATCTGGAATATACAAAAGCATGGTGTCCGCATATGCAGATATAATGAGGCGATAACCAAGGAAGCATAGTCCCCTGTGTCCATGGTACTCTCTTAATGCGCACGCCAATGGTTCTGCCACAATGGCATATAACAAAGGGGACAGCGGGCAACCTTGCCAGGTGCCTCTCGAGATTGCAATAGGGGACGTGATAGTATCTCGCATCCTATTCCTGGCGACCGGCAAGTTATATAAGACTGCCACAAGCCTGAGAAAAACGTCGCCCACTCCAATACGCTGCAGAAGTGCTTTCATAAATGGCCACTCCACTGAATCAAATGCCTTCTCTGAGTCGAGGAAGACTGCAGCGGCCCTGACCTCTGGATTTTTATGTTGTATGGCCCCAAATACAGTTCTGAGGTTATATGTGAGGCTGCGCCCCGGGACAAAGTCTGCCTGCTCAGGGCCAACCAGCAAGGGAACCAGTGGAGCCAGCCGATTAGCTAAGATTTTGGCAAACAGCTTGGTGTCCACATTCAGGAGTGACAAGGGTCTATAGGAGGAGCATTCATGTGGAGGCTTACCCGGTTTCAGCAGAGTGACTATCAGAGCCTCTCTCATCGAAGGAGGCATTGCATCTGCTTCCACCATCTCATCGAATAGCGTGACTAAGTGTGGAATGAGCAACTCCTTAAACGCCTTGTAAAAGGACACCATGAGTCCATCCAGACCAGGGGAGCTGCCATCCTGCATAGCATTAAGTGCAATGCAAATCTCGTTAGGATCAAGGGGGCCCATAAGGTGCTTCCTGTGGGCATTGGTAAGCCATGGCATTTGGATGTGTCCTAGGTAGTCATCCATAGAGGCTTCATTTGGGACCACTCTGGAATTATACAACTTCGCATAATATCTGCTAAATCTATCGGTGATCAATGAATGCTCATGCAAGAAGTTATGATCCTTGTCATGTAACTCTACTATTGTGTTTGCCTCCCTTTTATGATGCTGCAGTGCCGCAAGAACTAAGCCGGGACGCTGACCTCCGCCATATATTCTACCAGTAGTGTACTTGCCCATTTGCTTTACTTCACTTTCCGCAACCTCCTGATATTCCTCTAGGGCCTTCTTAATGTCCTCAAGGACTTGTACATCACCACCCTGTATATGAGTCCGCACCAGCTAAGTCAGCCTCCTCTCAACAGTCAACAGCCTGCCTCACAACGAGCGGAGCACCCCCGCTTGCTTAGAAATGGCCACCCCTCTAATAAACACCTTGAACGTCTCCCATACTGTAGAGAAGTGGTCAACCTGAACCAATGTTATCACTGAAAATGTTTTCGATAGAGGAGGCTAATTCTGCCTTAAAGACAAAGGGGCCGATTCCGATCTCGGTCGGAGGCGCACCCAATAGCATTCGGTCGGGAAAAAAGCCATGCGAAAGCCTGTTTCCCGACCGATCCGTACAGCACACCGAACGAGTAAGTACGATGCGCACAACAGCAAAGAATCCGGCCGAGCCGTACTCACCCAAACCAGGTCCTGTTCCCCGACCGAGGCGAATCCGGAAACGCCGAATCGAGTCGCACGGAAGGAAAAATGCTGCTCCGTCCGGCCGAGCGAGTACGATGCGCTTTCCGTACGCACCGAACCCGTCGCTACGCACGGCACGTCAAAGCATCCGGGAGAGCGCACATAAGCTCCGAATCACGCCACAACACGATCCACGGCTCCGAGACGAACACGCCAGCGGCGAGGACGAGGCAAAGCGACGAGGCGAAGCGACGAGGACGGCCGAAGCGGCGAGGACGACGCGAAGCAACGAGAAGGACGAACGACACGAACCAACCATGAATCCCTTCGTCCCGATCATACCAATATTCTACATTTACTACCGGAACAGGCACGGACGCGTACGGCGCAGAAGGTAAGCCAGACACCAACCACAAAACACATACAACACGTACACGACACATCACACACACACAGAGGGATGCAGAATATACTTACACCAGCAACAGCAGCACCATAGGGGCGGGATGCCCATCACCAATGCCACATATGCACACAGGGGCCTGAATGCGTACCACCACCCCTACCCAGGGGGGCTGGATGCCTACCACTACTACCACCCTCACCCAGGGGGGCTGGATGCCTACCACCACCCTTAGCCAGGGGGCTGGATGCCTACCACTACTACCACCCTCACCCAGGGGGGGCTGGATGCCTACCACTACTACCACCGTTAGCCAGGGGGGCTGGATGCCTACCACTACTACCACCCTCACCCAGGGGGCTGGATGCCTACCACTACTACCACCCTCACCCAGGGGGCTGGATGCCTACCACTACTACCACCCTTAGCCAGGGGTGCTGGATGCCTACCACTACTACCACCCTCACCCAGGGGGCTGGATGCCTACCACTACTACCACCCTTAGCCAGGGGGCTGGATCCCTACCACTACTACCACCCTTAGCCAGGGGTGCTGGATGCCTACCACTACTACCACCCTCACCCAGGGGTGCTGGATGCCTACCACCACCCTTAGCCAGGGGGCTGGATGCCTACCACTACTACCACCCTCACCCAGGGGGCTGGATGCCTACCACCACCCTTAGCCAGGGGGCTGGATGCCTACCACTACTACCACCCTCACCCAGGGGGCTGGATGCCTACCACTACTACCACCCTTAGCCAGGGGGGCTGGATGCCTACCACTACTACCACCCTTAGCCAGGGGGCTGGATGCCTACCACTACTACCACCCTCACCCAGGGGGCTGGATGCCTACCACTACTACCACCCTTAGCCAGGGGTGCTGGATGCCTACCACTACTACCACCCTCACCCAGGGGGTGCTGGATGCCTACCACCACCCTTAGCCAGGGGGGCTGGATGCCTACCACTACTACCACCCTCACCCAGGGGGCTGGATGCCTACCACCACCCTTAGCCAGGGGGCTGGATGCCTACCACTACTACCACCCTCACCCAGGGGGCTGGATGCCTACCACCACCCTTAGCCAGGGGGATGGATGCCTACCACTACTACCACCCTCACCCAGGGGGTGCTGGATGCCTACCACTACTACCACCCTCACCCAGGGGTGCTGGATGCCTACCACCACGCTTAGCCAGGGGGCTGGATGCCTACCACTACTACCACCCTCACCCAGGGGTGCTGGATGCCTACCACCACCCTTAGCCAGGGGGCTGGATGCCTACCACTACTACCACCCTCACCCAGGGGGGCTGGATGCCTACCACCACCCTTAGCCAGGGGGCTGGATGCCTACCACTACTACCACCCTCACCCAGGGGGGCTGGATGCCTACCACTACTACCACCCTCACCCAGGGGGCTGGATGCCTACCACTACTACCACCCTCACCCAGGGGGCTGGATGCCTACCACTACTACCACCCTTAGCCAGGGGGGCTGGATGCCTACCACTACTACCACCCTCACCCAGGGGGGCTGGATGCCTACCACTAGGGTGCTGGATGCCTACCACTACTACCACCCTCACCCAGGGGGGGCTGGATGCCTACCACTACTACCACCCTCTCCCAGGGGGGGCTGGATGCCTACCACTACTACCACCCTCACCCAGGGGGGGCTGGATGCCTACCACCACCCTCAGCCAGGGGGGGCTGGATGCCTACTACCACCCTCACCCAGGGGGGGCTGGATGCCTACCACTACTACCACCCCCACTCATAGGATGGACAATGCATGACACAACCAGCACACCACAACCTAGGGAATGCAAGAAGAAGACATCCCCCCAACACCATGACAAGCGTGTGTAGACTGTGTCAAATGCCTACAACACCAAACATGACTTTGAACATACAATGTGACCCCCTAGCACATGTGCCACACATATATGTGTGTGGCACCCACAATGCAAGCAGGCCATGACCATTGTGGCAATGGGATCCAAACCCCCATCATCACAGTGACCAAAAGGTAAGTGTGGGGGCCATAGCTGAAGCACATTTTGAACATTGTGGCAATGGGGTCCAAACCCCCATCATCACAGTGACCAAAATGTATGTGTGGGGTCCATAGCTGAAGCACATTTTGAACATTGTGGCAATGGGGTCTAAACCCCCATCATCACAGTGACCAAAAGGTAAGTGTGGGGTCCATAGCTGAAGCACATTTTGAACATTGTGGCAATGGGGTCCAAACCCCCATCATCACAGTGACCAAAATGTAAGTGTGGGGTCCATAGCTGAAGCACACTTTGAACATTGTGGCAATGGGGTCCAAACCCCCATCATCACAGTGACCAAAATGTATGTGTGGGGTCCATAGCTGAAGCACATTTTGAACATTGTGGAAATGGGGTCTAAACCCCATCATCACAGTGACCAAAAGGTAAGTGTGGGGGCCATAGATGAAGCACATTTTGAACATTGTGGCAATGGGGTCCAAACCCCCATCATCACAGTGACCAAAATGTAAGTGTGGGGTCCATAGCTGAAGCACACTTTGAACATTGTGGCAATGGGGTCCAAACCCCCATCATCACAGTGACCAAAATGTATGTGTGGGGTCTAAGCCTGGGCGTAGTTCGCGAAGTAGCGCTACGCGAAGCTACGCAAAGTGCAGTTCGCACTACGCGAACTACGCGTAGCACTACGCGAACTGCGTAGTGCACTGTTCGCAATGATTGCACAGTGCCGGATGCTTGTCCGCACTGTGCAATCATTGAAAACGGCATCTTGCACAGTGCGAGCTGTCTTTTACTGCCGCTCGAGTAGATTTTTACTCGAGCGGCAGCTTCTCAACGCAGACTGGTAGTTTCTCATCGCGAGCGGTCGCGAGCATACGCGACTCACTCGCAATGAGAAACCTGACCTCCCCGCGTTGAGAATCTCGCCGGGATGTCATTTTGCTTGCTCGCGGTCGCCAACTTGACGTTGAGGACCGCGAGCAAGCAAAAATGACCGCTGCACTACGCTACGCTACGCTACGCGTGTTTGCACTGTGCTACGTGCAATTCGCGTTGTGCGAAGTAGCGCAAACTTGGCAAACTACGCGAGCGTAGCGTAGTGCTTTGCCCAGGGTTAGTGGGGTCCATAGCTGAAGCACATTTTGAACATTGTGGCAATGGGGTCTAAACCCCATCATCACAGTGACCAAAAGGTAAGTGTGGGGGCCATAGCTGAAGCACATTTTGAACATTGTGGCAATGGGGTCCAAACCCCCATCATCACAGTGACCAAAATGTAAGTGTGGGGTCCATAGCTGAAGCACACTTTGAACATTGTGGCAATGGGGTCCAAACCCCCATCATCACAGTGACCAAAATGTAAGTGTGGGGTCCATAGCTGAAGCACACTTTGAACATTGTGGCAATGGGGTCCAAACCCCCATCATCACAGTGACCAAAAGGTAAGTGTTGACAAAGAAAGAGGTGCAACTGCCAAACTGCATGGATGATTCCTGGTCACAGAACAATAAACACATCAGTGGCAAAGCAGTGTATGTGTCCCATTGCAACATAAATTGGGGGAGCCAAATACTGCAGTGCAAATAAGACATACCTTTGGCCATGTGCAGACAAACAACACCCATGGGGGCTGACACCGTCAACAATCATCAATGACACAATGACAGAAGTGACCATCAGAATGCAGACCCACATATTTGCACCAATGGGCACACACATGCATATACCCTGTGGAGACTGCAGATGTGAGGTGAACAGATACCATACCATGGCAGCAATGGGACACACAAACCATGATCATTGTGCTGACCGATGACCTAGGAGTCCCAGGGACAGCAGGGGAAACCCACCAAACTACATACAGCCAATGGCACACCCAAGATATGCCAATGCAGTGGTGCAGATGCACAAACACAAACAGGCAGACCCACACTGCACATCATACACAACAGGTGAGGGGGGTGCCAGTGTCCCCAGGCAACCACACAACACATGAGGAGACCTGAATACCAATCATACAGATGTGCATACAGTGCCACACAAAGGTAACTCATGGATCCAAATCCCCTATGTGGGCAAGCAGGCATTGTCAGATGAGAGGGGCACAAATCACACATGTCACACAGGCACGTAGGGACAGCAACTGACACAGCAAGACACAGACACACCATAGCACCACCCCAGGGCCCCCACAATGTGGTGACCCTGGGCTGCATTACAATCCCACTGTGATGACAAAGCTAAATGTGGTTCACACTGTGAACCACAGTCATGTGTCCTGAGCAACTAACTACCATCACACCTACACAAGCACAAATCAAACAGCATGGCCAGTAAGCCAAGGCCAACATGGAGGCAGGGGCCTAGCCGGGCAACAACTCTCATCTGCACACACTCAACACCACACCCCTCGACCTCCAACAATGTGCAGCAGTGAAGCACACAGGCACTGGTGACACTGCACATGCACCCATGACTATTCCAGGGTGGTGGGTGGGAACCAAGGTGCAGAAACACATCACACATGGACACTCAACAAGACTCCTGAATGTCTGACACACTGCACACTACGCTGTACATGGACATGACGGCAATACCACAACAACCAATGGGATCCCAGCCACAGTCACACACCAATGAAGAAGCCAAGGTCACCCACAAAGAACACACATAGACAACAACCAACATTGCAGCCCGGACCCTGAGGAGTGCCAGCAGTCACACACACAACGTGTCACAATCACTGAAAGATAACACAAACTGGAAATCACATGACAGGGGCAAACAACAAGTGCCAAGGGGAAACCTGACTGTGACCCATCTGCGTCAGCACACAAACTCAGCCCTGACAGCAAAAACACCTATGGGTGACACCCTGATGACCAGTAATGTGCCATGCACCCACATCACAGAGAACCCAGGGCGAAGACTTTGGGGGAACATAGGTCAACTCAGCTAGCATCACAAACAGGTACAACACTAGGGATCACAGCATGCACAGCTAAACGGAAGTGAACACACAGACATGCACATACAACACACACCTTGGGCGCAGGCAATGTCACAGGAGTACACACTGCCATGAGGGGACTCCACTCCTGTGTGAGGAGAGCTGTGCCATATGTTGCCTCAGTAGGGCCCCATCATGTCAGCTGAGCACTTGGTCACACAATCAACAATTAGCACCAAATGAGGGCTCCCGTAACATCAGCCTGGTCATGGAAGTGCCAACGGAATCATCAGCACAGATCCAACGCACTTGTATAGCAATGTTGCACTGACAACACAGATGAGTCCTTCCCCATTGATGCCCAAACCTGCATGTCCAGTGGAGATGGCCACACGGTCAGGGAAGTAGACGAATTGAACAATGGCAGGCACAACAGATGTGCAGGGGTGGAAGCCACAGATGTGAAATAGGCAATCTAAGTAGGAAATCCCATTGCCAAATACTGAACACATGACACCCTCAGATGCTGCTATGGATGACATGGATACACCACAGGATAGGACACATTCCCCCTGGACCACATGGGTTCCTGCACAGTAACACTTCATTATCATGAGACCAAATATCACCATCACTGCAGCAAGGGCATGGTTAGCATCATCAACATCATGTACATCAGAAGCAAAAGCACTAGAGAACAGAAAGTTGCTTTATTCAGCATATGTGGCATTAAAAGTAGAAGTCCAGTAGAAAATAAACAAAGGCCAATGGCCAGTCCATCAACAAAGTCACAAGTGGGTGACAGTGGCAGATTCCACCCTACACATGCCTGCACAAAACCAGGGACAATCCACTAGGAGGGGCAACCGGGGAGTAGGCCAGGCACCGCAGGGACAGGATCAGGGCTCACCAGGAGGAAGCAGGGAAGGGGTGGTGGGTGCTGGAGAGCCACTGACAACTGCAGTGGAGGTGTCTGACATGGTGTGTGCTGGCACAACTGGGGGCATGGCTCAGATGTTGTGGGTGCCGGCACGACTGCAGTGGACCCTGCAGATGGAGTGGACAGGTCCGCCACTGCAGTGCCCAAGTCAGACAGGGTGGTAGTGGACTCCACTGCAGTGCCTACCACCAGGGGAGGAGAATGGGGAACAGGCAAGGTGGGCTGGACAGAGGGGGAGGACACCCTCACCACATCAGTGGCACAGACAAGCGCAGCGGGGGGTGTGGTGCCGGGAGAGCAAGTGGCAGGGGGAGAAGGTCGGAGCCTCTTGGGGATGGTATATCTGTGGGTGGGGGAACCTGGGGCAGGGTGTGGTGGGGGCACCTGTGGAGTGGGGGCCTGAGGGATGGAGGAAGGAGACCTGGTGCTTGAGCTGCAGGGCGGCGGCGGGGTCTTGCTCTTACCACTCCGGGGGACTTGCGGGTGGGGGCCTCAGTCTGTCTGCGCCTGGGGGAGGGTGTCCGGGGGCGAGGGCACTCTGCTCCGTTTGGGGGGCTTCCTCTTCCCCCTGGATGCTGGAGCAGCTGGATCGGAGGGAAGAGGCCGAGGTCACTGAGGAAGAGGCGCTGGGTCTTTGGGGTTGCAGGTGAGGCAAGGGAGGGTGTTTTGGAGGGAGAGGCAACTGAGGACTGCGCAGTGCCCATGGATGCGTGTGTGTGTACCAGGGCCCCATCCCCTGTGAGTCTGGTTTCAGTCCCCTGACTGTGCGTGCGTGTGCGTTTTGTTTGTGGCGTGTGTGTCTGTGTGCTGGACGTGTGTGTGCTGGTGTGTGCCTGTGCCGGTGTGTGTGTGCTTGGGACGGGTAAGGTGCTGGGGAGTGTGGATGGAGCAGAGGCAGGAGGGGTGAGGGACTGTCTGAGGAGGGACACTGCTGCCGTCAGGGAGGAGTCCATGGACATATTGCCCCTCTGTAGGTCAGACATGCCCGATGAGATGCCCTCCATGAACGACACCAGCTGAGTCAACAGAGCGGTGTGCGCATGGAGGACACTCAGCATGGCTGTCTGCCCTACATGGAGCTGGCGAAGGAGGTACACAGACTCCTCACTCAGGGCAGCAGGGGACACAGGGGCAGGGGTGCGGTGCCTGGCCCAAAGGAGACACGCTCCCGAACATGGGAGCCTCCACGGACCTGGGGAATGGGAGCCGATGGGAGGGCGGTGGTGGTGCTGGTGGTGGCGGGGACAGCAACACTAGCTGGGGTGTGGTGGCTGCTGACACCCGCCTCCATAAGGGAGTCATCCTCCGAGTTGCTCTGGTCCTCAGCTGAGGTGGATGGTGCTGAGGACTCCTCGGTGTGGCTCCCTCGCCCTCCGTGCCACTGGGTCCCTCCGACCACTCCTCGGCTGCTGACCCAGTCTGGCTCTCTGGCTCCTCCTGGTCCATGGAGCTGTCCCCTTCCGTGGCCGTGGATGTATCTGCAAACAATGGGGAAACAGACAGACATCAGTCACCTGCACCAAACGCATACACCACTGTGAGCACAGCACATTACAGAGCAAGCCCTGGCATCATTAGTTGTACATTGCTAAAAGTGCCCTAACTGAACAGGAGAAGCCAATTGTCAGTCTGATGCCAAGCATGGCACTCACATCCCACATGGCCTTGCACCCATCTGTCTGGTGTCTGTTGGATTGCAACACCCCAGTGTGGACACATGCACCAAGTACACAGTAGTTGGACAGTGCAGAGGACACGGTGTGGCATGTGGACATGCACACATCACAGCTCTTGCCACTGAGTCAGTACAGGTTTCCGGATGAAAGGGATGCCCAGTGTCAAATAGGAAATGCATGTGATGCATACCAGCGACAGACACCATGATGCACCCATGTCCTGATAGCCATCGCCACAATGGTGTGCATGTAGCACATGTCACTACCCTGCAGGACCACCAATAAGTTGACACATGCCATGGCAGAGGCATGACTGCTAAGTCATACATCACTGTCTCAGTGATGTATGACTTGGCAGCCAGACAACAACACTATGCACTGTGTCACAATAGTAGGTCATGGGGAATGCAAGTCCTGGAGCTGCACAAGTGCACATGTACATCCCCCACACAACACATCATCTTAACCCTCATCTGTCCAGGTCATACCTATTGGACATATGGGAGACCTGTGACACTACCCTCTGAACCTGAGCCCCTCACAATCTGCTGTGAATGGGGAACAGCTGCCTGAACTTCACATTTGCATACCCCAGTCTGCACGGGCAGCTGATCAAACACCTATGTGACACACAAGTATCGTCTCCTATGGTCACATCTCCAGGGGCATGCTGAGCCCCTACCAAGAAACACCCCAGCAGTCCTGGCAAGTAATCCACAGCACACTGACACAGAGGCAGACACCTGAGGGGTCAAATCACTGCGCACAATGTGTCAGCTGATACACGGGAGTGGGAGTACAGAGTGCATTGCATGGCCTGGAGTAGGCATGACTGTCCTGCTCCACATGAATGAGGGATGAGCCCTGGACAGTGGATAGCTGGCTATGTATGTGTGACACACGTAATATGCACACTCCTGGGGCCCAAACATTGTTCCCACCCGCTGCATGGGCGTGTGCCACATACCCCAGGCACATGTGGTGGCTCAGCTCAGCAAGTGGACCGCATATCAAAGCAACACGCAGATTACATGTCCGAACACAGGCGTTGTGTGAACAATGGACCCACCCATGATGCCCACAACAGAGTTAGGGAAACAGATGCTGTCCCCCACCTTTAGTGAAGCAAACTGCAAGGACACAGTCCCAAGTGACACAATTCCCTGAATGTAAGGGCCACACCTGGGTATCAGATGAGCAGTGGGCAGTGCACAATAGAGGGACATGGCTCCTGGACAACATGACTGATGCACTGTGGCAGTTGAACCAGGCCAGAGGAGGGCACAAAGCATGTAATACAGAGTTCACAGTGCAGTCTTTGACTCACCCCCTCCTTGCTGCTGTCTGGCCTTCAGCTGCCCATCCAGGTCTGGAAACACCACCGCCAGGATCTGGAGCATGTGGGGGGTCAGGGTCCGTGTTCCGCCCCTCCTGCGAGGAGGCGACAGCTTCAGCTGGACCCGTGCAATCCTCCGGGTCCAGCCCCGAAGGTCCTGCCACCTCTTCTGGCAGTTGCGGATCCGGCGCTTGTAGACCCCCACGGGTCTTCCAGATATCCTGCTTCCGATGGGCATTAACCTGTCAGGATGACAAAGTGAAAGGCCATTACTACACATGCAACATATCCGTGCATGACACAGTTGCATATACATGTCTCAATCACAGGGGCACATGATGTACACAGGCAGTGCAAAGCGGCCCATGGACAGTTTGCCAGACGTCACTACATGGTATCATTGCATGGGAAGTAAAACCTTGTTCAAATGCACTGTCACTGCACCATACCTGTCCAGTGCATGTCACTACACACTATGGGGGTGACAACTACTCAGTGAGCCTGCTAGCCAGTGGCGTGCAGACTTTCAGCCTTGCTAGTCAGACAATATGCACATTCAGAAAGGCAGTGCACAGAACACTCACCTGCTCCCCTGGTGTCCCATACAGCTTGCTGTACTGTGCAAGTAGGCTGTCCAGCAGGGCCTGGTTCTCTTCAAGGCTGAAGGCTGGGGCTCTCTCCACAGTACGTGCCATTGCAGGGTCCAGAGGGGCAGAGACAGCAGCAGTGCAGTGGCAGATGTCGTCCTGGAGCATGTAGTGCAGGCAAGTGAGCTCTCAGGGGAACAGCCAGCAATATATATGTGCTGGAGAGGCAGATACTGTCCCTTGTGTCCAAAGTGATAGGTCCAAGTCGTTTGCATCTTCTGAATCTGGCCAATCCATGGAATAGCAGCACCAAAACACGCCCACAGCATCCTTCAAATCTTCAACTTCATGACATACATGATTTTGCAACATTGTTGTGGGTGACCAACTGATTTTCCAGCAACCGACTTGTTCGAAATTCGAAAACGCGTCCGTTGCCAGGCAAGCCCATTGTCAATGGGTGCGCACCGATCGGTCCATTGCGGTACAACACGTACAGGGGTACAACGCGTACCCGCACACATTGAATGCAATGGGCCGGCCGGAGGCACCGATCGGTCCATTGCAGTACAACGCGTACAGGGGTACAACGCGTACCCGCACACATTGAATGCAATGGGCCTCCCGGGGCACCGATCGGTCCATTGCAGTTCAACGCGTACAGGGGTACAACGCGTACCCGCACACATTGAATGCAATGGGCCGGCCGGGGCACCGACCGGTCCATTGCAGTTCAACGCGTACAGGGGTACAACGCGTACCGCGCACATTGAATGCAATGGGCCGGCCGGGGCACCGACCGGTCCATTGCAGTACAACGCGTACAGGGGTACAACGCGTACCTGCACACATTGAATGCAATGGGCCGGCCGGGGTACCGATCGGTCCATTGCAGTACAACGCGTACAGGGGTACAACGCATACCCGCACACATTGAATGCAATGGGCCGGCCGGGGGCACCGATCGGTCCATTGCAGTACAACGCGTACAGGGGTACAACGCGCGTGCCGCACACATTGAATGCAATGGGCCGGCCGGGGCACCGATCGGTCCATTGCAGTACAACGCGTACAGGGTACAACGCGTGCCCGCACACATTGAATGCAATGGGCCGGCCGGGGCACCGATCGGTCCATTGCAGTACAACGCGTACAGGGGTACAACGCGTACCCGCACACATTGAATGCAATGGGCCGGCCGGGGCACCGATCGGTCCATTGCAGTTCAACGCGTACAGGGGTACAACGCATACCCGACACATTGAATGCAATGGGCCGGCCGGGGCACCGACCGGTCCATTGCAGTACAACGCGTACAGGGGTACAACGCGTACCCGCACACATTGAATGCAATGGGCCGGCCGGGGG
Source organism: Calotriton arnoldi (assembly GCA_963921515.1). Taxonomy (NCBI): domain Eukaryota; kingdom Metazoa; phylum Chordata; class Amphibia; order Caudata; family Salamandridae; genus Calotriton; species Calotriton arnoldi. Next base: position 866,183 of record CAWUFW010004711.1, read on the forward strand.
CACCGACCGGTCCATTGCAGTTCAAGGCGTACAGGGGTACAACGCGTACCCGCACACATTGAATGCAATGGGCCGGCCGGGGGCACCGATCGGTCCATTGCTGTTCAACGCATCACTGTACATGTGACTGGCATATGTCAGCATGCCTGTCTCAGATGGACATATGCCAGCCACAGATAGCTCCCAGGGAGTGAGGGGCACACCTACATCACGACAGCCTGTCCAAACTTTATCCTAAGGCATGTAAGGATGCATTTCCTATTGTGTGTATGTTGGTGTACATGTTGTCCTGTGGGTGTCACCTGTGGGCAGCCACCCCCAGGCTGTGCACGTGTTCATGGGGACAGGATCCTGGGTGTTACGTGTACATGACCACTGTGATGTGCAACTGTTCATATCTGTGCATGTGCCATGGTCACATTTCACGGTGGTGTATGTGTATGTCATGTCACATACCCCGTGAGTCCCATGTGGGACGGTATGTTTGAGCCAGGGTGTCCCAGTGGCACAATAGTGATGGTCCTCCACAGTCTTTGTGCATGTAGTGTTTACAATGTCTCTGATTTCATGTGCACAATGGGAGACAGTCTCCACATCCAGGTTGTGTGTGCATGGACTTTGATGTTGTGCGTGTGTGTGTCACAGACGTCCATGTCTGTCCTGCCGTGGCAAGTGGGACCACTACCTGTGGGGGTCATTGTTGTTTTGCTGTGGTGTATACATGATACTCCATGTAATGCCAGTGTCCATGTGGCAATACAGGGTCCCTGGGAATGTACCTGTCGTTGAGCTGTGGTGCCTGGGGCACATCTGTCCTCACATGTCACTGTGGGTGGTGATTGTGACACGGCAGCAGGAGATGGGAACTGTGACACGGCCTCATGATATCCAATGGGCCAACCTGGGACTAATTGATGCCACCTGTTGGACCGTGTTGACAGATGTTGGCCATGTATGTACCATACATGTCCTTACGGAACTGCACACTTCATGTAGTTGTGCCTCATAATGAAGTATGTTGGTATATTGAGTGTGTTCAATGCCGCATATGTGGGCTGACTGACAATCTTGCTTACTTCTCCTCTGCACTGCAGGGCTCCTGCTGTCCATCGACCATTCCCAGACCTGGCAACGATGGTGGAACGGGACAGCATCCGACGGTACCGCTTCACCAGGCAGCTGATTGAGGATTTGGCTGTGCAGTTGTCCCCACATTTGCAGCCTGGCCGGCCGTATCCTACAGCGCTGACCCCCAAGGTGAAGGTGATGGCAGCCCTACACTTCTTTGCCACCGGTACCTTCCAACATACTGTGGCGACTGCTGGTGGGATGTCACAGACCATGTTGAGCCGTGTGCTCCGCGATGTTTTGGCGGCAATGTTGCTATTCCTGAACCGGTACATCTATTTCCCTAGACTGCGACGACTCACTGACGTGAATAGTGACTTTTATGCCCTGGGGAGGATGCCGCATGTCATTGGCTCCATTGATGGGACACATGTGGCTTTGGTACCACCACAGGCCCAGGAGCAGGCCTACAGGAACCGCAAGCACTACCACTCGGTCAATGCACCGGTGGTGTGTCTTGCAGACATGACCATCACACACGTGTGTGCCCGTTTCCCTGGTTCAGCACACGATGCCTTTGTGATGAGGAGTAGTCGCATCCCCAGGATGATGGCACAGATGCAGAACCAGCGTGCCTGGCTTGTCGGTGTGTACTGACTTTGTGCCATTGTGTGTGATCTGATCTGTAGTATTCCGCCCACTTTTCCAAGTCAGCTAATGTGCACTTGTCTGTCCGTAGGTGACTCGGGATACCCCAACATGCCGTGGTTGCTGACACCCCTCAGGAACCCTGTGACACCAGCACAGATGCGCTACAATGAGGCACATGGTCGGACCAGGAGAGTGATTGAGCGGACATTTGGTCTCCTGAAGAGCCGCTTCCGCTGCCTGGACAAGACCGGAGGGTCCCTCCCATATGCCCCTGCGAAAGTGTGCAAGATTATCATCGTCTGCTGCATGCTCCACAACCTGGCAGTGCGGAAGGAGTTGCCTCTCATCCAGGATGACAATGACCAACATCCGCCACCTGTGGATGATCCTGGACTGGACCACGATGCCAGTGACGATGATGATGATGATGATGATGGTGATGTCCGCACACAGCTCATCACCAACTTCTTTAGCTGAATGTGAGTATCCTGAGGTGTCATGTCAATGATGTGAGTTGGCATGATGTGTAGGTGGTGCTCTGGTGCTGTTGGAGTGTGTCCATGGGCTACTTGACTGGATGTGTGTTGCGATGTGTGCTTACAGGTGGGCTGTACTCCCCAACAGTGTTGACATGCTAACTTGGTTCTGGGTGGGTATCTTGTAACATGTATTGTGCATGAGTTTTGCTGTTCTGTCCTGTACTCCATTGCTTTTGACTGTGTGTCATTTCTGTCCTTCACAGGGTACTTACAGATTCGTTTGGTCAACTGTGTCCACCGACGACGTGATTGCACTTCCAGGCTGGTAGCTGTTGTGTCCCTACAGGTGATGTGCGCCACACCCATGGACTTCCTTCCGTCTACAGTTGTTGACTGTGTGCCCGCTGCCAGGTGGGATTACCTTGCATCTGTAGTGGTTACGACATGTTGCAACTGTGTAATAAACCTGTGCTTCACTTTGTGATGTGCGTTGTCTGTGGTCACACATTTGACTGCCATTTGCTTACTGCACCTGTGGGCTACTTGACTACAACTGGGAATGGGTGTGGTGTCTGTGCATTGCACCGTCTTCCCTGGCAACATCAGTGTAGGCAATGAGTCAGATGGCCTAGGTGTGTATGTGTTGTGTAGCCCTGGTGGTGTGTCTCCCTCATATGTGTCACGTTGCCTTTACTCACATGCCTGTGTTGTCCTTGCTGTTGCAGTTCGCATACACAGTGTAATTTTGCAGTTCATCATCCCCATAACAGCACCCACGTTGGAATCACAACAGAGGCAAGTATGGTGTATTAGTGTGTTTATTGTGATACATTTGTGTGAATAGTGCATAGGATGGGTAGTGCTGTACATAAATCGTGCAATCCGAAGTTCCTAGGTGAATTGAAAGTCCTGGTAGACAGAATCCCCAGTATCGGGGCCACAGTTGTCTGACACATTGGTCCAACTTGTACTCCCCATGCAATGTGTGGGAGTAGTGTTGCCGTCAACAGGGTGAACAGTCTGTGCACAAAGGTGAACATCCAGAACAGGTTCAGGATTCCTGGGAGTTGCACTTGGCCATCAGCCTCTCACTTGCCCCTTCTCGGACGACCCCTCTTCTTGGGGGGGGCCCTCAAGTACAGGCTGCTGCGGTGCAGGGGACTCTCCGCCAGAGTCATCCTCCCTCCCTGTGGCAGTTGCAGTTTGTTCGGCACCAGATGTTGTTGGCACACAGGGCGGTGTGGACTGGTTGCTGTTCATCTGGCGGAGGCATTGTAAAATGTCCCTGTGCACCGCCGTCATCTCATGCAGTGCATCCCACTTGGACTCCACGTGGGACATGTGTGAGTCCACGCGGGACATGTGTGACTCCACGTGGGACATGTGGGAGTCCAAGCGGGCATGATGGGCAGCCTGCTGCTGTTTCATGTCTCTGAGGAGCCCCACTACCTTGCTGAGGTCTCCGGTGCTGGACTGGTACGCATCAGCTATGCGTACCAGTTGTGGGTCTTCATGCACACCAGCAACCTCTGCAAGCAGCGACCTCTGTCTCCCACCCCTCCCACCACCCCTGCTGACATGTGCAGTGTGTGCAGTGGCACGCACAGATGACCCTGGTCCACCTTGGGGGTTGGTGGTGGTGGTGGTGTCCATGGCCCCAGGTTGGTCCAGGGTCCCTGTGCTGGTGTTGCTCCTTGTTCTGTCCATGTCGGCAGGGATGGTATTTGTGGTGGCAGTCGTTGGAGGGGTGGGTGCAGGGGGTGCAGCTGGTGGTCCTGCTGGTGCTGCAGCTGGTGGTCCTGCTGGTGCTGCATGTAGACTTGCACCGGATGTGCCAGGTTGGTCTTCATCGTCCGAGGAGGACAGAGGCTGTACGACGCCAGTGAGATCCGCATCCTCTTGAGCCTGGGACCGGGACTCCTCAGCGTCTGCTGCTGTGTCCCCATCATCACCTGTTTTTGGGAGACACACACAATGTATGTTATGTTTCTGCAGGCATCAATGGTTGACACACATGACAGTTGTGACTGTGCCTCTGGGTGCGGGCCTGTACATTGCATTGTCCTAAGTCGTCACAGTCAGGGGTTGATATTGGTGTGGCACATTGTCCTGCATTATTTGGGCATTTCTATGTATTTTTTGGGGTGTGTACATGGTCTGCATTGGTTGTGTTTGGTTGACAGCCGGCCCTCCTTCCCACCCACCCAGCCAGTCAGTTATCCCACCATGGAACGTGCTTGCATTGCAGGGAGTGGAAGTTGTCTCTCAGGATGTCAGTCAGTGGTGTCCTGCTGTTTGTTGGTGCACAGTTGCCAGCAGGGCCTTGTGCTCCCCACAGCAGTAGCCAGTGTCAGCCATCTTGTGAATCCTTCTCCACTCCCTGTGATGTGAGCATGGTTCAGGGTGGTGTTGATGGGACAGTTGTGGGGGTGACCAATATCAGTGAGTAAGACTCCCATCATGCTATTGCCTCCACCCCCCTTCCCAGCATGCCCATGCTTCCTTCCTTTTGACTCTGCTTCCCTGTGGGGTGGGCTGGCTGTGCTGACAGGATGGCTGGGAGTGTTGTCCTGGCAGTTGTTTGGCTAAAAGTCCCAAGAGTATCCCTGTGCTTCACACAACATAACCCAGGGTGGTGGTTCTTTGTGGGATCTTGTGTTAGGATGGGGGCATTGCATTCTACCAGGTGGGTTCTGTGGAGTTTGTGTTGGGGGGGTGTGAGGGAGGTGCTTGTGACTATGGTTAGTGCTGCAAGTCCTCCTTCCCACCCAGCCAGCCAGATATCCCACCATGGAACGTGCTTGCATTGCAGGGAGTGGAAGTTGTCTCTCAGGATGTCAGTCAGTGGTGTCCTGCTGTTTGTTGGTACACAGTTGCCAGCAGGGCCTTGTGCTCCCCACAGCAGTAGCCAGTGTCAGCCATCTTGTGAGTCCTTCTCCACTCCCTGTGATGTGAGCATGGTTCAGGGTGGTGTTGATGGGACAGTTGTGGGGGTGAGCTATGTCTGTGACTACGACTCCCATCATGCTATTGCCTCCACCCCACTTCCCAGCATTCCCATACTTACTTGCTTTTGTGGGGAGTTCAGTGTGTGTGGGTGTGAGAGCAATGGCAAGATGGCTGACAGTGGTGTCCTGCTGTTGGTTGGTGTGCAGTACCCAGCATGCCCTTGTGCTCCCCACGACACAGCAACAGTGTCAGACATCTTTGATGGGCCTTTCCACTCTCTGTGGGATGTGCATGCGTGAGTGTGAGCTTGCTGGGCCATGTGGTGGGGGATGTAGAGCTGTGACTACGACTCCCATCATGCTATTGCCTCCACCCCCTTCCCAGCATGCCCATGCTTCCTTCCTTTTGACTCTGCTTCCCTGTGGGGTGGGCTGGCTGTGCTGACAGGACGGCTGGGAGTGTTGTCCTGGCAGTTGTTTGGCTAAAAGTCCCAAGAGTGTCCCTGTGCTTCACACAACATAACCCAGGGTGGTGGTTCTTTGTGGGATCTTGTGTTAGGATGGGGGCATTGCATTCTACCAGGTGGGTTCTGTGGAGTTTGTGTTGGGGGTGTGTGAGGGGAGGTGCTTGTGACTATGGTTAGTGCTGCAAGTCCTCCTTCCCACCCACCCAGCCAGCCAGTTATCCCACCATGGAACGTGCTTGCATTGCAGGGAGTGGAAGTTGTCTCTCAGGATGTCAGTCAGTGGTGTCCTGCTGTTTGTTGGTGCACAGTTGCCAGCAGGGCCTTGTGCTCCCCACAGCAGTAGCCAGTGTCAGCCATCTTGTGAGTCCTTCTCCACTCCCTGTGATGTGAGCATGGTTCAGGGTGGTGTTGATGGGACAGTTGTGGGGGTGACCAATATCAGTGAGTACGACTCCCATCATGCTATTGCCTCCACCCCCCTTCCCAGCATGCCCATGCTTCCTTCCTTTTGACTCTGCTTCCCTGTGGGGTGGGCTGGCTGTGCTGACAGGATGGCTGGGAGTGTTGTCCTGGCAGTTGTTTGGCTAAAAGTCCCAAGAGTGTCCCTGTGCTTCACACAACATAACCCAGGGTGGTGGTTCTTTGTGGGATCTTGTGTTAGGATGGGGGCATTGCATTCTACCAGGTGAGTTCTGTGGAGTTTGTGTTGGGGGTGTGTGAGGGAGGTGCTTGTGACTATGGTTAGTGCTGCAAGTCTTCCTTCCCACCCACCCAGCCAGCCAGTTATCCCACCATGGAACGTGCTTGCATTGCAGGGAGTGGAAGTTGTCTCTCAGGATGTCAGTCAGTGGTGTCCTGCTGTTTGTTGTTGCACAGTTGCCAGCAGGGCCTTGTGCTCCCCACAGCAGTAGCCAGTGTCAGCCATCTTGTGAGTCCTTCTCCACTCCCTGTGATGTGAGCATGGTTCAGGGTGGTGTTGATGGGACAGTTGTGGGGGTGACCAATATCAGTGAGTACGACTCCCATCATGCTATTGCCTCCACCCCCTTCCCAGCATGCCCATGCTTCCTTCCTTTTGACTCTGCTTCCCTGTGGGGTGGGCTGGCTGTGCTGACAGGATGGCTGGGAGTGTTGTCCTGGCAGTTGTTTGGCTAAAAGTCCCAAGAGTGTCCCTGTGCTTCACACAACATAACCCAGGGTGGTGGTTCTTTGTGGGATCTTGTGTTAGGATGGGGGCATTGCATTCTACCAGGTGGGTTCTGTGGAGTTTGTGTTGGGGGGTGTGAGGGGAGGTGCTTGTGACTATGGTTAGTGCTGCAAGTCCTCCTTCCCACCCAGCCAGCCAGCCAGTTATCCCACCATGGAACGTGCTTGCATTGCAGGGAGTGGAAGTTGTCTCTCAGGATGTCAGTCAGTGGTGTCCTGCTGTTTGTTGTTGCACAGTTGCCAGCAGGGCCTTGTGCTCCCCACAGCAGTAGCCAGTGTCAGCCATCTTGTGAGTCCTTCTCCACTGCCTGTGATGTGCGCATGGTTCATGGTGGTGTTGATGGGGCAGTTGTGGGGGGGGGGCAATAGGTGTGACTGCGACTCCCATGATGCTATTGGCTACACTGACTTGGCCAGCATACACAGAATTCCTTCCTTTGAGTGTTCTTCACTGTGTGTTGGTGTTGTTGTGGTGGCTACATGTCTGGATGTGTTTGTTAGTTCTATTTGTGCCACTGCCTAGCTGTAGTTGTAGTTGTGTTTGTACATGTGATGGCACAGTTGGATGTGACTTTTTTGATGGCATGTGTTGTGTTTATCTGACTGACATACACATTTTGGGATGATTCTGTTCTGGTTGCTGTGTAATTGCTATGAGTGCATGGTTTGACTCTCCCCTTGACAGTGATGTGTGTGTGTTTTGTGGCAGTATATTGTGTATATTTGTTGTGTACTCACCAGGCTCTGGGATGTCCTCTAGTACATATTCGCTCACTGGCGGAAGGATGGCCCGCACCTTCTCCTCCCAGGGCCTGAGGTATATTGGCTTGGCAGGAGGGCCACTGCCGGTGAGTTGGCTGTTGATGTAGTCTTTTTGAGCAGGTCCCGTACCCTCCTGCGCACGTCATACCACCTGTTCTGGATGTCACTCTTTGTGCGCCGACATGGTGATTGTGCGTTCACCCTGTTGATGATCCTCTCCCACATCTTGGTTTTCTGGGAGATGGGGGTCTGTTGGACCAGTGTGCCAAACAGCTGTGGCTCTACCCTGAGGATCTCGTCTACCATGACTTCCAATTCACTATCTAGGAACTTGGGATTCTTCTTGGGGGCATGGTGATGGGTGGTGATTGTGAGTGATGTGTGTGTTGGTGTGCAGGTGAGGGTGTGTGAGTGTGTGTTTTGCTGGGTGTATGTGAGGTAGGTATTTGTTGGTGTGCTGATGGTGTGTGGCTTGTGTGAGGGATGAGCTGTGGGTGTGTGGTTGCTTTCTCTTGGGTGCTGGCAGTGGAATGGCATTTGCAAAGGCTCATGGTTGTGATTTGTGTCCTTTATATGGGTGGAGTTGTGGGTGTGTCTTTGTTCTCTGTCCCCACCCCCCAGTATTTATTGGCTTGGTAATTGCTTGTTTGGCTTTTTTTTGGGTGATTTTTCCTTTGTACTGTCTGTGTATGTTGGAGACGTTCTTGTGACCGAGTCGGACCCTGCATTTGTCTCGTACGGTCTTCTCCGTTTCGTTCACGCTGTGTATGTGCAGTTTTCTATGCTGCGTACGCGTCGGTCGCGGTGTTTTGTGTTGCTTCGGCTCGGTTTTGTATGCGTGTCGGTCGTACGGCTTGGCAGGCGCGGTCGGTGGTAGGAGTGCCGGTCGGGCGGTGACGTGGGGTGGGGGAGGGGCAGGGTGGGGGGTAGTAAACTACGGATTAAGGCCGAATACAGGTAAGTAAACATTTAAATAAATAAAACGAATTTCGTTGCGCGCACTGCATCGCATTTGGCGATGCAGCGCTCATAACGAAGTCGTTTTATTTATTTAAATGTTTACTTACCTGTATTAGGCCTTAATCCGTAGTTTACTACCCCCACCCTGCCCCTCCCCCGCCCCACGTCACCGCCCGACCGGCACTCCTACCACCGACCGCGCCTGCGGCTTGGCCTCCGTCCGACTCGCTCGTGGTTTTCGCGCCTTGCATCGTACTTTGCGGTTTGGAGTTTGCGTGTACGTTTCGGTCGGATTTGTTCCGGGTGCGTGTCGGTCGGTTGGATTCGCGTGTTTTTCCGACCGGATTGCTGTTTTCCATGCGGCTCGGTCGGTCGACTTGGGTTCCGTACGTGTCGGTCGGATTTTGCACGCCTTGCATCGTACTTGGCATGTCGGGCGCCACAGGTACGTGTTGGTCGGTATTATTTCCGGATCCGAGTCGGTCGGTGCTTTTTCCGGCCCGAATCGGAATCGACCCCTGAGTCTAATAGGTAATATGGGGGATATCTCCATGTAAAGGGAGCACTCTTCTTAGGAGGCAGTTCTATATCTAGTAGCACCGAGGAGTGATCCGAGAAACTGCGGTGAAGCGGGTCACAAGCAATCACATGTGAAAAGAGTGATCTGGAAATAAGCCAGAAATCAATGCTGGTATGAATATTATGGGGGGCAGAATAGTGAGTAAACTCTCCCGCACCTGGGGATCTCGAACGTCAGACATCTAGGAGGCCCAATTGTGCAATACTGTCTATTATAGCTCTAGCCGCTGCTGAGGGACGTCGAGTGGGACTCTTTGAGCGGTCCAGGGACGGATCAAGGACGCAGTTGAAATTGCCTCCCCAGATTTGTGGCAAGTCAGGATCTTTAAACAGTTGAGAGGTCAATGTATGATAAAAGAGTGGGTCATCATAGGCAGGGCCATAAACGTTGACAAGGTTCACATTCAACCCTTCCCTGCGGCACCTGGAGATAGCAAATCTACCATTCGGGTCTGTGTCGAGTTCCTCCAAGGTAATTCCCAAGCCTGGATTCACCCATGTGAGGACCCCTCTGGTGTGCATTGTAAACCCTGCAGTGCTATAATGACCTTGTAACCATCTCCTAGTGAGCATACTGCTGTTGGGGGGTAAATGTGTTTCCTGAATTAATGAAATATCCTCCTTGTGCCACTTTAAATAAGCAACAACTTAACGCAGTTTGCTAAAATCGTTTAAGCTCTGTATATTCTAATTTAGGAATCTGACTCTATTGTGAGTATTATGTGTTGTTTCGCTAGAAACCATACAAACTGTTATGGTTATGGCTCCAACTGTACCCCCAGCCATCCATGAGCATTGTGCATATATCTCCTGTAAACTGTAAGTTTGCAAATAATCCCCCCCACCCGCCCACTCTATGCAATCCCCAACTCAGCATAGACGGTACCTTGCCCACCATCCTATGCCTAAGCATTCCCCAAATTAAAACAACTACAAACAACAATTTCCTAATTAGAAGGTGCGAAACACACAGGGGCAGATGTTACCGGCGTAGCACTACCTCTTTCAGCTGGCTTACACATTGTTAAAAAATCTGAAACACTTTCCAGCTGGAGCAAAGTGACTTAGCAGTGTGTAACCACTGTAGGTAGTCCCAATGAAACCCCAATATACGACCTACGGGCTAGGTTACCAAGCATCTGTAGTCTGGAGAGATAACTTGCATACTCTCGATAGCACCTAACTTTGGCAACAATTATCAAATAAATCTGAATTCCATAAAGGCGTATTTAACCAACTCGCATTCCAACCATGGGAGGCCTCAACATAACATCAAGAACCCTCCAAGTACCTTCCCCCTGTTAGATATTTTTGCCCTACTACCTTACTGGACTTCAACATAATGACTATAGGGACACCAAATCAAGAGCACAGGCAAATTGCCCGCTACTACCCCAGAATAGGGATCTCTAGACCAGATCAGTGGTCAGGGTAACCTGATGGAATTACTGCTCATCAATGTCCAGGTCAGCGCCTCCCAGAGAAGCAGAAGAGCTAGTAGATTCCTTGCGGGGCTTATCGCTTTCTCTTTTCTTTAGGAATTGTAGCACTTGCTTCGGATCTGTGAAGATATGAGCTTTCCCATCGACTTGGATGCGCAATTTAGCAGGATACATCATGTTGTAGTCTAAGTTTAGATCACAGAGCTTCCTTTTGATTGGCAAAAATTGGCGTCGGGCCTCCTGAGCCTGCTTTTTAAAGTCCGGATATATCAATATGTCCATACCTTCATAACGCAGCGACTGCAGTTCTCTAGCCTTACGGAGGGCAGCATCCCATTTCCCTGTAATTAAGCAGCTTGGCTATGATGGGCCTCCGGGGGCCCCCCGGACCAGTCTAGGGGCTAACGATCTATGAGCCCGCTCAACAATGAACACAGCCGAGAATATGCCTCTGCCAAGCAGGGTGACCAGCAGGTGTTCGACGAAAAGTTCCCTGTTCAGAATATTGGTTAATTCCGCAATGCCAACCAACATGATGTTACTGCACCTTGAGCATGCCTCCAAGTCCTCTGCCTTGGCTTGTACGGTATGCAGGATTTTGTCCATTTTCGTATGGACAAGAGAACCACTACCAAATTTTGTTTAAGGTCCGGATCTGCTGCAGGGTCTCCAGTCTCAGAACCCGACTCCGAGGCATTCTTATCCATATCTTGCTGCCTGGGCGTCTTGTGAGGTTAAAAATGATGACTGGACTGGGATTTGTCTCTCTTCCCCATGTTCATAACAACCGGAACCCTCTGCTCATAACGCGCAGATGGAACCAGCCAGTGGAAAAGGAGGACAAGCCAACCCAATGAGGCCCGACACCTGCAACCTTCAGTACGGGTGGCTCTGCAGAGCATTAGCGAAGCGTAGCCCCGCTGCTGTAGAGCAATGTTTCAATTGGGGAGACCTGCGAGAGTCTGTGCAACTGAAGGGTATCAAGTGCAGTAGCAGCCCCCAGAGAGACACAGCAGTTCCACTCTGCGTCACTGTACCTCCCGCGCACAAGCAGGGTCAAACTGTCAGGAGCCAAGCACTACGTCCAGCTCTCAGGGAGGGGAGGGAAACGCAGGCTCCTCCTCGGATCCCAAGCAGGGAGTCTAAAGGATAATGACCGGGAGGAAAACCCGTTTCCTCCCGCAACACAGACTGTCCCAGTGCCTCCCAACATTTCTTTTGCCTGCAAAAATAAATGCCTCAGTCTTCCTCTTTAATATCCATGTGCGGGACAAGGGGGCTCTCGATCTTTGTAGGCTCAAATCAGATGGAGGCAATCAACACAGGCCACCTACCATGGAGCCCCACGTGGCAGAGGGACCGCCGAAGGAGGCCCGCCTGGCCTCCAATAAGGGGAAAGATGATGCAGTGTACATCGCACTCACCCCCGCTGTTCCCGATCCAGGTAAGTCCACTGCTCGAATGTCCGATGGCAGTTCCCGATTCTGCCGCCCCCAGGGCGCAGCAGTTCTTCAATCAGGACGGGGCCGCTCCTCGCATCAGCCAATTCAATACATCTGTCACAGGTCGGGTGGAGTCCCGGGATTCCCTGGCAGCAGGCAGGCTTGTCTCCGACCCACAAGAGAGCAGCCACCACAGGCTCACTCCTGGAGGGAAGCTCGACCAGGCCAGCACCCCACAGCGAGCACCACAAACAGCCCGAGCCCAAAACTGTGAGGCGCCAGCCTGCCCCGTCCGTCCTCTGTCCATGCAGGCCGCCCCCGGGGTCATGCACAGAGCTCAGATTTGGGACATCATGATCCCCAGAACATCGGAAAAGTGGATCCACGGGCAGAGCGACAGCCAATTACCGGCTGGAAGGCAGGATCTTTAAGGATAAGGTGCCGGACTCGCGGAGCTCCCTTAAGTTGTGGCCATCTTGGAGCCAGGCGAGCTCCGTCCCCGTTTATGGTGTTATTTTATTGGTTGAATTAATATAGTTTACATTTTTTCATCAGTTGAGTCCTTGTTTGGCAAACAGAAATTTATATATCATTTTTACAGAATAATATATATTTTGTTTCAGTTATGTATGAATTATTTTGTATATATGTATTAATTTATAATAATGAATGTGTTTTTATGTTTATTGTTGATAATAATTGTTTTTTTATTTTTAAATATATGTGTTTTAGGTTTACAATTTATTTGGGGTGTTTCATAAATTTTTGGTTAATGTAGTATGTGTGTTTTTAATTATAGTTGTTTATTATAAGTTTGGGTTTCTTTGAAGTAATTGGTTTAAGTTAAAATTGTTTTTTGGGTGTATTTATAAGGATTTATTAGTTATGTTGGTGATAATATTGTGTTTGATATTGTGTTGATCAATATTTTTGATGTTTAAATGTTTACTTATAGGTGACTGATATTAGTGTTTCTGAGTTTTTTATATTGATATATTTTTAATTGATTCTATTGTGAATGATATATGTGTGTTAGATATTAGTGATTTTTATAGTTAAGTATAGGGAGTCAATATTATTGCAATCAATATTGAATTTCCAATGTGTGTTTATTGGTATTTGTAGGATTGATATTATGTCAGAGACCCATTAGTTACAGGGACATAAGCTCCAGAGGCCTCCCTGCAAATGCCCAGCAGTCCTGTTGCACTGGACCTGCCTGAACTTGCCTGAGCCCTGCTGGTCTCTAATGAAGTAAGTTTTTGGACCCTAAACCGGCTTAAGTTTAAGCTCCTCCAAATAAGAATAGGACAAATCCTGAAATTTGGGATCTTCATGACCATGAAAGGATCCCTTTGGGCCAAGACTCTGCCCCCCATGATGACCGCTAAAGCCAAGCTCTGGTCACATCTGCTCTTTGCGCTACAGCAACCGCCAGCAAGAACCATCAAGGGGAGATCTGCAATCCGTGCTACAACACCGACAGCCCACAGTGCCTGCTACCATGAAGCTACAGCCATGACAGTCTGAGACACCTGACCGGCTCTCAAAGCTTCTTTGATGATAGCACAGGATACCCAGCCTGCTATTCAAACTACAGCGATAACCACTGTTGACACTTTCCCTACTCCCTCTTGCCTCCTCCAACGCAAATGGAGCTCTTTGCTTCCCACTTCAAAGCTAACTTTTCAGCTGGACTAACCTGTTCCTGTTTCTGACCTGCGCTCCATCTCATTTAGCCTGACCATGTGACTTTCCCCTGGACTAGTGTAAACAGATGACTGTGAGTGGCAGTTTGTGCTTTTAGGTGCTTTTGGGAGCTAATGCTCTGTTAAGAATTTTGAAATTGAATATCTTTGGTTCTATTGATTGGATTTTTTGTCATTCTGATATCATTTTATTTATTAAAATTTACTCTGTTCATCTAAATGCTTTTGAGATTTATTGTTTTCACTTTATTACTGTTTTTGTGCTGCATTAATGCCTTTCCTATTGCCTCTAATTTGATCTTGAATGCTTTTGAGCCAAGCTACCAGAGGGTTAAGCACAGATTAATTAAGTGACATTTGTGGTTCACTCTGACAAGGATTGTGGTTGTTTCCTGAGGGCCTGATTACAAGTTTGACAGTCCGGGAACTGCCGTGCCTGAGGTGGTGGTCCAAACACCGCAAGCTTGGTGGTCCGACTGCTGTATTACGAGACATACGGTTTAATGGAAGAAATAGCAATGCGGTCCTACTGACACCTCCAGGCCAAATCCGAATGCAGTGGCTGCAAAATAGGCCAATGAGCCTGTCGGAGGCTCGGACCACCATTGAAACCGCTGGTGCAATTGCGAGTTGCTTAACAGCCGGCGTATCCGTGGCGGTCCAACAATCACATCTGAGCAGGTGGAAAGGAAGGGATATAAGGGTGAATCTCACCTCTACTCGCCTCTACATGTTTTCCGCTGCCATGGAGCCTATCGTACACATCCTACCACTGCTGTACCTTCTCGATCATGCCCAAAACCCACTCCGTCCAGGATGAAATTGGGGGTAAGTCATACAACTACCAGTTTCCATAGACTCCTCAGCAAAACAATGCCCCGCCGTGGACCGGGCAATGGATTTGAGGTCCCTAAGTAAACTATATTTACTGGGACGCTGTCTGGGATTGTTTCATATGTATATCAGACATACATACATAGGATGCACTCCTAGGCCAAAACACTGATACTGCACAGGCACTCTGTACACAAATCGACATGTGTTTACAAACCATATTCAGTGATAGTGATATGTGCATTAATTTGTGTTCCACAACAACACTTCCTCATCAATATCATAACTATAAATGTCTGTGACCCACTTCTTTTGCTCCTTCTCACTTGTTTGTCATGTCAAAACTGATGTCCACTTATCATGCATGCTACCATTTGTCAAGCCTTGGCAAGTCAAGGGGAGAGAATGTGGCCTAAAGGCTAGGGTGGTCGACATCGGAGCTGGGGAACCAGGTTTGATTCTCGGCAGGGACGCTCAACATTCTGTGATTCTAGGCAAATCACTTAATCTCCCCGTGCCTAACAAAAATGAATGTGTCCATCTGTAATGTAACTGGTGCTCATGTAAAGTGCTCTGATACCTGCAGGTCTAGTTCGCACTATATAAAACTCCAGCAAAAAAAATAAAAGTCTACATAGAAATCACTGCAACTACCATGAGGCCCTTTGACCGGAACTCTAACCAAGATGCCAGACTCCTTTGGCCCCTTCTTACTTATCTGCCATGTCACTACTAATGGTCACTTTTCATGAAGGTTACCATTTTTCAAGTCTTAGCAAGTCCACATAGAAGTCATTACAACTACCTTGAGGCCCTGTGTCTGCACCTCAAACCAAGACGCTATACTCTTGCCCTTTCTCACTTGTCTGCCATGTCATTACTGATGGTCACTTATCCTGAAGGTTACCATTTGTCAAGTCTTGGAAAATCCACATAGAAATCACCACAACTACCATGAGGCCCGTGACTGCAACTCAAACCAAGATGATATAGTGAATGTGACACACTCACATTGCACACATCCCAGGTTATGTTTTGATGTCAATGAAATATCTGTATGGATCTTTATGGATGTGTCATTAAAGTGAAAGACACCTTCGCTGCTACAACTGTGGCCCTGGGGCACAGTACATTTTGCACATGCCTGACAAACTGTGCACTGAGCCTGTGAATTGAAGTATATCAGGGACAACCAATAGCATATCCAAGTGCCATGCATCTGTAAGGAATGTATAAGTGCAACTTGTGAAAACAAACACAGCACTAACAGCATGTGTCACACATCTAGATAAAGTAGGTGTAAGGTACACACAGGAAAATGGACACATGTCCTGCAGAACTCCACAAAGGTATGACAAGTTTACATCATCCATGTGTAAATAAACAAATATCTTACTTGAACACACCTAACACATATCCTACATACATCATAGGGGCAACTGCAACATAAATGATGTGGACATTGGCAAGGACAAGCCAAAATACTTACCATATCATATAACACCCGAAGCAATGTCTGGACCAATCGGAGTTCATCCCACATATACATTCATACAACATTACCCTTGTCTTGTCTAAGTCCAACACTGGGCCCAAGGTCACATCATACTAACCACTTCAACTGGATCAACAATCAGGGATCAAACAAACACAACTGTAGTCACACATCACTAACAATACAAGAGCATTAAATAGTCAGAATAGTAATGGCAAGACCAATGTCTTCCAAAATATGAAAGGTTTTATTCCAACTCGAACAACCCATCAAGGGAAACAAAGGCAAATGGCCAGCCCATTGTAATATCATGTGCCACAGCACAATGCTCTGTCACTAAACTTGCCCTTACTAACACTGCCAGTGAACCTCCTCACAAAGGGGCAACCATTGGGCACAGCAGGTACCTCAAAAATGGTACTTGGGAGGGGGGCAGAGATTTAGGAATGGGTGGATTTAGTTTTGGGAGGGATCTTCTTGGGTCTGTGGGGTTTTGGGTGGGGTTCAGGGGGTGACAATGCTGTTTCTCAGGGGTGGAGTGGGAAGTGGATGGGATGAGTTTGTCTTCGGGAGGGGTCGTCTTGGGTTTGTGGGGTTTTAGGCTGAGTTCAGGGGGTTGGTATGTTGTTTCTCAGGGTGGAGTTGGAAGTGAAAGGGATGGATTTGTTTTTGGGAGGGTTTTTGGGGGTGGGCTGGGTTTGGGAAGATGGGAATGCGGTTTCTCATGGGTGGAGTGGGTAGTGGAAGTGATGGGTTTGGGTGTGGGAGAGGTTTTTGGGACTTTGGGAATGGGGTCAGGTTTCACAGGGGAAAGGGCAAGGACATACAAGACATTTGCATGGGGAAAATGAGTATGATTTTTCAGGATGGAGTTCAGGTTGGGAGGAAGAGGGAATGGAAGTGCGAGCTGTGTCTGCAGTCTGTACTGTGTGTTCTGTAGGTGTTTGTTGTGTGGGTGACTGTGAGCGTTTGTGTTTTGTACATGTGTGTGCTGTGGAAGTGGTAGGAGTTGTGGAGGGGCCATGTGTGTTGTTGTGTTGTCTGCTGGTATGGTTGTGACTGTGGAGGGCACTGTGTGTGTTACTGTGTTGTCTGCGGGTATAGTTGTGATGTTGGAGGGCTCTGGCATGTGTTGCTGTGTTATCTGTGGTTATGATTGTCCCTGTGGAGGGCTCTGTGTGTGTTGCTGTGTTGTCTATGGGTATGGTTGTGTCTGTGTGTGTTGCTGTGTTGTCTGCGGGTATGGGTGTGGCTGTGGAGGGTTCTGTGCGTCTTGCTGTATTGTTTTTGGGTATGGGTGTGGCTGTGGAGGGCTCTGTGTATGTTGCTGTGTTGTATGTGAGCATGGGTGAGGCTGTGAAGGGCTCTGTGTATGTTGTTGTGTTGTCTGCAGGTATGGGTGTGGCTGTGGAGGGCGTATGTGTTGCCGTGGTGCCTTGGGGTTTGCTGAGGGTACACATTTGAGTTTTTTTGATGTTTTGTGTTTGTTGGTGGTGCTTGTGTCTGATGAAGTGTGTGCTTGCTTAGGTATGCATGTGCTTGGGATAGGAATGGGAATAGGGAACTTGGATTGGGAAAAGGCAGGAGGTGGGGTGGAAGACTGGGATGGGTGGAGGGCTGCCGTGAGGGAGGAGGCCAGAGCCTGAATAGATCTCTGTAGGCCAGACATTGCAGTGTAACTGCCTTCCAGGTAGGCCACCATCTAGGTCAGATGGTTGTTTTGCTCCTGGATGGCATTCAGGGCTGCATTCTGACTCACAGAGATGCTCCTCAGTAGCTCAATAGCATCCTCACTCAGGGTAGCGGGGATAACGGGTTGGTGCTGAGGTGCCTGGAGCGAAGGAGATTGCTCCCTTCTTAGAGGAGCAGGAACAGCCAACTTGTTGGGGGACAACAGGGAGGGTGGCATTAGAACTGGAAGTGGCAGACAAGGATGAAGGTGGTGATGATCCTGTGGGGGCCGCCACCACTCAGGTGTGTCCACTGCAGGATTATTTATGTATTTAAAAAGTTTTGTATAGAGCGAACAAGACCTGTGAGAGTATCAGAGCGCTTTATAATAGAGAGAGAAAGAAGAGGCATATAAATCCAGCAACAAGGTAATCAAAAAGGTGCTAGAGGGGAAAAACTTTAGGCCAACAGAACTAGGGTTATTCATAAACAGTCAAATACTATACAAAGGTGAGGGAAAAGTGTCAGAGCGGGCCTAGATATTCACGGATTAAGATTAAGCGCAGCAATTTACAAATCCTCAGGTGGAGGAAGCAACATGAACAAACAACACAGTAAATATGAAAGAAAAAACAAAACAAGAAGAAGTAACTCACTGAACCCACATACTACAATATTATCATAAACGTTATGTGATAAACAAGGGTGAGGAGGACGAGTCTTAGAGTGCTTGTAGGGTGGCCAGGTTCTAGGACAAGAATGTGTTCATCAATAGCACTTTAACTTTCTTTTTGAAGAATGCCGTTGAAGGGTTCCTGATTTCCGTAGGAAGGGAGTTCCAAATTCTCGGAGAGATACCTGAGAAGGCTCGATTGAACGTTTTCTTTTTATGGAATTTCTGCAGCTTCAGCAGTAAAGTGCTGGCACTTATGGAGGGTCTTGAACCACCAGAGAGCACAGGTTTTTGTGCAAGGTAAAATGGGGTGTTGAAATGTAAGGCTTTATGGGACATGCAGGCAATTTTTAGTTGTATCCTTGCTTCATATGGTAGCCAATTTAGGGAATTCAACTCCGGCGTGAAATGTTTTTTTCTTTTGGAACCTGTGATGAGTCTTGCAGCGGAGTTAAGAGATGCCCGTAGTGGAGCCATCTTCGATCTGGGGAGGCCTCAGAGGTTTGCGCTTCCATAGTCTATCTTGGACATCACTATCGTTTGAACAACAGTTTTGAAGTCATTGTGGGGGAGAAAAGGTTTGATTTTCCTTAGGATGTTCATATGGAAGTTCACACTTTTGGTGAGAGCACTAATGTGTTTATGCAGCATGTTCAAACTCTTGTTTAGCATTATGCCGAGTGAACTCGTAGAGTCAATGAAGTACGGTTTGCAGTTAAGAGCTGTTAGCTGATTTATCTATTCTTTGATGTCTGGTGACTGTTTAGACGAAACGATTAAGAGGAATTCCGTTTTAAGAGCGTTTAATTTTAGGTGATTGACAGTCAGCCAGTTTTGAGCTTTCAGTAGAGTGGTATTGAGGGACCTGATATCTTCTGGGGAGGAGACTTTCAGGTACAGTTGTGTATCATCAGCATACTTCTGTTAGTGGATGTTAGATAGTTTCAAAATTTTCATTACAGGCTCCATGAACATGTTGAAGAGAGTTGGTGAGACTGTGGAACCTTGTGGTACCCCTAGGGTGACCGGTGAGGAATTAGATAGGGACTGATTAACCTTGAACCTTTGTGTTCTATTGTGGAGAAAAGAGGCAAACCAATTTAGGACTTGCCCTGAGAGCCCCATCCTGTGTTCCAATAGTCGAGTAAGCAGTCATGATTAAACGTGTCGAAAGCTGACGATAGGTTGAGGAGGATCAGAAGGCAGGAATCATTCTTATCCAGCATTTTGAGCACATCATCAACAATGTGAGTAAGAGCGGATTCGGTGCTATGACCGTGACGGATGACTCAGTAGATGAAGAGTTTGAGCTGCTGTCCTCCGATGCACTCCCCACACCCTCCTGGTCACTGAGTCCCTCCGTGTATGACATCTGCTGACCGGAACTGGTGTAACCAGCTGTGTCCCCACCAACATGGGTCCCTTCTCCTCCTCTTGCCCTGGATGTATTTGAAATAACAAGTAACATGGTTTTATTGCAACTGCGTTTCCACACTTGACCATCACAAATCAACAGAAAACATTGAAGAAGTCCAAATATCACACCAGCTTCATGATTCACTCTATAGGCTTCATATTTAGCATGAGCATATGGATCATGCTACATAACCTGCAAAGTGTTGGGTCCGTTCATGTCATAACACTAGACAGGCCCAAATGCATTGATGGAGTTGTCTACGCTCCATCCTTATGTCCATACTATGATAGTTGATCACCTTGCACACTTTAGCACTTGTAGTATACCATTGTGAAAATGATGTATCATGTAACCAAATATGAAGGATACAAGTGTGAGATTTACACAGTGCTCACATAAGACCCAGAATTGAAAAAGTCTAACTATTACTTATAGCACTTCATGATGTGCTGAAGGCCAGGTTCAACACCAATGTACCACCAAATAGTGTTGTTGAAGACATCATGTCACATGCAAATGCTCAATGCACACTGATGACACTTTGCACTCAAATTACATCATATGTCCACTACCTGAAAAGTCAAATGAAAGCTGTACACATGTAGTTTAGCTATGTATCACATTTAGCATATAAAGTTCCTTGAAAACATTGAGGTACAAACATTTAGGAGATAGATACTCAGCATTCACACAGCACAAGACTCCGTATAGCCATATGACCATCCCCAATCCAGCTTGGTACAGGTGATTATGCCAGTTATATATTGCATATTCACAAGCCAATACACCTTTGAAGGTTTTGGGTGTCCCTGATTATCTATGACATGAAGATGTGAGATCACTAGAGTCCGAATGTGCAGGCACATCACACCACTCTTTGGTTTTGCAAATTCAGATTGCCTCGTAAGAATCATTTAGATACTCACATATGATCCCTACAGTTCTACATCTCACTCCCACATGCATATCACTAGTCAGTGAATTTGTGTTTTGAAACACTATTGCAGATGAACCATCAACTGGCAAATGCACACTGGCCAACATGTAGGCACTAATGTTGATGGCACCAGTGATGTTTGCACTCTCATGTCACTGTATAACCAGTACTTACCAATGGGAACTGTTGTACAGTCACTGCATATACTGTTCACTCTATGTCATGTCACATGTAATAGGGCTACCATCACATGAGAGACAGCAGTGAGGGAACATCACTCCTAGTGTAATAGACTGGTGTGCAGTTGCCAAGTGTGGGTGGGAATATTCAGGTCTGTGAAGAAGTGCCCTCACACACCCCGAAGGATGTCATGCTTCATCATTGGGCCTGCTCCTCGTTGGGCCGGTGCTGCAATGCCTGACGGGCACCCACGAAGGGGCTCTTTAGCGGATATCTTTTGTTGATGAAGCCGTTGGGTGCATGTGGGTGTGTGGACTAGGTATTGCAGTGAGTGCGAAGTGGTGTTTAAAATTGGTCTAGGGCAATCCTATTGTCTAAATATTATTCCTAGAGTGCACTAACCTAACTAAAAGCAGGAAGCCCTAACTGTATACAATGGTGTTTGTTGTTATCATTACCAAGTAAAAGCAAATAGTTGTGAGAGAACACTCCCCGAGCCCCCTCTGCCTTCATCGTTCCCCATGTTAGCTACCCACAGCATGACGTGCCTTCCTAGTACACTATTGAACTAGGATTTTGTCATCAACCTAAAAAAAAAAAAAAAAAACACACGCTCCAGCAGGGTTTGTTTTCCCTTCATTTAATCCATCAAGGTCGCTCTGTTAGCATCCCTAATAAGCTACCAATTCGAGCAATCTCATTGCCACTCGAGATTTTCAATAAATTTCACTACTAAGATGGCCGCCGCCTTGCACGCTCTAGCGTCATCACGGTAACGTGCTATTTCAAATACCACGCCCTCGCAACCACACCTCATGGGGACCAGAGCCGGGGTAGGAACACGGCTAGTTGCCGTGCCGCCTTCCGTGAGTATGCATTCTCTGACAAACGCTGCCGGACATTACCAAGAGCTCCCGGTAAGACCAAAACAACGAAATGTTATTGATTGCATGCTTTTCGTACACCCTCATTTTATCACAGGTTGTGAGCAACAAGGTGCTCTGTTGAAAAGCTCCCGTCAGCCTAGACCTACCAATTAAGGGGTGAGTGGTCAACCAGCAGTCCGATTCGGACAACGCCAAGTACGCGCTCACTTTATTATTATTTTCATCCCCCTCTGGCCACCACTACGAGATATTTCCCTGACAAAAAACCACGCTAACGACTGGGGCCGCGTCTGTGTAAATATGTTTGCACTTGTTTATTGCAGGAACCTCGGGTTAGGTGGCTACCCTCGCTTTTTGCATATGGACAAGTTCATGCATATACTGCACCAATTCAGTTGCTTTTACCCACTATTTGTGTCATGTCTTCATGTTTGGCTCCTCAATGAAATTACAATTGAAGTAATTCACGCTCTGTGTCTTCATGTTTGGTTCCTCAATGAATTTACAAATTGGAGTTAATCACGCACTGTGTAGAGACACGGACTACAGTAGTATTGGCTGCTATGATCACGACGGATCACTCAATCATGCCGACATTTGATTTCCTCCACTATACGCCGATAGCGCTAAATCACACGGGAATTTCCCAACATTTTTTAACATAGGAGCACACTAAGGCACAGCACAGGGGATATAAATGAGTTACCCATTTGGTCAACAAGTATCTCACTGCTGCCAGAACCACTTTGGGTTCATTTTGACAACTAAGAGCCGGGGGATTCTGTCTGAATTTTTAAAACTGTTTTTATTATCACTCTCTTTCAGGTCACAGAACACTAGGTTAATCGGACCTGTTGTTCAATTGCAAAGCTGGTTACTACTGCATTTTGCCACTTCCAGAACCAGCATTGCAGTAGTGTTAGAGTTGAGATAATTTCTCTAATTACTCTTGGGCCTGATGAATTGCCACTAGACCCGTTAGGGGCTACCTCAGGCAAGAAACATGTCGACCTTTTGCACCACACAGGCCCTCTAGGACCATTGTATCCAGTTAGGGATTCCTGCTTAGTGCACTCTAGGAATAAAATTTAGACAATAGGGTTGCCCTAGACCTATTTTAAACACCACTTCGCACTCACTGCACTACCTAGTCCACACACCCATATGCACCCAACGGCTTCATCAACTAAAGATCTCCGCTAAAGAACCCCTTTGTGGGTGCCCTTCGGGCATTGCAGCGCCGGCCCGATGAGGAGCAGGCCCAATGATGAAGCATGACATCCTTCGGGGTGTGTGAGGGCACTTCTTCACAGACCTGAGCACTCCCACTCACACTTAGGAACTGCACACCAGTCTATTACACTAGTTTATGTTTAGGGAGTACGTGTGCAGGACCTCGTTAAAAAGCTCCTGGTTCCTCTTTTTTAGAGAAGAGAAACATCACTCCTCACACAAGCAAGGCAAGTTGCCTTTGTGGTAGAATTGTCACCCAGATTTACTGAGAACATGAGATAATTACTCACTTCACTCAGTCAGGTGTCTGCTTAAAAGGAGAAATTTTGATGTGTACAGGTCTCTGCTGTGTTCCAGGTCAGAAAGACAATAGGAACAGCACAGCAGTATGCACCTATATCAGACCTATACTAACAATGACTCAGCTTGTGTGTGGCACATGGGCCACCACCAATATGGTAACACTCATAGTTGGCAATATAACATGTATGACTCTGGCCAGGACTCACACCAATTTAGCTGCTGTTGGGCCCTCAACTGCCCATCAAGCTCCCAGTAAGCCACCCCCAGTATGTGGACCATCAGGGGAATCAGGGTCCGGCGCATGCACCTTCCATGTTGGTAGGACTTCCCCAGCTGGACCTCCACGATCTTCCGGGTCCAGTGCTGCAGGTCATTCCACCTCTTTCTGTAGTGGACGCTATGCCGGTTAAAGACCCCCAGGGTCCACACCTTCCGGGCGATGGCTCTCCTTAACTGTAGGGTTGATGCACATTTTGTTGACATCTAGCTCAAGACTTCATCAAGAGTCACCATAATACATGTGTCCATGTTACATGCTAAGCACAACTAAAGCATGAATGCACACTTTTGTGGTCATCTAATGACTAACCTCAACCCTCGTTATGATCTACACTGACTGAGGCAGCCCACTAACATCAAGTAGGCCAGAGCCATCCTACATGGAATGTGATGTGAGTTACCATGACACACAGTACACCATTTGGACCTTCTGAAGGGTAAACTGCCTGTTCATGACTGTCCAGACACATTTCCTGCCAGCACCATTGCGTTGATGCATATGGTCAGAGAGGCGAGTACCATAGTATACACAACATCCTAAGACTAAGGTCACAATGTAAGGGCTGTTATGTGTGTCACTGAGAACTACCTCTCTGGGGAATGTGTGTACATGTATACGGCTTATTGGGATATCATGGTATGTCAGAATAAGTTTGTGTGGTATATACTGCTATCTTAGGACACACCCTTTGCTATATGTGGCACTGTAACAGGGATCATAATCAACATACCATTGTATGTGTTGTGTGCTAGGAAATATTGTCTCCAAGCATATGATTCACATTTCTAAATCTATTCAGAAGTAACCCATTATCTACACTGTTCATGTCTCAGATGTGTAATAGGCCTGTACAGTGGAAGCAACACTATTGGAAAGGTGTCAAACGACCTGTGTGAGTAAGAGGACTGTGATTAGTGACAGACATACTTTGACACTGTGGGTCAATAGAAAGAAGTATCAGGTCAGGGGTTCACCTTAGTCACCATTCCTTATATTGTCCATGTAACAGCTATCAGGACTACAAGTGGTACAAATAACTCTTTCTGGGAACATCCATGGATCAGCAGTTCTACAGGAGCATTACTCTGAGCATCAGGTCTCTGGCCACAGTAACTCTGGCCCAGGCTGGGCCATGGCCCAGACTGCCTACAAATCATTGTCAGGCCTTGCTCTCTGCAGGCTGGGGCTACTTACCTCACATGAACCTCACATGTCCACCAATTCAATACATAAAAGTGAATTTTTTGCCCTTCTAATATGAGAGCATACGGTTATGCACCACTCTGAAGGGGCCTGTGAGGTACACCTACCTCCAAACAAATGCTTTACAAAGTCTGGTGTGCTGAGTGATCTGTGGGATGATGCATGTGGCTAACATCATCTTCAAATGCTTATAACAGTATACAGACATGACTCATGGTGTAAAGTCTATATATAACTATGCACATATTCCTTGATGTGATTTGAGAACTCATTGTAGCTACTATGAACTTGAGCCCTGCAGAGATATATGCATTTAACACAAGTAGAAATCAACCTTATCACATATTACAATGGTGGTCTTCTCTGCACAAAGTACAGGGCCCCATAATCCATTACATTTGTGTCCTATGTAGGCACCACACAATATATGCAATCAACGTAATGCCTACACTCTGACACTCAGAAGCACATTTTAACCTATGGGAATAGAAAGGAAGCAGTTAAATGGAGTTAAATATATATATATATATATTTTTTTTTATTATTATGTATTTTATTTATCGTGGTTTACAAACATAGAAACAAACCATAGCCCAATAAATATACAGACATTGCCAGGTACATGATAGCATCAAAATGAAGATTACATGCATTGAGATCTCGTGCTTGTATCTGCCTTGTATATTAACACCTATATGACTCAGCCCACATCCCGTCCATATCTCTCAGCTCGCCTGCGGAGCCTGAGGACCCATCTCTCATAGATGCCACGTGGCTTGTGCAACAGAATTATTAACCTGATATATAGAGTTCTCTCTGTGGGTAAGTTACATACATTATTTTGCTTTGCTACAGTTCAGAGATACCTCTTGCCCTTCCAACAGGGGTTGCGCACATTTTCACTCACTATGTTCCCGTAAGTATGTTACCAGTGGTTCCCAAATGTCTCTGGGGCGGGCTGTAGCCGGCAGTAATTCTGCTTAGGTCGTTAGCTGGTCTTTACCATAGATAAAGTCATTAAGCCAGTCTTTGAATTTGGGGGCTCTTCCGCTACCCCATCTGCAGGCCACCTTGCGTTTGGCCAATAGCAAAGCCCATGGCGGTGAATTTTCTATGCGTTTTAGGAATATCTGCTGTATACCCCAGCAGTGCAAGTAGAGGGGAACAAGTTTACATTTGAAAAACTATGTTCCCATGTCATGTCCAATACAAAACATCATCTGTGTAGTGCATAACTGTTCACATAGGCAAAATGTATGCAGTTGGTGGTATTTCACATGCAATGATATGATAATCTCACTATTGTGCAAATTTACAATTTCTGATTTGATGATGCACACAGTTCTGTTACAGACATGTGAAGGCCACAATGGGGATTACTGGTGGATGTTCAATGTTTGACAATGATGATGGGAAATGTGTAATGCTTCATGAAGCATTTCTGTTCAGACACATGACTTTTGCCTTACTCTTCATATATAATACTCTGGACAATGTGACCAATATACATTTTTATTGTTACTCCTCACATAGATACCCTGGGAGAGGGAGGAGACACCAGCCTCCAGTGTACCACTCATTTACCGACCTTCAAACCATGGAAGATAGACATGTGATACAGAAATTTTGTTTGAATCATCAAACAATACTGGACTTATGTCATCAGTTGGAGCCTGACCTCCTACCTCACATCACTTATCCTACATCAATCCCACCACTTGTGAAACTGATGTCTGTATTGCATTTTTGGCCACAGGCTCCTTTCAATTCACTGTCGCTATTTCAGGTGGAATGTCACACCCTATGTTCAGTCGGGTACTCCAAGGTGTACTAGCAGCACTGTTGAGACACATGGACAGCTACATCCAGTTCCCCAGACGTGAGGAGATGCACTGTTGAGACACGTGGACAGCTACATCCAGTTTCCCAGACGTGAGGAGATAGCCACTGTGAAGGCAGATTTCTATGCTTCTGGTCACATCACACATGTGATTGGATCCATTGATGTCACTCATATTGCATTAGTCACACCGCAAGCCAGGGAACAAGTGTACAGCAACATGAAGCACTTCCATTCTATGAACGTGCAAGGTGTCTGTTAACTGCATTTGTACATCTCAAACGTCTGTCCCCGGTTCCCAAGATCTGTATGGTTCCTTCATACTGCGTAACAGCAACATACCCCAGCTGATGTCACAACTACTACTGGAGAGGGCCTGGCTTGTAGGTAAGTGTGATCTGTTCTAACTTTGTGTGGATAATGTCAGACAGTATAAGCTGAAAGTGGGTAACTCATTATTGCACTTCTGGCTGTCTCCCATTTAGGAGACTCAACGTATCCCAACCGTCCGTGGTTGTTGGCACCACTGAGGAATCCTACTACCCCAGGGAAAGTCCGCTTCAATGAGGCCCATGGAAGAACACAGTGGCCAGTAGAGTGGGTTTTTGGGCTTCTAAAAGCCAGATGCAGATGTCTGGAAAAGACTGGGGGAACCCTCCTTTACTCACCAGGGAAGGTGTATAAGATCACTGTGGGCTGATGCATGCTCCACAGCATTGCCTAACAACAGATCATCCCTTACATCCCAGAGGATGCAGTCCATGAAGAGTCACTGGGTGAGGAACCTGAAATGCCAAATGATGATGATTATAGTGGTTAAGAGGAAGGAATGGACTTGTGTCGAGATGTCATCCGAAACTTCTTCTCCTGAATGTAAGTATTGTGTGAGATGTGATGACTTTGACTATTATTGCAACTCTTGTAGTCAGGTTGTGAGGAGGATGTTAATGCTAAGTCTGGGCGGTGAACTCCGCTCCGCTTGCGGAGTTTGCAACAATTTCCACACTCTGCGTTATGCAGAGCTCGCGGAGTTCCAAAAAAGTCCACTTCGCGTAGCGAAGCAGAGTTTTTTTCCTTGCTCGCATTCATCAACGCCCAGTTGCCGAGCGCGAGTGAGGAAAATCCACCTCCCGGCGAGATGTTTCCTCGTTTGCGGTCGTCAACATCAAATTGGCGAGTGCGAGCGTGGAAAATCAACCTACCTGCGAGATTTCTCAACACGGGCAGTCAGATTTCTCATTGCAAGTGGTCGCGTATGCTCGCGACCGCTCGCGTTGAGAAACCGTCCGTTCGCGTTGAGAAAGCTGCTGATCAAGTAAAAATCTACTCGAGCGGCAGAAAGGAAGCAGCGCCCGCTTGCGCTGTGCATGGTGCCATTCGCAATGATTGCACAGTGCGGACAAGCACCTGGCACTAAAAATCACCGCAAGCAGCATTTATCTAACACACTCCACTGCTCGCGGAGCTCCGCGTAGCGCGGCTGAGTTTTTTTTGCACTTCTCGGATTTACGCGTAGCGGAACTCCGCGAACTCCACCCAGGCTTAGTTAATGCTACATACTATGAATATATGGGTCTGGCAATATCTGGGGAAATGTGTTTGTTTTGTAATTGTAGCTCTGTATAGCTGTAAATGTTGTCTGGGAATGTGTTCTCTAGGATTTGACAATGTGATTTGTGCCATATGTATGGTTTCTTAGCTAATCCCTCTCATGTTGTTCTGTTTTATATTCCTTCACCAGCACATCTTCCTTTGGACATTTCAGAGTTGTGACATTAGCAGGTATATGATGCTGTTCAGATGTACAAAGTGGACATTGATTGGTTCTGAGAATGTCTATCACAGAGTTTGGTTGCACAAAGTCGGTACCAAGACAGCTTGCACAGCTATAGGATGGAAGTTATGTGGCTTCCATTAGACTTGTTCCTTGTGGTGTGCTGGTTCTAGTGCAATATGTGTGCCATCATGTTATCCAACACAATGTTGCGTTGGGCCCAATTCATGTTATTCTGCCTTCACATTGGCTAATTCCTCATTCTGCAAGACCTCTTACTTCCTGGTCAGGGTAACCGTTCTCCCCTCGTGCAGCTCTGTCCTTAAGGCACTGCCCCCAGCGCCTTCTGGTCTCCAGGTAGGTGTTCGAGGCCCTCCTCCACCCGCAGGCTCCTGCCTGAGCCTCATCCCTGGTGGTCCAGTGGGAGAGCTCTTCTCCTGGTCTGCTTTGCCAGCCTTTCTGTGTTCTCTGTTTTCGTCTGTCTGTGCCTCTTTATCTGTTGTGCCTTTTTATTTGTTGTGCCTTTTTATCTGTTTGTGTCTTTTGTTTGTCTATTCCGTTTCTGTTGCTGTTTTCACTTTTGTTTTGGTTTTCCTGTTGCCTTTTTTCCAACCCATTCCTGCCGCTGCTGCCACGATGGCCCCTCCCCTTCCTGCGTGTTCCTGCTCCCGCCTCCCAGCTGTTCTCCCTCCCCCGACCCCTACTTAATGGCGACTGCTGTGCGGCCACTGTGCGGCCGCGCGCAGCGGGCACACTGCTGGCGCACCAAAGGCAAGCCCGTCTGTGCCCGTCCGTGACCCGACCGTGACCAGTGCCACGGACCCTGGTCCTCCGACCCCCTACTGATACGACTCAGCAACCCTCCAAGCACTCAACCCTGGATGCAACAACAACTGCCAGCTCTCGACGCCGAGCATCACCCAAGGCCTGTTCTCCTGCCGATACTGCTGCCACACCTTCACCCACCTCCGGACCCCGACAGCTATCGCCAACCCACTGGACGTCAGCGCACTCAAGCCCCTAAGCGGCATCCTCCTCAACATACACTCCCTGCACAGACATGCAGTAGAAATCTGGGACCTCCTCAATACCCTTTCGCCCAATGTCCTCACAGAGACCTGGACCAATGCCAGTTCCAGATCCGACATCGCAACTGCCATCCCCGATGGGTAAAAGATTCAGAGGAAAGACCTCCCCAACCTCCCTGGAGGAGGCCTCGCCATCATCTACAAAAGCTCCCTCCGACTGACAACCTCAATCTCGAACGACTCCTTGCCCTCTATGGAACACATCCACTTCCAGATACAGGTCAGCAACTCTATGTGGAACTCTTGCCTACACACCTCCCAGACCCTGCACCCCATTCACTAACACCATCGCAGACTACATCGCGCCCCACGCCCTCGACTCCACGGACTACGTACTGCTCGGAGACCTGAACTTCCACCTTGACAAGCTCAGCGACTCAAACTCCACTGCCCTCCTAGACAACCTCGCCAACATTGGACTGAAACAACTCATCACAACCCCCACCCACAAGGTGGAACACATCCTCGACCCCATCTTCGCCAGAGGAATCAACATTCACTTCATTCAAACCACGCAACCCCTCTGGATGGACCACCACTGCATTCACTTCTCCTTCTTGAAACACACTGCACACAAGCCAGCGCCACGCCCCTGCACAGAAACTGGAGCAAGATCACTGAAGAGCACCTCGCCTCTGCCCTGAGCCACACTCCTCCCCCACCATGACCGACGCCAACTCTGCAGCCAACGAACTCCACAAATGGATCGCCAACTGTGCCAACATGATCGCACCCCTCCAGAACTCTGACAGACAACACACCACAAAAGCCACCTGGTTCACCACGGACCTCCGAGAATCCAAGCACTCATGCCGACGACTCGAGGAAGCATGGAGGAACAGCAAAACCCCAGTAGAATGCCCCGCCTACAGAACCGCCACTACAGCACACCACCAACTCATCAGATCTACGAAGAACTTCAACCAGGACAGAATCCTCTCCAACTCCTGCAACTCCAAGTAACTCTTTAACATCATACAAGAATTCACCAGATCCCCCAGTGAAACATCTGTGTTCCTCCCTCCCAGGACCTCTGCAACAAACTCGACTTTTTCTTCCACCACAAGATCAGGACACTCTACGACAACTTAGATGAACATGACCATGGCACCGACCAAAAACCTCCCACCAATAACGACACTCAGCCGACCATCCTCGCCTGGACCCCCATCACCACAGAAGACACCGCAAAGACCATGAGGAGCATACACTCCGGAGCACCCACTGACCCCTGCCCACCGCACATCTGCCACAGGGCCGCCTCCACCGTCGCACTAGAACTACGACAGACAATCAACAGCACCCTTGAAACAGGCACGTTCCCCGGCGACTGGAAACATGCAGTATTCAAACACCTCCTCAAGAAGCCCTCTGTAGACCTGATGGACCTCAAGAACTACAGGCCCATCTCTGTCCTCCCCTTCGCCGCCAAAGTCACCGAGAAGATCGTCAACATCTAGCTAATGAACTTCATTGAATCCAAAAACATCCTCGACTCATGTCAATTCGGCTCCCTCAGCAACCACAGCACTGAGACCGTCCTCCTAGCTGCCAGGGACAACATCCGCACTCTCCTCGACCAAGGCCACACTGCAGTTCTTATTCTACTAGACTTCTCAGCAGCCTTCGACACTGTCTCCCACCGCACTCTAGCTGCCAGACTCCACGACGCCAGCATACAGGGAACTGCCCTAGACTAGATCCGCTCCTTCCTCACCGGCCGAACTCAAATAATAAGACTCCCGCCCTTCCTCTCCGAACCCACAGAGATCAGATGCGGAGTATCCCAAGGATCCTCTCTCAGCCCCAAGCTCTTCAACATCTACATGGCACCCCTCACAACCATCATCAGAAAACACAGACTCAGCATAGTATTCTACACCGACGACACCCAGCTCATCCTCTCCCTCACCAAGGAACCCAATATCAACAGACACAATTTCCAGGAAGGAATGAAAGACTTTGCATCCTGGATGAGCAGCAGCTGCTTGAAGCTCAACTTGGAGAAAACGGAAGTCCTCATCCTCGGATCCACCCCCTCCGTGTGGGATGACACCTGGTGGCCCCCTGCCCTCGGCAACCCTCCCACACCCACGGACCACACCCACAACCTCGGCATCATACTCGACTCCTCACTCACCATGAACTGACAGATCAACGCAGTATCATCCTCATGTTTCAACACCCTCTGCATACTCCATAAGACCTTCAAATGGATCCCCCCTGAATCCAGGAAGACCATCACCCACGCACTCATCACCTGCAGGCTGGACTACAAGAACGCCCTCTATGACAGAATCAACAAATCTTTACTCCACAAACTCCAGATCATCCAGAACGCCGCAGCCAGACTTGTCCTTAGCATCCCATGACAAGACCACATCACCCAGCACCTACGAGACCTCCACTGGCTCCCCGCCAAAAAAAGAGTGACCTTCAAGCTGCTCACACATGCCTACAAAGCCCTCCACAACACCGGACCCCAATACCTCAACAAAAGAATCTCCTTCTACGCTCCAAAAGAAACCTCTGCTCCGCTGACCTAGACTTGGCCTAAATCCCCCGCATCCACAGAGCCAGAACGGGAGGCAGATCCTTCTCCTACATCGCAGCCAAGACCTGGAACGAACTCCCCCTCAGCATCAGACGAAGCCTCACACTGCAAACATTCAGAAAGAGCCTCAAAACCTGGCTTTTTGGCTGACTGGAGGTGCCCAAACCCCCCCCTCTAGCGCCTTGATACCCTCACAGGTGAGTAGTACGCTCTACTAATCGCTGATTGATTGATTGATTGTGTATGAACTGTATGTATCTGTTGATGTGTCTCCTCATTGTAGGACAAAGTGCTTGTGACACATCACTGACATTTGTTTGTGACATTCCAGCAAATGCAAGCAATACTGGATTGAAATGACCCTGTGGTCAGAAACTGTTGTACTGATATATGTCTGTTTATTTGCTTATTTGATGTGGAATTCCTTTTGTGAGGTAGGCAATATGGCTCCAGCTGGTGATGTAGACATAATTTATTGTTGCCTATTGTGTAGGATATTGTCAGATGTATCTTCTCCTTCCATGTTGTGAATGTCTGCAACTGATTATCCCCTTTTTGACGGAGAGCGATCTGCAGTTGCTGAAACTTGGATGTTGATGGCCTGGATGGATTTTTACCAGAGGTAGGGGTAGATGCAGGTGAAAAATCCCTGCAGAGTGTGGTGCTGATGTCCTGCAATACCCCAACCAGGGATGCCATGTTGATGTGTATGCCGGCCACCTCGGTGTGTATGCCGGCAACCTCCTGGTATGTGCTCCTCTGCAGCTGCTTAATATCTCTGATTTTGGTAAGTACCTGGCCCATCATTCCTTGGGAGTCCTAATCGACTCCCAGGACTTGGGTGATGGCAGCCTGGGTGTCTGTGACCCCAATGGGCTCACTCTGAGGGCCCACAGTTACCCTCTCACAAACCCTACCCCACGGGTGTGTGTCCTTGTCACAGGCTGCACCGTACCACTGGGACATGAATCCTCAATGACTTGGATGGTATTAGCCACATCAGAATCCAGAAATGCAGGGCACAGGGTGGTACTGACTGTGCTAGGTACACAGGTTGGGGTGCAGTGGTTTGCTGTGTTGTTGCAGTTGTGGTGGGGGGTGTTGTTGTGGGCACAGTGAGCCCACTGTTGCCGTCTGCGCAGGCTGACCAGGTGGGCCAGGATCTTCATCCACGCCCACATCTCCAGAATGTTGCTATCACTGAGGACTTTATCTTGGGATGGGGTGGAACTCTGTTTGGTGTCCAACCTCTGGGAAAGTGCTGTGGCTGATCGACCTGTTCGGAAATAGAGAACATTGTTATTGGTGGAAGTGAGGTATCTACATCCATGTCGTTTGTGTGAATGTAAATAGGGACCTAGACTGACACAAAATATATAGAGATTCGTATTGTCATCTATTTGCATGGAGTTGAAGTTGGTTACTAGATATTTGAAGACATTCAATACATGTAGTAGATTTCATCAGCTCATTAGATGTGCAAATATTTGGCATTTCGGCTTTAGGGATAGGCATGACATGTCCAAAACATTTCAACCAACACAAGTGTAGTTGTAACATGTGTATTTGACCATTCCAAGGCCTAGTTGTGTATAATGCTGGCAAACACACAGCTTGGTTGTATATTTAGCATTGTTCATCATGTGAGGAATGCAGAGTCAAGGGGTCACCTGCTACTGCTAATCAGCTGAGTTTCCTTGATGGCTTACATATATTAAGTGCACACAGTTGTTAGGATGTCATTCATGCCATCAATAGCTTCAGTTGATGAGACCAGGACACCATCAAGCAAAGTATTAAGACATATATCTGAGTAGAGCATTGTCTATGCATTGAACAGTCCATTATGAGTGAACATCAGTAGTGAAATGGCAGACAAGTGAGAAGGGGCAAAAGGAGTCCAGCATATTGGTTAGAGTTCCAGTCACGGGCCTCATGGTAGTAGTGGCAGCTTTTCTTTCTCAACTTACCAAGACTTGACAAATGGTAACCTGCATGATGAGTGAACATCAGTTGTGACATGGCAGAAAGTGAGAAGGGGAAAAAGGAGTCTAGCATCCTGGTTAGAGTTCCAGCCACAGGGCCTCATGGTAGTTGTAGTCACTTCAATCACACTTTAGCAACACTTGACAAATGGTAGCCTGCATAATGAGTGAACATCAGTTGTGACATGGCAGACAAGTGAGAAGGGGCAAAAGAAGTTGGTTGTATAACAGAGGCATGCATGGCTAAATCACATGTGCCTCTAAAATGCTGCCCGAACAAGGAATGCGTCTGAGCAACGCATGCCTTTACCACGCAATTTCGTGGTAAAGGCATGCCTGATAAAGCTATATGTGTGGTAAAGATCACACTCCAGCCCCCCGCCCTGAGCCCTAAAAACTACCCTGACCCCCTGAGCCCAAATGCTACCCAGACCCCCCTGAGCCCTAAAAACTACCCGACCCCCTGAGTCCTAAAAACCTCAATACCCCCTGAGCCCTAAAAACTACCCCCAACCCTGAGCCCCAAAAACTACCCCAGCCCTTAAAAACTAGTCCAAACCTTAAAAACTAGCCCCCACCCACCAAAACCCAGCCCCAGCCCCACTTGCCACACCACGTCCTCTCCCGATCCTTCCTCTTCCTCTGCCTGCCCATTCCCGCATCTAGACCGCGCACTGCCTTAACCACACATTTGCGTGGTTAAGGCATATGAGTAGCTAAGGCAAGCGTGGTTCCACTTGTGGGGAAACGGCACGTGTGACTCAGCCCACGTTGTAAAAGTCGTTTTCCAAATAAGTCTACCATCTTGATTAGAGTTCCAGTCACAGGGTCTCATGGTAGTTGTAGTCACTTCAATCTCACTTTACCAACACTTGACAAATGGTTGCTGTACCATACCTGTTGGTAACATGCATTTGGGATGGACCATACATTTACATATTCACACATATCATTGGTCCTCGAATTATATTTTTATGGTAATCCACTTACAGACACCATTCCAACATGTGGCATGTCATGGAGTTTGATACATGTGCCCTTATATGCAACAATAAACATAGACACAAACATAGACACAGACAAACCAACATCTCAGATACTTTGAGTATTGCATGTTAGGAAAGTAGATAAACAACTAAATAGCAAAAGCAGAGTTGAGAGTAAACAGGACATAGTGATATTGCGAAAGTTATTGAAGTGTAACTTACCAGAGTCCACTCACCCGGGTATTCCTGTCAAGCCTTCATCATACAGGATGGCCAAGACCTTCTCCTCCCAGCTAAAGAATTGCAATGGGACACTGGGAGGGCCACCGCCAGTCCTCTGGGCCTTCAGGTGGTAGTTGTTGTACTGGGTATGCACCCTCAACCTGAGGTCAGTCTGCCTCCTCCTAACTTCATTCTGTGTGCGCAGGGAGATACCAACAGCAATCACTCTGTTGGCTATCTTGTCCCACATTTCCGTTTTCCTACTGAGAGGAGTATGCTGGACCTAGAAACCAAAAAGGAGGGGTTCTACTCTAATGATTTTATCCACCATGACTGTCGACTCAGCCTCAGTGAACTGTGGTTTGTTTTTGGCCAGGCATGATAAAAAAAAAGTGAGTGACTACATGAAAGGAAAAACAAACAAGAGACACATGCAGAAATGTGCAAAACTTAAATTACAGATGGTAGAGAGTGCTAAATGATGTGATGAAAGTAATAAGGGGACTGCCTTGGGTCAGAAAGGTGTCTTCTATCTTCTGTGCTGTAGGTGAAAGCAAAGGATCCTGGTCAGGGATGGGTTGGGTTTTATAGTGTGATTTGCAGGCATGACTACTTGGCAAAAGCACATCCGCTGTGTAGTTTTTAAATCTATCCAGTGGTCACTATTGTGGTGATTTTATGCGCGCATACCACAGCGGTTTACTGCAAATGGTTAACCGCTGCTGGGAGACCGCCAGTATGACTGTGTAGTCGCAATGCACTCAGCTGATACACCACGGCCCTGACGGAGTCAGAGGACACAGCGCCAACATTGCAGACCGCCGCAGTCCCAGCAGGAACAGTGCTGTCGCCGCTGTCAGCGTTTCAGACAGCACAACTCGTAATACGGTGGGTGGTAGACCGCTGGCATGGCTGTGTCCTGGAGGTGACGGATGAAGCAGTTGAATGGTCAGGCCATCAAACTCGTAATCAGGCCCTGAATGTGGCTTCCTCCCACTTTCGACCAATAGCACGATTTTTTACAATATACATTATTCAAATTAAGCTCATTTGTCAAATGGAATTGAGTTTCCAAGGCATCTATAAAAACTTTACAATTTAAATTCCCATTGCAAAGCATCAATTACTAGCATTGAGTGTTGACTGTTTTAACAATTTAGGAATATTAAATATCCACTTAGTTCAGTGGTACTCCATTTTCCATTGATTTGAACTCTTCAGTCAGTCCTCCAGGCACTATCTTTAGCTTTGTCCCTTTAAGGAGAAATATTTCGTTTGCTGTGGTTCATCTAGATTTTCTCTAAAAAATACATTTCAGAGTTAATCCATCAGTAAAACGTTCCTCGCTGCCAGTAGAAAAATTGTATAAACTTGATTACGTGCACAGATTTGAATGACTAGGTTTTTGATTTACATAGACATGATAAATCCAGAAAATAATTTTTATTTGTACCTTTCTTTCCTATATGTAGTTGATTTGAACTTCTTTGTAAAATAGGACACAGATTTGTCTGAATCTTGTTGTATAGTATGATCAAAATCCTGGTCTTGCCCACAAATCATCTCATAAACTTTATAGTTTGCCAAGCAATGTTTTTGCCCTTTCGAAAAACATAGCATTAGTCCTGAAAAATTACACTTCCATCGCTGGCATATTTAAAATCATAAGAAAATGTTGCAGTTTCCCAGCATGAGGGTGCCTCTCACTTTAAAAGATATATTCGCCCTACAAGATGTCAAATTCCACCCAAATTTTGTTTTACACAACAATATTCACAGTTTTTAGAAATTTCTAAATATTTCCATATCTGTGAACATTAGCAAATTGACAAAAAGTACAAGAATTTAGCTCTAATGTCTGTAAAAATGGAAGCCATACATTACACGTACGATTTAAGACCCACAGTAAAGGCACTGGGCATCTCTCATATAGACTTGTGCAATGGCTTACTGCTGGCCCGCCCAAAAAATGGTTTAGCTCCTTTTGAGGAAGTTGTTTGTGTAGCTGCTTGGGTAGTCAGAGGAGCATAAAAATGAGCCCACATCACCGCCATCTTGAGAGATCTATTACTGGATATCTTTGGAGGTCATAATCCAGTTCAAAATTGGCTGCCTAACATGCAAAGCCATTCACCTAGGATGCCCCAGCTACTTAAAAGACAAATTACTTTTATCAGGAGGAGTAATAAATACCAGGAACAAACCCTTTGTAATACTGGAAATCACTAAAGTAAAGAAGACTAAAACACTAACATCAAAGATTCTCACATAAAGATCCTAGAATTTTAAACAATGTCAAAGAAAAGCAAAGATTCAATGAATCCCTATAACTTGTTTAGGAAAAAGCTGAATATCCACCCTTTCAAAATGTATCTGTACATTTCCTAATACCTTCAGAAACCCAGGTATTCCCTATGTAGAATGGTTCTTTAGCAATCTGTCTCTACCCTTGTACTCTGACTGTTTTTGCACTTGTGTTGTTAGTACTCCCACACTGTGTTCTATTGATTTGCATGTTAAATGTAAAGTGCTCCTTCACCGATGGGGCTAGACCTGTGCTTTATCAATATACCAAATAAGTAAATAAATAAATGAGATAAATCTATAAACAGGTGGCCTTCTTCACCCATTACTATTCATCGTACAAACAAGGCATACCGCTGATGCTGCTTCCTCAGAATCATGGGAATACCCTTACAAAGCTGCCAAGGTAGAAGAAAGAAGATGTAGTTATTGCTTTGCTTTCCTTATTTACATACTTCCTCAAAATGCAATATCAGGTGCCTTTTGGTCACACTCAAATCAGCTTCTGTGAAGTGGACCACAGTGGTAAGCGACATGTTTTAACAATTGAGGCCCAATTTCCCAAGGATCCCATTTGGGCCCTGTGGAATAGTCCTAACAATGTCACAATAACCATATGAAACTGTTTCCAAAGAAAATGCGCTTAGAACTCAGGATACCTTGAACATGTTGAATCTTAAATGGATAAAAATGCTTTGCATGCAAGGATCTACACTATGGAACACAATCCACATGGCCATCTGCACCAAAGTCAACCAAGTGGCCTTCAGAAAAAAATGTGAAAACCAATTTTTCTGAATCCTAAATTTTGTACAGTTGCAAACAGGAACTGGAGGGCAATTCGTTTTTCAGAACAATCCTACAGAATGTTCCCATCCAGTCATTCATGCAGAGATGCACCCAGTCTGTAGTGTTTCTTGGTCCAAACTGGTCACTTTGTTTGAAGATTATGATCTGCTAAGTTTCAGTTTATGGGGATTGTTGTGTCCTGTGTTTGTGTGTACGAGGCCTATAGTGGTCCTCGGCGGACTCCTTACAAGTATTATGTAATCGACTGGGTGTCGCTGGATGTGGTTAAGAAAGTTTGTGATGCAGTGCGTTCAGTTAACGGTTGCATGCTGAAGAATAAAGACATGAAAACCAGAGCTCCGTGTGTGGCATAGTCTACTACGTGCTTCTGGGCTGGGGAAAACGCTACAACTGGCAACAAGAGTGGGATACTTGCCCCCAAGGATACAAGATTGCTCTACCTGAGAGTTTGCCATGGTCCAACAAACTGCTTGTGTGTGCCAGATGCGCCCCAAGAAGTGGTCTACAGTTGCCATATGTGGAGTCAAAGTGCTACTCCAGCTTTTGAAAAGCCCTCTAAGAAGGTTAAGGCCCTACGGAAGATCACAGTCAGTAAGCCTGCCAAAAATCTACTGGTATGGCTGCAAGAAGAGATACTGTGCCAAAGCATAACACAGAGCAAGCACAGATACAAATCAGAATTGCTAAAGACAGTGACGTTAAAGGCAGCAACAGTCATGCATAATACATAAAGTTGAGAGCAGTGAAGAGCACGTTCAAGAGGTGAAACCATTACTCATCGTGAAGAAGAATGATGGCATCCACAGACCTCAACTCAGGCACGATGACCTGAGTACTAGTGAGTAGGCTGATGCTTGCAGGGGTGTCATCAGGCCAAGAGATGCTAAAAAAAGATGAAAACGCTGCCTGAGCAGCATATACTCTCAATATCAGTAGGAAACAGTACAAACTATGATGCCACTGTGTTCCTGAAACCACCATCTCCATTCGATACCACCAAAAGACAGAATATTGGCACCAGATGGACTGCCTGGATCAAATACTTAAAGATTCTTGCAGGTGACTGAGTAAAAAAAGTGATCAAGAAAATATCACAAGCTAATGAAGTATTATACCATCAAATCAAGAAGATGTTGGAGGCCAAGTTCAATCCAATGATGAATGTCAATTAGGAAAGGTACACTTTCAACCTAGCATACCAGTAACCTGATGAGATGATGCATGAGTTTGTTGAGAGACTTGATATGCTCATAAAGCACTTGAAGTTCAGTAAACTTAATGATGAAGAAGCCATGCTTTATCAATGGTTGTCTCTCTGATTTATTCCGATGACGCATACTGCGAGAAACGCTTAGTTTGGAGAAAGTGTTTATGGCTGCAAGAGCGTGAAACATGATGATTGACAGGCTGGAAGCTGGAAAAACCCAAAATGTATCATCAATGAGTATGAAAAAGTCAGCAGAAACACAAGGCAGAGGCCCACAGAGTGATGTCTCAGAAGAAAAATAAGTTGTATTTCCACTGTGGGTTCTCCTTTACACATGAAGGTAATGTCTCGCCGTTGGACAGATATGCAAAGGCTGCAGGAAAGAAAACCATTTCATAATGGTTTGCAAAGCGAAAGAGAAACTAAGGGCATCACGGTGAGATGAGAAGATGGACACCAGAAGTTTCAGAAATGCTCTAGCCACTCCCACAAGGCCAAACGACAACATTGACTAAGGTAAGTGGAAACGAAAAGAAGTGGATTGCTATCAAATTCATCTTCCAATGGTTCGGTAATGTCATCATCGAGTGACAGTGAGGATGATGGATGTGCTGTGGTGAGGTCAGTCACAGACTGACTTGCGCATGTAGGATTGGCCGCTCGCAAAGAGGAACACAAATCTAAAAAGAATCACCAAAAGCAACAACTTCTGTTTGGATATTGTCCTTAAATCACGCTCCAGGAGATGTTCTGCCTGAATGGTGATCTGAATGTCACTGAAGTTTCAAGAAAATAAAAAACACAATTGAAAATGTAACTGAAATGGCTTACTGTGATCTGAAATTGCATACAGAGATTGTGATAGATGCAAGCCCTGTAGGGTTGGGTGTGAACCTTTCTCATCACAATGGACGGCCTGATGCTCAGAGACACATTGTGGCCTATGCTAGCCGGAGTCTATCTCAGACCGAACGTGCTTATTCTCAACCTAAGAAAGAAAGCTTAGCTGTAGTATGGGCATGTGAACACTTCCATGTGTTTCTGTATGGAAAGCATTTCACCCTTGTCACAGACCATCAGGCATTGCTCACCATTTTCAGAAATCCGAAAGCCAAGATGCTCCCTCTCAATGAGAGGTGGGGGCTGCATCTGCAGGAATATGATTACACTATTGTGCACAAACTGGTGTAGTATCAAAGCCCCGCAGACTACTTTTCACGAGTGCTGCTACAGTATCAAAGTACAACATCCAAAACAGCTGAGGCCTACATCAATTTCATAGCAAAGTCAAGTGCGTCTGCAGCTCTTTCTATTGAAAAGATACTTTATGAGTACTTTGGAGAGGGTGGCTCGGCGTGCTGTGCTGGAAGGAATCAACCTTATTCCACGACAAGAGAAAGTCCTGCCACCTTGCTGTTTGAGAGGGCTCTCGGAATGAAGATACCACAATGGACCACCAGTCTATCAAGAGACTGAGTTCTTGTCAGCAAAAGCACATGTTCAAGACTGACGCTCCGTTTGATGCTGAAACGATAAGAGTTGTGGCGGGCAAACGACATATGGTAACTGCCCAACAACCTGGAAAATCACCACATTTTAAGCATTTACCTCGATGTTCGTCGGCGCCAGACCTCATGAATGAGGCAAGTCCACCTGGGTGCCCAAGTCAAGCATATGACTGTTCTCCAAAGATGTCATATGAAGTCGCCCTCCTTTATCTCATACAACTAGATCTAAAAGACTGGTGCGAGCACCTCAACAACTCATCATGGAGTTATAATGCGTATACGTGTATATATTTCTTCATACTTTTTATTTTACAAAGGGGGGGAGTGGTATCCTGTGTTTGTGTGTATGAGTGCCCTAGTGGTCCTCAGTGGACTCCTTACAAGTATTACATAATCTGTTGGGTGTGGCTGGTTGTAGTTAATAAAGTTTGTGACGCAGTGCTTTCAGTTACCGGTTGCATGCTGAAGAATAAAGACGTGCAAACCAGGGCTCCATGTGTGGCGTGATCTGTTATGTGATCCCAGGCTGGGGAAGACACTCCAGTGATTAGTTTAGCATAAAGCATAAAGCAAATAAAGAAATCCCATCTTTGAGGGATGACTTCAATCGCTACTTGGGTTCTGGTGCACCCTTTTAAACCATAGATATGCTAGCTCAGATTTTTAGGGGGTTAACATTCCCCTACAAAAGTGTATTCAATTAAATTTCAGCAATTTTTAAATGTGTACTTAAGTAACACTGTATATTGAAATGCAATGGAGTCTTCTATGATTTTGCCCATACCGCTTGTTACTGGAGGGAAGTGGGGGGGGGGGGTAAAACATGAGTATAATCATGCAGCACTTATGTTAATGCTGGCATGATAAATATGCAATGGCGACCCAACTGCCCCTTAAATTCTTAATATGTCACCTGAGTGGGGCACTGTTATGGACCGTGCAATTCTATTAATGCTATTGTCTGTAACACTCAGCTAGGACCCTGCAAGCTCTGAGCATATCAACGATATACATAAGAAATAAAAAGATAGTCACATTTGGAAACTATTTATCTTTAATTATTGATTAATCTGAAAGCGTTATATATGTCCTGTGCGTTATACAGCTGTAACAGAAACAGTATGCAGAGCCACACTGTGCAAAATGTTACAAAATATACTAATAAACGATCAAAGCCCGTAGGTTTCCCCACGTCAGCCAGCAGGCGCTCGTGGCAATATTTGAATCCGCGAGCCTTGTGGCCCAGTAAAACGGCCTCATGTTAATAAAGAGCAGATGGAAAAGGCAGAGGCGAGTGTCTCTGGGATGCAATCAGTCATGGAAAAGAAAAAAGCCTGCCTTCCAATTAGAATTCACCTCCATGAGACCACCTCAATGTGATGAATGAACCACAGCAGAAGATGAACAAATGTATAACCTTTCATTGTGTGAATCATTCATCAAGCCTGAGAAAGTTATCTGTTGAGGTGGAAAGGACTCCATTTAAAGCTGCTCGGAGGCAAGATTCAAGCTAAGGTCATGCTCGGTTCTTGTCAACCGGCACACCAAAGTTCGCAATGCTTTGCTGGATGCCGCAGAAGCGCCATTTTATAGGGCAACATTGAGCACCAGGCATATAAATCATCACCCTTTCCATGTGAATGCCTTCCATCTGATTTATCTTTTGACTCAGCTACAACTGCTACGTACTCCGCATAACATTTTACGCTAATACAAACATGGCCGTACTTTGTGATATTAATTCGAAATTATGCTCTCATCAAAGCGGCTCTCAGATCTGTTCACTGAGAATTGAACATGATAACTTGTAGATTTATACGGTTTACGAATGCAAATCACGGGTGAAGGATTATCTCTTGATTAAAACATCTAGAAGACACATTAAAGCACACACATTTTCCAAACGCAAAAACCAAAGAAACGTGCTCACCAGTTTCCGTAGAGGAATTCATGAAAATTGTGCTCGTTCCTCTTAGCATCAAGAGTCGACTGAGACAAGAATGAATACTCTGTCATTTTGTGTCTCATCAGTAGTCTGTTCATGGCTTCAGAAAATGTTTTTGATTTATGATCAGCACAGTCCTGTAATAAATAGAATCTCATGGATCACCAATAAGCTGTACATATTTTCTAGAGTTCACTGAGCCGGTAATAGTCACTACTATTAACTCTCACTCACCCACTGTCGTCATCAAAGAATACAACCACACTAAGCAGCACTGATTACACAAGAATCCTGATCATATCCCCAGTACTTTACATGGATGATGCGTGCTTGAAACATAAATTACTGAAGGGAATGAACCAATAATGCAAGCAAGCAATATTGAATATATAGCAGCCAAAAAGGAGTCTCCCTCAACGTTGCCTATATTGATCTTACAGCGGCATTTGATGTAATCAATAGGAATATTTTAAGGAAAAGAACGA
The DNA here is from genome assembly GCA_963921515.1 of Calotriton arnoldi. NCBI lineage: Eukaryota > Metazoa > Chordata > Amphibia > Caudata > Salamandridae > Calotriton > Calotriton arnoldi. Next base: position 909,717 of record CAWUFW010004711.1, read on the forward strand.
TGGCATGTGGCCTACTTGTAATATAGCAATTAATAATCAAACTGCATAATAATTCATGGATACGAATCCATCTAGAGTAAAATGGATCCCTATTTAAAAAGGATAATGATTCCTAATGTAATTTGACATGGGTGTACACTAGTATAGTCATTATTTACTATATATATGTCAGATGCTCCAAAAGCCTTTATTCAAACAGGTTGGTCTCCACAGAAAATTGTTCAAGAGTTTATACAAAGCTAATACTATGACGATAATATGATTCTTTTTCACCTACCATCTGTCAAATTACAGCGTGCTCAAAATGCCTTTTCTGAATACTGTGAAAAAAACATATCTGAAGATCAGTACAGTGACAACTAAGGGGCCAATTACAATGTCAGGCTGAAAGCCTCCTCCCGACATTCGGAATCTCCTAGACAATGTCGGAACCCTTCCGTCCGACTCGGTCGGTTTACAATCCGACTGACCGATTACGATGTTCGTGGTCGAATTGCAAACCGCACGGTCTTTCCGAGTTGGTTCCTACCGGCTCTTCAGAGAATTTGTGTCGGTCGTCCCCGCATCGTACAGCTCTATGGACTGCGTTTCTGACCGAGCAATTACAATGTGGGTTTCCAACAACCTTTCCGAGTGGCCTGTCCGGCACGAAAAGGCTGTCGGAAGGTGACTTTTGGGGCCCCTAGCAGGGCCCCCTTCATTCTGCGGCCTCCGGTTGGGGGCCGAGGGGGTACCTAAGGGACCCCCTGTAAAACCCTGCACCTTGTGGCAGGGACCATGGGGTGCCTGCGACAGGTTGCAGAGTTTTCCGCACACCCCCCATTTCCCCATAGGAGCCTGTGTTGTCGGGCAGAACACGGGCTCCCATGGGAGTAAATGGGAATCCGACCGAACAGTGTTCGGTCACATCGTAATTGGTCGGGTGGAACCACCGACCACAAGTTGGTCAGTCCCGATTCCTCGTCTGTGTCGGGAGGAGGAAACTCTGACCGACATTGTAATGAGGCCCTGAGTTATGGTGCTCCGAAACAAAAGCTGCAAGACAGGTTTCGATTGGAGATTCAACTACAGTCCACTAGATACTGTAACTAGATGCTGCTACTTGGGAATCATATTCTCAAATAATAAAACATTTCATCAGCATGTTGAGTGTGTGATTGGACGTACTGAAATTACATTGCTCCACCCGGAAAACTTTCACAAAGCTTTTTCTCACATAATCAAATTCACTGTCTAAAAACATAAGTGATACATTTAGTAAATGCTGAGACATATGGATCAAAAAAGATTTCGACTTTATTATTTTATACTTCCTTTCTGGTTTAGCAAATGCAACTTAAAATGAACAAAATTTGTTGATACAAGAATGGTGCAGAATCATATGTGGTGCAAGGTGAGGATGTGAACAGTGCAGTGAATAGTGATGCATGGTGAGATTACATAAAATTGAAAGGTCAACTCTTTCGTTAAATTGTGGGATCCAACAGTATATACTTCAGGGTTGAATTAGTCCTTGGACAATCTGTGGGCTTTAGTAATGTTGATGTTTCCACCATATGTTATAAATTTGATAGGGTCATCCTCAAGACAAGCGAGGAATGCAGAGTCATTTGCTACTCCAATCCCTTGCTAGTGATTGGACCTGCCTTGTAGTAGGAGCCCCAAGGAAATTCAATGCTAATAGGTCACTTGCATAAATAACATTTCGAAAGAAAACCGATGAACTGGCAAAAGTGAGTTTTCTACTATATCGTAGTGACGATCTGTGTGTCTGATCAGTTTAGTGTTTAAGTATTTTAGGAGAGTATTATCTTATTAACATCACATTACAACAGAAAGAGAGGGTTTGTACAGCAAAAGAATACACAGAGAATCAACCAAGGTTCCCATTGAAATAAAACACATTTTGTCAAGTTTGACCTTGCCAGAAAAAGAACATTATGCTCTCTGGTGCAACACTACATGGAAAAGAAGGATTAAGAATTTAGTAAATGCATTTTCTGCGAATCAAACCAACAACTAGACATAGGTCACGCTAGATGTGAGTACATAATCAACTCTGAAATGAATGATTACCCACTGACATAAATGACAAGTATTCAATCCAGGGAAACCCGGAGATGCATAATGAAATTAAGAATTGACACCCTCAAGGACGATGGATGGAATAGTAGAAGAAAAAACTGAACAAAACCACTCTGTGCATAATTCAATGGAGGAGGCTCTGAATGATTTGATGTGAAATATACTATTTGTTTGGCATGGACATTGGCAATTCAAGCCAAGCAGGGTACCATCTTTCACAGGAAGGCGTATTGATTTAATTGTCCTTACAGAGGATTTGAGATCCAATATTTTGGATTTTATGGGGTCCCCCTATTGCACCAGTGCCCTAAGTCCCCTAGTACAATATCTTAGTTTTATGAGAAAATAACAAGAACTGTTTTTTACTGTTCACGAGGTGGACATGTTAAAGAATAAAGGGGTCCTGTTAAAATAGGAAAGAATTAACCCCCAGTTGGACGCTAGTGATTTAGTTGACTCCTCAGGTGATGGCTTTTTTTTGTGTCTAAATGAGTATAGTGGCCCCGTAGCCATTTTAGACATATCATACACCCTCAACAGGCTGGTGATGGTTTCTTCCCACTGTCCCCTAGAAAAGGCCCACAGGCAGTTTGACAATGTCTGTTCCACTACCCATAAGAAATTAAAATCCGCCTAAGGGTAAAACCCTGGTTTTACAGGCATGTAGACATGAATATAAGAGGGTCTTGGAAGCTAGGCAATCTACTATCAAGGAAGAAGCGTGGGACTCTCTTCAGTGGGTCACTGATCTCTGTGATAACTGTGAAATCTGGAGAGTGGTGACTACCCCTTATTTTAGAGACACTAATGAACGCAGTCCAGTGGCGTAGCTAGGCACTTGGCTGCCCGTGGCGGTCCCTGCCGTTACCACCCAGCGGCCGCACTGAAGAGCAGGGGGGGGGGGGGTGCTGGCAAGATTTTCTGTGGCAAACTCAAGTAAGTGTGGGGGGTTGCCGCCCCCAAAACTCGTGCCGTCCACCCCCCTCCGCCCCCCCCTTGCTACGCCACTGACCCAGTCTAACAACTGTTATTTCCGCGTCTAAATGGGAGGAGCATTTTTGTCATATATATGCTTGGGATCATTTAGGAAGCAACTTACAGGTAGTACTCTTTGAGAGGCCTGCTATTCCTGTATGCTTTGATGTCTTGGAAGTGAGGGCTGGTAATAGCAAAAGTCTGAAAGGGGAGGCACAGGTGCCGATGGGGTGAGATGGGGTCTCAGTCACTTTTTTTTCAATATAGCACAGATCTGTGGGCCCCATTAGTTACTATCGTTTTCACAGCTTTGGCCGTCACTAGTCACCCCAGTTCTTGGACTTACTTGATTATTGTCCCAGTATATGAAAAAGGTGATAAAGCAGATCCAGCATGTTACAGGCCAATTTCACTTTCAGATTCACTAGTGAATGTGACAGAGAGGGTTCTGTTTGCCAAGTTGGAAAGTTGGATGCAAGATATTTAAAAAGAATTTCAAGTGCAGTATGGTTTTTGTCGTGGCATAGGAACTACTGAACAATGTCTCAATCTTTATTTGCTAACTTCTAAATACACAGCTGCCAAGGATGGGGGCCATGCAGTTGGTTTAGGGGCTTATCTTGTGCCTTTGATATACTCAACCATTTCAAATTGTGCCACAAGATGCTGGCCCTGGGTGAGTATCAGGGAATTGTTTATGTTTCAGCACGGCTACATACTGTTACCACTGTTTGTATACTCTTTGGACCATTCGGTGAATGCACCAATTTATTTAGGATCAGTAGGGGAGTATGCCAAGGGTGTTTCCTGGCCCCTTTTCGTTTTATTCTTTACATCAACGATCTTGAGGTTTACCTCATGTTGGCAGGCCAAGACATGCCCCTGATAGGCTCTCATCCAATTCATTTTGCCCTTTACTCGCACAATGCCCTTTTAATGGTACATTGTTTGCAGTTTACATGAAGATACTGGATTTACAAACAAATGTAAATACATTGGTGATGATATGCGGCCCCAAGTCTACGAAAACCTAATTACCCTTTATCAATGGTATGTCCACAGGGCCGGACTGGGAACCCTAAACAGGCTGGCAAATTTGATCAGAGCAGCCCCTCTACTGTATGTGGCGAGGGAGCGCAGAGAGCAAGCCTGGCCAGTGCAAAGTAGCTTGGGGGATTCTATCCTCAAGAACGTTTTTGGAAACAGCAATAATGAAAAAGATGCCTTTTACATCACAGCGCATCAACCTTCAGGGCGAGAGGGAGGCCTCTTAATATCAGTTACATCTGGACATAACACAATTATGCCTTACTTAAAGAGTCATTGGCACTCATTTAGTTTGAGTCTCCTTCTGGCTAGAAGCTAGCTGGGGCCTAGCACCTTGATGTCAGGAAGCAAAGACAACTAGCTTGTCACGATACATCTGCCTAAGATATAAATTATGATTTTGATGCAATTCTGTTTTTCATTTTCTAAGCTTTGATTGCACATCCTGTAAGAGTGTCAGATCCACCTGTCTATATGAGTAATTAAACTAAAACCATTTAGGTAGCATTTACTAATATTTCTTTTGTGCTGCCCAACAAACAATTTTCGTAAATATAGAGTAACAAAAGTTTGGGGGAAAAAAGAAAAGCTTCTAAACTTTGCAATTTGCATGCAGCTCCTTGATGCCAGTTTCTAATGTATTAAGCTCTATTTCAAGGATTGTAATCTGTGACCAAGACATCACATCAGAATGTTTGCAAAAGAAGCAGTAACCCCTGAGCTAGCTACATAAAGAAAACATGTAAGCTGCCCCTGACTGTTACACGCTGTGCCTTGCAACATACACATTAACCGTTGGGCTATTTTATGTAGAGTCAAAGCTGTGAAAAAAGTATATACAGATCTCTGGTGTTTGGACAAAATATCAGAAAAAAATGTTGTGCTATTAAAATATTGTGCCAAGAATATTGGATGACAAAAATATAGTCAAAAAGAATATCTAAGGTAAAAAATATTGTTTTAAGTGTTGTTTTTAATATTGTCATAAAAAAACATAAATTTAGAAAATATTGTTGTATATAATATTGTTTGTAATTGTTATTTTGTATGTAATTTATTGTAGTTTGTTTTATCCCCTATATTTATCCAAAAAATATTTTGTGTTTTTAGTAGGATAATTAATTACTAATGACGGTTGAAATTTGTGTTTTTAGTTGTATTAATATATAAAAATAATGGATTTATATATTTTTTTATCAGTAGGATATTAAGTTTTAAGGGGACAATGGTGGGGGATTTTTCAAAAGAGGGTATTTTAAATTAAATGTTATATTATTTATGTTAATGATATACAAATTACTATTGAAAAAATTAAAAAAATGTACGTTACACTAATAAGTTTTATAAATAATACAATTTGATTACTTAAATTATGTACTAATTAAAATGCATTTAAAAATATTTTTTTATTGTAAATCCTAAAATAAATAAATAAATAGAAAAATAATTGTCAAAATATATAAAAATTAAATTTAATACAATACCTTATTTTTAGGAAAATGTATGTAAAAAATGTCCATTTTCAAATTGTGTTGAGGAAAAATTATTACAATTAAAATATGTTTACTTATTTATGTAAAAAATTATAATGTCTGTAAAAAAACAATTACATTTATGTGTTAAAAATTGGGGATATCGGTTTTCTAATTTTATGATTGCTAATTTGGGGTTATCATTTTTTTTCTATTTTATGTTTCAAAGTTTTGGAATGGTAGTTAATAATTTAAAAAAAGACCAATTATTAGTAGTGTTAAAAAATTATTGTTTATGTTAATGTTTGAATATGAATTTATAGGTTTGCAGTTTTGGTTAGTGTGTTTTTAAAGTACATTTTGCTTTTTTTTACATATCCTAAATTGTGTGTGAATATGGTGTAATGAATGAGTATATATGCATAAAATGGTTTAGATTGGAATGGGAACAGTAAATGTTACCCATTTAGGGTCCAACACTTTCCCCCAATTAGTTTAGATTGGAGTGGGAATAGTAAATGTCATCCCTTTAATGTCCAACACTTTACTCAAATTGGTTTAAATTTGAGTGGGAATAGTAAATGTCACCTCTTTACTGTCCAAAACCTTCCCCAAATTGCTATCGATTGAATTGGGAATAGTAGCTTTCAACCCTTTAGTGTCCAACACTTTCCTCAAATTGAAATAGATTTGAGTGGGAATAGTAAATGTCGCCCGTTTAGTGTCCCACATCTTCCTCAAATATGTATAGATTGGAATTGGAATAGTAAATCTCACCCCTTTAGTGTCCAACACTTTCCCCCAAATTATTTAGATTGTATTGGTAATAGTAAATGCCACCCATTTAATGTCCAAACCCTTTCCCAAATCGGTTTAATTTGGGTTGAGAATAGTAAATGTCACTCCTTTACTGGCAAACACCTTCCCAAAATTGATATAGATTGAAGTGGAAATAGTAAATGTCACACCTTTAGTGTCTAAAACCTTACCCTAATTGGTGTAGATTGGAGTGGGAATAGTAAATGCCACCCCTTTAGTGGCCAGCCCTTTCCTCAAATTGACATAGATTGGATTGGGAATAGTAAATGTCACCCCTTCAGTGTCCAACACCTTCCTCAAAATTGTATTGCATGCTGTACATTTTTCACTTTTTCCCATTGTTTACATTTTTCTAACTCATCCTAAATTGTTTTATGTACATGTTTTCAACATCATTTTAACATAAGTTTTTGTAGTATATATTAAATGTTAGTATGTATTATATACAATTATTGAACATATAGTTCACAATTTCGTTTACTTTTTGACATGTTTTGCATGTTTAATATTTGTCAAATTTTTTAATACATTTGTTCAACATTTAAAAATGTTTCCCATTTATTTCTGTGGGGATACAGTTTTTTTTCTTAGTTTCATATAGCGGGCATTTTTTTTTCCACTGCCTTCTATTTTGTAGTCTATTTTTTTCATTTTTAGTCTATTTTCCAGGATCCAGTTTGATGTAGGGAGGAGGTGTAGAGGTTAGTTACTGTGTTGTTGGTGGGGTTTTTATACATTGAGGGGCCGATTCCGATTCGGGCCGGAAATCTCTCCGACCGAGCCGGACCCGGAGAGATTTCCGACCGAATCGGACCCGTGCAGCCCGACCGAACGAGTACGATGCGCACGTATGCCATCGGACTCGATTCGGTCGGACTCCCATTGAAGTCAATGGGAGCCTGTCGTACAACGCGTACGCGGGCTCCCATTGACTCAATGGGTGCGAGGCGGACAAGGGCGCCCCCTACAGCGTGTACACGGCAAAGCGACTCGTGCCGTACACGCACAGGTAGGAGGGACCCATGGGTCCCTCCTGTGTGCGACTCGCGCGGCTACGCGTACAGGGGGGTCCGACACGGACCCCCAAAGTACAGCTCCGACTGCTCTTTGGAGCCGGAGTGCGCGGCTCGGTCGGACTGCTCGCGGCGCGCATCGTACTTACCCGGCCGGGGAACGTCTCCATTGCGCGGTGCGAGTCGAGTCCGAGCGAGTCGGTCGGTGCGGTTAGACCTGGGATCGAGTCGGTCGGAGCGGTCGGGACGCCCGGACGAGTCGGTCGGCGATTTCGCATCGTACTCGCTCGCCCGGACGCGCGTACGAATCGGTCGGGAAATAGGGCTCCGAATCGGATCCGGTTAAGCCCAATCCGATTCGGAGCCCTACCGGCCGAGATCGGAATCGGCCCCTGAGTTGCATGAGTAGCAGTGTTTTTTTATAGACCAACACTTGGATAGATGGACGCACTCCTGGACTTTAATTCAGATCAAAATCTTGAAAAGGTAGGTGGTGCAGGTGGGTTAATCCTCCTGAGTGAGAGGAGGAAGTAGCAATCCAAAAAGCGCTGACCTCACGTCATGAGGGCGTCTCCCACTGGCACTCATGAAAGAATAAGTACGCAAAATAATCACTTCTTGATTGACTTTTCTCAATGAACTTTATTGAGATAGTTGAATGTTCATTAATAGTTTTGTTCGTTATTCGTTCATAACAGAGGTCTTCATTTAGTAGCATGATAAACTTTTACATATGCCCAATGCATTTCAGGCATTTAGCCCTTCATCAGGGGCTTAATTCTGAAACATAGAGGAAACTTCAGTTCAGTACAGCAATGGCAAACATGTCGCAATTCAGTAAAACAATGTGATGCCTGTTAGTGCCTTAGGTGACTCAAAAAAGAAGGTGCTCACTCGCATAGAAAACGTTGAAATTGGTGAATGAACCCAGTTGTCAAGCCGACCTGTTGGAAATGTGTATCCAACTAGAGTAAAAAAAGGATAGCAGAGTTAACGATGTGAGAAGAAGTGAGGTGACTTAGTACAGAAGCTTTGACGAAGCGGTGGATTGATGATGAAAACACGATAAACGTGCATTTAGAGACTGGTGAACTATAGTGTGATATACAAAGATGGTAGCGCACAACCATGCTTCGAAAAAATATGTGAAAACAAGACGTGCTTGCACGATCACGGTGCTGGTGAAATTAAAGCGAGTGCTGAAAAGCGGTTCCGAAATTTAGTGAAAAGATGAATGAATCAGATAGTGTGCTCCGGAGGGTGAGAACGGCCAGAAAGTACTGTAGATGGTGGTATCAACTTACTCAGAGATACGTAAAATGACTCTTCGACAAAGTGTTATACGCTGTAAAAATAGCTGAACACAAGGTGACACAATTTAGAATGTGGAACCCACTCTGCAGAGACAGAGTGTAAAAATCAACAAAATAAATGAAGCTTACCCGTGTTGGAAATGGTTCTGGCATGGACAGCCATTCCTAGTAAATGCTGGTGAAAGCCGAGTGTCACGTGTGCGATTTAAAAACGCTCAAAGACCCGGAAGTATCGGAAATCCCGAACTACAGCGACGGTAAAAATAGAGATCAGACGTCTAGTGTGTGATTATATGAGTGTAGCTCTTGTCTAGAAAGAGTGCTCAAAGCGTGAAAACGTGTCGACAGATGTAGAAATGATGTAGAAAAGTACATCTAACACAAATCAACGCAACATGCGAAACATATATTTAAACCAAAATGAGGTGTTATGCAAAACATATATGAACACGTGATAGTGTAAATTCATAAAATAACCAATATAACAAGCATTTTGATATGAAAGCAAGTGGCTGTCAAAAGCTGTGATCCAAATTAAACAGGGTATTCACCGATATCAGATACCACACATGTATATAAAGAAATGTCCTGGCAACATAAACACATAGCTCAATATGTACCTCAGATTAGAGAAAGCAGCTAAAGTCCATTCGCTCATTTAATCCTTTTGGATTTACAGAATCCAAAAAGTTGATCCAGTGTATTTCCCTTTGTAAAAGAAATTGAGTGTTATCACGTCCTTGCTGTGTAGGAATTTGTTCAAGAATCAAGAATCTTAGTTGACTTACATTATGGTGCATAGAATGAAAGTGTGCAGCAACCGTGGATTTTACATTTTTTGTACGCATGTTACTCTTGTGCTCATTCAGGCGAACTCTGATTTTTCACTCGGCCTTACCGACGTAAGCTAAACCACATGGGCATTTTAACATGTATATAACGTTCTGGCTGTTACAAGTGGCTGTCACCCTTAGTTTGATTAATGTTCCTCGACTTGGATGCCTGATGGTATTGCCTTTAATAATAGAGTTGCAACTCCCACAATTTAAACAGGGTAACGTCCCTTTGAATTTTTTTTCTTTTGAATCAATCGGTTTGTTTAATATCTGTTTGAGATTTCTTGCCCTCAAGTAAGCGAATCTTGGTTGCATGTCAAAAATTCCTTTGAAATCAGGTTCTGTGCTAAGCATAGGCCAATATTTTAATACGTTTTTTTTAATTTGATGACTATGAGTAGAAAATTTGGAAACAAATACAGTCCTGTTATCATGATCTTTGAAATCAGTGCTTCTCAACAAGCTTTCCCGGGTCTTATTCCCCGCTTTAGTGATGGCTTCTTGTAGTATGGACTCAGGGTAACTGCGGTCTCTAAATTTTTTAATACAAGAATTCATGCTTTCTTTGTATGAGTCATCATTGGACGATATTCTTTTTAGCCGGAGTAACTGAGAATACGGAAGATTTTTTTTCAAAGATGGTTGGTGGAAACTGTGAAAATGTAAAAGATTGTTGCGATCAGTTGGTTTCGTGTATAGTCTGGTAGTTAGCTGTCCATTATGGTTAATGATGCAAGTATCCAAAAACATGATTTGTCTGTACTGATAGATGACGTGAATTCGATTCTTTCATCCACTTTATTCAAAGTCTCAATGGCTTCTTCTAGCTCTGCTTGTGACCCTCTCCACAGTACAAACATATCATCAATATATCTTTTGTATATGATGAGGTGTTCCATCCATATTTCTTGATTCAATATGTAGTCTAATTCAAATCTATACATAAAGAGATTGGCATACGTCGGCGCGGCGCAATTGCCCATAGATGTTCCTGAACATTGAATGTAAAAATCATCTTGCCATCTAAAGTAACTGTGGAATAATGTAAAGTGTAATAATTCCACCAGGAATATTTTGAGTTGCTCGTCTTTCTCACAGTTAATTAGAAACGATTCCACTGCAGAGATACCCAAATTATGAGAAATTGAGGTGTACAATGACTTAACGTCAATGGTGCACAAGATGGTGTCCTTGGTGATCTTGGTTTTTATGGACTCCAAAATGTTTAAAAAATCAGTTGTATCTTTGATATAGGTAGTCATACTTTGTACCAGTGGTTGAAGGTGTTTGTCCAGATATTTGCCAATTGGTTCGTGTATGGAGTTAACAGTAGACACAATGGGTCTAAATGGCAGTTTGGTGGCATGTTTGTGTATTTTAGGGATAAATATATGTATGGTACTGATGGGTTACTTTTTATAAGATAACTCTTGTCCTCTTTTGTAATAGTACCTGTGTCCAAAGCCTCATCTATGATTTTGGAAAGAATTTTGAGGAACTCATTAGTAGGATCGAATGACAATTTCATGTAGGTGTTAGTGTCTTGCACGTGCTCAAGAACATTCTCCAAATAAAAACAGGTATCCATGATTACCATGGCGCCTCCCTTGTCTGCCTGACAGATGGTAACCTCTGGTTTGGAGGCAATTTGTGCTAACATTTGGCGTTCTTTTCGTGTGATGTTGGAAGATTTGGACTGAGTTTGTCAGAAAATATTGCGTAATTCCTTTTGTACTTTTTTACTGAATTGCGACATGTTTGCCATTGCTGTACTGAACTGAAGTTTCCTCTATGTTTCAGAATTAAGTCCCTGATGAAGGGCTAAATGCCCGAAATGCATTGGGCATATGTGAAAGTTGATCATGCTACTAAATGAAGACCTCTGATATGAATGAATAATGAACAAAACTATTAATGAACATTCAACTATCTCAATAAAGTTCATTGAGAAAAGTCAATCAAGAAGTGATTATTTTGAGTACTTACTCTTTCATGAGTGCCAGTAGCACTGTTTTTTAATAGTGTGTAGTTTGAGAGTTTCATACGCTGTTTTAGTGTTGTTTTGTTATGTTGTGTTATATTATGTTATGTCTCATATTTTATGATGATCAAGTGTAATCGATATGTATTTTTGGGAATGGAATGTGTTTTGTTGATGTGTTTTCTTGTTTACTTTACAGGTTTTTGTCAACAAACATGTCCTATGGCCATTGGGAGTTACTGTTTTTTTTTCCTTTAAGTAATCTTAGGTTACAATAAACCAATATTTTTAGCTTTGATTTCCTTTTTTTCAGGTTTTAAGGAGTGTTTATTTTTACAAACAGTTTTCCTACATACTTTGGATTGCTTTGAAGAGAGTCTATTAGATTAATTATTTTTAGCTTTTTGCTTGGTACTGATGGGTTACTTTTTATAAGATAACTCTTGTCCTCTTTTGTAATAGTACCTGTGTCCAAAGCCTCATCTATGATTTTGGAAAGAATTTTGAGGAACTCATTAGTAGGAACGAATGACAATTTCATGTAGGTGTTAGTGTCTTGCACGTGCTCAAGAACATTTTCCAAATAAAAACAGGTATCCATGATTACCATGGCGCCTCCCTTTTCTGCCTGACAGATGGTAACCTCTGGTTTGGAGGCAATTTGTGCTAACGTTTGGCGTTCTTTTCATGTGATGTTAGAAGATTTGGACTGAGTTTGTCTGAAAATATTGCGTAATTCCTTTTGTACTTTTTTACTGAATTGCGACATGTTTGCCATTGCTGTACGGAACTGAAGTTTCCTCTATGTTTCAGAATTAAGCCCCTGATGAAGGGCTAAATGCCCAAAATGCATTTATCATGCTACTAAATGAAGACCTCTATTATGAATGAATAACGAACGAAACTATTAATGAACATTCAACTATCTCAATAAAGTTCATTGAGAAAAGTCAATCAAGAGTGATTATTTTGAGTACTTACTCTTTCATGAGTGCCAGTTGCAGTGTTTTTTAACAGTGTGTAGTTTGAGAGTTTCATACGCTGTTTTAGTGTTGTTTTGTTATGTTGTGTTATATTATGTTATGTCTCATATTTTATGATGATCAAGTGTAATGTATATGTATTTTTGGGAATGTTATGTGTTTTGTTGATGTGTTTTCTTGTTTACTTTGCAGGTTTTTGTCAACAAACATGTCCTGTTGCCATTGGGAGTTACTGTTTTTTTTTCCTTTAAGTAACTTATGGTTACAATAAACCAATATTTTTAGCTTTGATTTCCTTTTTTTCAGGGTTTAAGGAGTGTTTCTTTTTAAAACAGTGTTCCTACATACTTTGGATTGCTTCGAAGAGAGTCTATTAGATTATTTTTTTTTAGCTTTTTGTTTGGCTTTTTGGAAAATATTTTTCCCGTTTTTGGTGGATTATTATTTTATTAATTTAGACTAAGAGTTTGACTTTAAATTGTAGCTTGTCGTACATTCTGTTGGTTTAATTTCTCAGTTCGTAGTTGTTTGAATCTTTTTGTAATGCTTCTCTAAATGTATAGAGTAAAGGGTGGGCTCTGGAAGGCATTGTGACATCCTTCCACTGCATTGTTTGTTTTGGCTTCCTGTGCCAAGATGCTGTTATAGACGTTTCACCATGGCATTTGGAACTTGAGTTGGCATCTGTGTCCAAAGTGATGCAGTCTGCCAACCCAAGTGTCTTAAAAATAATCCATTAGGGGGCTTAGTTTGTCTTCTTTTTGTTGATAGAAATGGCTTTCTTTTTTTAAACATATCTTTATTGACATTTTGTAGTTAAACACTTTAGTGTATACATATAATTAAAGCAGATTATCCATTTACTTGTCTCGTTTCTCATATGGGGCAACCTTATACATGTTCCATCCTGATTCTACAATCTGATTATTAACCTTTGCTCTGTCAGGACGCCTTACAGTATTATAACCATATATTATAAACATATCAACAATTCGTAATTACCCACATTTCAAGGCAAATCTTGTTTTCTCCAGCCCCTCCCCTTTCTGCAGCCTTCAACTATAGACCAGGGCATAACAATGTCTTCTATACATACAGGATCTGTTTTATAAACCAAACTATTAACAACAATAAAAGAAAAAGAAAACAAATTATTCGGTGGGAGGGTTGTGAGTACGTTCCCAGGGGTGCATACATGTGGGTGTAACAGCTGATAAATGATTCTTGGTGTGTAGGGAGGGCTCTTCCAACATATACTAGCCCTTCGCATCACTCTGGGCTTTTCCCTCCAATATGGCTGATGTTGTCAACAAGTGACTGCTTCAGCCATACAGGCCTTTCACGGTAATTGGGTTACTGTAAAAGGGTGTGTAAGTCACTCCCATGCACTCCCACTTCCCTCATCTTCATTGCTTTTGTGTGTCGGGTTTTCCGAGGCCCTCAAAGCTTCTTTCCATTGGTCTGCTATTGGGTGCTTCCTTACTCCCCTCGACTCCTCCCAGCTCAATGCTCTGCCCTCAGTACCTGCCAGCTAATGACACCCCGATTCCAGCTAGCTAACTGTGGTCCGGCGGCAGATTTCCACATCATTGCTATCTTCCTCTTGGCTAGTCCCATGGCTAAGTCTATTAGCCTATTCCCAACTTTCCGGGTATGTGGTTGGGGAAAGAGTCCCAACAGACAGACCTTCACCGCAAGAGCCAGTTCCCGCCCCAGAGCATCTTTAATCTTGACTTGTATCGCTTACCAGTATGTACGAAGGTGGGCACAGTCCCATGTCATATGCATAAAGTCAGCATCGATATGGGCACATCTCGGGCATTTCCGCTGTTCCCCACCATATGTGACATTAAGACGATGGGGCGTCATATAGGTCATGTGTAGGAAGTTGAATTGCGTATATTTGAGATGAGTATTTCGAGAGATCTTCTTAGGGGATCGAAAAATCTTGCCCCATTCTGCATCTGTAAATGCCCAATCTTTGATTCTCTCCCATTTCCCCTGAGGTTCTCTTAGTGGGGCGAGGGACACAGAGTGTAAGAAGGCGTAATACCACCTCACTTGGTGTGTTGCAGTGCCCAGGGAAAGCAATGAATGTAGCACAGGATGTGACTCTGGCTCCTCCCTACCCATTCCCCATAGCTGCCCAAAGGTACTAGTCAAGGCCTCATATAGCAAGAAGTGACCTATTGGGAGACCACAGTTTTCCATCAATTCTGCAAACTGGACTAGGATTTCCTCTTGGTATAGGTCGCCCACCGTCTCCAACCCCGCCTCTGTCCAAGATGTGATGCTCTGTCGTGAATGTCATTGTAGGGTCTCTGTGAGGAAGACCTACTAGTGGCAGCATGGGGGTATACCTCGGGGTTCTCCTCAATTTGGCCAGGCAGTGCTTCCATGCCTGCAAGCCTGTAATCTGTTACGTCGAGTGGTATGGAACAACAATCGCCGGCTCCAGCAGTTTAGCCAATAATAGACTAGGATGAGTGCTGGGTTCCATCAGACAGTTACCCTCCACATTCACCCCCTCCAGCCATTGTGCCAGCCATTGCAGTTGGGCAGCTAACTTATAGAGCTTGAGGTCCGGCACCCCAGCCCTCCTTCAGTCATAGGGCACTGTAGCATTTTCAGGGACACCCTCCTCCATCAATTCTCCCCATATCAGGTCTCTTAGAAGGGAGTTCAAGGATCTGAACCACCCTGGGGGCATCAGGACCGGGATGTTGATGAAGAAGTATAAGAGGCGAGGTAGCATAACCATCTTGGTCAAAGAAATTCTGGCCATAATGGGCAGCTGTAGAGTACGCCAAAACAGGACCCAGGAACGGAGGGACCGAAGCATACTGTCTAGGTTCTCCTCCTTCACGTCGTCCATGGAGTGGAAGATTTGGATGCCCAAGTATTTAAATGAGTGTGGGGCCCAGTTAATGTCCGCTGTCAGGGCCGTGGGCCTAGGCAGGGGTCCCGCCATCGGAAATAGGTGCGTCTTTTTTTTTTGACCCGCAGGCCAGATATCTGCTCAAAGGTCTCTAAGAGCCTTAGGGTTGAGGCGGTACCCGACACAGCCTCCACCAAATAAATCAGCAGATCATTGGCGTACAGGGAAACGATGTGTACCCGCCCATCCAACCGGAGTTCCATCCCATCGCCTCCCTTTTGAATCAACTCTGCAAGCAGTTCAATTGCCAGAGCAAATAAAAGGGGTGAGAGGGGGCATCCCTGCCAGGTTCCACGTGTGATTTGATATTGAGAAGATACAGCTTTGCCTGACCTAACCCTCTCCGTGGGGGAGGCATAAAGGAGCTCTACCCATTTCACACAGCCCGTACCAAGGCCCATACGCAACATTACCTCAAACAGGTAGTTCCAGCCAACCGTGTCAAAGGCTTTTTCAAGGTCGACCGACAACACCGCTGCTTGCTGCATGGATTTCACCTCAGTGTGATAGAGGATGGAATAAAGTCTATGAAGGTTGTAGGAGGTGCTACGGGAGGGAGTAGAACCATTCTGGTCAGGGTGTAAAGGGGCTTGCATGTGCGGGAGCAATCGAAGCACCAAAATTTTGCTGAGGATCTTGAAATCCAGGTTAAGCATAGACAGCGGTCTATAATCCCTAACCTGGGCATCTTTCTCTGTGGTTTTGGGGAGGGGAATCACCAACGCACGCTGAGTTGACTCAGGGAGACCTCCAAGTCTCAGGGATTCCTCATACAGAGTCACTAATTATGGCGCAAACTTGTCGATATATATCACGTAAAATTCTGCAGGTAGACCATCTGGTCCCGGTGTTTTGCCTGTCGCCATATCTGCGATGGCCCCGCGAACTTCCTGCAGGGTCACCGGACCTCCCAGCTTGTCCTGCATTTGTTTGCCTGATAACCGTACTGGCAGATTATCTAGAAAGTCTCCAATACTGGAGTGAGGCACTGGCACGGGGGCTGTATATAACCTCTCATAGTAATCTTGAAATAAGGCATTATTTGTTTCGGGGATATAGACCAATTCACCCTTTTCCCTCTGAGCTTGGGTGATCGGCGACCCCCGAGTCTCAGGTTTGATCAGCCACGCCAGTAGGCGACCTGCTTTCCCTTCTTCCCTCTGCACCTTATCAAGGTACTCCCTGTAGCTGTGACATCTCAGCCTTTCCAGAACGTCATTGTAGTGCGCACGTGCCTCCTGCAAGCTCAACGGGGCTGTGGCATCACTCCCCTGAGCATTGTCTAGGTGCATAATCCTAGCCTCTAAGTCTAGTAGTTCCTGCCGAATTTCCTGCTGTGCACCAATCGATTGACCCAGGCAATGTCCCCTCACTACCACCTTGAATGCTTCCCACTCCACTAATGCGGCGGACGTTGTGTGCGTGTTAGTTGAGAAAAATGTGTCAACAAGGGCGCCTAGGGACTCCCGAAAGGGATCATCCTCCAGCATCAGAGAGTTCAGCCTCCATAAAGGGATCGGCAGGCGTCTCCCCAGGGGCTGGTGTACCATCAAGAGTAGGCTGTGGTCAGAGAAGGTCCGTCCCAAGTACTCCGTATGAGTAACAGAGCCACTAAAGGATGGTGTGAACAGGAAGGCATCTAGCCTGGTGTGTACCTGATGTATGGGGGAGAAGTAAGAGTATTCTTGGTCCTCTATGTGTTGCACTCTCCAAATGTCCTCCAGCCCCCAATGATTTATCCAACCCTGGAAGCCTGATGTTGTACGATGAGCCTGTGCGCCCGGGAGAGGGGGGTGGGAACGGTCAGCTATACCATCTGCGACACAATTGAAATCTCCCCCAAACACATCATGACCCCCCATGCACTCAGCCATTCGAGCCGAGAAAGCAGTGAAGAAAGCAATTTGATCAAGGTTAGGTGCGTACACACTACCCAACATCACCTCCCGGCCCGCCAGCCACCCCGCAATAAGTACATATCTACCTTCACTGTCTCTCAAGGTGTGTGTAGGATCAAAGGGAACACCAGACCTTATCAAGATTAATACTCCTCGAGCATATGCTGAGAAAGTGGTCGCAAACAACTGCCCTCTCCACCTCCTGCGCAATTTGTCAACTTCGCTTCTGATTAGGTGAGTCTCCTGGAGAAGAGCTATGTGCACATCTCTCCACTTCAAATAGGTATACACATTGTGGCACTTTGTCATATACCACATCCCTCTAATATCCCACGTTATAAACCTTACGACCTTGTGTGCTGTCGGCATAATGACAGACTACCTTCCACCAACCTTTCTCTGCAGCTCTCCTGTTTTTTAGGCCCCCCAGTTGCACATTCTCACCCACTTCTGCAAGCTAAATAACAGAAACCGTAAAAAGAACCCCTATGTTGAGCAACTCCCCGATCCCAGTACAGTCTGGCAATGGTCAGCCGCCCAAACCATGCACAAAACATTAACGACTAGATGAGGTCCAAGCCCTCTGTGAGAAGGACCATAAAGGGGTGTGGCAAATAAGGGAACCATCCAAGAGTAAGAGTACTGCATGTAAAGCACCAGCCCAGGATGGCCGTTCCCAGCCAGTGCCCAGCCCCCCAGTGGGTGCCCCCCCACCCCCACGGGAGCCCACAAGTATCAGCAGCAAGCGTCATACTCAAGCAATCTCATCCGCCGTATTCGGGGTCACCACAGGAAGGATTAAGCTGTCACTTTGGGAGGAGTCCGATCCTGAACCCTCGGTCCCTCTCAGGGAGCGGGATCCTGCTTCCGACGGAGATTTCCTGTCCTGCATGATTGCAGCCACAGCCTCCAGTGCCTCAGTTCTTTCTATCTCAGTTTGTGAGGAACTTGGTTTCTTTGGGGCACTGCGCCCCAGCCGGCTCCTAAGTCGTTTCCTGGGTTCTCGGCCCTGGGGTTGCACTTTGGCTCTCCGCGCCACCTGTGGTCTCTCCGTTCTATAGGCCTCAATCCAATCCCATGCCATTTTGGGATCATCTCAGAAGTGAACCTTCCTGTCTAAAAATATACGCAGTCGGGCGGGGAATATCAAAGAATACTGGAGGCCCTCTTCTAGTAGGGCTTTCTAGGCTTCAAAGAAAGAGGCACGTTGTTTTCGTACCTCCAGTGTGTAGTCAGGGAAAATTGAAACCCTACTATTGTCCACCATATATGGTCCATCAGCCCTGGCCTTTTTCAGCAAGGTGTCTCTGTCTTTATAATGAAGGAGCCTAGCCACTACGGAGCCGGCTGCCTGGCAGGGACTTGATCCGCTCTTTCCAGAGTATAAAATGCTGACAGGCCCTCCGGTGCAACCGCCGTTTGGAGCCAGTGCTCCCGGAAGGCAACCATGTCACTGCCCTCCACTCCCTCCGGCAGGCCCAGGACCCTGATGCTATTCCTCCCATTCTGCCCTTCAGCATCTTCTGCTCTCTTCTCCAGTAAGTGGACCCTATCAGATAGGTCCCCAACCTGTAACGAAAGTGCCTGCTGCTGCCGGGCCATGTCGGCAATAGAGGATTCGGTCTGCTTCACTCGCTCAGCGAGCTTGGCATGCTCTGCTCTAAGATGGCCCAACCCCACTGACACCGTACTTATATCTTGGTGTATCGTGGCTTTGGTGTCTGCTATTGTGTCTAATATCCTGGTCAGTTGCTGTTCTACCGGGTCTTCTGGAGGGGTACTACCAGGGTCCTTCATTGCCTGGTCCTGGGCCGACTTCTCCTGTTCCAGAACGGCCCCCATCTGCCTCGCTCTAGGCTTGCCCATCGTGCATCGAAGGGGTGTGCCAGTACAACTATCAGGGCGATTTACTCCCACAGCCCAAGAATCTGATCTTTTGTCCACCTCTGGGGTACTGGATGAAGCAATGTCGCATCTGGCCCCCACTCAACTTTGGTAGCCCACAAGGCATCTCCAGGTCCTATAGTCAGTGGTCGTGGTGGCCCATCAGGCCGTTGCCCCAATCAGGCAGACATGAATCAGGCACCGTGTACAGAGGTGGGGCCAGTCCAATCACTGCCACTCGTCGGGACTCTAAATGCCTTCCGTGCACCTATTTCAAAACTGGCCCTGGCTGCTAATGTGTCGGTTAGCCCCAGGGTCAGTTGTCTTCTGCTTGGGCCAGTCCCAGGCCACTTGGCAGCAAAATCTGGTCTTCGGCCCCCCCACTCCCATGGGCATAGGCTCCCGGAGTGTATCCACCACAGCCAGGTGTCATTCAACAACCGCCGCCCTGTGTCCAGCTCTGCCTGGCACTGGCCTCCACACACTTCGGAGTCTGCTCTTTGTGCTCCCTCCAGCCGCCGGACCCCGAGGTAGGCCCCGAGAAACCACCACCGCGGACACCAGGCTGAATCACAGGTCAGTGCCCACGTTGCAGCACTGCAGTTCAGCCCCGGCCCCAATCTTACCTCGGAACTCCCTCCGCACCATCAAGGAGTCCCCTCCGGAGCTTCAGCACTTTAACAGGCCATCGCATTGGGGCCTCTCAGGCTCGGGCCACCTCGATCTTCACCATCTCACCAGGGACTCATGACTCGGAGCCCTGGTCAGCCAGCAGCAACGTCCCAGCATCTTCAAGGCTGCAGCTGGGCGCCCCGGGCCCCGACTGCGCCCCAGCAGGCCTTGTCTCCCAGCTCACTCTGTCTCACAGGGGGGTGCTACCAGGTTACTCTAATCACCCCTGGGCCGTCTCGCCGGGGGCCCCCCAGATGCAGATCGTCTCAGCCTCCTCCTTCTCAACGGAGACCTAAGCCACCATTCTGTGGGTGCGCGGTTCATGATCTTGCTCCCCGATCTCCTTCATATAGGCTTATTCCGGACAGCGGATGGCTCCAAAACTTTCCTCGAGGCTCTCCCAGGTGCATGGGACCCCGCCGCCGAGCCCCCGGGCCCCGGCCGGCTCCGATGTAGCTGGATAACTGATAGGCCGGCGTGGAGCTGCAGGCTCACGCATCCGCCATCTTAGGCCACCAAGCCACGCCCCCGGTAGAAATAGCTTTCTATTTTCTAATTTCTAGTGGTTAACTACCTCTATGAGAGGGACATAAGCTAGTGCTATCATTTTTTCATTTCAAAAGTAAGTTTTCTGTTTGTAGCATATTCTACACTAATGGGCTGATTACGAGTATGGTAGTGCCAAGCCCACTGTACTGCTGTAACCGCAGTGGCGGTCCAACCGCCGCCTCCTCGTTGATCCAACCGCCCGATTATGAGGTAGGCGGTTGGACCGCCACAAGCCCACCGCTAGACCACCGCCACCACCAGGATCCTGGATCTCGACTGGGCCATGGTCGTGAAAGCGGCAGGGAATGGAGGCGGTGAAAATGCTGGCACTATCGTGCCTATTCTGACCTGCCTTTCTGCCGACCTTTTCATGGAGAGGACCCCACCATGAAAAGGTCGACAGAAAGGCAGGAAAGGTGCCCCAAACAGGGCCCCAGGGTGAATGTGCCCACGGGGGATATGAATGGGGGCGCATGTTGTGCCCCCCTCTGCTTGCACTTTCGAAGTCGTATTGTTTTTTATAGGTAGTATATGTGAAGAGATGGAAGTTGGAGAATGTTTTGTTAATTAATTGCTTTTTTACATTTTTAAGTTCATTTACAAGTTAGTTATAGTTTAAATATAAATTGTATTTACTTGGTAAGGTAGTTGTCTAGATGTATATATTGCTACTTTAAGAGTCTGTTTTGAAAATCCGGCAGAGTTTCCTTGTCTTACAGTGTTCATACTTTTATTTCGTTAGTGTGCCTTTTATATTGTTGGCTTAACTCTTTGCCTGAATTTATTGGTTAAGGTTGTTTATAGTTAGATTTTATTGGTTAGTTTAGTTTTAGTTTGAATTTTTTTATCAGTTAGGTGCTTTTATGGTAAATGCTAATTTAGGTTTTATTACAAATTTTTGATATATAGTTTGATAGTTTTGAATACAATTGTATTTATATATTTATTTATTAATATTTAAGTTGATATATAAATGTTTGTAGTTAATGGCAATTCTTTTGTGATATTGTTATGAATTTAGTTTAATACTTTTTGGGGTGAATTATAAATATTTTGGTGATGTACTATGTTTATTTTTAATTTAAACGTGTATGACATTTTTCATGTTTATTTTAAATAACTGTTATACGTAAAAAGTGTTTTATTTAATATTTATTAATGATATTGTAAATATTTTGGTGATAGTATTGTAGTCGATATTGTATGAATCAATATCTTTGACATATTATATGATTATTTGAAGGTGACAACATTTTTGTTTCTGATATTAGTGTTTTCGATATAAGTAAAAATCGATATTTTTAACAACGGTATTTGAGTTCTCGATATTTGACGTTTCATTAGTTAAGTATAGAAAAGCGATATTTTTGTAAATGATATTTATTTTCCACATTTTTGTGTTTCGATTTTATATACTTCAATATTATGTCAGCGATACCTGATCTCTCCAGCAAATTCACTGACTACCAGAGTTATCTTACATCTCAGAACTTTTTGGGTATGCTAAGAGCTCTGCAGCAGGTGCCTTAAACCAATATGTTATAATAATATGCAGTCCATTTGTGAAAATTAAGACATCCACAACACAGTTCACATTGTTCTTGCCAATTTGCAGCAGAGATTTTTTTTAAAATATATAAATTGACTGTCTTATCCAACTCTTGCTTCTTGTGAGAGTGTTAGGGCTGGCATCCTTGGCGTGGTTTCTCCAAACATTTTGACTTTAGACCGCCTATTTTTGCTGACTTTATTTTTGCTGGGCTTAGGATTCTGCAAACTTTACCACTGCTAACCAGTGCTAAAGTGCTTGTGCTGTTCCCCTAAGACATGGTGACATTGGCTTATCCACAATTGGCATATTTAATGTACTTATAAGTCCCTAGTAATGTGTACTACCTGTGGCCAAGTGCCTGTAAATTAAGTGCTATTAGTGGGGCTGCAGCACTGATTGTGCCACCCACTTAAGTAGCCCTGTAAACATTTCTCAAGCCTGCCATTGCAGTTCCTGTAGGTGCTGTTTTAAGCTGCCATGTCAACCTGGCAGGTTAAACCTCTTGTCAGGCTCAAACCTTCCTTTTTAATACATGTAGACCACCCCTAAGGTAGGCCCTGGACAGCCCAAGGGCAGGGTGATGTGTATTTAAAAAGCTGGAGTTAAGTTTTACATGACCTAGTAGTGAAAAGCTCTTCAATTCATTTTTCACGACTGCAAGACCTATATCTCCCATAGGATAACATTGGGATTGCCTCATTACATTCTATAAGTGTAATTCCCAAATGGGAAGAAATAACTGGATCAGGTTTGGTGTCTCTTGAATCCTAATTTAAAATCTTAACTTATGGTGAAGTCGGATTTTAAATTGCAATTCTGAAAATGGCACTTTTAGAAAGATCAGCATTTTCTTGCCTTAGCAATTTGGTGCCTGCAGCCTTTCTCTGTACATTGGAACAGTGTTCCCAGTAAACAATTTATCAGCACACAAACTACAATAATCACAAAAACTAAATGGAAGAAACGTAGTATACTTAGTGAACAGTGTTATTTAATCACACTGAACGTAGTTTTGTTCATATCGTTTGTTTTAAACAATGTCAAACAAGTACAGTGCACCAGGAGGGAAAGGGGGAAGGTGAGGGTATTGTGGTTGAAGTGAGGATAAAAGGGTGAATAGACAACGAAGTGTGAATCACAAAATCTGTCACTTAAAAAACAAAAGGCTCATATTTTTAGCCAAAATATTCACAATGTATCCAAACGTTAGATAGCCATGGTTTAAAAACAGTAGCACAGTGATTAATCGCTGTAGGTCAGGCTGGCTAGTATTACAGATGTCAACGTTTCGACCCCTAGATAATAGTAGGTTGTTTGGTCCCTTACGCCGGGGTCTTCCTCAGGACAGGAGTGAAAGAAAAAAGAGAGGGGGTTCCATGAAGAGCCCGTAACTGAGGGCTGGAGGGGGAAATGAGGGCGCGTAGGCTCCAGAATGAAGAGCGAGAGCAGTCACTTGTAGGGATATCAATCCATAGAGAAGAGAAGAAGGACCGTGCCGGATAAATCAGCCGGGCCTTGAATTCCGTTAAATTCGGATACAATCTCCGAGTAGGCCAGAAAAGCTCCGTGAATTAAAGTCTCCCTGCTGGCATGAAACGTCTCCGTTCGTGGTGGGGAGGAACGGAGACGTTTCATGCCAGCAGCGAGACTTTAATTCACGGAGCTTTTCTGGCCTACTCGGAGATTGTATCAGAATTTAACGGAATTCAAGGCCCGGCTGATTTATCCGGCACGGTCCTTCTTCTCTTCTCTATGGATTGATATCCCTACAAGTGACTGCTCTCGCTCTTCATTCTGGAGCCTACGCGCCCTCATTTCCCCCTCCAGCCCTCAGTTACGGGCTCTTCATGGAACCCCCTCTCTTTTTCCTTTCACTCCTGTCCTGAGGAAGACCCCGGCGTAAGGGACCAAACAACCTACTATTATCTAGGGGTCGAAACGTCGACATCTGTAATACTAGCCAGCCTGACCAACAGCGATTAATCACTGTGCTACTGTTTTTAAACCATGGCTATCTAACATTTGGATACATTGTGAATATTTTGGCTAAAAATATGAGCCTTTTGTTTTTTAAGTGACAGATTTTGTGATTCGCACTTCGTTGTCTATTCACCCTTTTATCCTCACTTCAACCACAATACCCTCACCTTCCCCCTTTCCCTCCTGGGGCACTGTACTTGTTTGACATTGTTTAAAACAAACAATATGAAGCAATCTACGTTCAGTGTGATTAAATAACACTGTTCACTAAGTATACTACGTTTCTTCCATTTAATTTTTGTGATTATTGTAGTTTGTGTGCTGATAAATTGTTTACTGGGACCACTGTTCCAATGTACTGTTCTATACCCAGGTCCCAGTGACGCAATTTGGGTTTACCCTTCTAGGTAACTATGCAGCCTTTCTCTGATCACATGTCTGGGGTAGATGACAGCTGGGCGTTGTGTATTCCACCTAGAAAGCCACACACAAAGGGAGCTTAGGTGTGACCTGATGGGCCATCTTGACAGGATGGGAGGGAGGAGCTAGGCACAGCCTCACCTAAACCAGAATAGGATGTGTCCTGTCACCACACAAAGGGCTGCATACCTCCCTGTAGTGAGTCTGGAGCCAGGACAGGAAGGTAGGGCATCTGTGCATTTCAAAGGTATCTCTTTGAGGTCTTCCCCACTTCAAAGGTACCACTGGGTATTAGCATTGGACCTCAGACACCACCACTTCAGTACACTTTCAGACCTGTGGATACCCTGCCAGGAAAAAGGACTGCTGGGCTGCTGAAATGACTGCCACTCTGCTGGACTGGTGCTCTACTGGACTCCAGCTTTGCTGTGCTGACCTGCTGCCTGCTGCCCCCTTGTCTGGGTTGAAGGACTGGACCTGCATCTCTGAACCTAAAACCCAGAGTGACTCCAAGGGCTAATTGACTAGCCTCCTAATCAGAAGCCTCAGGGACATAACAGGCTTCCAACAACCTTGCAACTGCACCTGGACTCTGCCACCTGTGAGTCTACCCTGCCAAGTGGTGCCACCCCAGTTCTGGATCCTTAAAAGTGGGCCTAAGGTGCTTACCAGTAGATGCAACACATCTTCTTTGCTGATCCATACATCCCCGAGCCTAACCGGTGCATCCTCGAGCCCAATTGATGCATCTCCTCAGTTAAGCGGTGCATCCTTGAGCAGAATTAGTGCATTGCTGCTGCGTGGATTGGGTCTGGTGCAGGAGGTCCGCATCACCCTCGCAGTCCTTGGAACAGATGCATTGCCAAAGGCGCTGCACATCTCTGACCCAGGCAAGTCCTCACATCCCTCATCGATGGCAGCACAAAGCAGATGCCAGCCTCCACATCGAAGCCTTACAGTTCCTCAGAACTAACACCTCACCAGCAGTGCACCGCATCCTCGGTTCCAAGACTTCACATCACAAGCTCCATCTACAGGATCTTTGATGATGATGCATCAGGACTTCACACCACAGACTCACCACATCTTGGAACTGATGACTCACTTCGACTAAGCAGTGCTCCTTCACCTCAGATCCATGCAACGCTCCGCAACTTGCATTTAAGGTACTTTGTTCAGTGGCCTAACCTGGTCCCTGTAGCTCACCTACGCTCCATCGCAGTTGGCCTGAACTTGTGACTTCTTCCTGGTTCAGTGCGACCAGATTTAAATTCTTGACACTTTGTGCCTTTTGGAGCTATATATGAATTGTATACTTTGAAATACAATATCTCCAGTTTCCCTGATTAGACTCTTGGCATTTTGGTCTTGTTTTATATGTTAAAATATACACAATTTGTCTAAACCTTGCATGGGATCTATTTTGTGTGGTATTTTCACTGTTTTACTGTTTGAAGAGTTGCCCAAATACTTTACACATTCCCTTCAAGTTAAGCCTGACTGCTCTGTGCCAAGCTACCAGAGGGTGAGCACAGGTTAATTTGAGGTTTGCTGGTGCCTTACCCTGACTAGAATTGTGGTTACTGCTTGACCAGGGCTCACACCCCAGTCAACCAGACACCCAACTTCTAACAGAGAGCGTGTGAGAAATCATCTTGTTGATTGAGGTGGGTGTGAGCCCTTCTCAAGCAACAGCCACAATCCTTGTGAGGGTGAACCACAAAAGTCACTAAATTAACTTGTGCTTAGCCCTCTGGTAGCTTGCCACAAAAGCAGTTAGGCTTAACTTAGAGGCAATGTGTAAAGTATTATGCAGTACACAAACAGTGATAAAGTGAAAACACAACACAAGAATTTTTTTTTACACCAAAACAAAAAAGATTCAATCATTGGAACTGGACATATGCAATTTCAAAGAGTTCAGGTAAATATAGCATCTTAAAGCACAAATCACCACTCATGGTTATCTGGTTGGACATGACCAGGTGAAAGTCACAAGTTCAGTCCAACTGCAATGGAGCGCAGGCAGATACAGTGACCAGGTTAGTTCCCCTGAAAAAGGTACCTTCTAAAGTCCAGTGTGAAGAGTACCGCTGGAGAAGGCCATGAGGAGCCGGGAGAGCGTTGTGGGCTTTTTCAATGCAGTAGAGAAAAGAGCACCCAGGCATCAAGTAAGGTCGTCGCTGTAGCGCAATGATCCTGTCGGGCATCAGTGATGGTAGTTGCTGGAGATTCGCATTGTCAGTCACTACGGGCTGTGGCTTGTTGTAGCGTGAAGTGCAGATCTAACATTGCCAGTCATAGTTGGAGGTTGCTGTAGGTACACTGGAGCTTCATACCGGCTGTCGGTATGGGCGGCCAGATCTTGGCGTGAACAGGCCTGTTTGCGGTTGTGAAGAGCTCAAAACTTCAGGATTTCTCCTTTTCCTCAAGGAGGAGCTCAACTGATTCCACACCAATGGTCCAGGCCCAGGGAGGCACAGCTTGGGGTTTAGGAACTCACTCCAGCAGAGACCACCAGAGCTCAGGCAGGTCCAGCTGCAGCTGGTCAGCTGGGCAGTTGCAGGGAGGCCCCTCCAGCTTGTTAAGTCCCGGTAGCTCAGGCCTGGAGGTCAGTCAGCTGACGCTTGGAGTCATTTCAGTCTGGGATGAAGGGTACAGGTGCAGTCTCCCTTCTCAGCAAGCAGTGCAGGCCTCAATCAGCAGGGCAGCAGGATAGCAGGGCAGTAGGGAGGCTTTATACTGTGGTATCCACAGATCGAGGAGTGTACTGAAGAGTTGGGTCTGAGGGCCCAATATTTATACTTGTTGCCCACTTTGAAGTGGGAGAAGCTTTTAGAGTATACCCCTTCCGGATATGCCTGGAATTTCCTGCCTCCCTGCCCTGGTCCTAGTCAGTCTGAGGACTCAGGAGGCTAGTGTGAAGTCTCTTGTGTGTGAGCTGAGCCAGTGCCTTTGAAGTGCTAGTATGGTATATGACATCTCTAAGCCCCCCATCCTGCCAAAGTAAAACCCATCCTGCCAACACCCAGACCCTCTATTGTGATGCTGCCTAGGAGGAATATACAATGGCCAACTGGCAACTACACCTAGTCATATGACCCAGAAACAGGCTGCATACACCAAATTCTTTGGAGAAGAAAATGCCAATTTTCTAAAAGTGTCGTTTTCAGAATTGTGACTTAAAATCCACCTTTACCATACAAGAACGTTTTAAATTACAATTTACTAGTCACCAAAAATGACATTCCCACCTGCTCCTACATAAACGTTATCACTTATTAAATGTAACATGGTAACCCAAGGTTATCCTATAGAAGATGTAGGCCTGGCAATAGTGAAAAACAAATTTGAGTGTTTTCACTAACAGGACATGTAGAACTTAAAAGTACATGTCCAACTTTTTAAATACCACGCAGCCTGCTCTCTGGGCTATTTATGGCCTACCATAGGGGTGACTTCAATGTATTAAAAAGGAAGGTTTGGGCCTGGCAAAAGGTTTATTTGCCAGGTCAAAATGGCAATTCAAAACTACATACAGGTCTGAGACATGTTAAGGGCTACTTAAGTGGGTGGCACAAGAACTGTTGCAGGCCCACTAGTAGCATTTAATTTTGCAGGCCAAAGTAAATTAAATGCTCCAACGGGGTGAAATCCACTTTTACCATGTTTAAAGGAGAGAGCACAAGCACTTTAACACTGGTTAGCAGTGGTAAAGTGAACAGAGTCCTAAGGTCAACAAAAATGAATTCAGAATAAACAGGAGGACTAAGGCAAAACGTTTTGGGGAAGACTACCCTAAGTCTAACAGAGTGCTTCACCAAGTAGGAGAGAGTGTGGAGGCTTACTAATGGCCAAAATCAACACCAGCCCCTAGTGTCAAAACTATCCCCCATATCTTCCAGCCTCCCTGGGAAACACCTGATCCCCGGTGCCGCCTATTGGGGCCTGCATGTCCATCCTTCATCAATTGAGTACTTTCCAATACCTTGAATTTCTTTTAGATTCTGCTTTAAAATGGCATCATCTCAAAAGGACTAAAATCCAACAGTATGAAAGACTGGGCTTAAAAACATTGAGAGAGATGTTAGCAATCTATTAAAGTATTCAAGATACAACAGATTTTTTAAAATGCCTTAAAGTCTTGAATGTACTACAAGCAAACAGTGGCTACTATGTACTATTGATGTTACATCTCTTTATACTTAAATTCCGCTACAAGAGGGCATTGAAGCAGTGAAATGGGCCTTACTACAACAACCTTAAATTCAAGCCAACACATTTTTTTTGCCTTCAGCATAGTTACTTTACTTGGAATGAACAGTTTTTTTCTCCAATTAAGTGGAACATCAATGGGATTAGCAGGGGCCCCAACGTATGCAAATACATTCATGTCTAAAGTTGAACACAATTTTATCTTTTCAGATAGAGAATGGAAGAAACATTTGATTCTGTATTGTCGATTTATCGATTATACATTTCTGATTTGGAATAGCACCCAAACCAAACTACAGGACAAAATCGATGAATTGAACACCAAAAACGCAAGAATTCAATTTACCCATCATATCAGCAATACCAATTAAGCATTTTTAGATGTCTGGATTAGAAAATCTGATTTGAAAATTGAAATTCTGTACCAGAGCTTTCATCCACCAAACCTCATCACTAATTTACCTTACTCAGAGATGCTGAGAATCAAAAGGATATCTTCCACCACAGCAGCTCTCACAATATCACTTGAAGAACAGAAGCAACAATTCAGGGAAAGGGGGTACCCATTGAATACACTTGAAACTTCAGAAAAAAGGTTGGCAGAAGTTCATTGTGAAAGCCTGTTGGCCAATAAACCTAAAGTGATGCAGGATCGTCTTGTGTTCGTATCATAATTCTCTACCATATCAGCGTCCATTAAGAGAATAATTAATAAACAGTGGGAACTTCTTCAAGATGAACCAGACCTTAAAGAGTTATTTCAACATAAGCCACTTTTTGCTTACACACATACAAATAATTTGAAGGACCTATTAATCACACCCAAGACTATGAGCCAAACACATGACATTGGGACTAGATAATGTCATAATTGCATACACTGAAATAACATAACCACAGGGAACACTATCACTCACCCCAGAACAGGCGAACACGTGAAATTAAGTCATTCTGCAGATTGCAACACCTCACATGTGATTTACTGCATTAAGTGTCCTTGTGGATTAATGTACATCGGCAAAACTGAGCGCAAAATCAATTTATGAATAACAGAACATAATAGCATGATTCGCAATAAAAACACCAACTCCAACTTGGTGGTACATTGGTTGGAAAGCAGACATAACATTGCTCAGTTAAGGTTCTTGATCTTGGAAACACTCACAGTGCACAATGATAGGGATAACTCCAGATTATTGTCCCACAGAGAAACGTACTGGATTAGGAAATTCAATACACTGACTCTGTCAGGCCTGAATGATAACATTGACATGATTTGTTTTTTATAGTAGTACCATTTTGACAAAAAAATTGAGATTTCACACTCTGAACATGTTACGATGTTAGTTAGAGGCATAGTTTTACTACTTTATTTGCAAATGTGCTTGTATATCATGGTTTTTGTTTTTATTTAATTTGAGTGGTGCCTCTTCTTTGAATACTGTTTACTGTATTTTTAATTGACAACAATTTGTTACGATGGCTTACTCTTGTCTAAATATTTTGGCTACATACACTGATGTACTTAGCACTTATCACTGCCGTCAGATTTTCTACAGAAACAATTGTGGTAATTTATCAGTTTTCAGATTTTCATTTGTTATGAAGTCTTATTTTGCATAGCTGGTTCTTTTGTCCTAATTTTATAGTTAATATAATTCACCCTTTAAACTTTTAATAACTTCTCTTAGCTTACTAATTGCACACTTTACGTGGTCTCAGTTCACAGCTTTATTCGCATACACACTTTCACTGTTTCACTGCATGTACAGTATGGGGTAATGATTGTTCATTCTGATGCAGCAAGTTAAGCACTGTTGTACTCACGTCTAACAGTTCTAGCTCTAATATGGCGGCCATTGGTTTTCCCGAGTAGCCATTGAGTAGTGAGTCCTTTGATTATTTCGTTATACGGAAGACGCCGTTTCCATGTGGCGGGTACATATACATGGTGCATCCCTGTGGTTCAGCTTCCAATGGATTCTTTACAACTGGGCATAAGAACAGTCCTTTTCAGGGTAAACAATTGCAATTAACTACAACTTTCCGGATTTAAGAATTAAATACACCTCAGGCAATTTTAACAGGTCTTTTTTTGCTTTCATAGCACCCTTTGTAACTGTCCCGTAAACAATCCAACCTTTAAGAGTTGTGGCTTACGTTGTTTAATACCCATCCACTGCAGTTATGTTTAATGAGATGACACATTGAACATAGAGGTCCTAGTGTTTGTAATGTGAATTTCATTGGCGGTTATTATTTTCAGAACTTGTGAAATAGAGACATTGATCATGATATTTGCCGAAGAAGGAGATATTATACATTTTATTCGTGTACATAGTGAGTACATTCTTGAAATCGATTAGAATATTTTGCACACCTTTTTCACGTGTCACTTTTCAGAAAAAGGAGACACGTGCACATCGCTGGTTTGGTGATTTTCAATTTGTTTTCACTATTCTGAACTTTATTTCTACCTAGTAGTGTCATCTGTGTACTATTGAAAAAGTTTCTTGTCTACAGGGCCACGTATCATTGTTCATTGTGGCATTGGGACATTTCCACCTAGCATGAGACCTGTCTACTATCATGCATGTATATTTTTCAATCTTTTGATTATAATGAATCCTATATTGAGTGACACTTCCTCACTCTTTATTGTTCTTATATATTCCTTTACAGTGGCCCCTGAAGAAGGGACAGAGATCCCGAAATGCATTGGGCAACAAATACACTCCTGGAAATGAAACCTTATATGTTAAATAGGCCAATCCATTATTTTTTCAAATTTTAATCATCATACTGATTATTCAGTTAAATCACTGTATTTTCTGGCATGTGCAATCGTTAAAAAGTGACACAATTCATAGAATAATTGTCTCATTGAAAGAGAAAACCGCTGCTGATGTGTAAATAAATTGAAAGCGATACAGCATTATCTGTACAAAGATTTATTTTGATATATTCACATGCAGTGCAATCAGGTGATAAGCAACCTTTGTCACTTACAGTAAAAAAATATAAATATAAGCTATCCAATCTTGGACTTTCTTCAGGGTCTAGTTCTCAGAAATGTCTAGAGTTGGTAGGTATACCTAGGCATACGCTGATACCATACCCAATACTGCGGTTACAAATTTATAGGAAGTGTGAGGCAATTGGATGTTTTTAGGCACAGTTATAAAATTTGTATGGCAATCCGGGTAGAAACACATATTGAGCTCCACACAATACACACCACCTTGGAGTCTGTTGAGTCCTTAGCTTTCAGAAAAGCCCGAGCCTGATAGGGTTTAATGGGTGTTGGTTGATTCCGGGCCTGAGTACTGCAGTATTCAATCACGAGCACTTGGACTATTTTGTTTTATTTAGGAATAATTACGCTGTTTACAATACAGTCCATGTAAGTGCATGTAGTATCCACACAAGCTACACCACCATGGACTCCCCTGGTGTCCAGTTTTCAGAAATGTTTATACATGTATTCTGGGCACAAGTCAACCCAGTGCCCAAATACCACAACTATCGCATCCCCAGAATTGATGTGAGCACAACACGAAATTCTACAAATTTCCATGGACCTTTTTGGAGCATTTCTTGATCTGCACCATGCGCCACAAACACAGGTTGGGTGTCATTTTTTATCAAAAGAAGGGTAGAAACACTGTTTGGTAGGGCTTTGGATGATCCACATAGGTTCAGGAACTTTCTCTATAAGAAATGTGAGACCAAATATGTGATTTTAGCCGACATGTAATATTTTCTGGGCATTCTAACTAAGAAAACACAGAAACCTCTCATGCCACATGTGAGAAACTGGGTTCTTGTTGCAGTACCCCCCACTTTATGCCTGGTTTTTGATGCACCTGTGACCAATCTAGGGACCCCTCACCAAGACCATGCAAACTGCCATTGCAGGCTGCATGTCTTGGTGCAGAGAAAACTGGAGAGTTGGCATGGCACACATCCCTGTGTGAGACACGAAGGGTGTGCAGTTCCTAAGGGAGGGGGAGGGAAAAGAAGAGAAAATCTTTTCTAAAAAGTGCCCTCACACACCCCGGAGGATGTCATGCTTCATCATTGGGCCTGCTCCTCGTCCGGCCGGCGCTGCAATGCCCGACGGGCACCCGTGAATAGGGCTCTTTGGCAGAGATCTTTTGGGATGAAGCCGTTGGGTGAGTGTGGGTGTGTGGACTTGGTAGTGTGGTGAAAGAGTGGGTTAAAACAGGTCTAGGGCAGTCCAAACTAATGTATTTTATTATCAGGTAGCGCTAGCCTAATTAAAAGTAGTGAGCCCCAATTGGATATAATGTTCCTATAGGGCTGGTGTGGTGCTATGGGTCGACATGTTTCGTGCCGGGATAGCCCCTAACGGGTCTGGTGGCACTTCATCAGGACCAGGAGTGTGAGCTGTATTTAGAGCACTACCGCAGGTCTGGTTCAGTTATTCGTTTCTGTAGACCAGTAGCAGTAGGGCACCCCAGGTGAGATCCTACTGGGGTGTGAGACCCGTAACAATTTAGGTCACAAACTGACGGGGAAAACAGAGCACGTCATTGCTCTGATGGCCGGGAGGCAGCACAACTAGCGTCAGTCCTACCCTTGCTCTGGGCCCCGTCAAAGAGCCCCGTTCGCAGGTGCCCGTCGGGCATTGCAGCGCCGGCCCGACGAGGAGCAGGCCCAATGATGAAGCATGACATCCTCCGGGGTGTGTGAGGGACATTTTTAGAAAAGATTTTCTTTTCTTTTCCCTCCCCCTCCCTTAGGAACTGCACACCGTTCGTGTCTCACATTACCCTTTTGGAGCACGTGTGCAGGACCTTCTTAAATATAGCTCCTGGTTCCTCTTGTTTATGACACATCCCTGTGTGCCATGCCCATAGACACTGCATGAGGGATATGTAAGTCAACCCTACAGCAGGCCTTACAGTCCTAAGGCAGGATACACTATATTCCATGTGTAGACATATTTGCATGAGAAGATATGGCTCTATAATGTCTAAGTCCATTCTTGGATATTGTACGTGCACAGGGAAGCCATCATAATGAGTACATTGGCTAGATACTTTCATCACAAGTTTACCAGCTCCATGATGGCTTCACTGTACCCTAAGATGTTTGGTACCAAACATCTCGTCTTAATAAATCCTCACTGATGCCAGTGTTGGATTTATTAATAAATTCTCACTGGAAATACCTTAGAGGGTCCCCAGAAAACCTACCAAGCACTGGTGCTATCTCTGGCTAGTCTTAGCTAGCCTGCCACCACCAGACACGTTTCTGACCTCATGGGGTGAGAGCCAGCACCCTCCAAGGCCAGGAATAAAGACTGCTCTGGGCGGAGGTGTTTTACACCTCCCCCAGGTCAGGATGGCCTTCCAAGGTGGGAAGCTACAAAGGCGATGCCAACATTGAAATGGGATCCAGGCTGCTCCAGCTAGTGGAGGATTTGAACCCCCGTCCTGCTCTACATTTGGCGTGAGGAAAGGTGGGAAAATTAGTTAAACTAGGATTCAGCCAGCACCACCCCTAAGGTGGGGCAGGTGATGTGGAGCCCACTTTTCATTTCCCTCCATCTTGGTTTGACAGGGAATTAGCCAATTAGGGTCAGGGTAGTACCCATTCCCACAGTAAGTGGTCATTTAGAGGGTGTAGATACCCTAAAGGTAGGCAGCCCATTGGCTACTACCTGTCACCCCCTTTAACACCCCTGAATTTAGGATTTAGGTGGCATCCCTGGACTCTGATTTTTAGATTTGTCAGACACAAAGAAGATACGGACAAAGAAGAGCTGCTGACTCGAGAGCAGCTGCTGACCCGAGGGTCCCCATTCAGCCAGCACCACCCCTGAGGTGGGGCACGTGATGTGGAGCCCGCTTTTCATTTCCATCCATCTTGGTTTGACAGGGAATTAGCCAATTATGGTAAGGATAGTGCCCCTTCCCACAGGAAGTAGTTACTTAGAGGGTATAGACACCCTAAAGGTAGGTAGCCCATTGGCTCCTACCTGTCACCCCCATTAACACCCCTAAATGTAGGAATTAGGTGGCATCCCTGGACTCTGATTTTTAGATTTTACAGACACAAAGAAGATACGGACAAAGAAGAGCTGCTGACTCGAGAACAGCTGCTGACCCGAGGGTCCCCATTCAGCCAGCACCACCCCTAAGGTGGGGCACGTGATGTGGATCCCGCTTTTCAGTTCCTTTCATCTTGGTTTGACAGGGAATTAGCCAATTTGGGTAATGATAGTGCCCCTTCCCACAGCAAGTGGTCACTTAGAGGGTGTAGACACCCTAAAGGTAGGTAGCCTATTGGCTACTACCTGTCACCCCATTTAACACCCCTAAATGTAGTATGTAGATGGCATCCCTGGACCCTGATTTTGATACAAAAAAGATATGGACAAAGAAGAGCTGCTGATCCGAGAGCAGATGATCTGCTGCAGAATTTGGGCACAAAACTCTGCCTGCTGCTTCCAGGACTCAGCAATTGAGGTGGGTTGGCTGGTCCTGCTGCTGGGAGGACTCCAAGAACCCCAGAGCACCCCCAGCCCTTCACCAATTGCCAGAGAACTCCCTCGGGGTAGAGGAACTACTCCCCTGCAGTCTGCAGGCACCAAACCCGCAAAGCCCGGTTTACCGACTTCCTGTGCCACAGCGACTCCGATGCAGCATCTAAGCAAAAAGAGGTAAATCAGCTCTGGTGAGTAACATCTGTCTCCTTGCCAAGTTTCGAGGCACCAGGACCTACCAGAGCTGTGCCGCACCAATACCCGGGGTACATGACCTCCTGCAATCTACATCAAAATGAAGAGTCCATTGCAGACTCCAAATGCCCAGGAAGAAAGCACCCATAAAGTAACATTGAGACCCCTGGGCCACACTTTGTGAGTGGCCCAGCTGTCCCGGATTCATCCCTCCAACCTGCCTGTCCCGGACTGTGAAGACATCTTGATGACCTATCTGCTCTGCACCCAGCCCACCCGGCCTGGGTACCGATGAACCAGTTGTGGTTTGGTGGTCTTGAGGCGCTTGTGACTTGCTCCTTTGAGTGGGACACCTCGGACTTTCCTTTAAGTCCCCTTGTGCAGTATGTTTTCAGGTGCCCCCGCTTCTTCGAAGTGCACCAGCTACCAACAATCTCACCACCCTGCTCCAGGCCGAATCTGAGATGCTCCTGAGAATCCCCTGGTGGAACATTGGACCTGGCCTTGCTACTTACCTAAATCCTGAAGGTGAATCTCGAAATCCAACTGTATGATTTTAAAAGCTTTTTCCTGTTTTCTCCCTTTGACTTCTATTGTACGTAATTAGCACAACAGTGATTTCTTTTCCAAACTTTAAAAATTCATACCTTAAAAAGTACTTACCTTAGAACAAAGTTTGTGGTCTGAAAAGTTATATAAAAATTGATGTTATGTTTACAAATTGGTCTTTGATTTATTCTTGAGTATATATCTCATTTATTGCTTCTGTGAGTACAACAAATGCTTAGCACTACCCTCTTATAAGCCTAACTGCTCGCCCACACTACCACAAATAGAGCATTAGTATTATCTACTTTTACCTCTGTACACCAGTAAGGAATCCCCTAGACTCTCTGCACAGTGTACTTCATTTTAGTATACTATATAGAGAGCTAGCGTTCTACACCACACAGTTATGGACTTGTCCAGGTATCTAGTTTCAGAAATGTCTGGTGTTGTTAGGTTCCTTAGTGTGTTGGCATATTCTAGGCTGAAATACCAAAGGTACCCAAATCCCTGGAATAATAGAAATTTAAATAAAAAAATCTTAAAATCTTGTTTTTAATGTTGAATTTTGGGCTATTTTCAGTTTCAGTTGATAGGCCTACCTAGGCCAGTGGGGTACCATTTGTAATGAGAAAATGATGGAAGTGCTGGGTAGTATCAATCAATCAATCAATCAATCAAAATACTTTATTCGGCTTTAGGATTAAAACCATAAAAGTTACACAACTCCATATAACAGTTAAGACATATAATTCATAACAATAATGTTAAAACAAATTGTCCCCTAAAATACAGAGATATATACATCTAATAAATAAAATTATATGGGGGGGAACCACTACACCAGAGGACCAAATTACATCAATATGGATAGTAATGGGGGTACCTACCAACGTTAGATGTTTACTATCTCTCCATACAAATCCTAGATCTCAGAGAGGATTTCAGAAAGCCTACTATAAAAGTCACACAGTCTAATTTCAACAGTTGTAAATAAAAAAGAGCTGGGCGGACCTGAGTAAAATTCAACTTCTTTAAAAGGGGTGTTAAAAAATATCTGCGAGGTACATCATAAAATTTACAAAAAAACATAAAGTGTAGCAAATCCTGAGGAGACACTCCGTCGCAGCCACAGGATGCTAACACCTGGCCTCTGCGGCTCCCTTTTGGGACAGCTAATAACAAATGAAAATAATCCAATCGAAACCTGGTTAATAAAAACCGCTCATGGGGCGACAATGGCCACAGAAGATAAGGCTCAATAGATGGGATTGTTTTAAGCATCACATATTTACGGACGCTTGATTTCCCAATTTCTAAATCGTCTCTACCATGCTTTTTAAGGTAATAAAGGTTTTTTTACAAATTCCACATCCTCCATGGTAATAGAATCAGGCTTTAAAAAAGGTCCGGCCGCCCCAGCTCTTCAAAACAACCCCTAATATATTTTAACCATGGGATACGAGACATGTAATCAAGACTCATAATTTCTCTTAAAATCTGATGGTTGAGAACTAACTCCTTGTTTAACCAACAATTGAGCCAAAACAACAAGGGGCGCATGGCCAAGGTGTCGCATAAAAATGGCAACCCCAGTTCTTCATGTACCACCAGATTTGATGTTCCAGTGGGCACTCCTAGGAGACGTTTTAGAAAGGTGTTCTCCACCACCTGTAGAGCATCGGTTGCTACATAGCCCCAGATTTCACTCCCATAGCCAGCTATAGCAACACTTTTGGCCTGAAATATCTTCAACATTGCGGCAATTGGGCGCTTACCCATCTTCGCTGCAAAGTTGAAGATTGCCGCATTCGCCCTTATAACCTCCCCTTTTTCCTCTGGATCAGGGCACCCCAATTCAGACGGTCATCTATTAGAACACCCAGGTAAGAGAATACCGAAGTCGTTGGTACTTTCTCATTACCTACTTTAAAATGGAACGATTTCTTCGGGCGAATCCCAACCTGCATAATATAGGATTTGGAATTATTAATTGCCAAATCGCGGGCTTCCATAAAACTCCGAAAGGTGTCTAACAATGTCTGAAGTCCCCTTGCCGTCCTAGCAATGAGGACCGCATCATCCGCATATAGCAGGACGGGCAGACCTCTTTGCCCCACATATGGAAAATCAACCCCTGTTTTTATCAAAAAATTTTCCAGGTCATTGATATATAAATTGAATAAAAAGGGGGCCAAGATACACCCCTGCCGAACCCCCTCTCTATTTTAAAATCCCTGGATACACGAAGATCCTGTGCATATCTGATGTTAGCCTTTGTATCCCTGTGCAGATCCTCCAGGAAGTCAACCAAATTTTCCTCCACCCCCATGGCCCGCATTGATTGCCACAGTTTCCCCGATTGACACAATCAAAGGCAGAGGAAAGATCCATGAAGGCCATGTAAATTGTACCTTGGCGGGCAATTGTATACTTTCCCAGGATCAGATATAAATTAAGGCATTGGGCCAAGGTGGAGCGCCCTGGGCGGAACCCATACTGTATATCAGAGATGATCTCATTCTCTGCCGCCCAAGAGGATAATCTTCCCAGTAATACCCCACCCACAACCTTGACCACAGAGTCAAGAAGGGAGATCGGTCTATAACACAAAGTGCTATTACGATCGCCCTTCTTGAATACCGGCACAATGGTTGAGATGCTCCAGGAGTCCGGACAACCAATCCTGGCCGCCGCGTTAAGGACAGCCATCAATACTGGGGCCCAAAAAGATGGATTAGATTTAAAAAGGTCTGGAGGTATACCATCCGGACCTGGGGCCTTATTACACGTTAGCCCTAAGATGGCCTTCTCCACCTCTTTCTGCTCAAACACTATTGGAGCAGTGATATTAACCCTACTTTGGGATTGATGAGGCTCCATGGGGCGTCTAAAAATAGATTTAAAATGAGACACCCATTCATCCTCAGATATATTAGTGCCTACTTCTCCATCCCTAGCCTTTTCAAATAAAGGTCGATTAATAATGCCCCAAAACCTTGCACTGTTCCCCAAAGTGCTTGCCTCCAGTAAGTCCCTCCACATTTCCTCCTTCAGTTCGCCCTTACGGTTAACCAATGCCCGTTTATATTCACGACGACGGGCACATATCAGAGACTGATTTCTCGGAGTAGCTTTTAGAGCATCTTTCAAAAGTTTAGCTGCCTTAGAACACTGTGGATTAAACCATCTAGGGTCAGATAACACCGTCCCATGAGAGGGGGCACTTAAAAGTGCCCCTATCTTTAAAACAATAACATCAAAAGCCCCAAGAACCCCCCCCGGGTGGAAACCAAGTGACACACAAGAAGCTAATTCGGTAGCACACGCAACTTGTACCTTGCCAAAAAATGAGTCTGGGGATATCTGTGACCATTTTAGGCGGCGTTTACCATCCACCGGTCTCAGCATGCCTGGGAATGTCACCCTAGCTTGTGTTATCAACAGCCTACCTCCAAGGTGGACACAGATGGGATTATGATCGCTAAAAGCGCTATCCATGATGGTAAACCCACGTAAACTAGACTGGAGTCCGGTGGAAATCAAGATGTAATCTATAAATGAACCATCACTACATCCTTTAAAAGAAGGAACGGACTGTGTGCTAAGGGGGTTAACCAGAGACATAGATGATACCAAATCAAATTCATTAAGCAGACCATTCAATGCATCCCCTGAACGGAATGCTCAAAATGGAATCCCCGCATCCTGGCACATCCCATCTCAGCCATACATCTTATTTTAGGGTCTCCACAAGGATGAATATTAAAATCCCCTGCCACCATAAGATTATGAGCAACAGAGTCACAGGACTGTCTTATAAGGCAGCCTAGCTGAGCAATCTTACACTCCCCCAGCACACTTAGTGCATTATAAAAATTAATAATGCCCATACAATCATTTCCTCTCCCTAGGACAATTACTTGAGAGTCCTTATTAGCAGTAGGAAGTTGCTGAATCCTACAGGTCACAGCCAACGATATGTAGGTCACTAAACCACCCCTCGCTCTACCACAAGGTGACGGGGTTGCAGGGACAAAGAATGCTTTATATCCCTCCAGAAACAGGTTGCAGTTCACAAGCCAAGTCTCCTGGAGACAAATCACGGAGAATTGTCTAATGAACTGCATCCATACGGGATCCTGAAATTTTCCTAACAACCCTGCGATGTTCCAAGACAAGATATTATAAATGTCTGCCCTTTCAATCATCCCCTGTTGTACAATCAATGAAAGCACCTGCTGCTGAGGGCTAATCCTCCCAGACGGCTCCCCGGCACTGGGCACTATATTTCGCATAGAGATTGATGGGGACCCCTGTTGATGCGATAACTCTCCAACGGGCTCTGTGTTCATGTTCAGTCAATCTTGCTCATCCAACCTTGATAAAGCTGAAAATCTATTAGATAGCGCTAACCGAGTAGTAGGCTGGTGCGCGGTCGATCGAAATTGTACCCCCTGGGGCCGCGGATAACCTCCACCCGCAACCTCACGGGGTCCATGAGACCACCCATCACAAAAAATATTGGTGTTTGGGGGCCCTATAGGGTCAACCTCGTAGAAGAAACCCAACGGGAGGACCTGGATGCCAGAATCACGATGTGCACGGTCAAAATAAGCATCCCGTAAGATTCTATCCACAAGGGGAGATCCATTGAAGTTCACAACAATACAATCCCCCTCCGGGTTTCCTCCTGTTCCCCAACCAGCCCACGCGGCGCACCATAATAATATTACGTTCCACCATTGGACCTACAGAGGTGTTATTCGACAGCCAATGAGTAACCTTATTTTTGAGTTGACTGAAATCTTCATTGGACCCTGGCGAAAGTGGAGGAACATTTCCCAAAATTATTACGAGGGGTGTAGATTGAGGTGGAAGATTGATAACCACTGAGTTCTTTGTGGCATTTACCTGATGACCCTGTACCCCTCCATTGATGTTCCTGAAGTTTGAGAAATCAAACCCTGGGGATGAAAGTTAGGAGCCTGTCTTTCGCTTGAGGTATTTGCCAACCCCCCAGATCTTTAGGCACTATATTTACACCATGAGGCTGAATTCCACTGGCAGGCCACGGGGCTAATACTAACCCAGGCGTAGATGTAATACCTGGGATTATGTTGTCCTTAGATGAGTTAGGGACCATAGGTTGAGTAGATTGGACAGGTAGAACAGACCTATTCTGTTCTGCTAAAATTTTCTCAATAAGATTTAATTTATCCAAAATGGGACTCAACTTAGCATCCAACATGCAACTCATGGTAGATTTAAAGGCTTCCATCAAGGCCGGGTGAACTGTGTTTACTACCGATGATACAGGTACCGGGATTTTAGGAGCTAACTTGGTGGATACATTTAGTTTGGTTTTTTTGGCTTGACTCCCAATGGACTTCAAATTTCTTTTTATACTCCCACGTGACCTTGGAGCCACCCTTGGTTGTTGTGAGGGGCCAACATTACGATGTATTTCTGGTGACCTATAATTGATAATACTGCCAGACTCTATCGCTTGTGTAGAAACACCCTCCTTGTTATTCTCAATAATTACAGCGGGAGAGAGTGGTCTATGAGGTACCTCACAAGAAATTTCTTGCAGAGGAGATGAAGCTACAATAATCTCTCGGTTAATACTCAATAGGAGGGGCGTGGGTGTACTCGATATTTCCATAACACCTTGCCTTATGGGATTAATAGAGCCAGCCAATAGGGAGGATAAGCCATTAGAGGGAGATCTAGAGAGACGCCTATTCACCATTTCGATCTCCTTATCAATAACAGAGGTAGCTCTCAATAAAAAGGCATCCATGGTTGTAACATTAGCCCTCGTTACAGCTTTTGTCCCTTCCTGGCTCTCTTGGAGCCTCCGCCTCCCCATATCACAATATCAATGCGTCCCCCCAAGTTTTAAACAAAAAAGCAACACAACACCCAATACCCTGGTTAAAATGTAAAGAACAATCTTAACCTAATAAACCATTACAAGCCCCTGCAAAGAAAGGTCCCATTCAAATAATACTTCCCCTATAGTATAGTACTACACCTAAACACTTCTCAAATCGGACCGCCAAAAAGTGCAAATATAAAATAGGCACAATCCCAAGCCAAAGTTTCAGTGGACCCCTGCTACTGCAAACAGGTTACTAAGAGGAAGGGCCCAGCCCAGCCTCCTCCGGACTCTGACGGGCTAAGACGGGCCCGTCTTGGCCCGGTCTTCGCCCGTGCCGAGCCCGCGCGCGTCCCGCGTTGCGTTGCCGGCTCTGTGCCTTGTAGCGTCCTCCAGGGAGCGGGGCTAAAGTGCGCTAGTGCAGGTTAGGGGCCAGGGACAGCGCAAAAGCACCAGGAGTAGTCCGTTGCAGAGCGGATCCCGCCGTCGCGGTGCCGGCTCTGTGCCTTGTAGCGTCCTCCAGGGAGCGGGGCTAAAGTGCGCTAGTGCAGGTTAGGGGCCAGGGACAGCGCAAAAGCACCAGGAGTAGTCCGTTGCAGAGCGGATCCCGCCGTCGCGGTGCCGGCTCTGTGCCTTGTAGCGTCCTCCAGGGAGCGGGGCTAAAGTACGCTAGTGCAGGTTAGGGGCCAGGGACAGCGCAAAAGCACCAGGAGTAGTCCGTTGCAGAGCGGATCCCGCCGTCGCGGTGCCGGCTCTGTGCCTTGTAGCGTCCTCCAGGGAGCGGGGCTAAAGTGCGCTAGTGCAGGTTAGGGGCCAGGGACAGCGCAAAAGCACCAGGAGTAGTCCGTTGCAGAGCGGATCCCGCCGTCGCGGTGCCGGCTCTGTGCCTTGTAGCGTCCTCCAGGGAGCGGGGCTAAAGTGCGCTAGTGCAGGTTAGGGGCCAGGGACAGCGCAAAAGCACCAGGAGTAGTCCGTTGCAGAGCGGATCCCGCCGTCGCGGTGCCGGCTCTGTGCCTTGTAGCGTCCTCCAGGGAGCGGGGCTAAAGTGCGCTAGTGCAGGTTAGGGGCCAGGGACAGCGCAAAAGCACCAGGAGTAGTCCGTTGCAGAGCGGATCCCGCCGTCGCGGTGCCGGCTCTGTGCCTTGTAGCGTCCTCCAGGGAGCGGGGCTAAAGTGCGCTAGTGCAGGTTAGGGGCCAGGGACAGCGCAAAAGCACCAGGAGTAGTCCGTTGCAGAGCGGATCCCGCCGTCGCGGTGCCGGCTCTGTGCCTTGTAGCGTCCT
This sequence comes from Calotriton arnoldi, assembly GCA_963921515.1. NCBI lineage: Eukaryota > Metazoa > Chordata > Amphibia > Caudata > Salamandridae > Calotriton > Calotriton arnoldi. Next base: position 952,769 of record CAWUFW010004711.1, read on the forward strand.
CCAGGGAGCGGGGCTAAAGTGCGCTAGTGCAGGTTAGGGGCCAGGGACAGCGCAAAAGCACCAGGAGTAGTCCGTTGCAGAGCGGATCTTGATGACCTATCTGCTCTGCACCCAGCCCACCCGGCCTGGGTACCGATGAACCAGTTGTGGTTTGGTGGTCTTGAGGCGCTTGTGACTTGCTCCTTTGAGTGGGACACCTCGGACTTTCCTTTAAGTCCCCTTGTGCAGTATGTTTTCAGGTGCCCCCGCTTCTTCGAAGTGCACCAGCTACCAACAATCTCACCACCCTGCTCCAGGCCGAATCTGAGATGCTCCTGAGAATCCCCTGGTGGAACATTGGACCTGGCCTTGCTACTTACCTAAATCCTGAAGGTGAATCTCGAAATCCAACTGTATGATTTTAAAAGCTTTTTCCTGTTTTCTCCCTTTGACTTCTATTGTACGTAATTAGCACAACAGTGATTTCTTTTCCAAACTTTAAAAATTCATACCTTAAAAAGTACTTACCTTAGAACAAAGTTTGTGGTCTGAAAAGTTATATAAAAATTGATGTTATGTTTACAAATTGGTCTTTGATTTATTCTTGAGTATATATCTCATTTATTGCTTCTGTGAGTACAACAAATGCTTAGCACTACCCTCTTATAAGCCTAACTGCTCGCCCACACTACCACAAATAGAGCATTAGTATTATCTACTTTTACCTCTGTACACCAGTAAGGAATCCCCTAGACTCTCTGCACAGTGTACTTCATTTTAGTATACTATATAGAGAGCTAGCGTTCTACACCACACAGTTATGGACTTGTCCAGGTATCTAGTTTCAGAAATGTCTGGTGTTGTTAGGTTCCTTAGTGTGTTGGCATATTCTAGGCTGAAATACCAAAGGTACCCAAATCCCTGGAATAATAGAAATTTAAATAAAAAAAATCTTAAAATCTTGTTTTTAATGTTGAATTTTGGGCTATTTTCAGTTTCAGTTGATAGGCCTACCTAGGCCAGTGGGGTACCATTTGTAATGAGAAAATGATGGAAGTGCTGGGTAGTAGAACGTTTGTAAATCTCCACGGATTACAGAATTTCCCTATCAGAAATGTGATGCATTTCTGTGATTTTAGTTTGATATTTGCATGGTATTCTGGAAAAGAAAAATAAGTGAGATCCACGCCAACCACACTTCCTTAGGTGTCCCATTTTCAATTATGCCAGCGGTTTTTAGGTTATCTTGAGTGCCGAACAGCCCCTACAAAAATGTAGCTATCTCCAGTCCAAGAATCAATGTATTTCAAACAAAAAATATTGAAGTTTCCAATGTGCATTGTTGGGTGGTTTCTGTCCTGTGGAATAGGTCAAGTCACACAGGTGGGGTATGCTTTTTATTGGGGGAAGTGCGTAAAAACAGCATAGTAGGATATTGTAAGAAATTGGGTTTTTAGTCGTGAAGAATGTGTGACTTTCAGAAGTAATAATTCTGCAATTATATTTTCATTAGAACCAAGTACCTCATTATAGCACTTGGTCCTCTCATGGTAGAAAAGCAGAGCAGCCCAAGGCCTACTCAGGGGGGTGGTGTGGACTTGTAACCCCAGCTTGCTGGTACGTAACAGCAACACTCAGGTAAAGAGCTTTTATTACACACACACTCTATAAAATACTACACATTCAGTTACAACTTTGTATATGACATAGATGGAAATACATTTGGTGACATTCTAATATCATGTTATACCCCTAGTGGACCCTGAACCTTATAATCACAATATCCCCCACCTATACTTTTTTTTTAAACCTTTTTATTGGGTTTTCCACATTGAAGGATCATTATGCATTGTTGTTAACCAAGATTACATGTGTAGTACTGAATAACATTACATTACGTAAAGATTGAATGATGGTTACAGGCAAGCAGGAATAGAGGTTGACAATGAGATGGGAATCTAATAATGTTGCAGTGGAATTTGCTTTTCCCCCGGGGGTGGGTGTCCTCCCTTTAGTATGTCCGAAAGGTGGAAAAATGGAAACAGCTAACTGATTGCTAACTCGAAGTCAAACTAGGGGAAGGTGGTTGGGAGTGGAGGTGTGGGTGGGCAGGTGGGTACTTGTGGCTATGTTGCGGGGCATAAGGGCTCAGGCGAGATGCGGCACAAATCTGTCCAAGTGGGGGCTGCCGTTGGTGCGCTTTCCTGCGTGTTGTGTGAGGGATTCCAAGAGGGTGGTAGCCCACTGGGGACTTCAGTGAGGGGCTCTCGGCTGGGTACCTCGGTTGGGGTTGGCGATGCCAGGCGTGGTTGGGCTTCCTTCGTCTTTTGTCAGAAGTGCTGAAGGAGTGTGGCCCAGTCTGTGGAAATGTGACGTTGACGCACTCCTCGCACCTCTTCGTACCTGATCGCGCCCTCCTCTGCTGTACCCCATTTGCTAACCGCTCCCGTCCAGGCCGCCAGAGGGGGCCCTGCAAAAGCTTGGCAAGTACAAGTGTGTTTCCTCATTTCACCAGAAGGAGGGCCAGCGACACAAACTGCGTCTGGACTTTGCATTGATTCCGGTGCCAGAATACCCCTAGCGCTCAGGCCTCCCATGTGGTAATGTCACTGAGCCTCATGATCTCCCGTAGTGTACTGTGGACTGCATTCCAATAGGGTTGTAAGGTGGGGCAGTTCCAGAACATATGCTGAAATGTTGCACTAGAGGCCTGACAACAGGGACAGAAAAACTGTGACTCTGGGTAGAAGCGTTGGAGTCATGCCATAGTGTAGAATGTAGAATTGTATATTTTTAAACTGCGAATTTCGAGATACTTTTTGGGAGTTCTCTAGGGCGTATTCCCATCCGTTGCAGTGGCTGCTCAAATTCCTCCTCCCACTTGTGTCTCAGTTGGGTAAGTGGTGTGGCCATTAGCTCTTGAATGGCCTTGTATAACCAGGTAATCAAATGAAGTCCAGGGCCCATGTTTAATACTGTGTGGAGTACCAGGTGCATCGCGGGTTCCCATTCGGATAGGTCCCAGAGCTGGTGACAGACTGAGATGATTTGTCTGTGAAGGAGGAACTGTTCACGTGGGAGTCCACTTTCCTCCGCTAATTGTTCAAATGGGAGAAGTTAACCTCTGCAAAAAGGGACTCTACCTCGAGCATCGAGTGCTCTGTCCAGGTCTGCATGACTTGGGCAGTATAATGACCTCTGCCCCTGGGTAGGCGGCCAATGGTAGCAGGGGGTGTACAGCAGGGTTCCTTGGGACAGACTGTCATGCAGGACCTAGCCACTGTTACCTGGAGTGTGTGCGTCAAGACAGGTTGGGTTCGTGGTAGGAGTAGGTGGCGAAGTGCCGGTATCAGCAGGGGTCCTGTATCTGAGATGGCCTCCCCTAGATAACACCCTGCCATCCAGTGCAATAGCCACTGGAGCTGTGCTGCACAAAAATACGCCCCAAAGGACGGGGCCCCTAGTCCTCCCTGGTCGATCGTCAGTTGCAAATTGGTCAGGGCGACTCTTAGACGACTGTTGTCCCAGATGAGGGAGCTAAGCAGGGAATCGAGTTCCCAAAAAAAGGAGTGGGGGGAATGACCGGTAGAATTGCGAAGTGGTAGAGGAGACAGAGTACTATGACCATCTTCGCTAGGGCTATTCTCCCGATGGGGACCAAAGGTAGAGTCTTCCAGAAACCAACTAGGGTTCGTATGCCTGCTAGTACCTTATGGTGTTTGTCCTTGTAAAGGTCATTAGAAGAGTGATAGAGTCTAACTCCTAAATAATGAGGGTCCCACTCACTCCAGGTGAGCCTAGTATCTCTGACGTGTATCTCTCATGGGGGAAAGTCGGGGCTCAGGGGATAAATAGTGGATTTTGCCCAGTTGACTCTTAACCTGGCTGCAGCCGCAAAATCTGCGAGCGTGGCCCAAAGAGGTTCGAGGTTCATCGTGATGTCCCGTACATATACCAAGAGGCCATCTGCATACAGGGACATGCTGTGGTTAATGTCCGCTAATGGGGTACCCCAGTTGTTGCCCTCCCCTCGGAGACGAGCCACCATGGGCTCTATAGCTAAGTCAAAGAGTAGGGGGAGAGCGGGCATCCTTGACGCGTGCCATATGCCACCGGGAAGGAGGCGAGATATAGTGGCCGAGGCGTATCCAGGATGTGAGCTTAGTATACAGCAGCCTCATGTATGGCAGAAGTGTGGGACCCACTCCCATGTGCCGGAGCACCGCAATGAGGTATGGTCATGTCAGGGTATCGAAGGCTTTCTCCAGGACCAGGCAAGCGGCATGGAGAAATTGACCCTGTGCCTGATCCTAGACGTGGAACAGTCGACTGATGTTTTGGGAGGTATTTCTGCCAGAACAAACCCACACTGGTCTGGGTGCACCAATGCTGGGAGGACCTAGGCATATCGGTCTGCTAGGATCTTACCAAGGATCTTGCAATCTGCCGATAATAATGCAATTGGTCAATAAGAGGTCAGTAGTGTAGGGTCTCGATCCAGCTTTAAGAATGATACCAGAAGAGATTCGCGCAATGTGCCAGGGAGTTCCCCACCTTTAGTTACGCCCTGTACATGTCCTCCAACCAAGGCGCCAGCAGAGTGGAGAATGTGCTGTAGTAATCAAATGGTAGGCCATCTAGACCTGGGGCTTTGTTGTGTGCTAGGGCTTGGATCGCGTGTTTCACATCTGTTGATGTGATCTTCGCATTGAGGGAGGTTCTGTCGGACGGAGTGATTTGGGGTATGGCTAAGGTGGCAAGAAATTGATCTGTGAGTGCCGAACAGTCTTGCCCTGGAGCTCTGTATACTCTTGCGTAATAATCATAGAAGATCTGCAGGATGTCCACCTGTGAGCGGGCCACAATACCCGAAGGTCCGACTATTTCTGTGATTGGTTGCGCGTCCAACCCCCACCTATACTTGATGCAACATCACAATATAAGGGGTTGTCATCCTCAATAAGGCAGGCCTACTGGATTTGTCAAAGTGTCACCACATCAGTAAAACAGCCACATGTTAATATTTTATATAAAACCATTCTCCTTAAAACGTGTCTGAGTCTTTCTTTTACATTGCGTAGACTACTATTGCAGTCAAATGACTCACCACAGGGAGGCCCTCTACTAGAAAGCCCAGGAGAACAAGCTACAACTCTGGGTGTGCTTAAAACAAGTGATAACCCTCCCCTGGGGTCAAAATTGTAATACTCATGAGACCTAGGGTGATATTTTAACAAAACATTTTGAGGGGCTGCTGCACTCTACGCAGACCATCAAATATATTCTCAAACAGTTGATAACCATTGGTGGTCCTCTGCCCTTCTTATGGCCACCACAGAAGCCATTATGCTAATTTACACCCCCTCATGAGGCATTATGTGGCACTCCCATCCTAGAACCTGTACATTTTATGAGCGGCAAATGCGGATCCTCTCCTTCCTCTTTTGCTGCATTTTCTTTATGTTAGGTACCCCAGTCCCACCCACCATACCCATAAGTAGCAGGGGTCATAGGGGGCTTCAGTGGAGCCACAAGTCACGCGTGGTCCTGGCGGCTCTCATGCAACATCCCCTGTCCTATTAGGCCGCAGGAAAGCTGGCATCATTGCTATGTGTTCCAGCCGGGTGGTTGCAGCCTTTCTTCTCGGCTCCCACTCATGGTGGGAGCAAGGCTCGCTCCCCTGCCAGGAGAAGTGAAGTGATTCGAGATGTTTGAATGATAGAGAACCCCATTGTGTGGGATGGGGCTATTGAGCACAGCCCCTATTAGTTTATGCTGGACCTTTACAGAGGCGATTCACAGTTTTTTGCATATGACTAAATGATTTTAATTATGTAACCATCAGCACAGACACTGAAAACTACCAGATCCTTTAGGACTGGATTGTGAATGTGTGTATCTATATACATACCAGAATACTGCCATTTAACTTGGCTTTGCTTTAAACATTTGAAGGAACAGGCTGGTTACTTACTCGATCCTTGGAGTTTTCAAACTTTTGCATAGTATGCCTCTTGGATATGCCACATTCTCTCCTGGATCAATATATTTCTGAGTCAACCAGCTTGTGGATTCCATACGATTGTTGTACTTTCGGTTGGATCTACTATATGAATAGATGATTTACTGAATTGTTTTGGACGCTCCTATAATCATTGTCCTGTCCTGATGATGACCATTTAATTATATTATGGTCGAAACGCCGTCAACGCATATATGTGGCCAAAATTGAAGAGGACGCATTTTTTGCCTTGTGTTGTCTTTGTTTTGTCCTGAACTTCCTATTCTGTATAATGCTTTCCTCAGCCACTTTTTTTGACTACACACTGTATTGTTTACTTTGATGTTTGTGTATCGTGTTGAGCGCCATTGTCTTATATGTCTTACGATTTAATTATTTATCTTTTGTCAATAAATGTTCTATAAATCGCATTTACTTATACATGGGTATCCTATATTTGAATGTTTTTTCCTTATGTTTAAGATTTGTTCCCTTTGATTAATATTAATAATTTTTGTTGTATGTATTGTGTATTTAAGTGTTAAATTTGAACCTTTGTTAGGATTCCACCCCCCCTGCCAGGAGGGGCATGGACAGGGGGATATGAGGCTTGGGTGCCCCGTCCCCCAAACATGAATGCAGGCAATGCCCCCAATCTGGTAATCACTCGTGATCTTGAGGGATCGGTCCATGGGACCCGTTTTAATTATGCTGGCATCCAGGGTGATGGGGACCACTGGGAGAAATCTGCATCTGTAGAGGGGGCCAAGATCAAAAAACATAAGCCCACATTGATGCTGGTTTCCAGGGCAAGCCACAAGAAGCATTTTCTTCAGGCATCCTGGCCTCTAAAATAGGAACTTTACATAGGAAGCTGGATTTTCTGCTTCTGTTTGCTAGGCCTGTCTCCTCTGCCTGGCCCCTGGTGTTGTTCTCCTGCTGGTGGTGGCATATTGCGTGGCTCCTCTGTACCCAGCCAGAAAAGCACCCTATCAGCTGCACTCCACAGGCCCAAGAGCCTCCTGGCTTTGTGAAGGGCACCAGTGGGTCAACAGGGTCTAGGACTAGTCCACAGAAGCCTCCAGGGAAACCATCCAGGGTCACCCAGCAGGCACACTCCCCTCTGGTTCCTCAGGGGGCATCAAGAGGCCAGTGCCACTGGCCCTGGAAAGACAAATCCTGGTCCTGAGGGTCAGCTGCAGTTACTGAGAGTAACATGCCTAGAGATACTAGGGGAGTGGGTCTAATAAAATATCTTGAATCCCTTGGTCTAAGGGTGTTGAATGGAAGGCATCGGCAAGACTCACCACTTGCATGGACTTTCCAGGCACTGGGCTTGCATTCAATAATTGATTGTACAGCAATAACTCTACCCTTATTTCAAATGATATCCTCATTTCAGATTAGAAAAGCAAGTTAAAGTGACCATGGGCACCAAATTATTGAGATCCAGGTCCAATATATATGACAAAAATGACAAATTTCCTCCCGGGTGAGTTAGTAACAACAAACTATAGGTGGTTGCGTTGCTCAAAAAGAACAATAGATTCAATTAGGTCCACAGCTTCAATCCTGGTCAAGCATTATTTTTCAGTTGATTCTCCTACAGCAACGGCGCAATGGGCTCTCTTCAAAGAAAAACAAATGGAAATCTACTCATCGGAAAGTAATACTACTACTCAGCAAATTAAAGGCCAATTACAAAATCTAGTACAATAATTTGAATGATACATGTTTACATAAACTTTGCATCGATAACCAAGTTCAACCTGGTCATTTAGAGTTACTGTGTTGGGGGTTTCGCTAAAATTTGGGTTGTTCTGCACCCTCATGATCATTGGCAGTTACAAAATCTAAACAGGATCAGAGCATCGGTCTCATGCTGTTTTCTGAAGAGGAACCATAATAGAATCCTGAGGCAAGTAAGGAAGTGGTCAGGGAATCAAGCCCTCCAAATTAAACTGAAGATTATAAATAGATACTTTTGGAGGCTAATTTGGGAAGAGAAATTAACAATAAAACAAACCCTTTGGGCAACAGCGCTGTATAATAGTAAAAAGAAACACTCAAGAGATTGCTGGAAGATGATTACTAGCCTGAATAGGGCCTCAACGGCAATCATAAAATCAACCTTAACAGAAACTGGCTGGGTGGGTTTTTTAACAAAACCTTTTAATCAAGTTATGGAGACTAATTTGTGTTCTATCCAAGAAATGCAAGTAAAGCCCCACAGGACCACATAAATCAAGGTGAATGTACACTTAATATCTCAGAAGAGAAAGTATGCAACTTCATTAAAAAAAGTAGAATGGAATCCCACAAGCCCTGTATAAGGAAAATCTGACTTTTTAGGCAGGATACTAGATGAAAGTCTTCAATAATGCTCTTCAGCTGGAGACTATACCGGATTAATGGAAAGGCTCTATAATAACACCCTTTTTGAAAGGTAGGCTGGTCTCAACCAGAAAATTAACGCCTTATGACGCTGTAAGATACCGAGGCAAAACTCTTTGCAGGAATCCTCTTGATTGAAATATCACATTGGGCGGTAGTGAGGCAGATTATTCCTCCAAACCAATCAGAGTTCGTTTAAGGGTCAGGTACTGCGAACAATATTTTAGCACTTTGAGTAATTATAGATAAATATAAGTTAAGTGTGCAACCAATTCACCTTTTCTTAAGTAGGTGTTCAACTGTGTACAGCAACACCTTCTTAGGCAAAAGCTGTTTAAACAAGGTGTACCTGCTAGTCTTTTAAAGGCAATTCAGTTGTTGTACTCTGACACTTGGGTTAGGGTGAAAATAGGCGATGGTTCTTACCTGTCCAGGAAAATTTAAATCTCCCAGGGACTGAAGCAAGGGTGCGTTCTTGCTCCATATCTATTTAACCTATTTTTGTCTGATTTAACGCAAGCACTGAATAAAGTAAATGCGCATCCCCCAAGTTAGGAGACAAGCACATATCAAACCTTTTATACCCCGACAATGTGATCCTGTTAAGTCAAACAAAGGTTGGTTTGCAAAACTTATCGACACAATATCAAAATATTCATTAGCTAATTGCATGGTCATAAATGAGAAAAAGACAAAAGTTGTGGAAGTCAATAACAGGATACAGGGAAAGCATAAGTGGTACTTACAAGGCTGCCAACTGCAAAATTACTATCTATTATGGAACTGAGGCACTGCATGTAAAAACATTTTGATCTCTTTTCCATCCCCCCTGCAACACCTCGCTGGCCCAGGCAAGGCTAGAATTTTGATTAATAAATCAAACTATCACAAGGAAAGGACCCTATATTAAAGATTGGAAGAGAATAAAATCAAACATCTAAAGCCAACAGTGCCAAATTCTTTGGCTAGAAGTCCAAACAAATTTAAACTCTCCATCCTGGAAGTATCTAGATGCAGCGATAGATGAGTTGTCAGCTTGCACTCTATGGGAAATGTCTAAATCCTCAGAGTCCTTAAAAATGGATTAATGAAAAAAATGTCGATGTTGAAAGATAAAGAGCCCCTTGCACGTAGATCACATGCCTGGATGCTAATGAACGAGTATATAATTCTTAAATCATAGCACTTTCTAGAGACCAGTTGGTCAACGCGTTAAAAAAATGATTTTATTAGAGCACAATTTGGCCTTCTCCCAGGCCTTGCTCACGTGATGCCTTGGCTATGGGTAACAAAAACCACATGTTGCAGACTGTGCAAAAATGGAGAGGAAAACACCACTCACTTAGGGGCCAATTACGATGCCAGACGGACCAGAGTCTGTCCTGCATCGTTCTGCAACTGGAACCGAACGACCTCCAGTCACCAGTTCCATTCTAGAAATTAGGATGGTCGCAATCCTATACTTTGCTATGGGAGCATGCATTCTGAACAGAATGCATGCTCTCATAGCAAAATGCTAAGGTGCAGTTCATCCCTGCACCCATGGTAGGCACCTCAAGGTGCCTGCCACCGGGTGCAGGGATCAACGGGGGGCACCTATGGTGCCCCCTCACCCATGGGGACCCTGCTGGGGGCCCCCACAGCTCACTGCCTGTTTGTGCCAGAAAGGCCGGCACAAAAAGGCAGTGGGAAACTGCCATGGTAATCCCTCGGCCAAAAAGCGGCGGCCGGGGGATTACTGTGGGCCTTCCGAATGGTGGATGGGCTCTCCGAGCCCGTCGTATGCCATTCGGAAGACTGGTTCGGATTCCCTTTCGACCGAGCCCATCCAAATGGCTCGGTCGGAAGGCCTTCCTGCAAGCATCGTAATCGGCCCCTTAATCTGTCTCTGCCCTGCAGGACTGGAAGAAAAAAGGGGGCTGTTAAGGATACCTTTTAACAAACGGGGAATTCGTATGTGCAGGCAAGTAGTGGTAGCATGTTTTAAAACATCTGACACATCATTGAACTGTATTTTTACAAAGTTCCTGACACTTGTGGCTAGAAAACTGGACACCCATGATGCCATTTTGGTTTGATTTTACTGCTAGTTGTTGAAGTTTATTTAATATACAGTATAACATTACAGATTCACTGTATTTTAATGGTCAATCACGTATTTGTTGAAGTGTTCAAATGAGGTGCTAATATACATACTAATGAGATGCTTATTTTGGACTTTGTTTTAGCCATTAAGACTTGTGTATGAGGTGCTATTTAGCTGATATATCAAAAGAGGACTAGCATGCACTTTTTGGTAACAGTGGAAACCTTGAGAGCTTCTTGTATTTTTGGAATAAAAAAAAAATTGGTTTGAAACTGGAACCCTGACACCTTTTTATTCAAGTGTGTTTGAGTATTTTTTATCATTCTTGATTGTATAACATGTTGTTTTAATGATCGTATATTGTAAGATTTTAATTAACCAACAATAAAACTGATTTGATTTGATTGAGTCGAAATCCCATTGTCCATCCTTGCAGGGCATCAGATTTATTCTCTTTCCAGCTGGGCATCTTTTTGTCATTGTCACTTCCAGGTCCAGGGACTGCTCAACTGTCTCTCCCTTGTTTAAGGGCTTTTAAGTGGGGTGGAAAGTTGTAGATCTCATTTACCCCAGGCCAATCTTTAGATGCTACATCCTCACTTTACCCAATCGCAACCCTCCTGCACAGCATTCTGAGGCAATCCAGTATGGGGAGAGAGCTCCCGTGAGAGCCTCAGCTCCACCCCTAGATGAGACTGCTGCCTGATCATTTTCCACCAAATCTTCAAAAGCGTGTTTGCCCCAGATGTCTGACCTCCGTCTTTGTTCCAGTGTCCCAGCACTGGTGCAGTGTGACAAGTTAATTAACAGATGCAGATTTAAGCAGTATTAATTGCTCTATTATCTGGAGTGATCTTTAATCCCTCAACAGGGGAGGAGAGTAATTAATTTGCCCAGTAGGTGGGGCAAAGGCTTGGAGTCTGATTCTGAGCTGAAAGAGGGAAATATGACAAATCTAAAAGTGCCATAATAAATGTATATGTGATTTTGGGGATTGTAAAATCACATTTGGGGTGCCTGTTTAACCCCCGATTGGTACCTTGCTGGACCACGCAGGTCTAAGTAGCACAAAACTGAACTTTAGGGCTAAAGTTGCCTATAACGTGTACACAGTGTGTATATACCAATCCAGACCTACACTATAAATTCACATTCACATGATAAGGCCTACCCCAGGTCATTACCAATCCTTGAAGAGTCCCCTTTCTGACAGGTATGTTGTCACATACTCATATGTACACCACATAGATTATTTTACCCTATCGGTGCAGTATAGACCTTAAATTAAAAGTTGAACACTAGCGGTAAGCACACTCAGTCCAAATAATATGAATTTAAAGTGAGTGACACTCAGGTAATGAGATTCACTCATAGTAAAATTTCAGAAACCAGGCAGACAAAAGGAAAAAAAGTACTGGAGGACTAAATGAGTGGAACCTATTTGCTACAAATATTTATTAATCGCTATTGAGATTTCATATATTTTTTAATTTTAAATTAAAGTTAATGCGCATAAATGAACATATTGTGTAAAAAACACCCTAAAAACTACTTAGTATCATAGGTAACCCAAAATTCAGAGGGACATGAATAACCTCTATTGTTGCTAAATTCAAATTTTAGGGAAAATTTTAAAAATGCATTACTTTACATCATATTCAATTTTTGTTAATTAGATTTTAACATATGAATTGATGCAGGTATGAAACACAATGAATAATCAAATAAAAACAGTTCAGCTGATAGCTTTGGGTATTTTCAGACAAACTATATTTCTGTGAACAGAACAGGGTGATTGATGTAATGGTGCATTACTTTTATAGAACAGCCTTCAGTGCAAAAAATAACAGATTAAATCATTGTCAGTAATTCCTATTTTTTCCTTCTTATTTTCACTAATTTTATTTCAATAATTCGTTTTTTTAGAAACACACGAGAGATCTACTTACATCACCTATTGCTGAGTTCAGAATTTTGACTACTTTTTAGAAGTGTATAACTTTCACTGTTCATCCATGGATTTCCTATCTCTTACTCCTACAAACTGCACTGAAGTAGAAACAAAATGGGAAACAAAAATAGAAACAAAAATGGGAAATATTGGCTATTACTTAAAAAAATTGTAAAGACTGCGGTGACACAATTGATTTTTTTACAACTCCGTCTGTTTCAGAAAGCTCGGAATAGAGCAGTCATAGCACAGCAAATGTTTATTGGTGCCATTTTTAGTAAACGATACATACACTTTATTGTACACCACTTTCTTCCATTTTTCGAAACAAAAATAAAGTTGACCACATTTTGGCTATTTTTTTAATTCCCTACAGGAGAAATTCACAAGCCCTAAGTACCTATAGAAATCCCAACATGTGGGAAAAAGAACTGAGATTTGGACGAAATATCTTTTGTTTAAAAAAGTTATGACTGCTTAGTGCAGTATGCTCCAAATACAAAAAAGTTTCAGCACTGGGGAGAAAAGCCTCATGGTTAATGGCAAACATGCTTCAGAAATATGGCACAAGAAATCGAATAGTTAAACGTTTGTGATGATTGTCTTATAGACTCTTGAATTGCAGTGGTTTTTGTTATTGCTGTGCAGTCTCTTCTAGAGTATTTCACAGGCTTTCTGATTGATTTTTTGTGATTTTACTTCAGGCATCAGCTATCCAAACTGTAATTTTATTCCTAGGGTGGATATGAGTATCAGATACAGCTGTCAAGGACATTTGTCACTCCATTGTTAAACATGTAAACTCCGTTTGTTGGTTGTTTTTTTATGCAGACAAAGAGAAAGGTGAAAAAGGATGATAGGTCTGCTTTTTATAAGGTCTGGCACATATTAAGCAGCATGTGGGATTGCTCACTTTCAGTGGTGATGATATGGAGAGGTTGAATCATGATGGTCCTGGTGATTGGACAGTTTTTGGTGTTAGTAAAGGCAAATATCACATCAAGTGTATGTACAATTTTATGAGTGGTTCCAAAGGCCAATTGTGAACAGTTAAATATTTTTAAGTTAGAAATTAAATTAAAGATTGTGTGTGATATTAGTCAGAATTGTCAAAACATTAATTGAAGTCTCCAAATACGACCAGGTTGGCTAAGAACAATTAGGCTCTGCAATGAATTTGTGGATTGGCTCCATGAATGCTAGGTTGCATGGTGGGGCTCTATGGATCAACAGAAAGGCACAAATAGAAGCAGGCAATTGTAGAGCATTGGATATGTAGAGATACACTTTTGGGAACTGTATCTCCTCTATAAAGTTGGTGGGGGCCGGGGGCAATTTGTCGAGCACATCTAGACATCTGTCAGTCATTATGGATGGATGCTTTTCTATATTTTGAAGCCACGGTACTCATATAGAAATGTTGGCGCATAGTTGCCAGGGTTCGATAATGAACAGAAGGTTGGGTCTAGATTCTCATATTAGTTTGTAGATATTCAGGCCATTTATGTTCATTGATAGGGCACTGAGGAGTATAAAGGAGAGAAATGTAATTAATTTCAACTGTTGTTATACGGAATGTACAGTACGCAAAGTAGTGGGTTCAGACTAAATAGAGCTAGTTAATGTATGGTGGTTATTTATCTAGAGCATAGTCAATAATTTAACACCTTGTGTGAGAGGTATATTTAGGGAAGTAAGTGGGGAGTGAAAGAAGAAGGAAAGAGAAGAATAAGTGTGGAAGGCTGTGTGAGGTTAATGGAGAGTAGAATGAGAGTTGGGTTGGGTGGCAATCATGGATTTAGTGAAGATGATGGATGGGATGTAGATAGCATCATTATAGAAAGTGATATGCCATTAAGTGAGGCATAAGTGGGTGTAGGAAAGAGGTAGGTGTTTAGTTTTGGAAAGGATGATCTGTATTCCACTACTGAATCAAATGGAAATGTACGTACAAGGAGAGATGAGAAGAGCAAGGATGCACCAGGGATTTTAGAGAAAAGATTAAAGTGGGAAGTAGCGACAAGAGAAATGGGGGATAGTTAGTGGAGTGGGACAGTCTGGGAAGAGATCATAGGGAGGATAATGGGATTAAGAGTGTGAAGATATATGTGAGAAATGTATTAGATGATCTTAGGTGGTTGAATAAGTCAGGGAGAACGTGTAAGAGAAGCAGTCAAGTAGATGAGAATCTTTTCTCATTTGCAAATCCTGTAAGGCAAGAAAGCCATTTTGTCTGGTTGCATTGATGTTAACATGCTTTCTAATTTATTATTGTAATGTAATGTTTAATTTTGAAGCAGCAGAAGCTAGGCGGCAAAAGCCCATTTGCATTGTGTTATTATAATCTTGTGTTCTCCCTCTGGAGTAATGGAAGCTAAACCCCCAGAGACCGTTTGCGTTGGTGGGATTTCCTATTGCCGTAGTACTAAACTGCCAGCCACTACTTGATACCAATGGGGGCTTGGGTAGCATACAATAACAGAGTTTTGCCCCCGGGAGATTTTGGACAAGTGGTTCGGTCCAAAAGGACTGACGCCGCCCTTGGGCTACAATTGGGCTAGAGGGTGGAGGAATACATATGGGGCATAATATGGCATACCAACCACCATTTTAAGGTAAACATGGTGGCTGGTAGTGGGATAGGTAGGGAAAGAAGGACATTTAAATTTGTCTTGATAATTCTTGTGAGGGTCGCAATGAAAGGCCCCCGTGTTGCTGAAGTGGTCTGGTTCCTTTGCAAAGCCGGCTGCATGGACTTGTTAAAGTGTCCCAAGAAGGAGCATGGGCAGGCTGAGGCCACTTCAGCGCACCTCGGAGAGTGTGGCGGCGGTGGTGTTGGCTTGCTCGATGCCACGCCAGAATACCCGCAGGTTGACAGCACCAGGTATGGAAGGGGGCCAGAGAGGAGGTGCTGCATTGGGGCCACAAACCTCTGTAAGGGGGAGACGTGAGGCAAGGGCTGTGGTTCATATTTATAGCACAAGAGGGACGGGTGGATCTATGAACCTAGTTGCTACTGTGAGGAGCCCCGGGCCTGCACACATGATCAGGAGATTCCATTTGGGAGGGCGGGGATGCAGGAGGCGGGAGAGAGGGTGGGGCAGCTCGGGGATGGCTTTTCACACAGGGAAGACCCACAGAGTGTTGGGGGGGTCTACCAGGCGCCAGGAAGAGGCACATATGGGCACACAGTTGGTAGGGGGCCTTCTGGGCTTCAGTCAATTACTGCAATGGAATCTTCAAGGCCAGGGGCCTGATGGGGGAAACAAGTGTGGCATTAGCTAGGGCTGAAAGGGCTGGACAGGATACAGTCAGGCCAGGTGTGGTAGAGGGGTTCAGGACCTGCCACTGCCAGGGAAAATCTAGTAGGGAGGGACAATGAGGGGGAAGGGTGGTGAGGACAGGGCATGGGAGGTACTTGGGCAAGAGGAGCTTTATATTTTTGGCCTCTCTGGGGCAAATTATCCGTCCCCTATAGTACATGGTATGGTTGACGGAGTCAGGGGGCAGTTTGCGATGACACAGGGAGGTCACCTGGTGGAGGCTGGGGGGCAGTCCCAAGTGGCCGGGGCGAGGGTCAGGTCGGGGGCCAGAAAGAGGGTGTTCCGATGTGGCGCAACAGGTAGGATGCTTCCAGGGGCAGGTAGTTGGATTTGGGTGCCAGATGAGGTAGAGGGGCAGGGACAGGACATGTCAGTATACCGGGCCTTAACACAGACATTTTAGTTGCATTGATGGGCAGCAGAGCAGACTTTGGAGAGCCCAGTTTGGCTCACTTTCCCCAAGGTACAGAGATGGCATGGTCTGGTGCATCCAGCCTGATGGCATTGTGGGACAACGGCAGTGCCAGTGGTGGAAGGTCTTGTGGGGCCTCTACTTCAGGCAGCATGGGTGGCTCTTGTGTGGCTGCTCACAAGAAGATGGAACACTGCACTCACCATGGGTGTTGAGATGGCAATGTTATGGCCGACCCCCGGGCCCTAGTGGGGCTTCATTGCTGAATGGGTGAAGACAGAAATTATGATTGTGGAGATGGTCAGTTGGAAGATGGAGAGCTGGTTGAGCGCGAGGATACAGGGGAGTCACAAGGTGGCCAGACCGGTGGGAGAGCATGGTAAACAGGTGTCTTTCAGTTCCCCACAGGACAAGATGGACAATAGGAGGGCTCTGGTGCTTCAAGATTCTTGTGCTGCGAGAGGGCAATTTTCCACATAGATGCCGATTCTGTGCTTAGGTAAGCATGAACAGACATGGGAGAGGTCTAAAATGGTTTCAAAAGGGGTGGGAGTTAGTGAGGGTGATGGACACAAGCATTTGGATGCGAAACTGTGAGTGGGTAGCTATGTGAGGGATAAAGGTGTTGTGATGGAAGAGGCAGGTTCCAAAGAGCTAGTAGGGGTCAGCACAGGTAGGGGTGGGAAGGGTAGCCAGAAGAAGGGGGAGGAAGTGGCATGCACAGGGCAATATGAGGAGGGAGCGGCAACGGACCATAAGGAGGAGGCTTCTGGGGCCGTGCAAGGTTGCACGAATAAAAGAAAAGAGCTTA
Organism: Calotriton arnoldi; assembly: GCA_963921515.1. Classification (NCBI taxonomy): domain Eukaryota; kingdom Metazoa; phylum Chordata; class Amphibia; order Caudata; family Salamandridae; genus Calotriton; species Calotriton arnoldi. The sequence goes on from CAWUFW010004711.1 coordinate 969,726, forward strand.
GGGTGAAAGAATTGCCCTACAGGGGCATCACAAAGTCGTTGGGGGCTCACTTGATGAAAGCAGCGAAGGACAAGATCTGAAAAGGGGAAGATATGGAGGTTTTTAAACTGTTGCATATGGAGATCAGGGAAAAAGAAGGATCCAAAGAGGAGGAGTACAAGCTTGCCAAGTGGCCTAGGGTGCCGGTCACCATTGAAAACTGGGCAGCAGCATTTTTGATTTACGTGAGCTTGCACTGTGAGGTGTTTCCAGAACGCTGTGTAGCACTGTTCAGGTAAATGGATGTAATAAGAAAGGCTCACATCACTTTTGGGGGTACTCTTTGGTGAGGTATGATGAGGCATTCAGGGCACACTTGGCTGACGATGTGGAAGGCAAATGGGGGGCATTGGCTAATGAATTGTGGCTCCATACCTTGGGGCCAGTGCGGCCTATGCCTGTGGTCTTTATGACCAGTGGACTGCCATTGTTGTATTGGCCCTTTCGAGGGAAACCTACCCAGAGTGGGATGGGTGAAAACAAAATACCTCCTCTCAATGCAGCTGGAGCAACTCACCAAAACTCAGTGACACAGGCCCTCTCCACCACCCATTCTGCAGCCTTAGCAGACCTCGACCAGGCCGTCCAGAACTTTTCCACCTGGATCACCTACTGCGTGGACAGAATTGCCCCACTGAAACTAACAAAAGACAACAAACCTCAAAACATGCCAGCTGGTTCCCCCCCAGGGCTTAGGATCACCAAGTGCAACTGCTTCCAACTGGAGATGTGATGGCGCATCATGAATAACCCCACTTACAGAGCCCCCCACAGAACAGCCCCCAGCAACTGCCACCAGCACATCAAGGAAGCCAAGAAAGGAGCCATCACTGCTCTCATCAACACAGTGGCCAATCACACTAAAGAACTGTTCAAAATAGTCAAGGAATTCTCAACCCGACAGCCACAGGGAACACCATCCACCCCTCCCAAGAACTCTGCAACACCCTCTCAGACTACTTCCACAGCAAGATTGCTGCCATCTACAACAATTTCACCCCCAACCCAACACCCTTAACCTCAACAACCTCAACCAACCAGCGAACACCAGCCAAACGCTCACCACCTGGTCTCTACCAACAACCCAGACCACCACAGCCATCATGCCTTCCATCCGCTCCAGAGTGCCCACTGACCACTGCCCTACCACCTCTTCAACCTTGGAATTAACTCAATCAGCACGAAAGTCACCAGAATCCTCAACACCTCCATCAACATAGCAACCTTCCTGGACATATGGAAACATTCAGAAGTGAAACACCTTCTAAAGAAACCCTCCGCTGCCCCAGCGACCTAAAAAATTATCGCCCGATCTCCCTGCTTCCCTAACCTGCCAATGTACTCGAGAAAGCCTTCAACCATCAACCCAACGAATTCCTGGAACATAATCACCTACTGGATGCCTCACAATCAGGAGTCCGGGCCAACCACAGCACTGAGACTGTGCTGATAGCTGCTATAGATGACATGAGAACCTTCCTCTACTGTGGAGAAGCTGTGGCCCTTTTCCTCCTCAATCTCTCTGAGGCATTCAACACTGTTTCCCACAACACCCTCATCAACAGATTCTACAACATTGGCATAAAGCAAGACGCCCTCAAGTGGATTGCCTCCTGCCTTACAGGTCACATAGCTTTTATCTGGGTGACTCCCTTTCCCTCCGCACCTAAGTACATCATATGCAGTGTACCCCAAGGCTCATCACTCAGCCCCACCTTATTCAACACCTAATTGCCTCCACGCACGCATCATCAGATCCCATGGCCTCAACATAATCTCCTACACAGACAGCACTCAACTTATCCTCTCACTCAGCGAGGACCCCACCAATGCCAAAACCAATTTTACCAGCACCATGACCAATGCAGCCAACGGAATGAGAGACAACTGCCTCAGACTGAATTCTGACAAGACAGAAGCACTGATCTGTGGGAACAACACCTCCGCCTGGCACCACAACTGGAAGCCAGCTTAACTTGGACAACCCCTACACCAACAGACTATGCACGCAACCTGAGGATCATCCTCGACAGCCATCTGATCATGAAACGACAAGTCAATCAGTCGCCTCCTCCTGCTTCCAAACATTTCGCAAGCTCCACAGAATCTTCAGATGGATCCCAATCAACATCAGAAAGATCATCACTCAGGCCCTTGTCACCAGCCGCCTCGACTATGGCAACACTCTCTTCACCAGAATCTCCATCCAACTCCTCAGAAGACTCCAGACCATACAGATCACGGCAGCCATGCTCATCTTGGACCTTCCTAAGCCATCACACATCACCCCCACCTCAGAAACCTCTACTGGCGCCCCATCTAGAAGAGATGCCAGTTCAAGATACTCAAGCACACCTACAAAGTCCTCCATGATCAAGGACCATCCTACATCAGCCATCAACTGAAATTCCATTAGCCCTCCAGAAAATCTTCATTCCTCCTCACTCACCCTCTCCCCCGCATCCGCCGCAGACACAGCTGGGGCCGCTCTTTCACCTACATCGCCGCTAAGACCGGGAAACCACCAGCCCCTCCACCTCCGAACAGCACCATCCCTGGTTGACTTCAGAAAGAGACTCAAGACCTGGCTTTTAAATGGAGACACAGCATCCTCAGCGCCCACATATCCTTAAGGGTGACAGTGCTGCCCTTTACAAATGCTGATTGATTGATTGATTGAGTCAGGGACCGGCGTGTTGGGCGTTTAACAGAAGCTCATATCATTGGAATAAAATTCCCACTAATCTTCGCTTATGCTCAGACACTATCGCTTTTAAGAAGGCTTTGACGACCTGGCTGATTTAGGAAGTTCCTCCTGTTCAGTAGTGCAGCACCGAGATATTCCTTCGGGATTGATTTGTGCACTATATTAAATGTCTATATTATTTTTCTATCAGAGAGTTCCGCAAATTTAGAAACTAGTGCTCCAGATGTGTGAACAAGCACTAACTTATCCATTGCGCATGGGCCGCGGAGGACAAGTGGGTTAAAGAGTGCAGTGGCAGCAGTGAGGTTATAGAGGTGGTGGACAGGGAAATGCACGCATTTGAGGGAAGGGCTTATATCCCAGTTAAGTTGACAGGCTGGCTTATTGGCTGCAATGGGACAAGAACCGGGCTGACAGGAAGTTGTTGATGGAAGGGTTTCGCAATGGTTTCAAGTTGGGGTACGAAGGTCTGAGGGTGTGGAGAGGGGCAGAAAGCCTGAAGTCGGTGCGTGAACACTCCGAAGTGGTGCAGGGTAAGTTGGACAAGGAGGCCGCAGAGGGGAAGATGGCAGGCCCATTCAATGACTGGCCATTGGAAAGGTAGATTGTCTCACCGGTTGGGGTGGTATCAATGTGTGAGAAGGGACTGATTTATTTGATTCTGCACTTACCAGAGGGCCAGGTCATGTATGACTTCATCCCGTAGGATCTTTCAAGGGTGTCTTAATCTTCAGTAGATATAGCATTGGATTTGGTGGACAGGGAAGGTCAGGGGGTGACTCTGGCAAAGATTGGCATCAAGTCAGTTTTCAGGCTTGTGCCAGGATTTTCAGCTGTTGGCTATATACAGCTCGAGGGACACTGGTACGTGGATAAAGCACTGCCCATGGGCTGCTTGATATCATGTGTCCTATTTGAGAAGCTCAGCTTCATTTTGCAATGGCTGTTCACATTTGTGTCTAGTTTTGACTCAGTGACACACTATCTGGATGATTTCTCCTTTGTGAGTCCTACCGGTTCTACAGACTGCCAGCGGATGCTTTTAAGTTTTAGATAACTCATGGAGGATGTTAGTGTGCCACTGGCATAAGAAAACGGACAGTGGTTCCAGCTACAGTTTTGACCTTTTTGGGAATTGAAATTTACACAGAAAAGAGGGAAGCTAGACTTCCAGCAAATAAAAAGGTAACAATTTTGCAACTTATTGAGGGAAAGCTGAGTAAGAGGAAGGTGTGGGTGAAGAAAGTCCTTTTGGGGCACTTGAATATTGCATGAAGAGTGGTGCTGGCATGCAGAAGTTATTTGCCGGCACTTGGGGCTGGCATTGACAGGTCTGTCTTTGGTCGACCATTGGCTGCGTTTGAAGGAGGGGTTAAAGAGGACTTGCGGATGTGGCAGACCTTCTTGACTGAATTAATTGGGGTGTCTTTGGAGAGCCTCAGTGATGAAGTAGAATGGAAGATGCAGGTTTTTTCAGATGCTGCAGGAGGGGCAGGATGTGGCCTCTAATTCCAGGGACATTGGTATGCAGAACAATGGCTGGAGGCATGGAGAGTTGGAGGGAGGAGCATAGATTTCCTGGAGTTGTTTCCATTGTTGGTGGTGCTGACTCTGTGAGGAGGCAAGTTTGCATACAAGAAAGTGTTGTTTCATGTGGATAACATGGCAGTGGTGCAGTTGGTGAATCGGCAGTCGGAGCGTGATGTTCAAGTTTTCAAGTTGCTGAGAGTGTTTGTACTGGCTTGTTTATGTGAGAACATTTGTTTCATAGTGTGGCATGTAATAACATTACATACGCTGTGTATTGTTTTCAGCAGCAGAGTTTCCGTGGTCTTGCGTCGGGAGCAGACGTGGACAGAATGGTGATGCCAGTCGATTTGTGGAGAGTAGAAGAAAAAGGATGCTGCAATTGGTAATGGGTTCCTTAGCCCTTTCTACAAGATGGGCGTATGGCCAAGCATGGAGGGAGTTTCTGGCATAAGTGCCACAGAGGAGGAGCTGGGATGGTGAATTTGAGCAGCATCGGGAGGATGTGGTGAACTTTTCATGTTGATGGTGGAAAAGTGTTAATCCAGGGTGACCATCCCAGAGAAGCTCTCTAGCATTGCTTTTGTGGGGAAGATGTTAATGGGCTATGCGCCCTTGGCCGGAGAACTGGGTTTGTGGCTATTGGGAGGCTGGGGGCATGAGGAGACCTTTGGGATGGCCAGTTTTTTTGCAAAGTGATTGATCGATTGCTGACATTGTGCACCAGCCTTGGGGAAGATGTCTTGTTTTCTTGTCTCATGTGTTCCATTTTTTTTGCGGTGTTTAGTGTGTCAGAAGTTCAGAGGGGAAAAGGGCTGATGGGTCTGTGCTGGTCGGAGGTGCAGCCAGAGCAAGGGGGAGTTCTGGTAAGAATTGGGAGGTCTAAGGTGGATAAGAAGGGGAAAGTCGCAACAGTGTAGTTGTCTCCACATCCACGTAGGCAGTGTTACCCGTTATTATTTTGGTTTTGGCAGTTAAAAAGACAAACAGGAGATGCACAGGGCATGGATTTTCAGCATGAGAACTGGTTGCCAGTGTTGTCCTTACAGCTTCTGCAAGTACTGCGCAAGGCTTTGCGGCAAGTGGGACTGCCAGCAGAAGAATACGGGACACATTCCTTCGGAATAGGAGCGGTTACTGAGGCAGGTAGGACTGAATGGGGCAAAGAGCATATAAAGCAATTGGAGTGGTGGTTGCTGGACTGCTATAAGGCTTATGTGTCCAGTGGTGAGTGTTGAGGTGCATTGTTAGAGTCTAATTGTATGATTTTCTGGGATGAGCGTCTGGATTGTGGGACACTCTTTTTTTAGATGAGCAGAATGGCAGGCGAATGGAAAGAATTTTGGGTCACAGCTTGGTTTGTCACAACAAGGGATTAAAGTTGCATGGTTTGGGAAAGGGGGAATGTTATGGATGTAACTGCTTCCTCATTGAATTGTTTGAAGGGTTTGAGTGCCCGGAAGCGTTGGTCATTCACTTAGGGAATAATGATTTGGCTCAGATGAAGGGATTGGCACTGTTGAAAGCCATGAAGGCAGCTTTGGAAAAAATATGGAGGTCTTGGGCAGGGACTCATATTTTGTGGAAGGAAGTGATTCAAAACTGCAGTTAGAGAGGGGCAGAGAGCTCGGCGGCCTTTGACAAGGCACGGAGGAAATTCAATAGGGAGAGGAGGATGTTTTGTGGAGAATGAAGGCTAGGGAGAGTTGTACATTCAGATATCAGGTTTGAGGTGGCACATTTTTTCAGGGTTGATGGCGTGTACTTGTCGGACATGGGTATGGTTTTGTATCTATTGCAGTGCAGAGATGTGGTGGGAGAGTTGCTGGGTGTAGGGTGGTGGCCAACCGGTTGAGGGCAGGTTTTGTGAGGCTGCAGAGGGTGGGACAGAAAATCACCAGTGGAGCTTTTCTGAGTGGCATTTGAGAAGATGTTTTTTTGACTTTCAAGAGGTTTGTATTATATTAGGGTGGGGCAGGGGAAAACAGTTAAAAGGGGAGAGTTATTTAGCTTGCGGACACAGGAAGCTGAAGGCTTTTGAGTTGGAAGAATCAAAGTTGGTTTTGGTTAAATTCTTAATGTAAAGTGCTGTGCAGGAAAGATGGTCCAGTTTAACAGGAAGTGTTGGGGTACAGTTAGGGGTGGGGGTAGGAGCAGCCAGTAGGTGTATTTACTGTATAGTGAGGCTTTAGTTCTGTTAGTTATCCTGAGTAGGATTTTGGATAATGTTCTTGTGATAGGAACCTCCCTCAATAAAGGGGCTTTTTCCACACTAAGAAGTTGTCAGTAGTACATTTTGTGCCCTCACAAAATGGGAGCTTGCAGGAATACCATAACAGAGTTATGCCTCCCGGGAGATTTTGGGCAAGTGGTTTGGTCCAAAAGGACTAATGCCGCCCTTGGGCCACAATTGTGATGGGGGAAGGGGAGATACATATAGGGGTGTAATTTGGGCTACCAGCCACCATTATTAGGTAGAAACTGTGGCTGGTAGCGGGGTAGGTAAAGAAGAATAGGACATTTTCCCTCCCGCACTCCCCAAAATTGATAGTAACTGGGCATTTTTTATTGTGGTAGGTGATGAATTCCTGAAGAGGTGGAGGCTAGATTATTGGGACAGATGCACAGGGATTATGTTTTTTATTATGTGTTGTCGCTTGGGGCAGGTGTTGGCAGGCGTTTGGGAAGAAGTTTTTCAGTCTTTCAAGCGGTTTGCATTGTGTTGGGGTGGGGGACAGGAAAAACCGGTTATAAGGGGGAGAGTTATTTTGTCTTGCGGATGCAGGAAGTTGAAGGTTTTCGATTTGGAAGAATCAAAGTTGGTTTTGTTCAAATTCATAATGTAAAGTGCTGGGCAGAAAAGCTGGTCAAGTTCAAGGGGAAGTGTTGGGGGGTACAGTTAGGGGTGGCGGTAGGAGAAGCCAGTAGGTGTATTTCCTGTATAGTGAGGCTTTAGTTCTGTAAGGCATTTCTGCCTAGGGTTTTGGATAATGTTTTTGTGATGTGCACTTGCCCCATTAAAGCGGTCCTTTATACACTAAGAAATTGTCAGTAGTACATTTTGCGCCCTCCTGCCCAAAAGTGAGGTTACTGAAGCCTGAAGTAGCAAAATCTCAGTTATCATGGAACCATATAGTTTGGGAGGAAGTTCTGGTAGTTGAATTGTATCACCATATCTCACTTATTTGAGAAAATTATGTTGCTACTGATTTTTTAGACTTATCCATTGCCCCGTTTCTCTAAATCAGTCATACTAGATTAACTGTTTTATCTAGAATTCATGAAATGTACAACATTCATACCCTTTAAACACGTGCTACCTCAACCTGGAGTATATAATTTGCAGATCTTTGATTTCTGGGTGTATTTGTAGCTCTCCAAATAAACTAATCATGATATATTGGTTTCTGTATTTCAAATTTTCAGAGAACAATGTTTGAACTCTAAGGAATATAACTAATTATCTAAGCCGCTGAATCAATTATGGTGCATAACAAATGACATTTAGTTATATAATTGTACTCTACCTTTCACTGCAGCAATCTTCTCAAAATCACGAACATCTGTTGTCATCTATTCAGTAAAATTGTTTAAGGCATCATTACTGCAGTGTCTAAAAAAATAGGGAGCACTGCCAGGAATCGTTTGCTGTTTGATGACTGGAAAGTAAAATAAGTGCAACAAATATGTTCTTGAACACAAGAAATACATAAAACTCTAAATCAAATGTTATATATTGTAATTTTATTTGGCAGATAAAAACATTCTTAGAAGTGTGCCCAAATGGTAATGGCATGTTGGCGTGTTGCACTGACTCACTAGTATGACGATGTTGTTGTCCTTTTCTACATTGTTATTTCAGTTTTATGAAGGATTTTCTAAATGTTTATTTTTTCTTTATTTAATTGTATTTAATATGGACTGAATGTCGACATGAAAGCGGACATGCAACAAGAGCAGTGTTCACCGACCTCACTCGGGTGGGACCTGAGTAGGGAGTGAAATAGAGAGATGGTGAGGGTATCAAAGGGAGATTTCGTAGGGACTCTGCCACTGTATGTGTATGGGGAATGGAAAAGCATGATTACCACGGCCCGAATGCAAATAAATAAATAAAAACGCCCCCCCTTGCAAACAAATAATATTGTCGCCTGCTGCTTCTTAATCATACGTGCAACTTTTTACATCAGTCTCAATGCCACAGGAGGCCACAGCAGAGACAGTAACATTGCTGAATGTGATGAATAATAGATTCTATGCATTAAATGTTTATGATGGCCCTTACTAGCCCAAAACCATTATGCATAGTGCCCCTGTTACAAACATTTGATATCGCCAATAAACTCAGAACCCCACTAAAGTACATATTTTCCAATCGTCTGCAGTCCTACAGTAATACACACTTGTCCTGGCTTGCACAATGTCCAAACAATTCGTAAAGTACTGTTTATCCAACGTTGACATTGAAGCGATAATGTGAATATTTTGCATATACCCATAATATCGTTGTAATTTTTACAGTTGGCAAGTTTCTACAATGCTCCATAAAGCACATGTTGTTAATGCAAACATACAAAACCATACAGAAAGAAGCAAGTACTCACATTTTTACCCACTGAGGCACGGAAACACATATGCTGGCACAAAAATATACAGAAAACAGGCAACCACACAGTAATCCCAAAACGACCCAGGAATGCACAGTCAGATACAATCACAAAGGAAATACATAACTTACTCTCACACATCATACATGCAGAACACAAGTCCATCCCAATTCTAACCCTCACCTACCATCCCCTTATTAGTAGCGGTGGGTTAAAAAATTCCGCTTTGCTTGCAGAGTTTGTGGAATTTTGCCCACTCCACATTACCTTGAGACTTGCAAAACTCTGCCAACCGCCGTGTGGTGGAGTTTGTTCTCATGCATGGCTCACCAATGTGCCAGTGCGCCATTTGTGGGTCCTAGAATGCCTCCCAGTGAGATTTCTCAACGCGCCTATAGCTCTCAGAAAGCTGCAGCTCGAGTAGAAAATCTACTCGATTGACAGAAAAAAGCAGCACTTTCTGCCACACCATGTGGTGCAGTTCGCACTGATTTTACAGCACGGAACAAGCTCCGAGCTCTAAAAATCAGCACGAGCAGTGCGGCGTGCTGCATTTTGACTGGAAATTATAAGTAGGGGTGGAAGGAATTCCGCAGAGTTACATAAAAACTCCACGGAATTCCTTCCACCCCTACTTATAATTTCCAGTCAAAATTTTGGTTACAAGGGCATAATCTCATGAAATTAGGGTAATTTTGCATTCTGCTTGTTATGCAAAATTCTCCAAATTATAATATTATGCCTACAGTGCGTAAATACAAGCCGATCGCAGCAGACATTTAGCACGAGCGCACAAGAACAACACAAACAACCAGAACGTGAGCAGCTGGCGTTTGTAGTGCTAGTAGTTTTTGCTCTATTTTTGAAGCACAAAATGTGTTCTCACATCCAAAATGGACACAAGGATGCATTTTACTCTGAAATATAGTGCCAAACACCAGTTTTGTGTTTCGCATAATTACACATAATTTTTCAAAAAGTTTGTGTAATTACACAAAAGCAAATTATGTGAATTTTGCACATTTCTACCCCTCATCCAACTGCAAAGGACATCCTATTATCCATGGCAGGTTTGCATTGTCAGACAGTCTCACAGTAGCTAATGGTAAACTAAAATCAATGAGGCCTATTCAAAAAGGTTAATGTATACATTAATAAATGTACTTTTATACATTGGAGTACATTTACACTTTTGATTCTTCACTGTTACATGTCTGCACCCCCTGGAAGTCAGGGGTGGAGCCAAATTTAAAAGTGTAAAGTTACTACTTGTAACTTTACATACGTGAGTGATGATATCAGTTGCATTGTGGAGATCTCCCTATGAGAAAGAATACAGAAAATTATAAAAAGTTTATTAACTTAAAAAAACTTTCTTTGCTTTATCGTAAAATATAAATGTAAACTAAAATGAAAATAATAATATTAATTATTTTTTCCTACAACAAATTTTTCACAGCATTTTACCTCTTCAAAAAAATATTTATCAAATCATTAAATAATTTCAATATATTAATGATATTTTTAAATTTTAATTCAAAAGCAAAATAAAATAAAGCAATTTTATTTTTAATTCATATTTAGTAATTCAATGTTGTATTCAATTAATGTAAATTCAATTTGAATTTTTACTAAAAGTTTTCAAATGTATTTTTTTAAAATAAGTTAACATTTTCAGCTGATTAAAAAATGAAATGATTGGGCAGACTATAGGGGTATTATTCTGTAGCCTGTACATTCCCTAACTTCATCTGTTGAAGAAGAGATCCGAACTGATGCGAATGTTGGCGGTGGACAAAAGGAGGAGAGTTGAACTCTCGTTCATTGAGAATTCTGGGTCTGGCTGTTGGGTTGGGGGGAGATATGTGGAAATTTCTGTGTGTGTTTTATGTTACTGTTAATGATCATTTGGTATGCTTTTTGTTTCTTGTATACATTTGCCTAAGGGCCGAGTTACCTCAGCAAAACCAAATCAAATCTGTCATGAAAAAAAATATATATATATTAATTCTGCTTAATTTTTTAAATCTAGCTATTTCTATACCAAAGGTTAAAATGAAGTTGCAGTTAGGGGGACATGTCACACCTAGCATTTTAAACTCAGTAAAACTACTGAAATTCACCAGTTATAGCTTACTGAAGTAACAAAACCTTGCACTCCTGCCATGCCAAGTGTTGTCATCAATGATGTATTTTCAGATGTCATGAATGATGCTATCAATGATGTCATAGAACATGTCATTAGTGATATACTTTGTGAGGTAATAAGTACTGCATGTGGAGTGCACCTAACTATAACGTCACTTTAACCTTTGTTTTTTTCAGTACATTTCAGGGGGGAGGTTCAATGTAAATTAAGATATGATTACCAGACCTAACTATAACAACACTTTAACATTTGTTATTTTCCTTGAAATTCTGAAGATTTTTTAATGTAATTTAACAATATACAGATATGATATTTTAAGTAAGGCAGTCCTACTGGCTGTGTCAAAGGGTCAGAACACCAACATATAAAAGACTGGCCTATTGGCTTTAGCAAGGGGGCAGCACATCAAACGTTATAGAGCAGACCTTATGGCATTGCCAAAAAGTCACCACAATAATTTATCTATAGCCATATTCCTCAGTAAACCTTATGAATACACATATGGCAATGCATATTAATTATTGTCACAAAATATTTAAAATATAGCAGTTTTTTCACACAACCATAAATGTGTGTTTGAGTCTTTTTTTTTAACATGCTTCAGACCACAAAATGCAACCATTGAGCAAAACACACAAGGTCTTCTCACATCTACTGAAGAGCATACGGCTCCAGCACAGAGTGTTTTAAAAACAATAGTAAACTCTTCTGCGGTCATGTATTCAATGACCCAGGAGATTTACACTTTTTTTTCAGGTTTCCTGGGTGGCTGTTGTTCTCCTTGCAGCCCTCATAACACTGTTTCAAATTTTTGGAGGTGCCCCTGCCTCTTCTTGTGGCACAGCAAGACCTTAAATGATAAAAAAACAAAGCTCACACAGGGCATTGTCTGGTGTTCCAGCAGGAGTGTAGTGAATGTTTAATGGCCACCCCATGGTGCTTTGCCATTTTTAATTTTTGTTTCTGATTGCCCTGCTCCCACCTGTGACACCCACATCTTTTATTGTTTTTTAAACTTATGGTAGTGTGGGTAACCCACTCCTGTGTTGCCTTACCTTTTTCTTTCTTATTTTGCCCTTGAGTGTCGGGTCCCAACCAAGGACCCAGATCTTTCCTTTTTTCAAAAACCAGAAGTGGAAGCACGAGGGGCCTACTCCTGCACTGCCAAGCCAGCTCCCTGCCTGGTTAGCGCAGTTCATGCTAGCACGAGAGCCGGCACTTTTGTGCTCCCTGCCCGCTCTATGCGGGCATGGAGTATAACTCTGGTGTGCCCCCCCTCCCCCGGTGACAGGGAGTGGGAGGGCACACCTTAATGGGGGTGCGTGACAATTCCCCCCGTCCTTCTTCATCGGGATCCAACATAGAGCAGCACCTCTGGGAAGATTGGGGTCCCGGGGGCTGCATTAAGTACAGAGAGGGGGCCTCACAGACACTTCTTTCCCAAACTGATGTAATATGTGTTACGGGGTCCCGGGGATGGGATCTCGGAATCTCTATAATATGTGCTACTCCTGGGGACTTGGAGGTTCTCTGGGTCTTTTCTCATTTCTTGAAGGAGGCCCTACACTTGCCCCCTCCCCAAATAAATATTTATTTAAAAAAAATTGCTGTGACAGCCAAGTGGCCAAGGCCAGGGGAGTTTTTAGTTCAAAAGGGAGGCTCTTTTTTAAAGACAATTACCACAGTACCTTAATACTACCGTTGTACTGTGGTACTGTATAGAAAATTCTGGTTTTGGCCCAAAGGAGGTTCCTCTTGGAACTCCCCCATAGACCTTGTGGCCTTCTTGGCAACTAAGGCATGCAATAGGCATGCTACTCACTCCCAGGAACTTTGTGACAGGCTTGCATATTTATTTGAGGGCAAGATTCTTAAAATTCAGATGAATTTGCTTGAGCCATCCTTTTCCCTGGATGAAAAGATGCCGATAGATAAGATCACTCGCAAGCACCTTGAGCTTTCTCAGCTTAGCCTTATCTCGCTTGAGGAATCTGAAGCAGCTATACTAAACTGCAAATCAGTTTCTCTGACTGACCCCTGTTCACCCTCCATTTTGGTTTTTGTGGTTAGGGTGATCAACCCGGTCATAAATGGGGTTTGAATCATCTTATTCTCTATGGCTACTGTGCCAGTTTTTAGAAGCAGGCTATGGTTGTTCCGGTTTTTAAAAAACTGACCCCGGACCAAAACCTCCTGTCCCACTTTTGGCCCATTGACCTCCACCCAGCACTGTCCAAAATACATGCAAAGTTTGCAAATAGCCAGCTGTCTCAATTTCTGGAGTAGCGTAACCTTTCATACCCCAGTCAGTCTGGATTCCATCCGTGACATAGTACTGAGAATACCCTGTTAGAAGTTTTGGATCATATCAAGTTAACGCTCGATCAAGGGAAGAATGATGCCTTGATCTTACTTGGTCTTTCAAAGGCATTCAATGCCATCTCTCATTCTATCCTTCTTCGACATCTTGCTATCATGAGGGTTGGAGGTGAGGCACTGGATTGGAATGAGTAATTTTTGGACTCCACGTTGCAGGCCGTTTGGCTGGCCACGTTCTCTTCGGCCATTGAACCACTGAAGGAAGGGGTGTCACCAAGGTATTCATTGTGTCCTACTTTATTTAATGTTTGCATTGCCCTGTTGTTTGAATCATTTGAGTTTAAAGTCACCTCTTATGTTGGTGACCCCAGCTGCTTCTTTCCTTCGAGAGTATTTTAACAATGGTTGAGGTATCTCTCAAAGCCTGTCTTCAAGCTGTTTCCAAGTGTATGCCCATGAGTCAGCTGAAGTGAAACTCTGACAAGACCAAAATTATTTTGTTTGGCTCACAGGCGTGATTTGGTGTGAATCAGGTTGGCCGTATTCTTGCCACACCCGCCATAGTTGCTAAAAATAAGTTTGACAACCAAAATTCTTCCAACCTTAGGTGTCTGCTGTGTAGGTTCCTGTTTGGAGTTGCTACATGCCCTTAAGAAGTTTCTCTTCTTTCACAGCATTATAGGAAGGTATTGGTTCATGCAGTAATAACTACTAGGTTGGATCATGCCAATGCTCTTTATCTTGAGCTCCCAGAAGACCTGGTCAACTTGCTGCATGTGGTCTATAACACCTCAGCTTTGCCTTGGCGTGCTTCAGTCTCTAGTCATCTTAGAGCTCTCCACTGGCTGCCAATTAAGAAGAGGATTATTTTAAGTATTTGGTCCTTGTTCACCTTGGCCTTTTCACTTCTAATCTGTGCTATCCGTCTGCAATATTTCAGTTTTTTTGCTATTAGAACATTTAAGTCAGCCACGATCGCGTTGGCAGTAGTGCCAAGGGTTAGATGGTCGAGAAAGGGTGGATCTCTTTCTCTTTTCTGGCAGCTAAAGCTTGAAATCAGCTACCTCTGGAACTTCAGATCCTCAGGTCTGAACTGTCATTCTGGAAGAATGGGTTTCTCTTTGTGCTATATTTGTGGCAGAGTATGTTTGAACGGCACCCTGATACTCAGGCTCCTCTACCTCCTCTACACTTGCTACCACCACCTCTGTAGACAACTCCATCTAACACAGAATTCCGACGATTTCCTCAACTCGAACCAATCACCAGACCTTGTCCCAAACACCAGGCCCGCCCAAAGCACTGGCCTGCTAACCGGAACATTATTTCTATCTTAATTAAAACCCCTGACACCCCTCACATCAAATCAGTTACATGTAATCTACAACTGCATATCTGCAATGAAAAACAAGCTAGAAATTTCAGACTCCATTACATACTACAACTTTGATCTCATAATTCTTACAGAGTCCTGGTTCAATGACATATCCCATAACGCTTTTGATCGTCTATTTCCTCCAAATTACTCCATCATCAGAAATGACCGGGAAGGCAGAGTAAGGGAAGATACTGTAGCCATCTTCACAGATTCACTGCAGTATAGAGAGATACCCAATGGCTCTTTGCTCTCATTCTAAGGCCTCATTCTGGATCTACGCACTCAACACAGCCCCCCTTTCAGAATAAATGCAATTTACTGCCCAGCAGGTGATAAGACAGCCTTTGGGAAGAATGGATTAACCTTGTTAATGAACAAACAAAACAAAGATACAAGAGGATCCGACCATTTCCTTTTTCTCTTCACCCTGCGACTCTCTCATAGCGTGACAATGGGCCAACCAAAAACAGCAATTACCTGGTTTTGAGATACCAGGATCTTGGACATAGGTATGCTCAGCAACAATGCCCATAAAAGTGCTACCTTCCATCGGCTCTATGACAGATGTCAATGACTTGACCACCCACAGTCTTGGATGTCTCTCTGAGCTGCTTGATACTTTTGTTCCACTTCAAAGCAAAAAGAAACAACCTAAACCATGGTTCAACAAGCACTTATATGAGGAAAGGAGAGTCTTAAGAATTTTAGAGAAGAAATGGAAACAGTCACCCTCCACCACTAACTTCAAATTTCTCCAAAAAGCAAGGTCCCTGTACAAAATACGCATCTTTTATGAGACATCCAAATACTTTAGATCCCTCTTGGACTCAGCCAAGAACTGATGGAAGCAACTCTTTGATCTGGTCAAAACTTCCAACAACTCCTCCACTTCCACATCCACCAAATTTGACAACCCACCAATCAAAGCAGAAGGTTTTCTATAGTTCATCAACTTCACCATAAAATTGCTTCTATTTCAAGATGTCCAGCCTCCCTTTCTTCTGATGTGCAAAACTAAAGACATTTGGCAAATATTTAACACCATTATGGAGAAACACTTCCTGAAAATCATAGTTAAAAGCACACCCTCAAACCATTCTGTGGACCCAATCCCAGGTAACATTGCAAAAAGCCTTTATACACACATGCGCCCGTAAAAAAAAAAAATGGTGAATCTCTGCCCCAGTCAAGGAACATTTCCTGAGTGCCTCAAAACTGGACAAGTTATGTTATGTTATGTTAAAAATTGATTTATAAAGCGCACAGCTACTCAATAGAGTATCCCGGCGCTAAGATAGAAAGATACAGAGGCCAGGGGTGAAACATCGGTCCTGAGGCGGAAGGCCATTAAACTGCATGCTGGAACAGCCAGGTTTTCAGTTGTTTCCTGAATGCCATTATACTTGTAGCTTGTCTCAGCGATAGAGGTAGCTTGTTCCAGAATCTAGCCACTTGCACTTGGAACGAGCGACCACCACGGCGGGCTCTGAGACACTTGGGGATGACAATTAGATGTTGATGTGCTGATCTAAGGGATCGGCCAGGTACGTAGTATGAGACTCTTCTGCGGATATAATGTGCCCCCATGCCATGCAGAGCTTTAAAAGCAAGGACCAGTGCTTTAAAGAGTACTCTGCATCGGACAGGCAGCCAATGCAGATTCTTCAGATGGTGGGAGATCCGGTCTCTAGGTCCAAGTCTCAGGACTGCTCTGCCTGCCGCGTTCTGCACGACTTGCAGTCTATTGAGTATAGACTCTGGAAGGCCCAGATAGAGCACGTTGGCATAGTCCAATCTGGAGGTGACAAAGGCCTGAACGACCGTCTTTCTGTGAGAGGTCGGTAATAGAAAAAGAAACCTACGGAGCATTTTCAAAAACCTGAAGCACGTACCCGCTACCGACTGTACTTGAGGTATCATAGATAAAGTGGCGTCCATTTTCACTCCCAGATTTTTTACGATCTTAACTGCTGACTGGGGGGGAGACATATCCGTGGGCCACCATTGCTTCCAGGCGTCCAGAGGGGGTGTGCCAAAGAAAATAATTTCCGACTTTTCCGGATTACATTTGAGATGGTTATGTCTGAACCAAGCAAAGATTTCTCTCAGACATTTATTAATCTTTTCACCGTTAAACTCCTCCCCCTTCTTGCAAGTGAACAGCAGTTGCGTGTCGTCGGCATAGGATATAATCATAGCCTCCCCTGCTTCTGCCAGGGTAGCCAGGGGAGCCATGTACAAATTGAAAAGTACAGGGCTCTCTCCTCAAAAATTCCCCATATACTAATGACCTCACCAACTATCACCCGAACTCCAACCTGCCTTTCCTTGCAAAAGTCAGTGATTGGTGTGTAGTGGAGCAGCTCTCCCAACACATCAAATATAAGAACTTCCTAGCCCAATATCAATCCAGATTCAATCAAGGCTACAGCACAGAATAGGTTTAATACAGGTGGTGGATGATGAACTTTGAATCCTAGACTCAGGCAACTATCATCAGCCTTCAACACCGATAACCAAACCATGCTCCTAGACAAGCTCAAAAAATCAAAAGGGTGTCAACAGCTTGTTCCTTAAATGGTCCAAATAATCATCATTAACTCTATATTTTGACTATGTAGCCATAAAAGCACATATAAAACATCACATCCATAAAAATATACAATCGATGCAAGAAACATAGAATCCATCAAATTGATCTATTAACATTTCTGTTTAATTAAAAACAGATATAAAATTTAAACTAATTATAAAAATCCATGTCAATCCTATGTGCATGATTTTGTGTATTCTCACTAATTAATAAGTTAAAATCACACCCATTAATATAATAAACGTTGCAGTATTATTTATATTTCACTACCTTAGCTTGCTGAGGGAATACTCAAATTCTGTCTTGTTCTCCACATGGACATCAGAAAGCAGGAAACTGCAAAAACAACAAGCTGCCTTGTGTTTGACTTCTAAATGCTAAGTTCCTCTTTATGATCCCTGATACCCAAATTACGACACACTGGGAGAAACAATTTCCTTCTACTGCTAACATAAGCTTGACAGATAAGTATGGCATGCTCAATCATTTCTTTGGTCTCTCTTCAGGAGGGGCATTGCCAATCTACCTCCTTTGGGTCATGTAGCCATTTGACAGTAAAAGAATGAAGCAGCAGTGTCCCATATTGGAATTTCAAAAAAATTATCTTAGCATTTGTGGGTTCAGTTTCATCCACGAAAGCTTCCTCAGCAAAATCATCCTTTTCTGCAAGAAATTCAACAGTTAAATAGCCAATATTGGACTGACCATGTAGGGTTCCCAATTTATATTGCCAGTAGTTGGTCCTGATAGATAACTTTGAGGTCACCCTAGCCTCCCCCGGATTAGTCCACAGGCTCTCGTTCCCAGTATGGGCAAGGGACATTTTTACATACCTAATTCGGGGTCTATTAGATGACCCTGGAATGCATAGTATTTCCCCGAGGCCCTGACGATAGGAAAAGTGCTCACGGGTAGCACAGATTATTCTCCAGTATAAAATAGGCCTCACCCCTTATCGTATCAGGTATTGATTTTAGGCCTAAATCTAATCTAACGTGGAACTTTGGAGTACTTATAGGGAGACAAGTCAGTAAGTGCATACATCGATTTTCAACTGCCACCAAGCAGACACATCCCTAATACCCCACATCTCTGCACCATAGAGGGCAGCCCCTAGAGCTTGATGGTTATAAATTTGAATCGCTGGGGAAATAGGTTGACATTGGGTACTGCATTGCATTTTTACTATTAACCCCATTAATTGTTCCATTTTTAGCCTACAATGGGCTATGTGGATATGCCAGTCAAAATGCTCGGTTAGTGTGATCCCCAAGTAGTCAAAGGTTTTCACCCCTTTAAACATAGGGCTAGATCTAGTAGAATGACAGGGATTGAAGACCATATACTTGGTCTTTCTAATATTGATCTCCAAACCCATCTGTTTGCAGAAGCACTCAAATTGATCTAGTAGTTTTTGCAGCCCCATAGGTGATTTAGAAGCAGTAACATATCATCTGCAAACAGAAGGGCTAGGACCCTGATGTTTGCTAACCTTGGTGCATCATTCTCACATTGTGCCAGGTAGGATACTAAGTCATGAATAAACAAAGTGAATAATGTGGGAGAAAGTACGCATCTCTGTCTTACCTCTCCATTGACAGGAAATGGTTCAGACAGTTCTCCTATTTGGCAACATATAACTTATACGTAGTTGTTAGCATGCAATCTAATGATTATATTCCATAGGTACTTTGAGACCCCCCTGTCAGCTAAAACCTGCCAAAGAGTAGATCTTGGCAACAGATCAAATGCAGACAGAAAGTCTACGAATACCACATAAAGGGAACCACCACCTAGGGAAACTGTTTTCTAAAAAAGTAGCTGGAGTCAAAACACCTGATAGATGGCTCTAGTGCATTGTCTGAAACCAGCTTGCTGGGGAGATAGGATCACAGCACAAGTTAGCCATTCATGTAGCCTATCCAGAATGACCCTACTAAATAGTTTTTGAACACTATGGGGCCGATTCGGGCCGGAAAACGTACCGACCGACTCGGTACAGGAATTAAGTCCGACCGACACGTACCGGCGCTGCCCGAACCGGGTAGTACGATGAAATGCATGTGAATCACGACCGACTCGTACGGAACTCAAGCCAAACGACCGACCCGGACGGAAACAAGCTATCCGGCCGGGAAACCACGCGAATCGAACCGACCGACACGCACCAGGAATGAACCCGAACGAAACGTACCCGCGAACTCCGACCCGCGCAGTACGATGCAATACGTGCAAAATCAGACCGATTCGCACGGAGCCCAAGCCGTATGACCGACACGCATACAAAAGCCAGCCGAACAAACACAATACTCCGCGACCGACGCGTACGCCGCACATGAAACCTAGCTGAAACACAGCGGGAACGACTCGGAGAAGCGCGCACGAGACAACTGCAGCGTCCTACTTGGTCAGAAGAACGTCTCCTACATGCACAAAAAGTACAAAGGAAAAATACAAAAAAAGAGGGCCAAACAAGCAATGACAAAGTCAATAAATACAGGGGGGGGAAAAATGGAACAAGGGCACACCCCCAACTCCACCTATATAAAGGCCACAAATCCCTACCATGATCCTTTGCAAATTCCACTGACCTGCCAGCACAGAACACCATCAGACAGCAACCACAGACACACTCACAGCTCATCCAACACACAAGCCACACACCATTAGCACCTCAACAAATAGCACCCTCACACACACCTAGCAAACCCTACACTCACACACCCTCACTTGCACACACACACACATCAATCACCACCACCACCCATCACCATGCCCCCAAAGAAGAATCCAAAGTTCCTAGATAGTGAATTGGAAGTCCTGGTAGACTAGATCCTGAGGGTAGAGCCACAGTTGTTTGGCACATTGGTCCAACAGACCCCCATGGCGCAGAAAATCAAGATGTGGGAGAGGATCGTAGACAGGGTCAACGCACAATCACCATGTTTGCGCACAAAGGAAGACATCCAGAACAGGTGGTATGATGTGCGCAGGAGGGTCAGGGACCTACTGAAGAAGGATTACATCCTGAGCCAGCACACCGGCAGTGGCCCTCCTGCCAAACCAGTATACCTCAGGCCCTGGGAGGAGAAGGTGCGGGCCATCCTACCGCCAGTGAGCGTATATGGACTAACAAACATCCCAGAGCCTGGTGAGTACACAACAAATATACACAATATGGTGTGACAATACACACACATCACTGTCAAGGGGATAGTCAAACCATGCACCCTTAGCAAATCCACAGCAACCAAAAGATAATCATCCCAAGATGTGAATGCCAGTCAGACAAACACAATACCTGCCATCTCATAGTGACATGTAACTGTGTCATGACATGTACAAACACAACAACAAATAGAGCAAGGCAGTGGCACAAATATAACCAACAAACACTGTCTGATATTTTGCCACCACTAGAACACCACCTCACAGGGAAGCTCACTGAAAGGAAGGAATCATGTGTATGCTGGTGAAGTCAGTGTAGCCAATAGCATGATGGGAGTTGTAGTCACAGATAATGGTCAGCCTCACATTTGGCCCATCAACACCACCCTGAACTATGCCCACAACACAGGGAGTGGAAAAGGACTGACAAGATGGCTGACACTGGGTACTGCTGTGGGGAGCACAAGGCCCTGCTGGGAA
Source organism: Calotriton arnoldi (assembly GCA_963921515.1). Classification (NCBI taxonomy): domain Eukaryota; kingdom Metazoa; phylum Chordata; class Amphibia; order Caudata; family Salamandridae; genus Calotriton; species Calotriton arnoldi. The sequence goes on from CAWUFW010004711.1 coordinate 990,693, forward strand.
CTGTGCAACAACCAACAGCAGAACACCACTGACTGACATCCTGAAAGCCAACTTGCACTCCCTGCAATGCAAGCACGTTCCATGGTGGGATACCTGGCTGGGTGGGAAGGAGGACTGACAGCACTGACCATAGTTACAAGCAGCTCTCCTCACACACCCCCTCAACACAAACTCCACATAACCCACCTGGGAGAATGCAATGCCTCACACTCTAAATGAAGATCCCACAAAGAACCACCACCCTGGGTAATGCTGTGTGAAGCACAGGGACACTCTTGGGACTTGTAGCCAAGCAAACGCCAGGACAACACTGTCAGCCATCCTGTCAGCACAGGCATACTACCCCACAGGGAAGCAGAGTCAAAAGGAAGGAAGTATGGGCATGCTGGGAAGGGGGGGCTGTAGGCAATAGCATGATGGGAGTGGTAGTCACAGCTCGACATCCCCCACCCACATGGCCCAGCAAGCTCACACTGAACCATGCACACCTCACAGGGAGTGAAAAGCCACTTCAAAGATGTCTGACACTGGCCTCAGCTGTGGGGAGCACAAGGCCCTGCTGGGAACTGGGCACCAACAACCAACAGGACCACACTGTCAGCCATCTTATCATTGCTGTCACACACACAGTGAAGTCCACTCAAAAGGAAGGAAGAATGGGCATGCTGGGAAGGGGGTGCAGGCAATAGTATGATGGGAGTGGTAGTCACAGATCAACATCCCCCACCCACATAGCCCAGCAAGCTCACACTGAAGCATGCACACCTCACAGGGAGTGAAAAGCCACCTCAAAGATGTCTGACACTGGCCTCAGCTGTGGGGAGCACAAGGCCCTGCTGGGAACTGGGCACCAACAAACAACAGGACCACACTGTCAGCCATCTTACCATTGCTGTCACACTCACACACAGTGAAGTCCACTCAAAAGGAAGGAAGTATGGGCATGCTGGGAAGGGGGTGCAGGCAATAGCATGATGGGAGTGGTAGTCACAGCTCAACATCCCCCACCCACATGGCCCAGCAAGCTCACACTGAAGCATGCACACCTCACAGGGAGTGGAAAGCCACCTCAAAGATGACTGACACTGGCCTCAGCTGTGGGGAGCACAAGGCCCTGCTGGGAACTGGGCACCAACAAACAACAGGACCACACTGTCAGCCATCTTACCATTGCTGTCACACTCACACACAGTGAAGTCCACTCAAAAGGAAGGAAGTATGGGCATGCTGGGAAGGGGGTGCAGGCAATAGCATGATGGGAGTGGTAGTCACAGCTCAACATCCCCCACCCACATGGCCCAGCAAGCTCACACTGAAGCATGCACACCTCACAGGGAGTGGAAAGCCACCTCAAAGATGTCTGACACTGGCCTCAGCTGTGGGGAGCACAAGGCCCTGCTGGGAACTGGGCACCAACAAACAACAGGACACACTGTCAGTCATCTTACCATTGCAGTCACACTCACACACAGTGAAGTCCACTCAAAAGGAAGGAAGTATGGGCATGCTGGGAAGGGGGGTGCAGGCAATAGCATGATGGGAGTGGTAGTCACAGCTCAACATCCCCCACCCACATGGCCCAGCAAGCTCACACTGAAGCATGCACACCTCACAGGGAGTGAAAAGCCACCTCAAAGATGTCTGATACTGGGTACTGCTGTGGGGAGCACAAGGCCCTGCTGGGAACTGGGCACCAACAAACAACAGGACCACACTGTCAGCCATCTTACCATTGCTGTCACACTCACACACAGTGGAGTCCACTCAAAAGGAAGGAAGTATGGGCATGCTGGGAAGGTGGGTGTAGGCAATAGCATGATGGGAGTTGTAGTCACAGATATTGCTCACCCTCACAATTGGCCCATCAACACCACTCTGAACCATGCTCACATCGCAGGGAGTGGAAAAGAACTGACAAGATGGCTGACACTGGGTACTGCTGTGGGGAGCACAAGGCCCTGCTGGGAACTGTGCAACAACAAACAGCAGGACACCACTGAATGACATCCTGAGAGTCAACCTGAACCCACTGCAAGGGTGGCATGCTTCATGGTGGGATAACTGGGCTAGGTGGAGAAGGAGGGCCGGATGTCCACCAAATACAACCAATGCTGGCCATGCACACACCTCAACATTCACATTGAAATGCCTCAGGTTTGCAGGACAATGTGCTACACCAATATCAACCTCTTACTGTGACAACTTAGGACAATGCAATGTACAGGCCCGCATCCAGAGGTACAGTCACAACTGTCAGTTGTGTGAACCATTGATGCCTGTAGAAATATAACATACATTGTGTGTCTCTTCCAAAAACAGGTGATGATGGGGACACAGCAGCAGGCGAGGAGGAGTCCCTGTCCCAGGCTCCGGGGGACACTGAGCCCACTGGTGTGGAACAGCCTCTGCCCTCCTTGGATGACGAAGACCTACCTGGCCCCTCCAGCGTGAGTCATCATGCAGCACCAGCAGGACCAACATCTGCACCCCCTGCACCCACTCCTCCAACAACTGCCAACACACAGACCACCCACGCCGACACGGACAGACCAAGGACCACCAATGACAACAGCACAGGGACCCTGGCCCAATGTCGAGCTATGGACAACGAGCCCAGTAACAACCCCCAAGGGGTCTAGGGTCACCTGTGCGTAACACCGCAGGTCCCGCACATGTCGCCAGGGGTGGTGGGAGGGGTGGTAGACATAGGTCGCTGTTTGCAGAGGGGTCTGGACTGCATGATGACCCACAACTGGCACGCATTGCTGATGCGTACCAGAATAGCACCGGAGAGGTCAGCCAGGTAGTGGGGATCCTCAAGGACATACAACAGCAGCAGGCTGCCCATCATACCGGTTGGACTCCCACATGTCCCGTGTGGAGACACACATGTCTCGCATGGAGTCCAAGTGGGACACATTGCAAGAACTGACAGCGGTGCATAGGACATATTGACATGCCTCCGCCAGATTAGCACCAACATGGCCACACCTCCCTGTGTGCCCACAACATCTGGTGCTGCAACAACTGCAACTGCCACAGGGAGGGAGGAGGACTCAGGCGGAGAGTCCCCTGCACCGCAGCAACCTGCACGTGAGCGTCCCCCCTCAAAGAAGAGGGGTCGTCCGAGGAAGGAAAACTGAGAGGTCGATGGCCATGTACATCCCCCGGAAGCCAACACCTGTTCTGGAAATTCTCCTTTGTGTGCAAACTGTTCACCCTGTCGAATGCAACACAACTCTCCCACATGACATGGGGAGTTCAAGTTGGACTAATGTATCAGATGACTGTGGACTTCACTCAGGACATTTCTGCTACCAAGACTTGCAACTCATCTGGGAACTTTGGATCACAATCCCAATGTACAGCACCCACCATCCTGTGCACTATACTCACACATTTTTGTAAATAAAATCACTAATACACCATACTTGCCTCTATTGTGATTCCAATGTGGTTACTGTTATGGGGATGATGATCAGCTAAATTACACTGTGTATGCTAACTGCTACAGCAAGTACAACACCGTCATGTGAGTCATGGTGACGTGACACATATGAGGGAGTCACACCACTAGGGCTACACAACACAGAGACACCAGGGCCATCGGACTCATCGCCTACACTGATGTTGCCAGGAAATACTGTGGAATGCACAGACACCACACCTATTCACAGTCTGTGTCAACTAGCCCACAGGTACAGTAAGCAAATGTCAGTCAGATGTGTGACCACAGACAACGCACATCCAAAAGTGAAGCACAGGTTTATTACACATTTGCAACATGTTGTTTCCACTAGAAATGCAAGGTAATCCCACGTGGAAGTGGCCACACAGTCAAAAAGTGCAGAAGATATAAAGTCAGGGGTGTGTGGCACATCACCTGTAGGGAAACGACTGCTGCCACCCTGAAAGCTGAATCATGGTGTCGGGGGATCCAAGTTCACCAAACAACTCTGTAAGCACCCTGTGAAGGACAGACATGACACACAGTCAAAACCACTGAAGAACAGGACAGAACTGCAATACTCATGCCCAATACATGTCACAAGATAACTACACAAAACCAAGTTAGCATGTCAACACTGTTGGGGAGTACAGACTATCTGTAAGGACACATTGCTGCACGCATCCAGTCAAGTAGCACATGGCCACACTCAAACAGCACCAGAGCACCACCCACACATATCATGCAAACTCACATCATTCACATCACAACTCCCTGGATACTCACATTCAGCTGAAGAAGTTGGCGATGAGCTGTGTGCGGACATCACCATCATCATCATCATCATCACTGGCATCGTGGTCCAGGCCAGGATCCTCCACAGGTGGCGGACGTTGGTCATCGTCATCCAGGATGACAGGCAACTCCTTCCGCACTGACAGGTTGTGTAGCATGCAGCAGACGATGACAATCTTGCACACCTTCGCTGAGGCATATGGGAGGGCCCCTCCTGTCTTGTCCAGGCAACGGAAGCGGCTATTCAGGAGACCAAATGTCCGCTCGATCACTCTCCTGGTCCGACCATGTGCCTCATTGTAGCGCATCTGGGCTGGTGTCACAGGGTTCCTGAGGGGTGTCAGCAACCATGGCATGTTGGGGTATCCGGAATCACCTACGGACAGACAATTGCACATTAGCTGAGTTGGAAAAGTGGGCGGAATACAACATAGCAGAACACACAATGGTACAAAGTCAGTACACACCGACAAGCCAGGCACGCTGGTTCTGCATCTGTGACATTATCCTCAGGATGCGACTACTCCTCATCACGTAGGCATCGTGTGCCGAACCAGGGAAACGGGCACACACATGTGTGATGCTCATATCTGCAAGACATACCACCAGAGCATTGATAGAATGGTAATGTTTCCGGTTCCGGTATGCCTGCTCATGTGCCTGTGGTGGTACCAAAGCCACATGTGTCCCATCAATGGAGCCAATGACATGTGGCATCCTCCCCAGGGCATAGAAGTCACTCTTGACGTCAGTGAGTTGTTGACGTGTAGGGAAATAGATGTACTGGTTCAGGCATCTCAACATTGCCTCCAAAACATCGTGTAGCACACGGCTCAACATAGTCTGTGACAGCCCACCAGCAGTCGCCACAGTGTGTTGAAAGGTACCGGTGGCAAAGAAGTGTAGGGCTGCCATCACCTTCAACTTGGGGGTCAGCGCTGTAGGGTACGGCCGGCCAGGTTGCAAATGTGGTGCCAAGCGCACTGCCAAATCCTCAATCAGCTGCCTGGTGAAGCGGTACCGTCGGATGCTGTCACGTCCCACCATCGTTGCCAGGTCAGGGAATGGTCTATGGACAGCTGGAGCCCTGCAGTGCATAGGTTGAAGAAAGAAAGATTGTCAGTCACCCCACATATGTGCCATTCACCATACTCAATTTCACATGATACATCCTTACGAGACACAAGTACTTGATGTGTGTGCCGTTCTGTTCGGACATATCTGGCACCTACATTGCCATCATCTAACATCTCAGTACAACATGTGTTGACAATAGGTTCCAGGTTGTGCTATGGGAAACCATTAGGCTGTGTCACAGTACCCATGTACTGCTGTCACGTTCCACACACACACCACAGTGACATGTCTGGACAGATGCGCCACAGGCATCACAGCTCATTGACAGGTAGATTCCCAGTGACCCTGTCTTGCCACATGGACACTGGCATGACATGGTGTATCATGTACACGTCAGAAAAACAAACATGACTCCCACAGGTAGTGGCCCCTGTTGCCTCCGCAGGACAGACATGGATGTCAGTGACGCACAACATCAAAGTCCATGCACAAACAACGTTGATGTGGAGACTGTCTCCCATCGTGCACATGGAATCAGAGACATCGGAAACACAACATGCACACAGACTGTGGAGAGCCATCACTATTGTGGCAATGGGTCACCCTGTGACGTACATGCCTTCCCCCATGGGACCCTGGGGGTATGTGACATGTCATACACATACACAACCTGGAAATGTGACCATGCCACATGCTCCGAAATGAACAGTTGCACATCACAGTGGTCATGTGCACAACACACAAAGGACCCTGTCCCCATGAACACGTGCACAGCCTGGGTGTGGCTGCCCCCAAGTGCCACCCCAAAAACCACATGTTTACCCCCATACACAGAAAAGGTAATGCAGCCTTACATGCCTTAGGAAACAGTGTGGACTGGGTGTGGTGTTGTAAGTGTGCCCCTGAGTCCCTGGCAAGTATATGTGGCTGGCATACGTTCACCAGTGACAATCATGGTGACATATGCGAGTGACCTGTACAGGGACGCGTTGTACAGCAATGGACCGATCGGTGTGCCCGCACGGCCCATTGCATCAGTTGTGAGCGGGTACGCGTTGTACAGCAATGGACTGATCGGTGTGCCTGCACGGCCCATTGCATCGGTTGTGAGCGGGTACGCGTTGTACAGCAATGGACCGATCGGTGTGCCCGCACGGCCCATTGCATCGGTTGTGAGCGGGTACGCGTTGTACAGCAATGGACCGATCGGTGTGCCCGCACGGCCCATTGCATCGGTTGTGAGCGGGTACGCGTTGTACAGCAATGGACCGATCGGTGTGCCCGCATGGCCCATTGCATCGGTAGTGAGCGGGTACGCGTTGTATCCCGGAATACGCGTTGTACAGCAATGGACTGATCGGTGTGCCCGCATGGCCCATTGCATCGGTTGTGAGCGGGTACGCGTTGTATCCCGGAATACGCGTTGTACAGCAATGGACCGATCGGTGCGCACGCATTGGCTGGGGCCTGGCATGGTAACGGACGCGTTTTCAAAGCCTCAACGAGTCTGATGCAGTGAATTCAGTTGGCCAGCCACAACAATGTGGCAAATTCATGGGTGTCATGAAGTTGAACTTTTGAAGGATGCTGTGGGCGTGTATTAGTGGTGCAATTCCATGGATTGGCCAGATTCAGAAGATGCTAACGACTTGGACCTATCACTCTGGACACATGGGACAGTATCTGCCTCTGCAGCACACATATAATGCTGGCTGTTCCCCTGAGGGCCCACTTGCCTGCACTACATGCTCAAGGACGACATCTGCCACCAACACTGCTGCTGTCTCTGCATCCTCTGGCTACTGCAATGGCACGTACTGTGGAGAGAGCCCCAGCCTTCAGCCTTGAGGAGAACCAGGCCCTGCTGGACAGCCTCCTTCCACAGTACAGCAAGCTGTATGGGAAACCAGGGGAGCAGGTGAGTGTGCTGTCCACTGCCTTACTAATTGTGCATGTTGTCTGACTAGCAAGACTTACAGTGTGCACACCACTGGCTAGCATGCTCACTGAGTAGTTCTCCCCCCCCAAAGTGTGTAGTCACATGCACTGAACAGGTACAGTGCAGTAACAGTGCATTCCAACAAGGTTTACTTCCCATGCAATGATACCATGTAGTAACTGCTGGCAAACTGTTCTTAGCCATCGTTGCACTGCCTGTGTACATCATATGCCCCTGTGATTGAGACATGTATGTCCAACTGTGTGATGCATGGATATGTTGCATGTGTAGTAATGGCCTTTTCACTTTGTCATCCTCACAGGTTGATGCCCACCAGAAGCAGGAAATCTGGCTGACCATCGCCCGGGAAGTAAGATCCGTGGGGGTCAACAAGCGCCGGATCCGCAACTGCCAGAAGAGGTGGCAGGACCTTCGGGGCTGGACCCGGAGGATCGCAAGGGTCCAGCTGAAGCTGTCGCCTCTTCGCAGGAGGGGCGGACACCGGACCCTGACCCCCCACATGCTCCGGATCCTGGCAGTGGTCTTCCCTGACCTGGATGGGCAGCTGAAGGACAGACAGCAGCAAGGAGGGGGTGAATCCATGACTGCACTGTGAACTTTGTCTGACATGCTATGTGCCCTCCTCTGGCCTGGTTAAACTTCCACAGTACATCAGTCTTGTGGTCCAGGACCCATGTCCCTCAATTGTGACATGCCCACTCCTCATCTGATACGCAGGTGTGGTCCTTACAATCAGGAAATTGTGTCACTTGGGTACTGTGTCCTTGCATTTTGCTTCGCTCAAGGTGGGGGACTGTATTTATTCCCGTGACTTTGTGGTGTGCTTCATGGGTGGGTCAATTGCTCACACAATGCCTAAGTCCTGACATGTAATCCGGGTGTAACTTTGATATGTGGCCCACTTGCTGATCTGAATCACCACATGTCCCTGGGGTATTTGGCACACCCCCATGCTGCGGGTGGGAACAATGTTTGGGCCTCAGGAGTATGTATATCAAGTGTGTCACACATGCTTAGCCACCTGCCTACTGTCCAGGGCTCATCCCTCCTTCAAGTGGAGCAGGACAGTCATGCCTACTCCAGGGCATACAATACACTCTGTACTCCCACTCCCGTGTATCAGCTGACATGTTGTGATCAGTGAAATGTTCCCTCAGGTGTCTGCCTCTGTGTCATTGTGCTGTGACTTCGTTGTCAGGACTACTGGGATGTTAATCGGTTAGGGCTCAGCATGCCATCTGAGATGTGACCATGAGAGACGATACTTCTGTGACTTATAGGTGTTTGATCACTTGACTGTGCACACAGGTGTATGCGACTGTGAATTTCAGGCAGCTGTTTTTCATTCACAGCAGACTGTGAGGTGCTCAGGTTCAGAGGGTTGTGTTTCATGTCTCCCATATGTCCAATTGGTATGACGTGGACAAATAAGTGTTCAGATGCTGTGGTTTGTGGGGTATGGACATGTGCACTTGTCAGATACATAACTTGCATTCACCATGTCCTAGGATTGTGACACAGTGCAGACTGTTGTTGGCTGGCTGCCATGCCCATGTGACTGGAGACAGTGATGTATGACTTTGCAGGCATGCCTGTGCCATGGCATTGAACTTCCTAAGAGTGATCCTGCAGGGGAGTGACATGTGCAACATGCACCCCATTGTGGCATTGACTATCCGGACATGGGTGCATCATGGTGTCTGGTGCTGGTATGCATCACATGCATTTCTAATTAGACTCTGGCCATCCCTTCATCCGGACACCTGTACTGACTCAGTGGCAAGAGATGTGATGTGTGCATGTTCACATACTTCACCGTGTTCTCTGCGATGTCCAACAACTGTGTAGGTGGTGCATGTGTCCAAACTGGGGTATTACCATCAGACAGGCACCAGACCGATGGGTGCAAGGGCAGGAGGAGTGTGAGTTCCATGGTTGACCATCAGACTGACAATTGGCTTCTCCTAATCTGTGTGAGGACTATTGGCAATGCTCAACTAAGGATGCCAGGGCTTGCTCTGTAATGTGCTGTACTTACTGTGGTGTGTGCGGTCAGTGCAGGTGACTGATGTTTGTCTGTTTCCCTAATTGTTTGCAGATACTTCCACGGCCACAGGAGGGGACAGCTCCACGGACCAGGAGGAGCTGCAGAGCCAGACTGGGTCAACAGCCGACGAGTGGTCGGAGGGACCCAGTGGCACGGAGGGCGAGGGGAGCCACACCGAGGAGTCTCAGCACCATCCACCTCAGCTGAGGACCACAGCAGCTCGGAGGATGACTCCCTTGTGGAGGCAGGTGTCAGCAGCCACCACACCCCAGCTAGTGTGGCTCGCCCCGCCACCACCACCACCACCACCACCACCGCCCTCCCTTTGGCTCCCATTCCAGAGGTCCGTGGAGGCTCCCGTGTTCGGGAGCGTGTCTCCTTCGTGCCAGGCACCGCACCCCCTGCCCCTGTGTCCCCTGCTGCCCTGAGTGAGGAGTCTGTGTACCTACTTCGGCAGCTCCATGTAGGGCAGACAGCAATGCTGAGTGTCCTCCATGCACACACCACTCTGTTGACACAGCTGGTGTCGTTCATGGAGGGCATCTCAACGGGTATGTCTGCCCTACAGAGGAGCAATAAGTCCATGGACTCCTCCCTGACGGCAGCAGTGTCCCTCCTCCAACAGTCCCTCACCCCTCCTACCTCTGCCCCATTTATACTTCCTGGCACCCTACCTGTCCCAAGCACATGCACACCTGCACGATCACCCCAACACACAGACACGGGCAGCACAGAAACACCCAAAACAAAGGCAAGACGTGCACACAAGCATCCTCAGGGGACTGATACCACACCCACAGGGGATGGGGAACAGACACACACACAGGCATCCACAGTCACTCCGCAGTCCTCCAAATCCTCTCCCTCCAAGACCCCTTCCCTTGCCTCACCTGCAACCCCACCTACACAGAAAATCTTCCTCTGTGACCTCGGCCTCTTCCCCTCAGATCCCGCTGATCCAGCATACAGGGGGAAGAGGAAGTCCACCCACAAAGAGGGTAGTGCCCCTCTCCCCCGGACACCCTCCCCCAGGTGCAGACAGATGGGGGCCCCCACCCTCAAGTCCCCCAGTCCCAGAAGAGCAAGACCCCGCCACCGCCCTGCAAGTCAAGCACACAGTCTCCTTCCTCCATCCCTCAGGCCCCCACAACACAGGTTCCCCCACCACACCCTGCCCCAGGTTCCCCCACCCACAGATACACCATCCCCAAAATGATCCGGCCTTCTCCACCTCCCACTTGCTCTTCCAGCACCACACCCCCGCTGCACATGTTGGTGCCACTGGTGTGGAGACCGTGTCCTCCCCCTCTGTCCTGCCCACCTTACCTGAACCCCATTCTACTCCCCTGGAGATGGGCACTGCAGTGGAGTCCACCAACACCCCGTCTGACTTGGGCACTGCAGTGGGGAACCTGTCCTCTCCATCTGGCCAGCCCACTGGAGTTGTGCCGGCACCCACACCATCCGGCTCATGCCCCCCAGTTGTGCCGGCACACACCATGTCAGACACCTCCACTGCAGTGGTCAGTGACTCTCCAGCACCAGCCACCCCTTCCCTGCCTCCTTCTGGTGAGCCCTGATCCTGTCCCTGCGGTGCCTGGCCTGCCCCCCGTATACCCCTCCGAGGGGAATGTCCCTGCTCCATATCAGTGCAGGCAAGCAGAGGGTGACATCTGCCACTGTCACCCTGTTTGGACTTGATTCATGGACTGGACATTGGCCTTTGTGTTTTTCTTGACTTTAATTTTCAATATGACATATGCTGATTAAAGCTACTTTCAGTTCTCTAGTGGTTTTGTTTCAGATGTACATGATGTTGATGATGCTAACCATGCCCTTGCTGCAGTGATGTTGACTTTTTGATGTCTGGTAAATGAAGTGTTACTGTGCAGGACCACATGTGGTCCAGGGGGAATGTGTCCTATCCTGGTGTGGAGCCATGTCATCCTTTGTATCAATATGAGGGTGTCATGTTTTCCATATTTGCAAATGGGATTGCCTACCTGTTTTTTCAATATCACATCTGTGGCTTACACCCCTGCACATCAAATGTGCTTGCCATTGTTCAATTGGTCTATTTCCCTGACCGTGTGACCATCTCCACTGGACATGCATGTTTGGGCATCAATGGGGAAGGACTCATCTGTGGTATCAGTGCAACTTGCTATACATGTGTATTTGATCGGTGCTGATGATTTGGGTGACAATGCCGTGACCAGGCTGATGTGACGTGAGCCTTCATTTTGTGCTAATTGTTGACTGAGTAACCATGTGTTCTGCTGACATAATAGCGCCCTGCAGAGACAACGTATGGCACAGCTTTTCTTACACAGGAGAGGAGTCCCCTCATTGCAGTGTGTAATTCCGTGACATTGCCTGAGCCCAAGGTGTGTGTTGTGTGAGCATGTCTGTGTGTGTTCACTTCCATTTTGCTACGCAGGCTGGGGACCCTAGTGATGTTCCTGTTTGTGATGCTTGCTGAGTTTAGCAATGTTCCCCCCAGATCTTCTCCCTGGGTGCTCTGTGATGTGGGTGCATGGCATATTACTGGTGATCAGGGTGTCATCCATAGGTGTGTTTGCTGTCAGGGCTGAGTTTGTGGGCAAACGCAGATGAGACACAGTCAGGATTCCCCTTGGCACTTGTTGGTTACACAAGTCATGTAATTTACAATTTGCGTTAGCTTCCAGTGATTGTGACACGTTGTGTGTGTGACTGCTGCCACTCCCCAGGGTCAGAGCTGCAATGTTGGAAGTTGTCTATGTGTGTTGTTTGTGGGTGAGCTTGCCATCTTCATTGGTGTGTGACTGTGTCCGGGATCCCATTGGTTGGTGTGGATTTGACGTCATGCCCATGTACAGCGTACTGTGCAGTGTGTGAGACATTCACAAGTCTTGTTGACTGGCCATGTGTGATGGGTATCTCCGCCTTAGTTCCCCCCACCACCCCTGGGATTGTCATGGGTGCATGTGCAATGTCACCAGTCCATGTGAGCTTCACTGCTGCACATTGTTGGAGATCAAGGTGTGTGGTGTATAGTGTGCGCAAATGAGAGTTGTTGCATGGCTGGACCCCTACCTCCATGTTGGCCTTGGCTGACAGGCCGTGCTGTTTTATTTGTGCTTGTGTAGGTGTGATGGTAGTTAGTTGCTCAGGACACATGACTGTGGTTCACAGTGTGTACGACATCTACCTTTGTCATCACAGTGGGATTATCATGCAGGTCAGTGTCACCACAATGTGGGGTACCTGGGGGTAGTGCTGTGGTGGGTCTGTCTCTTGTTGTGTTAGTTGCTGTTCCTACATGCTTGTGTGACATTTGTAATTTGGGCTCCCTCTCATCTAACAATGCCTGATTGCCCACATAAGGGAATCCCATCCATGAGTTACTTTTGTGTGGCACTGTGTTGACATCTGTGTAATGGGGATTCAGGCCTCCTCGTGTGTTGTGTGTTTGCCTTGGGTCACTGGCACACCACCCCCCTCACCTGTGGTGTTTGATATGCAGTGTGAGTCTGCCTGTTTGTGTTTGTGCATTTGCACCACTGCATTGGCATATCTTTAGTGTGCCATTGGCTGTATGTTGTTTGGTGGCTTCCCCCTGCTGTCCCTGGGACTCCTAGGTCATCAGTCAGCACAATGATCATGGTTTGTATGTCCCATTGCTGGCATGGTATGGTATTTGTTCACCTGACATCTACAGTCTCCACAGGATATCTACATTAGTGTGTCCATTGGTGCAGATATGTGGATCTGCATTGTGATGGTCACTTCTGTCATTGTGTTATTTGTGAATGTTGACAATGTGAGCCCCCATGGGTGATGTTTGTCTGCACATGGCCAAAGCGATGTTTCATTTGCACTGCACTGTTTGCCTCACCCAATCTCTGTTGCTATGGGACACAAGCACTGCTATGCCACTGATGTGTTTGTTGTTGTGTGATGGGGCTTTAGACCCCATTGCCACAATGTTCAAAATGTGCTTCAGCTATGGAACCCACACTTACCTTTTGGTCACTGTGATGATGGGGGTTTAGGCCCAATTGCCACAATGTTCAAAATGTGCTTCAGCTATGGAACCCACACTTACCTTTTGGTCACTGTGATGATGGGGTGTTTGACCCCATTGCCACAATGTTCAAAATGTGCTTCAGCTATGGAACCCACACTTCCCTTTTGGTCACTGTGATGATGGGGCTTTAGACCCCATTGCCACAATGTTCAAAATGTGCTTCAGCTATGGAACCCACACTTACCTTTTGGTCACTGTGATGATGGGGCTTTAGACCCCATTGCCACAATGTTCAAAATGTGCTTCAGCTATGGAACCCACACTTACCTTTTGGTCACTGTGATGATGGGGTGTTTGACCCCATTGCCACAGTGGTCATGGTCGGCTTGCATTGTGGAGGCCACACACATTTATGTGTGACACATGTGATAGGGGGTCACATTGTATGTTCAATGTCATGTTCAGTGTTGTAGGCATTTGACACTGACTTCACACGCTTGTCATGTTGTTGGGGGGGTGTAATTTTCTGGCATTCCTTATGTTGGAGTATGCTGGTTGTGTCATGCATTACCCGTCCTATGAGTGGGGGTTGTGTGGGTGGTAGGCACCCAGGCCCCCATTAGTAGGGGTGGTGGTGGTGGCAGGCATCTACCCCCCATGAGTAGGGGTGGTATTAGTGCTAGGCATCCATCCCCCTATGAGTGGGGATGGTAGTAGTGACAGGCATCCAGGCCCCCATGAGTAGGGGTGGTGGTAGTGCTAGGCCTCCATCCCCCTATGAGTGGGGATGGTGGTAGTGACAGGCATCCAGGCCCCCATGAGTAGGGGTGGTGGTAGTGCTAGGCCTCCATCCCCCTATTAGTGGGGATGGTGGTAGTGACAGGCATCCAGCCCCCCATTAGTAGGTGTGGTATTAGTGGTAGGCATCCATCCCCCATTAGTAGGGGTGGTGGTAGTGGCAGGCATCTAGCCCCCCATGAGTAGGGGTGGTGGTAGTGGTAGTCATCCAGGCCCCCATTAGTAGGGGTGGTGGTAGTGGCAGGCATCCAGCCCCCCATTAGTAGGGGTGGTGGTAGTGACAGGCATCCAGGCCCCCCTGAGTAGGGGTGGTGGTAGTGGCAGGCATCCAGCCCCCCATTAGTAGGGGTGGTGGTAGTGACAGGCCTCCAGGCCTCCCTGAGTAGGGGTGGTGGTAGTGGCATGCATCCAGGCCCCCCTGAGTAGGGGTGGTGGTAGTGGTAGGCATCCATCCCCCTATGGGTGTGTATGGCATTGGTGATGGCCATCCCGCCCCTATGGTTCTGCTGTTGCTGGTGTACGTCATTTGTGCATCCCTATGTGTGTGTGACATATTTTGGGTACGTGTCGTTTGTTTGTGTTGTGGGTGTTTGACTTACCGTCTGCGCCGTACGCATCCGTGCCGGTCCCGGTAATAGATGTAGAGTATTGGTAGGACCTGCGCGATGGGATTCATGGTTGGGTCGTCTCGTTCGGGTTTCTCGTGTCTTCGACTCGTACTCATCGCAGGCTTGTTCGTCTCGTAGCCGTGGATCGTCTTGTGGCGCGAAACGGAGCTTATGTGCGGCTCGCCCGGATGCTTAATAGGAGGAATTGTAAGTCCCAGAATGGACCAGACACTATCCTCCTCTCTTATGAGGGCCTCATCATTGGAATCCAATGGTTTGTTCTGACAATTCAAGTCTTCCCCCCCCACAATATTAATTACCCCAACAGGTAGGGCTGCCAGGTGTGAGTTCAAAAGATCTATAACCGATGACTCAGATTTACATCCCACTGCTCTACAATATACTTTACATATCTTCTAAACTACATTAGATGGAAAGGACAAGCTAATACACATTACATCTGGGGAGTCAAACCTAATCTTTTTGATCACACAGGTTAGAAAGGTTTTCACTCAAATCATTAGCCTCCCAGATGGCCTGCCCTTCCCAGTAGTTACAGCTGCCTGACTAAAGTTAACAAAGCCTGTACAATAGTCGGGCTTCAGAGACAAGGGCCTTATTAATGGGAATTTGGCATCGGGCAGTACAGCAAAGCACCTTGCTGTTCTGCCCTACGCCAAAGTGAAAGGGCAAGAATGCACTGTATTTATGCAATACGGTGCATTCCTGTCCTTTCTCCCTGCGCATGTGCTGTTTCGGCAACCTAGCTCCAAAGTAGGATTTTGTTCGGTTGATGGGTCCCTTAGAGGCCCATGAACGGGACTGTTCCATTGCGGGCTGCATGACGCGTGCGGCTGAACTGGGGATTTTGGCGCAATGGGATATCTGTGCGGCTGCTCAGAATCTCCTACAACAGAGCTATATTGAATATCACGCAAGCTGTCCCGCATTGCTTTTGGATACTCCGTCCTCTGAGGAGCATTCCTGCAGCTTTGATCTGTTAGACTGGATGGCGTCTATGTTTTCTGACGATTCCAATGATGTCCTCTTGGACGGTATAGCGTTTTTCTGCACTTCCACATTTTTGGATTGATATGGCATTCACTGACCGTGAACTGCCTCGCTGACTGTCTTATTTACTCCCTTTTCCCATCCGTTGCCCTTCGTTGGGACTGCTTCCGCTGTGGACGCCTCCGTTCTGCTCAGGTGTTTTGAACTCGGTCTTCGTCCCTAGTCTTGGCCGATGGACTGTCCAGGGGAGGGTGTCTTGTGGTTTGTGGCCTCCTGGCCTGCCTGGATACGTTGGCATAGGCCTGGCTGCCATGATGACTTTTGCGCACGTTACTCTTAGCCGTTGTTCTGTCGCCCTCTGCTCCTGCCAAGTTATTTTACAACTGTCTGCATTTTCTGTTTGTCACCTTTTCTCCTGTTCCCTTTGGGCTCAGTCTGAACTACAGTTATAAGGTCGAAAAACAACGTCCCTAGTTCTTGCGATATGGCCAGTCCCTCGCACCTAGACTTAACACTATGTACAGCTGCCATGGAGAAATTGATGTGCTTTTAGTATTGCGGTTTTCGCTCTTGAGGGGGACTTGGAGAAAACCTTTCCAGAGAGAAGAGCTGTGATTATCTGCTGATGTAGTTTTGCATCTAGAGATTGAGGTATGGGGGTTCGCTTGTCAAAGCCCAGAGGTCTTCTATTTTTATAATAAACTAGCTTTCAGAACGGGGAGGGTGGTAAGGTCATTTAGCCTTATATCGACTGCTTTATGAGATGCTTTCCCCGTTTGTATTCTATGGCGTTGTAACTATGCTGATTATATTATTCTTATGCATTATGCTGATAGTACTGACACGTGTACTGCATCTTAGAGCACGTATGTTGAAATAAACATTTTAACCTATACTGTGTCTCTTCTTACGCCCGTTGTGGACAAGTATGAGTGAGTGACGAAAGGGTGTTCTTGCTACTGCGAGTCCTGAGAGAGAGAGAGATACTGTGTTCTGGGTTGTCTAATCATTGGTACATTGTTGCTAATGGGACGCTAAGGCTAGTTGGGTTCGGGTTTTAGGTGCTACGGCTTATGGTAGGCTCACCACTATATTCCGAGGTCCTATTATCCTGTGCATAGCTCTGTGTGTGCAGAATCCCTATAACATGGCGCGACCAACGGGTGGGGCTTATCTGCGAGACGCTTGAGTAGTACTTGTGCTTGTTCACAACCCCCTCACATACGCTTCCGGAAGCGCGTGTGACGGTGATACCTCCTATATTGAAGTTTTTGTAGGTTCGTTCAAGCTTGAAGTTGTAAAAAGGTTTTTTAATCAAACCCTATATTGTGCTGCCTCTTGTTAGGTTGTCGAATATACCCGATTGAAATGGCGGGTGTAAATATACCGGCACATAGCCGCGGGGCACTCCGTGAACACTTGAGAGTGTATGGGGTGCCTGATACGGGGGTCGAACTGATCTTTGTGGTACAAGCCGATCCGGCTTTCCACTTTGAAGTGTTCTACTCTTGGGTCACATTTCCAGCGGTGGATGCGACCGAGAATCTGTTCCATGAATACGAACCCACCGCTATTCCGGCTGCCTATAGACCTTATATGAAACTTGAATTACCGCTCACGGCTTGGCAGCACCGTGTTTGGTTTGATGGCGCCCTCCCCCAACCGGTTACCACGGTTCGTTTAGGCCCCTTATCTATTGATGGGGCCACTTGGCCTGTTTTGGCCGGGTACACTCCACATCCGCGATATATGACAATACCACTCGCGGACCTGCGCAACATGTATTCGGCTCTGGTGCGAGTGCATCGAGCCTTAGTACAATATGTTACAGGCAACATTCAGGGAGCCCCCCTTGGAGTTGCAGGCCCTCCAGCTGGTGCAGGCGCAGTGACTATAAGTCCTGTCATGGTGAATTCGGTGATGGGCAAGCGCCCACAAAATAAGGATGATTTTCCTTACTGGCTTGCAGAGAAGTTTGACCAGCTGGAGGCGGTTTTTCCAAACACCACACCAGTGGATAAACATAGAATTCTTACGATTAGTTTGCCAAAAGACTTAATCCCCGATTTGGCAGCATGTACCAACTGGGGTAGGGTATTCGCGGCAGTTTATTCGAAGTGTTTCGGCACTCCTTCCATGACGGTTCTCCCCTCTGTAATTAAACGAGTGCAGGATGAACATGGCCCTGAAGCGGCTGTGGAATTAGGGATGAGACTGGTGGGATTGTTCAAAGTAGTAGCTGAGCTGATCCTTGCGAATGTCAAGGGCGATGCAGTGAACTTTCAAGTAGCTAATGCTTTGGCTTTAGTCCCAGAATTGGACAAGCCGCGCGAATTACCGAAAATTATAACCCAGGCTTATAAAACTATTGGCCGAAATAACCTGGGCAATAAGCCTTTTGCAAAACAGCAAACACAATCGCAACAACAACCTAAAACTCAATCTGAGAAAGATGAGAAACCAGCTTTTACTAAAAAGAGCTGGAGGTTGAAAAAACAGGGTAAGCAACAAAAGAAGTCGGGGTCGAGAGGCGCATCCCCGGTTTCCATTTCCTCTGAACGCACTTATGATTTGCGCGATAGGGCGAGAATTAAATCTCCGGATAGGTTTCAGATCCCTGACACGCGTTCTCCTCGTTCTTCACAGGCACAGACAACTTCGCAGGCCGGTGGAGGAGATCGCCAGGATAGGGGAAGGGGTCGAGAGGCTCCCCAGGGACGAGACCAACCTCGACAACAAGTCACAGGGAAAGCAGAAGACTTTCAACGTTCTCGTCCACAATTTCAGAAGAAGAAAGTTGCCGCTGTAACAGCGAAATATGCCACAGACGGTGAGAACGAGACTCCTGAATTGAACGTGGGCAGTCACCCTCCTAGACAGCGCCGCGGAAGTTACCATAGTGTGGGAGGCGCTACGTCCTCATATGGAATCGACAGCAACTGAAACATTCATTACTGTCGAGACAGCAGACACCAGAGTGGCACCCCCTGACAGACTGTTTAATATTGTCATCCAAATTGAAGGTGATATACAGCGTGTAATTAAAGGGATTTTTTGGGAAAATCTGACCTCTTCATATGACATTTTGTTAGCGGAGGCGGATTGGCCACCCCCATTCGTACTTGCTGCGCGTAAAGGGGAGGAGGTAATACTTCCGAGTTTTTCTCGACATGTCTCAAAGGACAAAGCGGAGGCTCTTGCAGCTGAGTGGGCTGTGTCCCTGGCTCCTGCGTTATACCGCAACCACGTGGGTTGGGATGAAGACTCTCCCCCCCATGAGATACCTTTACGGTCCCTACCGCAGCCACAACCCCAATATCCCATTAAACAGGAAGCCAAAGGCCCCGTTTCCGAAATTCTGACTCAGTTGGAATATCAGGGAGTAATTGAAACATGCGTGTCACCTATGAACACACCCCTTTTCGCGGTTTCTAAACCCGATGGATCGTACCACTTAGTATTGGATTACCGGCATTTGAACTCTCATTGTCGGACCTTTGCGGTGCAAAATACCCACAGTTCTGCGCTTGTAGACAGTCTTGTTCGTAAAAAATATAAAACGACACTTGACCTATCCAATGGATTTTACACGCATATCTTAGCCACAGAGTGTAGCCAATGGAGCGCTTTTACCTCCGGTGGTAAACAATTCAAATTAAGGCGACTCCCTATGGGCTAAAAAAACAGTCCAGGTGTGTTCGCAGCCCATGTTGTCTCTTTGTTAGACGGCATAGACCCAGATGCATGTTCGTACGTCGATGATATTTACCTGACAGACGACGAGTTATATCCGCATCTTTCCAGAGTGGACCGCATTATTCTCGAGTTTGCGGTTATAGGTTACAAGTTTAACTTTACCAAATCACACATTGCTGAATTAACAGTTTTGTTTTTGGGCTACGAGCTCAACAATGAAGGTAAGGGCTTAGCCCCCCACTTCTTGGAAAAATGTGCACTTTTGTGCCCTCCTACTACTCTGAAAAAACTTCAGTCTTTGCTGGGTTTTCTGAACTTCGGGCGTACTTATATTCCCGAATACGCCCAGCGTATCAAGCCATTGTATGCCTTGATACAACCAAACTTTTCGAAGTCTAGTTGGCTTCCGGAGCATTCCTCCATTCTGCAGTCTTTACAGACAGACCTTCTTGAGTCTAAATACTTGTTGACGCGTGATAACCACACAAACCTGGTGATCAGAATAATTCCGGGGGCAGTGGGTTTCACGTACTTAACCTTTAACGAAGGTGACACAGTTCCGATCGCGTACAAGTCACATCTTTACACTTCCGCAGAAATGCGCTTTTCATCTGTGGAGAAAGTTCTGACTGCAGTGCAGATGGTGATTCTAAAGGAACGCGCACTGGCACAGGGAAAGCGCATTCTGGTGGTAACACCATATCCTGCCCTAGAGGCAGTGACAAAGGCGAGTGTCCCGAACTCTAAGGCGTTGCACCCCCGTTGGATTCAATGGGCAACCTCTTTGACGTCTCCGGATGTCACTTTCATCTTTGATTCATCTCTACAGACTCAGGAGTTTTTACAGTACAAATTCGTTCATCCTCCTCCTCTGTCATTGCTCCCGCTTGAGGATTACGACTGTGTGATCTACACCGATGGTTCGGCACAACCGGCCACGGGGTCCAAGCATGCTTATTCAGCCGCATGTGCTATTGTTGTGGGTACCTTCGTGAACGGAAAGTTCAAATCCACTGTAGTGCACACTCAGGCACTCGGGGACAGTACTGCACAATTGGCCGAGCTGCGCGCATTGGCACTTGCGCTAGAGTTTGTTAACCCGGAGGTGACCACTCTTATTGTATGCGATTCCTATTACTGTGTTCAATCTTACAATGACAATCTGTTCTTTTGGTCGCAAAACGACTATAGAGACGCTAAAGGTAGCACAATCAAGCATAAGATGCTTTGGGTTCGGGTCGCAGAATTGAGACAACGTTTGCCACTCACACAGGTGGTTCACACCCTAGGCCATCAGCGGGTGGGCGCACACGCTGTTGGTAACGGTCTGGCAGACGAAGCGGCCAGATCAGCAGTAGTCACGTGTTCAGTAGCAGCAGTTACCAGATCCATGTCAAAAATTGACACCGATATTTTGGCAGCTATTGCTGCGACAAAGGAAGGTGCTAATTACCCTAGGGGTTTTCCTTCCAAATATTCTTATCAGTTGGTCCCGAACAGGCTCCTTATGTAACAATACCTAACGTTGGTGATCGGCTGATACCCAACGCAGATCGCAGACTTTCCTTGATAACGGCAGCACACGAAGGCATGGCTTCGGCTCATGCTGGAGTGTCTGCGACCGTTTCCATCTTGCAGCAGCGGTACTGGTGGCGTCCTTTATATAAAGACACCCGTACTTATGTGCTTTCTTGTGACGTGTGTCAACAGATTAAGCCTTCTACGGTTACACGACCACCACAGACCTCGCTCTACATTTCTAACAGACCCTTTGGGTGTGTTTACTTGGATCACTGCGGTCCATTTTCTTCAGACACTGCCTATAAATATATCTTAGTTGCAGTGGACTCGTGCACACGTTTCATCTGGGTCTGGCCACAACGGAGTGCTGACGCTCGAAATGTCATCAGGGATTTGCGTATCTTTGTGGGAATCTTCGCTTGCGGCACCTTCCATTCTGACCAAGGTCCAGCGTTTGCCTCTAAGGCGTACAAGGACGCAATGGGTTCACTGGGGGTACGGGTGAAGTTTTCGTCTCCATACAGACCTGAGGGTAATTCAATTGTGGAGCGAATGAACCGTGATTTAAAGCAATCCTTGACAGCTAGAGTCTTAGGTACTGGCAGGAACTGGCTGGCCCACTTGTATACCGTACAACGTGCACTTAATAATCTCCTTAGAAGATCTCTGGGTGGGCGGACCCCATACGAAATGCTTTTTGGCATACGAATGTTTGTGCCTGACCTTGATGGTCTAGACATGGCGGCGCAATCTGCCAAGTTTGATGTAGATAACCATTCTACTATGTTACAGGACTTACAAGAAGCCCGAGACAAACTTGCAATCGCACATTTACCTTCAGCCACAGACCCTGCTCAGCAGATTCCGGGTGCCGGCTGGCTTCCGAAGATTGGGGATCTGGTTCGAGAGAAGGTGGAGAACAAGAAAGAATTTGGCCCCTCTTATCGTGCACCGGTTCCAGTCCTGGGCTTGAAGGGAACACGTACAGTCATCTTACCACCGCTTCCTGGTCACAAGGAGAACAGATACATCTCAGTGGAAAATGTCAAGCTACAACATCTGGCCGATCCTGAATAGTGTTACACCAGCGGTCTCTTGTCCTGCCATATACCGGACTTGTGTTCGAGGCCCTCCTGCCCGAACGGTCACTGATGTTACAATTGAGATGGTTGATTTGCCTGAAAGTATACTCGAAGCCCCTGTCTCCCCCTGCATCGACGAGAACGAGTATACCTATCCCGATGCCGAATCGGTGGCACACCTACCAACAACGCCACTGAGTCCAACTCGTTATTCCTTTGACTCGGATTCTGCCTCATCAATTGTCCCATCCAAGTTTAGCCTATTAGTATCCTGGTTCAGAGACAATTTTTTGATTCCCCCCTGGACATACATCTGGTTGGTGCTGTTCCTCATTTTTTTGTTTATGTCCATTGGCTTTGTCACAGTGTTTTTTCTACTCATCAATGGTCACTATCTACCGGAACGCTCTGCTGTGAATAGTGTTGCGGGAACTTTGGCTCCACATTCCTCATCTCACATCATGAAGCGTGACCACACATTTGTGAACATTTCAGCTTTTCCAGTTGCTGATGGCATCATATGGGATGCAGTAAACTTTCAAATTCATGGACTAACAGAAATTATTAATGTACCCAATGTCCTTCGAGTTTCGATGGGTGATATAGTAAAAAGTAATATTCATTCTGACGATTGGGATGTGCATGCCGTTGAAGCATTGTTTGCTGATTTAAAATATTATGCTTCCTTTAATTCTGAGGATTTGTATATGAATTCTGTGAATTATGCGATTTATATTGCTACCAGCATTGGGGCAACCATTTTGTCCATAAACCAAGTGCACTACGTGGTTCTTTCGCCTACACCCAATGGGAACATTGTCCGAACCCTTTACCGGGTAGTTCCCAGACTCTTAGTAATAAATATACATATTTCACTGATTTTAATAGATCGAACCCTGGTTCTTATTTTTTTAAATTAAACGCCCCATCCACTCAGAAAATCATGTTGACCCACACCAAATTGCTATATTCGGGTTCCTTTTTGAGTGCCTTAGCTGTGGGTGGTTATGAGTACTGGAAGAACACTGTAGATTTAAAATCGATCTGGGGGTCAAGACCATGGCAGGTGCAAGGCACCGAGGCTTTGCATCGTGCTTGCCTTATCCCGAACCAAATTTTGTTTCTGAATGCTTCCATCTATCAGACTACGTGTTGGGGCTTGGCTACTACCAAACAATTAAATGCACCTTCCTTTCCATCCCTGTCTTCCACTACAAACACTAGCATGCACCTTAATATGTCCCTGGCCACTTTGCAAGCTTTGTTGCAGAACAATTCGTTTAATGTTTCTACGCTTGTTCAGTCACCCTGGTTGGCTTGGCCCATATCATCTAATGCGTGCCAACTGCGTTTTCACGACTCAGTCCCTGGCTACAGACAGGATAGGCCCGATCCTAGGTTTTCAGACTCCCGTACTGTCACGACATATTCTGTAGGTAAATTATGTAAACAGTGGTTGCAGCATTCTTCCCTGGAATCTGGTAAACAACATTTATCCCTCCTATCAGGCAACATCGATCTGTCCGACTTTATATTGGGACCTCGTGGTCCACGACCGAAGAGATTCATTTATGAAGCTTATAATGAGCTCTGGAAGCTGTCGCAAATGGAAGCTGATTCCCGTCTAAGGGAGATAGACCAAGCAAATATGGAAAAGGTGCTTGCAGTTGTTGACAATAGTATTAATACCCTGTCTTCCCGCATTTACACATTAGAGAATATTGTGTCATCTGTTGTTGATATTGTACAAGATGATGTTTCTGTGTTGTACCATGGTCAAAACCAGTTACGTTCAGTTATGCAGTTTGCGTGGACTTTGCAAACACTTATGTTGGGTAAGGTTCCTTGGCATTTTTTAAACACCACTGCCTTATTTCTGCCTTTCAATTTAACTGACAAACAGCAGTTCATGTCCATGAAAGATGCAGCTTACACTCTGTTACATATCGAGAAAGTGGAGCCCTTACCATTCTCTGTGGCGGAATTGGATTCTGCTGTGTGGCTAGTTCATGGGGTTATCGCTTTGCCTTTTTCCTTGTTTGAATTTAGTTCATGCATGAAACATTATCCTGTGGGCCGTTTTCAACCTTTGGGTAGTGCCTTCCTGCATGAACTTTGGTCCCTCCCTTTCATGTATAAATGCCTTAGAGACGGCAAGGAAGTTTTTCTCACGGGGGAGTCATGCGATTCAACTGTGGGTCATTCCCTTGTTTGTAAACATATTAAATTGCACGGAGCTTGTAATATTTCTGCCCCGAATCTTGCTTGTGTGTTGAAGGGCATTCCTGCTTCTGCTATTTCTCCTACCATTTCTCCTACCTTTACTTTGCTTACAAATGGTAGCTATTTGCTTTTGAATAACGAAAACTGCTGTGGCATGCAGGCCTGCATACCCTATATTGTTACAGTTTCGCACAGGGTTGTCTGCTGCAAGAATGTGCTTTTTCCTCCCCCTCACGACATCATAGATAATTCTATTTGGCCTTCCATTCCTACTAGGAAGGCGGATTTCAATAAACTGAGCAGAATAAAGGCGCTATTATTGAACGAGGAGGTTATGCTCACATCCGACCGGGAGACGTTCATTCTCCAGGTGGCAAGCACCCACAGTGAAATACAGGCCCTTTTGAACACTAACCTCCCACAACATTTCGGTGAATTGATTCACCGTATTTTTAACGCATCCAACACTGTAGGTCTGGTGCACTTTTTTAAGGTGGTGGGGTCCGGCCTTGTGTCCACTTTCCAAACTATTTTTGGTGTAATACCGGCATTTATTCATTCGATTTTTTCCAGCGTCTTTGGTGGCTTTCCATTAATCCTTGCCTTGGCGGCTGGTGTACTGCTGTTGGTCTGCTTCCTCCGCAATGGCTGCTCCCCAATGGGCCCTTCTCGACCCCGGACGCCTCCAGCTGCTCCGTGAGCGCCTTCTGCCTGGCTTCGGGGTCCTGCCGTTGGCGACACTGAGTGTGTCCTATACCCTTTCTTTTCGCTTTGCGTGTTTCACTTGTGTGCAACCTGTGATGTCTTGCATCCGCTGTCCTTTCACCTGGACCATGGATTATTGCCTCTCCAATACGTCTTTGTCTGTTCCGGATTTTGTTCGGTTGATGGGTCCCTTAGAGGCCCATGAACGGGACTGTTCCGTTGCGGGCTGCATGACGCGTGCGGCTGCACTGGGGATTTTGGCGCAATGGGATATCTGTGCGGCTGCTCAGAATCTCCTACAACAGAGCTATATTGAATATCACGCAAGCTGTCCCGCATTGCTTTTGGATGCTCCGTCCTCTGAGGAGCATTCCTGCAGCTTTGATCTGTTAGACTGGATGGCGTCTATGTTTTCTGATGATTCCAATGATGTCCTCTTGGACGGTATAGCGTTTTTCTGCACTTCCACATTTTTGGATTGATATGGCATTCACTGACCGTGAACTGCCTCGCTGACTGTCTTATTTACTCCCTTTTCCCATCCGTTGCCCTTCGTTGGGACTGCTTCCGCTGTGGACGCCTCCGTTCTGCTCAGGTGCTTTGAACTCTGTCTTCGTCCCTAGTCTTGGCCGATGAACTGTCCAGGGGAGGGTGTCTTGTGGTTTGTGGCCTCCTGGCCTGCCTGGATACGTTGGCATAGGCCTGGCTGCCATGATGACTTTTGCGCACGTTACTCTTAGCCGTTGTTCTGTCGCCCTCTGCTCCTGCCAAGTTATTTTACAACTGTCTGCATTTTCTGTTTCTCACCTTTTCTCCTGTTCCCTTTGGGCTCAGTCTGAACTACAGTTACAAGGTCGAAAAACAATGTCCCTAGTTCTTGCTGATATGGCCAGTCCCTCGCACCTAGACTTAACACTATGTACAGCTGCCATGGAGAAATTGATATGCTTTTAGTATTGCGGTTTTCGCTCTTGAGTGGGACTTGGAGAAAACCTTTCCAGAGAGAAGAGCTGTGATTATCTGCTGATGTAGTTTTGCAGCTAGAGATTGAGGTATGGGGGTTCGCTTGTCAAAGCCCAGAGGTCTTCTATTTTTATAATAAACTAGCTTTCAGAACGGGGAGGGTGGTAAAGTCATTTAGCCTTATATCCACTGCTTTATGAGATGCTTTCCCCGTTTGTATTCTATGGCGTTGTAACTATGCTGATTATATTATTCTTATGCATTATGCTGATAGTACTGACATGTGTACTGCATCTTAGAGCACGTATGTTGAAATAAACATTTTAACCTATACTGTGTCTCTTCTTACGCCCGTTGTGGACAAGTATGAGTGAGTGACGAAAGGGTGTTCTTGCTACTGCGAGTCCTGAGAGAGAGAGAGATACCGTGTTCTGGGTTGTCTAATCATTGGTACATTGTTGCTAATGGGACGCTAAGGCTAGTTGGGTTGGGGTTTTAGGTGCTACGGCTTATGGTAGGCTCACCACTATATTCCGAGGTCCTATTATCCTGTGCATAGCTCTGTGTGTGCAGAATCCCTATAACAGTTATTTCTCAAGTTCTGGCTGTCCTCCAGATCAAGAGGAGGGATACCGGGTGGCTTAGGAATAACACTCATTGATAAACTTTGACCTATTTATCCTTTACTTCCCTTTTTAAACAACTTAGTCAAAGACTGAACAATTGTTACCACAGGACCTACAGACCCCTTGTTGTATTCTTGCGGTCTACTAAAAATATCATAGTTCTGCTTGTGTTGGTTGGTGGATTGAGCATAATTAGCTGACAAAGGGGCTGGTAGTATGGAAGATAAAAGAAGGTCAACTTCCTCAATTAGTGTGTCAATAGCTCCAACAGAGCAATTAGAGACAATGCTCTAATGATTAGATTTCTTCTTGCAATCACCTGCTGGAAATAAGTCATTGACCTTACGTTTCCCCCATTATCAGCTTATAAAATAGCACAATGAAAAGACCAAATAGGCATTGCCAGATATCACCAACCTTGCAATTAACTGAAGCAGAGCAAAGACTGCAGAAGTTGAAGAATAAGACCAAGGGGAATGGCCCAGGCCAGCCCCTTACAGGTTCTGAAGAGGCACAAATGGGTCCGATTATGGCCCAGTCTTCGCCCGGGCGCAGCCCAGACCGCAGAAAGAAAGAGGGCCTTTTCAGGTGCCTGGCCAGTGCTGTGTCAGCTCCCCCACATCCTTCTCTGCAAGGCCTTCTGGGGCTTGCAGTCTGCCCCCTTTGTCCAAACAAGTGCTCAAATCATACCTCATGGTCAGATCAAGAGGTTAACAATTGATGACTGTTTCTCATCACTGATAGCAGTTGAGCAAGGGGTCCCACAAGGGTCCATCCTTGCCCTGAGCCTATTCAACCTATACATCAAGCCACTTGGAGTCCTCCTTAAAATATCCCTAAGAAATAATGGATTTTCTATCATCAATATGCTGATGACACATAGCTATATCTTAAGGGGTCCTCATCAACCGACATCTAACACTTGACCACCTTTCTAAACCCTGTTCAAAACTGAATAATTTCTCATCACCTAAAACTAAACCCTTCCAAAACTGAATTCCTCCTCATCTCCCCTTCAAAATTAACAATTTCATTACAATTTTGGATGGACATACTCAACATACTCAAGAGTAAACCCACCATTATTGACACTGCCAAATCCCTAGAAGCCATCCTAAAGTCTCAATTTACAATCTCAAATCAGCACCAAGGCAGAAACTTGTGCTCTGAATTGCATGTTCTCTGAGGAATCCACCACCGCATGCCAGAGCAGGACCTGAAATCTCTCTCTCACACATTGGTGCTCTTCCACATCAACTATTGTAACTCTTTCTTGACTGGTCTCCCCAAAACCCACCTCATCCCACTGAAATTGAGGCTGCATGCCACAGCACGCTTTGTCTACAGGGCAAAAAGAAATGACAACATCACACCTATGCTGGTCTCTCCCCACTGGTTACCCACTGAAGCCAGGGCTGTATACAAGACTACTTTCATTACCCATAAGGCCCCACACACATCTTTTCACTGTTACCTGGTGGACAAACACAAACTTTCAGAGGGGTCTGGAACATCATAAAACACAGAAGCATTGCTGTTAGAACCCCCAGCCTTTAAAAAGGAATGACTCCTGGCACAATCCTTCTTGGGTAGCACAACCAGAGCTTGATTACCGAAAAACCTACACACTACCACCTCGCTGGTGATCTTCAACATGGAAATGAAAGCCCTCCTCCTTCAACAATACTTTAGCTAGGACATTTCAGCCAATTCCCTCCATTTATTTATTACAAAAGTGTGCCACAGCTGAAGTCATCTTGATGGAATCAAAACTGAAAACCTAAAACATTTCCTTGGGAAATTAATAAAATGAGAGGGTCTTTTTCTCTTAGAAATTATGGTAGAGCTCTAAAGAGCTAAAATGAAGAGACATGTTCTGAGTTTTAGAATTTCAAATTTTATTTTTACCCAATTGATTACTTCATTATTTGTTGCACAAGCTTTTTGCATACTTCTGCCATTGGGCTATATTTGGTCTACATATGGGTGCCATTCTGGCTAAATTTGGGCTCGATTTTCTCCGATGTCCTTCTTGAGATACTTTTTTGTTAAAGCTGCTGTTGATCAACAGGGAGTTAACTGGCAGACTGATGCAGGTGTTGAAACTACATGTTTCAGTCTGCATGTCAGGAGGTTTTACTGAAATGAATTAGGAAGATATTTGAGAACTCATATAAAATGTTTCCTAAACTTGCTTTCTATGGCCCTAACCAAAATGTCTATGACAAAACACACCCACTCAATGTGTTCATTTCTAAAGGGAATGTTGTAAGTGTTAAAGCTTTGATTCAATCAAGATGGCTTCAGGTCTGCCACACTTTTGTTATAAGTAAGAATATTAGTATCCTCGAACATTGATCATTTTATTGTATCAGGTAATTGCAGGGGCCTGATGGAAAAACTCCTGATCCGTGTAAGTTTGCTCAGCGATCACCACCCGCTAATTATGTCTTTGAGGCTTAGCCTGACACGTCAAGAAAGGGGGAAGGCAGCGGACATAAATATCAAGAAGCAATGTAACAACGGAGTTTCCATAAAATGGTCGGGTGTGAACCCAACCATCTTTCTGGATAATCTTAAAGGGAAAAAACAAAGAGATATAAATATCTGTCTGGACAGTTCGTCCATAAACTCGGCAATTATAACTGCCTTCTGTAATATCACAACCAAAATAGGGGGTGACCTAATATCTAAAAAGAGGAAGAATGTCTGGGTCCATAATCCCAGATGGTTTAACCAGGAGTGCTCATGGTTAAATAGGGAAATAAAAATAGCCCTGAAAGCAATACCAAGAAATAGTGCTAGGATTAGCACCTTGAGGAAAGGTTATAAAAATACTCTGAACCAAAGGAAAATAGAGATTCGTGAGGAGGCCTGGGAAAAATTAATCCAGGCTGCAGAGACACGAGATGCAGTCCTATTCTGGAAAACAATCGATCATCTTTTTTTAAAGAGAATACTGCAGTGAAAATTGACATCGCTGTCCCCCCAGAAGATTGGACAATGCATTTCGAGAGAATTTTTGATCCAGAAGCTGTTAAAGTCACTAAATGCAATAATGGTAATTTTATACTAGTGGAACCCGTAAAATCACCCCCAATAACGCCAGACGAAATTAAATCCGCCCTACAAAAAAGCACCAATGGCAAAGCCGCCGGACCGGATGGGGTACCCATTGACGTCTTTAAACACAACATTGATTTTTGGACACCTATCTTTTTAAATGTTTTTAATGCCACTTTAGGAGGAGTGCTGCCTGTATCCTGGGTTGAAAGCATTATTGTACCTATTTTTAAAAAGGGGGACAGAGGGAAGGCCAATTGCTACCGTCCCATATCCCTTCTTGATTCAACCTCCAAACTGATGGGTAGAATCATGTTGGGGAGATTAGAAAACTGGGCCACTGAGAACAACATCTTAACAGAGGCCCAGTATGGATTAGGAAGGGGCATTGGGACAGTGGAACAATGTGTAAATTTGGAGTTACTGATAGGGAAATATACCCTAGCTAAGGAAGGGGTTCTACATCTTTGCTTTGTTGATCTCACTAGCGCTTTCGATCTCGTTAACCACACCAAATGATGGCAAACATTGAAAGGGCTAGGCGCCCCAATTGATATAATCATATATTTATCCCAGATTTACACATTCTTAACTTCTAGAGTACGGTTTGGTACAATGGGTGAATGTACCCCGGATTTCAGGGAAACGCGTGGAATACGACAAGGGTGTGTTTTAGCTCCCCTTTTATTTTCTTTATATATTAATAATGTGGATCCCTTTTTACAAAACCAAACTGTAGATGCTCCAAAGGTTGGGGCACGCCCCACCCCTGTACTTCTATATGCAGACGACGCTGTCCTGTTATCAAGGACAGTGAATGGCCTGCAATGTCCAATAGAAAATTTTGCGCTGTACATGTCCGAAAAAGATCTCCAGTTAAATCTTAATAAAACCTTTGTCATGACATGCGGGAGTAATAGGCTGAAGAATATACAACACCATGTGGAAGGGGCTGTTATAAATAGAGTTTCAACTTTTTCATATCTGGGTTTACTTTTTAATAGGAGCGGTACCTGGAACACACATATAGAATCTTGTAATTTGAAATTTTTAAGAACAACGGAGGCTATTTTCAGATTCCCTGCAAAAATAGGAAATAAACCCATACGGGAAAGTCTTGCCCTGTATAGGAGTAAGTGTGTTACAGGTGTCTGCTACGGGGCAGCTATATGGGGGAGAGCCAACACCGCTTCTTTACAAATTCAAGAAAATACATTTTTAAAAAGAGTGTTGGCAGTCCCAAGTTCCACAGCCAATTATATAGTACACATAGAACTGTCCGTACCGTACCTAAGTGATCTCATAAATACGGCGGGACTTACTTTTTGGCAGGGGATCTGGGTGAAAGATGAGACTAAGTTTACAAAGGATTTAATCAGGGACTGCTTGGCCCTCGATCATAGTAGAAACATTCCCTGGCTAGAGCATATTTATACTCTTTTAACATGCTGTAAGGTAGATTTTGATAGAAAGAACCCTGTGCCCATCCAGGATTACAGTAAAAGTGACCTGAAGACAAGATATATTACTGCTAGGGAATGCGCAAGAGAGGCTGAAGTTAGTCTAAAACAAAGTGTTATTGCTTACTGTGAACGTCCACTAGTGAGGGGCACACAACTATACCTAACCTCGGTAAGAAACTCTCAACATAGATTCTACCTAACGAGGCTTAGGCTTGGCACACTTCACTATATAATAGCATTTCCTAGAATGGAAAAGTGGTGTCACAATCTCCCGAATTGTCCGTTTGATGGAAAGTCCCCCCAGTCCACGTTGCATTTTATACTTTTTTGTAGTTTTTAGAGGGATATCCGGAAATCTGTCCTCAAACCACTATTTTTATCTAATATGCTTTATTGTTATAAACATGCTTTTAACTTTATATGCAGCGTGGAAAATGAAAAAATTATGAACACTGTCATTTTGTTTATACAAATGGCAATCAGGAGAAGAAAGGAGTATTCACATTTGGATGCACTAATATATGAAAAACCCGGGGGACGCTAGAGAGCGCAACGCAAAATGGCCGCTCCGTAGAGCAGCTCCGCAGGCTGAGCTGAATATCCATCCAATATCCTGGTTTCCTGGCGACATCGACCCCTCCAATACAGCGGCCCGGTGGCGGAATATGAGGGCTACATTTCAGCGCCCTGCGATGCCCTGGAGGTGTGAGGATTGCTGAGTGCGGAGCCGTTCCAGCTGAGGCTTGCAGCACCATCATGGCGGCCCGGTGCGGGACCCGGCGGCGATAGTGCGGTGAGTGCGGCGTGGACCACGCTGCGGCCTGACCAGAGGGGGTTGGAGGTGTCGCTTGTGGCCGGGTGTTGTGGGGACCGCACGTTTGGCTCGAGCTGTGATGCGCCTCGGTAGTGGCTGCGTTGCCACCGAGACCGCGGCCGTCCCTGCCGAGCCTCATGTGGCCTTCAGGATACGGGCTATTGGGACTGCCTCTCGCCTACTGTGTTTGCGGGCCCTGGCGGTTAGTCCGGGCCGGCGCTCCTGCTCAGTCCCGCTAACGGGTGGCGGCAGCTCCGGGCGTGAACTGTGGGGTGTGCCCCCCTCACTTATCGGCCTTTGCCACTGGCTGCTGTGTCCTACGCGCCTCTTCGCCGCCGGCTCATTTACCCTGGTGCGCCCATGAGCTAACCACATGCAGACTGGTGCTGGGACCCCCGGCTGCGTTTGATGCTGACTGTGCCGCCCTGTGCGCTTGCCCAGCCGATGTGCTCCGGCCTGGGAGCTGAGATATCTACAACCCCCTACGACGATCTGCTGTAGGGCCGCGCACGCTGAGGCCTGACCTACCACTAGGCCCTGGGCCCACGGACTGCAGAGGCTGTGTGACCCACGTTCTGCCCGGCCTGCCTGCGCGGCCTCAGCTCGTTGTCCACCGCTTTCCTGGCGCGATGTTGGCGGGGGTGCCACTTGTGAGCGCTGCTGGACTCTGTTTCCTGCCGGTAGTGCTCTGCTGCTGGCTCTTCTTCGGCTCCGTGGCCCACTCTTAACCTCCGTCCGCCTTTGAGAGCTGAGGTGGGGATTGGTACCTAGCTCCTACCTGTGGATCGCCTTTGGGTGAGGCGAGGAGCACTGTGAGCGCTGGTGGGCTCTTCCTACCTCCTACTGCCGATATAGATCCCCCGCAATTTGCTGGCTTGGCAGCTACTGGTCATCACTTACAACACATCTGCGAGCGTTGTGGGCAGACGTGCCCACACCGCTAACTAACACCTGTGCAGCTCCATAGGCAGTTCTAACTACGCCACCATGGGGAAATCAGAGCGCAATCAACCGCGTCTCACCTTTGAGCCTCGTCGGTCCACCAAGACATCCCAACAGGCGGCTTCAGATTCGGAACTCAATGGTCCTAGCGACCGGTTGTCCAACATAGACAAAACCCTTCTCGCTGTTCAAGCAAGTCTCCAGTCCATCGATGGTAAGATCGATAATCTAAACCTCCGTATGGACTATGGACCACATGTCGCAGAAACTAGACAAACATGCGATGTGCCTTGGGGAGGCAGAAACACGTATTTCAGGTGCGGAGGATGGCCTACAGCAGGTGACCGCGAAGACAGCTTCCATGGAAAAGGTGCTCACTGTAATTCAAGCACAGAATGAGGATTTGGAGGCCAGGTCACGACGCAACAATGTGCGCCTTACTGGTTTGCCAGAATCCACGAATACAGGCCGCTTGGAGACATATCTTGAGAAATTACTTTGCGACATCTTTGGCACTGAACATTTCTCCAAAGTGCTAATTGTTGAGCGTGCGCACAGATCCCTGGCTGCCCGTCCTCCACCTGGCGCACCGCCTCGTCCCATCATAGCCCGTCTCTTAAATTATAGAGATCGCAATGCCATCCTTCGACTGGCTCGGTAAAGAGGTGATATCACTCATGAGGGTAATAAACTTGCCTTTTACCCGGACTTTACGGCAGCAGTACAGGAGGCTCGTCGGGAATACCAACCTGTTAAAAAACTCCTCATTTCTGCCAAGGTGTCTTACGCAATGCTTTATCCCACACGCCTGCGCATTGACGATAATGGTAGACCCCGGATCGTCAACACTCCCAAGGCGGCCATGGACTTTGCGAAAACTTTGACTAGGCGCAGCCGCTCCCCCACTGCAGCGACTGGGGACGATGGCAGCTCCACGGATACAGTGGTGAACACTTGAAGCCGGTCTCAGGATTCGTGAGTTGAGACCTGCATTACATCTCCTCAATGTGCATTCCATTGACTAGACAAAGTCCGCACTGTTATGTTCTCTATTTCTCCTTTTCACTGCGGTGATAAGTTGTCATGTTGTGTTGGGTGGTACCCATGAGACCTAGTCCTATTGTATTGTTCTTCATCCACCTATTGTATGTCTGTACCCTACCATGAGGGTTCTTTTCCTTTGTTTATGACATCATTAAGTATTGCTATCCAGGCAACTTTACTGATAAAGCTCGGCCACATCCCAACACATCGGGAGGGTTGTTGTGTTCCTGCGCCCTCCTATTGGTGTTCCCCACTACTGTTTTCTCCCTTGGGCTGTTTCTCAAGGTTCATTTTGGGTGGTTCGGGATGGCTTTGGTGTGTTGGGACTGCTAAAGTGGGTGGGGGGTGAGGAGGGGAGGGGGGGTGTTGGGGGGTTTTGTTTTGTGGCCAATTGGTTAATTAACCTTATGATTGCTAAATCTGTGATTGTGTACTGCACTGCATTGACATGCTCATGCTATGTTCTAGTTCCGCACCATATCCTGACCACACTGTAGTTAACTGCCTAACTTGGAACGTACGGGGGCTTAATACACCGAAAAAGATAAGACAGGTTTTGGCGTTTCTGGATAGACTTGAAGTCGCTATCGCCCTCTTACAAGAGACACACCTCACGCCCCATTCTGATGGTCGAGCAGGGTCCCAGTGGGCGGGGTATCGTATAGCGTCTTCCTACTCTTCTTACTACTGTGGTGTCCTCACATTAATTAAGAAACAACTGCCCTTCACGGAGATTCACGCCTGTACGGATGACCCTGGACGTTTTACCATGGTGCATGGGAAATTAGCTGGCACTCTTATCACCATTGTCAACACTTACGGCCCAAACACAGATGACCCGGGCTTCTTTGAACGTGTCATCTCCAAATTGCGTACCTGGCCAGATGCTGTGATATTGTGGGGTGGGGATTTCAACACACACCTTGACCCGGGGAAAGATAAAGCAGGCGGTGGGGGGGCACTCGCCTAAGGCTGCACGGACTATTAATGATGGTATGGCTGAATTGGGTTTGCTAGATGTTTGGAGGCAGCGTCACCCGGAGGCACGGGAGGGCACGCATGTCTCCACCGCATATAATAGTTGGTCCTGGCTAGATTATTGGCTCCTGAGTGAGTCGGCAAGCGGATGGGTCTCCAACACATCTGGGTTTCCACACACTCTGTCCGATCACAGTCCGGTACTGGTGTCCCTGCGCTTTCCCTGCACCACTCGGCGCGCTTTCACATGGCGTCTCCACACAGAGGCTCTACCCGACCCTCTCTATGCCACGACCATACGGGATGCCATTACACAATATTTCGAGGACAACAAGGTCTCAGTGGACAGCGCATTGACCCTCTGGGAGGCCTTCAAGGCCACTATCCGGGGCAAGTGCATCAGCACGTCTGCCGGCATTTTAAGAGATTTGCGGGGACAACTTAGCAAACTAGAGGACAAGTTGCATGCTCTGGAGCGGGACTAGGAGACCCTGCCCTGCGCCCAAACACTAGCAGCCATTAAAGAGTCCACGATAGAATACACTGATCTGGCAGAAAGGGAGGTAAAATACATTTCCCGACGACATGTAGCCCATGCTTTTGGGGAGGGTGGACGACCCGGTCGGCACTTAGCCAGGAAAATCAAAGAGCGTATGACGCAACAGGTTATATCCAAAATAACGGACACATCCGGACAAGACCACTACACCACCTCGGAGATACTGGAACAATTTAGTCTCACATACGCTGCACTATACACCTTACAAGGGGAAACAGATACTGATGACCTACATGACTATCTATCTGACATAGCAATGGCCTGGTTGTCGGACAGGCAGCGGGAGTACCTCGGTCAGCCGATCACAGAAGAAGAAGTCTGTGCGGCTATTAAGTCCCTCCCGAACAATAAAGCTCCGGGATCCGATGGCTTCCCTGGCGAATTTTATAAGGAGTACGCAGAGGAGATAACGCCCCACCTATTAGAAATGTATGCTGAAGCCTTTGACTTCGGTACACTACCGCCCACCAAGCGGGAAGCTCTGATCATCATCCTTCTAAAAAAAGGATAAACCTACACATAGGTGCGACTCATACCGGCCGCTCTCCCTTATAAACATAGATGCCAAGATCTTGGCTAAATTGTTGGCCACCAGGTTACAACCGTTGATGCAAAAACTGGTCCTCTCAGATCAATCTGGTTTTATTCCCACTCGGTCCACCTCTCACAATTTGCGTGCTCTCTTTGCTACCTTCCATATACTAGAACCGAGACTGCTGGCGGCGGCTGTTATGCTCGATGCTACCAAAGCATTTGACTCTATTGAGTGGAGTTACTTGTTCGGTATTCTCCGTTGTATGGGCTTCCCCCCAATATTTGTACAGTGGATAACTTTATTGTACACCAACCCCATAGCACGTGTTCGGGTAGAGGGCTGCACATCCGACCCATTCCGTATAACAAGGGGTACGAGGCAGGGTTGTCCCCTCTCACCTCTCTTATTCGCTCTGTCTCTTGAGCCTCTGGCCTGCGTTACCTGCCAGCGACATCGTGCCGCAGCTCTGCGTTTCGCCCACCGTCCAGTCAGTATTTCCATATATGCGGATGACATGCTATTATTCTTACGTGAACCCCGCACTTTCATGGCACCAGTGCTACGGGAATTCATTCGTTTTGGCCTGTTTTCAGGGCTGCAAATAAACTGGTCCAAATCGGTAGTAGTTCCACTACAGAGTGTACCACGCCCCATGACCTGGAATATCCACTTGAGTGGTCATCGGACCCCGTGAAATATCTGGGGGTCTGGGTACACAGAGATCCCGACACAGTGATACGAGCAAACTACGGCCCGCGTATAACAAATTGGAGCAACAGGTTGATAAATGGGTGCGTCTTCCATTGTCCCTGGCTGACCGTATCGCGCTCATAAAAATGGTAATACTGCCACAGTTCTTGTATCTTTTTAGCAACATACCAATCCCGCTCACTCAACACTTCTTTAGGACTTTGCGCACACAGCTCCTTCGGCTGGTATGGGGGGGGCAAACAGGCCCGGGTGTCATGGAAAATGCTCATCATGGACTACAGACATGGGGGCTTTAGTGTACCTGACCCATATTTGTACTATCTCTGTGCACAAGCCCAATATGCCCACTACTGGATCGGCGAGCATGAATTCATCCCACATGTAGCGATAGAGGACGGTGACGCCCATCTTGTACCATTAAGCT
This sequence comes from Calotriton arnoldi, assembly GCA_963921515.1. NCBI lineage: Eukaryota > Metazoa > Chordata > Amphibia > Caudata > Salamandridae > Calotriton > Calotriton arnoldi. The sequence goes on from CAWUFW010004711.1 coordinate 1,027,798, forward strand.
CCATACTGACGCATACTAGGAGAGAGACCCCCCCGGACAGAAATTAACACGATTGACACCACTATCAAAGCCTGGAAAGCACTTGGCTAGTCGGCCAACTAAGCTACCACTATACTCTCCTCTTTTACCTATTGCTTATCACGCAGATGTATCGGTAACGCACGAGAAAGGGGCATTGCGCACCTTCCATCAAGTGGGTATGGTTAAAATGCAGGATCTCTTCCCGGGGGGCTCCTTCTTGTCGGCTGACGACCTTGACTTCATACAGCATAAAACACCATTATTTAATTTCCTTGTCTTTAGACTGAAGAAAGCGCTGCAGACGCTGTATCATACCTTCCCCACAGAACCTGCGACCCTGAATACCCTCCAGGTTCTCCTTCTTAGCCCAACACAACGCCATCTACTCACCAAACTATATCGCACTGCCAGGGAGGAAATACCGCAACCCCCCAACCGTAGCTTGGATGTATGGAATACTTATTTGGACCCACCACTGTCACTGCTTGACTGGGAGCGATGCTGTCAACTTACGGGAACCCTGACCTCGAACTGTAACCTTCGAATCATAGATTATAAGTACCTACACCAAGTATACTATACCCCCAGTAGACTATATAAATATGGTCTTCGTGACAACGACCTCTGCAAGCGGTATGGTGCACCAGACGCTGATTTCTGGCATTTATCATGGGTATGCCCCAGGGTGGCTCAATTCTGGGCGGGAGTGCTCCACATACTGTCCACAATGATTAATATACAGTTACAATACTCTCCACATATCTGTTTGCTGAGATTGGTGCCTACTGTGAAGGGTGCTCTGGGCAGGTTGGTGAGGGCAGCTCTCCTGATGGCTAAAAGGAGGGTGGCAATGACTTTGGAGAGCACGTCAGCTCCAACGACTACGCGATGGCTCCAGGACTTGGCGAGCTGTCGGGACCAACTCATTCTTTATGCAGAGAAGCTCCCTCCTCATCTAGACCTGCTGATATATGGGGACCCTTTTTGCAATATTTACGATCAGTGTCGACAGACGAGCCCCCACAGAATGTTGCAAGTTAACTTCACGATGTGTAGAGCATCAGCATGATACTATCCGATTCATTATATTTACAATCACATGTCAGTGCTTCATGGTTTGTAATTGTCGCCACATGTTATGAGTCTGTTTCTATTGTTTTGTATGGGACCGTTGCTGATGATATTGTGCATTATACATGCTTAACTAAAATCTCAATAAAAATAAAAAATAAAAATATATGAAAAACCCGAAGATTGTACCTAGCTGTGTCATTTATCCCTTATCCTGATATATATCAGCATCTTGCACTTTATGTATCTTTATAATATAGGCCATTTTGCACTTAAAGTACTGTATTACTGCGTATCTTACTATGATGTATTGAGTGATTACGAAATATGTTGTTTTTAACTTGTATGGATTTTAAAATATGTTTTTTATTTGATTATGTTACATTTTAAAGAAGTAATGATTAACTGTTCCTTCTGATTAGAATGCTTTTATGGTTGTATATTTTGCACCGAATAAAGCTGATTTGACCTGACTTGAAGAATATTAGTGTTCTAGTTGGTCCTTAGGACACTATTAGAAGCTGCAGTAGAAAACCAGGGAATAAACTGAGAAGCTGATGCTGCTGTTGGAAGTACATGTTTTACTCTGTATGTCAGACATTATTCTCACATGGCAGAGAAAGATATTGGAAATTTACGGAAAATATGCTCACATTTTAGAATCTGTAGCACCTTCTATAACCTCTATGAGAAAATCACGAGAATTTTTTATTTATCAAACATGGTTCATCAAATCCCAGCAGAGGATTAGCATTTTTCACTGGGTAAAATTACTTTGGAATACACCACAATTCCTAAAACGAGCATGGTACCACCAACAAATGATTTATAATGTGATTAAAATCTGTAATCAACATTCATATCTGATCCTTTTTGTGACCCTTAAAACTTGCCATTCCCTACAATGTATTTAAATGGGGAGCATGCCCCAGAGTCCCTTAATGGCTGCCACAACATTCTGTTAATGATGTGGTCAGTCAATCAAGGTGGGATCCCAAAGTGACCCCACACATGCCCTTTGTGGTTTGAGTGTGTTCACTCTGCACCCTTACATGTTTTTTAAAATCATTTTCAGGACATAAGGACCATGTCTCTGAGTTCTGTAATGATTGCCACAACATATTGGTCAGGTTGTGACCAACCAATCAGGATTGACTAGCCCCCTTTACATTGGCCAATCAGAGAAATTGGCCCCGCAGAGCCCATCCCTGGCGATGAAATTTACCAAAAAAAGGAGAGGGGGCAGGTGGCCCCCTTCCCCGAGCCATTGTTGGCCTTGGGGTACCCACAGGGCCAAAATTCACCAAAAAGGCGTAGGGGTCTGCATGGCCCCCTCCCCAGAACCTTGAAAAAGCTCTGGAGACCACATCTCCAAGGGTCACTAATTTTACAACCAGATAGGGTGCCGAAAGGACCCCCTCCCTGAGCCTTTATTGGTCCCAGGTACCCCATTTCCTGGGGCCAGCTCACATGCTGTGTCCTGGGGAGACCACCTCTGGGACACAGTCATTTCCCTGCCTGCAGTGGCCTGGGCAGGGAAACTTGTGTTTGCTCCCTCATGGAGGGAGCATTTTCAAAACTCTCGCCGAACAGGAGCAAACACAAACCTTCTTCCAGTTAATGGTAGAAATGGGTATAAAAGCAATAATGGATCCTGGAAAGCTATACATTTTAGAAAAGTAGACAAAATTCTGAATTCAGCAAGGGGTCATTTGTGTAGATCTTTCAAGGTTTCTTAATAGAAACTAACAGTTGAATATAGGAAAAATTGAAAATTAGTTGAAAAAAACAGCCATTTGTGCCTACGTTTTCACCTGTAACTTCTTCTAAATATAAATATGACAACTGATTAAAAGCTATATACCGTTACATCCGCTGGACTTTCTGGTTGTGGGGATATATAGGACTTGTAGGTTCACCAAGAAACCGACGAACCCAGATCCAATAACTGAGCGGCGTCTTGCAATGGTTTTTTATTATGTACCGGGTATATAGCAATTCATTTGGGAAAATATATACATGGAAAAATCGGTATGAAAGACACCTATGTATTTCTGAAATTGGAACAAAATATAGAGTTTAGAAACAGTAGATATCTGCACATTTCCGAAATTGTGAGTACCCATACTAGCATGAGAATTATAGGACATTTTTCAAAGTGACTTCTTTTTTACACATTGCCTTTCATTTGGAAGGCAAAAATGCATCGAAAGTCAATAGGTAATAACAGTTTCTCTACAATTCTGTGTTACCCTAAGTCTCCTGATAAAAATGGCACCTCACTTGTGTGGGTAGGCCTAGTGCCCGCGACAGGAAACGGCTCAAAACGCAACGTGGACACTTTGGGGCATATCAGCAAGGGCTTTATCTCAGTTTTTCTGGCTTTAAAAGCCAGAAAAACGGAGATAAAACTATCGCCCTATCAACAAGAGGGTGCTAACATGCACAATTGCATGTTAGCACCCTTTGTCCCAACGCCTCCCTTTGCATCTCCAATGAGATGCAAAGTGGGCGTTACTGGGCGTACCCCGGATGGACTACGTTGCAAATATCGCTGATGTTCACATCGCGATATTTACAAGAGCAGCCCACATGATTTTAGCAGAGGTTAGATTTTGGCGAAAACGGCCGTTTTCGCCAAAATCTAACGTCTGCTAAAATCCTGACTTAACCATCCCTAACATAGGGGGTGGATTCTGCTGATACGACCACAGGGTCGTATCAGCAAGGTCATCGCCGTTTTGCAGGGGACATCGCTGGAAAACCAGCGATGTTCTATGCAAAACAGCAATTTCCCCGCTATCGCAGGAATCTTTATCGCCTTGGAGATACGCGTTGCTAATAACGCGATATCTCCGCGATAAAAACCTGCGATAGCCGGCGTTAAGAAAATGAGCGCTAAGCACGCTTTGCGATAGTTATCGCAAAGCGTTGCTAATATGCCCCTTTAGTTTTACAGTGAAAACTGACCCTTTTTTTGCAAAGTGCCTAGCTGTAGATTTTGAGCCCTAGCTCTGCCGGCACCTAGGGAAACCTAGCAAACCTAAACATTTTTTAAAACTAGACACCAGGGGAATCCAGGATGGGGTGACTTGACTGGCTCTCACCAGGTTCTATTACCCAGAATCCCTTGCAAACCTCAAAATGTGTAAAAAAAACACATTTTCCTCACATTTCTGTGGTGGAAAGTTCTGGCATCTGTGTGGATCCACAAAATTCCACACACCCCGCATTCCCCAAAGTCTTTCGAGAAAAATGGTACCTCACTAGCATGGGTAGGCCTAGTGCCCGCGACAGGAAACGGCCCAAAACGCAACGTGGACAAATCACATTTTCACAGTGAAAACTGACCCTTTTTTTTCAAAGTGCCTAGCTGTAGATTTTGAACCCTAGCTTTGCTGGCACTTTGGGAAACCTAGCAAACCTATACATTTTTGAAAACTAGACACACAGGGGAATACAGGATTGGGTGACTTTTCTGGCTCTCACCAGGTTCTGTTACGCAGAATCCCTTGCAAACCTCAAAATTTGTCAAAACAAAACACATTTTCCTCAAATTTCTGTGGTGGAAAGTTCGGGAATCTGCGTGGATCCACACAATTCCACCCACCCCACATTCCCCAAAGTCTTCCGAGAAAAATGGTACCTCACTTGTGTGGCTAGGCCTAGTGCCCGCAACAGGAAACGGCCCAAAACGCAACGTGGACACACCACATTTTCACAGTGAAAACTGACCCTTTTTTTGCAAAGTGCCTAGCTGTAGATTTTGAACCCTAGCTCTGCCGGCACCTAGGAAAACCTAGCAAACCTATACATTTTTTAAAACTAGACACCCAGGGGAATCCACGATGGGGTGACTTGTCTGGCTCTCACCAGGTTCTGTTACCCAGAATCCCTTGCAAACCTCAAAATTTGTCCCAAAAAACACATTTTCCTCACATTTCTGTGGTGTAAAGTTCTGGAATCTGGGTGGATCCACAAAATTCCAACCACCCAACATTCCCCAAAGTCTTCCGAGAAAAATGGTACCTCACTTGTGTGGGTAGGCCTAGTGCCCGCGACAGGAAACGGCCCAAAACGCAACGTGGACACACCACATTTTCACATTGAAAACAGACCCTTTTTTTTGCAAAGTGAATAGCTGTAGATTTTGAACCCTAGCTTTGCCGGCACCTAGGGAAAGCTATCAAACCTATACATTTTTAAAAACTAGACACCCAGGGGAATCAAGGATGGGGTGACTTGTCTGGCTCTCACCAGGTTCTGTTACCCAGAATCCCTTGCAAACCTCAATATTTGTCAAAACAAAACACATTTTCCTCACATTTCTGTGGTGGAAAGTTCTGGAATCTGTGTGGATCCACAAAATTCCACACACCCCACATTCCCCAAAGTCTTCCGAGAAAAATGGTACCTCACTTGTGTGGGTAGGCCTAGTGCCCGCAACAGGAAACGGCCCAAAACGCAAAGTGGACACACCACATTTTCACAGTGAACACAGATCCTTTTTTTGCAAAGTGCCTAGCTGTAGATTTTGAACCCTAGCTCTGCCGGCACCTATGAAAACCTAGCAAACCTATACATTTCTTAAAACTAGACACCCAGGGGAGTCCAGTGAGGTATGGCTTGCGCGGGTCCCCCAACGTTTTCCTACCCAGAATCCCCTGCAAACCTCAAATTTAGCAGAAAAAATCACTTTTTTCTCAAATTTCTGTGTGGGAAAGTTCTGGAATCTGCGTGGATCCACAAATTTTCTACCACCCAGCATTCCCCAAGGTCTCCCAATAAAAATGGTACCTCACTTGCGTGGGTGGGTCAAGTACCCATGACAGGCAAGGGCCCAAAACCTTTTGAGGCGACATCAAAATTACCTATCACAAAACAACCTGGTTTTGCAAGGGGGGTCCCCTGGGTTTTTGGCCCCGGGCTCTGCGGCCATCTTGGGAAACTACCAAACCCACACATTTCCTGAAAAATAGACACCTGGGGTAGTCCAGCGAGGTATGGCTTGCGTGGACCCCCCAAAGTTTTCCTACTCAGAATCCCCTGCAAACCTCAAATTTAGCAGAAGAAATCACTTTTTTCTCAAATTTCTGTGTGGGAAAGTTCTGGAAACTGCGTGGATCCACAAATTTCATACCACCCAGCATTCCTCCAGGTCTCCAGATAAAAATGGTACCTCACTCGCATGGGTGGATCAAGTACCCGTGACAGGCAAGGGCCCAAAACCTATTGAGGCGACATCAAAATTACCTATCACAAAACAACCTGGTTTTGCAAGGGGGGTCCCCTGGGTTTTTGGCGCCAGGCTCTGCGGCCATCTTGGGAAACAACCAGACCCACACATTTCTGAAAACTAGACACCCGGGGGAGTCCAGCGAGGTATGGCTTGCGTGGACCCCCCAACGTTTTCCTACCCAGAATCCCCTGCAAACTCAAATTTAGCTGAAAAAATTACTTTTTTCTCAAATTTCTGTGTGTGAGAGCTCTGGAATCAGTGTGGATCCACAAATTTCTTACCACCCAGCGTCCCCCAGGTCTCTCAATAAAAATGGTACCTCACTTGTGTGGGTAAGCATAGTGGCTGAAACAGGAAATGGGCCAAATCGTACTGTGGGAGACCTCAAAATTACCTATAACAAAACTACCTGGTTTTGGGGGGGACCTGGATTTTTGGCCCCGGGCTCGCCACCATCTAGGGAAACCTACCAAACCTACAGATTTCTGAAAACTAGACCCCCTGGGGAATCTAATGAGGTATGGCTTGCGTGGATCCCCCAACGTTTCCCTACCCAGAATCCCCTGCAAATCTCATATTTAGCTGAAAAAATCACTTTTTCCTTACATTTTTGCTTGGGATCACCATGCCGGCATAAATTTCCTACCACCCACCGTTCCCCTTGTTCTCTCGAGTAAAATGATACCTCACTTGTGTGTGTGGGCCAAAGGCCTGTGACTGGGAAGAGCCCAAAACATAGGGATTAAGGGTATAGCACCGAGAATTCTAAGCGCTACATTTTTTTAAAAATACATTTTTAGCCAATTCTGCTTTGGACACCCACACAAGAGGTATCATTTTACTCGGGAGACTGAGGGGAACGCTGTGGGGTAGGACATTTGTGACAGCGCTGTGATTCTACGCAGAAATATGTGGAAAATGTGGGTTTTTTAGCTAAATTTGAGGTTTGCGGGGGATTCTGGGTAGGGAAACGTTGGGGGGGTCCACACAAGCCATACCTCATTGGACTCCCCAGGGTGTCTAGTTTTCAGAAATGTGTGGGTTTGGTAGGTTTCCCTAGATGGCCGCAGAGCCCGGGGCCAAAAACCCAGGGGACCCCCCTTGCAAAACCAGGTTGTTTTGTGATAGGTAATTTTGATGTCGCATTAATAGGTTTTGGGACCTTGCTTGTCGCGGGTACTTGACCCACCCACACGAGTGAGGTACAATTTTTATCGAAAGACCTGGGGGAACGCTGGGTGGTAGGAAATTTGTGGATCCACACAGATTCCAGATCTTTCCCACACAGATATTTGAGAAAAAAGTGATTTTTTCAGCTAAATTTGAGGTATGCAGGGGATTCTGGGTAGGAAAATGATGGGGGGTCAACGCAAACCATACCTCGCTGGACTCCCCCCGTTGTCTAGTTTTTGGAAATGTGTGGGTTTGGTAGTTTCCCAAGATGGCCGCCGAGACCGGGGCCAAAAACCCAGGGGACCCCCCTTGCAAAACCAGGTTGTTTTGTGATAGGTAATTTTGATGTCGCCTCAATAGGTTTTGGGCCATTGCCTGTCGCGGGTACTTGACCCACCCACGCGGGTGAGATACCATTTTTGTCGGGAGACCTGGGGGGAATGCTGGGTGGTAGGGAAATTGTGTTTTTTCTGACAACAGAATATTATGACACATTAATGAAAGGAAAATGCGTGACTATAGTCACATTTTGAGGTTTGCATGGCATTGTGAGTGAAAAAACTTTTTGGGATCCATGAGAGGCACACCACCCAGCACTCCCCATTTTTATTTTACTTTACAGAAATATCTAAAGTTGGTAAATTTTCCCTAGAGACAGACTTCACCTTAGCACAGAAAGACAGATGAGACAAATATGACTGCCTATCCTTCTGTTCCTCAAGTACACACACATGCTGGTTGGATTTGGCACGAGGGTGAGTGAAAGGTTCAAAATGTATATTTTATTAACAAGAGATTTCACAAAAAGGAAATGCACTGTTAATAATTAAAAGGTTAAAAACCTGAACCAATGACTCACAGCTCGTGAGCTGTAAAGCCACGGCAAGGCACCAACCTCTTTACAGGCCATTCACACACCTTTCATACGTGACACACAAGACCATTCACACCGCCAGCCGCGGGCCCAGCACATTACAACATTCACATCAACAGACAGCGCCATTCAAGGGCCCATCACTTTCATACGCCCACATGACTGACACAGCAATCACACCGGCTGGTGGTTGACATAGTGTCTGGAGTGGTGTTTGACTAGCAGAGTGTGTAATGACCAGCAGCAAGTCACTACTCACACACCACCAGCCAAGCACCATCCCACCCATACTGCCAGCCAAGCGCCAGCCCACGTACACCGCCAGCCAAGCGCCAGCCCACGCACACCGGTAGCCAAGCGCCAGCCCACGCACACCACCAGCCAAGCACCAGTCCACGCACACTGCCAGCCAAGCGCCATCCCAAGCACACCGCCAGCCAAGCGCCAGTCCACACATACCGCCAGCCAATTGCCAGTCCACGCACACTGCCAGCCAAGTGCCAGTCCACGCACACTGCCAGCCAAGGTCCAGCCCACGCACACTGCCAGCCAAGCGCCAGTCCACACACACTGCCAGCCAAGTGCCAGCCCACGCACACCACCAGCCAAGCGCCAGCCCATGCACACCGCCAGCCAAGCACCAGCCCACGCACACCGCCAGCCAAGCGCCAGCCCACGCACACTACCAGCCAAGCACCAGCCCACGCATACCACCAGCCAAGCGCCAGTCCATGCACACTGCCAGCCAAGCGCCAGTCCACGCACACCGCCAGCCAAGCGCAAGTCCATGCACACCGCCAGCCAAGCGCCAGTCCATGCACACCGCCAGCCAAGCGCCAGTCCATGCACACCGCCAGCCAAGTGCCAGTCCATGCACACCACCAGCCAAGCACCAGTCCACGTACACCGCCAGCCAAGCGCCAGTCCTTGCACACCACCAGCCAAGCGCCAGTCCACGCACACTGTCAAATTTGTTTTTAACAAGAAAGAAATTACAAACCAATTGGAACTAGATACAAAACTATAACTACAAACACAACAGCGGTAACTAAAGACATCATTCTAATGGCAAACGTGAAACTGAACAACAAATAAAAAACCATACAGACCAGGCAGTACACTATTAGACTCACGGTTGCTCCCAAAATCTCTTTTGAGTGTGATACAATCTGAAACATGTAGGCACACACAGCCCAGGATTAGAAGGACAATCAGCACAGTGCATACGACTCTCCTTCTGCATACCTCTTCGCAAACAGACATCTCTTACAGGGATTGTTTTTTTTGGGTGTGGGAGGAATTAAATAAGGAAAGTGGCGATCTTTCAATCTAGCCACATCCTCCACCACTCCAACTCTAGGAACACTTGCCTGTTCCACTACAACAAGGCTGCCTATCACAGACTCTTGAAACTGAACAAAAGTCATCTTTGACGCTGGAGAACACTCCTTGAACACAACAAAAGCATTAAAAGTTGCTAAATTGAAAAGATGGATGGCCAACTTCTTATACCAAATGTAAGCCTTACGAATAGCAGTGTAAGGTTCCAACCTCTGTTCTATTCTATCAACACCACCCATGTGCTTATTGTAGTCTACAATGCACACAGGTTTGCACACTTCAGCAACCTGACCCCAAACAGCCACAGGTAAAGTACTTTCATCATGGATGGTAGTCAGCATGTACACATCCCTCCTGTCCACAAATTTCACAGCTAGCAGTTCATCACTACGCAAGGCACTGCACTGTCCCCTCTGAAGCTTTTTGCAAACAAGCTCTTTTGGATAACCTTTACGGTTAGAGCGGATTGTGCCACAAGCAAAAGTGTCCACTTTGAACAATTCCTTAAACAATTGCACAGCAGTGTAGAAGTTATCTAGGTACAAATGGTGACCTTTGTTAAAAAGTCCTCTAGCAAGTTCCCACACAATTTTCTCTGAAACTCCTAAAGTGGACGGACAACCAGGGAGGACAATAGTGGAATCCCTACCAGTGTACACCCGGAAATTATAGACATATCCTGTCCTACTCTCAGACAACATATACATCTTAATTCCATAACGTGCCCTCTTGCTAGGAATGTACTGTCTAAAAACCAAACGACCCTTGAACAGGACCAAAGACTCATCAATAGCTATTTCTTTCCCTGGAGTATAGATCTCTGAAAATCGATCTACAAAGTGATCAAGAACAGGTCAAATTTTAAAAAGACGGTCACAGTCAGGGTGATCTCGTGGCAACGCCGAAGCATTATCAACAAAATGCAGCATCCGAAGCACAAGTAAATACCAATCGCGACTCATAATTACAGGAAATATGGCCGTTGCCATCATTGGACTAGTAGACCACTATGAAGCAATGGACCGCTTCCTTATCAAACCCATCAAAAAAGTCAAATCCAAAAACCTCTTCATCTCATCCAGATTTGTGGGAGTCCACCGGGTAGCTCTAGAGTGGGGCCTAAGTCTGTCACTGTTGTCCCTCAAATACAGTTCAGCATACAAATTAGTCTGATCAACAATCCCAGCCAAAAATACATCATCCATAAACAACTGAAAAAACTGTATAGGCAAAACATTTTCACAATCCACTCTACACCCTGCATCACCACTAAAGGCAGGCAACACCGGCTGCACCATGTTTGGATCAACCCAGAGTCCAGCACTTCCAATGGGAAGCCTTGCAGCCCCAGGCTGCAATCCAGATGCCTCTTGCACCATCGGCACATCAGTGTCCTCCTCTAAAACAGGCACTTCATCCACACTGAGAGTAGCTTCATCCACACTGAGAGTAGCTTCATCCGCACTGAGAGTAGCTTCATCATCAGATGATTCCTCGTGGACAGAAAACTCACTGCCTGAATCTTGCACTTCCTCCTCTCCCTCAGATGCACTGTCAGTCTCATAATCATGGTCAGAGGAAGATTCAAAAAGCATACCAACCACCTGCTGAGCAGTAATTCTGCACCTAGCCATAATCCTTACTAACAAAGGTAACTTGTCAAACAAGTCAACAACAACAAACACTTTGTAGAATAACTAATAAACAAAATGTGGCTTTATCACAAAGACCTATATACTCCATAAATATACCACTCACTTGTCAGAGGCATATAGACTCACCACCTACTCTGCACAGACACAGCAAGGACCAACAATATCCCACTAAAAAAGAAAAAGAAAAGACAATTACACATAAGACAACTCAAAAGACATCGCAAAGAATTTCACGCTCCAAACAGAAACTAAATATGCTGCTGTTTTGACACCACTTACAAAAAATTCACTTGTGCATGACAATAATACTCATTTGGAGTAAACACAACAAAAAATGTTTTCTTACCAAATAAATGCAACTACGCAAAACTGCAGAAATTGCAAACAAGAACAAAAAGCACTAGAATAAAGGGAGAAATAAAACATTACAATCACATATGCAAATAATGAACCAGTCCACGCACAATCTACCAGCCAAGCTGGTGGGTAGGTGGGCCTAAAAGCAAAAGGCCGACCCCAAGGGGGTCAGAAACAGCTGAAATATTCAACCCCATAAAGGGAGTGACCCTTGTCCACGAGGCCGCTCCCCACAAACATTTATATAAAAAAATAAATCCCTGGTGGCCTAGTGGGCCATCTGAAATAATTTTGGGTCAATCTTCCCCCCCTCAGTGGGGCAGAAATGGCCAGACAAAATGTCCCCCAAAGGGGATTGACCCTTGCCCAAGGGGCCGCTCCCCACATGCTTTAGTAATACAAAAAATAAAACTAAAACAAAAAAATCCCTGGTGACCCAGTGGTCCATCTAAAATTTATTTGCACCAATCTGCCCCCTCCTCCCTCCCCCCGGGGGGCAGAAACGGCCAAACAATATTTCCCCCAAAGGGGAGCGACCCTTGCCCAAGGGGTCGCTCCCCGCATGCATTACAAATCTATAAAAAGACAAACTAAAACAAAAAAATCCCTGGTGGGCCAGTGGGCCAGCTAAAAAATGATTTGGACCGATCTGCCCCCCTAGGGGGGGCAGAAACAGCCAAACAATATGTCCCCCAAAGGGGAGCGACCCTTGCCCAAGGGGCCGCTCCCCGCGTGCATTACAAAAAAAATAAAAAATCCCTGGTGGCCCAGTGGGCCTTCTAAAAAATGAGTTGGGCCAATCTGCCCCAGGGGGGCAGAAACGGCCAAACAATATGTCCCCCAAAGGGGAGCGACCCTTGCCCAAGGGGCTGCTCCCCGCATGCATTACAAATCAATAAAAAAAAAACTAAAACAAAAAAATCCCTGGTGGCCCAGTGGGCAATCTAAAAAATAATTTGGGCCGATCTGCCCCCCCCACGGGGTAGAAACGGCCAAACAATATGTACCCCAAGGGGAGCGACCCTTGTTCAAGGGGCCGCTCCCCGAATACTTTGTACATACAAATAATAAACTAAAATAAAAAAAATGCCTGGTGTCTAGTGGGCATTCCTGCTGCACGATCAGGCGATCATGCAGCAGGAATGCTCAAAGAGACATCAGAGGAAAGGAAAACCCTTTCCTTTCCCCCGATGCCTCTTTGTTTCAAAAATTCCCCCTCCCCGAGGAGAAACTCACCTTCTCCTCCTGGACGCGCTGGAAGCAAATGGCTTCCACCGCGTCCAGCTTCATCTAATGATGTCGGTGCGCGATGTGCGCTGACGTCATTAGATGACATGGAGGAGGGGGTGGGGGGGTGGAGGGGGCAGCGGAAGGGCTTCCGCTGTCCTCCCGGTGGGGGCAGCATGATCGGCAGTCCACGGGGAAGCACCAGCTCTTCCCCCGTGGGTGGGTGCTAGGACGGCCGGGAGCCGTCCTGAGCACACGCCCACCGTGTCTCAGGTCGGCTCCCGGCCGTCCAGAGCACGGAAAGGGTTAAAAAAAGTCCCTGGCAGGTGGGGTCCCCATGGCCTAATAAGGCTCGGGGAGAAGGGACACGAGGGGCCCGATTCACAAAAGTAATCTGACACAAAATCCTAACTTTACGACTTTCAGTATTCACAGAAGGCATTTAGGAGTACTAAAGTTAGGATTTTGTCTCAGTCAATCTTAAGTTTTGGTCTTAAGTTACACTTAAGGCAAACTTAAGTTTAACTGAGACAAAATCCTAACTTTACGACTAGGATTTTGTCTCAGTTAAACTTAAGTTTGTCTTAAGTTTAACTTAAGACCAAAACTTAAGATTGAGACAAAATCCTAACTTTAGTACTCCTAAATGCCTTCTGTGAATACCGAAAGTCGTAAAGTTAGGATTTTGTCTCAGATTACTTTTGTGAATCAGGCCTGAGGCCCGCTGAACTTTAAATTACATAAGGCCCTGGAGGATGGGGTCCCCAGGGCAAAAATAGGCTGGGGGGGTCTGTGCAGTCCCCTCCCCTTAAAATATACTTTTAGCCCCAGGGAATGCAGTCCCCGGGGCTAAAAATGGCATCGGGTCAACGTGGTCCTCCTCTCCTTTAAAAAAACGACCCTGGTGTATGGAGTCCACCGTGCCTAGTAAGACTCGAGGAGGGTGGCCATGTGGCTTGCTGCCCTATAAATTACATAATGCCCTTGGGTATGGAGTCTTTCAGGGCCTAATGAGACTCAGAGAAGGAGAGAACACGTGTCCCCCTTCCTTTTAAAAAAAGGCCCTTGGGAGATGAGGGGGCCACGAGTTACCCTCCCCTTTAAATTACATAAGGCCCTGGGGGTGGTGCCCCCAGGGCCTAATGAGGGGGGGCACATGGCCCTCTCCTCTTTTTTATTGGTTTGGCCCTAGGAGTTGGGTCCCCGTGACTCAAGAAGGCTTAAGGAGGGGGTTGCACAGCCCCCCTGCCTTTTTTTATTATGTTTGACCACTGGGGATGCGGTCCCCTGGCCTATTATTGCCGGGTGTGCTCCGCACCCAGCCACGTATGCGGTGAGGGCAGAGCAACACCAGAATAAACCTGGACACTGCAGGCGGAAGGACGCTTCCCGTTCTAGTTGCCACATGCATGCCTTCAGTCCTGCTTTCACTCACCTTTGGCTTCTGGGTCACTTTGCTCTGCATTCGTCTTGTTCGGCGGCTGATCGGTGGTTCTTCTGCAGTTCCTGAATCTAGCTCCACGTTGCTCCTGAAGTCCTTTCTGAGTATTTCTTCCTGCAAAACAAAAAGAAAAAAGACATTTAAAGTATTGCAGCTCTACATAAGTTGTAACTCACTTTGCGCTGATTGTTATTGTCTTAAATTACTTATCTGAGATCTACTCTCAGTGATATGAAGGTTCTGTCCTTTTCCCTTGGTACCAGTCTTTATTGAAACCTACATGAAATAGAAAGCATATGCATTACTGAATTTGTTAATTTGGTGAAGCCTTAACAGTTATAGGCTTGATAGCCCTGCACTGATTTTTGTGCCCCAGTTTCTTTTTATTGGTGTTTTCTTCTTTACATTTACTATAAGGATACTTGTTTCCTGTTATCCTGAATTCTAGTCCTGGAATTTGTCTTATTTGGGCTCATTTTGAATGCATGACAGAATGATTTTAGGTGTGTGTTGAAGTACTTTATTTTAGCTTACACAAGCAGTCTCAACATTGTGGTACATTCCCTATTTAGATGTCCTCTTTGTTTTTGTCTCCATAGATTGCATTCAAGTCCTGTATGCACAGTCATTACCTTAATTTCGGAAGAGGGGATTCTCACAAGTAGTTAAGGAATAAGAAATGGACTGCATGATTAGAGCATATGCATTTATGCCAATATTGGAAAGTTGTATTGCTACTTTTTCTATTTCCTTTACATACAGTGAACACATAGAGATATCTGGACCCTACCTACCGCTCTGACTTGGTTCCCTGGGACAGGTTTTTTCTTTTCATCCCGATCTTCCCCTCTTCCTTTTCTTACCACGAAGTACTTTAATTCTGTTGGGTGGTCGTGATGGTGTGAGGACGTTGGGTCCTTACATCTCGTTTATCGTGTCGCTCCTTCAGAAAAAAACAGGTGAGGATTCACATTTAAGGCTTGGGGAGATGGCTGCATACTCTCCTCTCTTGTTTAATTACCAACATATGGGACCAATTAAGGATTTGGGATGAGGCTGCGTGCCCTCCTCCCCTTAATAAATATGTTTTGGCCCCATGGGTTGGGGTCCCTGAGACCTGAAGGCCAATCTTAAACTGGACATGGCCAAAGGCTGTGCACAGCATTGGGTTGGCTGCCTGCGGGGAGTTGGAAGCAGGGCCTGGCTGCATCACTCCTGACATGTTCTATTACATCATTTATGACATCACTGATGACATCATTCAATGAGTGGGCTAGTTTATTTTATAGTTTACATAGTGGCAGGTAATTATCATATTACATTTCTAACTAATTTGTACAGCCGGTATCCAGCTAAGAGGTGTAAGTGATTACAAAACGCATGTGCTTCTAATGCATCATAGGTGTGTAAAGGTATTAAATAGTTTATAAATATTTCAATTGAAGAGTAACTTTGTGTGAAGATGGCAGTGATGACTTGTGTCCAGTATGTTCCACACACATGATTCTGCAGAAAATGTTCCAAACAGGGCAAAGATTGTAAGCAATAGATAGTAATTATTGTAAACAGCCTTTAGTTATTAGACAGAATTGTCTCAGCATGACAATTTGTACATAACATAGAGGACTGTGTGCACCAGGTACTAACCTATGTACATATGCTTCTTTTGCTTCAGAAGATTGGCTATCTTTAATGTTTTCACCACAGTATAAAGGCTGTAGGTAGTATCATCTTTAGCACTTTCATACCTTGTTTATTTAAAAGTGTTGCATAGAGTGTACACTATTCTTAGTAGATACTCTGTGGTGTATTTATCATGAGAATTTTACTGTCTGCAAACAGTGTGGTACAGAGTAAACTCTCTCCATAGAGTAAACACTGTTTACAGTACTCACTTTTCTACTCATATCAACTTCATTTTTCAATGTAAGTTCAGTGACAGTGAGGGGTTTGATAAAGATAAAAGCTGTCTGTTGTAGGACATTCATTTTGGAACAAAGGTTGATTATCTTGAGGAACTTGGCTTTTTCTGAATAGTTGTATACATTTTGAACACCATGTGCAATGAGGGTGTTAATGCGAACTAGGCTACCTGTTCAGACTAAAGGAATGTCGGTGGTCGGACTGCCGGCAACGGCCTGGCGGTGACCGACTGCCCGACATCGTAATGAGGGCCATAGTGTCAGTATTCACACAGAAAGTGATTGAATCCCTGCTAATTTCTTGCCACAACTTGTTAAATGTCTGCATAAAAGTCATGTTCATGTCACGTGTCACCTTCAACCATTCCCGGCTTTCTAAGTAAGACTATTTTGCATTCTGGGACTTAAGGTTTTGTGCATCACATTAAAGTAAGGGTTTGAAACTGCTAGAAATAAAAGAGGAGGTTTGGTAAAAACCGTCCTAATTTTATTCTTTTAATTCTATTGCTTACATTATTACTTTTCACGTTAGACATGCAGAATTAAAAGTCTAAAAATACAGAGAAAAGAGAAACAAGGGCTACCTTTAATACTTGGGCTTGTAATGAGACAGTTTAAGATTGTAGTATACTGCACTGTCACACAGCAAGTATTTTGAGTAATTTAAAAAACTAAACAGCAAAACCTTGCCCAAAGTTTCTGAGCAGAAACATTTCCACCACAGAGCACTAGGTGCAAGTCATACATGTTATACCACCTTTCTATTAAAAACACAACTTAGCACAATTAGGATTTAGTGGTGTCCTTCCCCACTTCCAAAAGGTGTACATCTATGCCCAGTCCGAACGGAGGAGGGTTATTAATTCTCACAGGTGATTTTGATGGCGCTAAACCTAATAACGTGATCAGTATAGATCCAATTCAGAATTCAAACGGTGCTATAGGTGGGGGAAATAACCCCATAAACCCCCAAACCAGGACAAGGGTCCTAAGCAATATGTAACAACCAATACTATACACATGCAAACAATATACAGGGTAGTGATGAAACACTGTTCCAGAAGTGCAAAAAAAAAAACCCCAAAAAAACAAATGAAGTCCTTATCCGGTGTGGTTCATTTTAATGTTCAGGGTTTTCACAAAGCCAGCCAACACGTGTTTCGTCAGTGGGTAATAACCCTCGACTTCTTCAGGGCTTAATTGTAGTCTGGAAAACCAATCAGACCTCTCAACCGGTGATAATTCCAACCCGGCGGTTACGTCCTCAAAGTTGCATTCAGTATAGAAATAAATCATTCAAGTTCTCAGATCCAGCATATCGTGTCTGGTCCGAGCCTCTCAGTAACAATCAGTATTCCCAAATGCGGCGCTCCTCATCCGAGTGCCTTCTAAACACCAATAGACGGAAGACTAAGCCGTCTATAACAACCAAGTACCGAACCTTGGCGAGTACGCCAACACGTCCCGACAGTTCCCGGGATATCAGTCATCGGTTGGGAATACTGATTGTTACTGAGAGGCTCGGACCAGACACGATATGCTGGATCTGAGAACTTGAATGATTTATTTCTATACTGAATGCAACTTTGAGGACGTAACACCGGCTGAATTATCACCGGCTGAAGGTCTGATTGGTTTCCAGACTACAATTAAGCCTGAAGAAGTCAGGGTTATGTACCCACTGGCAGCACGTGTTGGCTGGCTTGTGAAAGCCCTGAACATTAAAATGAACCACACCGCTAAGACTTCATTTGTTTTAGTTTTTTGTTTTGCACTTCTGGGACAGTGTTTCATCACTACCCTGTATATTGTTTGCATGTGCATAGGATTGGTTGTTATCTATGCCCAGTCCGTCAAAGCAATTTTTTACTTCCTTAACTAAACTATTACTCCTTTAACGTCACCAAAATGACTTGTACTTATCACAGTCTCCACGATCAGTTAGACAGCATGTTCTATGCTCTATTATTCAGCCCCCAGGAATTGCCAGCTCCAGTGTCAGATATAGAAAATTAAAGAAGACAACAGTTCTGCGCTGAATGACACTGGCCTGAACATTTTGACCTCGAATCGTGATTAAATTAGAAACACAACTAAACCTTTAAGCGCCCAAAATGTCAATTGATGCTACTTCCAGAAAAAGAAGTTCGCCCAAAACAAAACAAGCAAACAAAACAAATGATCAGTGTGCATCACTAGGGGATCAAGCCTGCTATGGGGGCAATAGAGGCACTTGAAATCATATGAGATGAGAACACTCCTGTCAGTACACTGCACTGAAAATAAATACTGTCTGTTGATGAAAAAAAATGTCGCAAGAGCAGACACTGCTTAATTCACTAACACTAGGTAAAAAACTATGATTTGACAAAGCAGATGAGAAATCGCTGTATACAGGGACACAATGGACTCAGTTCAATTTCACGTTCATTCTCGATTAGTAATATCCATTGCTGGCCAGATGGAACCCATGATAAAAAAGATAGCATCCTACAAGATGATCATTTGTTATAGGTCTAGAGGTCCCAGCAGTGGCAAAGGTCAAAAGGAAATGACTGCACAGTGATTCCTGGTGATGGTGAGCTATTCTGGGGACCAAATGGCGGTTGGTAGAAGCCTAAGATATGTAAGGGGGAAGAGTAGGGTGACCACCTCCCTCCAGATCATTAAGGATTCTGGGGGTCTCTTTTTTTATCTCACCAGAACCTAATGACTGTTACATCCTGGCAGTGTTCTCCCTTGATGTGGGGGGTAATCAGTTTTTCTGTCCGGGCTCACCAGTCTTTTGTTGCAGTCCCAATAGAAAACACTATATGTGAACATACAGCCTAAAAAAGGTGAATGATCTGAGGTACTTATACTGATGCCTCTAATTCCATTAGAAATGCCAGCGTAAGGTTTCCACTGGCAGAACCCACAAGGGCACTGCCGGAAGAAATATTATAGTCAGTCCAATGCCAACATCAGTTTTATAGCAGAGTACCCTGTGCCTAGGTTTGGACTTTCATGTTATAAGCTAATACGTTCTTTGTGTTGTATACTTGTTTTTGCTTCCTTTGAACTAATTCTTTTAACACAACTAGAAAAATGTAGGTAACAATTTCAGGACTGGAGCTATTGTTCATAATGACCTCAAGTGAAGTGGTCCCCGTAGAGAACAGATGGAAAACTGACCAGTCGGGCAAAAGTTTATAGATGAGAAAACACTAAATGCAGGACTTTTGCAACTAGTGGAAGTCCCTAGGTGAGACAAATTAAAAACAGCTCTCTGAAAATACAGTAATCATCCAAATATTAATCTGTGTGGAAAGAGCAGTTTGGCAGTCCATTAAGATTCCTCAAACTTAGGGGTCGTTGTTGATGCCATCCGGAAAGGCACCGAATAGGATTCGGATTCGGCGACTCCGATTTGGAACCTATGTTTCCAGACAACCAATTACGAAGCAAGAAAAATGTTTGGGCTGTTCGAATCGGTTCGAATCGGTTCCGAAAGGCATTAGGACAGCCCGAGTTGTTCGGAGCCGATTCGTACAGCTTTATGGACATGGTTTACGAACAAGCAATTACGATGACCGATTCAGAGAGCTGTTCCGATTCGGTCTGCCCGACACGAAATGGCTGTCGGAATCTGACTTCGGGGGCCCATAGCAGGCCCCCCTTCACCCATAGGCCTCTGGTTGGGGCCCATGGGGGTACCCACGGGACCCCTCTTACCAACCATGCACAGTGTGGCAGGCACCATGGGGTGCCCATCACAGGGTGCATGGTTTTCCCCAACCAACCCTTTTTTCAATGGGAGCCTTTGTTCTCGTTCGGAACGCAGGCTCTAATTGAAGTCAATGCGAGCCCGACCGAACAATGTACGGAAGCATCGTAATCGGTCAGTCGGATTCGCAGAATCCGAGTCGGTTGGAAACGATTACATACCCGATTCGGTCAGAAGAGTTTCCAGATGACATCGTAATCGACCCCTTAGTATGGGTTCTGTGCCTTCCCTGACAAGCAGAAGGAAATAAGAAATGTCTTACAATCTCCATGATAGCATGCAAAGCAGTATAGGCCATATGTAAAAAAGTGATGGCTCCAGGCTTCACATCTGAAAATGTGAAGTTGCAGTCATCATGCTGTAGCCTCAGGGAGGTTCAACCATAGACCGTCCACTGTCTTGATTGGCAGCACAAAGTAGACACCTGGGTATAGTGGGACTGGCTCAGCAGCACACATTTCACTCTACCTTAAGTGATAGTAACAGAGAGAGCTCTCCACCTTGCAAGACCTTGTCTGCTCTCTTCAACCAAGGGTAACTGTCATTGCGTGTGTTGATGTACTCTCATCAGTAGCAAAATGAATGCAATTTATGTATGTTGGTGCACAACAAGGGTGTGCATGAATTTCTACATTAAGAAATGAATGTATATGTGTGAGTGGGTGTTAACAGAACTGAATGTCAACATGTTACAAGTAGGAAAAATACTTGTGTAGTGTGCTTAAACTGAAAATATTCCTTGAACCACAGTGCAGATAACAAGCAAAACATGTTACAGGTCACCATTGGAAATATGAATTCTCTGGTGCTGGTGTTGTGCTCAGTTGGTGCATTGGTGAAGAAATGATAGGACAATCAGAGTCTAAGCAAGGATAAAATTACTTAATTGTTTGGGTAATCCTCGGGTTACTTGGCTGACTCGCCCATCTTGAGCAATTTGTGTGGCACATCATTTACCTCAAATTCTGTATAACCTGGCACACCTGAAAAAAGAATTGAAACGCTATGTTTCGCAAAAAGATCAGGGCCCTGTGTCACTCTGTCCCTACCTCCCTGTAGCTGAGCTTTTATGTTTCCACATCATTGTCATATTCCATCTTATCTTCCTACTTTTACGTATATCTCTGTCTCCTCCCTCATCTATGTTGCCATGTCTGTGTGTCTCTATCTCCCTACCCCTTGCCTCCATGTTTTGTAATTGTATATATTTCCATGCATCTATCTAATGTCTCTCTTTGTGTTTTTGTGCCTCAAGGCTCACTTCTCCCTTCTCTTGTCTCTGTATCTCTGTTTTCCTATCTCAGTCTTTTTATCTCCATATCTATCTTTCCCTTCCTATGGATTATTAACTATAGTGAATGATAGTCCACCACAAGAAATAACAGAACTATTCTTGTTTGGTCCAGTAAAGGTTTCAGCATTTTAAACCTGAGCTCAACCCCCTGTTACCTATGCCACAGAGCAGACAAGCTTATCTTAAGAAAATGTATGAAGCATTTAGAAGTTCAAAAATAGTTAAAAAGTTAAAAACACAACACAATAGTATTTCCACTCCAATTTATAAGAATAAAAAAAATGTAATGATCAAAAATGACACCAAATTGACAAACATTGACTAAGGGGAACCAGAAATATGAATTTTTAAAGTTTTAATAAAAAAGCACCAAAAGGCATTGAGCACCAACCAAGGTCATCTGGTTGTACTTGACTGCTATCTAGGAGTGCTTTAAGACCAACCGCAATGAAGTGCGTGTCGAAAACAGAAAAGACGTTTGACACCTTCAAAAGTTATACCTTCAGGCTTAGTCAAAAGCCTCAGAGGGGCAAGGCAGCGGGCTGTGGCTGAGAAGGTCTCCACAAGGCCATATGGTATCGGGCAAAGTCCTGGTAAAGCCATTCTCTTTTGGAGGGCAAGCTCAGAGCAAGGGAACTTCAACATTCATGCCAAAGGAAGGTCCCTCGCTGGCCGGATACTTTTCGCGACTTTGCCCTGTGAAGATATCTAAGTTTGAACTTAGTCACTTTTTTGGAGCTCGGATTCCTCCAGCGCATCACGGCTGCAAGCTGCAGTTGAACAGAACTCCATGAGGCCAGATATCCTGTCTGCTCTGGAAAATGATGAGCAGGAGCTACCTGAATCTTTGGCCCAGTGTCAACACACCTTTAATGGATTGACTTGGCTGGTTTGTCCCAGTCCTCTAGAGATCGTTGGAGCCAAAATGTTTCTAAGTTTCACATTTCTCAGAATAGTAGAAGGAGTAAACTTTGGCACAGCCAAGGGTCCGAGGACCTCAGTAACAGCACTTTGGGGTCAAGATTCACTCCAGCAGAAACCACCAGTGTGGTCCAGGATAGGTCCAGTTGAAACTTGTCATTTGTGCTCTTCATGAAAAGGCTTCTAGCAGCTTGTTGTGTACCTGTACCTTGCCAGGAGGTCAACTAACTGACCTGTTGGAGTCCATTTCTTTGTCATGGGTACAACTGGGAGCAGGTCCAGCATTTCAGGTCTTCTCACAGGTCTCAACAGCAGGTGCATTATTTATTTTGTCTTCCATTGATCCAGTAGTCTTCTGAAGATTGTGTGCAAGGGTGCCACATTTATGCCTGGTACTAGCCTGTTTTGCCTCCTGGCACCTTCTTAACCAAGAGGAAACAAAGTTCCAGAGGAAAACCTTAGCCAGTTTTGCAGCAGTACCTGTGTGCCCTACTGCATTCAATCTCTTTTTTATTTTTTTTCCCATATAAACATAAACAGGTTACAGTAATAAAATAAATTATCATCGGTATAGATATATTACAAAAAGTAAATATTAATTCATCATAAACATACAGCCATAAAATTCCTGAACGACAGCAAAAAAAAATCATAGATACAGTGCAAGAATTAAAAATCCCAATGAGCTAATGTTTTAGATTAATTAATAACTCGCTGTATATGCAGGGAAATCCAAGCTGTGAGTGGCCCCCAAATTCTATTTCCCTTAATCTTTCCCTTCCTGCCTCTTTGTTCATACAAAGCTGTCTCTAAATTGTAAATATGTAGGAAGAGCCGTTTCTATTGCTGAAAAGTTGGTGGTAACGAATCCAGCCAAGCTGAGGCGACGCACAACCTGAGGACAGACATGGCAATAAAGATTAGCTCCTTCCCAGTTCTCCTATCGGGCTCATCGATTCCTAACAGCATAATCTGAGGTGATAGAGGGATATCCGCCTTCAGTACCTCCCTTAAAAAAACAACTATTTCCCGGCCTATTAATTCTATGCAAGGACAGGTGGAAAATATGTGAGCCAGTTCCGCACCTTCACCCCTCCACTCTGCCCCATTTCGCGATTTTTGCAGGTGTTATATATAAATCAAACAGGGTTTTAAAATGCTGTGACTGTAGGTTGGCAGAACGCAATATAGATACCCCCATTTCTAACGATTCCAAAAAAAGGAATCTTGAAGCCCTTGCCTGACCTGCCACTTCAGGCTATGTTTATCCAGAACACACAAGATGATGGACGGAATGTTGCACATTGGCAAACATTCACCCCCAGTCACAGATCTGGGTTTAATCCATCATTATTTTGCTTCACCACGCCACCCCAGTTCAGACATAGCCATATGCAAATCAGTCTTGACCCTGTGCCTCATGGGAACAGTCCAGACCGAACTGCCAAGCCATGTCTTCCCTGGACCGGAATCAAGCATCCTAGGACCGGTTTCGGGCTTTCAGCCCTCATCAGCCAGGATAGCTTGACTCCAGTGGCGTAGTGAGCACGGGACCACGTCTGGGCATACCCCTTCCCACTTAGGGTGAAATGCAAAACACACAAGATGATGGACGGAATGTTGCACATTGGCAAACATTCACCCCCAGTCAATGTTTATGTTTATGTTTATCCAGATCATCCAGGGCTTCTTCCAGCAAACAGCTGTATATTTGTGGAATCGAGGGGCTTTTGTCCTTTATTAATAATTCCATTAAGGGGACCTGTGAAAAACCTGCCACTCCTCCGGCTTTTATGAGTAAAAAATCCCTTAATTGCAAACAATTTTAGAAGTTTCGGGGGCCAATGTTGATCTTTCCCTAATCACCTCGAAGGTCGCAATATAATCTCCAGCCAAGAGATCCCCCACCCTACCACAGCCAGCATTTTCCCACCATGCCAAGCAATCATCTTGCAAGGCCCTCGGAGGCTGGTCATTCCTAAGCAGGGGTGTGTATCTACTGAATTAGCCAATCCTAAGCCGTTTCCGAATCCCTGCTCAGTTCCGGAATGCAGTGATTAAAATCTTAAACTTAGTTTTTTTGAAGTAGCTTGCTTCGTAGAATTTCACTAGGCAGCCATTAGCCCTATCCCCTATCAAAATCTCAAATATCGATGGGACATAGCTAAGATCGGGCCCTGCCCCTACCTTGTTGCTAAATAGACGCCCATAGTACCGCAGCACTGCTGCCATATAATATGGCTTAAAATTAGGAAGCCCCGACCCCCCTCTATCCCTGGGTAAACATAGGAATGCATTGGCCCTCCTTATTTTTCCATAGGACCAGATAAACCTAGCGACCTCCCTCTTGATTACCTTAAACCAGTCGTTGTGTATACCGAGGGGTATTGTTCGGAAGATGTAAAGTAGCGTTGGCAAGATCATTATTTTTACTAGGTTGCACCTCCCCATTATTGCGAGTCTCAAGTTATCCCACGGGCAGAGATCCTTCCTAATTTTCCACATTATAGGGGAAAGATTTAAATTCACTATTGCCTCGACTTTTGCTGTGATAGTTATTCCAAGATAGACTGCTTCGCTGACAATCCTGCTATCGAAAGCGGGGGTAAATCTGTTCATCAGGACCTGCGTTTTAGTCCTATTCAGTTAAAAGCCAGCTTGGATCCCAAAATTATCAGCTATGTTTTCTACCACCTGTAGCGCTCTGTCAGGGTCAGTAGTAATTATGGCCACGTCATCGGCATATGCCAATATCTTGGTATCCCAGCCCTGCAGACTGACAGGGATAATATCTTTGGAAGCTTCCAGTCATCGAAGGAGCGGGTCTAGGTATAATGCAAACAACAGAGGAGAGGAGGGACACCCCTGCCTTGTTCCTCTTTCCATTAAGATTAAGAATGGTTTAGACTCTTCCCTCATTACTCACACTCGGGCAGTAGGTTTAATATACATAGCCCATATTGTCTTAATAAAAGATGTCCCGAGGCCATTAGCCACCATGATCTTCCAAAGATAGCTCCATGACACCCTGTCAAAGGCCTTCTTGGCATCAAGAAACGCAACCATCATAGGCTTTGCAAGAACCTCCGTGGCATCCAATAATGTAATTACCCGCCTAACATGATCCACCGTTCCCCTCCCCTGTATAAAGCCATGTTGCCAGACTGATACAAGGTGTTGCATTACTTTGTTCAGTTGAGTAGCAAACATTTTGGAATACACCTTGATATCACTATTTAAGAGTGTAATAGGTCTGTAGGACCCCATCAAAATAGGGTCTTTCCCTTTCTTTAAGAAAATGACAACGTTGGCGGTGCCCCATGAGCCTGGCGGGGCAGCCCCAGCCCTGGCCTCCTTAAATAACTAGAGCATAACCTGGCAGACCTCTTCCTTACAGTTTGTAAAAAAACTCGAGAGGTATATTGTCTGTTCCCATAACTTTGCCTGTGGGGAGAGCTTGTAGGGCTGCCTGAAATTCTTCCAAAGAGATGTCTGCTCCGAGGAGGAGACTCTCATCCTGGGGAAGCCTCACCAATGGTGCAAAATCCATCTGTTCGCCTATACTCCTAGAGTCCCCTGCCACCGGGGCTTTATACAGATCTTCAAACAATTCCCTAAAGGCCTCCCTGATCTCATCTGGGTCTGATACAACTGCCCCCTGCATATTCCTAACCTGCCTTATATGCCCTGTAGCTAACTGTTGTCTAGCCCAGACAGCTAAGTATCGGTCCACACTCTCACTGTATTCATAGCATTCCTGTCTCCTTGCCAGATACTTCCCCGCCGTCTACTCTGTATTAAACTCATCAAGGGATGCTTTTGTGATGGCAATTGAATTCAGTGTTGGAGACACATCACCTCTCGAGGCCACAATATTAATTAACTCTGTCTCTAGGCACCTGAGTCTCTGATATAGCTCTTTTATTCACCCTGCCTCCCTGCTATAGGGTGGCCCTGAACAGAGCCTTTGTATCATTGTGAGTATGTCACAGCTATACATAAGACAGAATGCACAGTTTGAGGTTGCTGAGAAACACCCTGTTGCCTTCATCAGTAAAGTGAACTCCATCACTTCTATAGATTTCTTGCATGTCAAAACTAAGGTTGTTGTTATAGATAGAGCCCATGCTATGGCCCCTGAGGAATGCAGAAACAGCTTTATTTACATGATTCCTGGCTTTCTCAATCTGTGGACAGAATTAATTTGACACTTCTATTTTTGTCTTTGGCATATGTTGGAGTACACCAAGACAGTGTAAGGCAAAGGTGTCATTAATTTGCCAAAAGTCTCTTTCATTGCAATTTCCAAACCAACCCCAGTAAGAGTGCCTAGGTCATTGCCTCCACAGTGCACTATTAACAGGTTTGGATGCTGGGAATGTGCAATACTCCCAACCAAAGGCAGCAATCTGTGCCACTTTACACCTCTCTGGCCAAACCATTTAATTTCCACACTAGGCAAACCCAAGCACCTGTCAATTACACTCTTTCTCAAGGAGATGATGGACGGAGCGCTGAAACGTTTCAGACACTCACCCCCAGTCACAAATCTGGGTTGAATCCATCATCGTTCTTTAGCTCACTTCGCCACCCCAGTTTAGACCCCGCCATATGCAAATCAGTCTTGACCCTGTGCCTCATGGGAACAGTCCAGACCGAACTGCCAAGCCAGGTCTTCCCTGGACCGGAAACAAGCATCCTGGGACCGGTTTCGGGGTAACACCCCTCATCAGCCAGGCTAGCTTGAATCCAGTGGCAAAGTGAGCAAGGGACCCACGTCTGTGCATACCCTGCCAACTTAAGGTGAACAAAGCAAACACAAGGAGATGATGGACGGAGCGCTGAAACTTTCAGACACTCACCCCCAGTCACAGATTTGGGTTGAATCCATCATCGTTCTTTAGCTCACTTCCCCACCCCAATTTAGACCCAGCCATATGCAAATCAGTCTTGACCCTGTGCCTCATGGGAACAGTCCAGACCGAACTGCCAAGCCAGGTCTTCCCTGGACCTGAAACAAGCATCCTGGGACCGGTTTCGGGGTAACACCCCTCATCAGCCAGGCTAGCTTGATTCCAGTGGCAAAGTGAGCAAGGGACCCACGTCTGTGCATACCCTGCCAACTTAAGGTGAACAAAGCAAACACAAGGAGATGATGGACGGAGCGCTGAAACTTTCAGACACTCACCCCCAGTCACAGATGTGGGTTGAATCCATCATCGTTCTTTAGATCACTTCGCCACCCCAGTTTAGACCCAGCCATATGCAAATCATTCTTGACACTGTGCCTCATGGAAACAGTCCAGACCGAACTGCCAAGCCAGGTATTCCCTGGACCGGAAACAAGCATCCAGGGACCGGTTTCAGGGTAACGCCCCTCATCAGCCAGGCTAGCTTGAATCCAGTGGCAAAGTGAACAAGAGACCCACGTCTGGTCATACCCTGCCAACTTAAGGTGAACAAAGCAAATACAAGGAGATGATGGACGGAGCGTTGAAACTTTTCAGACACTCACCCCCAGTCACAAATCTGGGTTGAATCCATCATCGTTCTTTAGCTCACTTCGCCACCCCAGTTTAGACCCTGCCATATGCAAATCAGTCTTGACCCTGTGCCTCATGGGAACAGTCCAGACCGAACTGCCAAGCCAGTCTTCCCTGGACCGGAAACAAGCATCTTGGGACCGGTTTTGGAGAAACACCCCTCATCAGCCAGGCTAGCTTGAATCCAGTGGCAAAGTGAGCAAGGGACCCACGTCTGTGCATACCCTGCCAACTTAAAGTGAACAAAGCAAACACAAGGAGATGATGGACGGAGCGCTGAAACTTTCAGACACTCACCCCCAGTCACAGATCTGGGTTGAATCCATCATCGTTCTTTAGCTCACTTCCCCACCCCAGTTTAGACCCAGCCATATGCAAATCAGTCTTGACCCTGTGCCTCATGGGAACAGTCCAGACCGAACTGCCAAGCCAGGCCTTCCCTGGACAGGAAACAAGCATCCTGGGACCGGTTCTGCATTCTGTCCATCAATTGTTCTTTTTGCATTTGTCACCCCGAGTGGGACGGGTATTCCCAGACATGGGTCCCGTGCTCTCCATGTCACTGGAGTCAAGCTTTCCTGGCTGATGAGGGGTGAAACCCCGATACCGGTCCTAGGATGCTTGGTTCCAGTCAAGGGAGGACCTGGCCTGGCAGTTCGGGCTGGACTGTTCCCATTGGGCGCAGGGTCAAGACTGATTTGCATATGGCTGGGTCCAAACTGGAATGGCATGGTGAGCAAAAAAACGATGGATTTAGGCCCAGATCTCTGTACTGGGGAGAATGTATGACATTGTTGTGCATTCTGAACATCAATTGTTCTTTTTGCAATTACACTCTTTCTTGCATATTCTCTGGCCCAGAAAAGATAGCTGTGACCCACAATCCACACTCTAACCATTTTCAAGGAAGAAGTAGTAGCACACAGAAGAAGGCCGCAGCTGAATGTGAAAGTTGGTAGAATGAAAGACAACTAAGATGGAGGAGAGCAGGTGGTTTTTCAAAATGTCCTTTTTGACTGGGTGCTTGAAATAATCAAAAAGTAAAAAATAGGTTGTGTTTTAATTGGAAATGTGAGTAGATTTGTGATTGGGGCATTAAAATGAATTACAAGTTCTGCTACTGGATAAGCTTATGTTTAGTAGCACTCAACCACACTTGCTAGTTTGCATTTGGAAGCTGGTATGCTGTAGTTGAAAAGTGTATTAACTTTTGACTTACTGTTACAGTACAGTATTTCAAAACAAGTTGCTATAGAAACTGAAGCACACCAGTGTGGGAAAGGGTTCCAAATATGTTGTGGTTTGATTTTAAAAGTATAGTAGTTTAGAGCTAATATGAATTTGAAAACAATACATTATCTAATTCTCTGCCGTGAATACAACACATATGTGACATAAAAAAAGTAGTAGTTTTATTTTAAATGCTGAAATGCACTCCTGTATGGAGTCACGACTCCATTGCGGTTTTTCATGGAGGGACCGCGCTGGGCACCACGATGGAGTCACGACTCCACCCACAGACACTACCAGATTGGAATTTGTATGTGGAGGATAATAAAGGGTTAAAACAAAATTACCAATGAAAAGTAGCATAACAATAGGAAAGAATGAACAGAACGTTTTGATTTGCTTAGCATATGAGTATCAGGGGAAAAGAGAAGGAAAAAGTGCCATTACTGGTTCTTTGTTACAGTGAGACATACTACTCATTTTGTAAGGGAGGAAACAATTTCAAGTGAAAAAGTGCTAATATTTAAGAATCTACTACGCAAATTAAGAGGTATGTTAATAATAAACAGATTTCTAATGTGTGTATATATATATATATATATATTTAGTGAGAGAGAGATAAAGTTTGATAAGTAATAATCTAAAGTATTAGGATTTAAATATTGGATATATAAAGTATTATATAAATGTAAAGTGTTTGTTTATCAATGATGTGAAGTGTATGTGTGAGTAGTGAAGTATTTGAAAAGTAATTGATATGTGGAAGTGAAGATTATCATAGGTAGGCTTTTGTATTATAAAACAGCCTACGGTCAATTTTTATGTGGTACATAGAGTTTTGGTAACTTTTGTGGGAATGTTATATTTTATTTATTTGTAAGGTTCTTCTTTAGTTGTGTATTTGTAGTAGGACCTGGTAATATACAGTATGTGCATAATACGTTAGTACTTGCATGTGTCACACCTCATACATTTGAGCTTATACATTCAGTTCTACTGCTAGGGAAGATGGTCTGGAAAACTACTTGAGAAGCTTCAACCTTTTGCTGTACTATCTAAAGTTCACTGCTAAGGTAGCCTGTAGCAAGCCCATAGGCTAAACTGTATGTGTTTAAAAGCAAACATATACGTAGTTGGACATTTTTGTGAGCTACATGCACACTTTCATGCCCACATGCTTACTTATACATGCAGACTAGTACATTAATTTGAATCTTATTTAAACAGTTAAGATAGGGCATAGCTGGTAATAAATCCTCATACACACTGTTAAAAGTATAGAAAATCTTAACTCACATGCCAAGACACAACTCTTATATATCTAGTGCTAATGCAGGCAGTGAGACTATCAATTAAATAACTGTTTAGTGACTGACACACCCAAAAGACAACCCATGGCATTCCTTACATATAGATTTTAAAAGCCAACCAGTTAGAAGAAGAGCCAGTGATGTAGTAAGGGATTTTTGTAGATATACAGAAAAAATAGGAACTGACATGGTTATTCAGAGATATACTAACGCTCTGACACTACCAAGTGAACCATTTTGACAAATACATTTTTCTACATTTCTGAGGCCTACTACATTTCATGTTGGGCATGCAGTTCTATTGCTAGGCTGATCTAGAATTTAAAACAGCATCAGAAGCTTTAACCTGGTATTCTAGTATTTAAAAATTATTTATAAGGTAGCCTGTACCTGGGCTATAGGGTAAACTGGAATATGTATAAAAGCAAAGACATTACTTAGATTTTTTACTAACTTATATGCACCCTTTTTGGCATTTATGCTCTGTTATACATGAGGGTACTACATTTAATTCAATCTCATATAAACCCTTATGAAAGGGAGATCTAATACATCATCACTTATACTGTTACACATCCCTATATACGGACTAAGACACTCTTTCATATATCTATTAAGGAACTGATGCTACTAAGTTACCCATCCTGAAAAAGAGCCATTTGAACATGTTGCAGGCCTAGTATACTTGAGCCTGTACATGCAGTTCTACAGCTAGGATGACTTGGTATTTCAAACCCCTTGACAAACCTCAACATACTGTAGCACTACTTAAAAGCCACTCCTAAGGCAGTCTGCAACTAGGCCATAGGGTAATGTATTTGTGCATAAAAGCAAACACATGTAATTAGAAGTTTTTGATAGGTACATAGACACTTTTAGGGGCATATGCTGACATACATCCAGTGTTCTACATTCAGTTGAATGTAATGTAAATACTTATGAAAGGGTAGATATACTAATACATCCTCTCAGACTGTGTTTCAATCATCTACACTTTCACTCACATGCACAGTCATTACTCTTATGTATCTAGAGCTAATGGAGCCAGTGACACTCTCACTTAATCAACTCATCAGTGACTGACACACCCAAGACAAAATCTATGCATCCCTTACATATAGATATATAGAGACAAAACGCCAGAAACGGAGTCAGCAATGTACTAAGATACTTACATGTACATCTACATACAGTTCTACAGCTAGGCTAACTTGGTATTTAAAACCCTTGACAAGCCTTAACCTGCTGTAGTACCACTTAAATGTCACCCTTAAGGTAGCCTGTAGCTAGGACATAGGGTAAAGTGTATGTGCATAAAAGGAAAGACATGTACTTAGAGGTTTTTGACAGGTATATGCACACTTTTAGGCGCATATGCTTACTTATAAATCCAGTATTCTACATTCAATTCAATGCTATGTAAGTAGCTGTGAAAGGGCACAGCTACTAATACATCCTCTCTGATAGTGTTTCAAGCATTTGCATCTTAACTCACATGCACAGACATAACTGTTATGTATATAGAGCTAATGGAGGTGGTGATACACTCACTTAAAGAACTCATCAGTATCTGACACACACACAAGACTCTCCATGCCACCCTTTACATATATATTTACAGAACCAAACAGCCAGAAACAGAGCCAGCAGTATATTAAGAGAGGTTACTACATATAGAAGAAAACACTGTGATAGAAACTGAGAGACTTATCAATATATATATATATAGTAAAGCTCTGACACTACCAAATGAACCCTCCAGACAAGTGCTCCTTTCAACATGTCTCAGGCCTAGTACATTCGAGTCTGTGCATGCAGTTCCACTGCTAGGCCGACTTGGTATATAAAATCCGTTGACAAGCCTTATTCTCCTGTTGTACTACTTAAAAGATACCCCTAAGGTAGCCTGCAGCTAGGACATAAGATAAAGTGTATGTGCATAAAAGCAAAGATATGTAGATAGAAGTATTCGACAGGTAGATGGACAGTTTTAGGGACATATGCTAACTAGTACATCTTATGTTCTAGTTTTAGTTCACTGTCATCTAATTACTTATGAAAGGGCAAAGCAACTACTGCATCCTCTCACATGGTGTTTCAACCATCTACACCTTGACCCACATGCATAGATACTACTGTTATATATGTACCACTAGTGAAGGCAGTCACACTCTCACTGAACCAAGTCACTACCGACTGATATGCTCAACAGAGAAGTATGCTACCCCTTATATGTAGATTTACAGAATGAAATACCCACAAATAGAGTCAGTAATGTACTAAGAGATGTTAGTATATATATGGAAATACCTAGATAGGATGTAAGACACTTATTCAGAAATATATCAGAGAAGTCTTACAGTACCAAGTAAACGACTGAGAAAAGAACCCTTTCAACATGTTGCAGGCCTAGTATACTAGAGCCTGTACATGCAGTTCTACAGCTAGGCCGACTTGGTATTTCAAACCTTTTGCCAAACTTCAACCTGATGTAATACTACTTAAAAGTCACGCCTAAGGTAGCCTGTAGCTAGGCCATAGGGTAAACTGCATGTGCATGAAATTAAAAAGATGTACTTAGAAGTTTTTAATAGATAAATGCACACAGTTAGGAGGATACATCCTCTAAGACACTGTTTCAACCATCTCCAGTCACTACACAGACACAACTCTTATGTATCTAGCACTAATAGAGGCAGTGACAACTCATTAGTCACTAACACACCCAAGAGACTATCTGTTTCACCCTGTTACATATACATTTACAGAACCAAACAGGCAGAAACAGAGCCAGCAGTATACTAAGAGACTTTACTACATATAGAAAAAACACTCAGATAGGAACTTATGTACCACCATTAATGGAGGCAGTGACACTCTGATTTAAACAACTCAGTAGTGCCTGACACACCCAAGACACTCTCCATGCCATCCCTTACAAATAGATTTACAGAAGCAAATATCCAGAAACAGAGCTAGCAGTATACTAAGAGACTTTATAACCTATAGAAAAAAACACCCAGATAGGATCTGAGAGACTTATCTAGATATGTAGTGAAGCTCTGACACTACTAATTGAACCATCCAGAGTACCCCTTTCATCATGTCACAGGCCTAGTACACTTGAATGTGTGCATGCAGCCCTACTGGTAGTCTGACTTAGTCTTTCAAGCTTCTTGACAAGTCTTAAGCTGCTATAGTACTACTTAAAAATTACTCTTAAGGTAGACTGCAGCAAGACCAAAGGGTAAAATGTATGTGCATAAAACGAAAGACATGTACTTAGAAGTTTTTGATAGGTACATCCACCGTTTTAGGTGCATATGCCAACTTATACATTCAGGGGCCGATTCCGATCTCGGTCGGAGGCGCACCCAATACTATTCGGTCGGGAAAAAAGCCATGCGAAAGCCAGTTTCCCGACCGATCCGTACAGTACACCGAACGAGCAAGTACGATGCGCACAACAGCAAAAATCCCGGCCGAGCCGTACTCACCCAAACCAGGTCCTGTTCTCCGACCGAGGCGAATCCGGAAACGCCGAATCGAGTCGCACGGAAGGGAAAATGCAGCCCCGTCCGGCCGGACAAGTACGATGCGCTTTCCGTACGCGCCGAACCCGTCGCTACGCACGGCACGTCAAAGCATCCGGGAGAGGCGCACATAAGCTCCGAATCGCGCCACAACACGATCCACGGCTACGAGACGAACACAGCACCGACGAGGACGACGCGAAGCGACGAGGACGAAGCCAAGCGACGAGGACGACGCGAAGCAACGAGAAGGACGAACGACACGAACCAACCATGAATCCCTTCGTCCCGATCATACCAATATTCTACATCTACTACCGGAACAGGCACGGACGCGTACGGCGCAGAAGGTAAGTCAGACACCAACCACAAAACACATACAACACGTACACGACACATCACACACATACACTGGGAATCTGAATATACTTACACCAGCAACAGCAGCACCATAGGGGCGGGATGCCCATCACCAATGCCACATATGCACACAGGGGCCTGAATGCGCGCCACCACCCCAACCCAGGGGGCTGGATGCCAACCACCACAACCACCCTCAACCAGGGGGGCAGGATGCCTACCACTACTACCACCCTCACCCAGGGGGCAGGATGCCCACCACTACTACCACCCTTAGCCAGGGGGGCTGGATGCCTACCACCACCCTTAGCCAGGGGGGCTGGATGCCCACCACTACTACCACCCTTAGCCAGGGGGCTGGATGCCTACCACTACTACCACCCCCACCCAGGGGGCAGGATGCCTACCACTACTACCACCCTTAGCCAGGGGGCTGGATGCCTACCACTACTACCACCCCCACCCAGGGGGCAGGATGCCTACCACTACTACCACCCTCACCCAGGGGGGCAGGATGCCCACCACTACTACCACCCTTAGCCAGGGGGCTGGATGCCTACCACTACTACCACCCTCAACCAGGGGGGCAGGATGCCTACCACTACTACCACCCTCACCCAGGGGGGCAGGATGCCCACCACTACTACCACCCTTAGCCAGGGGGGCTGGATGCCTACCACCACCCTTAGCCAGGGGGGCTGGATGCCTACCACTACTACCACCCTCAACCAGGGGGCAGGATGCCTACCACTACTACCACCCTCACCCAGGGGGGCAGGATGCCTACCACTACTACCACCCTCACCCAGGGGGGCAGGATGCCCACCACTACTACCACCCTCACCCAGGGGGCAGGATGCCCACCACTACTACCACCCTTAGCCAGGGGGCTGGATGCCTACCACCACCCTTAGCCAGGGGGCTGGATGCCTACCACTACTACCACCCTCAACCAGGGGGCAGGATGCCTACCACTACTACCACCCTCACCCAGGGGGGCAGGATGCCCACCACTACTACCACCCTCACCCAGGGGGGCAGGATGCCCACCACTACTACCACCCTCAGCCAGGGGGGCTGGATGCCTACCACTACTACCACCCTTAGCCAGGGGGCAGGATGCCTACCACTACTACCACCCTCACCCAGGGGGCAGGATGCCTACCACTACTACCACCCTCACCCAGGGGGGCAGGATGCCCACCACTACTACCACCCTTAGCCAGGGGGTGCAGGATGCCCACCACTACCACCCTCACCCAGGGGGCAGGATGCCCACCACTACTACCACCCTTAGCCAGGGGGCTGGATGCCTACCACTACTACCACCCTCACCCAGGGGGCAGGATGCCCACCACTACTACCACCCTCACCCAGGGGGGCAGGATGCCCACCACTACTACCACCCTTAGCCAGGGGGTGCCAGATGCCCACCACTACCACCCTTAGCCAGGGGGCAGGATGCCCACCACTACTACCACCCTTAGCCAGGGGGCAGGATGCCCACCACTACTACCACCCTTAGCCAGGGGTGCCAGATGCCCACCACTACCACCCTCACCCAGGGGGCAGGATGCCCACCACTACTACCACCCTCACCCAGGGGGGCAGGATGCCCACCACTACTACCACCCTTAGCCAGGGGGCTGGATGCCTACCACTACTACCACCCTCACCCAGGGGTGCCAGATGCCCACCACTACCACCCTTAGCCAGGGGGGCAGGATGCCCACCACTACTACCACCCTTAGCCAGGGGGGCTGGATGCCTACCACTACTACCACCCCCACCCAGGGGGCAGGATGCCTACCACTACTACCACCCTCACCCAGGGGGGCAGGATGCCCACCACTACTACCACCCTTAGCCAGGGGGGCTGGATGCCTACCACTACTACCACCCTCAACCAGGGGGGCAGGATGCCTACCACTACTACCACCCTCACCCAGGGGGGCAGGATGCCCACCACTACTACCACCCTCACCCAGGGGGGCAGGATGCCCACCACTACTACCACCCTTAGCCAGGGGGCAGGATGCCTACCACTACTACCACCCTCACCCAGGGGGGCAGGATGCCCACCACTACTACCACCCTCACCCAGGGGGGCAGGATGCCCACCACTACTACCACCCTTAGCCAGGGGGTGCCAGATGCCCACCACTACCACCCTTAGCCAGGGGGCAGGATGCCCACCACTACTACCACCCTTAGCCAGGGGGGCTGGATGCCTACCACTACTACCACCCCCACCCAGGGGGCAGGATGCCTACCACTACTACCACCCTCACCCAGGGGGGCAGGATGCCTACCACTACTACCACCCTCACCCAGGGGGCAGGATGCCCACCACTACTACCACCCTCACCCAGGGGGGCAGGATGCCCACCACTACTACCACCCTTAGCCAGGGGGGCTGGATGCCTACCACTACTACCACCCTCACCCAGGGGTGCCAGATGCCCACCACTACCACCCTTAGCCAGGGGGCAGGATGCCCACCACTACTACCACCCTTAGCCAGGGGGCTGGATGCCTACCACTACTACCACCCCCACCCAGGGGGGCAGGATGCCTACCACTACTACCACCCTCACCCAGGGGGGCAGGATGCCCACCACTACTACCACCCTTAGCCAGGGGGGCTGGATGCCTACCACTACTACCACCCTCACCCAGGGGGCAGGATGCCCACCACTACTACCACCCTCACCCAGGGGGTGCCAGATGCCCACCACTACCACCCTTAGCCAGGGGGCAGGATGCCCACCACTACTACCACCCTTAGCCAGGGGGGCTGGATGCCTACCACTACTACCACCCCCACCCAGGGGGCAGGATGCCTACCACTACTACCACCCTCACCCAGGGGGGCAGGATGCCCACCACTACTACCACCCTTAGCCAGGGGGCTGGATGCCTACCACTACTACCACCCCCACTCATAGGATGGACAATGCATGACACAACAAGCACACCACAACCTAGGGAATGCAAGATTAAGACATCCCCCCCACCATGACAAGCGTGTGAGCAGGCTGTGTCAAATGCCTACAACACCGAACATGACATTGAACATACAATGTGACCCCTAGCACATGTGCCACACATATATGTGTGTGGCACCCACAATGCAAGCAGCCCATGACCATTGTGGCAATGGGGCCTAAACCCCCATCATCACAGTGACCAAAAGGCAAGTGTGGGGTCCATAGCTGAAGCACATTTTGACCATTGTGGCAATGGGGCCTAAACCCCCATCATCACAGTGACCAAAAGGTAAGTGTGGGGTCCATAGCTGAAGCACAGTTTGACCATTGTGGCAATGGGGTCTAAACCCCCATCATCACAGTAACCAAAAGGCAAGTGTGGGGTCCATAGCTGAAGCACATTTTGACCATTGTGGCAATGGGGTCTACACCCTCATCATCACAGTGACCAAAAGGTAATTGTTGACAAAGAAAGAGCTGCAACTGCCAAACTGCATGGATCATTCCTGGTCACAGAACCAAAAACTCATCTGTGGCAAAGTAGTGTATGTGTCCCATTGCAACATAAATTGGGGGAGCCAAATACTGCAGTGCAAATGAAACATTCCTTTGGCCATGTGCAGACAAACAACACCCATGGTGGCTGAGACCGTCAACAGTCATCAATGACACAATGACAGAAGTGACCATCAGAATGCAGAACCACATATTTGCACCAATGGGCACACAAATGCAGATACCCTGTGGAGACAGCAGATGTGAGGTGAACAGATACCATACCATGGCAGCAATGGGACACACAAACCATGATCACTGTGCTGACCGATGACCTAGGAGTCCCAGGGACAGCAGGGGAAACACACCAAACAACATACAGCCAATGGCACACCCAAGATATGCCAATGCAGTGGTGCAGATGCACAAACACAAACAGGCAGACCAACACTGTCATCATACACAGCAGGTGAGGGGTGGGGGTGCCATTGTCCCCAGGCAACAACACAACACATGAGGAGAGCTGAATACCAATCATACAGATGTGCATACACTGCCACACTAAGGTAACTCATGGATCCAAATCCCCTATGTGGGCAAGCAGGCATTGACAGGTGAGAGGGAGCACAAAACACACATGTCACACAGGCACGTAGGAACAACAACTGACACAGCAAGTCACAGACACACCACAGCACCACCCCCAGGGCCCCCACAATGTGGTGACCCTGGGCTGAAGAAAAATACCACTGTGATGACAAAGCTAAATGTCGTTCACACTGTGAACCACAGTCAGGTGTCCTGAGCAACTAACTACCATCACACCTACACAAGCACAAATCAATCAGCATGGCCAGTAAGCCAAGGCCAACATGGAGGCAGGGGACTAGCCGGGCAACAACTCTCATCTGCACACACTCAACACCACACCCCTCGACCTCCAACAATGTGCAGCAGTGAAGTACACATGCACTGGTGACATTGCACATGCACCCATTACTATTCCAGGGTGGTGGGTGGGAACCAAGGTGTAGAAACACATCACACATGGACACTCAACAAGACTCCTGAATGTCTGACACACTGCACACTACGCTGTACATGGACATGACGGCAATACCACACCGACCAATGGGATCCCAGCCACAGTCACACACCAATGAAGAAACCAAGGTCACCCACAAAGAACACACATAGACAACAACCAACATTGCAGCCCGGACCCTAAGGAGTGCCAGCAGTCACACACACAACGTGTCACAATCACTGAAAGATAACACAAACTGGAAATCACATGACAGGGGCAAACAACAAGTGCCAAAGGGAAACCTGACTGTGACCCATCTGCGTCAGCACACAAACTCTGCCCTGACAGCAAACACACCTATGGGTGACACCCTGATGACCAGTAATGTGCCATGCACCCACATCACAGAGAACACAGGGAGAAGACTTTGGGGGAACATAGCTCAAGTCAGCAAGCATCACAAACAGGTACAACACTAGGGATCACAGCATGCGCAGATGAATGGAAGTGAACACACAGACATGCACATACAACACACACCTTGGGCGCAGGCAATGTCACACGTGTACACACTGCCATGAGGGGACTCCACTCCTGTGTGAGGAAAGCTGTGCCATATGTTGCCTCAGTAGGGCCCCATCATGTCAGCTGAGCACTTGGTCACACAATCAACAATTAGCACCAAATGAGGGCTCCCATCACATCAGCCTGGTCATGGATGTGCCAACGGAATCATCAGCACAGATCCAACACACTTGTATAGCAATGTTGCACTGACTACACGGATGAGTCCCTCCCCATTGATGCCCAAACCTGCATGTCCACTGGAGATGGCAACACGGTCAGGGAAGTAGACAAAAGCAACGATGGCAGGCACAACAGATGTGCAGGGGTGGAAGCCACAGATGTGAAATTGCCAATGTAAGTAGGAAACCCATTGCCAAATACTGAACACATGACACCCTCAGATGCTGCTATTGATGACATGGATACACCACATGATAGGACACATTCCCCCTGGACCACATGGGTTCCTGCACAGTAACACTTCATAATCATGAGACCAGATATCACCATCACTGCAGCAAGGGCATGGTTAGCTGCACCAACAACATGTACATCTGAAGCATGAGCACTAGAGAAAAGAAAGTTGCTTTATTCAGCATATGTGTTGAGGCCAAACGAAGTCCTGAAAAAAGAGCAAAGGCCAATGGCCAGTCCATTGTCAAAGTTCAAACAGGGTGACACTGGCAGATGTCACCCTACGCATGCCTGCACAATACCAGGGACAATCCACTAGGAGGGGCAACCGGGGGCAGGCCAGGCACCGCAGGGACAGGATCAGGGCTCACCAGGGGGAGTCAGGGAAGGGGTGGTGGGTGCTGGAGAGCCACTGACAACTGCAGTGGAGGTGTCTGACATGGTGTGTGCCGGCACAACTGGGGGGCATGACACAGATGTCGTGGGTGCCGGCACAACTGCAGTGGACCCTGCAGATGGGGTGGACAGGTCCGCCACTGCA
The DNA here is from genome assembly GCA_963921515.1 of Calotriton arnoldi. Lineage (NCBI taxonomy): Eukaryota > Metazoa > Chordata > Amphibia > Caudata > Salamandridae > Calotriton > Calotriton arnoldi. Next base: position 1,068,110 of record CAWUFW010004711.1, read on the forward strand.
GTGCCCAAGTCAGACAGGGCGGTAGTGGACTCCACTGCAGTGCCTACCTCCAGGGGAGGAGAATGGGGAACAGGCAAGGTGGGTTGGACAGAGGGGGAGGACACCCTCACCACATCAGTGGCACAGACAAGCGCAGCGGGGGTGTGGTGCTGGGAGAGCAAGTGGCAGGGGGAGAAGGCCGGAGCATCTTGGGGATGGTATATCTGTGGGTGGGGGAACCTGGGGCAGGGTGTGGTGGGGGCACCTGTGCAGTGGGGGCCTGAGGGATGGAGGACGGAGACCTTGTGCCTGAGCTGCAGGGCGGTGGCGGGGTCTTGCTCTTAGCACTCCGGGGGACTTGCGGGTGGGGGCCTCAGTCCGTCTGCGCCTGGGGGAGGGTGTCCGGGGGCGAGGGGCACTCTGCTCCGTGTGGGTGGGCTTCCTCTTCCCCCGGGATGCTGGAGCAGCTTCATCGGTGGGGAAGAGGCCGAGGTCACAGAGGAAGAGCTGCTGTGACTTTGGGGTTGCAGGTGAGGCAAGGGAGGGTGCTTTGGAGGGAGAGGGAACTGAGGACTGCGCAGTGCATGTGGATGCGTGTGTGTGTTCCAGGGCCCCATCCCCTGTGAGTCTGGCTTCAGTCCCCTGAATGTGCTTGCGTGTGCGTTTTGTCATTGGCGTGTGTGTCAGTGTGCTGGATGTGTGTGTGCTGGTGTGTGCCAGTGTGTGTGTGCCTGGGATGGGTAAGGTGCTGGGGAGTGTGGATGGAGCAAAGGCAGGAGGGGTGAGGGACCGTTTGAGGAGGGACACTGCTGCCGTCAGGGAGGAGTCCATGGACCTATTGCCCCTCTGTAGGTCAGACATGCCCGATGAGATGCCCTCCATGAACGACACCAGCTGAGTCAACAGCGCGGTGTGCGCATGGAGGACACTCAGCATGGCTGTCTGCCCTACATGGAGCTGGCGAAGGAGGTACACAGACTCCTCACTCAGGGCAGCAGGGGACACAGGGGCAGGGGTGCGGTGCCTGGCCCAAAGGAGACACGCTCCCGGACATGGGAGCCTCCACGGACCTGGGGAATGGGAGCCGATGGGAGGGCGGTGGTGGTGCTGGTGGTGGCGGGGACAGCAACACTAGCTGGGGTGTGGTGGCTGCTGACACCCGCCTCCACAAGGGAGTCATCCTCCGAGTTGCTCTGGTCCTCAGCTGAGGTGGATGCTGCTGAGGACTCCTCGGTGTGGCTCCCCTCGCCCTCCGTGCCACTGGGTCCCTCCGACCACTCCTCGGCTGCTGACCCAGTCTGGCTCTCCGGCTCCTCCTGGTCCGTGGAGCTGTCCCCTTCCGTGGCCGTGGATGTATCTGCAAACAATGGGGAAACAGACAGACATCAGTCACCTGCACATAACGCACACACCACTGTGAGCACAGCACATCACAGAGCAAGCCCTGGCATCATTAGTTGTACATTGCTAAAAGTGCACTAATTGAACAGGAGAAGTCAATTGTCAGTCTGATGCCAAGCATGGCACTCACATCCCACATGGCCTTGCACCCATCTGTCTGGTGTCTGTTGGATTGCAACACCCCAGTGTTGACACATGCACCAAGTACACAGTAGTTGGACAGTGCAGAGGACACGGTGTGGACACATCACAGCTCTTGCCACTGAGTCAGTACAGGTTTACGGATGTAAGGGATGCCCAGAGTCAAATAGGAAATGCATGTGATGCATACCAGCGACAGACACCATGATGCACCCATGTCCTGATAGCCAGCGCCACTATGGTGTGCATGTAGCACATGTCACTCCCCTGCAGGATCACCAATCAGTAGACACATGCCATGGCGGAGGCATGACTGCAAAGTCATACATCACTGTCTCAGTGATGTATGACTTTGCAGCCAGACAACAACACTCTGCACTGTGTCACAATAGTAGGTCATGGGGAATGCAAGTCCTGGAGCTGCACAAGTGCACATGTACATCCCCCACAACACATCCTCTTAACCCTCATCTGTCCAGGTCATACCTATTGGACATATGGGAGACCTGTGACACTACCCTACATGTCAGAATACAGGCATTGTGTAAGCAATGGACCCACCCATGATGCCCACCACAGAGTCAGGGAAACAGATGCTGTCTCCCACCTTGAGTCAAGCAAACTGCAAGGACACAGTCCTAAGTGACAGAATTCCCTGCATGTAAGGGCCACACCTGGGTATCAGATGAGGAGTGGGCAGTGCACAATAGAGGGACATGGCTCCTGGACAACATGACTGCTGTACTGTGGCAGTTCAACCTGGCCCGAGGAGGGCACATAACATGTTAGACAGAGTACACAGTGCAGTCTTTGACTCACCCCCTCCTTGCTGCTCTCTGGCCTTCAGCTGCCCATCCAGGTCTGGAAAGACCACCGCCAGGATCCTGAGCATGTGGGGGTCAGGGTCCGTGTTCCGCCCCTCCTGCGAGGAGGCGACAGCTTCAGCTGGACCCGTGCAATCCTCCGGGTCCAGCCCCGAAGGTCCTGCCACCTCTTTTGGCAGTTGCGGATCCGGCGCTTGTAGACCCCCACGGACCGGACAGCCCGGACGATGTCCTTCCAGATCTCATGCTTCCGATGGGCAGAAGCCTGTCAGGATGACAAAGTGATAAGGACATTACTACACATGCAACATATCCGTGCATGACACAGTTGCATATACATGTCGCAATCACAGGGGCACATGGTGTACCCAGGCAGTGCACGGCTGCCCATGGACAGTTTTCCAGAAGTCACTACATGGTATCATAGCATGGGGAGTAAAACCCTGTTCAGAAGCACTGTCACTGCACCATACCTGTCCAGTGCAAGTCACTACACACTATGGGGGTGACAACTACTCAGTGAGCCTGCTAGCCAGTGGTGTGCTGACTCTCAGCCTTGCTAGTCAGACAAAATGCACATTCAGAAAGGCAGTGCACAGAACACTCACCTGCTCCCCTGGTGTCCCATACAGCTTGCTGTACTGTGGAAGTAGGCTGTCCAGCAGGGCCTGGTTCTCTTCAAGGCTGAAGGCTGGGGCTCTCTCCACAGTACGTGCCATTGCAGGGTCCAGAGGGGCAGAGACAGCAGCAGTGCAGTGGCAGATGTCGTCCTGGAGCATGTAGTGCAGGCAAGTGGGCTCTCAGGGGAACATGCAGCAATATATATGTGCTGGAGAGGCAGATACTGTCCCTTGTGTCCAAAGTGATAGGTCCAAGTCGTTTGCATCTTCTGAATCTGGCCAATCCATGGAATAGCAGCACCAAAACACGCCCACAGCATCCTTCAAATCTTCAACTTCATGACATACATTATTTTGCAACATTGTTGTGGGTGACCAACTGATTTTCCAGCAACCGACTCGTTCGAATATTCAAAAACGCGTCCGTTGCCAGGCAAGCCCATTGTCAATGGGTGCGCACCGATCGGTCCATTGCTGTTCAACGCGCACAGGGGTACAACGCGTACCCGCACACATTGAAAGCAATGGGCCGGCCGGAGGCACCGATCGGTCCATTGCTGTTCAACGCGCACAGGGGTACAACGCGTACCCGCACACATTGAATGCAATGGGCCGGCCGGAGGCACCGATCGGTCCATTGCTGTTCAACGCGCACAGGGGTACAACGCGTACCCGCACACATTGAAAGCAATGGGCCGGCCGGAGGCACCGATCGGTCCATTGCTGTTCAACGCGCACAGGGGTACAACGCGTGCACCGCACACATTGAAAGCAATGGGCCGGCCGGAGGCACCGATCGGTCCATTGCAGTACAACGCGCACAGGGGTACAACGCGTACCCGCACACATTGAATGCAATGGGCCGGCCGGAGGCACCGATCGGTCCATTGCTGTTCAACGCGCACAGGGGTACAACGCGTACCCGCACACATTGAAAGCAATGGGCCGGCCGGAGGCACCGATCGGTCCATTGCTGTTCAACGCGCACAGGGGTACAACGCGTACCCGCACACATTGAAAGCAATGGGCCGGCCGGAGGCACCGATCGGTCCATTGCAGTACAACGCGCACAGGGGTACAACGCGTACCCGCACACATTGAATGCAATGGGCCGGCCGGAGGCACCGATCGGTCCATTGCTGTTCAACGCGCACAGGGGTACAACGCGTACCCGCACACATTGAAAGCAATGGGCCGGCCGGAGGCACCGATCGGTCCATTGCTGTTCAACGCGCACAGGGGTACAACGCGTACCCGCACACATTGAATGCAATGGGCCGGCCGGAGGCACCGATCGGTCCATTGCAGTACAACGCATCACTGTACATGTGACTGGCATATGTCAGCATGCCTGTCTCAGATGGACATATGCCAGCCACAGATAGCTCCCAGGGAGTGAGGGGCACACCTACATCACGACAGCCTGTCCAAACCTTATCATAAGGCATGTAAGGCTGCATTTCCTATTGTGTGTATGTTGGTGTACATGTTGTCCTGTGGGTGTCACCTGTGGGCAGCCACCCCCAGGCTGTGCACGTGTTCATGGGGACAGGATCATGGGTGTTACGTGTACGTGACCACTGTGATGTGCAACTGTTCATATCTGTGCATGTGCCATGGTCACATTTCACAGTGGTGTTTGTGTATGTCATGTCACATACCCCGTGAGTCCCATGTGGGACGGTATGTTTGAGCCAGGGTGTCCCAGTGGCACAATAGTGATGGCCCTCCACAGTCTTTGTGCATGTAGTGTTTACAATGTCTCTGATTTCATGTGCACAATGGGAGACAGTCTCCACATCCACGTTGTGTGTGCATGGACTCTGATGTTGTGCGTGTGTGTCACAGACGTCCATGGCTCTCCTGCCATGGCAAGTGTGGCCACTACCTGTGGGGGTCATGTTTGTTTTGTTGTGGTGTACACATGATACTCCAGGTGATGCCAGTGTCCATGTGGCATTACAGGGTCCCTGGGAATGTGCCTGTCGTTGAGCTGTGGTGCCTGGGGCACATCTGTCCTCACATGTCACTGGGGGGTGACTGTGACACAGCATCATGATATCCAATGGGCCAACCTGGGACAAATTGATGCCACCTGTAGGACCGTGTTGACAGATGTTGGCCATGTATGTACCATAAATGTCGTTCCGGTACTGCACACTTCATGTAGTTGTGCCTCATGATGATGTATGTTGGGATCTTGAGTGTGTTCAATGCCGCATATGTGGGGTGACTGACGATCTTGCTTACTTCTCCTCTGCACTGCAGGGCTCCTGCTGTCCATCGGCCATTCCCAGACCTGGCAACGATGGTGGAACGGGACAGCATCCGACGGTACCGCTTCACCAGGCAGCTGATTGAGGATTTGGCAGTGCAGTTGTCCCCACATTTGCAGCCTGGCCGGCCGTATCCTACAGCGCTGACCCCCAAGGTGAAGGTGATGGCAGCCCTACACTTCTTTGCCACCGGTACCTTCCAACATACTGTGGCGTCTGCTGGTGGGATGTCACAGACCATGTTCAGCCGTGTGCTCCGCGATGTTTTGGCGGCAATGTTGCTCTTCCTGAACCGGTACATCTATTTCCCTAGACTGCGACGACTCACTGACGTGAAGAGTGACTTTTATGCCCTGGGGAGGATGCCGCATGTCATTGGCTCCATTGATGGGACACATGTGGCTTTGGTACCACCACAGGCCCAGGAGCAGGCCTACAGGAACCGCAAGCACTACCACTCGGTCAATGCACTGGTGGTGTGTCTTGCAGACATGACCATCACACACGTGTGTGCCCGTTTCCCTGGTTCAGCACACGATGCCTTTGTGATGAGGAGTAGTCGCATCCCCAGGTTGATGGCACAGATGCAGAACCAGCGTGCCTGGCTTGTCGGTGTGTACTGACTTTGTGCCATTGTGTGTGATCTGATCTGTAGTATTCCGCCCACTTTTCCAAGTCAGCTGATGTGCACTTGTCTGTCCGTAGGTGACTCGGGATACCCCAACATGCCGTGGTTGCTGACACCCCTCAGGAACCCTGTGACACCTGCCCAGATGCGCTACAATGAGGCACATGGTCGGACCAGGAGAGTGATTGAGCGGACCTTTGGTCTCCTGAAGAGCCGCTTCCGCTGCCTGGACAAGACCGGAGGGTCCCTCCCATATGCCCCTGCGAAAGTGTGCAAGATTATCATCGTCTGCTGCATGCTCCACAACCTGGCAGTGCGGAAGGAGTTGCCTCTCATCCAGGATGACGATGACCAACATCCGCCACCTGTGGAGGATCCTGGCCTGGACCACGATGCCAGTGACGATGATGATGATGATGGTGATGGTGATGTCCGCACACAGCTCATCACCAACTTCTTTAGCTGAATGTGAGTATCCTGAGGTGTCATGTGAATGATGTGAGTTGGCATGATGTGTGGGTGGTGCTCTGGTGCTGTTGGAGTGTGTCCATGGGCTACTTGACAGGATGTGTGTTGCGATGTGTGGTGACAGGTGGGCTGTACTCCCCAACAGTGTTGACATGCTAACTTGGTTCTGGGTGGGTATCTTGTAACATGTATTGTGCATGAGTTTTGCTGTTCTGTCCTGTACTGCATTGCTTTTGACTGTGTGTCATTTCTGTCCTTCACAGGGTACTTTCAGATTCGTTTGGTGAACTGTGTCCACCGACGACGTGATTGCACATCCAGGCTGGTAGCTGTTGTGTCCCTACAGGTGATGTGCGCCACACCCATGGACTTCCTTCTGTCTACAGTTGTTGACTGTGTGCCCGCTACCAGGTGGGGTTACCTTGCATCTGTAGTGGTTACGGCATGTTGCTACTGTGTAATAAACCTGTGCTTCACTTAGTGATGTGCGTTGTCTGTGGTCACACATTTGACTGCCATTTGCTTACTGCACCTGTGGGCTACTTGACTACAACTGGGAATGGGTGTGGTGTCTGTGCATTGCACCGTCTTCCCTGGCAACATCAGTGTAGGCAATGAGTCAGATGGCCTAGGTGTGTATGTGTTGTGTAGCCCTGGTGGTGTGTCTCCCTCATATGTGTCACGTTGCCTGTACTCACATGCCTGTGTTGTCCTTGCTGTTGCAGTTCGCATACACTGTGTAATTTTGCAGTTCATCATCCCCATAACAGCACCCACGTTGGAATCACGACAGAGGCAAGTATGGTGTATTAGTGTGTTTATTGTGATAATAGTGCATAGGATGGATTGTGCTGTACATGAATCTTGCAATCCCAAGTTCCTAGATGAATAGAAAGTCCAGGTAGACAGGATCCCCAGTATCGGGGCCACTGTTGTCTGACACATTGTTCCAACTTATACTCCCCATGCAATGTGTGGGAGTAGTGTTGCCATCAACAGGGTGAACAGTCTGTGCACAAAGGCGAAAATCCAGAACAGGTTCAGGCTTCCTGGGAGTTGCGCTTGGCCATCAGCCTCTCACTTTCCCCTCCTCGGACGACCCCTCTTCTTGGGGGGGCCCTCAAGTGCAGGCTGCTGCGGTGCAGGGGACTCTCCGCCAGAGTCCTCCTCCCTCCCTGTGGCAGTTGCAGTTTGTTCGGTACCAGATGTTGTTGGCACACAGGGAGGTGTGGACTGGTTGCTGTTCATCTGGCGGAGGCATTGTAAAATGTCCCTGTGCACCGCCGTCATCTCATGTAGTACATCCCACTTGGACTCCACGCGGGTCATGTGGGAGTCCACACGTGACATGTGGGAGTCCACACGTGACATGTGTGACTCCACTTGGGACATGTGGGAGTCCAAGCGGGCATGATGGGCAGCCTGCTGCTGTTTGATGTCTCTGAGGAGCCCCACTACCTGGCTGAGCTCTCCGGTGCTGGACTGGTACGCATCAGCTATGCGTACCAGTTGTGGGTCTTCATGCACACCAGCAACGTCTGCAAGCAGCGACCTCTGTCTCCCACCCCTCCCACCACCCCTGCTGACATGTGCAGTGTGTGCAGTTGCACGCACAGATAACCCTGGTCCACCTTGGGGGTTGGTGGTGGTGGTGGTGTCCATGGCCCCAGGTTGGTCCAGGGTCACTGCGCTGGTGTTGTTCCTTATTCTGTCCATGTCGGCAGGGATGGTATTCGTGGTGACAGTCGTTGGAGGGGTGGGTGCAGGGGTGCAGCTGGTGGACCTGCTGGTGCTGCAGCTGGTGGTCCTGCTGGTGCAGCATGTTGACTTGCACCGGATGTGCCAGGTTGTTCTTCATCGTCCGAGGAGGACAGAGGCTGTACGACGCCAGTGAGCTCGGCATCCTCTTGAGCCTGGGACTGGGACTCCTCAGCGTCTGCTGCTGTGTCCCTATCATCACCTGTTTTTGGGAGACACAAACAATGTATGTCATGTTTCTGCAGGCATCAGTGGTTGACACACCTGACAGTTGTGACTGTGCCTCGGGGTGCGGGCCTCTACATTGTATTGTCCTAAGTCGTCACAGTCAGGGGTTGATATTGGTGTGGCACATTGTCCTGCATTATTTGGGCATTTCTATGTATTCTCTGGGGTGTGAACATGGTCTGCATTGATTGTGTTTGGTTGACAGCCAGACCTCCTTCCCACCCACCCACCCACCCACCCAGTCAGTTATCCCACCATGGAACGTGCTTGCATTGCAGGGAGTGTAAGTTGTCTCTCAGGATGTCAGTCAGTGGTGTCCTGCTGTTTGTTGGTGCACAGTTGGCAGCAGGGCCTTGTGCTCCCCACAGCAGTAGCCAGTGTCAGCCATCTTGTGAGTCCTTCTCCACTCCCTGTGATGTGAGCATGGTTCAGGGTGGTGTTGATGGGACAGTTGTGGGGGTGAGCTATGTCTGTGACTACGTCTCCCATCATGCTATTGCCTCCACCCCCTTCCCAGCATGCCCATGCTTCCTTCCTTTTGACTCTGCTTCCCTGTGGGGTGGGCTGGCTGTGCTGACAGGATGGCTGGGTGTGTTGTCCTGGCAGTTGTTTGGCTAAGAGTCCCAAGAGTGTCCCTGTGCTTCACACAACATAACCCAGGGTGGTGGTGCTTTGTGGGATCTTGTGTTAGGATGGAGGGCATTGCATTCTACCAGGTGGGTACTGTGGAGTTTGTGTTGGGGGGTGTGAGGGGAGGTGCTGGTGACTATAGTCAGTGCTGCAAGTCCCCCTTCCCACCCAGCCAGCCAGATAGCCCACCATGGAACGTGCTTGCATTGCAGGGAGTGTAAGTTGTCTCTCAGGATGTCAGTCAGTGGTGTCCTGCTGTTTGTTGGTGCACAGTTGGCATCAGGGCCTTGTGCTCCCCACAGCAGTAGCCAGTGTCAGCCATCTTGTGAGTCCTTCTCCACTCCCTGTGATGTGAGCATGGTTCAGGGTGGTGTTGATGGGACAGTTGTGGGGGGGCAATATGTGTGACTGCGACTCCCATGATGCTATTGGCTACACTGACTTGGCCAGCATACACAGAATTCCTTCCTTTGAGTGGTCTTCACTGTGTGTTGGTGTTGTTGTGGTGGCTACATGTGTGGATGTGTGTGTTAGTTCTATTTGTGCCACTGCCTAGCTGTAGTTGTGGTTGTGTTTGTACATGTGTTGGCACAGTTGGATGTGACTTTTTTGATGGCATGTGTTGTGTTTATCTGACTGACATACACATTTTGGGATGATTCTGTTCTAGTTGCTGTGTAATTGCTATGTGTGCATGGTTTGACTCTCCCCTTGACAGTGATGTGTGTGTTTTGTGGCAGTTTATTGTGTACATTTGTTGTGTACTCACCAGGCTCTGGGATGTTCTCTAGTCCATATACGCTCACTGGCGGAAGGATGGCCCGCACCTTCTCCTCCCAGGGCCTGAGGTATATTGGCTTGGCAGGAGGGCCACTGCCGGTCTGTTGGCTGTTGCTGTAGTCTATCTTCAGCAGGTCCCGTACCCTCCTGCGCACGTCATACCACCTGTTCTGGATGTCCGTCTTTGTGCGCCGACATGATGATTGGGCGTTCACCCTGTTGATGATCCTCTCCCACATCTTGGTTTTCTGCGACATGGGGGTCTGTTGGACCAGAGTGCCAAACAGCTGTGGCTCCACCCTGAGGATCTCGTCTACCAGGACTTCCAATTCACAATCTAGGAACTTGGGATTCTTCTTGGGGGGCATGGTGATGGGTGGTGATGGTGAGTGATGTGTGTGTTGGTGTGCAGGTGAGTGTGTGTGAGTGTGTGTTTTGCTGGGTGTATGTGAGGTAGGTATTTGTTGGTGTGCTGATGGTGTGTGGCTTGTGTGAGGGATGAGCTGTGGGTGTGTGGTTGCTTTCTCTTGGGTGCTGGCAGTGAAATGGCATTTGCAAAGGCTCATGGTAGTGATTTGTGTCCTTTATATAGGTGGAGTTGTGGGTGTGTCTTTGTTCTCTGTCCCCACCCCCCCAGTATTTATTGGCTTGGTAATTGCTTGTTTGGCCTTTTTTGGGTGATTTTTCCTTTGTGCTGTTTGTGTATGTTGGAAACGTTCTTGTGACCGAGTCGGACCCTGCATTGGTCTCGTACGGTGTTTTCCGTTTCGTTCACGCTGTGTTTGTGCAGTTTTGTATGCTGCGTACGCGTCGGTCGCGGTGTATTGTGTTGCTTCGGCTCGGTTTTGTATGCGTGTCGGTCGTACGGCTTGTCCTCCGTCCGACTCGGTCGTGTTTTTCGCGCCTTGCATCGTACTTTGCGGGTTGGAGTTGGCGGGTACGATTCGGTCGGATTTGTTCCGGGTGCGTGTCGGTCGGTTGGATTCGCGTGTTTTTCCGGCCGGATTGCTATTTTCCGAGCGGCTCGGTCGGTCGGCTTGGTTTCCTGACGTGTCGGTCGGATTTATCGCGGCTTGCATCGTACTTGGCGTGTCGGGCGCCACTGGTACGTGTCGGTCGGTATTTTTTCCGGATCCGAGTCGGTCGGTGCTTTTTCCGGCCCGAATCGGAATCGGCCCCTCAGTGTTCTATATCCAGTTGAATATAATTTAAGTAGTTTTAAAAGGGCTGAGTTACTAGTGCATCCTCTCACAAAGTGTTTCAATCATCTACACCTTCAGTCATATGTACACAGAGAACTCTTATGTATCCTATGCTAATGCAGCCAGTGCATCTCTCAGTGAAACATGTTGTTAGTGAGCCAAACACCTAAGAGACAATCTATGCCACCCCTTACATATAGATTTGGAGAACCAAGCAGCTAGATTCAGACCCAGTAATATAGTAAGAGGCTTAACTACATATAAAAAAAATGAGGGAGGAAGAAACCCACTTATATATGTATGTTCTACAACTGTTATAGTACCAAGTGAACCATCCAAACAAGTAGCACTTTCAACATGTTGCAAGCCTAGTTTACCTGGGCCTGTGAGTTTAGTTCTACAGGTAGGCCGAGTTGGTATTTTAAAGCACTTCACACATCTTAAAATGCTATACTACTACTTAAACAGGTAATGTAGCCTGTAGCTGCACCATACTGTAACCTGTATTTCCACAAAAGCAAAAACATGTAGGTAGAAGTTTTTAACAGGTATATGTGCACTTTTAGACATATATGCTGACTTATACATATACATTCACTCACATGCACAGAGATAACTCTAATCTATGTAGTGCTAATTGAGCCAGTGACACTGTCCCTAAAATAAGTCATTAGTGTTTGAAACTCCCAACAGACATCCATGCCGTCCCTTATATATAGATTTGGAAAAACGAATATGTAGAATGAGAGCCAGGAATCTACTAAGAGACTTTACTGCAAATATGAAAACAAATTATAGGCAGTAATGAAGATACCTATTCATCTATGTATCAAATATGTTATAGTATGAACTGAACCATCTAGACAAGTAGTGCTTTTAACATATTGCAGGCCTTGTACACTTGAGCCTGTGTGTGTAGTTCTACAGCTGGGCCAACTAGGTATTTCAAACCACTTAACATGCCTTAAATTTATGTAGCACTGATTAAAGTCATCACTAAGACACATGTAGCTGGGCCATAGGGTCATTAACCATATGTCAATAAAATGAAAGACATTTAGCTACAAGTTTATAATAGGTATAACTACAAATCCAATTGCATATCCAGAGGTATTATCCATTATGCACCATTATTTTGAATGCCATAAAAATAGGTATGAAAGGTAAAGCTACTAATGTATCCTGTCATATAGTCTATGAATGATCTACACCTTCGTTGACATATAGAGACACAACTGTTATATATCTAGTGCTAATGGAGGTAGTGACATTGTTATTGAATCAAGTCATTAGTACTCACATTTACTCAAATTCAAATTTATTCATGTTTCGACTCAGGTCTTTAAAACATAAATACATGATGATTTAAATTTACATTAACATTAAAATTAACAAGTCTTCTGATACAAATTCATTTTTTTTGTCCTACCCTAGGCTCTTGGCCTAGGCCACAAATACTTGGGTACACTTCATCAATAAAATACTTCTTCCCTCAGGGTTCCTACAATTCTAGCCAAAACATATTTTTAAAAATCTTGCTATGGCAAAAGCAACATCTAAAAATTCCATATTAAACAAAAGTGCAAGAGCATTATTGCGATGTTTTATACCATGCATCATAAAAATCATTTAAAAAATGGAACAACGAGGCCTATAAAAGTGATGACAATTAATGAAAAAATGCACATCAAATATCATTAGTAAGTAAAACACCCAAAATTCAGTCCATGCCATCCATTATATATAGAATTATAAAACCATTCAGCTAGGAATAGAACCAGTAAGGTACTAAGAGGGTATACAGCATATAAAAAATGCTGATAGGAACTGAGACATTTATCTAGCTGTGTAGTAAAGCTCTGATACTGCCAACTGAACTATTCAGGTAAGTAGCACTTTCAAAGTGTCAGCTGTTGATATGCTGTATCACCATAAAACTATAAAATAGTAAAATCATGTAAAATATATTTGTTTTGATATTTTTATTTTATAACATACTTTTGAAATTGTATTTTTTAGATATATAGTTGCTTTAAAACAGAAGACTTAAAGATGACACAGAAAGAGCAAAAGAGGAGAGCAGAAAGAGAACAGCATTATTTCAAGAAGATTGAAAAGAACAAACAAACTGAATGATGGACAGAATATTCTGAAGGAAAAAAAACTATTGGTAAGAGAACTAAACAGTTTCTTAAAACATTAGTAAGAAGAATGTAAAATATGGAAAGTGATGAGAAAGTATAGAAAATTTTGCCAAGAACTCAGAAACAGAAAGCAGTAACTCATCTTCAAAGTGGAAAGAATTCTAAAAAAGCAAGATGTCTCACAGCAAGACAAAAACAACACAAAGATATAAGAAGAAGAATGTTTAGACGTTGGGTAATACTGAATTTATGAAAGAACATCAAACAGTATAAGAGAAGATCAGCAACTTATAAACAAAGCAACGTATAGAAACTGTTGTAGATAAAACATTTGCTTCAAAGCAGCAACTATTTTAATAATACTGAACAGAATGAGAACACTGAGTAGAACAGTGCTCTGTATGAAGAAGAAAATTCAGAAAAAAAGGCTTATTAATAGGAGTATCCTTTGTAAGTTCTTCAGTGGTGAATGAAAACATACTTCCAGTGCTGAACCTTACTTTCATGAAGAAAGCTATTTACAAGAGAACACATTAGTGCATGCTGTTTAAACAACTGGTTGTTGTTATGAAGTGAAGGATGGTAGTCCCATTGGAAAAGAAGAGAGGTTTGCTAGGAATGTTGAAGAAATGATAGCTGAAGAAGTGCAGGGAAGGCATCCACAAGCTCAAGTTTACAAGTGGAATTGTAGAAGTACCTTTCAGTAGTATTTGGAAAGAATCTATTGATATGTTACCAACATTTTTATGTGAATTTCCAGATAGAAGTTTCAAACAGAAGATTACTATGTTGCAAGGATTAGACCCATGTAATATAAGAAACTATAGTAACTTACAGGGGCATTTCCCTGGCTTGTTTACCTTTCATAGTATCAGAATGTTAGCTGTTGACCACTCTGAAATGCAAAACTTAGTCAGCAGATGTGCAGGAGTGCAGGACATTTTACAATGTGAAAACTCCTGCACTATGTTTAGGAGAAATGAATACAGCTCTCTTACATGGTACACTAGCAGATGTAGAGAAATTTTTGATGATGTACAGTTTTGTTTCTTTGGTCCAGAACATGAGTTTAGGGACAGTGAGGATTTGATATCTCTAGGTGTTGTAGAACACAACAGAGAGATTAGTATTGAAAACTTTGTAGAAGAGACTAGAAGGTTTAGTATAGTTTCCTCTGAAAAAGCAAACTGTGTTTGTATTTGTTGTCAATGCACTCACTACAAGAGTTAAACTAGGAAAGATGATTTATACTTAAAGAGTGAAAAAAGAAAATAATGATAAGTGGCAACAATTGGCTGATTATATGTTATTTTATGTTATAAGGTATTTGTTGAGCACGCGGCTACTCCGAGGAGTGTCCCGGCGCTGTCTCAGAAACCCCTGACAAAGCAGTATGAACAGAACAGTATGCGCCTCCTCTACTGTTGGAAGAGCCAGGTTTTCAAATGTCGCCTGAAACCAAGGAGATCCTGCATCTGTTTCAGAGAGGGAGGCAAGCTATTCCATAGTTTTGCGGCTGTTACTTGAAAGGAGCGTCCCCCCTTTCGAGACCGAAAGAACTTTGGCACGATCGTCAGAGGCTGTGTCGATGACCGCAGGGTTCTGGATGGGGTATAGGGCTGGATTTTGTTCATGAGGTAGAGAGCTCCAATGTTGTGGAGAGCCTTAAAGGCTAGCACCAGGGCTTTAAAGTTAACCCTCTTTTTCACTGAAAGCCAGTGCAGGGACTTTAGACAAGGGGTCATGAGTGTCCTGGGGCCGACTCTCAGTACAGCCCTGGCCGCCGCATTTTGTACCACCTGTATGCGTCCAAGAAGGTATTCGGGGAGGCCCAGGTAAAGCACATTGACATAGTCCAGCCTTGACATGATCAAGGCTTGCAAAAGACACACAATTGATGGACGGAATGCAGAACAAATCAAAACATTCACCCCCAGTCAAGAGATCTGGGTTAAATCCATCATTCTTTTGCTCACCATGCCACCCCAGTTTAGACCTGGCCATATGCAAATCAGTCTTGACCCTGTGCCTCATGCGAACAGTCCAGCCCGAACTGCCAAGCCAGGTCCTCCCTGGACCGGAAACAAGCATCCTAGGACCGGTTTCGGGGTTTCACCCCTCTTCAGCCAGGATAGCTTGATTCCAGTGGCACAGTGAGCCCAGGACCCACGTCTGGGCATACCTGGCGCACTTAGGGCGAGAAAGCAAAAGACACACAATTGATGGACGGAATGCAGAACAAATCAAAACCTTCACCCCCAGTCAAGAGATCTGGGTTAAATCCATCATTCTTTTGCTCACCATGCCACCCCAGTTTAGACCTGGCCATATGCAAATCAGTCTTGACCCTGTGCCTCATGGGAACAGTCCAGCCCGAACTGCCAAGCCAGGTCCTCCCTGGACCGGAAACAAGCATCCTAGGACCGGTTTCAGGGTTTCACCCCTCTTCAGCCAGGATAGCTTGATTCCAGTGGCACAGTGAGCCCAGGACCCACGTCTGGGCATACCTGGCGCACTTAGGGCGAGAAAGCAAAAGACACACAATTGATGGACGGAATGCAGAACAAATCAAAACATTCACCCCCAGTCAAGAGATCTGGGTTAAATCCATCATTCTTTTGCTCACCGTGCCACCCCAGTTTAGACCTGGCCATATGCAAATCAGTCTTGACCCTGTGCCTCATGGGAACAGTCCAGCCCGAACTGCCAAGCCAGGTCCTCCCTGGACCGGGAAACAAGCATCCTAGGACCGGTTTCGGGGTTTCACCCCTCTTCAGCCAGGATAGCTTGATTCCAGTGGCACAGTGAGCCCAGGACCCACGTCTGGGCATACCTGGCGCACTTAGGGCGAGAAAGCAAAAGACACACAATTGATGGACGGAATGCTGAACAAATCAAAATATTCACCCCCAGTCAAGAGATCTGGGTTAAATCCATCATTCTTTTGCTCACCGTGCCACCCCAGTTTAGACCTGGCCATATGCAAATCAGTCTTGACCCTGTGCCTCATGGGAACAGTCCAGCCCGAACTGCCAAGCCAGGTCCTCCCTGGACCGGAAACAAGCATCCTAGGACCGGTTTCGGGGTTTCACCCCTCTTCAGCCAGGATAGCTTGATTCCAGTGGCACAGTGAGCCCAGGACCCACGTCTGGGCATACCTGGCGCATTTAGGGTGAGAAAGCAAAAGACACACAATTGATGGACGGAATGCTGAACAAATCAAAATATTCACCCCCAGTCAAGAGATCTGGGTTAAATCCCGAAACCGGTCCTAGGATGCTTGTTTCCAGTCCAGGGAGGACCTGGCTTGGCAGTTCGGGCTGGACTGTTCCCATGAGGCACAGGGTCAAGACTGATTTGCATATGGCTGGGTCCAAACTGGAATGGCATGGTGAGCAAAAAAACGATGGATTTAGGCTCAGATCTCTGTACTGGGGTGAATGTATGACATTGTTCTGCATTCTGTCCATCAACTGTTGTTTTTGCATTTGTCACCCCGAGTGGGACGGGTATGCCCAGACTTGGGTCCCGTGCTCTCCATGCCACTGGAATAAAGCTATCCTGGCTGAAGAGGGGTGAAACCCTGAAACCGGTCCTAGGATGCTTGTTTCCAGTCCTAGGTACCCCTTGACCATCAACCGTATGCCACAGAGGAAAGGGGGCCCTGCTAGGGGCCCCCAAAGATGCTTTGTCAATAGGGGATCACGGTGTGGTTCCGACCAACAGGAATACTCTGAGAGCCAGTCAGAACTGAGTTGGAATGACTGGCCGGTTTACGTTCTGACCGCCGACATCGTAATCGGTTGGTCGGACCGCAAACCGACCGAGTCGGTCGGAAAGTCTCCGACCACAGTTGGAAAGCTTCCAACTAGCAGTCGGAGGCTTTCCAACCGGCATTGTAATCGGCTCCCAAATGTATGTAATAATTATCGCTTTTGTTAATAAATAATTTCTAAGTAAAAATATTTATTTGTATGAAAATTATTTTTGTTTTATATTTATATTATTTGTAGGTATTTGTGATATGTATTTAAGATTGTAATATGCTTTTAATTTTTTAAATTTAGAATATTAAATATATTTTTATTTTATTTTTTGACATTTTTTTTTATTAACTCTGTTTTTAAAATAATTTTATTTTGTTGAAGATATTTTGTTTGTTTTTAATGTTGAACAGACTGGAGTGGGAATAGTACATTTTACCCCTCCACTATCCAACTCTTTCCCTACTGATGTACTTATTGGAATGAGAATAGTAAATGTTACCCCTCTGCAATCCAACACTTTCCCTACTGTTGTACTGACTGGAGTGGGAATAGTAAATGTTACCCTCCGCTATCTAACACTTTCCCTACTGTTGCACTCATTGGGGTGGGAATAGTATATTTTACCCCTCCACAATCCAACACATTCCCTACTGTTGTACTGACTGGAGTGGGAATAGTAAATTTTACCCCTCCACTATCCAACTCTTTCCCTACTGTTGCACTTATTGGAGTGGGAATAGTACATTTTACCCCTCTGCATTCCAACACTTTTCCTACAGTTGTACTGACTCGAGTGGGAATAGTACATTTTGCCCCTCCCCTATCTAACACTTTCCCTACTATTACACTCATTGGGTGGGAATAGTAAATTTTACCCCTCCTAAATCTAACACTTTCCCTACTGTTGTAGTGATTGGAGAGGGAATAGTAAATTTATCCCTTCGCACTCCAACAGTTTTGCTACTGTTGTACTGGCTGGAATGGGCACAGTAAATATTACTTATCTGCAATCCACTGCTGTTACTACTGTTGCATTTATTGGGGGGAGATTTGTTAATTTTAAACTGTTTTATTATTTTTGCGTTGTGTGACGTGGGAGTAGTACATTTTTTATATATTCATTTTAATTGTTGGCGTAGTTTGTTAATAAATTGTAGTGGGAACAGTATGGTGTCCATTACGATACCGGGCGGTAAAAAATCCGCCATCCACCATAGCGGTAAAAATACGCCCGCCTACACCGTCTGAATACCGACCGAGCAATTACGATGCCGCGAAGCGAACACCGCCCGCGGCGGAAAAAAACCCAAAAATACCGCCCGATCATGTCCGATTCTAAGTCCACCCGTCCGCCACGGACGCAAATACGCACGACAACCAAAAACCGCCCGCCCTGACGATCTAGACACCGCCCGTGAAATTAGGATCGCTCCGACATGAGCGCGGTAATTACACAAATACACCGCCCGCCATCGTAAACAACAGAGATGGAAATGGACACGGCGGAAGCCCTGGCGGCCACGTCCCTGAACAGAAACCATCCGCGGACCCAAACAAACACACACAACATGGCCAACAAGTCCACACAGCAAGCCACGCACAAACACAGTACACTTCACGAAAACACCCCCCCCTGGACAAACAAATAAACTACTAATCCCAGAACACCAGCCACAACACACCTGAAAACAACAGACCATCATGACACACCCACATAGGTAAGCACAAAAGCAGCCCCTTCACAGACCACAATCCCTTGCAACACTACAAAGCCAAGAAGAGAGGAGAGAACACAGCAACACAGCAAGGACAGCAGCACACCACAGATACGCACCCATCACACCCACCACCACCAGCACCAGCACCACCAAACACTAGCACCACAAACGACCTGCACATCACACACCACACACGCACACCACACCAGCACCACAAACACCAAACCACACACCATGGCAGCACACAGAATGCCAAAGTTCACTTCAACTGAGCTGACGGTCATGGTCGACGAGATCATCCAGGTGCACCCACAAATCTTTGGCAACCAGGTCCAACAGACAACAGTAGCCACCAGAAATCGGATGTGGAGCAGGATCGTAGACCAGGTCAATGCAGTAGGGAACGTGCCACGCAACCGAGGCGAAATCACCAAGAGGTGGCACGATATGAAAAGGGAGGTCAAGAAGAAGGAGGCCAAGAATCGGCAGCTGGCTGACAGGACTGGCGGAGGTAATCCCGCGCTTTTCAAGAGCTTCAAGGCGTGGGAGGAGAAGGTGCGAGGCATCATACATCCGGAGAGTCTCACCGGAATACCAGGGGAGTGGAGGCTGGTAAGTACAAACAAATGTATACCAGTACACCGCTATGTACTCACATGCACTACCACTATGCCATAGCTCCGAGGGACAAACACCCCCATGTCCAGTACACAATACACAAGACATCACTCACACATGCAACAGACACTACCACACACTCAGCCCAAACCGACCAACTAACAAAACCATGGAGGCATGTGTACAGTCAGCCAGCACTGCAACTCCCACCAGGTCCCCTTGTACTCCAAAAGTGCCAGAAGGAGCACTCACCACACCCACACCCATGTGTCAGCCATAGCTGCAGTAACCGACAAGTAACAGGTAAGTAGCCGGAACACAAAGTCAGTGGGTGGGAGGGGGACAGCTGAAGTACAACACACACCAGGCCCCAGTCCGACAGCGCAGCAAGGTGGAGCACACCCCACACCCATGTGTCAGCCACTGCAGTGCACACCTTCAGCCGACAGGTAGATATCTCACCCTACATGGAGGGGTTTCTGTGGGTGGTAAGCCAGCACCACAACTCACAACACCGCCCCCACTCCCACTCCCACAGACCAGCAACATGGAGCACCCCACCCTCCCATAACCATGTGGCATCCATTGCATTGCGCACTCAAAAACAACCTGTAGGTGGAAAACTGTACAGGGCGGGGTGTCTGTAGGCATGAGGACTGTATTACGACTAACACATGGGACATGTCACGCAGCAGGGGAACACGCAGCACTGCTCCCTGTCACAATCATGTCACCAATGTGCACACGGACATGTATTACAGAGTCATACCCCACATGACCCATCACAAACACAGCAACACCTAAGGAGCCACGTCTGCATGCACAAGTCCCACTGGAGCACAGACCCACACGGCGGGCACCGTGCCACTCATCACACACATCAGCAACAGCATCGAAGTCTTGACCATGTAGTCCTTACTGCCTGTTACCCACACATCGTACAACAACGCCCATGTAAGTCCAACCTGCCTAGAAGTAACAGCGTGGGACCACAATAATGCACATACACACCACTGGACCAT
The DNA here is from genome assembly GCA_963921515.1 of Calotriton arnoldi. Classification (NCBI taxonomy): domain Eukaryota; kingdom Metazoa; phylum Chordata; class Amphibia; order Caudata; family Salamandridae; genus Calotriton; species Calotriton arnoldi. The sequence goes on from CAWUFW010004711.1 coordinate 1,088,314, forward strand.
GAAACACACAGGCACACAATGCACATTCAACATATCATCATTCTCATCTGTCAGCCCCTGTGTCATGAAAGGTATGTCATCCGAACAGATGGTCCTCATACAGTAGTTATGCAAAGATACCTGCCCATGACAAATAATGTGCCTGCAGTGACTGAAGCGCACGTCACACTGTGATCAACAACATACATAATATAGTCAACACCCCAAGAGCACTGCATTGCTGCACATGGCCGAGGGTAGCACGCACCCCAAGGAATTGGCCCATCTGCAATACGTCGTGTGGCACACAACCATCACTCACTCACTACAATGCTTGCAGTGTAATGTCCATAAATGATAACAGTGAGCAGATATGCTGGGGATGTCAGACATACACACACCTTTGTCTCTGCACTGTCATGTAGCCAAAACACATGTCCCGTTCTGCACCCATATGTCACAGTATGTACCCCAAAACCATGTTTCACCTCAAAAGCGTTGAGGGGGCTGTACCCCCTTTTCCCATCTGCGCTTCTAAGCGTTCCATTTGAACCCCAAAACCATATTTCACCCCAAAAGCGTTGAGGGGGCTGTACCCCCTTTTCCCATCTGCGTTTCTAAGCGTTCCATTTGAACCCCAAAACCATGTTTCACCTCAAAAGCGTTGAGGGGGCTGTACCCCCTTTTCCCATCTGCGCTTCTAAGCATTCCATTTGAACCACAAAAGCATATTTCACCTCAACATCGTCGATGGGTCTGGAGCCCGCATACACCCAAACCACAAAATGTAGGAGTATAGCAACACACACCCATCGGCATTGCTAATCCGTCCCATGCCACATGTTCACATCACACAGTTCCATTGCCTTGCCCACGCATACACACATCGTACATCCACACACACGCCACTGGGAAACCTGTGCACGACAGTGCATGAACTGTGAATGTCAGACAACCAATACATACTTTGTTAGCTGCAACACATTAACCTATCTCATTCTCCCCACAGGTGCCGAACTGCTGGACGCTGGAGAGGGAGACAGCAGCCAGCACAGCCAGTCCGCAAGCCGGACTCACGGATGTAGAGGAGCTGGACACCTCCTCGGACGTGGACCACCCAGCAGGCCCATCTGGTGTGGCAGGGCACAACCGCTCCCCAGGGCCCCTCCTACCCACCAACCCATCGCCCAGGGCTGCTGACCAGTCACAGACCCCTGCTGCCACGGTCGTTGCGGCCACCACCACCGCCGCAACCACCAACACCGCCGCAACCACCACCACCACCGCAACCACCACCACCACGTCATCCCTGGCCACAGCCCCAGCGCAAGGGGTGGCCCGGCCGTCGGGGTCCACCCTGGGAGCCAGAACGAGGACCGTGGTGAGCAATGTGGCTAGTGGGCAGGTCGGTGGCAGCAGTACTGGTAGGAGGAGCAGGGTCAGGCCAACGCCATCTGTGCCTGGGAGCCAAGGCCAGCCGCAAATCGACAGAGTCCTTGGGGCCTATGAAGAGGCCCAAGGAGAATGGGCCAGGTCGGCTAGCGACTCGCGGGAGGTCCTTGGGGTGTTGAGGGCCATGAACGCCCATATGGGCCAAATGGTGGCCCTCATGGGCTAACTGGTGGTGGTGTCGAGGGCACAAGCAAGGCCAGCAACACCACCTCCGCCACCACCTGCTGTGGCGCAGGGTCGTGCAGCATCGCGTTCCCCTGCGTCCACAGCGAGTGAGCACTCCTCAGCCACCACCAGCAGCCCACCAACACACCCCCCCTTCAAAACGTAGAAGGGGCCGTCCGAAGAGGAAACAGGTGTCCAGAGAGGACTTCGCCCGCACCAAACGCCAGTGAGTCAGCCAGCCACCTTGACCACCTACTGCATTGACTTGTAATACGATCCTACCCCACACTGCCATGTGAATGGCATGTGTCTGTTGGACTGTGGACATAGGACTAAATGGGTACACCTTGAGCATCACGCAGCCATGACCGTCAACTCATAGTCACTGCACGCACCACTTTTGTCAACACCTTGCACACAATAACATGTCACAGCTGAAAATAAATACACCTTGATCACAATCTGCTGTTTGTGCCCTGTGTTTATTCAACGATGTGCAACCGCCACCATGAGCAGAAATGCATCTGCTGCGTGGTATGTCGATGGGACAGGAGAGGCTGTAGGGACCTAGGGGTGAAAAACAGAACAAGAGTACATTCAATGAGTGTGTCACACACTCATCACACAGTACTTGTCACCAACTACAAGCAATGTACACACATCTCACAGAGCAACAGGGCTCAATGCAACAGCCACTGTCAGTGGCATACTAACCTGGACATGGACCATTGACACACAGCACTCAGTGAACAAAAGGCCTCCGTGACAGAGCACACATACACCTGCACAACTACAGCTACTTCAGCCATCGTAAATGGACACTCACCGTCAAGTGAAGTAGCGTGCAATGAGCTGCTGACGCACATTCACAGCTTCCTCCTCTCCACTGTCCTCGTCACTGGACCCGTTCTGGTCTGCAGGCTGGGGCCCTGGATGATCACCGTCATCCACTATTAGGGGGATCTGCTTGCCAATAGCCAGATTGTGCAGCATGCAGCAAGCCACTACTGTCTGGCACACCTTCTGTGGGGAGTACGCCAGTGCGCCCCCGGTGCGGTCCAGGCATCTGAACCTGGACTTGAGGAGGCCAAAGGTCCGCTCCACCACACGTCTGGTCCTCCCATGTGCCTCATTGTAGCGGTCATCAGCTGGGGTCCGAGGATTACGTAATGGGCTGAGCAGCCAAGGCCCATTCGGATAAGCAGAGTCCCCTGGGTGTGAGGAATACCGAGATTAGTTGCAATTCCAACTGTCCCCAAGACAGCATCGCACAACAGCCACGCTACACGAGTACACATACTCACCAACAATCCAAGCACGGTCCGGTTGCAGATTGGTCATCAGACGTGGTAGGATGCTGTTGCGCATGATGTGCGAGTCATGGGCCGATCCTGGAAACTTCGCACACACGTGTGAAATGACCATGCCCGCAAGGCACACCACTTGCACATTCAGGGAGTGGGTGTGCTTCCTATTCCGATAAATGTGCTCCATGGCCTGTGGTGCTACAAGGCCAATATGGGTGCAATCGATTGCACCAACAATGTGGGGGATCCGTCCAAGGGCATAGAAATCACCCTTCACTGCCGCCAATTCACGTGCCCTGGGGAATCTGATGTACCTGTTCCTGTACAGCATCATAGCTGACAGTACATCACGAAGCACCATGCTGAACATGGGCTGGGACATCCCACTTCCATCGCCCACTGTGTGTTGGAATGACCCAGTGGTGAAGAAATGAAGTGCAGCCATCACCTTAGTCGTGGGGGTAAATGCAGTTGGATACACCCTGCGAGGACGGAGGTGGGGTTCCAACAAGGCACATAAGCGATGCAGGGTGGGTCGGTCCAGACGGAATTTCCGGATTACCTCCACATCCTCCATGTCTGACAGCAATTGGTAGGGGCGATGTATGTTTGGTATCCTCCTAGGAAAGATGGAAGTGGACACATGTGAAAGCAACACGCCACAGGGCATTTCCACATACACAAAACACAAATGACTGACCAAGCAATAGAATCACAGAACAGCTGACAAGTAGGGACAGCACAGTCACAATACACTTGCACAGGTCCCCTGCCAATTGCAATGGGCAGTGACACACACCATTGCTATGAGCATGCACATGGGGATTTAGGCCTTAATAACTTGTAAGGCATGCTTATGGTATCAGACTGCATATTTGGCAAGCGGCAATACCACGGCAACATAACTGGCTGCTGTGCATGACACTGCTTCCGAGGCTGGGTGAGTATGGCACACACCAACAACGCTATGGACACAGGCTGAGCGGCCAAAACAAGTGGGACCTGTAGCACGAGGGGATATGAGACAGTCATTGATGTCCCTACTGCACCTTATGTACAGCACTGTACGGATCACACCTCCAGAAACATTGACAGGTGTACACATTGACAGCTCCATGCCAACACGGCTGTGTGATTGCCAATACACATCACAAGTGACACGTAACGTTGCACGTGCCAGGTGGCAGATGTACATAGTGAAAGATGGCATGTGTGTGCATATGCATATCCCATGCTCCCATGCCAATGTGTACATGATGATATGCTAACAGACATGTGGAGGCTGGGCACTGGCCGTCACTGCCTATGCACACAGCATGTTGTGGCCCTGTCCATTGTGCTCCCACACACAAATCATGGCCACACCTGCAGATGCATTGCGCACATTATACTGTGTGGTGCACATGGCATCAGCGGACTGTACCCGCCATGGGCCAGGCCCTTGCGGCCAACTCCAATGACCCTCGCGGTTGCACCCTGCGTGTTCCACTATGGAGGTAAGCGTCCCGGGCCAGCTGGGAGCAGGCCATCATCTGCAATTGAAGCTGGCAGACATGGTACACAAATTGCAGCAGCTTGGACCCACTGAACCTGCCCCAGGGGGCTATATGAGTGTGGGAGTGTGACCGGCATTACCACAGCTACCTGGGATTGCAGCCTGGCATCCCTCAACAACACCTGCTGCTGCCACCTGTCCACCTTCACGTCGATGACGCTGAGGATATGTCCAGGTCCACTCACCAGCGAGGAGCTGGAGATCCTGGATTCCGAGCTCCACGCACACTGCACATGGCTATTCCTTGCGAAAGTTGTGTGTGAGAGACAACTGCAGTGTGTGTGGGAGTGCATGTGGGGGACACACATGTCGTTGATCCGCAGCACTATGAGTCAGAGCCTGTGGGGTTCAAACATGCACTGCTCACCATGCTGACTGCAGGTGGCAGGGGTATGTGAGCTCTCGGGCGCTTTGACATGTCTGTCCCTCCCGAGTGGTGGTACATGGCAACTTCATGTCAGACATCCAGTGACACAGACAATTGGCAATGCAGGTCTCAGTGCACTTTTTGCTCGTGTGAATGTCAGGCTGGGGCCATGCTGCCCTTCTCAGTCCCAGCAGGCCTGGCCTGCACATTGACTGCACAATGCCAGTAGGTGACATCACAGACTGCCTAGTGGGTTACATGTGTCTCCTGTTCAGGACCCTCCGGATAAGCGCAAACTCAGCCCTGTCGATTGGACACACCATGCCTCGTGATAGGGATGTGTGTGAGTTAGTGGCACTGAATGTGACCTCCGTTGCGGGGTGGGGCATGCACAGGGCGAGTACGTTGATTGTTGCGCAGTGTTGGTCACAGTGGGTACACCCACACAGATGTGTTGTCTTGTGATATTTTGCTAGGTCCGCCTGACAATGGACAGTAGATGTGGGCAGACTACACATTGCACGATGTGCTGTCTATATGCATGTGCCTTCACACCAGGCACAGCTGCCCCTGCACATGTGACCCCTGCTGCCCTCAGTGCTGGGTCTGTTGAGCTGATGCACCATCTGTGCGTGGGGCAGACAGCTCTCCTCACTTCCGTCATTGCCCATGACATCACTTTGCCGCAGGTGACATGTATCATGGAGGGCCCACATGTACGCGTGGGTGGACTACACAAGACTGTCCGATGGTTGTCACACCCAGTCAGTGCTACAAATGGGAAGGATGTGGTGCTGGTACTCATTTATATGTGTCGAGTGTGCGGGTCTAGGTGCGGGGCTACATGCAAGACATGGGAAGTTCATCGGCTTATCTACTAGTTGCAATACACACGAGACACGGCTTTTTATGACCACATCAGGGTCATTCCTTAAACTAACTGGAAGTCAGACAGTCATATGTTACCCTGTACTCATGGCCTCCCCTCGCTCACCCAAATATGCGTTTGCACCTGAGAAGCCAGCGCATGCACAAGCAGCTCCAAGCTCGCCCCAGAGAGGCCAAGGAGTGTATGTGTGGGTCCAGTTGAACAAGTGGTCTGTCTCGCGGTATAATAAGTGGCGGGATGCCGTACACCTGCGTGGTGCCCCGAGTCGAGACCCGGGCAACATTGACAATGCATGACAGGCTCCGCAGTCCGGATACACCACCTGCAACACACACAGAGGCTGTAGCTGCCCTAGCGGCCCAGGCCGCGTCCAACTGGAGCTCCTGGACCCACACATTCACTCTTTGGCCTCTCTGGGGTGAGCTTGGAGCTGCTTGTGCACGCGCTGGCTTCTCTGTTGCAATGGCATGTAACGTGTGTGGGAATATAGGCAATGAGTGAGATGGTGCGAGCCACCTTCCGTGACGTCACTCCTGCTCGTGATGTGTGCGTCACCCCACTACTTCCATTTGACTTGTGCCATACTACATATTGAGGATGTGTTGCCTGCGTGATGTGACCAGGAGGAGCGCGCCATGACCTCTCACCCACCATGCTCCACTGCCATCCTGTGCCCTGGATTGCCTGTGCAGGTGGACAATGTTGGGGATACACCTGGTCGACAGGGGATGTGAGTGCCTTGGCAAGGGCCTGGCGGACGCACAGCAGTATCCAGCATGTCCACAGAGGGTGGGCTGATGTCTACACCTGATGCAGCATTGATCGTGTGCCCGCCTGTTGTGCACACACGAGTTCACATTCATCCCCAGACAGGTGGTCTTTACAAATTCCCAGGAGAGCGGTGATGTACTGCTCCGGAATCCTCCCAACACAGCGTGTTTCAACATTGCATGTGCGCACCTACCCGTCACACCCACCCACCTGAGCCAAGCGTAACTCCCGCTTCACATGACACATGTGTGTCTTCCACAGTTGTGCTACTCATTTGCGTTGACATCCAATGACAGTGGACTACATGGTCATCTCACGACTGCCGTGTACTTCACACACTCTCATCCTCTCTCATTCGTACTCGTGGAATGAATAAGCAGAGACACATATTTACTTCAAGCCATGTATTAGGACTTATGTCCTCTGTGATGCAGTATAGTGGACACTACTGGCAGCGAAATGCATATGGAGGATATACTCAGCATGATTACACATAGCATAGGGTGTAGGGGTACATGTGATTAGTTGTTGACTGTGGGATGTGGGCTTCAGAGTTACAACTGCTTAGCCGTTGCTGTGCTAATATGCATTTGCTACTTACTGTGGGGCTGCTGACTTTGACACAGACAGTATACATTTTGCCTACCAGACCGCTTGACATCATGGGCACAGTACATCTCAGTTCCATGTTACAGGTTTGCTGCTATAGTTACTCATACACACGTGCGTGAGGGGTGTCAACAGGGCATGGGCCTACGTGCATGCAACGGCGTCCCACTTGTTGTTGCAATGTGGTGGCTACTGGACATGACACAGTCACTGGGGTCATGTTGTAGGGGGATGCACTTGTTGTCCATGCAAAAGTCCTGGCACGGAAGTTCAGAGGGAGGTGAGGTGACAGCTCTCACATACTACAGCCGACCGATTACTGTCCACTGACCGGTGCATATGTTCATGGACGCAGGATACATATTATGGCATAGTTATACGTGCAGTGTTGTCCATGTGGTTGCCATTCACAAATCCCATGCCTCTGCCTCCCCCTGTTCATGCAGAGTTACTGGATGTGATGAGGAACAGAGTGCATGTCCCGAAATTATCCGATATCATGGCAGTGTTGTTAATGGTGTGGTGTTAGTTGCAGGTTGTATGGTATAGTTGTTGTACTGGTAACTGCTAAGTCCGTGCGGAGCCAAGCATAGGTACGGTGTAGGACATCATTGTTCAATTGGGGGTATTGCGTCGGGGTCCGACGAATTGACAGGTTGTCAGGTATGCGATACCTTCCAGCAGGGCTTCCATGGCATTGGTGGTATACATGGACGCCATCCAATGAAGCGGATGGTGGCTGTCAAGGTGTTGGTCGTAAGTTGTCCCTTGTAGGAGCCTGATGGGACATGTTGGATGACATTCGATGAAACTGTGATCCAGAATACGTTGTGTGGAGGCACAGTGGTCCCATTGCAGTGTGGGTCCGATTGCAGCCACATACGCCATGCCCCCATAGGCTGAACAGATCCTGTCGTGGACGTCCAGGGGTTGAACAGTTGTACCAGGTCCGCCATTGGACATGCCGGGTTGGAGAGACATAAATCCACAGGACAGTGGAAGGGACACCTCCGACAGTAGAAGACGGGGATGACGCAGCTGAACAATGCGATGCGGTAAGTTAGTCGGTAAGTTACGTTCAGCAGAGCCAGATTTTCACATCCCAATATCTGTATCAGGTTATGTTTGTACACCTTCATCTGTCCGGCGTAGTTGGGTAGGTGTGGTGCAAGTGCCATTTTGCTGCAGGGCGATGTGATGGCGTGCTCCGGCTGTCTGTGCAGTCTGCAGAGTGCAACCTCCGACGTTGCTGGGAATTCTGTAATGGTCGTAGGGAGGCAGGACTTGGGTTATAGTAGCTTGTGCGGAGGACACGGGCCCTCATCCCACATGCTTCTATGAATGGTCAAGGTCAGTGGTGTCTGACTCCTTCCAGATAACTTGCATGTGAACCACATGGGGAAGTGTTATTATTTATTTTTTCCGTTCGAAATGTTCTTTCGTGTTATGCGCTATCTGCCCAGTGGACGGTTCCCTCTGCATGCCTGTGTTGGGCTTTTTTTGGGGATAATGACTGTATTGTCCTGCTTGAATGGTTGAGCTGTGGTTTCGGTGTGGGTATGGAAGGCCATTCAGTGTGGGCGGCACGCTGCGTTTCCGCTATAGGTTGGGCCTTGTGTGTGGGTGTTATAATTGGAGCCACCTGTTGTCGGTCCCCGGGATCTTTGATGTTACGTATTGCATGTCTTGGTATTGGGTGCAGGGTGGTATCGGTGTTTCTGTGTGGTACTGGCGTACCTTTTGCCGACGGGGTCCATATTCTGCTGGGTGATATTTCCGCCGCTGTGTGCTTCGCCATGTTTTGCACACAGGGGTGTGTCCTAATTTGGCGTGACATCACTGACATGTTCGGGTCAGTTGTGTGACGTCAGGTTGGCAACAGTGAATTACCGGTTGGGGACATGACTGTGGCAGGTCTGTCACGTGACATGTGCGTTCAGGGTGGGGCTGGTGTGTGGTGTTTGTTGTGACCTGTGTTGTTTGTGTGCGGTGCATACATGGCGCTGTCGTTGGGCTCTGCGTTGTGTGCATGTGTGGCTGCGTCTTCGCCGCTGCGCTGCGGGCCGTGACAGGGACGTTAGTTCCTGGTCCCAGGTAGTGTGTGCCCGGTTGTTACGAGTTGTTTCAATTTGCCCGGTGTGACATTTGTGGGTGCAGTGGTGGATGTGTCGTGTACACGCAGGGGTGTCGGGGGGGCCATGTACAGTTCTTCCGCCCTTGCACTGTGTGCGGTGTTTGCGTGCCCTTGTTGTGTGTCTGCCTACCTGCGTCTCCGCGGTGCGTTGACTCCTAGGTTCTGCATCAAGTAGAGCATGGGGAGGGCCTGCAGTGCTGGATTCATGCTCGGGGGGTCCGCCTCTTTGGTGTCCGTACTCAGCGATCGAGTTTCCGCCTTGGTTTCTCGTGCGGTGTCTCTTAGCCGTGGGAGCTGTTTGTTTGCAGCATCGTAATTTGTACGCCGGGCGGTACGTGATTTCGTCGGACGATGTGTGTCCATTGGGCCGCGCCGCTACGTGAACGGGCGCACTTTGATGGCGGACGGCGTCGCTGGCTTACGGGCGGTGTTTGGCTGACTTTTCACATCCTAATTGGGCGTGCGTGTGGGCCGCGGCGGGCGGACGGTAACTGGTGGTTTTTACATCCGACAGCACGGCGGTGGTGCTACCGCCCGGCATCCTAATGGGCCCCTTCATGTATTAAATGTTATATTTTATATTTTTTATGCTGTTATAATTTATATTATTATGTTTTTGTTAGTTTAAATTAATAATATTTTTAAATTATTATTATTTTTAATTTGTAAAATAATGTTTGCTACATTTAAAGAATTTGAAGTTGTTTAATTTTTTTTATGTAATTATAACGGTTTGTTTTTTAAAGATTTTATGTTAATGGTATAGGTATGTATATATATTTATTTGTTTTTATATTATTTTTGAATTATAATATAAATTAAAATTATTAGTTTATTAACATATTTTGTAAATAGATATTTGTAATTAGATTTTAATTATTATATATGTGTTTAACTTTTTTAGTTAAGTTTATTTGTTAAGAAATCTATTAAATATTTTTAATTTTTTTTAATTAATTTTACTATTTAATATATTTAATATGTATTATTTTATTTTATATATATTTAAAATCGATAATATTGACATCGATATTTTTTTCTGAGATTTTTGTACTTACCATTATAAGTATAGGATGTCGATATTTTTGACATCGATATTTTGGTCACAATATTTTTGAATTGGGATATTTTTAGTGTCGATATTTTGTCAGTGTACCATTTGCACCAAATACAATGAGAGTGCCTTTAAGATATTCACCAGGTGATACCTGACTCCGGTCAGACTTAAAGCCATTCTTGGGGCAAATTATATATGTTGGAGGGATTGTAGATGAAGGAATAGAATGGCCCACATGTGGTGGTCCAGCCCACAGGCTCAGTTCGACAGGGCATCCTTGCGGAACCTCATAAAAGATATAATAGGAGTTGCACTCCAGCTCGATCCACTTGTTATTTTGCTTAGAGTTTATCCCATGCACTCCCACATGGGGTGAATAATTGCACACTTTATTTTAGCAGGTAGACTAATGCTAGCCCATTGATGGAAGCAGAAAGCTTCTCATCCACTAGTCAAATGGTGGACAAAGATTTGGCACATTTATACAAGGAGCATCTGACTGGGCTACTGACAGATACAATGTTCGAATTTGAAAAAACTTGGAAACCTTAGAGAATACCACAGATTGGGGATTGGAGAATGTTGTTACATGTTCCTCACCAAAGGCGCTATTACATAAAGGACACATATCAGAAATTGGGTTTCTGGTTGGCAGAAGTGTGCACCCTGTCCAAGCAGAAACCACAATCCTAGTCAGGATAAGTTAGATACTCTCCACAAATTAACCTGTGCTCATCCTCTGGTAGATTTGCACAGAGCAGGCAGGCTTAACTTAAGAGGCAATGTATGAAGTATTTGTGCAACACTTCAAACAGTAGCACAGTAAAAGCACCAGATAAAGACTCCACACCAAGGTAGCAAAATAGCATCTATTTTTCGGAACAAAATAAGACAAAAATGACAAAGATCCAATAAGTATAACCGGAATTATGAATTTTTAAAGAATAAATGAAAATATAGTGCTTAAAAGCTTAAAGCATCAACTGGGTACATTTGGTCGCGCTTGATTGGGGTAGATCCAAACGTTCAGGTCCACTGCAATGATGCGCGGGTTAGATACAGGGAACAGCCTTGGCCTGATTAAACAGTACCATGGATGCATTGACGTTGAAGACGATGCGAGGAACAGGGTTGTCGTTGATCCTTTCGATGAAGGTGATGCGTTGGTTTGGAGCTTTGCAATATCGAAAATGCATCAAGAGTGGAGATACAAGAAGCACCAAACGATGCATTATCGTCAAACAGCTGGATTGTAGGCAATGCGAACAGCAAGAAGTGATGTGTTGGTGCAGAGTTGCACAAAGTATGGGATGCGTCGGAACCTGGAGTCAATGAACCGTGCAATCAGCAATGCAAGGTACTTGGTCCATGCAGCAGTGATGATGCATCGGTGTTGAGGGAGATGCGCTGGTTCTGATTGGCACAACGCCGTTGATGTGTGGGTTTTGGCAGTTGCAGCACTTTATGCCCACTTCCAAGTACCCAGGACTGGATTGGCACCACTTGGCAGGGCAATACATCCAGCAAGCAAAGTCCAGGTGTTGTTGCAGGTTGATGAAAAGTCTTTTATGTCCTTGAGACTTAGAACAGGGGGCAAGCCAGCATGCTCGTGGAGTCACTCTGGGTTCAAGTAAGATGGGTCCAGTCCTTCCTCAACAGGGCAGAGGGTAGCAGGCAACAGAGCAGCAAAGCGGAAAAGCAGTTGTTCCAGAGCAGCAGTCCAGCTGAGTGGCAGTCCTTGTAGCAGCATAGCAGTCCTTCATCCTGGCAGAGTTCTTCACAGGTCCTGTGGTGTCTGTTTGGGGGGGGGGTTAGAGGCCCAGTACTTACACCCAGTTGTACCTTTGAAGTGTAGGTGACTTCAAAGAAGGGCTTTGACGTGCACAGAGGTCATCCCTCCCAGCTCGTGCTCCAGACTCACTACAGGGGGTATGCAGACCTTTGTATGGGGACAAGACACAGCCTCTTCAGGTGTAAGTGCCAGCTCCTCTTTCCCATCCTGCCCAGGATGGCGCGTCAGGATGTGGATGGCCACTCAGTCATACCTAAGCTTCTTTTGTCTACAGGGAATGCACAAAGTCCAGCTGTCTCCCGCCACAGGTGTGTATTGGAGACAGACTGCAGATACACAGAGCACAAAAGTGCCATCTATCTAAAAGTGCAAAAAGAACAATTGATGGACAGAATGCAGAACAATGTCATACATTCACCCCAGTACAGAGATCTGGGCCTAAATCCATCATTTGTTTGCTCACCATGCAATTCCAGTTTGGACCCAGCCATATGCAAATCAGTCTTGACCCTGCACCCAATGGGAACAGTCCAGCCCGAACTGCCAGGCCAGGTCCTCCCTGAACTGGAAACAAACATCCTAGGACCGGTTTCAGGCTTTCAGCCCTCATCAGCCAGGATAGCTTGACTTCAGTGGCATGGAGAGCACGGGACCCACGTCTGAGCATACCCGTCCCACTCGGGGTGACAAATGCAAAAAGAACAATTGATGGACAGAATGCAGAACAAAGTCATACATTCACCCCAGTACAGAGATCTGGACCTAAATCCATCATTTTTTTGCTCACAATGCCATTCCAGTTTGGACCCAGCCATATGCAAATCAGTCTTGACCCTGCACCCAATGGGAACAGTCCAGCCCGAACTAACTGTTCCCATGAGGCACAGGGTCAAGACTGATTTGCATATGGCCAGGTCTGAACTGGGGTGGCATGGTGAGCAAAAGAATGATGGATTTAACCCAGATCTCTTGACTGGGGTGAATGTTTTGATTTGTTCTGCATTCCGTCCATCAATTGTGTGTCTTTTGCTTTCTCGCCCCAAGTGCGCCGGGTATGCCCAGACGTGGGGCCTGGGCTCGCTGTGCCACTGGAATCAAGCTGTCCTGGCTGAGGAGGGGTGGAACCCTGAAACCGGTCCTAGGATGCTTGTTTCCGGTCCAGGGAGGACCTTGCTTGGCAGTTCGGGCTGGACTGTTCCCATGAGGCACAGGGTCAAGACTGATTTGCATATGGCCAGGTCTGAACTGGGGTGGCATGGTGAGCAAAAGAATGATGGATTTAACCCAGATCTCTTGACTGGGGTGAATGTTTTGATTTGTTCTGCATTCCGTCCATCAATTGTGTGTCTTTTGCTTTCTCGCCCTAAGTGCGCCGGGTATGCCCAGACGTGCGTCCTGGGCTCGCTGTGCCACTGGAATCAAGCTGTCCTGGCTGAGGAGGGGTGGAACCCCGAAACCGGTCCTAGGATGCTTGATTCCGGTCCAGGGAGGACCTGGCTTGGCAGTTCGGGCTGGACTGTTGCCATGAGGCACAGGGTCAAGACTGATTTGCATATGGCCAGGTCTGAACTGGGGTGGCATGGTGAGCAAAATAATGATGGATTTAACCCAGATCTCTTGACTGGGGGTGAATGTTTTGATTTGTTCTGCATTCCGTCGATCAATTGTGTGTCTTTTGCTTTCTCGCCCTAAGTGCGCCGGGTATGCCCAGACGTGGGTCCTGGGCTCGCTGTGCCACTGGAATCAAGCTGTCCTGGCTGAGGAGGGGTGGAACCCCGAAACCGGTCCTAGGATGCTTGTTTCCGGTCCAGGGAGGACCTGGCTTGGCAGTTCGGGCTGGACTGTTCCCATGAGGCACAGGGTCAAGACTGATTTGCATATGGCCAGGTCTGAACTGGGGTGGCATGGTGAGCAAAAGAATGATGGATTTAACCCAGATCTCTTGACTGGGGGTGAATGTTTTGATTTGTTCTGCATTCCGTCCATCAATTGTGTGTCTTTTTATCTATCTAAAAGTGCCATTTTAAAAAGGGTAGTGATAAATTCATCTTTATCATTAAAGAGATGTTATCATTACCATTCTAATGATATGAAACACGAATTTGGGTGTTTTTCACTACCAGGACATGCAAAACTTAAAAGTACATGTCCTACCTTTTGATTACACAACACCCTGCCCTATGGCCTAACAAGGGCCTACCTTAGGGGTGATTTATATGTAATAAAAGGGGAGCTTAAGGCTTTACAATGAGGTTTAGGTGCCATGTCGGCATGGCAGTGTAAACTGCACACACTCTGCAGTGGAAGGTCTGAAACATGTTTAAGGGGCTACTTAAGTGAGTGGCACAATTAGTGCTGCAGGTCCACAAGTAGCATTTAAGTTACAGGCCCTGGGCACAGGTAGTGCACTTTACTAGGAACATATAAGTAAATTAAATATGCCAAGTGGGTATGAGCCAATATTACCATGTTTAGAGGAGAGAGCGCATGCGCTTTAGCACTGGTTAGCAGTGGTAAAGTGCTCAGAGTCCTAAAGCCAACATAAAGGTGGTCAGAAAAAGAGGAGGAGGGAGGCAAGAAGTTTGGGTTGACCCTTCAGAGAGGGCCATTTTCTCACAGCACACTTTTCCCTTTTGTGCCACGGCACACTTTCAAACAGGTGCACCATCTGCAAACAGGAAAGTATGCCCCATTAAGTTGAATGCGCTGTCCTCAGGCCATCTTCGAACTTGTGCTGCCCTGGGGGCCGCGCATTCAAGAGAAATACGGAGTGGCTGCTTCAAAGCCGCTTTATGTTTCACTGTGCAGGTGGCACCTGCTTGCACTTTAAAGAAGGGAGAGAGATTGCCTTGTAGATGTGTGCAGTGATTGACTGCATCAGCTTGCAAGGAGATATCTGGGCGGTCCATAGGACCCCCTTGACACCCTCCAGAGGGCTGCCATCAGGGGGTGCACTGACATAAACTTCCCTTCTCCTGAGCTAAGGATATTCCATCGTTATTGCTTCTCAATGTGATGATCAGCCTCATTTTATTTCCCCTGCTTAGTTCCCTCCACCAGCCCCCTTCTTTTTGCATAACCCTCTTGTAATGCACCAAAGTTTGTATTGTCTTGTTACATGAATTAAACATTTTAAAAACAAAGTGTGGGAAAAAGAAACACTGGAATGCCGTCAACGCACTACACAGTCCAAATAGCATCTCCTCTTATTCAACCAGTCCGTGTTTTTTTATTTTGTTTTTTTTAAATCAGTCTCCCACTTGTCCCTCTATTTTCATTTATTGATGCAAATGGTTTTGCAGATATCCTGATTATTGGACTAAATGGCATACACATATCATAAAAAAGAAATTACTAGTATTAAATGGAGAGGATGCTCTTAATTTTCATCACTCTATAAATAATTATTCAATCAATAAAAGTACAGATCTCTCTGCTTTACCTAGCACAAAAACACTGCAGAAGATTTTGAAATGTGTATAAAATTTGTAGCAGAACAAATCTCTAAATATTTTTACCGATGTTCATTCTCCATCTCTGTTCAGGCACATATCCCACCGCTTTGAACATGAGCTCTGGATTTCATATCTATTCTAAAACCACACTCATGACAAAAAGTGATTATTCTTATATTGATTCTTCTAAAACATCTGCAACGTCATAGGAGTAATCAGTGAATGTCAGGGTTGGTGTTCAGGTCACATAACTCGTACATAGCATGTGCTGAGGTATCTATTCTTATGACTGTTAACAGGTTAGTAGGGAAATCTATAGTTAATGTCATAGTGTTCATCAAGAGAGAATAGTCTTACATTGAGACATTTCTGATTATCAATGCACTTTTCTTAAAATTCCACACATAAAACGATACCAGAAGATGATTAAAGATTTTAATTATGTATTTAGCAGTCGATTTTGGAATGAGCTTGTCTGATGTTTTCAAAGAATAAAGATGCATCAAGATTCAGTGGCTACAACTAAGGGGCATATTAGCAAGACCCACGTTAAAATTATCGCCGTTTTAGCGGCAGGAAACTGCCGCTAAAACGGCGATAATGGGCTTGCTAATATGCGTCATGGAATTTCAATAGAAGCCCAGGTTAGATGTCCTGCACATCTAACCTGGGCTTCTATTGGAATTCTATAACGCATATTAGCAAGCCCATTATCGCCGTCTTAGCGGCAGTTTCCTGCCGCTAAAACGGCGATAATTTTAACGTGGGTCTTGCTAATATGCCCCTGTGTTTCTAGATTGAACAAGGTAAGCAGAAAACTGAGGTTCAGTACCCGCAACGGCAGAAACATCTAGGACACGAGCTCTGGCTGGCCGTAACTATCTAGACATCAAGAGGCTGATTTCGATGTCAGGCGGATTTGCTTCCGCCCAACACCGACTCGGTCCTGGGCCCGATCAACACCCGGTCAGCAGTCCTGACCGCCACATTATAATGCTACCGAACACTGTTCGGTTGCATGCTCCCTTTTCTCAATGGGAGCTTGTGTTACAGCCGTAAACCGGCCGTAACACAAGCTCTCATTGAAAAAAGGGAGGTGCAGTTCATCCTTGCACCCCATGGCAGGCACCTCAAGGTAAATAAATCAAAAGAATCCACCACATGGGACTAGAAGTATAAAGGAAAGTGTGTTAGTCATCCAGGTGTGGATGCACACAGCGTTTGTTTAAATACCCCTCACACACCAAAAGGGCCCTTGGTGTCATGCTTCATCATGGGGGTCTTCCCGTCCCGCTGCGGGACGGGGCGTGCTACGACCTACGACTACGCGGGAGCACTGATATTAACAATACTATGTGTGGTGATGGGGTAGTGAGAGGAGGGGTCGGGAGAGGATACGGGTAAGTGATTAAAAAGGACCTGGCCTCATGGACTTAGAAGGAACTTTAATAGGTCATTGAGGCTGGACCTGTTAAAAAAGTGATGCGGAGAAATCCTGCCAATAATGTGCGGATGCTCCTATAGAGTCAACATGTTTCGAAGCAAAGCTTCTTCATCAGGACTAAGAAGATCCCCTCAGTATCCACTATGTTGATTTATCCCAAATGGGTGTGCTATATACACAAAAGTGATAAAAAAATATGAAAGAGCATAAATTGTATGCACTCTATACGATACCCAATAGTATCATGTAAATGTCAATTATGTAATGTAGGAGTTAATACTCCTTAAGCCTCTTGTAACGGGTGGGGGAGAAAGTCGCCAAACGTAGTTGTTAAGGTCAACCCAGTCTTGCCTCGAAATAACACCAACCCGCGGTACAGGGAGGGCCCATAGCTGCCCTCTCGGCCTCCAGCTGGAGGCCGTGCACCAAAGGAGGCCCTGCTGGAGGCCCCCAAACACGATTTCCAACATGGTTTCCATGTCAGACAGGCCGGCATGAAAACCATGTTGGAAACCGTGAATTGTAATCTCAAGGGTTGAAAGGCCTGTCCTTGAGAACACTGGTCGGCTTCCGACTGGCCGACCGGTTTACTCATAATGGGGTGGTCAGAAAGTAAACCACGCGGTGGTCAAAGCCTTTACGGGCTGCATCGTAATCGGCCCCTAAGGGTCATATCACATATAGTGAGCAATGGAAAGTTTCTAAATTAAGACAGTTCTTTGCCACAGTTTGGGTTGATATGTCTCAAATAATTGAAGATCTGGAGCAGCATAATTGTACCATCTTAGACAGTAGTAAGGGGTTGCTTTTCACTGTATCTTTAAAGGAATGTGCTGCTTTTAACTGGAAATGTAGAAGCATTTGCTAACATCTCTAAATTAAGCAAAAGAACACAGCACAATAAATAAACAAAAACCAAAATAACACAGGGCAAACACACAACAGGACACAACATAACTAAGGGGGTCATTGCGATGGCGTAACGATCGCCACCGCCGAGCCGGCGGTGGCGACCGTTACGCCATCGTAACGAGTAATACCCCCCGCCATATTATAATGGCGGGGGGTATCCCGGCGGACGCAAAGTGCGTCCGCCTCTTTTCCGCCGGTTGGCAATCGTTACGATTGCCGGTCCCGGGCGGACTCGGGCTACTAATATGGTGGCGGTGCCTAGCAGGCACCGCCACCATATTAGGATGTGTGCGGTGTAAGGCCTTTCCATGGCGGCGATGCCGCCATGGAAAGGCTGGCGGGGATTTGCTTTGGGGGGTGCACTTGGGGGGTACCCATGGTACCCCCCTCCATTTCCATGCACAAGGTGGCAGGCACCGCGTGGTGCCTGCCACGTTGTGCATGGAAATGCACAACATGGCAATTTGACATTGCGGCGGGTGCTGCTTTAAGCAGCACCCGCTGCAATGTTAAACTGCGGAATGCGACCGCCATCCTAATCAGGGGTGCGGGACCGCCGCATGGCAGGCGGCCGGTCCCGTTCCCGCTAGGATGGCGGGCGGACCCAGGTCCGCCCGTCATCCTAATGGGCCCCTAAGTAGTCAACACAGAATGAAACACAGCAACCTCATTACAACACCCTGACAACACAATGCAATAAATGTAGCACAAAAACACAACAGCACATAAATACAACACAGCACATCATCATGAAAACCATATGCAACACAACAAATATGAGCAAACATTCTTGTGACAAAAATAATACCCAGACACATCTGCTTTGGCAACACAGTGGTAAAAGGTGTTTGCGCCAAGCACCGACTTACTACCAAACATTTGTATAAGAGTTTGTGAAAACATGTTGTGCAGTCCGGCTTCGAATATTGCAATGTGTCTTGCATCTAAAAGGAAAACGCAGCGCGGCTTCTGAGAATTCAGTGATTAGATGTGCTGTTCAATACTGCACGTGGATATTGTCTGATATCTGTATTAGTAATTGAATGATTGATGGACATGTGAAGCAGCCAAGCCACCAATTTTCTTCAGCAATCTAGCAGACAGCCACATCGGCTCTGAGTGAGGTTTTGCAAAGGGTGATGCTCTGCTTCAGATTTGAGGAGAACTTTTTGACAGAATTGAGAGCAAAGGTTAAATAGGACATCATGGTAGCAAAAATCTAAGCTACTTAGGTCCTCATTTACAAGAGGCCTGCACCCCTGGAGTGTCACTTTTAATGACGATCCGGTGGCGTAGGCGTCTCAGTCATATCTATAAGGTGATGCAAAGTCACCCTGCGTGGCTTTGAATGGTCTCATAGATATGGAGTAAGGCAAGGCAGCGCAAAGCGCTTCCTTGCCTTATTCTACGTCAAGGAGGAATTTCATGGCATTGCTGTGGGTGCTACCACTCAACACCCATGGATTTTGACACTACCCCAGATTTACAACATCACCTAGACCTGGGGCAGTATCAAAAACATAAGCAACCCCAGAACAGGCGTAATGAGGGGAAATCTTTGCAGATCTCCTCGTTTTTTTTCCCATTCCATGTGTGCTGCATTCTGCAGCACACATAGAATGAGGAAAATGCCTCTTCTGATTATTTTTGTGCAGGAAGGTGCCCCTTCCTGCACAAAACCAATCATGCTAACAACAGTGACACCCTTTGCACCATGGTGCAAGGGTCCCTGCATTAGCGCTCGGCTGTAAATTGTGTGCCGGTGCTGGCTGAAAGGGAAGGATTGTACCATATTTTGTAAATACTGTGCATTCCTGCTGTTTCAAATTGGCAGAGGGCAGTGCAGTGAAATGGCTTGCAGTGCTGCCCTATGCCATTTAGGGGCTCGTTTATAAGCCCAGAGGACCGCCGAAATGTCACTTTTAGTGATGCTCCAGCAGCACACACTGCAGAGCCATGTCTACGAGGCCACACAAAGCCATCCTATGTGGCTTTTCATGGCCTCATAGATGTGGTGTGAGGCAATGCAGCACAAGTCACTGCATTGCCTCAGACTGCAATAGGGAGGCGTGCCATGAGTGTTATGGTGGGTGTTCCCAGGTAACACCCATGTCATTTGACACATTCCCAGATTTACAACATACTGTAAATCTGGGAATGCATCAAAAGCCTACGCCTCCCCATGGGTGGAGTAACAGTTGTTTTTGGGAAGGAAGTTGTCCCTTCCTGCACAAAAACCACCTGATTTCAATGCAGAAACCCTTGCACCATGGTGCAAAGGTGCCTGAAATGGAGCTAGGCTGCCATTTGTGTGCCAGAACAGTAAATGAGGACAGGAATGCACCATATCTCATAGATACAGCACATTCCTGACCTTTTCTTTTGACGTGGGGCAGCACAGCGGGAAGGCTTAAACTGCTGCCCAATGCCAAAAATAAGTAAATGAGGCCTTAGCATTTTTTTTACTGTATCAGAAGGTTTTACTATTTCCCTTGCACCATTGATAGTCCCAGGGAAGCGTGGCTCTGCTAAACAGACTCTGTTACTTATGCCTAATCCACACTATAATACCATCCTGACCCTGTTTGAAATGTGAAATATCTCTCATGAGGAAGGATGAGACAGACATTTGTGAATTGTATTTATCTCAACAGGAACCCTTATTCACAAATATTGTAAGCCAATTGATTACAATATATTAAGCAGGCTCAAAAACTAGGATGGAACCCTTTTATTTTATTTTTTTCATGTATTCTAATTTAGATTGAAAAATAATATATATCCAACCACAAAGACAAAGATGCCATTTTTTTTATACATTACTTTTCTTTACTGAATATTTACACAGAGTTATAAATAATATAATCAAACTAGATTATAGTGCACCAGTTCTCTTACATTTAATGTAAGTCTCCAGATTCTTGTTTTTCTGATAATTTATTCTCATCTTGTTCATTGCTAACTGCATAATCATTCATATTCATCAGTGGTGACTGGTGAAGTTCGAAAGTACTGAGATGTATACTACTGCTGAAGTGCCACTGGGCCCATTTACTTTGTCTCGTCTTATCTCCTTGCACTACCCCTCAGAGTCATTTACTTGGTCCTCCGATGGATCTTTGAACCGTGCTGAGAGCGGTCGGATATATGGGATTCAATCCAGTTATCCAATGAGGACCAGGATTTGGGTAAGTGACCTACACACTTGAAATCAGATGCATATATATATAACTCTCAAAACTATGCTATACAAATACAGGATTATTACAGCTAGACCAAATCTCCTGAAGAAATTAAGTTGGACCAAAAATATACAAACCAATAATTCAGTTAGAGCTATGCAGAATGTAACATGAGGATCTGAGGACCTCTCTATTTGAATTTCCATCCCTCATTAATACTATATTGGAAAGCGCAATCAATTATTGGAAACAAGTCATGGAAAGATGGAAACAGGATTTACTTAAGATAAGATTTTATCAGTAAAATCTAAAAGATTAAATACATCAATGTCAGGCTTTTAGATTGAGAAATACAGACTTATCAGGTTTATCTCTTGCGGCCCACCAATTACCAAAGCTATAGAAGGAAAGTTCAGGAAAGGACATGAATCATCTCAGCTTAAAGATTTTCTACTAATGAGGGAAAGGAATCCAGGAGTAGCGCATACAGAGTGTGCATCAGCCCAAGGAAAGCAAGTAGAGTCTACAAAATCGAAAGCTGTCTTTCAGTCTGCAAGGAGCAAGATGGGGAAAGCGTCAGCGACAACGGCACATTCTCTCTCTCTCATCCTTGTCACATGTTGTATTTTATATTGCTCAAGTTCCAGAGTGACATTTCCTGGGTCACCTCACCTAGTCATACCACTCAGTTCATTGGTCAGTTTGCATAGGGTGACATTTTATGGCAAAAAAAGGCAGTGATCGTCATGTAAGCTGTCAAACCATTCAAAAATGTAAACGTTGTGAACAATAGCCTGTGCAAAGGCACATGTGTTAGTTCAAGATCACAGTTTCTCACAGCAAATGTTCCCAAAAGTAGCAAATTAGTAGTGGGTGGTCCTAGTATGTGTATGGGAACTCTTTCTATAAAACAGTTTCATCTCACACTGCAAGTTTATGAAGCCTTTTCGTGCGAATGGAATCAAGCAAGGGAAAGAAATTGCAGGCGTAAATTGAATTTAGTATATGAAATACACAATATAAAATAGGAGAAATATGTATTACATTCAAAAGTTTCTAAGACCTTAAATCCTTTTCTTCAACTTGTGGCACTTATAAAGCATTTTAGCTTCATTCAAATTAGCACGTGTAACTATGACGCATTAATACATTTTCAAAGAACCAAAGTATAAAATCATTTAAAAATATAAAATATTACAGTAATTTCCAGTAATTCTCATTAGTACATGTATGAAGATCATTCTGTGAAAGTTTCAAAGTAATTGGAATTATTATGAGCGTGCAGCATCACTTCTCTTTTTCTCTGTTGGTGCGCCCTTTAACATGAGCAAAATAGAGTTGAAATCCAAAAACTCTTCATTAACATTCATAGTGTCATCTAATTTACATTATGGGTGCTATTAGGATGTCGGGCGGATGCACAGTCTCGGAAACTGGACCGACTGACCTCCAGTCAGTGGTCCCGACTGCCTCATTATGATTAGGGCTCCTGGTTTTATGGTATTTATTTTTTTTCCATTTCCGTCTGTATTTATCCATATTTATTTTTGGGGCATTTTTTCTGTATTTATCCACATTTATTTTTGCCACAAGCAAAAGACGACGCTACAGCTAGTATTTTTCCACATTTATTTAAATTGAAAACACAGCGAAAATAAAATGCCTTTCTACTCTTGAAGTTGAAGGCATTGAGTAAACTTAGTGCTGCACTACTTCTATAATATAGAAGAAATGCATTGCATTTGTTAGTATCACAGTATTAATTGATCCAACTTTCGAGTGCCATGCTACATACATTAGCTGCAATTCCCACAGTAAAAACGTCTGCATTTTTCATAGTAATTTGTTTTTTTTTAATGGTTCCTTACCGGTGCTTTCGTAGCCATAGTTCATTCAGGGCCCCTGTTCTCTTTTAAACTGCTTGTCATTGGATTAAAAATAAAATCAAACAGCCCTGAGCACACCGAGCAAGTACTAAAATCTACAGAGCTCTTAAACTGGATGTGCTCTCAACGTTGAACCCCCACTGATTTTTAATTGCTGGACGCCGAAAAGCAGCCCCTGGCAACAGGGAAGGTACCAAACCCCCTCCCCGGGGATTGATGTACTTGATTTATGTCAGGCTATCAGTGAACATCATTGGCAAATTACACAAGGCCACAAGTTCCCCACAGTACTCTGACTGGGGAAAGCTCCTCTGCTACAATCTACTGGCGCCAAGTGAGTCACTCGCCTCAGACACTCACTTGCGGTGCACATGTTATGTTAAAGGCAGACGGCCCATTGTCATTCTAAATGTGATAATCATCTGAAGTCAGAATGACAATGGGCTGTCCACAGCCTGTGCGAGGTCAGGGAGGGGCTGTTGCATCCCGTGGAGTTCCAAAGAGAAGTGCGAAGTGCGAGCTGGCCCCAAGAACTTTTTAACTCCTGGGGCTTATCGCAGGGGAACAGCACAGTTTGCTGAAATGCCCAGAATTACGGACAAAAGGCATCCATAAAAGGAATGATGCTGCTGAAAACTGGAAACAAGTCAATGGAGGTGCATTAGTATGCATTAACAACGCTCCCCCGCCTACTCCCTTAAACAATTTAACTCAGACTGCGAGCAGCGATGGCGGCTTCTGCTCTGCAGATCCGCGGCTCAGATGCCCTCCAAAGTCTGATCTTTATTTCTTTGTCCTTAACGTTTTCGAAACTCTTTCAGGCCAACTCTGTGATGTGATTCCCCTGCAGGAGGAGCTCTATTTTTAGATCAACTCGCAAACTGAGACTAGAATGTAATAGAGAAGGAAATATCCTTAACGTGCGCCCAAGGTGTGAATCCTCACTGATTAGCACATGCCAGAAGGCGACCTCATCCATGCACAGTTTTACTAGTATTTTGCTGTTTCTAAATATAAATACAGACAAAGGAAAAATTGTTTTCCGTCTGTATTTATATGTAAAAATCCGTTTAAACGGAAAACCGGGAGACCCTAATTATGATGCGGTCGCATTCTGACATTTCCCTATGGGAACATGTGTTACGGCCATAAAACAGCCATAGTACATGCTCCAATAGGGAAATGTGAGGTGGTGTTAATCCCTGCAACCCGTGGAAGGCACCTCAAGGTGCCTGCCACAGGGTGCAGGGATTGACAGGGGGGCCATAGGTGCCCCCTCGGCTACCAACCGGAGGCCGCAAAGGAAAGGGGGCCCTGCTAGGGGCCCCCAAACATGTTTTCTGAGAGGGTTTTCATGTTGGAAAGCCCCAGCATGGAAACCCTGCCGGAAACTGTGCATCATAATTAAGGCTCCCTGTTTTCCGTTTTTTCTGATTTTTACAGATAAATACAGACAGAAAACCATTTATTTTCTTGTCTGTATTTATTTTTAGATGTGGATAAAAACGGAAATTGAGTGCTTTTTGAGTGATTCTAATTTCACTTTGCCATTACTGGCAGGTCAATAACAGTGTGGATTGAAAGGTAAGGGGGTTAAAAAAGAAAGTTTTAGTAAAGAGGCTTATACAGCATTAGATATGCACATGGTTGATACTGTAATGTGCATATTTTCATGTAAGTGCATTGATTTATCTTCTGCAGGTTTTCATAGCACTGAAAGCCGGCAGGCATTCAAGCATGACTGCATATTTATTGATTAAATAAATATGGAAATATACCAGTATCAGCTTTATTTTTTTCATAAAGCCCATAATAAATATGGATAAATACAGATAATGTTGACAAAAAATAAATATGGATAAATACAGACGGAAAAGTCAAAAAAATAAATACCATAAAACCGGGAGCCCTAATCATAATCCAGACAGCGTTAATCGCCTTCCATTTGGATTAGGGGCCGGTTCCAATTGGCCGACGGGCTCCTTGGCCTGTCGGAAGCCAGAAAGAATGACCTGCCAGTTTCATTTCCAACCGGCTGAATCAAAATCAGCGGGTCGGAATTGAAACCGTCAATGTCGGTCGTAAGGCCTCTGATCTGAGATCAGAGGCCTTACGACCGACATCGTAATAGGCCCCTTAGTTTCATTACTTTTTCACATACATTATTATTAAAGAGAAAATTGTTAATTAAATCTCTATAACACGTGAGTTACGTGAGTCATCACATTCACATTTCTATTTCACGTTAAACGAATACACCATTGAAATTTAGTAAACATAAACCTATGTTATTCACACAAGCATTTTCCTCTAATCTACACTCTTCTGCATGCTTTTACGATGCAGTTACTACGTATTTTTAGGATTTATTTCTCAAGATTCTCCAATGTATAATGAGCACAAATTGTGCATGGTTGTCATATTTTTCTCAAAGGTGTCAAAAATGGTTTTATGTGTCAGTTAAAGGATTCATCAGTTTATCTGCTTCATTACTACTAATTGGAACAGGAAGAAGCAAGTGAGTAAAGCAAGTGAGCAGAACTTCCTTTAAGGTTGGTGCAGGTAGTCTCCCCTACAACATTTCAGAAAAAACTTTGAGAATTTATGCATTTGCCGGCACAATTTGCACATAAACGGGCTAACTATTCCAAACTTGAGGATCGGAATGAATTTTCTTAATACTCGTGTGCCAAGGCTTCTTTATCCTAACCAAGTGGCAGGCACTCTTCACACATTCCCCAAGAATTTGTTTTCTAGAATGGTGGCAAAGTAGTGAATTTTCTGCTTAATTCCCTTAAGAATTGTCTAAAGAGCTATATTCTACAAATATATATGTATACATGTATATATGTATATGTGTATATATGTATATGTGTATACAATGAACTTGACAATCTCGGCTTTGCCACTATTAAAGGACCTACAAGACCTTCAGGAAGAAAATGACGCAGCTGGTTTTCTAGGAAACAATTTTGATGTTGCAGCTATTAGTATTCCCGAAACCTACTCTGACCCTGTTGTCACAAGCATAGGCAAAATTAGTACACCATTTAAGCCTAAGTTGACATTTAACCCCATCACACCAAGGGACTCCATTGATACCTTTAACAAACAGATAGTATCACAAATGAAGAATCTAAATCATAAAGTGTACAACACGAAGCCAAGGTTCAACAAACGGAGCCATCTATATCACCAACTGATGGCGAAGTTACAAAATATTAACCAGATTGTGATTCGTAATTCAGACAAGGGTGGCAACATTGTTATTTGGTCCAAAGAGGATTATATGGATGAGGCCTTATCACAACTCAATGATAGGACTTGCTACAAAAAAAGCAATGTACTATCACTTCGGGCAATCTATAATGAGTTCTTTGCAAAGTTATTAGCATGTAAGAGCACAGGCCTGATCACCATGGAAGAATACAAATTCCTAAAAAAAGAGAAGGGGACACAAAATAGGTTCCTTTTTAACATCTTTATATTGGTTCCGGGATGCTGAGGGTAAACGTGAACTGAAAGCCAACAAAGTTGGGACACCACTTGGTGTTTGGAAGTCCCTCACTGTACGGACTCCCGCATTGGACTACGTTCACCAGCATGCACCTGGACTCAGGGAAGCACGAGGTGCAATATCCTTTTTAAACAGAGGCGGGGTTGGAACATCTAGCCAATGAGAGTGGCTATACGAGTGTCACAGGACATCAAATGACCGCCAGGTGAGAGGCTCTGTTTGGAAACCGGCACTGAAGAAAGCTTACCGGCTGAAACGCGTCTGCCCAGCGTTTCCTGAACTTTTGCAGCTTCTGTGTTTCAACTATTTGGATTAAATCCTTTTTGTGCACCCCAGCATATGTCGGGCTCATTCTTCGTGTGGAGTGAGAATTGGTTTTGATGTTTAAACCAGGAGGCAGGCACTGGTTACCGGCATGCCCTCTCGGTCTGGAGCAACGCGCACGCCAGCACCTTTGGACAGTGTATTAAAGTACAGCGCGTTGCCCCCCTATGCGGATACATCAGCACAGTGTTCCGCATTGGGAGAGAGGATGCAGCATTGGCTGCAGGGGACACAAAATAGGTTCCTTTTTAACATCTTTATATTGGTTCCGGGATGCTGAGGGTAAACGTGAACTGAAAGCCAACAAAGTTGGGACACCACTTGGTGTTTGGAAGTCCCTCACTGTACGGACTCCCGCATTGGACTACGTTCACCAGCATGCACCTGGACTCAGGGAAGCACGAGGTGCAATATCCTTTTTAAACAGAGGCGGGTTTGGAACATCTAGCCAATGAGAGTGGCTATACGAGTGTCACAGGACATCAAATGACCCCCAGGTGAGAGGCTCTGTTTGGAAACCGGCACTGAAAAAAGCTTACCGGCTGAAACGCGTCTGCCCAGCGTTTCCTGAACTTTTGCAGCTTCTGTGTTTCAACTATTTGGATTAAATCCTTTTTGTGCACCCCAGCATATGTCGGGCTCATTCTTCGTGTGGAGTGAGCATTGGTGTTGATGTATATATGTATATGTGTATATATGTATATGTGTATACAATGAACTTGACAATCTCGGCTAATGAGTTCTTTGCAAAGTTATTAGCATGGAAGAGCACAGGCCTGATCACCATGGAAGAATACAAATTCCTAAAAAAAGAGAATCCAACAGTGCCAGTGATCTATTTTATACCTAAAGTACATAAGGATCCCATAAAACCACCAGGAAGACCGATAATTTCTGCACGAAATAGTCTACTTGAAAATACATCACAACACGGAGACTTTTTTTTACAAGAACACGTGCATAAGTTACCGTCGTATATCAAAGACACTAGCGACTTTCTCAGGAAATTGGAAAACTTTGCCTGGCAGTAAGATTACCTCCTGATGACATTTGACGTTACGTCACTATATACTAGCATAAACCATAAGGATGGGTTAAGGGCACTGGAATTCTACCTCGACAACAGACCAATGCACATGTTGTAGCATAATAAAATGCTTATTAGTATGGTTAATTTTTATTTAAACAATAAT
Source organism: Calotriton arnoldi (assembly GCA_963921515.1). Taxonomy (NCBI): domain Eukaryota; kingdom Metazoa; phylum Chordata; class Amphibia; order Caudata; family Salamandridae; genus Calotriton; species Calotriton arnoldi. The sequence goes on from CAWUFW010004711.1 coordinate 1,116,304, forward strand.
GGGTCTTATGTTTCAAAATTTGTTTTACCAACAAATGCGTGGTGTTGCCATGGGAGCCAGCTTCTCCCCCAGCTATGCGTGTTTACACGTGGGCTGGTGGGAGGAGCTGGTCCTTGACAACACACATGGCACATATTTGAAAAACAATGTAATGCTCTGGCTACGTTTTATTGATGATTTATTTGTGATCTGGAGGGGCACAGTCAAGCGCAATGGAATTTGTATCTGCTATTAACACCAATGAAATCAATTTGAACTTTACTGCCATGATAAGCAAGAAAATGGTAAATTTTTTAGATGTACAGATCTATATTGATAATGAAGAAATAAAAACTAACGTACACTGCAAGGAAACAGTGGGCAAATCTGTCTTACAGGCGACAAGCTTTCATCCTAGGCATCTAATAGAAAGCATACCCTCAGGGAAATGCTCAGGTTAAAAAGAATTTGCAGTAACCACCGGGATTTAAAGATAGCCCAGCAGGCTAGTAAATCAAGATTTTTAGAACGCGGGTACTCGAGAAAAACCATAGGTTCTGCTATTGCAAAGACCAATACTTTGCACAGATCCGATTTGCTAGTGTCAAAACAATTGGACGATAAGAACACTGGCCAAACCCTGCCCTTAATTCATAAAACAACTGAGAAAACCAAAAGAACTGAGACCAGGCTCAGAGTGATATTAGCATTCAATAAGCAGGATAAGGTGCTGAGAAACATCATCAGACGCAACTGGCCCGTGGTCCTAAATGATCCCGTGATTGGCCAGTCTCTTCCCAAACATTTACCCATCACATACAGAAGGGCATCCTCCATGAGCAATTGCCTTGTAACAAGCAGCCCAGAGGTAGGGGAGAGAAACACCTGGCTATCGCAATGGAAGGGTTTTTTCAAATGCAAAACCTGCAAAGCTTGCTAATATGGTAGAAACAAATCAACCTATACTATACCATTTGGCAACAGAGAGTGCAGAATCTCAAAGTCACTGACCTGTAAAACAGACCATGCGATATAGGTGCTGGAGTGTTCTTGTGGCTTACGCTATGTGGGTAGCACCAAGCTACAAGCCCATAAAAGGATACTTCAGCACATACGTGCAATTACCAACCAAGACCCGACTTACCCTGTGGCCCGTCATTTCAAGGAAAGACATAACAAAAACCTTGAACATTTCAAATACTATTTGATTGATACTGTGCCACCAAATAGGAGAGGGGGGCACAGAGAAGGGACTTTGAGAAAACTAGAAACCCGTTACATTTTGGATTTAGACTCTAAACACCCAGGGCGTTTAAACATAATGGAAAACCTGTTTACATGTCTTTAAAAATTAAAATTTATGCTTTGGCTTCAATGAATCAACTATAATATTTACTGGCAGTTTAGATCTGGCAGGGTACCATCAACGAACAGGCCATTATAGGCAAAAGTATTTTGCGAAGGAATTATTCCTTTATTATGATTGTTAGAACATTCAATCACTCTAGAAATCATGTATTTATACAATCACAACCAATAGAGGTAATTCCAACATCTGCTGCTATACCTCAATGACTCAATATATATAAGGTAATTATTTTAGCACTAGAGCACTATAGATCATAAGTAACGGGTGAAGATGCACGCATAGCACTTTGTATAATACAGCACTTGCACTTTAAACAGTCATTGAGATTACATGTCGATCTGCCAATAACTGTTCAATATCGGATGAACAAACCCAATGAAAAGTAATTGACAAATTACAATGAGGACATTTAATCTATGTATTAATAATTGGCACTGGATTGGTGGAATTTTTACACAATATGCATTTAAGCAGTTGTTACAGAATACTAAGCAGAGTTTTTAACATTGTATTTAATCAGCAACCTTAAAATTAATTGTGTTGGAGCAACATTATCAACATGTAACCAAATGTATTGTACTTTTTCATTGTCTATGACTGTTTTTAATTTGCAGTTGTCACTTTAAAAAGGGTAAAACAATGCCGCAGTGTTTGTCATGTGATCAAGGCCCACAAGGGCCGAAACGCATAATGGCTGACTAAAAATAAACAGCAACTTTGCACCTACTATGTGATCCATGCCTTTTTGTCCTGAAAACACGGTGGGAAGCAGCGGAGTACTTTGATATATATATATATATATATATATATATATATATATATATATTATCTACTGGCGGTCGCCAGTAGATAGTTATAGTTACAACCTATTATCCATAGGAAATCCGCGACATTCTATTTGCAATAACGTTGGCGTCGGTTGACGAATCTTCGCGAAAGCTTCCAACTTGTTGGGGCGCTCCGGTCCGCTCCTACCCTCAAAGTCTCGGGGTGATACGTCAAGCGGGGGCCGAGAAAAAAGGGGGTCCCAAAACGCGTTTTCCCCATTCATTTTTCCATAGGAACCTTTAGTCGCAGCTACAGCTCGAACTGCTGAACGGAATTACCCCAAATTTGGCAAAGAGGTAGCCATTGGTTCAGACTGGTGCCTTTTGCTAAAATGGTGTAAATCCGTTCAGTAGTTCCTGAGAAATTCACAATTAAAATCACATATATATCTATGGGCGCGTCGGATCCGCGTACCCTCCCGATCACGAGCTGCATGCTAATTGGCTGTCAACACTCCAAATCAAGAAGTGTTGGCAGCCATTTTGTCCCTCGGTAGAACCGAGGGACAGAAACAAGTGCGCAAAGCGCAAAAGGGGGCAGGGTAGAAACACCCTGACCCCCTAGGTCTGCTCAGGGGTCCCACAAGGACCCCCTGGGCAGAAAAGATTTTTTTTTTTTAAATCGGCGGGATGCGCTTAGGGTGCGCGTATCCCGCCGAGAAAAAAAAAGAAACAAGTGCGCAAAACGCACAAAGGGGGCAGGGTAGAAACACCCTAACCCCTAGGCCTGCTCAGGGGTCCCACAAGGACCCCCTGGGCAAAAACGCATTTAAAAAAAAAAAAATCGGCAGGATGCGCTCAGGGTGCGCGAATCCTGCCGACAAAAATCGAAGCGCGGTCTCCCGCGCTCGATGTAGTGGCCCCCGGGTGGGCCAAGTCCCGGGGGCATGCTGGGGGGTTAATTTTATGTGTAGGGGGCCTCTAAGGGCCCCCAAGCCCGGGGACCACCACCCCCGGGGCTTTATGCATAATGGTGCGGGAGGGCTCTGAGCCCTCCTGCAGCCCCGAGGACCACCACCTCCCCGGGGCTTCTTTTTTTAAATGAAAAACCTGTGTGGGGGGCTCCAGCCCCCACACGCCCGGGGACCGCCACCTCCCCGGGCACTAAACATTTAAATATGGGGGTCCGTTACGGACCCCAGAGCCCCGGGGACCACCACCTCCCCGGGGCTTCTTTTTTAAATGAAAAACCTGTGTGGGGGGCTCCAGCCCCCCACACGCCCGAGACCGCCACCTCCCGGGGCACTAAACATTTAAATATGGGGGTCCGTTACGGACCCCAGAGCCCCGGGGACCACCACCTCCCCGGGGCTGTGCACACGATGGGAGGGGGCCGCGCGGCCCCCTCCTGGAGCCCTTGATGGCCCTGGGGACCGCCACCCCCCAGGGCCGGCTCCTGCAGTGTCCCGGGGTGCCTACGCCCGGGACACTGCTGTTTGCAATGACAGGACGGGAGCCTCGCGGCTCCCGTCCTGTCATTGCAAACTTGCTTTGGATATTGGAAGAGAGAGCAGGAAACCTGCTCTCTCTTCCAATATCCAAAGCCGATTGCTTTCCACATGGGGAGCAGCATGTCAGCTGCTCCCCATGTGGAACAGCAATGCCGGCTCCCAAGGGACGTGGGGAGCCGGCGGGACTGTGGGGATTTGGGGACCCCCCACAGTCCCCAACGAGAGGCCAGGCCCCGGGGGATGGGGTCCCCGGGGCAAGTAGTGGCCCGGGAGGGGGCCACGCGGCCCCTCCCCAAAGATTTGAAAAATAATAAAAAAAAAAAAAAAAGGGTATGGCCGGCCCGGAGGATGGGGTCCCCGGGCCTTAAAATGGCCAGAGGAGGGGGCCACGCAGCCCCCCTCAAAATATTAAAAATAAAAATAGAGGCCATGCCCCGGGAGATGGGGTCCCCGGGGCCAATACAGGCCCGGGGAAGGGGGGCCACGCGGCCCCCTTCCCGTTTTTTTTATTTTGAAATTTAAAAAAGGGGTAAGGCCCTGGGGGATGGGGTCCCCAGGGCCCAAAAACAGAAAAAAAGGAAGGGGGCCACACAGCTCCCCTTCAGGGACAAAAAAAAAAAAACGATCGGGCCCGCAGGCCCCGCCCCTTCCTTCACCACTCTGCAAACGCGCCCCTGTCGCGTTTGCAGAGGGGAACGAATTCCCTTGAATACTGGGGGTCCCTGGGAGCCAACTAGCCCACCAGGAACCTCCAGTATGCGCCAGGGGGCTGCCTTGCAGAGAGGTGTACAGAGGCCACGCCCCTTTTTACACCTCTGTGCAACGCAGCTCTGTGGCGCATTTTGGAGGTATATGGTGGGCTAGTTGGACTCCGGGGACCCTCAGGATTCAAGGGGACTTAATCCCCCAACTTAAAACGCGCCACGGGGCGCGTTTGAACAGTGGTGAAGGGAGGGGGCGGGGCTTCAGGTGACATGTGTGCAAACAGGCCCCGTGGCGCGTTTTAAGATGGGAATTAAATCCCCTTCAATCCTGAGGGTCCCTGGGGCCAACTAGCCCAACAGGTACATCCAGAAAGCGCCACAGAGCTGCGTTGCAGAGAGGTGTAAAAGGGGTGTGGCCTCTCTACACGTCTCTGCAACGCAGCCCCTGGTGCATATTGGAGGTTCCTGGTGGGCTAGTTGGCCCCTAGGGACCCTCAGGATTCAAGGGGACTTAATCCCCCAACTTAAAACACGCCACGGGGCGCGTTTGCACAGATGTAACCTCAGGCCCCGCCCCCTCCCTTCACCATTGTGCAAATATTCCTCTAAAATCAGCCGAAATACGAATTCCGATTTACTCACCTGTTATCAGGAGAGACCTCAGTGCTGTATCTTTCAGCCCAGTACTGGTCCTGAAAAGTAATTCTAACCATACTTACCAGTAACTTGAATTTCCTTCCATAGGCTAACATTGACTGGTTTCACTTGGAAATTCTTCTAAGTGTGGAGTTTTGGAACTTTAAAATATTCCTCTAAAATCAGCCGAAATACGAATTCCGATTTACTCACCTGTTATCAGGAGAGACCTCAGTGCTGCATCTTTCAGCCCAGTACTGGTCCTGAAAAGTAATTTTAGCCGTACTTACCGGTAACTTGAATTTCCTTCATAGGCTAACATTGACTGGTTTCACTTGGAAATTCTTCTAAGTGTGGAGTTTTGGAACTTTAAAATATTCCTCTAAAATCAGCCGAAATACGAATTCCGATTTACTCACCTGTTATCAGGAGAGACCTCAGTGCTGCATCTTTCAGCCCAGTACTGGTCCTGAAAAGTAATTTTAACCGTACTTACCGGTAACTTGAATTTCCTTCATAGGCTAACATTGACTGTTTTCACTTGGAAATTCTTCTAAGTGTGGAGTTTTGGAACTTTAAAATATTCCTCTAAAATCAGCCGAAATACGAATTCCGATTTACTCACCTGTTATCAGGAGAGACCTCAGTGCTGCATCTTTCAGCCCAGTACTGATCCTCAAAAGTAATTTTAACCGTACTTACCGGTAACTTGAATTTCCTTCATAGGCTAAGATTGACTGGTTTTCAGCAAAAAGTTTCAAAGTGTTGATTTTCACAAACTACAAATATTCCTTAAAAATCGCCTGTATGACTTAAACGCATTTTTTCAACTGTTTACAGGAGATGCACCAGTGCTGGATCCAGGATCCAACACTGAGTAAGAAAAAGTAACGATAACAGTTTTTACCTGCTAAGTGAATTTCCTTCCATAGGATAACATTGGTGATTCTATGAGAAAAAGTTTCTGTCAACTTTTAAAATACAATAATATTCCTTAAAAATCACGACTGTAACCAAAACGCTTTTACTCAACTGTTTACAGGAGATGTACCAGGACTGAATCTAGGATCCAGTCCTGTGGTTACAAAAGTAATCCATAAAGTAACTAATTGCATTTAACTAGAAATTCACATTGAGCTGAATGTTGCATTGTGTTTGAAAATGTGTTGCCCATTGCAACAACTGTAACTACTGTACTTAAAAGTCTATTGCCTATCTGCAAAGTATTTAAACTAAAGTAATTCATTCTGAGAAAGTATTTTTTGTAATGTAATGTATAATGTAATTACAATGTAATTTAAAAATAAAATATGTAAAAAAAAAAAATTCTAAAAATGTAGTAAATCAGTATGAAAAAAATTAATATAACAATTAATACATTTAAAAATTGTCATTTACAAAACCTTTGAAATTCACTGAAAAAAACGTAGGTTTCAGGCACGTTATAGTTAGAAATTAGCATTTAAAAAACCTTTGAAATTCACTGAAAAACCATAGGTTTCAGACACGTTATAGTTACAAATTAGCATTTAAAAAACCTTTGAAATTCACTGAAAAAACCATAGGTTTCAGACACGTTATAGTTACAAATTAGCATTTAAAAAACCTTTGAAATTCACTGAAAAACCATAGGTTTTAGGGACAGTTTTAGTTACTTGGACATTGCACTCGTACAAAACCCGTGAAATTCCCCGTTATAGTTAGTTCAGCTAACTATAACTCGCGCCCCGCAATGCACTGCTGATGACGTCACATATTACATCACTCATGACATGGTCAGTGACATCACTGATGACATCACTGATGACATCTCAAATGACATCACTGATGACATCATCCACGTGATAATCTGATGCACCTCCTCACACCCTAATATAACCTTTGATACACCCACTCTAAATTACAGACTGCCATTCGCAAAACCATAGACACTCCAACACCAATAACTACATACCCACTCACTGATTCTTAGGTCTACACACACACATCCACTCACTCACCCGTACAGTCACTCATACTTACGGTCACTCAGTACAGGACTATCATATGCACTCTTACTCCTATATAGACACTCAAACAACGCCACTCATCCATAGAGATACTCACACACCTAGTCAGTCATGCAAATAATTAAACACACTGCCATTTACTCACCTATACAGTTATACACACACCAGCTCACTTACTCATACAAATAGTAGCACATTGTTACGCTCTTATACAATCACAGATACAAGCACACACTCATCCATACAGCCACTATCACAATCACTCACTCTTGCTTATAGCTATTTATATACTCCAACACACATATATACTGCCTTTCACATATGTAGTTACTCACACATGTACCACTGGGACATACATTCACTCACTAACACACTCTTACACACACTTACCCACCCATACAGTCTATCACCGATGCACTCTTGAAACCATCCACCCAGTGAATCACCCACTCACACATCTATGCACAGAGTTGCACACACCCCTCCCACACAAACACTCAGGCACCCATACAGATACTCAGACAAGCATTCAATAACTCATATAGACACTCATTTAGCTATTCACAAACACATGCAGCCACTTACACAGCAACAGACAGACGGATACAGACATTCACCCAGTTTAGTCACTAACCCATGCATTCAGTAAGATACGTTAAATCACTCACTTATAGAGTCAGTCACGCACCTACTAAATCATCCATACAGACACTTACACACCCACTCATTCTTCAATACGTCTTTTCCTATATATATTAAAAATATTTAAACTTTACAGAAACACACAGTCACTGGATGATGTCATCAGTGATGTCATTTGAGATGTCATCAGTGATGTCATCAGTGATGTCACTGACCATGTCATGAGTGATGTAATATGTGACGTCATCAGCAGTGCATTGTGGGGCGCGAGTTATAGTTAGCTGAACTAACTATAACGGGGGAATTTCACGGGTTTTGTACGAGTGCAATGTCCAAGTAACTAAAACTGTCCCTAAAACCTATGGTTTTTTCAGTGAATATATATATATATATATATATATATATATATATATTTCTACCCAAACTTTGCCCAGAGACGAAGCCGCACTCCGCAGTAGGTAAGTAGGACCACTTTATTCCATGAAAACATGCAGCTTCTCATCCCGTCATTAGTCTCTGGCCCAACGCGTTTCAAAGCCTCTTCACTTCTTCGTCAGGGGCCATGTCAGAGATCATAATTGTTGCCGCTGCATCTTCCCTCGTGTGCCTTGTGAAAGCATTGGCTTCCGGTGCGCCCTTTAAGTAGATATCCATTAACACTGCACACTGGGACATGCAGTCCATAGCATACTTTTACCCTCCAGTGGGTTCGGTCTCTGACAATTACTTTGAGACATATTTACAAGTCCTCCATTAGGCTCCCGGATGGGACTCTGCATGCTTAATTCATTCTCCTGCTGCGCCACTACAAAAGTGAATTTTTCACTCATGCGGACCTTTTGGCCGGTGTGCGGGCGGTGCGTCGCTTCCACGGCCTGGAACCGCCGTCATTGTATTTCTACCCAAACTTTGTAGTGGCAGGAGAATGAATTAAGCATGCAGAGTCCCATCCGGGAGCCTAATGGAGGGCTTGTAAATATGTCTCAAAGTAATTGTCAGAGACCGAACCCACTGGAGGGTAAAAAGTATGCTATGGACTGCATGTCCCAGTGTGCAGTGTTAATGGATATCTACTTAAAGGGCGCACCGGAAGCCAATGATTTCACAAGGCACACGAGGGAAGATGCAGCGGCAACAATTATGATCTCTGACATGGCCCCTGACGAAGAAGTGAAGAGGCTTTGAAACGCGTTGGGCCAGAGACTAATGACGGGATGAGAAGCTGCAAGTTTTCATGGAATAAAGTGGTCCTACTTACCTACTGCGGAGTGCGGCTTCGTCTCTGGGCAAAGTTTGGGTAGAAATACAATCACGGCGGTTCCAGGCCGTGGAAGCGACGCACCGCCCGCACACCGGCCAAAGGGTCCGCATGAGTGAAAAATTCACTTTTGTAGTGGCGCAGCAGGAGAATGAATTAAGCATGCAGAGTCCCATCCGGGAGCCTAATGGAGGGCTTGTAAATATGTCTCAAAGTAATTGTCAGAGACCGAACCCACTGGAGGGTAAAAGTATGCTATGGACTGCATGTCCCAGTGTGCAGTGTTAATGGATATCTACTTAAAGGGCGCACCGGAAGCCAATGATTTCACAAGGCACACGAGGGAAGATGCAGCGGCAACAATTATGATCTCTGACATGGCCCCTGACGAAGAAGTGAAGAGGCTTTGAAACGCGTTGGGCCAGAGACTAATGACGGGATGAGAAGCTGCATGTTTTCATGGAATAAAGTGGTCCTACTTACCTACTGCGGAGTGCGGCTTCGTCTCTGGGCAAAGTTTGGGTATATATATATATATATATATATATATATATATATATATTATCTACTGGCGGTCGCCAGTAGATAGTTATAGTTAGGACCTATTTTCCATAGGAAATTCGAAACATTCTATTTCCAATACCTTTGGCGCCGGTTGACGAATCTTCGCGAAATTGTCAAAACTCGTGGGGCGCTCCGTTCCGCTCCTATCCTGAAAGTTTCGGGGTGATTCGGCAAGCAAGGATCGAGAAAAAAGGGGGTCCCAAAACGTGTTTTCTCCATGTTAATTCCCATAGGAAATTTTAGACACGGCTACAGCCCGAACTGCTGAACGGAATTACACCAAATTTGGCAAAAAGGTAGCGCTTGGTTCAGAAAGTGACCTTTTTTTAAATGGTGTCAATCTGTTCAGTAGTTGCAGAGAAATTCAAAAAATAAGAGTCAAAAATCAATTTCCCATAGGAAACTTTATGCAAGGCTACTGCTCGAACTGCTGAACGGAATTACACTAAATTTGGCAAAGAGGTAGTTCTTGGTTCAGAAAGAACCCTTTTGTTAAATGGTGTAAATCCGTTCAGTAGTTCCTGAGAAATTTGAAAAAGAAAACATATCGATATCTGGGCGGAGCTTAACCACACATGTCATCGTGAGATCTGATTGGCTGTCAGCACTTCATCCTGGAATTGCTGGCAGCCATCTTGGGACCAATATAAATGATAGTACCCCATTGAAATGCATTGTAGTGAATCAAAGATTTTGAGTGTTACCAAAAGGAGAACTATAAAGGGTGATAACAGACTTTAGTTACATTAGAATTCATTTGTTGATGGTACCATACTAATTTCAGGAATTGTGGTGTGTTCTAAGGTGATTTTACCCTGTGAAAAACCTTCTGCTGGGATATCATGAATCATGTTTGAGAGAAAACTATTTTCACATGCTTGTCCCATAGAGTTTTGGAAGGTGCTCCAGAAGCTAAAATGAGAGCATATTTTCTGTAAATTCACATTATCTTTCTCAGTCATGTGAGAATGAAGTCTGACATTCTCAGTAAAACATGTACATCCAACAAGGGCAGAGACTGTCAGTTGATTCCTTTGTGTTCTACTGCAGCTTCCCAGAGTGTTCTAAAGAACAACTAGAGTGCTAACAGCCTTACTTATGACAAAAGTATTGCACACCTGAAGCCATCTTGATTGGAATAAACTGGTAACACTTAAAACATTTAATTTAAAAAGGAACAAAATGATGGGGTTCATTTTGTCATAGAAATTATGGTTAGTGCTGTAGAAAGAAAAATTAGGACATGTTTCAAGTGTGATCTCAAATAGCTTCCTGTTATATTTCAACAGGAGCAGCCTGTCAGTTGATGCCTTTGTGTTCTACTGCAGCTTCCCAGAGTGTTCTAAAGAACAACTAGAGCGCTAACAGTCTTACTTATGACAAAATTATGGCACACCTGAAGCCATCTTGATTGGAATAAACTGGTAACTCTTAAAACATTTAATTTAAAAAGGAACAAAATGAGGGGGTTCATTTTGTCATAGAAATTATGGTTAGTGCTGTAGAAAGAAAAATTAGGACATGTTTTAAGTGAGATCTCAAATATCTTCCTGTTATATTTCAACAGGAGCAGCCTGTCAGTTGATGCCTTTGTGTTCTACTGCAGCTTCCCAGAGTGTTCTAAAGAACAACTAGAGCGCTAACAGTCTTACTTATGACAAAAGTATGGCACACCTGAAGCCATCTTGATTGGAATAAACTGGTAACACTTAAAACATTTAATTTAAAAAGGAACAAAATGAGGGGGTTCATTTTGCCATAGAACTTATGGTTAGTGATGCAGAAAGAAAATTTAGGGCATGTTTTAAGTGAGATCTCAAATCCTCTTCTATTTCATTAGAAAATTCTGACATGCAGACTGAAACAATCACTTTCAATACCAGCAGTAGACTTCCAGTTAACTCCCTGGTGAGCAGTAGCTTTACTACAGTGATCTAATGAACAACTAGAGTGCTAACATTCTGAATTTATGGCAAATGTGTGATACATCTGAATGCCTTCTTGATGGAATCAAAGTAAAAAACTGAAAGCATTTCCTACTGAGGAGACTGCAGTAAATGACGAAATTAGGAAACTTCATAACAAATAAGTCTCCCAAGATGGCCACCAGAGAAAAAAGAGCCCAAATGTAGCACATATATCACCCAGATGTAGCCCACATATAGCCCAATGACAGAAGTGTGCAAAACACTTTTATTTTTAGTTTTTCTGCAGTTTTATATAGTGCAAACTGGTCAGGTATTGGAGCGTTACATCTTACTTGGACCCTTTATTGCGTATTTTGCACGAAGTACATGAGATTGATCTTGCGAAACATTGAACTTTACGATTCTGTTAACCTGAAGTTGCTCTGAACCGGGCTTTGTAACAGCCGTTTTTACCTACTGGTTTTAATTAATTCTCACTGTATTGTATTAGGAAAGAGGATTTACTGTTTTTATGTACACTTTTATGATCTATGTTTCTAAATCAGATCAAATAAAGTTTAATGAATTCTATGGCAGGACGGAGGCGAGGATTATGCATATCTTTCCTCACTTTATTTGCATAGCAGTTCAAAGAAAACGTAACACAACAATCATTAAACAAAAGACTACACAACCCATGAACCATTAGGGGGGTAGTCTGCAAGGCAACTATAGTCCAATCATATCACAGTCCATCGTATATAATATCGTGACGTCCCTTCCACTTCCTCTTTCTTCACTGCTCGTCAGTTAAGTGCATTCCTTACATTCTTGGCTTAATCTGACGTTGTTGCTGTTTGTATAGCGGTTTCTTATGCACGTTATTAGCATTATTGCCTTGGTATTGTTTCATATTCCCTGCGCAGCAGGCTCTTGCCCGAGCGCGTTCTCCCCCTTGCAGTTTCTCCCGCTGTGTGCTCTGCGCGCGGTGAGATCCTGTCAGGCGCGTCTGGTCCGAGCGAGGCAGCTCCGTCGAGTGCTCCCGCTGGTCTTTACGCACGTTTGGGAATCCGGTCACTCCTTTAGTGTCCGCTTGATTCCCGACCAACCCTCGCCTAATTTTAACACCGCTACGCGGTGATTTCCCCACACGGCCACATTAGTGACCAGTGCCACCTGGTGGTGGTAATTGGTATTGCGCCTCAGTCTATTCTTATAACAGCTTCGGGGAAAGCCCAGCTGTTGGAGCACCGGCGAGGGGGCTGCCTTAAGGATTTTAAGAGCATTTGTTCTGTGCTCACACCCTCTGCTATCATGTCTTCTCCAGAAGACCATTTTTACTCCTCCTACCAGGAAGTGGAGGAGGAATGGCCCCCAACTTCTCCCTCCAGCAGTGGACCAAGCCCTCTCTCTGGCTATTTCTAGGGCGCTGGCTCCTCTTAGGGATCAGGTTGATAAGCTGGCAAAAGCATCCCTGGGGTGTTCAGTGACCCAGATCTGGTGGTGGCGGGTCCCAGTAGCTCCCAGATGGGGAATAAAAGGGCCGTTAAGCATAATGCGGGGCACTTGGAAGGATTTGATAAACTTATGGAGACCTTCCTCAAGAGTGCGCGAACGCTAAAACATGCACCCTGCCGGGAGGAGGAGGGTCCCGGAGAAAATTGTGACACTGTCACCACTATTGCAGACCCCGACGGCGGGTTTCCCTTAGAGGGAGAGGGTGTATCGGAGGACGATTTCTCCTCCGATGAGGATAAGGACTCGGGGCATCCCTGGCGTCCAGAGTCCCACTCCTCTCAGTCCCCGGTTGGGGACGGGGTCCACTCGGACATGTTCGATCCTACCCAAATTTACCATCCTAGGTCGGCGGAGTGGACACCTGACACCAAAGTGGCAGAGTATGTGATGGGGAAAATCCATCAACCCCTTGAAAGGGAGGTCAGGAATAGGATGAGGGGAGAATGCCCCAGGCCCTCACTGAAGGGGAAGGTGGCACACACGCCTGAAATTGATGAGAAACTATGTACCTTTTTCTCCAAGTATATGAGGGATCCCAAGAAAGGAATTGATAGGTCTTGGACGTGGTAGGGCCCTTGACCCAAATTATTCAATTGACGGAGCGTTCCAAAGAGTCAGGATCCCCTTTGTCCACGGATATTGTGGCTGGTTGGGCGCACTACCCTAAACCCTAAAACACTACCCCTTCCACTACCCAAACACCACGGCACTACCCTAAACCCTAAAACACTACCACCAGCACGACTCCCTACACTACCCAAACACCACTGCACTACCCTAAACCCTAAATCTACCCACAGCACAACCCCCTTCACTACCTAAACACAACTGCACTACCCTAAATCCTAAAACACTACCCCCAGCACGACCCCCTTCACTACCTAAACACAACTGCACTACCCTAAATCCTAAAACACTACCCCCAGCACGACCCCCTTCACTACCCAAACACAACTGCACTACCCTAAACCCAAAAACACCACCCCCAGCACGACCCCCTACACTACCCAAATACCACTGCACGACCCTAAACCCTAAAACACGACCCCCTACACTACACAAACACCACTGCACTACCCTAAACCCTAAAACACTAGAACCCAGCACGACCCCCTACAGTACACAAACACCACTGCACTACCATAAACCCTAAAACACTACCCTCTACACTACACTAACACCACTGCACTACCCTAAACCCTAAAACACTACCCCCAGCAAGACCCCCTACACTACACAAACAACACTGCACTACCGTAAACCCAAAACACTACCCCAGCACTACCCCCTACACTACCCAAACACTACTGCACTACCCTAAACCCTAAAACACTACCCCCAGCATGACCCCCTACACTACACAAACACCACTGCACTACCCTAAACCCTAAAACACTACCCCCAGCATGACCCCCTACACTACCCAAACACCACTGCACTACCCTAAACCCTAAAACACTACCCCCAGCACGACTCCCTACACTACACAAACACCACTGGACTACCCTAAACCCTAAAACACTACCCCCAGCACAACTCCCTACACTACCCAAACACCACTGCACTACACTAAACCCTAAATCTCCCCCAGCATGACCTCCCACACTACACAAACACCACTGCACTACCCTAAACCCTAAAACACTACCCCCAGCATGACCCCCTACACTACCCAAACACCACTGCACTACCCTAAACCCTAAAACACTAACCACAGCATGACCCCCTACACTACCCAAACACCACTGCACTACCCTATACCCTAAAATACGACCCCCTACACTACACAAACATGACTGCACTACCCTAAACCCTAAAACACTACCCACAGCATGACCCCCTACACTACACAAACACCACTGCACTACCCTAAACCCTAAAACACTACCCCCTACACTACACAAACACCACTGAACTACCCTAAACCCTAAAACTCTACCCCCAGCATGACCCCCTACACTACACAAACACCACTGCACTACCCTAAACTCTAAATCTACCCCAGCATGACCCCCTACACTACCCAAACACCACTGCCATACCCTAAACCCTAAAACACTACCCCCAGCATGAACCCCTACACTACCCAAACACCACTGCACTACCCTAAACCCTAAAACACTACCCCCAGCACTACCCCCTACAGTAAACAAACACCACTGCACTACCCTAAAACACTACCCCAGCACTACCCCCTACACTACCCAAACACCACTGCACTAACATAAACCCTAAAACACTACCCCCAGCACAACCCCCTACACTACACAAACACCACTGCACTACCCTAAACCCTAAAACACTACCCCAGCACGACTCCCTACACTACCCAAACACCACTGCACTACCCTAAACCCTAAATCTACCCCCAGCACGACCCCCTACACTACCCAAACACCACTGCACTACCCTAAACCATAAAACACTACCCCCAGCATGACCCCCTACACTACACAAACACCACTGCACTACCCTAAACCCTAAAACACTACCACCAGCATGACCCCCTACACTACTCAAACACCACTGCACTACCCTAAACCCTAAAACACTACCCCAGCACGACCCCCTACACTACCCATACACCACTGCACTACCCTAAACCCTAAAACACTACCCCAGCACGACCCCCTACACTACTGCACTACCCTAAACCCTAAAACACTACCCCCAGCACGACCCCCTACACTACCCAAACACCACTGCACTACCCTAAACCCTAAAACACTACCCCCAGCACGACCCCCTACACCACCCAAACACCACTGCACTACCCTAAACCCTAGAAAAGAAACCCCCACCCCATGCCCAATCCCCCTTACCTCTCACTCCTTGTGGTTCCTCTCTCCTCATGGTTCCTGCTTCACGTCGTCTCTGAGGGGCGGTGCACGTCGTTGTGAGGAAACGGAACAGCCTCTGTTTCCTTACAACGACATGGATCGTCTACATGTTTTTTAGAACGCATGGTCATTTACCATACATACCTTTACAACAAAATTCGTTGTAAAGGCATGCGTGGTAAATGACCATGCGTTCTAAAAAATGCATAGTAATGACTTTGTGATGTACAACGCATGCGTGGTAATGCATGCGTTGTAACGGTATCGCAAAGTAAAAAAGTCATTGTAACGGCTGTTTACCGATCGTGGATGGTCCCTGTTCTGCAGTGAGACGTTTATTTGATTAATTAGGAGGAAGGAATGTGGTTTTTTTACCGAAAAGTGCATTCCCGGCTGTTGTATTGTGAAAGTGTCCGCGTGGCCTGGTTTCACTTCCGGTGAGAGAGTGGAAGAGTCTGTTTGGATCTAAAGGAGTTCTGTTGTTGGACGGGGCCGGGGCGACATGTCATCAGAAAACATAGCTAATGGAAAGCGTCCTCCCTGAAGTGTGAAGCAGTTCCATGAGAGGTCAACGAGTGTGCGTCCCACCGCAGTATGACCATACCGCGTGACCCATGTGCCGCCTCCAGGATACGGGAGGCAGAAGCGGCATCGCAGGTCCTCTTGAAGACCGTTGTAGCACTAATTCTACATTTTGGTACTAGGGCATTTTAACTTTGTTGTTCCTGCCAGATACAAAGAGAAGATCCTGTGTTATTCAGTGCCCTCGTTACCTTTTTTGTGGGTTGTGGTGCTTGTCACTTCGCTGCCCCGCCGGTGCACACGACTGGGCACCCCACCTCGTGTGCCATCTGCAGGGCCTCTGCCCTCGGATCACTGGTTTCGGTTTCTGGAGTGGCAACATAAACAGTTGCTCCCAAAGGACTAGCCTGAACACTTAGGTGAATATCCCCTGCACCAGCATTCCACGGAAATTCTTTCCTAGCTCTCCCACGTCAACGAGGACGTCATAATAGCACGGCTCCGCTCGCGACACCGTATGACGTTATCGGAGCCATAAGAGGACCTCATCGGCGTGCTGACGTCAGTTCCACCCATTTTTTCCGTGCCACCGAGGCAAACAGGGGACCGAGACATTTTCACATGTATACATAGTATAATAAATATATATATATATTCACTGAAAAAACCATAGGTTTCAGGCACGTTATAGTTAGAAATTAGCATTTAAAAAACCTTAGAAATTCACTGAAAAAACCATAGGTTTCAGGCACGTTATAGTTAGAAATTAGCATTTAAAAAACCTTAGAAATTCACTGAAAAAACCATAGGTTTCAGGGGCGTTATAGTTAGTTGGACATTTCACTCATACAAAACCATAGGAATTCCCCCGTTATAGTTAGTTCAGCTAACTATAACTCGCGCGCCCGCAATGCACTGCTGATGACATCACATATTACATCACTCATGACATGGTCAGTGACATCACTCATGACACCACTGATGACATCTCAAATGACATCACTGATGATATCACTGATGACATCATCCAGTGAATGTGTGTTTTTCTGAAAATTAAATATGTTTTATATATGTATATCTCAAGGTCGATGGAAGAATAAATGGGTATATAAGTGTCTAAATGGATGATTTTTTTTGTAAAATTGATTGTATAACTGACTAAGTGTATCTTAGTGAATACATGGGTTAGTGAGTAATGTTTAAATATGAAAATATCTGTATCAGTCTCTCACTTTGTGTATAAGTGGCTGCATGGGTTGGTGAGTAGCTACATGAGTGTCTATATGGGTTATTAGTTGGTTTTTTGAGTATCAGTATGAGTGTCTGTATGGTTCGGTGTGGGGTATTACTTAGTGCATAGATGCATGAATGAGTGACTCACTGTTTGTATGTGTTGAAGACAGCATGTGTGCAGGACTGTATAGGTGGATGAGTATGTGTATGGGTGTGTTAGTGAGTGAATGACTGTCTCAATAGTGTCTTTATGAGTAACTACATATGTTTTAAACTAGTATATGTGAGTATTGGTGTATATAAGTGAGTATATGTGAGAGTGAGAGATTGGAAGAGTTCCTGTACAAATAAGTAGGTGTTTCTATAAGTGATTGTTTAAGAGAGTAAGTATGTGTAAGTTTCGGTAGAAGTAAGTGTGGTAGTGTGTGTATAACTGTATATGCAAGTAAATGGATGTTTGATACTTTGTTTGCATGTGTGACTATGTGTGTGAGTAACTCTATGGATGAGTGGCGGTGTGTAACAGGATGTATAGGTGTATGAGTACATATGATGAGTGAGTACATGTATGAGTGACTGTATAGGGACTGTTGGTGAATGAGTGGATGTGTGTGTAGATCTTGGAATTACGGAATAGGTGTGTTGTAACTGGTATTGGTATGTCCAGTGTTTTGAAAATGGTAGTTTGTATTTTTGAGTGTGTGTATCAAAGGTTATATTAGGGTGAGAGGAGGTCTGCCACTCTATCACAAGGATGATGTCATCAGTGATGTCATTTGAGATGTCATCAGTGATGTCATGAGTGATGTCACTGACCATGTCATGAGTGATGTAATATGTGACGTCATCAGCAGTGCATTGCGGGCGCGCGAGTTATAGTTAGCTGAACTAACTATAACGGGGGAATTGTCCAACTAACTATAACGCCGCTGAAACCTATGGTTTTTTCAGTGAATATATATATATATATATAGTACTAAGGGGGAGATGTAGTGTCTTGTGTATTATAGAGCTTAGGACCCCTATGGTCTCTAACGGACTCCGTAGTCTAGTGACATATGTGATTGGGTGTAGGTAATAGAATTCATGACGCAGTAGGTGGCAGTTAATGGTTACACAATGAGTTCCTCAATAAGTTGATGAGGCGTTGAAACCACTCTTCCAGATTGTGTGGGGTGAGGCTAAGGAAACGCAGGACAAACAACTGCAGCAGACACTGGTGATCTGGGCATTGATGAAGTTTGAATGCTGTCCTGGCCCTCTGATGACAGAGTCTCACTCCAGATGTCTGAAACCGACAGACTCTGAGGCAGGAGCTTGAAATGTGAGGAATCACTTATAATGGACTTTATAGGATGGTGAGCAGTCACAATGTGTCCCTTACTACTCACAACTTGCAATGGAGCAGCATTGAATGGAACATCAGATTTACGTTTCCTCCTCTGATTGATAAGGACATGGTCTTTCACTAGGAACAGAAGGTGGACTTCCCGGGTATGCAACTGGTGGCTCAAGCTCCTAGGAGCTGATAATACAATGCAGATATTTAGAGTGGCCTCACCTGTTACCACTGGTTTTGCTCATATTAAATTGAACAACAGCCTCTGGAACTCTCTGGAACTTTCTGGAATTCTTTGGAACTTAACAGAACTCCCTGGACCCTTCCAGAGCTTTCTGGAGCATTGGCAGCCATCGTAGGTCCTAGAGGGTATACATACTGCTCCCTTTGGACCACTCCACTGCTAGGCAATCTTGCCTCCTGGGGAAGATGGTTGTTCTCTCTGTGAACTTACCTGAGTAACAGCAAAGTGTTGTGGTTCATTCATTCGGTACCTCCTGGATGCAGCTGCTTCTTGCCTCTTCTGGAGGGGACATCTATTTGACAACGGCCTATGAAGAAAGAAAACCAAGATAAAGTTGAGTGCCTTAGAATGCAGCCTCACATGCATAAGCAAGGGAAAGCAAATGAAGGGTATCTAAGAAAAACCCAAGGCTACAAAACAAGAGCTGCAGTTATTTTTACACTGCAGTAAGCATACCAGGGAAAGCATCCATGTTGCACACTGATGAAGTGTGCCTAAATAAATTAGGGACTAATTGGGTGATTCGTGCTCTTGCGCCAACCTACATCTACAATTAGCCAACACAGAGATTGATAATTATACAGCTGTATGAATGCAAGTGAGTGTAAAGTGTGAAGTGTGATTGGTGACTAATCAATGACTACATAGAGTGAAGGTATCGTGATTCATACTGATTATCATTTACACAGATACCAAAAAATTGGTATTTAAGAGATATTGAAGAAAGAACTTTGGTGGTGAGACTGTAGACGTTTATCAGCCACACAGGGAACCAGTTGGCTGTCTCTTATTGTTTTATCCCATTCCCCCATTCCCTTTGGTGCCCTACCTGTGGGAGTGGTTTTATCACTCTCTCGGTCGAAAGCATCGGGGAAGTGGACTTATTGTCTTCGTCCATCTGTCCTGCTGGGCGGACTCACAGGTTAGTCTTACCAGATGTGACACTTAGTTTCATTACACTTATTATATCTTGGACAACATCTTCTGCAGAATCTTTAAAATAAGTTTAGGGGTATAATTTAAATTGACGGTTGGATCTTTGTCTATTAAAAATTGTGATTTAAATTCTTTGGTCACATTTTTTCTGAACCTTAATTCTGTTTGTGTTTTGATCTCTTAACATTTCTTTGTGGAAAGATAATTAATTACAAGCGGATGCAAACATTCTTAGAGCAGTCATGTATTTCTCAGCTGGTTCTTCAAAGAGTTGTCTCCTACTAGGAGCCTGTGTATTGCCCCAACCTCATTTATCTCTCGACATAGTTGTTGTCTATCCTCCGTAGAGTTGCTTTGTATTCCTATAGTCCTTTTTTCTTCATCCTCAATCAATGTTCATGGTAAGTCTTTCAAAACAAGCCCAACTTCTGACCCCTAAACATTGTTTTAAGGTGCCCTGCTAACTTTTCCCATAAATACGCCCAATACTTACTGCTAGCTTAACCTGTAAAAGGATGCCAAATATAATTAGTCGAATAGAGTGAATGAATGCTGATTGCATTTAAATTAGTAAAATCTGAAATCTCATCAAAATAGAGCAACTTGTGACAACACATTAATAACTGTTTTCTAAGTCATAGCACTTGCTTTCTCAGTCGAAAAGCATGCAGATTTCATGTGAAACTTGTTGATAATAATGCAGACATTGCAACAAGCATACCTTGTGTGGAAAAAGGGGGTACCCCTGAAATATGTTTCCTCCATCAGGGTGACAACATTATTGGAAAATAAACATGTAGGAAACGAATATAAAGTGGATCTATCCTAAACTGAAGAGCAATATGTGACCAGAAACAAGGGATTATTGAAAAATATATTATTTTATTTTATCAGTTAATTTTTAAGATATGAAAAAAGATGTTTAGAAAAATATTTACACTATACATACAATAATCAATAAAGGATAATACATTGAAATACTGTCAAAGTTCAATTTTCAACTAATATGGCTAATACTTGTGTTATGTCTAGAATAGATCAAACAACAAAGTATGTATCAAAAGCTAAACATAGACAAATACATTGAAAAAAATCAATACATAATAGGTATTAAATCATTCTACAGTATGATTATGGCTAACATGGTTACAATCTACGCGCGTTTCGGCGGGACGCCTTCATCAGGTAGCCATGTATGTCTAAAAAAGAGAAGTACATACTGAGACAATATACAGATATTTTATGCACATATATACATATATATATTATCTGGGCACACATTATAGATCCTACTTATCAATTCTGTCTTGCATTAGATCAAACCTCTTCAATTGCGAAATGATACATTCAATGACATTAAAAACAAGGAAGGTTAAAAAAAAAAATTTAAAAAAAAAGATAAAAATAAAAATTCATACAGAAAAGACCAAATCACCAATAATAAAGAAAACTATGGATCATTTTGATATAAACCACCTAATGGTGAATAGAAAGAGTGAAGTTCAGTGACATACATATACCCAATAAGTGTGATGATATTCTTCAGAAAACAGATGAGGAAAAGGGGGGAAGAGGGTAAAACTACAAATAGATTACCTTGAATGATATGTAATGAAATGTCATTTGACGGGGCTTCTTTAATTCATATCTTCTACCCCTATAAATGGGGATACAAGGTATTATGAGAATCATTCCACGTAGATGTGGATTGATAAAAAATGAATACAAATGATGCTAACCGGGGTAAAAATTAGATAAAAACCACACCAGGGCTGTGGCTACTCGGTTTAGCAATCTGCTATTCATGAGTACCTTTAAAGTGAAGACCATGCTTCACAATAGGTGGTAACTAGATGAAACATCGGATCACATAATATATGTCTCCAGGACGACCAGCAGCTAATGAGAGAAACAAACCAAGAAAAATACCATTGGAAACGATAACACATGCATCCAAGGACTATAACTATCAAGAGAGGATGAAAGGCTTCTAGTTATATGAAGACCTATAGATTACCTTAAATGATTTCCTGTGATTGTAATGATGTGATCCGGTACGAAACCTTGAAGTTATATAAATGGATAAAGGGTCTCTGAAGTAAAAAGCTTCATAGAAAATGTCTTAATGCCATAAGAAAAAGTAAAAACACAACACAAAAACCGTATTAGAATGAAGGTTCAATCAAACATATAGTTCCATGAGTAGACGGCCAACTATAGGAAT
Source organism: Calotriton arnoldi (assembly GCA_963921515.1). Taxonomy (NCBI): domain Eukaryota; kingdom Metazoa; phylum Chordata; class Amphibia; order Caudata; family Salamandridae; genus Calotriton; species Calotriton arnoldi. The sequence continues at coordinate 1,138,506 of CAWUFW010004711.1, forward strand.
ATATACCTGAATATTTATATCGGTATAATTCTCAGAATTACGAAGAGAATGGAACACCGTCAAACAAGTTTTACTAACTCGCCAGAAGCTGCAAAAAAACACAAAAGAAAATAATACTGTGGGATTACCGGTATTACCGTGGGGGATTGGTATGAATAGTTATCTAATATAATAGCGACATACCTTAAGACGGAGGTGAAGAGAGATATATATACTGGTAGCGAAAAAGGATGTATCACCATCAATGAGGTTTAGTTAAAAACCTAAAATCGCAAAAGAAAACAAATTTGCTGTAGTGCGGCTTTGAATTAGGTATAGGGCAAAGTTGATTTCCTAAAACGCCGCTGACATACCTAGATATTACATCTATGGAACGCAGGCTTCAAGTTCGTACTGCATAGCCGTGTTGTGGTTGATGACTGGAGACACCGAACACGAATTTGTAACACGGCAACCTTTAAATATACTTGTGCGTAACTATCGTAAGCGATACTTCCTGATGGTGAGGGGACGCAAGCATGCGGATGTAATTGCAAGAGAGAACGGACATGCTAACAAGTCCAAATGTGAGTGGATCACAGCCGCCATATTGGAATGTCAGAAAGGTTAACGGAAAATGAACACCAGGGGTAAAATTCAGTATCAAATAACTGTTGGTGGTTATATTATATAAGAAGTGCATGTGTACCAACAATTTAAAATTGAAAGTATACAAGATGCTAGTTACCTCCTTAACCAGTGTTCAGTTATATTCGAACTATATATAACTGTTAACTGAACAAATTCCATAGAAGACAGAATGAACTATCGATGCGACTACCTAGGATTTAATACCTATTATGTATTGATTTTTTTCAATGTATTTGTCTATGTTTAGCTTTTGATACATACTTTGTTGTTTGATCTATTCTAGACATAACACAAGTATTATCCATATTAGTTGAAAATTGAACTTTGACAGTATTTCAATGTATTATCCTTTATTGATTATTGTATGTATAGTGTAAATATTTTTCTAAACATCTTTTTTCATATCTTAAAAATTAACTGATAAAATAAAATAATATATTTTTCAATAATCCCTTGTTTCTGGTCACATATTGCTCTTCAGTTTAGGATAGATCCACTTTATATTCGTTTCCTACATGTTTATTTTCCAATAACAAGCATACCTTGAGCATTTATTCAAAACAATTTTATGCCTCTTAGATGCTCAGCGTGATTGGAAGTAAAATCTGAACTGAGTACATTCTATGAATATTTTGGCCCAAACCATTAATCAAATATCATTGCACAAGATGAGAAAATGCCACAAAAATGCCTAAACTATTGCATATCAACAAACATAGGTAATATTATTCAAATTGTTCATCCGCAATCACTGTCCATGTTCAAAGATAGGGAATGAGATCAGTGAGGTCTTCAGTGTTTTTGATGGACAGTTACTCAAGGATGATGTATATCCTTTGATTCAAAGCACTATTTTATATGGTAATGACCATGTTGTGGGTATATAGCACTAAAATGTCCAGCCCCAAATCACTGTGTGTCAGTATCCCACAGTTACCACATGAGGGCCCAGGCTAGAAGATCTTGTTGTACTCCTTCATGACACACAAACTATTTCCCCATTAGTTGAAACATAACGCCCTCGCACTATGCTGCCATGCCAATTATAACCAGGAATACCCTGGATATTGTTTAGGGAGACGTCTCAGCTCCCAAACGCTGGTTATAAATCTCAGCCCCAAGCACTGGCTATAAATCTCAGCCCCCTAGCACTGGTTATAAATCTCAGTCCTCCCAGCACTGGTTCTGAACATTATGTTGTGGGCAGCAGCGCCCTGCCACTTGGACTTGGGTTATTTGTGCTATAGAGAGTGGCATCTTACGCTGCCAGGTATGTGATCACGATATTCTGGGCAGCAGCGCCGTGCACTGCCGATATTGTTGTGGCCTACATTGTTCTAGTAGCATGAGATTTGCAGAAATTTGCAAGAATTCGGCAAATATCAGCGGCCATCTTGAGCGTGGTATCACTATTTAAACCATGCCCAGGATTGGGCATGTGCTTTGTTTGCCTCGAGGACTCTCAAGAGAAAGGATCTCTACCCCCTTCGCTGCTAGGCCTTTCCCACCCCTGTGCTAAGCCTTTTTTGGCTATTTGGGGTAGTTCGCGCTTAGGCCCCTGTAACTTTTTGACCACATAAGGTATCCACGCCAAATTTGCGTCCTTTTTTTCCAACATCATGGGGATTCTAAAGGTATCCAGGGTTTGTGGATTCCCCTGGAGGGGACCCAGAAAAAAGGGCTACAGATTAAAGCGTCTGTTTTTTTCCATGCAAATGGTATCAAAAAAGGGGTTGTGGTGCAGAAATCACCATCTTCCCAGATTTAAGGGACAGGTAGACTTTGTCTGCTACAGACTTTTGTCAAAAAACCCAAAGAAATTACACAGTTTTGGCATTTTTCTGGGACATAGCCTATTTTTGCTATTTTTTGTGCTTTCAACCTCTTTCCAGTTAATGGAAGAAATGGGTATGAAAGCAATAAGGGATCCTGGAAAGCTATACATTTTAGAATAGTAGACAAAATTCTGAATTCAGAAAAGGGGTCATTTGTGTAGATCCTTCAAGGTTTCTTTATAGAAACTAACCGTTGAATATAGGAAAAATTGAAAATTAGTTGAAAAAAACAGCCATTTGTGTCAACGTTTTCACCTGTAACTTCTTCTAATTATGACAGCTGTTTGAAAGCAATATACCTTTACATCCGCTGGACCTTTCAGGTTATGGGGATATATAGGACTTGTAGGTTCACCAAGAACCCGACGAACCCAGAGCCAATAACTGAGCAGCATCTTGCAATGGTTGTTATTATGTACCGGGTATATAGCAATTAATTTGGGAAAATATATACATGGAAAAATCGGTATGAATGACACCTATGTATTTCTGAAATTGGAACAAAATATAGAGTTTAGAAACAGTAGATATTTGCACATTTCCGAAATTGTGAGTACCCATACTAGCATGAGAATTAATGGTCATTTTTCAAAATGACTTATTTTTTACACATTGTCTTTCATTTGGAAGGCATAAATGCATCGAAAGTCAATAGGTAATAACAGTTGCTCTACAATTCTGTGTTACCCTAAGTCTCCCGATAAAAATGGTACCTCACTTGTGTGGGTAGGCCTAGTGCCCGTGACAGGAAACGGCTCAAAATGCAACGTGGACACACTTTATTTTTACAGTGAAAACTGACCCTTTTTTTGTAAAGTGCCTAGCTGTAGAGTTTGAACCCTAGCTCTGCCGGCACCTATGGAAACCTAGCAAACCTATACATTTCTGAAAACTAGACACCCAGCGGAATTCAGGATGGGGTGGCTTCACTGGCTCTCACCAGGTTCTATTACCCAGAATCCCTTGCAAACCTACAAATTTGTAAAAAAAAACCATTTTCCTCACATTTCTGTGGTGGAAAGTTCCGGAATCTGCGTGGATCCACAAAATTCCACCCACCCCACGTTCCCCAAAGTCTTCCGAGAAAAATGGTACCTCACTTGTGTGGGTAGGCCTAGTGCCCATGACAGGAAACGGCCCAAAACACAACGTGGACACACCACATTTTCACAGTGAAAACGGACCCTTTTTTTGCAAAGTGCCTAGCTGTAGATTTTGAACCCTAACTCTGCCTGCACCTAGGGAAACTTAGCAAACCTATACATTTTTGAAAACTAGACACCCAGGGGAATCCAGGATGGGGTGACTTGACTGGCTCTCACCAGGTTCTGTTACCCAGAATCCCTTGCAAACCTAAAAATGTGTCAAAAAAACTCATTTTCCTCACATTTCTGTGGTGGAAAGTTCTGGAATCTGCGTAGATCCACAAAATTCGACCCACTTGGCGTTCCCCAATGTCTTCCGAGAAAAATGGTACCTCACTTGTGTGGGTAGGCCTAGTGCCCGTGACAGGAAACAGCCCAAAACGCAACGTGGACACACCACATTTTCACAGTGAAAAGGGACCCTTTTTTTGCAAAGTGCCTAGCTGCAGATTTTGAACCCTAGCTCTTCCGGCACCTAGGGAAACCTAGCAAACATATACATTTTTGAAAACTAGACACCCAGGGGAATCCAGGATGGGGTGATTTGACTGGCTCTCACCAAGTTCTGTTACCCAGAATCCCTCGCAAACCTAAAAAGTTGTCCAAAAAAAACACATTTTCCTCATATTTCTGTGGTGGAAAGTTCTGGAATCTCTGTGGATCCAAAAGATTCCACCCACATCGTGTTCCCCAAACTCTTCCGAGAACAATGGTACCTCACTTGTGTGGGTAGGCCTAGTGCCCCGACAGGAAATGGCCCACAACGCAACGTGCACCCACAACATTTTCACAGTGAAAACGGACCCTTTTTTTGCAAAGTGCCTAGCTGTAGATTTTGAACCCTAGCTCTACCGGCACCAAGGAAAACCTAGCAAACATATACATTTTTGAAAACTAGACACCCAGGGGAATCCAGGATGGGGTGACTTGTCTGGCTCTCACTAGGTTCTGTTACCCAGAATCCCTTGCAAATCTCAAAATTTGTCAAAAAAAACACATTTTTCTCACATTTCTGTGGTGGAAAGTTCTGGAATCTGCATGGATACACAAAATTCCACACACCCCGCATTCCCCAAAGTCTTCCGAGAAAAATGGTACCTCACTTGTGTGGGTAGGCCTAGTGCCCGCGACAGGAAATGGCCCATAACGCAACGTGGACACAACACATTTTCACATTGAAAACGGACCCTTTTTTTGCAAAGTGCCTAGCTGTAGATTTTGAACCCTAGCTCTGCCGGCACCTAGGGAAACCTAGCAAACCTATACATTTTTGAAAACTAGACACCCAGGGGAATCCAGGATGGGGTGACTTGTCTGGCTCTCACCAGGTTCTGTTACCCAGAATCCCTTGCAAACCTCAAAATTTGTCCTAAAAAACCACATTTTCCTCACATTTCTTTGGTGGAAAGTTCTGGAATCTGTGTGGATCCACAAAATTCCACCCAGCCCGCATTCCCCAAAGTCTTCCGAGAAAAAGGGTACCTCACTTGTGTGGGTTCGTCAAGTACCCACGACAGGCAAGGACCCAAATCCTATTGAGGCGACTTCAAAATTACCTATCATAAAACAACCTGGTTTTGCAAGGAGGGGTCCTATGAGTTTTTGGCCCCGGGCTCGGCGGCCATCTAGGGAAACCTACCAAACCCACACATTTCTGAAAACTAGACACCCTGGGGAGTCCAGCAAGGTATGGCTTGCATGGGTCCCCCAACATTTCCCTACCGAGAATCCCCTGCAAACCTCAAATGTAGCTGAAATAAAATCACTTTTTTCTCAAATTTCTGTGTGGGAAAGTTCTGGAATCTGCGTGGATCCACAAATTTCCTTCTACACAGCATTCCCCCAGGTCTCCCGATAAAAATGGTACCTCACTCGCATGGGTGGGTCAAGTATTCGGGACAGGCAAGGGCCCAAAACCTATTGAGGTGACATCAAAATTTCCTATCACAAAACAAACTGGTTTTGCAAGGGGGGTCCCATGAGTTTTTGGCCCCGGGCTCGGTGGCCACCTTGGGAAACCTACCAAACCCATACATTTCTGAAAACTAGACACCCGGGGGAGTCCAGCAAGGTATGGCTTGTGTGGGTCCCCCAACATTTCCATACCCAGAATCCCCTGCAAACCTCAAATTTTGTTGAAAAAATCTATTTTTTCTCACATTTCTGTGTGGGAAAGTTGTAGGATCACTGGGCTGACACAAATTTCCTACCACCCAGCGTTCCTCCAGGTCTCCCGATAAAAATGGTACCTCACTTGTGTGGGTAGGCATAGTGGCTGCAACAGGAAATGGCCCAAATTGTACTGTGGAGACTTCAAAATTACCTATAACAAAACTACCTGGTTTTGGCCCCGGGCTCGCCGCCATCTAGGGAAACCTACCAAATCCACTCATTTCTGAAAACTAGACACCCTGGGGAGTCCAATGAGGTATGGCTTGTGTGGATCCCCCAACGTTTCCTTACCCAGAATCCCCTGCAAACCTCAAATTTAGCTGAAAAAAACACATTTTCCAAATATTTTTGTGTGGAATCACCGTGGCGGCACAAATGTCCTACCCCACAGCGTTCTCCTTAGTGTCCCTAGTAAAATGATACCTCACTTGTGTGGGTGTCCAATGCAGAATTGGCTAAAAACGTATTTTTAAATAAATGTAGAGCTTAGAATTCTCGGTGCTATACCCTTATTCCCTATGTTTTGGGCTCTTCCAAGTCACAGGCCCTTGCCCCACCCATACAAGTGAGGTATCATTTTACTCGGGAGACTGAGGAGAACACTGTGGGGTAGGACATTTGTGTCGCCACGGTGATTCCACACAAACATATGTGGAAAATGTGTTTTTTTTAGCTAAATTTGAGGTTTGCAGGGAATTCTGGGTAGGGAAACGTTGGGGGATCCACGCAAGTCATACCTCATTGGACTCCCCAGGGAGTCTAGTTTTCAGAAATGTGTGGGATTGGTAGGTTTCCCTAGATGGCGGCGAGCCCGGGGCCAAAACCCCAGGTGCCCCCCCAAAACCAGGTAGTTTTGTTATAGGTAATTTTGAAGTCTCCACAGTACGATTTGGTCCATTTCCTATTGCAGCCACTATGCCTACCCACACAAATGAGGTACCATTTTTATCGGGAGACCTGGGGGAACGCTGGGTGGTAGGAAATTTGTGTCAGTCTGGTGATCCTACAACTTTCCCACACAGAAATGTGAGAAAAAATAGATTTTTTCAACAAAATTTGAGGTTTGCAGGGGATTCTGGGTAGGGAAATGTTGGGGGACCCATGCAAGCCATACCTTGCTGGACTCCCCGGGTGTCTAGTTTTCAGAAATGTGTGGGTTTAGTATGTTTCCTATGTGGCCGCCGAGCCCGGGCCAAAAACTCATGGGACCCCCCTTGCAAAACAAGGTTGTTTTGTGATAGGTAATTTTGATGTTGCCTCAATAGGTTTTGGCCCCTTGCCTGTCGTGGGTACTTGACCCACCCACGCGAGTGAGGTACCATTTTTATCGGGAGACCTGGGGGAATGCTGTGTAGAAGGAAATTTGTGGATCCACGCAGATTCCAGAACTTTCCCACACAGAAATTTGAGAAAAAAGTGATTTTTTCAGCTAAATTTGAGGTTTGCTGGGGATTCTCGGTAGGGAAAAGTTGGGGGACCCACGCAAGCCATACCTTGCTGGACTCCCCAGGGTGTCTAGTTTTCAGAAATGTATGGGTTTGGTAGGTTTCCCTAGATGGTCGCCGAGCCCGGGGCCAAAAACTCATGGGACCCCTCCTTGCAAAACCAGGTTGTTTTGTGATAGGTAATTTTGAAGTCGCCTCAATAGGATTTGGGCCCTTGCCTGTCGCGGGCACTATGCCTACCCACACAAGTGAGGTACCATTTTTCTCAGAAGACTTTGGGGAATGCGGGGTGGGTGGAATTTTGTGGATCCACGCAGATTCCAGAACTTTCCACCAGAGAAATGTGAGGATAATGTGTTTTTTTTTACAAATTTTGAGGTTTGCAAGGGATTCTGGGTAACAGAACTTGGTGAGAGCCAGTCAAGTCACCCCATCCTGGATTCCCCTGGGTGTCTAGTTTTCAAAAATGTATATGTTTGCTAGGTTTCCCTAGGTGTCGGCAGAGCTAGGGTTCAAAATCTACAGCTAGGCACTTTGCAAAAAAATGGTCAGTTTTCACTGTGAAAATGTTGTGGGTCCATGTTGCGTTTTGGGCAGTTTCCTGTCGCGGGCACTAGGCCTACCCCCACAAGTGAGGTACCATTTTTCTCGGAAGACTTTGGGCAATGTGGGGTGGGTGGAATTTTGTGGCTCCACACAGATTCCAGAACTTTCCACCACAAAAATGTGAGGAAAATGTGTTTTCTTTTACAAAGTTTAAGGTTTGCAAGGGATTCTGGGTAACAGAACCTGGTGAGAGCCAGACAAGTCACCCCATCCTGTATTCCCCTGGGCGTCTAGTGTTAAAAAATGTATAGGTTTGCTGGGTTTCCCTAGGTGCCGACAGATATAGGGTTCAAAATCTACAGCTAGGCACTTTGCAAAAAAAGGGTCAGTTTTCACTGAGAAAATGTGGTGTGTCCACGTTGTGTTTTGGGGCCGTTTCCTGTCGCGGGTACAAGGCCTACCAACACAAGTGAGGTACCATTTTTCTCGGAAGACTTTGGGGAATGCGGGGTGGATTGAATTTTGTGGATCCACGCAGATCCCAAAACTTTCCATCACAGAAACGTGAGGAAAATGTGTTTTTTTTAACTAAGTTTGAGGTTTGCAAGGGATTCTGCGTAACAGAACCTGGTGAGAGGCACACAAGTCGCCCCATCCTGTATTCCCCATGGTGTCTAGTTTTCAAAAATGTACAGGTTTGCTAGGTTTCCCTAGGTGCCGGCTGCGCTAGGGCCCAATATCCACAGGTAGGCACATTGCTAAAAATAAGTCTGTGCCTAGTGGGCTTTCTGCCGCCCTGGGGGGGAATCGGGGGGGGCTTTGCCCCGATATGGCCCCAAGGGGGGCAGAAAGACTGTGGCTATTTTTTTGGGGGGTGGGGCATTGGTATGCCCATTCTGGGCTGCCCCCACACCCACGCATAAAAAAAGCCAGCGAAATCGCTGGCGCCTAGTGGGCTTTCTGCCCCCCCGGGGGGGCAGAAAGACTGGAATTTCTCTGGGGGGGGTGGGGGTATTGTCATGCCCATTTTGGGCAGCCCCCACCCCTACATGAGTACAAAAAAAATCCCTGGTTTCTAGTGGGCTTTCTGCCCCCGGAGGGGGGCAGATTGGGGGATACTGCCCCCCTGTGCCCCCCAGGGGGGGCAGAAAGACTGTAATTTTTATTCGGGGGTAGGGGCATTGGCATGCCCATTTTGGGCAGCCCCCACCCTAATTCCAATTGCCCAAAATAAATCCCTGGCGCCTAGTGGGCTTTTTGCCCCCCCGGGGGGGCAGAAAGGCTGTAATTTTGGTGGGGGGGGTGGGGGCATTGGCATGCCCATTTTGGGCAGCTCCCACCCTAATTCCAATTGCCCAAAATAAATCCCTGGTGCCTAGTGGGCTTTTTGCCCCCCCCTGGGGGGCAGATTGGGGGCTACTGCCCCCATCTGCCCCCCAGGGGGGTCAGAAAGGCTGTAATTTTGGTGGGGGGGTGGGGGCATTGGCATGCCTGTTTTGGGCAGCCCCCACCCTAAGTAAAATTGCCCAAGAAAATCCCTGGCATCTAGTGGGCTTTCTGCCCCCCAGGGGGGGCAGAAAGACTATAATTTTTTTGGGGGGTGGGGGCATTGACATGCCCGTTTTGGGCAGCCCCCACCCTAATTTCAATTGCCCAAAATAAATCCCTGGCGTCTAGTGGGCTTTCTGTCCCCCAGTGGGGGCAGAAAGGCTGTAATTTTGGTGGGGTGGTGGGGGCATTGGCATGCCTGTTTTGGGCAGCCCCCACCCCAAGTAAAATTGCAGGAAAAAAATCCCTGGTGCTAGTGGGCTTTCTGCCCCTCCGGGGCGGGGGGCAGAAAGACGAATTTTTTTGGGGGGGGTGGGGGCATTGGCATGCCCGTTTTGGGCAGCCCCTACCCGAATTTCATTTGCCCAAAATAAATCCCTGGCATCTAGTGGGCTTTTTGCCCCCCTAGGGGGGCAGAAAGGCTGTAATTTTGGTGAGGGATGGCATTGGCATGCCTGTTTTGGGCAGCCCCCACCCTAAGTAAATTTGTGGAAAAAAAATCCCTGGCGCTAGTGGGCTTTCTGCCCCCTGGGGGAGCATATTGGGGGCTACTGCCCCCATCTGCCCCCCAGGGGGGCAGAAAGATTAAATATTGCCAAATAATATGGGGGGAGCAAAGGCCCTTGCCCAAGGGGCCGCTCCCCTCTCCCTGGTGTCTAGTGGGTGGATCCCTGCTTGGGGATTGCCCTCCTGGGGCGATCCCCAAGCAGGGATCCACTGGGGAGGGATACCATTGGAAAGGGGAGATTCTCCCCTTTACAACGATACCTCTCCCGTCTTTCTACGTGCTCAGAGGGCTGGGATAGCCCCCTGAGCACATAGAAAGCGAAACTGAAATGAGCCTCAAGGCTCATTTCAGTTTCACTGAAATGACATCAGCGCGACGTGCGTGCTGATCGTCATTTCAGGGAAACCAGGGGGGGCTCGGGAGCTGGGTTACAATGCCATTTGGCGTTGCAGCGCGCGCAATGTAATTTGTTTTATTTATTTATTTATGTACTTAACTCCGTTCGGCCGTATGCCGGAGTTTACTACCCCCCACTCTGCCCCTACCCCGCCCCACTGCCCGCAGCACTCCCTCCAGGAGCCGGGACTGGTAACATCACTCTCTAGAAGGAACTGTAGGGCGTAGGTAAGGTGGGTCCATATCATCTCTGAGACGCCACGGTACAATGGCTAAAGGTAAGACTTGACTGCTCAGTCCGTCCTTTTGGTAGACTCCAGCTACAGTAGTGCCAGATGCTATATATAGTTTCATCAACTCGTGTCTACTTTGCTGAGCTACTGCCTATGTCACCATTTTGCTTTCTCGCAGTTGAAATGTTTTTCTGGTAGTTTCCTTAAGGGCACAGTGGAAAGAAAAGCTTGAATTTTGTCCTGTACATACATACCTACTTCAACTATTCTAGCTTTGCCCAGCTCCTGTGCCGTATACACATTGAATGCTTGGACACTTACTTAATGTGTGAACATCCAAAATGTGTTTTGCATTGCAAAGTTGCCCTAAAATTAGTACTATGCATTACTTTACACTAATTTGCGTAAAGGAGGAGTCCCATGGGTGGGACATGGGTGTTCCCATGCAACCACTCATGATTCTTGACACAAAGCCCAATCTACTGGAAAAATGTATACCTCCTGCAGGCAGCTGTAACATTGGAGAAAAGTTTTATTTTCAACAAACTTTTCTGACTTTGCATGTGTGTTTTATTGTACAGCACATAAAGAAATGGAAAAGTTGTAAACGTTGTCTAAACGTAGTGTTTTGTACTGGGCATATATGCTAGGCAGCAAGCACAGATCCTTACACGGGCGTGTGTGTGGACTAAAATAGCTTAAAGTGCACCAACACAGGGAAAGAGAGATACAACTCCATATTTTTAGGAGATAAGATGGTATTCTGCTCTCTCTTTTTCACACAATGCATCGCAGCACAGCAACTTTTGTTGTTACACTGCATTTGTGTGAAAACTTTGCAAATTTGGCCTGTCGATATTTGAGATATCATCTCCTACATGCACATGGCTGTTAGGATTACAAAAAGGGGAAAAGCAACAGGAACAAGTGGACAGACTGCCTGAGGACAGTTTTAAGAATTTCTAATCGCTTATTAAAAAACTTAAAAGGCATGGTAAAAAATATCAAACAGCATAAATCTTGAACACGAACACTGAACGTGGTGCAGGATGAAAACAATGATGTGCAGTAAAATATAACAAGTATGAGGCACAGTAATTTGAAATTAAAATTGGAAATCAGCCGAAGTGCATAGACTGAATTGCAAAGGCTAAAATCAATTGAGAAGGTGTGGGACCATTTCAGTACTTTGCTTTTAAAGCAAGTCAATGCTGACAAACTACACAGTTTGCTCAGTTTGCAAATTGTACCGAGTTTCCCAACATCATACAACTCTGCTTGTTGCTTGAATGAGACGGTTTCCATAAATGAAGTTTGCTATAGAATATCGATTACTAGCGGCATCATAACAAAATGCTTATAGTTTGTCTTGTTAACTCTGTTCCTCTTCGCAAGTTGAACATGTTGAAATGGGGCAACGTGTCACCCCAATGTCGGACGCACAGCATTATACAAGCATAACTCTGATGCCAAAAGTTAATCCAATTTCATCATATTTATTCCTTTTTAAATTCCACTTTTAAGTCCGTTTTACATCCGTTGTCCTCTTGTCACATGAGAGACATCTTATGTATTTATACTGTATCCTTAACAAGCTGCAGACGTGCCAATCCAGGCCTTAAACTGTAGTGCGGAGTTATACATAAGCAATCCACATTCATTGATCCTGATCACCCAATGCATTTCGGGCCTATTCCTGGCCCTTCGTCAGGGGTACTCTACAATTTAAAAACATTGTTGTAAAACTGTGTATTCCAATCGGTGCAGCATGTTAATAAGTACGCTAGATAAAGATATGCTTGCCTTGTATGCATCAAATATAAGCATTAAATATAATTTACCTTCTAAATACTTTGATGGTAATTTATGGTTCGTTTGAAGTGCCAACCTTATTTCTCTCTAATTACCTCCCTTCTTTCTTCTTTCATAAACCAGATCACAACAAAACCGACCCCACTCCTCTAAGTCTGTCGTCCGTAGTGTTACTGAAACTCGATTACTACATATCCCAAAATCCACTGCGTGTACCAACATAAAATATGTCAATGAGTTGTTTAACAAGCAGTTTTATTTACACTTTCACTAGCATGATTCATACAATCTCCCCGCGCATCAAACCTAACTGCCCCGCCCACCCTAAAATGACAATTACCATGTTAATTATATTAATCCTACGTTTCATATTAACAGCGTGATGTTAACCAAAACAATGTGCAAATTCAAATTCATCATTGTACATGCTACTATGCTTATTATCACAACAAATGTATGTCGAAACACAGTCCTCCATAGAGAGAAATAAGGTTGGCACTTCAAACGAACCATAAATTACCATCAAAGTATTTAGAAGGCAAAGCAGCTGCTGTATGTAGAATGGATTAGGGAAACATAGGGTTAATAGAGGCAGTTACTAAAAGGTGGGCGGTGACAGAGTATGGGTGTTTAAAGCGCAGGTCTAGGAGAATACGCAGTACGTGGATGCGTGAAATTCAACTGGGAGGTGTTCACGGAAGCAGATTTTGAAGGTAAAGGCCCGGGGAGATATCGTTGTTGGGTGATTATATTGTTTGATGTGGGTGTATCAGAATGAAGGTTTAAGGGTTTGTAACGCAGGGTTGCTAGAGGAGGGAAAGGTGGGAGGAGTAGAGAGGTGTTTCTGGGCATCAACTTAGTGGTAACCTTTTGGTAACATTTAGCGGGAAAACGGTGATTATATTTAATGCTTATATTTGATGCATACAAGGCAAGCATATCTTTATCTAGCGTACTTATTAACATGCTGCACCGATTGGAATACACAGTTTTACAACAATGTTTTTAAATTGTAGAGTACCCCTGACGAAGGGCCAGGAATAGGCCCGAAATGCATTGGGTGATCAGGATCAATGAATGTGGATTGCTTATGTATAACTCCGCACTACAGTTTAAGGCCTGGATTGGCACGTCTGCAGCTTGTTAAGGACACAGTATAAATACATAAGATGTCTCTCATGTGACAAGAGGACAACGGATGTAAAACGGACTTAAAAGTGGAATTTAAAAAGGAATAAATATGATGAAATTGGATTAACTTTTGGCATCAGAGTTATGCTTGTATAATGCTGTGCGTCCGACATTGGGGTGACACGTTGCCCCATTTCAACATGTTCAATTATTCACGTGGTTAGGGCAGACCACGAATTCGGGCTTGCACGCAATCAGATATAAAGGAGGAATAAGAATCCATAAAAATTAAAGACTGGTGTGCACTCTGTCAAACCCATTCTCATTTGCATATATTATTATCTGCCCGTCGACGAGTTGCACCCATAGACTACAGTGATGAACAAAAGAAATTGACGCCGTCACATGAGAGACCAGTGAAAGAACGTTTTCCTATTCAATTGATTCTTTGAACTATGCAGTTTTAAAACATGGAGGACTGTGTTTCGACATACATTTGTTGCGATAATAAGCATAGTAGCATGTACAATGATGAATTTGAATTTGCACATTGTTTTGGTTAACTTCACGCTGTTAATATGAAACGTAGGATTAATATAATTAACGTGGTAATTGTCATTTTAGGGTGGGCGGGGCAGTTAGGTTTGATGCGCGGGGAGATTGTATGAATCATGCTAGTGAAAGTGTAAATCAAACTGCTTGTTAAACAACTCATTGACATATTTTATGTTGGTACACGCAGTGGATTTTGGGATATGTAGTAATCGAGTTTCAGTAACACTACGGACGACAGACTTAGAGGAGTGGGGTCGGTTTTGTTGTGATCTGGTTTATGAAGGAAGAAAGAAGGGAGGTAATTAGAGAGAAATAAGGTTGGCACTTCAAACGAACCATAAATCACCATCAAAGTATTTAGAAGGTAAAGCAGCTGCTGTATGTAGAATGGATTAGGGAAACATAGGGTTAATAGAGGCAGTTACTAAAAGGTGGGCGGTGACAGAGTATGGGTGTTTAAAGCGCAGGTCTAGGAGAATACGCAGTACGTGGATGCGTGAAATTCAACTGGGAGGTGTTCACGGAAGCAGATTTTGAAGGTAAAGGCCCGGGGAGATATCGTTGTTGGGTGATTATATTGTTTGATGTGGGTGTATCAGAATGAAGGTTTAAGGGTTTGTAACGCAGGGTTGCTAGAGGAGGGAAAGGTGGGAGGAGTAGAGAGGTGTTTCTGGGCATCAACTTAGTGGTAACCTTTTGGTAACATTTAGCGGGAAAACGGTGATTATATTTAATGCTTATATTTGATGCATACAAGGCAAGCATATCTTTATCTAGCGTACTTATTAACATGCTGCACCGATTGGAATACACAGTTTTACAACAATGTTTTTAAATTGTAGAGTACCCCTGACGAAGGGCCAGGAATAGGCCCGAAATGCATTGGGTGATCAGGATCAATGAATGTGGATTGCTTATGTATAACTCTGCACTACAGTTTAAGGCCTGGATTGGCACGTCTGCAGCTTGTTAAGGATACAGTATAAATACATAAGATGTCTCTCATGTGACAAGAGGACAACGGATGTAAAACGGACTTAAAAGTGGGATTTAAAAAGGAATAAATATGATGAAATTGGATTAACTTTTGGCATCAGAGTTATGCTTGTATAATGCTGTGCGTCCGACATTGGGGTGACACGTTGCCCCATTTCAACATGTTCAATTATTCACGTGGTTAGGGCAGACCACGAATTCGGGCTTGCACGCAATCAGATATAAAGGAGGAATAAGAATCCATAAAAATTAAAGACTGGTGTGCACTCTGTCAAACCCATCCTCTTCGCAAGTTACCATTAACAGGTTCATCAGTAACTGTTGGGGGCAAAAGTACTGGGTATCATGAGTGGGACCTTCCTGTTATTCCTCATTTTCAGCATTTCGCTAAGAGAGTTTGGCTACTTCAGCAGGCGAAATTGTTATGTGAAACGCACCGGATCTGCGGTGTTCTAGTATATCCTGTATTACCAATGAGGCTTGTACCTCCTGTTGCTGGCCCCATCAAAATTAAGACACCACTAGTGTTAAGTCCTTGTTTTCAGATATGTTTCCTGTCACAAATCTTCTCTTATGAGTGTTGTCCTGTTCTTTATTTTTCTAAATCTTTGAAGAAACATATTCTTAACACAGCATCCATTAAGTCCTCGAAATCTGCTTTAACCTGCAATAGAATTTTCTTAATAGACTGGAGTTTATGATGACTTTTTTCCCACAAGCTTACATTTAGAAGAAATGTACTCTTACTGTTTCTTTTTAAAGTTTTAACATTTGTGACATTTACGGAGAGCTCAGATTTATTCAAATCCTATTTCTAATACACCCTGGGCTCACTCTTACTCTCACTAACAACAAATCTATCTTCTCCCTCCATTTAAAATATTTCAATTCCTCCTCTCGTCCGTTTGAATTAACTATATATCTGCTCTCCTGTCATCATACTACACTTTTAAAAAATATTATTAAATACATTACACCACTCTGTCTCAATCTTATATTGTTTAAGATTTAGACAACTGGTTATTCCCACCCTCCCTTTCATGATTCATATTTCCATCTTTCCTTCCGCTGCAACAGCTTTATCTCGATTTTAATATTTTCCGTGCCTTTATTATTAGATCAAACATGATTTTTTTTCCAGTAAGAGCTACTTGTCTAACTTTTTCATAGAGCAACATTTGTAATTTCAGTAACATTATTTCTCAAGGGATTCAGTTACAATGCACTGAACATTATTTCTAGCTATATGTGTGGGTGTTTCATTTGAGCAATCACTTCCAAATCATGCTCATTAGTGTTTTCTATTTGATTTAATTATGTGGAGTATCAAACAAGTCATTAACACATTTAAGAATCAATACCCAAACGTTGTGTGTGGTTTAAGTAAAAATAGAAGAAAAATAAAATGTTCCAGAACTCATAAAAGTTCAAAACTCAAAATACGATTTAAGCATTATAACTCAATTTCTGCAGGTTAGCACAGCATTCAGTTCCACCCAGAGTTTGATGAAATTTCCGCGGTTTGAATTGAATGGTTGACCTGACCTATTGAAGCCAGGCTCCTTTTCCTAAATTGTGAATTAAGTTTTTGTTCCTTCAGATGCCCAATTCTGTGATTCACTGTTTAAAAGCCTTTCGAAAAAGTATTTTTTTAAATTTATTTCAGCAAAGCACTCTCGGTGTACTCAAAATAAGCACATACAATATTGGAGAAGGCTCTAATGCATTATGAATTATAACATGATTGAAGACTGACGTTTTTATCTATCTCAGCATCCGGAGAAAGGATTTTAGTTAGAAAATGGAGGTATTAAGAAATATTTGTCATAAAGTGAGGGTTACAGTTTGAGTTTGGAAAACCCATTAAATTTAAATTAGTAGAATGAAAAGGGCAATTTGTACTGTTTGCAAATTTGGTTCAAATGGTTTTTTTTTCTACATGGTATGCCGAAACAAATAGGTAGATAATTGGGAAAACATTACAGATTATAATTTGAGAATCAGATTAAATACCAAAACGCTGTAAATTTCAGGAAAACAATCACCTTGTGACATTTCATTATTTTTCTTTTACCAACAAGAAGAAAGTGCTCTCTCCTGAAAGAAGCCACAGGAAAAAAAAACATTTTTCACTTTTCCGAGATAGTTATAGTAGAAAGGCAACATGCCTTGTACACTGCATGCTATTTACAACTACATGATGAAGACTTATTTGTTTCATATAAAGTTAAATACCTCTGTTTCCCGTTACTAAGCACTTTAAATAAGAGGTGGTATATTTTCCAACCTCACTGGCACTCAACATATTGACCCAGAAGGATGAAAGGCTGAATTGGAATTGTTAACACCTGAACTCGTGACTCACAGGTTACAAACAAGATGTTGCTTCGCTCACATAGAAACTTTGCTGGCAACATTTTGCTCTTGTGAAATACTCATAAGGATTTTCCTATCAGACATGCAACAGGATAGAAGTAATTTACTTTTTGAATCTATATTCAATTTTTGTGCTTCTCTCTGCACTGCAACATGGTTTGGACACTGTTGAAGTGATCCCACAAAAAAATACTACAAAGTAGATGTTTTTTTAGAGTTTCTCCATTATATTTGTTCAAAGAGGGAACTGTAAGCGACTCAGAAAAGCAAGAAAAAATTGAAGAGAAACCATGATGGAATGCCCAACTCTCTGAGAAACTAAGTCCACCACAATAATCTGAAAGAGAAGAAGGACCCGGCCGTAAAACATAATACAATCCTAACTTCCTCACTATATCCGCTATTTCTGAAGCTGGAGGGCCATATACAAGCAGTCGAGCAAGTAAGGGCCCCTTCGAATAAAGGAATGTCTGTATCACAAGATTTAGTAATGCCTGAACAACAAGAACACCCACAGGTTACTTTTGCAGATCTCACAACATCAGCAGCACCTCTGTGGGGTACAGAAGCTACAACAGCAACATCACAACTAACCAGAGCCCCAACCTCCAGTGTCAGCTGCAATGCCGAAACTTCGTATTCACCTCACACGGAGGATCACCAATGCAGCAACTCATCTACCCCACTGGGAAACAACGTTCACAGATTGGTGACCCTGGCTTCTCACCACCCACCAAATCAAAGAGTTCCCCGGGTCATGACATCCACCATTCAAGGCAGGTCCCGACAAGCAAAGTCGTTTGTGCTGCCACCACAAATGTCTGCAGCCACGAAACAGTTATCAGGGGTCAGCGTATTGAAGCAGAGGAAGGCAAGTCTGGAGCTGATACCTCATTGCAAATTTAAGGGGCACCGTGACATTTTAAGCAGGAGTACATTCCTAAAGCTGATCGGGGCACTACAAGGCCTGAACCATTTAAGATCCAACAACATAGAAGTGGTTGAATTTAGACAGAACCTGCTGATAGCAGGAAATGATATTACCACCTGGACAGATGAAAGTATAGCAACTCAGGTTTGTCAGCATAAGGAATAATTTGCAGCATGGGGCATTGACATGAGGAAGCCTGAACCAGTTTTTTACCCAGGTCCATTGATTCCGGTATTGGCTATCTCACCAGAGGCATCCAGCACACAACGGTGTGTATTAAAGGGGGCGATTGGTCTTGCACATCCAACAGCAGCCAGGGAAGGTTTACAAATAACCAGATCACAACTGTCAGACCCTGGAGTACAATTTACAGTAAGTTCTGGCATCCAGATGCCAGTGCCATATTCCACCACTAGGACCTTTAGGGTTGCATGAGACACACAATACAGAGCCTCCTCTTTGGTTCACCTTTTAAAATTGTGCTCTTGGAATGTGAACGGTCTTAGCAGCAAGGTGGAGGAGGAAGAACGGTTAAGCTTCCTATGAGATTTCAATCTTCTGTTGTTACAGAAAACCTGGTCGCAGATACCGACCCCCATTTTAAGCTTTAAAAATACCACATTGAGCCACAAAAGCCTCCAGGTCGGGGAGGGTGAAAGGGGGGCTTTCGCTCTACATTGGCACCAATCTTCTGTGGGATCATGAACACCTGGGCCTGGGATTATCCTGGATACAATGTGTCAAACTCTTCGCCTCATGTCACCCAGAGCAGCACCTCACATTATTAATCTTGAACCTAAATATCCATTCAGGCAAGAAGACAAACTAGGCACTCTGGTGCAAACCATACCAACCGAGATAACACCTAAGCTCAATGTGCTTCTACAAATGATTTTAGCCTTCAAACCACCAAATCACTTGCATTCTCATCACAAGTCTTATCCTGCCTGTTAGACCTGGCTTTTCCAGCGGGTTTATTCCCAGACATTTTGCATTTTAGCATCCTGTTTTTGACCCTGTTTTGTTTGATTTTATGACTCTGGGCACTTTACAACTGCTTATCAGTGCTAATGTGCATATGCTCTCTATGTAAATTGTTGTCATGGATTAGTGTTTCCATAATCGGCTTATTTGAATATAAGAAATGCATCTTTTAGTGAAAGTGATTTTTATATTGTGCGTTTGAAAATACCACTTTCAGAAACTGGGTATTTTCTTGCTTAGCCATCCTGTGTGCCTCTGCTGGTTTGTGGATTGACTGGCTGACTTTGGAGTGACAGGGGCTGGGGATGTGCATTCTCTCAGACAGCCACTGGGGGGGAGGGTGATTTGTGCCCTGCCTTTCCTGAATGAGTCAGGGCTGGGCTCAATAGACCTGGGCTGCATTTAGAGTAGGGGGAGGAGATTGCCTTGCACCTGAATGTGCCTGGTCTGCCGTACACAATGCTTTCTCCACCTCCTGCCGGGAAGCTGCACCAGAGAGGACAGAACTGGTTTTGGCTGGGCAAACAGCTTCTCTGCCACCAGAGAACAAAGGAATTTGTGCTATAAAAAGTGGGGCCCAGACCCCAGACATTTAGATAATTTCTGGAATTCAAGAGGAACCTTTGCCAAAGAGAAGAGCTGGAGAAACTGAAGGAGAAGTACTGCCCCTTTGCTGTGTGCTGTCTGGGGTTGGCCTGCAGTGGCTGTTTCTGCCAAGGAAAGGACAAGGACTTTGCTGTGTGCTGTGTCCCCTGCTTGAGGAAGATCTCTAAGGGCCTGTAGTGGAGCTTGCCTCCTGTTCTGAAGATTCAGGGACACAAAGACTTCACCTCCAGCTCCCCTGAACTTCCTTGCTGAGAGTTCTGACCTGCCAGGAGGTACCTGTTGCTGAATTGGGCCTCTGGAGGTTGTTCCTGCTGTTGGGGGCCGAAAAAGAGACACAACTACGAGAAGCGCGACACATCCACACCTGTTTCTGACGCATTGCTGAAGAAACAGACGCAGAGCCTGGAGAAATCGCTGCATGCAATAGCTAACAACAAGAACAGTCTCCCTAATTGTTACTTTCAAAAGGGTAGTATATCCATAAATTCACATGTCCCATAGACAAGTAATTTTTCAAAGTTTATTAAATGTTCTAATACATGTAAAACATTAATATAAATAACATATAAATATCACATATGAAATGAAATTATCATAAAAGCCACAATAGTGGACATCAATTGTTATGGAGCCCCATAATCATGATGAGAAGAACAATGAACCGTGTGCAAATACAGAACTCAAAACAGTACACAGACATACGACAGAGTCAAATACATACAAAAACAGCAGAACAAAAAATAATAATAATGTCATACACAAAATTTACAGTACATATGATTACAAGTACACAGGAAATGCGCCGACCCGGGTTACAGAGGTGAGAAATTGTTTAGCCAATTCCTTCATCAGGGCGCTGAGAAATCAAGTAGGGTGGTGGCCAACAGACATCCTGGATACGTGCACTATTCCTCCAAGTGCAATAACGGGGGCTCAATATAAATACATACTACATACGTCTGTAGGGACAACAAGAGATTATATAGTTATACGAAATCGCTGCATGCCACATCGAGTGCACCGATCTACGAAGTCCGAGATCACTGCACCGATTCTGGCGCAGGCCCTGCTGTGCGGCTGCAAGAACCAACACATCGTGGGAGCGACGGCTGGAGAGACCAATGCAGTGCCGTTGCCGCAGCCGCTGTATCGAGAACTGCTGCATCCCGATCCCCACGCATCGCACCGGTGCTCCAAATGTACAAGGACACCGGGGCCAGAGTAAGAAACTGACGCATCACCTCCCCACACAGTAAGAAGCCAAAGCATCACCTCCCCTTCCGCAAGGAACCAATGTTGGAAGCTGGCTCTGTATATAGTATACCAAAGTGAGGTATAGTGTGCAAAGAGTCCAGTGGAACACCAAAGGTAGGCAGAGGTAAAAGTAGATAGCACCCTTCTCTCTATTTGTGGTAGTGTGGGCGAGCAGTAATGCTTTATCAGAGGGTAGTGTTAAGTATTTGTTGTACACACTCAATTAGCAAATGATATCACACACTCAAAGACTGAACTTCAGACCAATTGGTTTTGTATAAAAATATTCTTTTAGTTACTTTATTTCCTAGAACCAAGCAAGCCTGGTACAGGTAAGTGATAAGTATTTTTGCAGTAATAATATAATTTGTAAAGAGTTTGGATTGCAGTTGTATATAAACTTTGGTTTGATTACAGTAGAACTACTAGTAATGCAATGTTGTAAAATATTGTACATATACTTTGTATTGGCTTTTTAGTAGAATGTAAGTAGATTACTTTACAGATTACTTTTCTTACAAAGTGCAGTATACCTGGATACTGCACTGGGACATTTCCTATAAACAAGTAAGTAAAAGCATTTTGGTTATTTTGTTGCAGTTTTAGAGACTTTTATAGATTTTCCAATTCCACACTTCGAAACTTTTCACAGAAAAACAGTCAATGTTATCCTATGAAGGAAAATGGGGTTATCGGTTGAAAAGTAAGTATTTGGTTGTGTGAGTTGGTATTCTGGGGATAGACTCAGGGGTCCCCCAGGGTCAAGGCTGCACTCTTGTTACACCCTCAGCGGCATTAGGGCGGCCGGGTGCAGAGTGCTGAGGCCCAATGTTATGGAATGGGGGACAGGGGGCCTCCGGGTGGTGGCTGCTTACGAGCAGGCCACAAGGTTGTGGGAGAAAAGCTCCTGGACTTAAGCTCAGGGCAAATGGGGTTCAAGCCAGTACAAAATGTGCACCCTCAGCATCACTGGGGCGGCCGGGTGCAGAGTGCTGTTTTGGCGTCTGGCACCTGGTAGCTTTCAATGGGGAGTCTCCGGTTTGCAAACACACTGCAGGCTCGAGGATGAAGGTCTTCTGGGTGCGACTACCACTTGGAGAGATAAGTTGGGATGCTAGGGGTTGGTTAGGCACCTTCGGTTGGGCCACCCAAGGCCGTGGGGCGTCGGGTGCAGGGGTGCCTTTTAGGGTCGGATATTCTTACCAGCTCCTGGTCGCGGTTGGGGGGCCCTTCCGGATTGAGGCTGCAGGCATAAGCTGGAGGCTTGAGGCAGGTCAGGGATCACCAGATCTTGGGTCAGGATCGCCAGGGGCACCTCCTCGTGGTGTTGGACCACTCGAACTCGGGCCGTGGGCGTCGGGTGCAGAGTGGTGCAGACTCACGGATCTTTCCAGAGCTGGAGTCTGTTGGTGAACAAATCCGGTGTTCACGGGAGACAGAGTCTTTTCTTTTGAAAATCTCTGGGTTCTTGAGGCTTCTGGCTGCAGGACACACTGGAGTTTCGCTTCTGCAGGTTCGAGGTGGGGACAGGCTGGTAGGGCTGGGGCCAATAAGTGGGCGTCCTCCTCTTCTTAGCTTCTGCACGGCTGTTCGGTCCTTCTTCTTCTTTTCTTCTTGTAGTTTCTTGTCTGAGGAGGCAAGGTTCAGCGGTGCCCCTAAATACTAGGTTTAGGGGAATTACAGGTCGGTAAAAAGGTTGGCACCAATGGATCCCTTCCTTGGGGTTGGTACACCCCCTATTATGCCACCCTCCAGTGGGAGGGGGGCATATGCCTCACTCTGGTTGGCTGGGTCCCCCCATCTGCAAGATGGTGGGGACTGAGAGTTGTGCTTCACCTCGCCTCCCCCACCTGAGGGGTGGGGTTGGCAGAGGTGGGCCCACCTCCCTTCCTCGCTTGGTTTTCCCGCCGGTTCTCCCGCCCAAAGTGGGGGTCAGAACTGGTGGGGACCAGTTGCTGGGAGCAGCAGAGGCCTGGGGAAGCTCACAAAGGCAGCAAGCCTTTGAAGCTTCCCCTTCGTGATCCCTGCCCATCCTGGAGGAGGAGGCTAGGCACCTCGTCCCAGGATGTGCATTGTTTCAGGCCCCCAAGAGCAGCAGGCTCTCGACCCCGGGGTCCAGAAACATGTCTGGTGGTGGCAGCTGAAAGCAGCCACTCTGCCTGGACACTAGTGGTAGGTCATTTTTCAGAGGGCATCTCTAAGATGCCCTCTGTGTGCATTTTTCATTAAATCCCACACTGGCATCAGTATGGGTTTAATGTGCTGAGAAGTTTGATACCAAACTTCTCAGTTTTCAGTGCAGCCATTATGGTACTGTGGAATTCGTAATGACAAACTCCCAGCACCATATACTCTTAATGGCAGCACTGCAATTAAAATGCCTAAGAATTGACTTAGACACCGTAGGGGTACAGGGCTCATGCACCTGTACCCTCACCACTGAGATAGTGCACCCAGCTAGAGGCGTAACTGATCTATGCCAGGGCAGTGGGTTGTAGGCATGGCACACAGGGATATGTGCCATGTCGACTCTTCACTTTGTCCTGCACTAAAACACGCAGCCTGCAAAGGCAGTGTGTGAGTGTAAAGGTACAGGGCCTCTAAGGGTGGCACAATAAGTGCTGCAGCCCTTAGAGGCCTTCCCTGGTCACAGTACCCTGGGTACCTGTTGTACCATTTACCAGGGACTGGCCTGTAGCCAGAGAGTGCCAATTGGGTTTGGTCTTCAATGCTGTGTTAGGGAAAGAACATAGGCCCTGGGCACCTGATTGGCAGCAGCCCAGGGCACACTCAGTCAAAGTACATCAGCAGTTCAGCAAAAAGTGGGGGCAACCATGCAGAAAGAGGGCACTTTCTGACACAACCCCCCCCAAACGAAAGAAGATGAGACTAACCTTTCCC
Source organism: Calotriton arnoldi (assembly GCA_963921515.1). Lineage (NCBI taxonomy): Eukaryota > Metazoa > Chordata > Amphibia > Caudata > Salamandridae > Calotriton > Calotriton arnoldi. The sequence goes on from CAWUFW010004711.1 coordinate 1,162,510, forward strand.
TAAAGAGTCTTCATTTTCTAAGTGGAAGGACCTGGAAAGTCCATCTGCATTGGCATGGGCAGTCCCAGGTCTGTGTTCCACTACAAAGTCCATTCCCTGTAGGGAGAGGGACAACCTCAACAGTTTAGGATTTTCACCTTTCATCTGCATTCACCACTTGAGAGGTCTGTGATCAGTTTGAACTAGGAAGTGAGTACCAAACAAGTATGGTCTCAGCTTCTTCAGGGACCAAACCACAGCAAAGGCCTCCCTCTCAATGACACTCCAACGGTGCTCCCTGGGGAGAAGCCTTCTGCTTATAATAGCAACAGGTTGGTCTTGGCCTACCTCATTTATCTGGGATATGACTGCTCCTATCCCTAGCTCAGAGGCATCAGTCTGCACAGTGAACTGCTTGGCATAGTCTGGAGCCTTGAGAATTTGTGCTGAGCACATTGCCTCTTTCAGGGTATCAAAAGCCTTTTGACAGCTAACTGTTCCGTTTACCTTTTTGGGCATCTTTTTGGAGGTGCGTTCTGTGAGGGGAGTCACAATGGACCCATATCCCTTCACAAACCTCCTGTAGTACCCAGTCAAGCCAAGGAATGCCCTCACTTGGGTCTGGGTTGTTGGAGCTGCCCAGTCCAGGATGGCCTGGATCTTGGGCTATAAGGGTTGCACTTGGCCTCCACCAACAAGGTGGCCCACGTATACCACAGTTCCCTGCCCTATCTGGCATTTGGATGCCTTGTTAGTTAGGCCTGCAGTTTGCAGGGCTTTTAAAACCTTCCCAAGGTGGATCAGGTGATCCTGCTAGGTGGAACTAAAGACAGTAATATCATCTAGATAAGCTGCACTAAAGGATTCCAATCCAGCAAGGACTTGATTCATCAACCTTTGGAAGGTGGCAGGGGCATTCTTTAAACCAAAGGGCATAACAGTAAACTGATAATGCCCATCAGGTGTGGAGAATGCTGTCTTTTCTTTTGCCCCTGGTGCCATGGCAATCTGCCAGTACCCTGTAGTTAAGTCAAAGGTACTTAGAAATTTGGCTACACCCAATTTGTTTATCAACTCATCTGCTCTTGGGATAGGGTGAGCATCTGTCTTGGTGACAGAGTTGAGCCCTCTATAGTCCACACAGACCCTCATTTCTCTCTATCCATCCTGTGGATTAGGGTTTGGGGACTAAAACCACTGGGCTGGCCCAGGGGCTCTCAGAGGGTTTATTAACCCCTAACTCCAGCATCTTGCTGACTTCGGCTATGATGCTTTCCTCGACTTGATCAGACTGTCGATAGATATTTTTTTTGACAGGTGAACTGTCACCAGTGTCCACATCATGGGTATACCAGTTTGTCTGACCAGGGGTCAAGGAAAAGAGCTTAGCATACTGCTGCAAGACTTGCTTGCAATCAGACTGCTGTTGGGCAGTGAGGGTGTCTGAAAAGACAACTCCATCCACTGACCCATCTTCGGGGCTGTATGAGAGGAGGTCAGGGAGAGGTTCACTCTCGGTCTCCTGATCCTCATCAGTCACCGTTAGCATGGTGATGTCAGCCCTATCATGGAAAAGCTTAAGGCGGTTCACATGGATCACCCTTTTGGGTGTCCTGCTTGTGCCCAGGTCCACCAAGTAGGTGACATCACTTTTCTTCTCTAACATGGGGTAAGGGCCACTCCATCTGTCCTGGAGAGCCCCTGGTGCCTCTGGCCCCAAAACCCACACCTTGTGCCCTGGTTGAAATTCTACCAGTGCAGCTTTTGGTCATACCAGTGCTTCTGAAGCTCCTGGCTGGCCTCAAGATTCTTGGATGCCTTTTCTATGTACTCAGCCATTCTGGACCTTAGGCCTAGTGCATAGTCCACAATGTCTTGTTTTGGTTCTTGGAGAGGCTTCTCCCAACCCTCTTTTACAAGACAGAGTGGCCCCCTAAGAGGATGGCCAAACAGACGTTCAAAGGGGGAAAACCCTACTCCCTTCTGAAGCACCTCCCTGTAGGCGAAAAGCAAGCATGGTAAGAGGACATCCCTTCGCTTTTTGAGTTTTTCAGGGAGCCCCATAATCATGCCTTTCAGTGTCTTGTTGAACCTCTCAACAAGACCATTGGTTTGTGGGTGGTAGGGTGTAGTAAACTTGTACTGCACTCCACACTCTTTCCACTTGTGTTTTAGGTAAGCAGACATGAAGTTGGAACCTCTGTCTGAAACCACCTGCTTAGGAAACCCTACCATGGTGAAGACACCAATGAGGGCCTTGGCTACTGCAGGAGCTGTAGTAGTCCTAAGGGGAATTGCCTCAGGATACCTAATGGCATGATCCGCTACCACTAGTATAAATTTGTTTCCTGATTCTGAGGGAGGTTCAAGTGGACCCACTATGTCCACACCTACCCTTTCAAAGGGAACCCCAACCACAGGTCGTGGTATCAAGGGGTCTTTGGGTATCCACCTGTTTTGCCACTGACTTGACTGGTGACACAGGAGCTGACAAACGACTTTACTTTCTGAGACATTTGGGGCCAGTAAAAGTGGCTAACTAGCCTTTCCCAGGGTTTGGTTTGGCCCAGATGTCCAGCTGGGGGGATGTCATGAGTTAAAGTTAGTAAGAACTCCCTGTACTTCTGAGACACTACCACTCTCCTAGTGGCTCCAGGGTTGGGGTCTTTGGCCTCAGAGTACAGTAGTCCCTCCTCCGAATAAACTCTGTGGTTAACACTGACATCTCCCTTTTCCTGGGTAGCAGCTTGCTGCCTCAGGCTTTCAAGAGTTGGACAGTCCTTCTGTCCAAGGCAGAGATCTTCCCTAGAGGGTCCCCCTGGACCTAGGAGTTCAACCTGGCAAGGGTCAAGCTCCATGGCTCAGTTCCCTCTGGGGTGTCCAAGTCATCTCCCTGAGGAGAGGGGTCCTGATCAGCTTGCTGTACAGAAGCTGGTTTCCCAGTCTTCTTACCTTTTCTCTTGGAAGGTGGGGCCATACTTTCAGGCTCCAACACTTCTTTTTCACCCTGTTTTCTGCTCTGTGCTCTTGTTTTTACACACACCACCTCAGGGATATCCAGCATTGCTGCATGGGCTTTCAATTCTACCTCAGCCCATGCTGAGGTTTCCAGGTCACTCATTACCAAGCAGACATGCAGCTGGAAGCTTTGGAGAGACCACTACCTGTTTCAGGCCAGTAACCCTCCCAGTATAATGTCACCATAGCCATTGCATGGTTAGTGATAACACTGTCAGCATTGGTGACTGAGTAAGTTCTCCCAATCAAGTAGTACTCAGGGGAAACCAGTATATCTCTCACCATAGTGACACTGGCACCTGTATCCCTCAGGGCTTCTATCCTAGTCCCATTAATCCAAGGGTATTGCAAATATTTCTTTAAGTTGGGTGGCCACACTGCTAAAGTGGCAAACTCAACTTCCCCTTCTGTGACTAGAACTGCTTCAGTGTGCAACCTGATTTGCTCTAGGCACACTGCTGATCCCATCTGGAGACAGGCTACACCAGGAGTAGCTGTAGTAAGACTAGGGGGCTTCTTGTTAGGACAAGCAGCATCTCCAGTTAAGTCTCCCAACTTCTTACACTTGTTACACCAGGCCTTTGCAGGATCAAAGTTCTTTCCCCTGTACATATTATTGGACTGGGAAGAGTTCTGGGACCCACCCCCCTGTGCAGGTTTTTGGGGCCCTTTTAAAGACTCAGGCTTTTTATCTTGGGGATTCTCACCACCTTTCCCCTGGGGAGGTTTTGTAACCCCTTTCTTGTGGTCACCCCCAGTGGTTGTTTTAGTCACCCTTGTCTTGACCCAATGGTCTGCCTTCTTTCCTAATTCTTGGGGAGAAATTAGACCTTAGTCTACCAAATGCTGATGTAACTTTTCATTAGTGCAATTACTTAAAATATGTTCTTCCATAAACAATTTGTAAAGTCCATTGAAATCATGCACATGTGTCCAGTTAACCAACCATCTAGTGTCTTAACTGAGTAGTCAACGAAGTCAATCCAGGACTGGTTTTGGGTTTTGTGAGCCCCCCTGAATCTAATTCTGTATTTCCCAGTTGTGAGTCCAAATCCCTCAATCAGAGTTCTCTTCATGAGGACATAAGACCCAGCATCTTCCCCTGAAAGGGTCAGAAGTCTGTCTCTGCAGTTACCAGAGAGCAGTTCCCAAAGGAGTGCCCCCAATTGTGACTTCTTCACCTAGAGGCCCATAGGATTGAATGGGAAGACATTCGCAATTTGCGAGTACCCATTTGGTACTCGCAAATTGCGAATGCAATTTCAAGGATGCAAGGGTGTCAAAAGGACACCCTGTTTCACCCCTGAAATATTCATGTGTGCACATGTGGCACACATACATGCCCTAAGGGCATGTATGTGCGCCACATAGCACTTTGAAAAATGCATAAAAGTGCATTTTTCAAAGGAATCGCAAATTACCACCAACTTGAAGTTGGTGGTAATTTGCGATTTTTTAAGGGCAAATCGCAATTTGTGGCTGCTCACAGAATTGCATTTAAGGAATCACAATTTGCGATTCCTTAAATGCATTCGCAAAGTAGGGAATCGCAAATTTTGCCATTCCCTAGTTTGCTATGGCCTTTCAGGATGATACATCCCAAAAGGCTTTTTCCCGTTCGCAAACGGGCCGATACTGAGAATCGGCCCGTTTGCGAACGGGAAAAGGGCTTGATACAATGCCCCATAGTTAAAAAAAACTTCTAACCCCTCTTATCCCTAGCTCAAGTGACTTTTTATTTTTCTAAAATTCTAAAGGGACTTAACCAAGGCCCTAACAAGACTTTTAGTAATTTGGAAACATTTGTCAATTCAAAAATCAGAATTCGAAAGGCAATTTAGGAGTTCTTATGTGTGATCAGGTGGTAACCAAGTTAGTCCAACAAATGCAGAGTTGTATATCCCACCGCTGATCCACCAATGTGGGAAGCTGGCTCTGTATATACTATACCAAAGTGAGGTATAGTGTGTACAGAGTCCAGTGTAACCCCTTAGGAAGGCAGAGGTAAAAGTAGATACCACCTTACTCTCTATTTGTGGTACTGTGGGCGAGCAGTAAGGCTTTATCAGAGGGTAGTGTTAAGCATTTGTTGTACACACTCAATCAGCAAATTATATCACACAGTCAAAGACTGAACTTCAGACCAAATGGTTAGGTATAAAAATAAACTTTTAGTTATTTTATTTCCTAGAACCAAGCAAGCCTGGCACAGGTAAGTGATAAGTACTTTGCAGTAATAATACAGTTTGTAAACAGTTTGGATTGCAGTTGTATATATACTTTGGTTTGATTACAGTAGAACTACTAGTAATGCAATGTTTTGAAATATTGTACGTATACTTTGTATTGCCTTTTTAGTAGAATGTCAAGTAGATTACTTTACAGATTACTTTTCTTACACAGTGCAGTATTCCTGGATACTGCACTGGAACATTTTCTGTAAACAGGCAAGTAAAAGCGTTTTGGTTATTTTGTTACAGTTTTAGAGACTTTTATAGATTTTCCAATTCCACACTTAGAAACTTTTCACAGAAAAACAGTCAATGTTATCCTAAGGAGGAAAATAGGGTTGTCGGTTAAAAGGTAAGAATTTGGTTGTGGGAGTTGGTATTCTGGGGGTAGACTCAGGGTCCCCCAGGGTCAAGGATGCACTCTTGTTACACCCTCAGCAGCACTTGGGCGGCCGGGTGCAGAGTGCTGAGGCCCAATGTTATCCAATGGGGAATAGGGGGCCTCCGGTTGGTGGCTGCTTACGAGCAGGTCACAAGGTTGTGGGAACAAAGCTCCTGGACTTAAGCTCAGGGGAATGGTGCTTCAAGCCAGCACAAAAGGTGGACCCTCAGCGGCACTGGGGCTGCCGGGTGCAGAGTGCTGTTTTGGCATCGGGCACCCCGTAGCTTTCAATGGGGAGTCTCTGGTTTGCAAACAAACTGCAGGCTCGGGGACGAAGGTCTTCTGGGTGCGACCACTACTTGGAGAGGTAAGTTGGGATGCTGAGGGTTGGTTAGGCACCGTCGGTTGGCCCACCCAAGGCCGTGGGGCATCGGGTTCAGGGGTGCCTTTTAGGGTCGGATCTTCTTACCAGCTCCTGGTCGCGGTTGGGGGGACCGCTCGGATTGAGGCTGCAGGCGTCGGCTGGAGGCTTGAGGCAGGTGAGGGATCACCAGAGCTCATGTCAGGATTGCTGGGAGGACCTCCTCGTGTGGTTGGGCCACTCGAACTCAGGCTGTGGGCATCAGGTGCAGAGTGGTGCAGACTTCCGGATCTTGCCAGAGCTGGAGTCTGTTGGTGAACAAATCCGGTGTTCACGGGAGACAGACTCTTTTCTTTTGAAGGCAGGGCAGGTCCTCAGGGTACTTGAGGCTTCTGGCTGCAGGACACACCGGAGTTTTGCTTCTGCAGGTTCGAGATGGGGACAGGCCGATAGGGCTGGGGCAAAGTCAGTGGGCGTCCTGCTCTTCTTAGCTTCAGCACGGCTGTTCGATCCTTCTTCTTTTCTTCTTGTAGTTTCTTGTCTGAGGAGGAAAGGTTCAGGGGTGCCCCTAAATACTAGATTTAGGGGTGTTACAGGTAGGTAAAAAGGTTGGGACCAATGGGTCCCTTCCATGGGGTGGGTTCACCCCCTATAATGCCACCGTACAGTGGGAGGGGGCATATGCCTCACTCTGGTTGGCTGGGCCCCCCATCTTCAAGATGACGAGGACTGAGAGTTGTGCTTCACCTCACCTCCCCCACCTGAGGGGTGGGGTTGGCAGAGGTGGGCACACCTCCCCTCCTCACTTGGTATTCCCACTGGTTCTCCCACCCAAAGTGGGGGTCAGAACCGGTGGGGACCAGTTTCTGGGAGCAGCAAAAGGCCTGGGGAAGCCCACAAAGGCAGCAAGCCTTGGAAGCTTCCCCTTCGTGGACCCTGCCCATCCTGGGGGAGGAGGCTTGGCACCTCGTCCCAGGATGTGTATTGTTTCAGGCCCTCGAGAGCAGCAGGCTCTCGACCCATGGGTCCAGAATCATGTCTGGTGGTGGCAGCTGAAAGCAGCCAGTCAGCCTGGACACTAGTGGTAGGTCGTTTTTCAGGGGGCATCTCTAAGATGCCCTCTGTGTGCATTTTTCATTAAATCCCACACTGGCACAAGCGTGGGTTTAATGTGCTGAGAAGTTTGATGCCAAACTTCTCAGTTTGCAGTGCAGCCATTATGGTACTGTGGAATTCGTAATGACCAATTCCCAGCACCATATACTCTTAATGGCAGCACTGCACTTACAATGCCTAAGAATTGACTTAGACACTGTAGGGGTACAGGACTCATGCACCTGTACCCTCACCACTGGTATAGTGCATCCAGCTAGAGGGGTGTCTGATCTATGCCAGGGAAGTGGGTTGTAGGCATGGCACACAGGGATGTGTGCCATGTCAACTCTTCACTTTGTTCTGCACCAAAACATGCAGCTTGCAAAGGCAGTGTGTGAGTGTAAAGGTACAGGGCCTCTAAGGGTGGCACAATAAGTGCTGCAGCCTTTAGAGGCCTTCCCTGGTCACAGTGCCCTGGGTACCTGTGGTACCATTTACCAGGGACTAACCTGTGGCCAGAGAGTGCCAATTGGGTTTGGTCTTCAGTGAAGTTTTAGGGAAAGAACATAGGCCCTGGGCACCTGATTGGCACGAGCCCAGGGCACACTCAGTCAAAGTACATCAGCAGTTCAGCAAAAGTGGGGGCAACCATGCAGAAAGAGGGCACTTTCTCACAACCAACACATCACCTTCCCTGCGTGGCAGTAAGGAACCGACGCATCACCTCCCCTGAAGTAAGGAACCGACGCATAACCTTCCCTTTGTTAAGGAACCAACGCAACACCTTCCCTGGAGCTGTTTTTATTTATGATTTTGACGCATCCAAGTTACTTTGTGTTGAAAGTGTTGCATCCATAGTTTGCTATGGACAGACCATTTTTTACCTTCTAAGAAGTAGATTTTGATTACTGTATTGTGGATTTTTGTCTTTTTGATCTTGTTTGCTTTAGATAAAGATTACTTATTTTTCTAAACTGGTGTGGTATCCATCTGTTGTGCTTCACTGTATTACTGTATGTGTGCACAAATGCTTTAAACACTACCTCTGAGATAAGCCTGTCTGCTTGTGCCAAGCTACCAAGGGGGTGAGCAGGGGTTATTTTAGAAGTGTATCCCCCTTACCCTGACTAGAAAGGTCCCTACTTGGACAAAGGTACCTACCTCTGCCAACTAGAGACCCCTATTTCTAACACTGCCTGACTTCACAGTTTAATGACTCTGTGAGCTGTGGAACCTACCTTCAATGTCTGAAATCCATGACGGCCTGGCTACCTTTATTGAAAAGAATTATAGCTGACCCCTCATTGCCAGTTGACTACCGTCCCTTTTCACTTGCCTTCTTCTGTGAGGTCTTCAACTGCCTTGTTTCCAATTGTTTGACCCAAATCAGTGCTTAATTTAAGCAGGTGGTTTCTGGTACTTGTGCACCAGCACTTGATTTCCAGGACTGGCACTTACGACAACTGCCAGATGGCGGCACAGTTTGTGTAATTTAAAGAATAAGCAGAACAACTTTATTTTATTAATTCAATATACTTTAAAACAACTAATACCTGCCGTCCACACCATTCTTATAGCTTTGGGGGCCATGAACAGTATGAGTTTTCACACTTGTATATGTCTGTTGGTTAGTAGTTGTGTTAGTACTGTCATTGAAAGTGCTCGCAGTGGCAATGTGTGGTGCAAGCTGCGGTGGCCTCCTAATGAGAGCCCTAGCACTTATGTTTTTTACAAATTACGCACTGAACTCAATTCCTCAGTGCTAGCAAGCGAAGTAATCCCTTTCTGCCCAGCTTTTTAGCTCTTTAATCCACTGAATCTGCAAACTTTTTACAGTTGCTAATTTCATTAACACTTTAGATATTTCAGATGAAACACTAAACAGGTTATCCAGCTGCTACTCTGACCACTCATTAAGTCTTCTAACTCGCATCACTTTCACCATTACCCCTCAACAAAATTAGCTTCTATATAGCTCAGGCTTATGCTCTCTCCATTTCCCTCTGAAAAATTCATTCTTTGGATTTATAGTCACTTCCTTTCACTTTCATATCATCTGCACCCCAAACATACAAAATCTCAGCCTGCCTCACAGCTGTTCATCGTTTGATGGCTATTTGTTCACCCATGCTTAACAAAGACCACAAACATCTACACACCCATCACCATAAACGAGAAATATGAGCGCCCACTTCAACTCCACCATGCACCTGGAAACCTTTACAATGATCACAGCTGTGGCTACTTGACACAAACCACTCAATTTCCAAATGTAAATCTTTACATCATCTTCCACTCTACAAAACACTACTCTATCCACTCGTCTTTAATAAACTAGATTATTTCAACAGCCTGCCATTAGACCTCCTCCTCTGCTGACTTCTGTCTTTAAGCAAGGCATTGGATTTTGCCACCAGGACTCTGAATAAAATCTACAGGTACTCCTCAACCTCTCAATGCCAACACCAGTTGTATGTGGTTCGGAACAAAACAGCTCTGGGACAAATTACTCACCCTTGTCTTTAAATCCTTAAATGGGCTTTCATGTCACATGCCATCACGCAACATTACATGAAGAAACATAAACCTTCCTGTTACTTCTAAGCCCATGTGCTGCCGCATTGGTCGGCTAAAATGGCTAGATTCATTAACCTATTCCCACCACTTTGGTTGAACTTCGCTCAATTGCACTCAAAACTGTTCTCAGAAAATCAGCTAGAGTAACTTGAGACCGAAAGTAACTAATTCACGGAGTAATTCTCGCAAACCTCTCTCTTACCACCGTTTAAGGCAAATATGTATATGCTATGTTTATTTTATGGTTAGTCACAATCTTCATGTAAACGATTCAAATTCTCATTTTTCTACATATCTTTATTTCTTACCAAATTGTGATTTTATGTTATAAACTGTATTCCAGGGGCTGTGTACAACGTTTACTGTGGAAATTATATTAATTAGTTGAGTAAATAAATCAATCAATAAATAAATGATTAAATAAATAAAGTGAGACAAACATGCCTTTGAGCTAGTAATATTTTCTTTTAATGTATCCACTGGAAAAATAAGTGTGCCCTTCCTTTCACCCCGTATTAATAATGAGTCTGCCTACTCCCTTTCAACTTTGAAATACGCTTACTCCGTGGGAGAGTTAAAAACTATCTTGAAGATTTCCATGATTATACGCAAAGTTACACATTTGTGTATGTTATTCACTTCCTTTTTGCAGATAGGCAAACCCACGAAATCCACAAACCCATTCCAGTCTGAACGTTGGGTTTTACCCACAGAAGCAGAACCTGCAGACGTGATTTACAATATTAAATTACGCGCCAATTTACATTTGCAAATGTTTTTTGTTGGACCTCAGGCTTAGAGGCAATGAAACATAGTTGGGCAGTCTATGTTGTGAGGGTTAAGTTGCAACTATTGTATTTTAAAACACCATACCTTCTCATGCACATTACAAAGAGAAAATGGAACCGAGGGGCATATTAGCAAGAAGAGGCGATAATCATCGCTAACCCTGCTTAGCGTGATTTTTTTTATCGCCGGCTATCGCTGGAATATATTGCCACGCTAACGCTGTATTAGCAACGATTAGCGCTATGGCGATGAATATTCCAGCGATAGCGGGGAAATGGGCCAACATCGCTGAAAAACCAGCGATGTTGCATGGAGAAGGGAGAACACCTTGCTGATACGACCCTGTGGTCGTATCAGCATAATCCACCCCATGTTAGGTATGGCTAACACCTGCTAATTGCAGGTGTTAAATAAATGGCGATGACCTCGGTTAGCGCGACTTTTCACGTCGCTAACTGGGGCCATGGCCACCTTGCTAATAGGCGATAGGCCTGTTAGCGGGTGTTTCCCAGGTTTGTTCGTCGGGAACGCCCACTTTGCATGTCATTAGCGATAAATATCGCTGACATGCAAAGCGGTAAAAAAACGGGCGCTAATGCCCGCAAACTGTCGCTAACTGCTGTTAGAGACAGTTTGCTGATAGGGCGATATGAATATCGCCGCTTTAGCGGCAAAAAGTGCCGCTAAAGCTGCGATAGTGCCCTTGCTAATATGCCCCCATATTTTTTTAAAGCTATCATCCATATTGCTTCCCAGCATAGCAATACACCTTTATTGTCTGTAATAAAAGTTCAAATGTTAGATATTACGTTCCAGTTGAGTGCTGAATACCGAAACAGACCAATTCTTTCGGATGAGGTGGAAACATTGGGGCATATTAGCAATGCCTGGCGATAATTATCGCAAAGCGCAATTAGCGCTTGGATAATTATCGCCAGGCATCGCCGGTTTCTATCGCGGAGTTAGCGTGCAATCAGCAATGCTAATCTCCAAAGCGATAGAAACCTTGGAGAACAGTGTGAATATCGCCTGAAAACAGGCGATATTCACACTGTTCCCCAGTTCTGCTTGCTGATAGTGCGAGGGGGACTTAGCCATGTAATCCACCTCTCATTGGATTACATGGCTAAGTCAGGGTGGGACCAGGTGTTAGCAAACCAGCGCTAAACGTGTTTAGCGCTGGTTCGCTAATCACCGCCCCTGCCTCGCTGATAGGCGTTAGCGACCTCAGCGACTGTTTCCAGTCGCTGTTAGGTGGGGAACGCCTACTTTGCATGCCATTAGCGATAAATATCGCTGGCGTGCAAAGCGGCACCCAACCCGGTCGCTATCGCCTACAAGCTGTCGCTAACAGCAGTTAGCGACAGCTTGTTGATAAGGCGATAATATTATCGCCGCTTTAGCGGGAAAAAGTCCCGCTAAAGTGGCGATAATCGCCTTGCTAATATGCCCCATTTTCCACAAAGTCCTGTGACAAATTTATATTCCCCTTAACAATATCCCAAATTAATATGAACGTGAATTGTGTATCGCCATCTTCTGTGCAAGCCAGAACAAAAACGTTGCAAAATGTAGAAACAGAAACTTTTTTGTTCCGAAGATTTGTGTGAACCTAAACAAATCGGTGTTTGCAAATTATTCAGTTAGGTCTGGATATCATGTCGGAAAAAAATGCCTACATTTTTCGCAGCAGAGAGGAAGGCATACCATGGGCGTCATCGGCGCTGCTTCCCCACACTGTCTTGAACTAATATATGTTGCATTAACACAGCCAAGAAACTCAAGGACAATAGACTTCGATGACTTTCGCTAACATTTTTCTGTTTTAGTGCCACTTTGTCAAGGTGAAAGCTTGCACAGTAAGCCATATAAACGGCATTATTTTATAATTGAATGGCAACGGGGTGACTATAATATTTATGAGAAGGGGTCCAAATGTGCTCTGCAGATGTGAGAACCACAATGATGAGGACAGTCACTTTCAAGTGAAAAGGTAAAGTTTTATTTTCGGGGCACGTTTGTGCCCACTCGCCTAAGAAACACCCTGGCAAATGGCAATAAACGACACCCGTGTTCTTACTTCTAGCGAAGTGGTCAAAGAATGATTGGTATTTTAGAATGGTTCGGTCTCTCAATAGCGACCCATGTTAATTGGAGCGATGGTGAGATGTGCTGGCAGGGCAAACAAATGTATCTTTTATCTTGCACCACACGAACTACATAACTGGCTGGCTTCTGGAATTTACAGTATGTCACAGAGTGTGCATTTCCTTCATAGTATCAACGAATGGAAAGCTGACGTCTTTTCAGAAGTAAAGTAAAGTAATTTAGGTAGAAATAGCAGCGGTTTACTGTAAAGGTCCCCCTTATTTGTAATTTGGGCCTTTTCTGCATGCAGTAACAGTGGAAATATCTCCTGTAGCACATATGCCCCACAATGGCCAGACTCCTTTGGGTGGTTCCCCTCATTGCCCATCCATTGGCACACTGGCCCACATGGGAGCCTCATCTATTAATTGCTCCAATCACCTGTGCACGTCACCAGAGCAGCCGCACCAGTCACTGCAAACAGTTGGCTCAACCTCACAACTAATTTCTGTCACATTGGGAGATGGCTGTCAGGTCTGCTTTTGCCCGGGATGGGGCATGGTGCACCCAACCAGCTAGTCTGTGCCTAGAGGTTTTTACTCTCTGGCTCCAGCTACCACTGTCCTCTCACTGCTCCTCAGCCATAATGGCAGGAGAAGGTCCAACTATGATCCAATACAGGAGCACTTGCCTCTGACCAGCAAGGGAGGCTGCAGTGATGGGCAGAGACTCAACATTAGGAGGTGCAAGATTAATTCTGCTTGTTTGGCTGGTGACATTTTGTGTAGAAAAATTAAAAAAGCTAATGGGTGGGACTGAAAGTTGGCAAACACATAGTTACCCATTAGCTGGATCTGCCTTGAGAATGAAATGTCACTGGTTATGTTTTAGCCAAAATGTGATTTTGAAGCTGACAAGCGTTAACAGGTTGATTACTTTACAGGTTGATGTCTTTAAACCTTTCAAACCCTAGTGGTTGGAAAGACTCTGCCCTGAGTAGGGAAGTAGTCTCTGACCAGTGCCTAGATCCCTGGCCTCCACGCATCAGTGCAAGCTTTGCCTACCTCTCACTGGGACACTTGGAGCTGGTGAGCCCAGAAGAGTACCAGTCGCCTCACTGGTCAGATGCCCTTCAGGAGGGAAAGTGGACCTGGCTGGTGCCTGGAATCCTGGACCAGGGGCCTGGGCCCTAGCTATCTGGATGTGCTTCACCCATCTCTTATTGGGGTGATTTTCAGTTGGTCATCCCTGATTAGGCCCCACCCTGCCCTGAGTAGAACTGGTGGCTCTGGCTGATGACTTTAGCCCTTGCCTAGGGGACCGGTGCCCCAAGTGCGCACACAGACTTCCCCCACTGGACTCTGGGGCTCCATGAGCTGGTCAGTCTGGAAGATCATCAGACTACTCCTGGGCAGATGCCCCAATTGACTGTTCAAGTAAGGTGGCTCTGATCGGTGTCTAGAGCCCTGTCCCTAGGGACTGTGCCCCTAAAGTTTGCCTAGGAAGGCACAGGCACCAGTTCTCATCATGAGTGGGAGGCCGGGCACACTGGCAGTGCACCTCAATGCCAGATCACATCTCACAGGTTTAGGTAGCCTCCCAGCCCCGTCACAAAAGAGGCACCCAATGCAGTGTGCACAAACACCTGTGACACAGCCACATGAGTCACACAGCCAGATGACCCAGGTTTCATGTCTTGAATGGGCCAGGCATCTCCCTTCCCCTGAGAAAGAGGCCAGACACACATGCTGTATCCCAATGACTAGACTGTGGGTCCAGCAACAGACAATCGTTGTCTGACATTGAGGGACAATGTGAACAAAGCCGCCTGTGACAGCCCTATCTGTGGGTGCAGATGAGCGGGGATGAGCTGCCTGTCTGTGATCATTACAGTAATACAGCCCTGCAAGCTTCCTCTTTTGGACTCATACTCAACTGGTCATAAAATCTTCCTGGAGCTTAGACTGGAAGCCTTACCCCCATGGCACCAGGCTGCAAGACAGCTCCTTCAGCACAGAGGCAGTCAGCTCTTCCACTGGTCCATCCAGGTGGATGAACACACATCCAGGCAGGACAACACAAGTCTTCTAAATCCTGCCTATCCAGATGTGAATGGGCAACCAAGTACCTATCACTCAACTTGCACATTGTGTCAGCTGCCTAGGTAGCAGCCCAGAAACATTCTGGTGGGTTGGGTTTCCCTGTCTGGAGGAGGCACTGGTGGAGAAGACCCAGGCCCCCCCACCATTGAAATTATTATTCCATCAACCACTGCGTTAGTGCTTGTAAGCCCAAGCAGCTCCCCTCACACCCTTGATCAGATTACTGCATGCAAACGCTGGGGTTTTGTTAGACCCAGTGGGTTCGGGCTGGCTTAGATGCATCAAATTCTGTCAGAACCCACTGTTCCAAATAGGATGAGTGGGATACACTTGTCCGATAACCTGTGCTCATCCTCTGGTAGCTTGGCACCGAGCAGTCAGGCTTATCCTCAGGGCTCAAGTGTAAAGTATTGGCACAACACCCACCCTCCCTCGCAACACACTGCGTTCGCAACAAAAAGACTCCACACCGCATGTATAAAAACACTTGTCTTTGTATTGCACACATGCACTGAAATCAAAACGAGAAACACATTGTATATACACTTTACAGTTATAATCAATTGTCAAGCTTCTCTATTGAATTCACAATGAAACACACATGATATATACACTTTACAGGTATATGCAATTGTCAGACTTTCCTCTTGCAGGGAGGTCAAGCAGTCAGTAGTCTCTGACTACGTCTTGTGACCTAGCCCATCAGTCTTTCAACACTGCCAGCCAAAGATACACATTGCCCCTGTTGACTAGACAGTCAGAACCAGCTAACACGGAAATAAACTGTTACTTAGTTTTATTCATCTGGATTAGACCTCAAGGTGCCTGACGGCACCTGCATGAGGGCAGGATCGCTATCCCCCGTAGACAAATGGTTGTGAGTCAGGAAGCTGGCACACTCCACGTCTGGAGAAATGTTTTCCCCATAAGCGAAGGTGTGACCTGCTGTAGACCCCCGGCAGTCAGCTGCAGATGCCCACAAGGCACATGAAACCCCTCAGGTCTCGTCACAATGTTTTACAAAACTATGCACCCTGTGGCATGAGTCCAAGGAGAGGGAGCCAATGACCTTAGACAAAGGCTGCGATGTTAGGCACTGTAAGCCTCCAAAATTGGAAGCCGAAGACAGTCTCAGCTCCTGGCTCAATTTCCCACAAACCCCTCTGACACCACACGCTCTGAAGCACAAGCGAGCACAGGTCCCCTTGGTTGCAAGCCCGAGTCCCTCAGACTCTTCAAGCTTCCCCCACGCTCCTTTAACTCCTCACATCCCAGCACCTCAGATGGCTGCTGATCTTTGCACACACAGTCCTCTTGCACAGGGAGATGATGGTGTATGTCAGAACAGTCCTTGTCCCAACCACAATCACTTCCACCTGTCTCCGCTGCAACCAGTGTGGTTCTTGGTGTCCCTGGGATCTCGTGTACAGGAGGCCAGCTCACCAGCCCTCGCATAGTACTTCAAGACCCAGGCCACGACAGTTGGCACTAGCTTCAGGCAAGCAATGTCCAGGCAAAATCCACTAAGTGATAGTCCCCTTCTTGGAGCACCACAAGCTCCAAGCCACCACAAGTCTGTGGGTAGTCTAGTTGAAGTCCCTCCTGCCCTAAGGATTCCGCTTGTCAATGTCTCAGTATCAAACCAGCGTAGTATGGTTCCAAATCCAAAAGTGTCTCTACTTTCAGAGACCAAAGCCCCATTAGTTACACCCACCATGGACTTTGAAGATACCATCAGTTCAAAAGGCCACCTTCTCTAAACTTCATCCTGTCTGCCATCCTACCCCAGGAGGTTTTGATCTCAAGATTGAGTGGGCCCAAAACCCTGCCCCTTGGAATTTTGGTGCCAATTTCACCCCCAAGTAACCATCTATTAGGAATGCACAGATGTGGCTATCCCCCTAGCACCCAGTTGTAAATTAGGAGACAGGCAGTCAGGCACACAGAGCCATGCACGTCGTAATGCCCACTTTCCCAAAGTGACATTTCCATCACCGTAATGTCGAACCCACTCCCAATATTGGAAAGGATTCGCAATTACAAACTCATTGAAACCAAACATCATACTGTTGCTATTCTGCCCATAGGTAATAATGCTAGACAGCCTTTCCTTACATCCCCTCATGCTAATCTATTGCAAGAAGCAGACCATATCGTACCAAACACATCACCCGTTGTCAATCATGACTCTTGCAGGTAACACCTACACACAACTGCCCAACACTGCACCCTCTCACCAGGGAAAACTCCAGTACAGCAGGAGACATGCAGAACCTTGGCACACAGCTTTGTAAATGCCAAGTCTCCATATTCTGTTTTTTGACAGTTGCATTTTTGGTACTTGAAGAAACATCCCTCCTAACACATATTAAGGATGTATAACCATCACCAACTAAGATAGTACTCGTGCTTGCCTCATACCTTTCCAAAAAACTTCATTTTGTCAAATACACCCTGTAGAGTCCAATCATGCTTTACAATATATCATCATAAACACCACTCTGCAATTTTGATTTGGAGGTACTGTCGATCAAACATTTCTCAAACTCTTTATTCATTCATTTTTTCATGCACAATCTATACCCTTGAGGTTGTGTGACCATTACAATCAAGGAAGTGATGGTGATCGCCTCTCAGATACACCTTACAGTTGCCATCTCCATTTTGAACAAACCGATTGACAGGGCTTCATTTAATCATTTGCCTGATGTTGGTCAAAACATCTGATTGACATACTCTTTGAGTTCCCAGCGGGACTCCCACTCACATCATATCCCGCAGGACTGATCTTATGTCACCTACAGGCCTGGGACCGGAAGACTATCGATCCCATCAGCCCCCGCGCCCTAACCAGGAAGTAGTTAAGACAGGGGCAGTATACCCTACTAAAGGCAAGCAGCTCCCGTCTCTCTTGGCATTTCTGTCCTCCCGGCGGCGCAAAGGGGTATCCAACTGAACAGGATGGTGAGTAGAGTATGCATGATTTGGTTAACCAAGTCCTATCACCCCACATGCCTACTGCATTTTGCCCTTACACAGCGGCGGTCCCCTCCATGACCCACCAGCCCTTTAATTGTGATTCCCACTGGGATTTGGATTGTAACCTGATTTTCCTTGCATACCGCGGGGGTAAGCTAATACCACTACATCTCCCGTTATGTATAGTGGATTCTATCCCATGGGAAGCGCTACGGCGAGGACCTGGCCATCCGTAATTAATTTTTACACTGCTAAGGTTTTAGATATCCCCACCTCATGCTGTGACTCCTTTTTAAACAATGGGGTGCCACGCAGTTTGAACACCGCATGCCACGTTTTCCCTATGTACTAACCCTTACTGTGGCGGGTGCCTATGCTGCTGTCCCCCCACTCATCGACCAATGACGTGCACCGGCCATGTCCTGGGCGCGTCCGCTGGTCTGGTATGCCTCCGTGATCACGAGTGCTCGATAACAGTGTGCCTTTCCATGGATGCTAGCCATTCGGGTGATGTCGTATACATCAAGTAACTGTCACCATGTATTGTTGGTTTTCTGTTGCACACCTTGCAATTTCCCCACATGTACGTTTGACTGATATTTACAGTAACCCTACACCCTATGGCAAGGTTCTGAAACATTTCCAGGCACCCAATCAATAGCTCCATCTTGTTGCACATGTTGCAACTTCCCCACATGCCTGAATGTCGTATGGTGGTTACAACTGACCTCTCCACCGATTCGACCTGCAGCTTGTCTCGGCTAGTTTCCAGGCATTATCACTTCGTTTGAATTATGAGCATTCTGCTCTTATTGTGCTGTTCTCCTGCTGTGAGTTACTTACATCCAGTATATGCCGTCTATGATTACTCACAGTAACTTTGGGCAAAGTACTTACGTACCCACACAGATCTGAGTGATCTAGGGTACACCCTGACAGCTCCCAACATGTTCACTGCATCTAGCCATCCTGTTCGAGTTGGCCAGCTTTGCTCCGCTGTGGTCTACACATCTGCTTGGACTACCAAATTACACTGGCCTAACAGATTAATTCAGATTATCCACTACTTCAGAAACATTTTTCCCCTCACCTGTGGCAACTTTCACACGAAAGAGGGGTCTTGTGCTTGCCATTGTGTTTTCCATTGTAGACGCCTTTAACACACACAGGAAGGTGATATGGTCTTCGCTTTTCCATCATGCTTGTTGCTCCGTATAAGTTGATTTTAGAACTTAGATATCGTTAACGCCTCAACCTTCATTACACAGGTTGGAGACGCGCTTCGATTTTAAGCTTTTATGCTAAGGACAGCTGGGGCACTGTGCCTGACATTTGCAGGTGAGTGCCTTTCTTTTTTCTTTTCTCCCTGTTTTCAAACAAGCACACTGTCATGACAGAGTGTCACGGTACTACAGGTACCACTATGAACAATGCCACATTGGCTATGTCTGGCCATGTTCTGTGGATATCCTTTGGGATCTTTACACAGTGATTGACCAATCCTGTAATACTATATTCCTGTTTAAAGACTGAATTGGCTGACTCACTCTAAGTTGCACCCACAGTCTGAAATTTTCGGTATGTTGTTTTCTGTTCCCCTACAGGTACCACTGGTGAATCCACCATCTTGCTACTACTGGATCACTGGTTTAGTATTATACAGTATCTACCAACACATTTGCCATTTTCTGTCACTCTTTTTCACAATTTTCAGACACCTACTTACATCAGTAGCTTACTTAAGATCCTGAAGAAAGCAACAACATTTCCCAGATCATAGGCTGAAACATGTCGATCCAAGTTACGTACGATCGGATCCAATCGTTCCAGTCGTACCCCATTCTCTTTGCAGTTTTTAATCCTAGCACAAGGCAGCGAGAATAAAAAGATGTGGTAAACCTTGTAGCTAGTTTTAATTCACTTTCACTAGCACTGCACCCCTCACAACACTGTACTTGCTCACATTGGGTCTGAGTGAGAACCACTCTGAAAAACAAAACATCCCTGAGCTCCTCAATTGCAGCGAGGGGGTCATAGCCCGCACCATGACTAGGCCTCATGGTGTGAGGAGGATTCCCTTTGATGAAGCATGCCACCTCTGGTGGGTGAGGGAAACCGTCCTTTAAAGAGACGCCTTCTTTCTAGTCAGCCTCTTTTGCCTTTCTCTTCTCTTTTGACAGTCCCGAGGGCTCTTGTGTATTGTGTGATTATTATTGTGGAGTTTGCCCTCGCTGGTCGTTTAAATCTCCTCGGGCCCCCCCTTCTCTGTGTGTAATTGTAATGAGATTGACCATCTCAATAGTTTAGGATTCTCTCCCCTCCTCTGCATTAACCATCAGAGGGGCCTGTGGTCTGTCTGAACCTGAAAGTGTGTCCCAAACAAAAAGGGCCTCAACTTCTTCAGTGCCCAGACCACAGCAAAGGCTTCCCTTTCAATGGTATTCCACCTCTGTTCCCTTGGAAGTAGCCTTCAGCTAAGGAAAACTACCGGTTGATCCAGGCCCTGCTCATTGAGCTGTGAAAGTACAGCCCCCACACCATTCTCAGAGGCATCCATTTGCACCACCAACTCCTGGAAGAAGTCAGTAGCCTTGAGCGTGTGGGTCCTGCACATGGCCCCCTTCAGTGCGTTGAATGTCACTTGGCATTCCACCATCCAGAACACCTGATGCGACTGCTTCTTTGAAGTCAGCTCCGTCAAGGGGGTGACAATGGTGCCCTACCCCTTGACAAACCATTGGTAGTACCCGGTGAGACCGAAAAAGGCTCTCACCTCCGTCTGGGTCTTGGGAGGCTCCCATGCCAGAAAATTCTCAATCTTTTGTTGTAGCGGGGCTGCTTTGCTGCTCCCTACTTGGTGTCCCAAGTAAACCACAGACCCCTGCCCTATCTGGCACTTACAGGCCTTGATAGTGAGACTATAGCAAAACCAAAGGGGATGATGGACGGAGTGTTGAACATTGCAAGCACTCACCCCCAGTCAACTGATCTGGGTTTAATCCATCATCATTCTTTAGCTCACTCCGCCGCCCCAGTTCAGACATGGCCATATGCAAATCAGTCTGACCCTGTGCCTCATGGGAACAGTCCAGCCCGAACTGCCAAGCCATGTCTTCCCTGGACCGGAAACAAGCATCCTGGGACCGGTTTCTGGCTTACAGCCATCATCAGCCAGGCTATCTTGAATCCAGTGGCAAAGTGAGCAAGGGACCCACGTCTGGGCATACCCTGCCAACTTAGGGCGAACATAGCAAAACCAAAGGGGATGATGGACGGAGTGTTGAACATTGCAAGCTCTCACCTGATTTGTTCTGCATTCCGTCCATCAATCGTGTGTCTTTTGCTTTCTCGCCCTAAGTGCGCCAGGTATGCCCAGACGTGGGCCCTGGGCTCACTATGCCACTGGAATCAAGCTATCCTGGCTGAAGAGAGGTGAAACCCCGAAACCGGTCCTAGGATGCTTGTTTCCGGTCCAGGGAGGACCTGGCTTGGCAGTTCGGGCTGGGCTGTTCCCATGAGGCACAGGGTCAAGACTGATTTGCATATGGCCAGGTCTAAACTGGGGTGGCATGGTGAGCAAAAGAATGATGGATTTAACCCAGATCTCTTGACTGGGGGTGAATGTTTTGATTTGTTCTGCATTCCGTCCATCAATTGTGTGTCTTTTGCTTTCTCGCCCTAAGTGCGCCAGGTATGCCCAGACGAGGGTCCTGGGCTCACTGTGCCACTGGAATCAGGCTATCCTGGCTGAAGAGGGGTTGAACCCCAAAACCGGTCCTAGGATGCTTGTTTCCGGTCCAGGGAGGACCTGGCTTGGCAGTTCGGGCTGGACTGTTCCCATGAGGCACAGGGTCAAGACTGATTTGCATATGGCCAGGTCTAAACTGGGGTGGCATGGTGAGCAAAAGAATGATGGATTTAACCCAGATCTCTTGACTGGGGGTGAATGTTTTGATTTGTTCTGCATTCCGTCCATCAATTGTGTGTCTTTTGCTTTCTCGCCCTAAGTGCGCCAGGTATGCCCAGACGTGGGTTCTGGGCTCACTGTGCCACTGGAATCAAGCTATCCTGGCTGAAGAAGGGTGAAACCCCGAAGACGGTCCTAGGATGCTTGTTTCCGGTCCAGGGAGGACCTGGCTTGGCAGTTCGGGCTGGACTGTTCCCATGAGGCACAGGGTCAAGACTGATTTGCATATGGCCAGGTCTAAACTGGGGTGGCATGGTGAGCAAAAGAATGATGGATTTAACCCAGATCTCTTGACTGGGGGATGAATGTTTTGATTTGTTCTGCATTCCGTCCATCAATTGTGTGTCTTTTGCTTTCTTGATAGTGAGACTGGCATGCGCAGTGACCTCAGTACCACATGGAGGTGATCAAAGTGATTGTCCCAACTGGAGCTGCCGACCGCAATGTTGTCAAAAAGGCGGCACTGAAATTCTCCAGGCCCGCAAGGTCCTTGTTGACCAACCTCTGAATCATGTTGTTGATCAGCATTACCACAGGTGCTGGCAAAGTCGAGATCAGTCGATCCCAGAGTTGCAGAGTTGCTGAGAGTTGTTGAGTTGGTTGCAGGCCACGGAGCCGTCGCGTGGTGCGGAGTAGAGCTTCCCCGGCCTCTGATAGCCGACCCGATCATCTGCACGGACAGTCGCAGTCCACAGGCGTTTCGCTTCGGGCACAGCACAGCGGTATAGCAGGTACAGCGACAAGTGCGAGAAGAGTGCAGGAGAGGCCGTGACACTAACGGTGTTACAGTGTGGAGGAACCCGAAATCAGAGCACAGAATAAAACTGGGTTCTGGGAGTCCAAACCGTCAGAAGGTGCAGCAGGTGCTCCATCCCCATGGAAGCGGCATGGTGTGGCATAGACCGGGTGCGGCTTGTGGGTGGTGGGAGCACTGATAACGGTCACGGGAGGCACGACGGGAGCAGCAACTCTGGTGCTAATTGCAGCTGTTCTCGCAGTGAAAAGTGGTGGCCTCCACACTGCCCCAGTGTTGCCCCTGAACCCAAACCCGAACCCTGTGACCCCTGTGATTCGGGGGAGGACTCAGGCCACTAGAAGTTGTTCCCCTCTCACGGCAGGCTGGGTGCAGTTTGTGGGCTGCGGGAGAGCCTGCCATAGCGCCTCAGGCCTGGTTAGTGGGGAGGCGTTAGAACATCAATTCTACCTCAATTTAATTTAAATTCACTTCATCCTGTGACTTTGGCAGTTTGTGGCAGCTCGTGAATCAGCAGAATTATGGTGGACCCAGAGGAACCTGAGGCTTATCCTGTGAGGAGGGAGAGATAGGGCTGTGAGACAACTTGGTTGGGTTCCCATTTTTGCGGACCTGCCACCCCTCCTCTGGCCCCCAGTGGAGACCTGAATTGCATCCCTCCACGGCAACAAGGTGAGAGGGGGCATCTGTCATTGTTATTAATTAATCCAAGTTTCCTCTCAACACCTACGAGCCAGACTCTAAGGGAATTTTACCATTTGGGAGTAAGCGAGAGAAGTAGGTGCCTGTTAAGAAGTGGCTGGTGACTTGAGCCTCGGAATATTTCAAATCTATTGTGCTTTATTGTATGGGGAATATTTAAATCTATCATGTTTAAACTGCAAAACAATTACAAAGTGATTGGCACTGTGAACCAAATATCAACCACAAAGTATTCGACTAGGTGAGTCAAATAACTGGGGGACCATGAGATCTGGGCGTTTGTGTGAAGTAGTGCTACAACAGCATAATAGGCAACGAAAAAAGAAAATGGGCAAAGATGATTCTGAGGCACCTGGTGGAGGGCCAGCCCCACAAATTGTCTGTTAAATGTAAATGCATGTCATGTAAAGAATCCTAATGAGATCTTACAGTCAACTATTACGGACTATTTTTCCACAGGGGACATAATAGAAAGGAAAAGATCTTCTGGAACACAAAAAATGGCCAATGACATAATAACGACAGAAATAAGTAATATAAAATCGAATATAATATCATCTAATTGTATGCACTTTTCAGGGGAAGAATTGACGAAAATAGACGTGGCACCTGCCGGCATTAGTTCTCAAAAACCATTAAAGGTAAATAATAACATGGCTCTCAATCAAGTGCTCGGTGCTCATTCTTTGGTCATAAAAGCTCAAGTTCATGCTCCCTGTTCTATGACTACCTTGAGCAAGCCAAGTGGCACTAATAGTGGGTCCATGGAAAAAACAGTATCGAAGGCTGGAAATGGATTTGAGAAAGGCTTATAAAAGGACAAGAAAGATGGTGAAATACCTGATGAAGCGAGTTGGAAAGAGGATAATTTGGTGATTAGTATATCATCAGGTATAGAGTCAAATTCAAAAGACCATGTATTTCTACCATCCTTCATCCAATCACCAAGAAACCTAGTCTTATCTAATTATAATAGGGATCAGATCTGTCACAACATGAGTCCGGAAGCCGCTTTAAGTCCCAAGAATCAGAAAAACGGATTTGAACTGGATCCTTTCAGCATAATTTCAACAATAGGGAGTTCCAGTTCTGATCTAAAACCAGCAATGATTCCCGAGGTGATAAACATTAAGTGTGCAAATTTGTCAAATAAATCAGAGAATGCCGACTCTATGATGCCATTTTCGATAATTAATATACATAATGAGAATAAAAGGCATGAAAATTATGACGATCAATTATTAATATTTGATTCACCACAAGAGGACATGGTAAAGTCACTGATAAGTAGGATTAAATCAAATGGTGTGCCTGGTCCAAATGGGATCCCGAATGCTGTCTTGAAAGCAAGAACGGACATATGGTCAAAATTTCTTACTCAACTGTTTAAAGACATTGTAAAACCTAAGGGGCTTATTTACAAGCCTTCTGCGCCACTTTTGCGTAATTTTTAACATGGGAAAAGTGACGTACGGGTGGCGCAAGGGAATTGTAAATAAGCCCCTTAATTGGTCCCAGAATCCTGGCAAGGCAGCATAATACATCCTATTTATAAAAGTGGCTCTCCCGACAATCCAGCAAACTATAGGCTAATTGCCCTAATGGATAAAATATTTGTTAAAATGGATGTGCACACTACTTAAAGGAATTAGAGGTGTAGTTGGTACCTCAAGTGTGTAGAGGATTACCTCACAGAGTATTGCTGTTAATCAGAAAGCGAACACTTCATTGTAAAATTGGGGGGTAGGAAACAATTATTGTTTATGTGCTTTTTTGTGATGATTTATGTACTTTTATGTATTGTTTTTGATGTTGACTTATTGGTGAACAATTAAAAAGAAATGAATAATTGTTCCAACCAGAAATAAACGGTGGTATGTGGCCTTTTGAGATGTAGACAAATAAGATGGGACTATGTACCATGAAATAGGAGTAATTTGATGTACCCTATGACTACTGTGAATGTATCCATCCCTCCACATCACTTATTGTATAGTGTGATATTTGCTTGCCTAGATGATGGAGGGGTATTTGGGCAAACCCCATTGCTTCTGTTCAGGACGATGTTTTGGTCATGCTATAAGAATAGAAAGTGGCTATGAGAGTAACTATATTGTTTCTCCCATACTGGTAATGTAACTGGATAGATTCCAACTATGTCTATTTTTCGCTCATGATATAGTATCTAAGGTATAAGGAAATCTTAAGAAGCACTGATGCACTTTATACATTAAGCATTAAGATTATAATTGGACTGAATATGTGTTTACCTTATGTATAGCTTCTTTTAAGGGGCTGCATAAAGATCAGAGAGAGGATTCAAAGATTAATAGTATGGATGGTTTTATTAATATGCATGGTGATTAATAATGAAGTGCAATGTTTTTACCAGGTTATGAATGAAATATAGTTCTATGATAGTTTATGTAATTCCAATGGTTATTAAGGTATGTTATTACTTCCTCAACATCTGTAAGGAACGTACAAAATAGTTTTGTTTTATGAATCGTGTTGTTTTTATTCTAATCATTTTTATTAATTGGACAATAAAGAATATAATAACAACCTCTGAAAGGTGGCAGGTGTATTCTTCAATCCAAAGGGCATAACCCAAAACTGTAAATGCCCTTCTGGCTTCAAGAAGGAACACTTCTCTTGCGCCCTGTCTGTCAAGGCAATCTGCTAGTACCCAGACGACATAAGCTCAAAGGTACTGAGAAACCTGGCTGCCCCTAGCCGATCATTGAGTTCATCCACTTGGGGAATGGGGTGCACATCAGTCCAAGTGACGCCATTGAGCCCACAATAGTCCACACAGAGCCGGTGTTCAGGATCCACACTGGGGCGAGCAGCCTTGGGCACCAATGCCACAGGACTAGACCAAGGTATTTTGGAGGGCTCAATCACCCTAAGAGTAAACATCTTGGAAACCTCTTTTCGGCTGCTAAGCTTTGCCTTATCCGACAACCTGTAAGCTTTATGCTTAACAGGGAGACTATCGCCTGTATCAATATCATGAAGGCACCAATGGGTAACCCCAGGGGTGAGCGAGAACAGGGGGGCGAACTGCCCCAGCAATCGGTGGCAGTTTCTCTGTTGCTCCTGGGTCAAACTAGTAGAGTGATGCACCCACTCTACCATCTCATCCTGCTCCCCAGAAGACAGGAGGTCCAGGAGAAGTTCAGTCTCTGTTTTCACCCCATAATCCTTGATCAACAGCATGGTTAACTCAGACCTCTCGAAATGTGGCTTAAGTAGATTCACATGCAGGACCCGCAAAGGATTCCAAGTAGTTTGCAAATCCACCAGATAGGTGACGGTACTCTTATGCTCCTTCACCTCAAATGGCCCAAGCCACTAGTCCTGTAGAGCACAAGGCTTCACGCGGGCCATGACCCACACTTTCTGACCAGGCTGAAACTCGACGAGAGTGGCATTCTGGTCATACTATCATTTCATAACTTCCTGACTAGCTTCCAGGTTTGCTTGGGCAAGCTTCCTGAAGAGGGCTGTTTGGTTACAGAATGCCAGGACAGAACTGAATACATTCTGGGGCAGCTTACTGGGAGCTTGTTCCCAGCCCTCACTCACCAAACTGAGAGGACCCCTCACATGGTGCATATACAGAAGCTCAAATGGGCTGAAGCCAACCCCTTTCTGTGGTACCTCCCTGTAGGCAAACAAAAGACAGGGCAAGAGGACATCCTACTTACGCCTCATAGGGTTGGAAAGACCCATAATCATGCCCTTCAGAGTTCTGTTGAACCTCTCAACCAACCCATTGGTTTGGGGGTGGTAGGGGGTGGAGAACTCGTAGGTCACTCCACACTCCTTACATTTGGCCTTTATGTATGATGACATAAAGTTGGTCCCCCGGTCAGAGATCACCTTCTTGGGGAAACACACATGGGTAAAGATCCCCAACAGTGCCTGGGAAACTTTGGGCACCATCACCGTCCTCAGGGGGATCGCTTCCAGGAATTGAGTGGCATGGTCCTCCAAGACCAGGATGAACCTGTTGCCCATGCTCATCTTGGGTTCCAGAGGCCCCACAATGTCGATGCCCACCTGCTCAAAAGGGGTTCTCATGACAGGAAACGGTTGCAGGGGGGCCTTGCACCTCCCTCCCATTTTGCTATTCACCGGGCAGGTTGGAAAGGACCAACAGAACGCATCTGAGGCTTTACTCCTCTAGGGCTAATAGAAGTGGGTGGCAAGCCTATCAAAGGTCTTGCCCTGCCTCAAATGGCCTGCCAGCAGCACATCATGAGCCAAACCGAACAGGAAGGCTCTGAAACACTGGGGGTACCACCAACACACGGGCTAACCCCAGTTAAGCAACCTTAGGCTCACTATACAGGAGACCATTCTCCCAATAAATCCAGTGAGTTCCAGAGGTGTCACCAGCTGCCAGGGCATTGGCCTGCCACAGAGGGCCCACAAGAGTAGGGCACTCTTTCTGTGCCATGCAGAGGTCCTCCCTGGAGGGACCAGCGTCTTGCTGCCAATTGGTGAGCTTATGCAGGTTTCTCAGTTCAGCCACATCTTCCCCTGTAGGTACCGGAGCCTCCCCCTCAGGGTCAGCCCCCTCCTGGCCCATGCGAAGCCCAGAAGTGGGTTTCCCACACCCCTTGCCCTTTCTTTTTATGGCAGGGACCTGGGCCACTATTTCAGGCTCAGGGTCCTTCTGACCACCCCCCCATGCTGCCCTTGACAGTGTGGTCAGACATGCCCACTCAAGCAGTCCCAACATCCCCAAGTGCAACCAAAGCTCCACCTCCCTTGAGGAGGTATGTTCCTAGTTGTTTCTTCCCATTTAGGCTGCCCTGCTGCCCATGGTGGACCACCCCTTGGTTTCTCAAATCCTGGACGGACAGAAATCAGGCATGGAAGGTCGAGGTGGTGGGACCTCTTAGGGCCCATCCTGAGAAACCCAGGGATTGTGCTTGGTGTCTGTGGGTTCTATAACATTAGGCCCTGTTAGAAATGGGTGTCTCTCATTGGCAGAGGTAGGTACCTTTGTACAAGTAGGGTCCCTTCTTCCTAGTCAGGGTAAGGGGGATACACTTCTAAAATAACCCCTGCTCACCCCCTTGGCAGCTTGGCACAAGCAGACAGGCTTATCTCAGAGGGAGTATGTAAAGCATTTGTGCATACATACAGTAATACAGTGAAAACACTACAAATGGACAAAATACCAGTTTAGAAAAATACATTTTCTTTATCTAAACCAAACAAGAGCAAAACAACAAAAATCCACAATACGGTTATCAAAATATGACTTTTAAAAGGTAGAAACAGTTCTGTTCAAAGCAAATTGCAAATGCAACACTTTTAACACAAAGTACCTTGGATGCGTCAAAATCAAAAGCAAGAAAAGCCACAGGGAAAGTGATGCATCAGTTCCTTACGCATAGGGAAGGTGTTGCGTTGGTTCCTTACTCCAGGGGAGGTGATGCGCCGGTTCCCTATTGCCACGCAGGGGAGGTGACGCGTCGGTTTCTTACTGTGCAGGGAGGTGATGGATTGGTTTCTTACTGCGGCCGCCCGCAGCGTCCTTCTCAACTTGGCGCTCCAGTGCAAGGCGTGAAGATCGGGGATGCGTCGGTTTTCGATGCAGCAGCGGCTCTGCGATGATTTATTCAGCCGCGGTCCCATGATTCGTTGATTCCTGCTGCCACACAGCAGGGCCTGCATCGGAATCTGTGCAATGATCACGGCCTTCGTAGATCGGTGCACTCGATGCAGTGTGTGGTGATTTCTCGAGCCACGGGCAGGCGCTGCATCGGTTTCTTCTGCTATGTGTCAGAAACAGGTATGGATCCATCACGCTTCTCCTCATTGTGTAACTTTTCCAGCTCCCAACAGCAGGAACAACCTCCAGAGGCCCAAAAACAGCAACAGGCACCTCTTGGCAGGTCAGAACTCTCAGCAAGGGAGTTCAGGGAGCTGGGGGTAAAGTCTTTGTATATCTGAGACTTCGAAACAGGAGGCAAGCTCTACTTCAAGCCCTTGGCGATCTTCCTCAAGCAGGTGACACAGCTCACAATAAAGTCCTTGTGCTTTCCTTGGCAGAAACAGCCCCTGCAGGCCAACCCCAGACAGCACACAGCAAAGGGGCAGTACTTCTCCTCAGTTTCTCCAGCTCTTCTCCTTGGCAAAGGTTCCTCTTGTATTTCAGAAATGATCTAAAGTTCAGGGGTCTGGGCCCCACTTTTCATAGCAAAAATTCCTTAGTTCTCTGGTGACAGAGAAGCTCTTTGCCCTGCCAAAACCAGTACTGTCCTTTCTGGTGCAGCTGCCCGGCAGGAGGTGGAAACAGCATTGTGTAAAGCAGACCAGGCCCATTCAGGTGTGAAAGAAATCTCCTCCCCCTACTCTGAATGCAGCCCAGGTTTATTCATCCCAGCCCCAGTCACTCCAAAGCCAGACAGTCAATACACAACCTAGCAGAGGCACACAGGATGGCTAAGCAAGAAAATATCTACTTTCTAAAAGTGGTATTTTCAAACACAGAATGTAAAAATCATCCTCACTAAAAGATGCATCTTTATATTCTGAGTTCAGGCATACTAAACTTCATCTTCAAATCTTGTCCCAATGAGAAGTTATATTTATAAGATGTTATAAATAAACTCCCTTTCTATCCTATGGGGCAGATTGCCTTTCAATACTGAAAAATGAAATTGGCAGTATTTCACTACCAGGATATGCAACACACATCAGGGCATGTCCTACCTTTCACATACACTGCACCCTGCCCACAGGGGTACCTTGGGCCTACCTTAGGGGTGACTCACATGTAAAAAAAGGAAAGGTTAGGGCCTGGCAAGTGTGTGCATTTGCCGGGTCAACATGGCAGTAGCAGACTGCGCACAGACACTGCAGTGGCAGGTCTGAGTTACATTTATAGGCTGCTTATGTGGGTGGCACAATCAGTGCTGCAGGCCCACTAGCAGCATTTGATTTACAGGCCCTGGGTACACAGTGCACTGCACTAGCGACTGACTAGTAAATCAAACATGCCAATCATGGAATCACCGATCCATAACAACAATTTACAGCGATCACTTGCACTTTGGCTCTGAACAGCAATGGCAAAGTGCCCAAAGCATCTAGACCAGTAAAAACGAAGTCCAACACACACAGTAAATAACAGGAGGCAAAGACAAAAATACAGGGGAAACCCAAGCCAATGATGCCAGGTCTAACACGTGTCCCCACCAGCTGAAATGTGGGGAGAAATACCCACCCTCTTGGGAGTTCTCCTCACTAAGGTGGAAATATCTGGACAGACCATCAGCATTGGCGTGTTCTGTACCAGGGCGGTGTTCCACCATGAATTCCATCCCCTGTAGGGAAATGTACCACCTCAACTACTTTGGGTTCTCACCCCTCATCTGCATCAACCATCTGAGGACCCTGTGGTCGGTCTGAACCCGGAAGTGAGTTCCAAACAAGTATGTCCTCAGCTTCTTCAGCACCCAGACCACAGCAAAAGCCTCACGCTCAATCGCAATCCACCTCTGTTCCCGTGGAAGTAACCTCCTACGGATGAAGGCTACAGGTTGGTCTAGGCCCTCCTCATTCAGTTGTGAGAGCACAGCCCCCACAATATGCTCTGAAGCATCTGTCTGCACCACGAATTGCTTTGAGAAGATGGGTGCCTTGAGCATGGGTGCTGTGCACATGGCGGATTTCAGGGCATCAAAAGCTTTCTGGCAGGCATCAGTCCAGTTCACCTACCTGAGCTGCTTCCTGGAAGTCAGCTCTGTCAAGGGGGCAACAATGTTGCCTTACACCTTGACAAATCTCCTGTAATATCTGGTGAAGCCTGAAAAGGCTCTCACATCTGTCTGGGTCTTGG
This sequence comes from Calotriton arnoldi, assembly GCA_963921515.1. Lineage (NCBI taxonomy): Eukaryota > Metazoa > Chordata > Amphibia > Caudata > Salamandridae > Calotriton > Calotriton arnoldi. Next base: position 1,193,401 of record CAWUFW010004711.1, read on the forward strand.
GGTGCCCAAGACAGAATGGTGTCAATCTTAGGCTGTAGGGGCGCCACCTGGCCGCTTCCTACTTGGTGTTCTAAGCACACCACTGAACCCTGCCCGATCTGGCACTTGCTTGCCTTGATCATGAGGCCTGCCCTCTGTAGAGCCGTCAACACTTCCCAGAGGGGGTGCAGATGTTCCTCTCAAGTGGCACTGAACACTGCAATGTCTTCCAGGTAAGCGGCACTGAAATCCTCCAGTCGAGGCAACACCTGGTTGACCAACCTCTGAAAGGTGGCAGGGGCAATCTTCAACTCAAAGGGCATGACCCAGAATTGGTAGTGCCCCTCAGGAGTTGAAAATGCGGACCTCTCCTTGGCCCCCTTCAGTTAAGGTAATCTGCCAGTAACCACACATTAAATTAAATGTACTGAGCAGCTCCCAACTGATCTATGAGCTCATCAGCTCTGGAGATGGGGTGTGCGTCAGTCCTGGTGACTTAATTGAGCCCTCAGAAGTCCACACAGAACTGTAGTTCTGGCGTGGCACCGGGTGTGGCAGCCTTTGGGACCAAGACCACTGGGCTGGCCCAAGGGGTGTTTGAGGACTCAATCACCCCATGCGCTAACATCTTGGAGACCTCCTCCTTGATACAAGCTTTGACCCTGTCAGTCACCCTGTAAATGTTGTGCTTCATAGGAGGAATTTCCCCAGTGTCCATATCATGGAAACACCACTGAGCGACACCAGGGGTCAGGGAGAACAGAGCAGCAAACTGTCCCAACAGTTGGAGGCAGTCATTCTGCTGTTCAGGAGTCAGGGCGGGGGAGAGGGTTACACCATCCACTGACCTATCATGTTCCCTAGCATACAGGCGGTCAGGAAGAGGCTCAGTCTCCTCCTCCATTACAGCATCTGTCGCTAGGAGCATGCTCACTTTGGATCTCTCCAAGTGGGGCTTAAGGCGGTTCACATGTAGGACCCGCAAAGGGTTCCTTGGAGACTGCAAGTCCACCAGATAGGTGACTTTACTCCTGCGCTCCACAACCTCAAATGGCCCAGTCCTCTTGTCCTGGGGCGCACAAGGCTCCACTGGGGCCTTGACCCACACTTTCTGGCCAAGCTGAAACTCGATCAGAATGATATTCTGATCATACCACAGTTTCATCTCTTCCTGGCTGGCTTCCAGATTCGCCTGAGCGAGTTGTCTGAAGCACTTAGTCTGGTTCCTGAAGGCCAGCATGTAGCTATATACATCCTGGGGACGTTTACTGGGAGGTTTCCCCCAGCCTTCTTTGACCAGACTCAGATGTCCTCTTACACGATTCCCATACAGGAATTCAAAGGGACTGAACCCTAAGGACTTCTGCGGTACCTCTCTGTAAGCAAACAATCGGCATGGTAAGAGGATGTCCCACTTACACCTCATGGGCTCACCAAGACCCAGAATCATGCTCTTCAGGGTCCGATTGAATCTCTCAACCAGCCCATTACCTTGGGGGTGGTGAGGAGTGGTTAACTTATAGGTAACACCGCACTCCTGCCACAGGGACTTCATATACTTGGATATGAAGGTACTTCGGTCAGATACCACCTCTCTGGGTAACCCCACACGGGAGAAGATCCCCATCAATGCTCAACCCACCATAGGGGCTGTCACAGTACGGAGAGGGATAGCCTCGGGGTACCGGGTGGCATGGTCCGCCAAGACCAGGATGAACCTGTTGCCCATGGCTATCTTGGATCCAGAGGCCCCACAATGTCAATACCCACCCTCTGAAAGGAGGTGCTGACTACGGGGAAAGGCTGGAGAGGAGCATTGCACTTCCTCCCACTCTTATCACTTTCCTGGCAAGACCTATAATGTTTGTCAGAGTTCTTACACATTTGGGGCCAGTAAAAGTGGGTGACAAGCCTTTCAAAGGTCTTGTCTTGCCTCAAATGCTCTGCTAAAGGCACATCATAAGCCAGACCCAGTAGGACGGCACTGAAGCGCTGGGGTACCACCAGCACACTGGCTGACCCAGGCTCAGCAACCTTTGTCTCACTATACAGGAGACCATTCTCCCAGTAAATCCAATGTTATCCAGACTGATCACCTGCTGCCTGGTTTGCAGCCTGCTGCCGCAAACCAACAAGAGAAGGGCATTCCTACTGCTCCTTGCAGAATTCCTCCCTGGAGGGACCCCCTTCGTGCTGATGACGGCTGGAATGCCAGAAACCGGTCTAGGATGCTTGTTTCCGGTCCAGGGAAGACATGGCTTGGCAGTTCGGGCTGGACTGTTCCCATGAGGCACAGGGTCAGACTGATTTGCATATGGCCATGTCTGAACTGGGGTGGTGGAGTGAGCTAAAGAATGATGATGGATTTAACCCAGATCAGTTGACTGGGGGTGAGTGTTTGATTGGCTCAAACGCTCCGTCCATCATCCCCTTTTGTATCGCTTTGTTCGCCCTAAGTTGGCGGGGGTATGCCCAGACGTGGGTCCCTTGCTCACTTTGCCACTGGATTCAAGCAAGCCTGGCTGATGACGGCTGGAATGCCAGAAACCGGTCTAGGATGCTTGTTTCCGGTCCAGGGAAGACATGGCTTGGCAGTTCGGGCTGGACTGTTCCCATGAGGCACAGGGTCAGACTGATTTGCATATGGCCATGTCTGAACTGGGGTGGTGGAGTGAGCTAAAGAATGATGATGGATTTAACCCAGATCAGTTGACTGGGGGTGAGTGTTTGATTGGCTCAAACGCTCCGTCCATCATCCCCTTTGTATCGCTTTGTTCGCCCTAAGTTGGCGGGGTATGCCCAGACGTGGGTCCCTTGCTCACTTTGCCACTGGATTCAAGCAAGCCTGGCTGATGACGGCTGGAATGCCAGAAACTGGTCTAGGATGCTTGTTTCCGGTCCAGGGAAGACATGGCTTGGCAGTTCGGGCTGGACTGTTCCCATGAGGCACAGGGTCAGACTGATTTGCATATGGCCATGTCTGAACTGGGGTGGTGGAGTGAGCTAAAGAATGATGATGGATTTAACCCAGATCAGTTGACTGGGGGTGAGTGTTTGATTGGCTCAAACGTTCCGTCCATCATCCCCTTTTGTATCGCTTTGTTCGCCCTAAGTTGGCGGGGGTATGCCCAGACGTGGGTCCCTTGCTCACTTTGCCACTGGATTCAAGCAAGCCTGGCTGATGACGGCTGGAATGCCAGAAACCGGTCTAGGATGCTTGTTTCCGGTCCAGGGAAGACATGGCTTGGCAGTTCGGGCTGGACTGTTCCCATGAGGCACAGGGTCAGACTGATTTGCATATGGCCATGTCTGAACTGGGGTGGTGGAGTGAGCTAAAGAATGATGATGGATTTAACCCAGATCAGTTGACTGGGGGTGAGTGTTTGATTGGCTCAAACGTTCCGTCCATCATCCCCTTTTGTATCGCTTTGTTCGCCCTAAGTTGGCGGGGTATGCCCAGACGTGGGTCCCTTGCTCACTTTGCCACTGGATTCAAGCAAGCCTGGCTGATGACGGCTGGAATGCCAGAAACCGGTCTAGGATGCTTGTTTCCGGTCCAGGGAAGACATGGCTTGGCAGTTCGGGCTGGACTGTTCCCATGAGGCACAGGGTCAGACTGATTTGCATATGGCCATGTCTGAACTGGGGTGGTGGAGTGAGCTAAAGAATGATGATGGATTTAACCCAGATCAGTTGACTGGGGGTGAGTGTTTGATTGGCTCAAACGTTCCGTCCATCATCCCCTTTTGTATCGCTTTGTTCGCCCTAAGTTGGCGGGGGTATGCCCAGACGTGGGTCCCTTGCTCACTTTGCCACTGGATTCAAGCAAGCCTGGCTGATGACGGCTGGAATGCCAGAAACCGGTCTAGGATGCTTGTTTCCGGTCCAGGGAAGACATGGCTTGGCAGTTCGGGCTGGACTGTTCCCATGAGGCACAGGGTCAGACTGATTTGCATATGGCCATGTCTGAACTGGGGTGGTGGAGTGAGCTAAAGAATGATGATGGATTTAACCCAGATCAGTTGACTGGGGGTGAGTGTTTGATTGGCTCAAACGTTCCGTCCATCATCCCCTTTTGTATCGCTTTGTTCGCCCTAAGTTGGCGGGGGTATGCCCAGACGTGGGTCCCTTGCTCACTTTGCCACTGGATTCAAGCAAGCCTGGCTGATGACGGCTGGAATGCCAGAAACCGGTCTAGGATGCTTGTTTCCGGTCCAGGGAAGACATGGCTTGGCAGTTCGGGCTGGACTGTTCCCATGAGGCACAGGGTCAGACTGATTTGCATATGGCCATGTCTGAACTGGGGTGGTGGAGTGAGCTAAAGAATGATGATGGATTTAACCCAGATCAGTTGACTGGGGGTGAGTGTTTGATTGGCTCAAACGTTCCGTCCATCATCCCCTTTGTATCGCTTTGTTCGCCCTAAGTTGGCGGGGGTATGCCCAGACGTGGGTCCCTTGCTCACTTTGCCACTGGATTCAAGCAAGCCTGGCTGATGACGGCTGGAATGCCAGAAACCGGTCTAGGATGCTTGTTTCCGGTCCAGGGAAGACATGGCTTGGCAGTTCGGGCTGGACTGTTCCCATGAGGCACAGGGTCAGACTGATTTGCATATGGCCATGTCTGAACTGGGGTGGTGGAGTGAGCTAAAGAATGATGATGGATTTAACCCAGATCAGTTGACTGGGGGTGAGTGTTTGATTGGCTCAAACGTTCCGTCCATCATCCCCTTTTGTATCGCTTTGTTCGCCCTAAGTTGGCGGGGGTATGCTCAGACGTGGGTCCCTTGCTCACTTTGCCACTGGATTCAAGCAAGCCTGGCTGATGACGGCTGGAATGCCAGAAACCGGTCTAGGATGCTTGTTTCCGGTCCAGGGAAGACATGGCTTGGCAGTTCGGGCTGGACTGTTCCCATGAGGCACAGGGTCAGACTGATTTGCATATGGCCATGTCTGAACTGGGGTGGTGGAGTGAGCTAAAGAATGATGATGGATTTAACCCAGATCAGTTGACTGGGGGTGAGTGTTTGATTGGCTCAAACGTTCCGTCCATCATCCCCTTTTGTATCGCTTTGTTCGCCCTAAGTTGGCGGGGGTATGCCCAGACGTGGGTCCCTTGCTCACTTTGCCACTGGATTCAAGCAAGCCTGGCTGATGACGGCTGGAATGCCAGAAACCGGTCTAGGATGCTTGTTTCCGGTCCAGGGAAGACATGGCTTGGCAGTTCGGGCTGGACTGTTCCCATGAGGCACAGGGTCAGACTGATTTGCATATGGCCATGTCTGAACTGGGGTGGTGGAGTGAGCTAAAGAATGATGATGGATTTAACCCAGATCAGTTGACTGGGGGTGAGTGTTTGATTGGCTCAAACGTTCCGTCCATCATCCCCTTTTGTATCGCTTTGTTCGCCCTAAGTTGGCGGGGGTATGCCCAGACGTGGGTCCCTTGCTCACTTTGCCACTGGATTCAAGCAAGCCTGGCTGATGACGGCTGGAATGCCAGAAACCGGTCTAGGATGCTTGTTTCCGGTCCAGGGAAGACATGGCTTGGCAGTTCGGGCTGGACTGTTCCCATGAGGCACAGGGTCAGACTGATTTGCATATGGCCATGTCTGAACTGGGGTGGTGGAGTGAGCTAAAGAATGATGATGGATTTAACCCAGATCAGTTGACTGGGGGTGAGTGTTTGATTGGCTCAAACGTTCCGTCCATCATCCCCTTTTGTATCGCATGGGTCTGCTCAGGCAGGTCCCCCAGTTCGGCCACTTGCTCCCCTGAAGGCTCCAGGGCATCCCCCTCAAGGTTTGCCTCCTCCTGGACCGTGGGAACTTCGGGGGCTGGTTTCCTGCACCCCCTGCCTCTTCTCTTTCTGGCAGACACTTGGGCCATTCTTTCAGGCTTCAGGTCCACTTGATTGCCCTTATTGGCTGCCATACACCGAGTCATCATACATGCCCACTCAGACAGACCCAACATCTCCAAATGAGACTTACGCTCTAACTTTTCCCAAGGTGAACTCTCCAGATCGTTGCCTAGCAGACAGTCAACAGGCATGGCTGGCCTCACAACTACTTTCAAGGTACCTGAGACCCATCCCATTCAAAGGGAACCTGTGCCACATTGCAGAGGCACTCTTAGTTGTCAGCTACAACTACAGGGTAAAGTACATTGGGGACCACCTGCTCTTCAGACACTAGCCAACAACTGACAGCTGTCACACTGGCTCAATTGTCTCTCAGCGCCTGCACTCTATGGCCATTTATGGTCACCCACTGCCCATATTTTTTAGTGTTAGCAGGCAGGTGGGTTCTTGGGACCATCTCACTGTCTCCTAGTGAGACCAGGGTCAACTCTGCTGGCTCCCACCCCACCTGGGAACCCAACTCCACCCCCAAGACTACACTAGTCAACACACGGGGCGGTGTACCTGTGGGTGCAGTGGTGACTTTCTTGGGACACCTAGGATCCCCTATGTAGTGGCCCACCTGACCCCAAGCATAACATGCCCGGGGGCCCTTCTGGGCACGCTTACCTGCAGGGAACCATGGCATCTTCTCACTGGGGGGCTGGGAACAATCCCTTGGTTCCCTTGGGATTTACTTTGGGGCCCGTTTTGGAACTCTTTTTGTTTACCATTGTCCCCCCCACTCTTCTGCTGGGGACCCTGCCCACCTTTGGCAGAGTCTCCCACATGACCTTTGTGGACCCTGGTACTGACCCGCGGTCCGCCTCCACAGCAAGCTTCCTTGGGTCAGTCAGCCTACTGTCAATCAGATGCTGGTATAGCTCTGGAAAAACAACTACCAGACAAGTGCTCCCATGCAACCAAATCATAGAGCCCCTGAAAATCATTTACCTGGCTACCCTTCACCCAACCATCCAGTGCTCTGCAAAAATAGGACACATACTCCACCCAAGTGCTTGACTCAAGCTTCTTACAGGCCCTCAACTTCTGCCTGTACAGTTCTGGGGTCAAACCATACCTCCTGATCAAGGCTTCCATCAGAGGGACATAAGATATCTGGTCTTCACCTGGTAAGGCTAGCAACGTTTCACTCCCTTCTGTCATGAAGCGACTCCACAACCCCACTACCCAGTCTCTCTCAGGGATTCTGTCGGACCTCATTGCTACCTCATATGCCTTAAACACCTGACTAATGTCCTCAGTCTGTACAAAATCCTTAATCACTTCCTTGGGGATGTATACCCTCCCGTCTCCAGGCACTGGCAACAAGCTGCCACCATTGGAACTGGGCGTCACACGCTTGGCCTTTATGTCCAGTTCCTTCAAACCTCTCTCATGCTCCAAAAGCATCCTCTTTTCCTCCATGGCCAATTTCTGCTTATCTAACTCAAATTTCTTACTCTCCATGTCACCCTCCTTCCCCAGCCTGAGCTTTGTAAGCTCCAACTCATGCACTCTGCTTCTCTCTCTGTCCTCCAACTCCTCTAGAGACAGCCCCTTTGAAGACACACTGCTGCCCCTCCTGGATGGTAACTTCCCTCCAGGCAGGCCCAATAGCACATCCTGCTGCCCATCTAAATTCTCAGCCTCCACAATAGGCTCCTCTGTATTCTCACTGGCAGTCCTTGATTACAACCAGGCCCTCAGCACCTTTTTGTATTCCTCCTTTCTGGTGAGGGCTCTTACTGAGATTTTAAATTTCTTGCAGACAGCTTTCAATTGTGGCAGTGTAGGTTTCAATCCTATCTTCTTCAAATTCAATATCCACAGATGCAAGTGATGCTGGTTTCATCATGGTGAATTTTGGCAGTTCTCAAGTTGCAATACATTCCAAGAAAGAAAAAGTTCCACCAATTGTATGTGGTCGCGTAATGGTCTGCACTATACTAGTAGTGTACACCAATCACTGTATGCAAGGCACAAATGCAAGTCCAGATCCTTACTGTTGACCAACAATGTTAGAAATGGGGGTCTCTAGTTGGCAGATGTAGGTACCTTTGTCCAAGTAGGGACCCTTCTTCCTAGTCTGGGTAAGGGGGATACACTTCTAAAATAACCTCTGCTCACCCCCTTGGTATGTTGGCACGAGAAGACAGGCTTATCTCAGAGGCAGTGTGTAAAGCATTTCTGCACACATACAGTAATACAGTGAAAACACTACAAATAGATACCACACCAGTTTAGAAAAATAAGTAATCTTTATCTAAACCAAACAAGACCAAAAAGACAAAAATCCAAAACACAGTTATCAAAATATGACTTTTAAAATGTAGAAACAGTTCTGTTCAAAGCAAATTGCAAATGTGACTCTTTCAACACAAACTACCTTGGAAGCGTTAAAATCAAAAACAAGAACAGCTGCAGGGAAGGTGATGCGTCAGTTCCTTACTCCAGGGGAGGTGATGTGTCAGTTCCTTACTGCCACAGAGGGGAGGTGATGCGTCGGTTTCTTACTGTGCGGGGAGGTGATGTGTCGGTTTCTTACTGTGTCCCTAGCGTCCTTGTAGACTTGCCGCCCCGGTGCGATGCGTGAAGATCGGGGATGCGGCGGTTTTCGATGCGGCGGCGGCAACGGTGCTGCGTTGATTTCTTCAGCCACTGTCCCTCGATGCGTTGATTCTTGCAGCCACACAGGAGGTCCGGCATCAGAATTGGTGCGGTGATCCCGGACTTCGTAAATCAGTGCACTCGATGTGGCGTGCGGCAATTTCGCGAGCTGCAGACAGGCACTGCTTCAGTTTTTTCGGCGATGCATCGGAAACATGTATGGATGCGTCGCGCTTCTCCTCGTGTTACCTTTCCAGCTCCCAACAGCAGGAACAACCTCCAGAGGCCCAGAACAGCTACAGGCACCTCTTCGCAGGACAGAACTCTCAGCAATCGAGTTCAGGGGAGCTGAAGGTGAAGTCTTTGTATCCCTGAGACTTTAAAACAGGAGGCAAGCTCTACTCCAAGCCCTTGGAGATCTTCCTCAAGCATGGGCCTCAGCACACAGCAAAGTCCTTGTCCTTTCCTTGGTAGAAAGAGTCACTGCATGCCAAGCCCAGACAGCACACAACAAAGGGGCAGGACTTCTCAGTTTCTCCAGCTCTTCTCCTTGCAAAGGTTCCTCTTGAATTCCAGAAATATTCTAAAGTTCAGGGGTGTGGTCCCCCCTTTTTTTAGCACGAAATTCCTTTGTTCTCTAGTGGCAGAGAAGCTCTTTGCCCAGCCAAAACCAGTTCTGTCCTCTCTGGTGCGCTGGCATTGTGTAAATCAGACCAGGCCCATTCAGGTGTGAAAGAAATCTCCTCCCCCTACTCTGAAAGCAGCCCAGGTTTATTCAGCCCAGCCCCTGTCACTTCAAAGCCAGACTGTTGTATTCCTCTTAGGGTGTCCATAACGGGCTTTCCAGTAGCATGTCCTTATATAGGCACAATTCGCCCTGCCCTTATATAGGCATAAAATCCCAGCCCTTATTTAGGCATTAAACCGTGCACTCCAAATACAGGCATGGTCTCTGACATCCGTCCACCCTAACGTCACAACGAGTACATGAAGAACAGACCTTTAGGCTGCGGGAGTTTCCCTAGCCCAGGACTATTGATTTCTTCAAGGACTCATATATTATGCATGAACCATTATTCCTTAGGGGTTCATTCATGACGTCTTCCGCTGTCCGACTCACGTCAATGCTAACATTGTGAGGTACCTCTCAGGTATAAATATACCTTCCCTAGCCCTTGAAAACTAGAGGAGACCTCGACTTCAGAGGAGCCCGTTTCCCGGCCTGACGCACTGAGAAGACACTGTCATCCCTGCACGCAGAGAGTCCAGCTTCCAGTGATCTGACTTCCCTTGCGGGGTGTTGGAGTTCGAGTCTGGCAAAGAGATTCCTACCTCTCTCATTCTTCAGGTATGGAGCTGACAAAGAACCTAGAGGGACTCTTGGCATACTAGGCATACTAGGCATACTAGGCTTAACATACTCTTAGTATACCATAGTAAGGAATACTTCACCTACTTCATACCTCTCCCTACACCTAGGTTAGGTTAGGTACATTGGGGTAGAACTAGATTAGAAACGCATCGTATGAGTACTCGCATTTTTAGTCTGTGTTATTTATGTAAAGGCATATGTACTAAAAGATAATGCTATCACAGTATTATTTATTTCTACTGCTTACACTGTACATTATTTATCTCGCATACTGTCTTGTGATCGTAACAGCACATTTTACTTACACCAGAAACAAGACTGTTCAATAAATCTTTTATTGAAACGCCCGTCTGTTCTTTCTGTGTAACTTGGAGAAAACTAAGCATGCACGACTGAGCTGAGTGAAATAGTTATCTATTGTTTCCACGACTCTGGGACACGTTCTGATTCTAAAGGGAAACAAAGTGGTCATGTTTTGCGGCTGCCAGAAACTACTCCCTTCTTGTTATTCAAGGAGTTTCTAGTGGCCTCTGAGCTAGCTGGCACAAGTAATTAAGTTTAATATACTCGATAGGGACATACTGACCTTAGTCCTATGTCAAACCTATAGGATATATTATTCCAATGCGCAGAGCCTATTAGGGAAATAGGAGCTACACTACATGGCGCCCAACGGTTTGGTAAGGCGGTAATTCAACGTTAGATACTGAGTAACTCAGCCGTGCTTTTTCTCTCAGAGACCCCTACCCATATACTCCAAAAGACGTCTGGAGTGGGCAGGGTTAAGTATCCACCAAGGCTACATAGGGAAGCACCCTATATATTAGCTGTTTGGTTTGCTCAACGTTGAAGGATACAGTGTTCCAAAATATTGTGCACCTTATCTTTGTTTCCTTGAAACTTGTTCTACATTTTTCAAAAAAATTTCCATAAACGGGGACAATAACACCGAGAACGGTGTGGCTGCGGCTGACCCAGTCGTAACAGCTTTTAACATTACAGGTTTAAATGAAACCGAGGAGGGTGTTATAGACATCCATCCAAACTCAAGAAGAGCCATCACTCTAAAACTTATAAAACATGGCCTACCACCAAGAGGAGGTAGAGCAGTTTTCGTGATAGAGGCACATGAATCCTTTCAGACAGAGGTATTCTATTCATGGGTAATATTTCCTGAATTCAATTCAGTAACACACATGTTTCACTTCTACAAAGAAGATGATCCACCAGAGGAATATATTCCTTTCGAGGATATTGAAATTCCATTAACATACCAGGAGCATCAGCTCTGGTTTAAAGGCGCCCTAAAACATCACAAAAACATTACCAGGCTCAGTCCACTAGGTAGACCAGGAGCAACATGGCCGATTCTAGCCGGCTACACACCTCATCCTGAACTGGATACAATGTCAGATGAGGAATTACTTAATCAACTCACAGAGTTAATAAAAATCTACAGACAATTGGTCCAATATGTCATGCGGACTTTCACAGTCCAACCACCATTGACACTTCCAAATCCAACTCTCCAACAGGGGAATACACTAAAAATTACACCACAGACTCTATACGCAGTCATGGGTAAAATGCCCACAAAACATGAGCAAATTCCATTCTGGATAGCTCAAAAAATTACTCAAATCGAAGCAGTATTTCCAAATACTAGCCTGTATGAGAAACACAGGATACTGACAATCAGTTTACCAAAGGGGATCACACCACAACTGGAAGACTGCACCACTTGGGGCTCAGTCTTTCCTGCCATCTATACTAAAACACATGGCATTCCGTCAATCGCGGTAATACCTGATGTCCTGAAACAAATTCAAAATGAATACGGGGCAGAGCCTGCTCTAAATTTAGGTATGAAATTACTGAAAAATTTCGACCAGGTCTCAACAATAATATTATCTAATATTAAAGGGGAGGCAGCAGCAGTGGCGATCCGCCAAAAATTAAGGGAATTTGATGTTACAGAACATCAAAATGAGCTACCCAGAATAATAGAACAATCTTATGCAGAATTAGGCAGAGATAGTTTGGGTGGAAGACCAGTGAAGCCGAAGCTATCTGAAAGTCCTGAGAAGGACTCTATTAAACAAACTCCTACATCTTCAAAAAAGAAGTGGGAGACTAATAAACAAAATTCAAAAGAGAAACGTTCTCAATCCCGAGGTAGGTCTCCTCAAAAGGAGCCCTCTGAAAGGAGGTATAACCTCAGGAATAGGGATAATTTGAGAAAACCTGACAGGTATCAAGATACTGATACACGTTCCTCTCGTCCCTTTCAGATCTCATCACAGACTTCGGAAAGAAGAGGAGGATCGGAACATAGAGAAGAATGCGTGAAATCGAAAGACGACAAACACGCTCCAAAAACCAAAGTAAAACCTCAATTCTCCAAAAAGAAAGTAGCAGGTCTAAACATCAGACATGCCGAGAATATTGAGATCACAACTCAAGAACGGAGAATGGGCTCAGACAATGCTGGACAGTGCAGCAGAAGTCACAATAGTTCGCCAGAACCTGAAGGAACTTCTGGAGATAGTGGACTTGAATGAGTACATTAAAGTAGAAACTGTAGACACCAGGGTTAGTACTCCACAAAAGTTATATGAAATAACTCTCCGGATGGAGGGAGACAAACCTAGACAGGTGAAAGCACTTTTTTGGGAAAGACTATCAAAGGGCTATGACATACTTCTAGCGGAAAAGGACTGGCCACCACAATTTGTCAGGGAGTGCCCACACGGCGAGGACATTATTATGCCTGCCTTCTCCAACCATATTCCAATTCACCTAAAATATACATATGCCAGGAAATGGGCAGTGGCCCAGGCCCCAGCATTATATAAAAATCATGTAGGATGGGATGAGGATTCACCTCACCATAAAATACATCTGAAACATGAACCTACTGCACAAAGGCAGTACCCAATAAAGCAAGAAGCTAAAAAACAGGTCAGGGAGATCTTAGATCAACTTGAATATCAAGGGGTGATTGAAACATGCACCTCCTCAATGAACAATCCTTTGTTTCCTGTCTCCAAACCAGACAATACATATAGTCTAGTTTTGGATTACAGACACCTAAACACTTGTTCTAAAACTTTTGCAGTGCAAAATGCACATAGAACAGCATTAATGAATAACATTGTGCGTAAAAAATATAAAACAACATTAGACATCTCAAATGGTTTCTTTTGTCAAAACATAGCACCTGAAAGCAGGTACTTAACAGCATTCTCCATAATGGGGACCCAGCGTCAATTTTGTCGACTCCCACAAGGGTTCAAGAATAGCCCAGGCTTATTCTCAGCGAGGGTAACGGAGTTACTACAAATTTATGACAATGAGGCATTGTCCTATGTCGATGATATTTATCTGACAGACGATGACCTGGAAAAACACTTGAACAGGGTGAGCACCATTATACTGGGTTTCGCCTCTGAGGGCTACAAGTTCAACTTTAAAAGTCCAGAATTGCCCATCTCAATGTCCTATTTCTAGGATATGAGCTTTCAAGTGAAGGCAAGAGCTTGGCAGCTAACTTTTTAGAAAAGTGTGCGCTGCTCCAACCTCCAAAAACGCTAAAAAACTTACAATCCATCCTGGGTTTCCTAAATTTTGGAAGAACATACATTCTAAATTATGCAGAAAGGCTTAAACCTCTCTACGCATTAATCAAACCTGATTTTTCGATCAGAAACTGGACACAGGAACACACAGAAATCTTGCGTTCACTCCAGGCTAACATGTTAGCAACAAATCACTTACAAACACGCGTAAGTCAACGCAATTTGGTGATCCGAATAATTTTGGGTCAATGTGGATTCACATACTTAACCTTCAATGAGGGTGAGAAAATACCAATCGCATACAAATCTCATTTGTACACACAAGCGGAAATGCGCTTCAGTTCAACTGAAAAAATTCTGACAGCAGTTCAAACCGCTGTAGCAAAAGAAAGAGCCTTAGCCCAAGGGAAACGCATTATTGTCGTAACCCCAGTACCAGCTTTAGAAGCGGTCACAAAAGCAAGCATTCCAAATGCTAAAGCATTACATCCGAGATGGATACAATGGGTTAATTCTCTTGCTGCAACAGATGTTGAATATGTTTTTGATCCAGATTTAAAAACACAAGCATTCCTGCAATATGAACAAGAATGTCCTCTGCCTACTGAAATTCTGCCTCTCGATCAGTACGAAATTATAATTTACACTGACGGATCCGCACAACCCGCAATAGGGAGTAAGCAAGCTTACAGTGCAGCGTGTGCAATCGTTAAAGGTCGCATGCGAGATGGCATCTTCAGACCTATGGTCACAAAAACTCAGTCTCTAGGAGATTGTACAGCTCAGCGAGCTGAACTACAAGCATTCAAACTGGCACTTGAAAGTACAGATCGAGAATTCCCCACACTAATAGTGTGCAATTCCTTTTACTGTGTTCAGTCGTATAATGAATATATACAAAACTGGCTTGAAAATGGTTTCAAGGATGCAAAAGGAGGCACAATAAAGCACAAAACGCTTTGGGAACAAGTAGTTCAGTTGAAAAACAAACTACCAAAGGCTCACGTGATTCACACACTGAGTCATCAACGTGATGGCGTTCACGTTGCAGGGAATTCATTGGCTGATGAAGCCGCAAAGGGGGCTGTGCAGACGGCTTCCGTAGCTGCGATCACTCGTTCAAAAACAAAAATAGACGGTGAGATAATGTTGGCTGTCAATGCTTCAAGCAAAGGCAGCAGTGCAGCGTTACCTAAAAAGTTTCCACTCAAGTACTCTTATGTAATTGATGCGAACAACGTTCCTTTTGCTCGAATCCCTGGAGTGGGGGATAGGGTAATCCCAAACATGGAACGCAGAGCAGCCTTGATTTATGAAACACATTTGGGGGAAGGTCTGTCACATCATGGGATCTCTAAAACAATTTTGACGTTAAAAGAGATGTACTGGTGGCCTGGAATGAATACAGAAATTCACATATTCATCAACAACTGCTTAGACTGTAAATTACAGCGAGAGAGCCACCAGATACCATGCTGCGAATGCGGCAACCCAGTACAGACACCATTGTTAGACAGCATTAGACTATCTACGCGCCTGCGTCCTACTGGACAAAGGCATTCCCACAAATACTGAATTTAGGTTCCTATGGTTATGGCCTCAGCGCTCGGCTGACGCTCGAACTGTTCTAAAAGTTTTGCGAGTCTTTATCGGCATATACGCAATAGACACGCTACATTCTGACCAGGGTCCTGCGTTTAGCTCTCGGGCTTACAAAGAAGCCATGGCCAGTCTGGGCGCTGCATTGCGGTACTCCTCTCCATTCCATCCTGAGGGAAATTCGGTTGTGGAAAGGAAAAACCGGGACATAAAGCAGTCTATAACAGCTAGGGTATTAGGTTCGGGTGATGGGTGGGTCAAACACCTTAATGGGGTCCAACGCTCATTGAACAATCTGCCAAGAAGTTCTCTAGGGAGGGTCACTCCTTATGAGGTCCTATTTGGGACAAGAATGTGGGTACCAGACCTTGAACACGTAGGTACAGTGGTGGAAAATAAACCGTTTGATATCAAAGATCGTTTGGCTGTTTTACAGGAACTGAACAAGTTAAGAACGAAACAAAGCAACGTATTCCTACAGCCAACCACCACTGGGGATCAACCGGCTGTCCCAGGAAGGCCTGTCTGGATTCCAAAAGTTGGGGATCTAGTCAGAGAAAAGATTGCGGACAATAAGGAATTTGGATCTTCTTACAGACAACCAGTACCTGTCCTAGCAGTTCAAGGAACAAGAACAGTACTTCTGCCGCCCCTTGCTGGAAGAAAGGAGAAAAGATTTGTGTCCATCGACCTCATCAAACCACAGTATGTGGCCAATACTAAATAGTAGGCCTCGTGGACTCCGACCTAGTAGCAGACGCACTCCTCTCGCTACTATCCAAGAGGTTCAGACTGAAAGACTGATAACAATTGAGAATTCAGCTGTAACAGATGGAGGACTAAGCAATAACGCTATGGAACTCATCCCTCTTGAACACCAAGTAACAGTTCGTCCAAATACACCTGTATACACCAATGTAGCAAGTGATGAACTGGTTCCAGTGATTTCTACAAATCCTGATGCAATTCCAACAATTGATAGAACTGCTTCTGGCTATTTCATTAACTTTGATACGTTCTCAGAAGATCCCAGTGAACCTGAAACGACGCCAGCATCATTCAAATTCAAGCAGCAAGTACAAGACTTTCTTCTCTTTCTGAAAAAGACTTATTTGGTTTCTCCATGGATTGAACTCTGGATTATATCTGGACTTTTTGTTTTCCTGCTTTGGCTAGCTTTGGTTACAACTGTGAGCGTGCTTATAAGTGGCAGATACATCCATGTGAACACTGAAAGAAAAGGCGTGAACGTACTTTTGAAACCTCATAAATCTTCCCATATTGAAGCAAGAGACTTGTCATCAGTGAACATCACAGCTGTTCCTATAAAGGATGGTATAGTGTGGGACAAAACAGATTTTGATATCTTCGGTCCGACGGAACAATTGAACATTCCACATTTGTTTAAAATTTCACTAAGTGATCTAATTTCATCCAGTACCTATTCTGATGATTGGGACTTTGAGACTGTTAACGACATAATGTTTGACCTAGAAAACTCTGCTGCATTTTCTAAAAATGAATATTTAGAGGGTTCATCAGACTATGAACAACTGTATTGTTATAATCACTATGGTCATCATTATTTGCATAAATCTGCATATCCAAGAAATATGTTTATGTTTAACCAATGGGAGCATTGTCCTACACCACCATACGGTAGTTCAAAAACATTTGCTAACAAGTTTCCATATTTTTCAGGATATAATACATCTAAACCAGAAATGTTTTACTATAAAAATGTAAACAAGACAGGACTGAAAATTATGTTAACAAATACAAAACAGATTTATTCTGCATTATTTAATTCCCAACTGTCTAGACAGGGTTTCAACTTCTGGAAAGACACAATAGACACAAAAACTGTCTGGGGTACTAAAGATTGGCAAGTGCAGGGGATGGAAGCTTTATTTAAAGCCTGCCTCATCCCTGAACAAATAATGTTTTTGAATGAAACTGTCCAACAAACATCTTGTCTTGGATTAGCCAAGATCAAAGAGATGAACAAACCTTCTGTACCAACACCTGCAAGTGATAATAATACACAGGCAGTGGTGGCAGTTGACAATATACTACAACTCAACAGATCTAATCCTGATTGGTTGATCTGGCCCATAGACACGAATAACTGTCAGGAAAGATTCCTGAATAAAACTCAGGGCTTTACTATTAATAGGCCAGACCCAAGATATGTCCAAATACAACATCCGGGGGTAGTAACAACATACAGTGTAGGAAAATTATGCCTCGATTGGCTGCCTACATCTACACTACAGGATGTGAAACAACACTTAACCTTACTTAAAAAGGACGCAGACCTTAGGGAATTCTTGCTTGGACCAAGAAAACCGCGTCAAAAACATTTCATATATGCCGGCATTTATGCTGCCTATAATGAAGCATGGAAAGTATCACAGATGGAGGCCGCAGAACGAATACGTGAACTTGATCGTATTAATTTAGAGAAAACACTCTCTGTGGTCGACAATGGGTTAACAACTTTATCCTCCAGAATATATTCATTGGATGGCATTGTATCCTCTGCTATCGACATACTAGAACAAGATTTGGCGATGTTACAGCAAGACCAATCTCAATTACGTTCTATTATGTTATTAAGCTGGACGCTGCAATCTTTGCGAGCGGGCTATGTACCTTGGCGTTTTATCAACACGTCAGCTTGTTTGCAGAATACAATCTGACTGATAAACAGATCGAATTGGCACAAAGAGGAGCAAGGTATACAGTGCTGAACATTGAAAAACTGGAAAAGTTACCATTCACAGTGGCAGAAAAACCAGCTACAGAATGGCTTATTAATGGCAAAATCACACTACCTGTGACTACTTTTCAGTTTCAGTATTGCCTCAAACAAATGCAAGCAGGCAAATATGAAAGGTTGGGTAAGTAATACATTAAGACATCTTGTGATTTACCGTATACATATAGAGGTTGGAGTGGGGATCGTGAAGTGTTTTTGAGCGGTACACACTGTAAACGTGCACTGAGCGGTTCACTTATATGTCAGGACATTTCCTTACACGGGGCTTGTAATGGTTCTGTGGCAAATTTGTCTTGCCATCAGCAGGGTACACCAGCTGCTGTGATTAATCCAACGTTTGGACAACTTTCTAATGGGAGTTACCTCATGTTTAATGATCAAAGTTGCTGCGGCATGTTGCCTGGCATCCCATATCTAGTAACGGTCAACTCCAGGGTCACTTGCTGTATGCAAGTATTGTTTGCCCCAATAGACACAGTCAGGGGGTCGCCTCTATGGCCTTTGCTGAACGTCTCTTTTATAAGATTTGATACTTTGAGCAGAATGAAAGCCATGCTTTTACAGCAAACAGTGCCTTTGACCTCGGCCAAAGAAACCTATGATCTACAAGTAGCAAGGACTTCGGCTGAGATACAGACTTTAATACGTACAAACTGCCCTATACATTTCGTAGAAATGATAGGACGTATCTTAAATATGTCTGATACAACCGGAATTGTACATGTATTTAAGAGCATCTGCTCCGGTCTGTTAGCACCTTTCCAGGCAATACTCGGAATCATCCCGGACTTTGCACATTCGGTGTTTGGTGGCATATCATTAATTCTAACACTTGTTGCCGGAATTCTATTTCTCTTCCTGCTATTGCGCTATGGCCAGCCTATTCGCAGACATCACTCCGAGCAAAATGGAGAAAGCTCTCCTTGAACGAAAGTGCAGTGAGCAAATAGTACAGCTTTTGGGCATTACTCGTCTACGGGACCTTAATACCACGTGGTTCCTGTCATTCAGACCAATCTGGCAAGATTGCATCTTACCTGTTCTACGATGCCTGCTATGCGGTGTAGAATGCGTGTTGGACACCTGTCTAACATATCCATCGGATACGCCAACGGATATCGATACTCTGCTGGTCCCGATAACGGCCCATGCTCTGTGTTGTCCCCAGAGGCTGCCAATCCTGATGTCAGCATTCATTGAGATCTCACAGACGCTTCCGGCTGCTGCTGAGGTACGAGAAAGAATTACAGGCACACAGGTAACAACGGACGCGAACATTGCTGCGGCGACCAATGCTGAAAGCGATGCTTCACATCTCTGTGCGATTAATCTACTACACGAGGTGTTCCAACTGACACCGACTACAGTGGATGATGTTTTGTCTATCGAAATAGATGATCTCATGTTTACACCAGACCCGTAAACTAACTCTGATTCAGCATACCGTGTTCCAGAGATGCAGTAACAATTTGGCCTTCATTCTACCAAACCTTGGAACTCTACCAAAATTGAACTTTTTCCCATTTTTTCGAAACGAAAATGGCACTTCAATCTGCTTAAAGTAGAGCTAGCCTTATAGTACAGACTTCACGGTACTTAGTCATCTTATGTGTCTAAAACAGTTCATTAATTTTCATGACATGAAATGACTTTGATTTTGGAACAACTTATCGATCATTTTCTGTCACATGTAAATATTACTGCTTATTTCATTCCAATTGCATTTATTTTCTAACTTTATGCCTGAAATGATAAGCATTTGCTTCAAATGTACAGTACCTTTTGCATTTTTTATTATGTTTTTTAATGCTTTTAAGAAATATTTTTTAAAATATGCGGTACTCCATTTAATGTTTAGCATTTTAAATGTTTAGCATTTTAGTATTATCGTACACACGAAAGTGGAGTGGGTGTTGTATTCCTCTTAGGGTGTCCATAACGGGCTTTCCAGTATCATGTCCTTATATAGGCACAATTCGCCCTGCCCTTATATAGGTATAAAATCCCAGCCCTTATTTAGGCATTAAACTGTGCACTCCAAATACAGGCATGGTCTCCGACATCCGTCCACCCTAACGTCACAACGAGTACATGAAGAACAGACCCTTAGGCTGCGGGAGTTTTCCTAGCCCAGGACTATTGATTTCTTCAAGGACTCATATATTATGCATGAACCATTATTCCTTAGGGGTTCATTCATGACGTCTTCCGCTGTCCGACTCACGTCAATGCTAACATTGTGAGGTACCTCTCAGGTATAAATATACCTTCCCTAGCCCTTGAAAACTAGAGAAGACCTCGACTTCAGAGGAGCCCGTTTCCCGGCCTGACGCACTGAGAAGACGCTGTCATCCCTGCACGCAGAGAGTCCAGCTTCCAGTGATCTGACTTCCCTTGCAGGGTGTTGGAGTTCGAGTCTGGCAAAGAGATTCCTACCTCTCTCATTCTTCAGGTATGGAGCTGACAAAGAACCTAGAGGGACTCTTGGCATACTAGGCATACTAGGCTTAACATACTCTTAGTATACCATAGTAAGGAATACTTCACCTACTTCATACCTCTCCCTACACCTAGGTTAGGTTAGGTACATTGGGGTAGAACTAGATTAGAAACGCATCGTATGAGTACTCGCATTTTTAGTCTGTGTTATTTATGTAAAGGCATATGTACTAAAAGATAATGCTATCACAGTATTATTTATTTCTACTGCTTACACTGTACATTATTTATCTCGCATACTGTCTTGTGATCGTAACAGCACATTTTACTTACACCAGAAACAAGACTGTTCAATAAATATTTTATTGAAACGCCCGTCTGTTCTTTCTGTGTAACTTGGAGAAAACTAAGCATGCACGACTGAGCTGAGTGAAATAGTTATCTATTGTTTCCGCGACTCTGGGACACGTTCTGATTCTAAAGGGAAACAAAGTGGTCATGTTTTGCAGCTGCCAGAAACTACTCCTTCTTATTATTCAAGGAGTTTCTAGTGGCCTCTGAGCTAGCTGGCACAAGTAATTAAGTTTAATATACTCGATAGGGACATACTGACCTTAGTCCTATGTCAAACCTATAGGATATATTATTCCAATGCGCAGAGCCTATTAGGGAAATAGGAGCTACACTACAAGACAGTCAATACACAACCTAGCAAAGGCACACAGGATGGCAAAGCAAGAAAATACCTACTTTCTAAAAGTGGTATTTGTATTTTCAAACACAGAATGTAAAAATCATCCTCACTAAAAGATGCATCTTTATATTCTGAGTTCAGGCATATTAAATTTCATCTTCCTATCTTGTCCCGATGGAGAGTTATAATTATAAGATGTTATAAATAAACTCCCATTCTATCCTATGGATGTGCCACACACATCAGGGCATGTCCTGCCTTTCACATACACTACACACTGCCCACAGGGGTACCTTGGGCCTACCTTAGGGGTGACTCACATGTAAGAAAAGGGAAGGTTAGGGCCTGGCAAGTGGGTGCACTTGCCAGGTCGACATGGCAGTACCAGACTGCGCACAGACACTGCAGTGGCAGGTCTGAGTTACATTTACAGGCTGCTTATGTGGGTGGCACAATCAGTGCTGCAGGCCCACTAGCAGCATTTGATTTACAGACCCTGGGCACACACAGTGCACTGTACTGGGGACTGACTAGTAAATCAAATATGCCAATCATGGAATCACCAATCCATTACAACAATTTACAGGGAGCACTTGCACTTTGGCACTGAACAGAAGTGGCAAAGTGCCCAAAGCGTCTAGACCAGTAAAAACGAAGTCCAACACACAGCAAAATAACATGAGGCAAAGGCAAAAATACAGGGGAAACCCAAGCCAATGATGCCAGGTCTAACAGGCCCCTCCCAGACTGAGACCTCAGTCAAGCTGTCAGGTCCCCTCCGCACGCCTATGCCATCAGACCGCTCTGCCAAGTTCATCCCTTCAGCAGCAAGTAGAAAGCCCTTGTCCTCAGCTGTTGATCGGATCCTCTGGGAGAGGAGCCCGTCCCATGCCAAATCCTCTCCCAAGCACCCAGCAGCCATGCACCACTCCGCTAAACAGCATGCAAGGGAAGGCTCAAGCCCTGTGTCTGTGATCCATCTGGGAAGCAGCTAAAGTTAGGCCTGCACCATACCTTGGGATGCTCCACCATTATTTATCCTTTTGGACAGTAAATTTGGTCATCTTCTCAGCACGCTGTCAGGGCCACTGCCAACGCCAGCAGGGTTGATCTGAAGACCTCACTAGACCACCCAATTGCCAGTAGTGACAGGTGGAATGTACAATGGCCATGGACTTAATCAATCCAGGCTTATGACCCTCACTTCTTGGGAATTCCTTGGGCATGGGAAGTCATTTTAATCACAATCTCTGTAGCGAGTTAACTTCACCTTTCGGTGAACAGTAGAGCACATGTAGAAATGAAAAACCTAAGAGCATCACAGACTTGTTACTGCTCAGCCTCATGTAGCTGAATGCCAATTATCCCTCTAGGAATGTGAACACCAATTGCTGTGGGCTGCATAATTAGTTAGCAGGAAGGAGTCTTGTTTGCATGTAATTAACCAGGTGAATCACTACACCAACTAGTAATGGCCCTGCATCATCACCCACTGAATCATGAAAGAGCTATAAATATGTCAATCCTTTCTGTGCCTGGGCTGTTGTCTTTTCCCATGTTGATTCAAATTAAGCCACAGGATCCACTCCTAGTGGTACACTAACATCAATTCCTTTAGGTTTCAGGTTTGCACTCATACTCCTCTCTGGAACTCAAAGACTTTTGCCTATACCCCAAGTCTCCTGGAGCTTTGACCAGGGGCCCAAACAAAGCTTTCCACCCTGTCAAAGCAGGGCAACCCTCCCACGGCTGTGGATCCCCACCTCATGCACTTTGTGACACCACAGACATGAACATGGAGTCCAAGACCTTGCATCCCAGGGGCCTATTCAGAGATCTCTACATGATCAAAGTAGGGGATCCTTGCTGGGTTTGTGGAACCCATCCTAGCCAGTTTGTGATACCATTTAACAGAGAATGAAGCTCAGGACCAGGGACCTCACTCCCTAAGACCAGCTGGAGCTCTGAAAGTAGCTTAGTCAGAGCTTTCTACTCCAACAAAGCAGGGAAGCCCTCCCCTGGCCTATGGAACCCTGTCCTAGGCACTTTGTGACACCAAGAAGGTAATAAATCGAGATCAGGAACAGAGGGTTATCCCCGAGCCTTGAACCAAGGCTGTGAAGCTCTGACAAGGGATCTAGGCATCATATTTACCCCACCAAAGCAGGGAAGCCTTCCCAAGACCTTTGAAAGTCTATTCTTGGCACTTTTCTGACATCACTGGCTGGTGACTGGAGCCCAGAAGAATGCCTCCAGAGCCTGCTGGAGTTCTGACTGGGGCATGTTCAGAGATTTTCACCCTGCTGAATCATGGAAGTTCTCCTGGGACCTTTGGAATCAAGCTCTGGACGCTCTATGACACCATGAGCTGGCAAACGGAGCCCATGCCCAGGGACCCACACCCTAGATCTGCTTGAGCTCTGACAGGGGGCCCTATCTGAACATTCCATTCCATCGAAGAAGGGGAGCACTTCCCAAGCCTGCAGAACTCCTCTTGAGCACATTGTAGACCAAAAACTAGTGAATGAAACCCAGGCCCTGGTGATAACACACTAGGCTGCCTGAGCTCTGATTGGTGTCTAGTCATCGCTTTCAACACCATCCCAAGAATGGAAATCTTCCCTGGGCCTAGAGAAGTGAATCTGGGGTAGTTTGGGACACTAAAGGTTGGTGCAGTCTCTCTCCCCCCAACAATATCTGGGAGGGTTGTGACTGGGCTTTTTAATAATATGGGTAACAGGGTTGAGAGAAAAAAGCTTTTGAGCATGGTGCCGTGGGGTTGTGAGACAATTTCAATTGAGCTCTCATTGAGATTTCCAGGGCAGATCAGAATTCTGAACACTGAGTCATGCCCATAAATTGTGTATTTTATTTATTTATCTTTTCTATTGTTTACAGAATGCTACCAGTGATATAGGGGTGACACATTTTGGACACATGTGAGAGTGATAAATTCTGAAAATGTATAACTTTTCCCACCCCTACTCACCACACCGACTTCAATTCATTCACATGGTCTCGGGCCTGCCTGCTTCCCAGTCAGTAAACCACACAGTGTGACAGTCAACAGTGTAATCTGACAATTGCCGAAGATAAGGCATACCAGTAATGTTGTTCTTGGGCAGACAATAGTTAAGCCCTGAATTTGTAGGAGAGGAGCGCTACTCTTTTTGTGTGTGTTCTGTGATTCCTCTTTCTCAGGTCCAGTACAGAGAGGCCACATGTAATTGCCACCATGTTCCCGGGCAGGCCACTGAATTTAGAGATCATCCTTATTTATATATATATTTGTGCCTCCAAAACGAGGTCTGTGGCGGGGGAGTGTTTAAAGGGTGCTTATTTGGGTGCTGGATGCCACAAAGGAGACAGGGAATACTTCAGCCAGCAAGGCTGAATTTGCAGGTATATGCTAGACTAATTTAACACATGGCACAGAGAATTGGAAAAAGAGAGAGAATAGGAACAAAAGCACCCATTGTTCATTACATCAGCTGTTGCAGCTGACAGTGTGAGAGTCCACGGAGGGGCATGTATTCTCTAACGCAACTATGATGTACATTGGATGTAACCTTCTCTTCTTATGCACTGGCCTTTTGGATCTTTCATTCACCCTAGGAAGCAGAGGAATCTTAGAAGCAAGCTGACAGCAATTTGTTCTGCGTTTTTTGGGGACTATCAGTGGAGGATGATCTGCTGCTTTGGTTTTACAGTTTAGGTCTGGATCTCTCTTGACCTGTTGGAAAACTTACAGAGGCAGTATGAAAAAGGGTGGATATTTTTTAGACTATTGTGGGACACCTGCTACTTTGAACTCCTCCAGCTGGGTAACCAGATAACTAGCACTAGCCATTCTTCTATTGGGTTTAGTTTTATGAATATGAGCCAGCTGTTTAGTTCAGACACTGTTTTAACATCTGTCCCATGATGTCAGCCACTTAATTCCAATGGGGACAGTAACAGCAGTTACCGCCCCCACTGCAATTGTGAAGTCTTTTTTGTTTACTTCCCCACAGAAGTAGTTGGAAACTCCCGGTGAAAGTCTGGCCTGAAATGAGGAATTACAGTGGGAATCAGACCGGGAAGTACCTAGGGCCCTGTTAATTTCTAATTTCCTTGTGGACCGTTCATACTCCCACAGATTGCTGGCTGTTTTTTCTACACCTCCAGAGATACCAGTACATCTGGTATTGTTCGCTCTGGGGGTGCGGAAGATCCGGTCAGCCTTCATGAAAGACTCAGTCTGTTTGCACATCCCTTTTTAAGTATTGCCTGCTATTGGTCTGATTGAGGAACCCATGTTCCTCTTCAGTGCAGGTATTTTCCATCAGCACAAAAGACTTTCTGGTTGATTTTACATCTTGTGATAGACCTATCCTCCCATACTTATATGGAAAGCACCATCCTCACTTCCCCTTTACTGTATGTGAACATTTTCATTGTTACTTACTTTCAGCATATATTTATAAGTAATACACAATTTCATACCTGCACAAAGTTTGCCAATAGGCCACTTCTTTTCAGTATTTTAAAGTGTCCCTTCTGGGCTCCAATGGTTTTCTTTACTTTAACTGTCAATACTGCAGAATAGTCCCTCGTCTTTACTGGCCTATACTTGAAGGATATTTTTGTCTGTTCAATGCGAATGCTATCGATTCCTAGGGCAGGGCAATAAATCATTTGAAGATAGAATCCCTAGGCAGTCAAATGGTCAAGGACAATTAAAGACTCAATTGAGGAATGCACATGATTAAGTGAACTCAGTGTGAACTACAATGATATGTTATAAAAACTGTATTTTTATTATTAATTTCTTGTTAAAAGTATTTCTAAACATGTGTGTAACAAACAAATAATATTAAACATGAAAAAACACAATACATTCAAGACAATACTAAATAAATACAGAAATAACATACTGCTTTGGATTCATAAATTAATACAATAAAGATATAGGTGTGATTTGATGTCACTATAACAAAAACAACACAAATTAACACGACAGTGGCTGTGAGATGGATCTTCTACACGCGTTTTGGTGCTCACTGCGCCTTCATCAGGAAAGCCACAAGCAAACTCATACAAAGTGAATTTAAGACCATATAAGATACATGTATGCAACACACTGAGTATCAAAATACACAAAGTTACATGATCAGCTACAAAACTTCACCATTTCTACAATTAAAAAACATCCTCTATGGTGCAAAGATTTTGATACAAAGTCAAGTTCAATCTGTGAAGATTTTAGAAGAAGTGAGATAAAGTCATACCGTCACCACAAAATAGCACCATAGAGGATGTTTTTTAATTTTAATACTCAGTGTGTTGCATACATGTATCTTATATGGTCTTAAATTCACTTTGTAGGAATTTGCTTGTGGTTTTCCTGATGAAGGCGCAGTGAGCGCCAAAACGCGCGTAGAAGATCCATCTCACAGCCACTGTCGTGTTAATTTGTGTTGTTTTTGTTATAGTGACATCAAATCACACCTATATCTGTATTGTATTAATTTATGAATCCTAAGCAGTATTTTATTTCTGTATTTATTTAGTATTGTCTTGAATGTATTGTGTTTTTTCATGTTTAATATTATTTGTTTGTTACACACATGTTTAGAAATACTTTTAACAAGAAATTAATAATAAAAATATAGTTTTTATAACATATCATTGTAGTTCACACTGAGTTCACTTAATCATGTGCGTTCCTCAATTGAGTCTTTAATTGTCCTTGACCATTTGACTGCCTAGGGATTCTTTCATCAAATGATAAGACTGTCTGTTACCATTAATACTATTTGAGAGATGCCTAATGCTTAATTTGAGCCAGTGGCTGCCGGTGGGAGCCACTGGCATTCATTCTTGGATACCGGGACTTATTTTTCGCCATCAGTCATTTCCTGAGAGTAAGCGAAGGAAAACACGCAAAGGGGATAGGAGGAAAAATAAGAAAAAATATGATGGAAAAGTCATAAAAAACGGGTAAAGCAGGAACCTGCAAGAGTGAGAGAAAGCAGAAAGGGGTGTCTGGTTGTGAACTAAAGAGGTATAAGGTAGATTTAAGGCTATGCATGCATGGTATTCGATGTGTCGACATTCAAAAGCACAGGCCGCAGGCTTCTGAGCAGAACTTTGGGCACAGGCACTTGTTCCTTTAAGAATTAAGCAGTGGAGATGTCAAAATGTGATCGTAGGAATGTTTTTAAAGATGCTGGTCTGTGATTGTTAAACATGATTGAAAGATGCTGGTCTGTGATTTTCAGATATCTTTGAGAGATGTTGGTATGCAATTGCTGGGCATAAATGCAGGATGCAGGCCTGTGACTGCTAGGTATTTTTGTTAGGTGCTTGATTATGACTACTAAACATCTTCGAGTGATAACATTTGAAATTGTGAGGCATCTATGATAACTTGCTGGACTGTGATGGTTAGACAACTTTGAGAGATGTCTGGCTGTTATTATTAGTCACATTTCAGAGCAGCTGTGAAATGTAAGCTTTTTGGACAAATACTATTTAGTGCTTTTTGACTATACTCGGAGGATACCTTTCTATGATTAATAACACCTACCCCATACCCTGCACATTTCAACTAGTCTATCTTCTATGTCTTCAATTTTCTCATTTGTTGTAGGCAATAGTGCTTTCCATTAAGCTTTTTGTGAGCTTCAGGGTTTGTGGAATATGAAAATCTCTTGTTTTACTCTTTTTATGTCTTTTATCATTGTCATCAGATAAATTCGCTTATGAGGCTTCAACATGTGAAGACAGACCTGTGCCCCACTGTAATGGAATTTTGATTCTTTTCTGAAGTCCAGAGGCTTGAGTTCTTAATCCATTTTCTGTTGACCTCTAGTGGCCCTCTCCTTTTGGGGAGGCTTGCAATCTTGAGCTCCTATAGTGACTTTCTTTCCATTTTTATTAACAGCTACTGCTGCTAGGAGTTAGGTGAGGATATTTTGCCCCTTTCTCTAGTCCCACTGGTTGTGCTGCTATCTTTAGGCTAGTTGCTGTTGACTTATGGTTAACTTGGGTCTAAGTAGTTCGAAGAACATTCTCTTATTTTATGTTATGACTATATGACTGCAGTTCATGACCAGAGTATAGAACTTTGTTTCCAGGCGTCCTTCATCCTTTTATGAAGTTTTAGCTGACAATGGAGATCAATTAGCATTCTCAGATTCGCAAGTGCCAGCTTATCCTCATGGGTTCAGCTTTGTTTGTTTTTGAACAACAACAAAAATGTCAAGAGACTGGTGTATTGCCAACAAAACCAACATGAGCCATACAACAGACATTTAGTACATTGAAAGAAATTGCTGTGCTTACATTTTCTTTCACTATACAGAGATGACCGCAGGGTCAGTGGTCACCTATAAATTTGGAGGCCTGATTCACCGTTGGGATGGTGGAGGTAGTGTCCTCCGCCATTCCAATGGACACTACTCCATCTGCCAACCTCTAATTGATACCCATTGCTATTATTTTTTTTTTGCAAAACGTTTTGCAAAACTCTCTAAGCAACTGAGGGTCATATGTACGGAACATTTTACCGGTAGCAAACGGCCCATCGGGCCATTTGCAACCGGTGAAATGCATTTTGCAATGTGCAGTAGGCTAAATGTGACTTGGTAACTTGTTACCAAATCGCATTTTGCTTTTGTGATTCAGTATTCGGAAGCAGCTTGTTTAGGGTGTCCCTTCCTAATACTGAATAGCACTGGTATGTATGAATGTTTTGCGTCCAAAAATGAGGTTGCAAAACATTTGCAGTTACCTCCAAATTCAAGTTGGTGGTTACCCATTCGCAAACGGGAAGGGGTCCCTAATGGACCCTTTCCCCCTTTGTGAATGTGGGCGCCAACATTTTTTAAGAGCAAGCAGTGATCCCACGGACCACTGCCTACTCCTGAAAAATGAAAAGTTAGCCTTTCATTTTCATTTTTGAAATGCATCCCGTTTTTCTATAAGGAAAATGGCTGCATTACTAACAAAATATTGCTTTAGGAATTACAGACATGGTGGTCTGCAGGACCTAGCAGGCCACCATCCCTGTGTTTTTGTAGCCATTCACAAGGGGTCGCAAATTGCGACCTGCCTCATGAATATTGATGAGGGAGGTCCATTTGCGACCCATTGCAAATCGCTAACAGTGTCAAACACACTGTTCTACATCGCAGTTTGTGATTTCCTAATAGAAAATCACTAAAATTTTGCAATTAGTAAATCGCAAACACGTGATTTTGTACATCTGGCCCTCAATGCATACATACACACCGGTTACTTCCAGCAATTGAAGGTAGACTTGTGGAATTCCATGGCCCACCTCCTCTTAATGTCCAGAAAATGATATAATTTTGCAGAGAGGGAAAATGTCTGTAGCGCTCTGATCACTTGATTTCTTCCACCTTTGAGCTATTGAAGGGAAGTTCAGAATTTACTTCTCACAGAAGTTTATTGTGTTGAAGTAGGCAAGGGAAAGGGCAGGCTTGATGATACCATGGCAAAAAGAGAGTACTAGCATTCATTGGGCCATATTATCAAGAACGGCGCAAACATTATCGCCGCTTTAGCGGCAGGAAACTGCCGCTAAAGTGGCGATAAGGGGCTTGACAATATGCCCTAGAGAATTCCAATAGAAGCCCAGGTTCTGGTGTCAAGGACATCAAACCTGGGCTTCTATTGGAATTCTCTAGGGCATATTATCAAGCCCCTTATCGCCACTTTAGCGGCAGTTTCCTGCCGCTAAAGCGGCGATAATGTTTGCGCCGTTCTTGATAATATGGCCCATTGTGTTTCCAATTGCCTGTGGTGTTTTATTTTCGTGAAACCTAAAAGTGAAATAATGCAAGAAACTGCTATGGTCTACTCTTATTGTTTTAGCGAAAATTTGAGAGTTTGCATTGATTCTTGAGATTGATTCCACTAATTTGCCCACTGGAACTAATTTGGGAAACAAATTCTAATCCGTTGGGAAAATTAGATATCTCCAAAGGTGGATTTCTCAAATTTTGCATTTTGGGGACAAAATTCAGCCACTACCAGTTTCCACAATAGGACACCTGGTGTGAGTGGTGAAAATGGGGCAGTGTAGCAGATGGTACAGGGAGACCTTTAAGGACGAGACAGGCCAGTAGGATCTGGGTCATGAGAATAACCTGACTCATGAAGATGTTGGGGTAGTGAGAGGTGGGGTCCAAATTTCATCGTTTGCACTAGGACCTCTGCAAGCCTTGTTATGTCATTTCTTTATCCTCAGCACATTATTTGTCTTCATAACTCTTACCCATAGCAGACTAAAGCAGCAGCCAGCAACAACCACGATGTTTCGCTATTCCTTTTTATAAGAATTATATTAGTTATTTGTTCTGGTCAATAAAGGAAGGAGCAACATCCCATACTTATGTCCTGTCCTGTTAAAATGGCCAGATTACACATAGATTATATTATATGAAAAGTCCTAATTTTCAAAGCAAAAAAGGCACACAGATAGATGACAAAGGACGTGTCCTTTTCATTGTATAATGTAAGTTTCTTTCATCATTTTCCTGCATAGTTCTTTTTTCAGGGTGTGACTTCAAAACCATGCTGTCTAGCGTTCTCCTTTGATGCACATCTTGGCTGATTAAATATCTTTTTCTTTCTTTGCATTCATAGAAAAGAAACAGTTCCTTGGTTGAGTATAAATATTTGAATATGTGTCTTTTAGTTTGCTTTGATCCAAAAGAGACAGTTCAGAGACTAAACAAAAATATTTGGAAGATTGTTTTGATCATCTAATAATGAGCTTATTTAGTCTAGGATTTTCATAACTATTTAATGTAGAAATCACCCCCAGAATGCGAAAATAAAAAACACAGGGACTTATTTACTCAAAAATGTCGGAGTGCAGAGCAACGTCAAATGTGGCAGTGCTGCACTCCGACATTTTCAAAACGCAGGCATGCGCCGTATTTACTATAATATGACTCACCCCTGTGTTTTTCCTAATGCTGGTGCTAAAATTAGCAGCCTAGCGCCAAAGTGGGCACCCTTGCACCATAGTGCAAGGGTGCCTGCGATTCTGGGAATGAATGTTTATGTGCAGTAAGGTGTTTCTTCCTGCACATAAGCAATCCATAATGGCTATTTGTTACTTCTATATGTGCTGCTGCAGCACACATAGAAGTAGCTAATCGTCATTATTTAAACATTGTTTATGTGCAGGAAGGGACACATTCTTGCACATAAATAATCATTAATGGCTTTTTGCTGTTTCTATATGTGCTACAAAATGCAGTGCATATAAATAAAGCAAAGCTGAGGAGAAATAAAAGCATTTCTCCTCTTGCACCATTCTAATGCCTGCTCTTGTATGGCATTCGTTTCTGGCACTGCCACAGAATTAAACCTCCTTGTAAATCTGTGGCAGCGTCAAAAAGCAATTGGTGATGCGTTGGAATGCCCACAGTAAAATCCATTTCACGCCCCTTTGCCGCAGTGGACTGCGGCAGAAAGGGACATATTTACAAGGTGGCTTTAAGCCACGCTAAGTGGCTTAGCGCCACCTTGTAAGTATTGAAAATGGCACTATGCCACAGGAGCGTCAAAAAAAGTGATGCTCCGGTGGCGATAGGTGCTTGTAAATATGCCCCACAGTTTGGCTCTGCCATGCTACAAACTTGGCAGAGAAAAATAGAACTTTCATGTAGAGCCAAGTGAAAGTAGTGACAGCTAACAAATCAGCCCTGTTGATACTATATAAGGTTTATTCATGGACTTGACTATTCAGTGGGCTTTCTTTAAAGGTTAAATGATGCATTTAAGGAATTACTGGGATCGGATGCAAGTCTTCACAACGATGAAGAAGAATTTATTTTTTGCAATTGTTTTTTGGGATTTCTTTGTTTCGGATCTTGGAGAGCAAGGATTCGGATGACTCTATTTCACTTTGGGGCGAGGATTTATAGCACGGATTAGTACTGTCGTTTTATTTAAAAACACATATGCTTTTCGGTGTTTTTTATTTAGTTTTCGATTGTGTTTTTTACTTACAACACAGACAGTTTACCAACTAATACGTTGTTGATACTGGTGTTTACTCCACTCTGTGTTTCAGTCAGTCAGTCTTTTCCACACAATCAAATTTACACATTTGCTTCTTCTGCAAATTATATGTGGAACACCGCAAGAGATTTATCCTGGTACTTATGCGCAAACATAATTTCACACAATGCCGTCCAGAAATATATTTTTTACAATCACTACCGGATCACTTAGTCTGCTACACCGTGGGGTCTTTTTTACTCCATTCCTGGAAGACAAGGCGATTACACAGTAATCATCTATGAATTATATGCTTTACTTTGTTTTAAATTGATGCTTTTACTTGTCCTTTTAATATTTTGCATAATGATGAATACTTTTAACTGTTTTCTCACCACTTTGTACTATGATGGATGTTTTTGTTTTTTTTCTATTTGCATATTTGTACTTTTATGATCTTATTATATAAGAATTGAATAAAGTGATTTGACTGACTGACTGACACTCTGTGTTTCAATATTTTAAATGGGAATTTGGGAATTTCTTAAATTAATGGTTAATCACTGTGGATTATTGGAGTACAGAAGACTTTTGGTAACAGAAGGATTTGAAACATCACCAAAAGTTGAAGAAAGAAGACATCTGCATGTAGGAACCGTAACATTATTATTAATTAAAAAAAATAATGTCAAAAATGCCAATCAAAATGTAAAAAAAAACAAGCAAGTAAGTTAGAAGAAGTGGTTAGTTTGTATTACAAATGTATTATGCTTGCAATATTTTCCAGGTAGTCTGAAGCCTTCGACAACGTCAACTGTTGCATTTGTGCCAATTGTCGCTCTGACATTACTTTACTTTTTTGCAATATACGTGGATTCAGACTATCTGTTAAAGATTGAGCTATTCTCATTTCTTGGGAACTTTGCTCCTTTTTCAAGGTTTCCCAAAAATTATAAATGTTTGGGTGAGTTTTTCCAATGGATTTGTTGGAGAAGTTGTGTCATCTCTGAATGGCATTGTTAGTCTTTGCACCACCCTTTAAGCAGATCCAGTAACAGTTCCACAATTCAATTTGGTATTTTGGTTTCCTCCTGTGACCCAACCTGCTTAGATGGCCAATCTGTGTGTCTTCAAAATAATTTAGGAAGGGGCCCAATTTCTAATCGTTTCGTGTAAAGTATTCATCTACACTGTCAGATGGTGTTCTGTAGTTCCTACAAATCTATATAGGATCTGCACATTTAGACAACATAAACTAAGGGATTGGTGTCCAGACTGCTTCCAAACACCCCCAAAGGATATGTTAGTCTGTATACCAGCTCGCTCACAGTGCCACCATATGCCCCACAACCTTCCCAAGGAGCGAATAGTTTCTGGCAACTATCGAGCATGAAAACCCTGACCCCTCAGGAATCATGGAAACAGTACAGTACTTTTCACTCAGTCACTCGTGCTCACTTGGTCTCAGAGAGATACACAGAATAAAAATTGGGGACGTTTTCAATAAGGATTTATTGAACCAGCGTCATTCTAGTATAACATAATTGTGCTGCAACAACCATTAGACAGAAGCATATATATATATATATATATATATATATATATATATTCACTGAAAAAACCATAGGTTTCAGGGACGTTATAGTTAGAAATTAGCATTTAAAAAACCTTAAAAATTCACTGGAAAAAACACAGGTTTCAGGGACGTTATAGTTAGTTGGACATTTCACTCGTACAAAACCAGAGAAACTTGGCCGTTATAGTCAGTTGAGGTAACTATAACTCGCGCTCCGCAATGCACTGCTGATGACGTCACATATTACATCACTCATGACATGGTCAGTGACATCACTGATGACATCACTGATGACATCTCAAATGATATCACTTATGACATCACTGATGACATCATCCAGTGACTGTGTGTTTCTGTAAAGTTTAAATATGTTTTATATATATATATATATGCCAAGGTGTATTGAAGAATGAGTGGGTGTATGAGTCTCTGAATGGATGATTTAGTAGGTGCGTGACTGACTGTATAAGTGAGTGATTAAACGTGTCTTACTGAATGCATGGGTTAGTGACTAAACTGTGTGAATGTCTGTATCAGTCTGTCAGTTGGTGTGTAAGCGGCTGCATGGGTTGGTGAGTAGCTACATGAGTGTCTATATGGGTTATTGATTGGTTGTCTGAGTATCTGTATGGGTGCTTGAGTATCTGTGTGGGTGGGGGATGTGTGACTTTGTGCATAGATGTGTGAGTGGGTGATTCACTGGGTGTATGGGTTCAACAGTGCATCTGTGAAGGGCTGTATGGGTGGGTGAGTGTGTGTATGGGTGTGTTGGTGAGTGTTTAGATGTCTCAGTGGTACATGTGTGAGTAACTACATATGGGAAAGGCAGTATATGTGAGTATTGGAGTATATAAATGACTATATGTGAGAGTGAGTGATTGTGAGAGTGGCTGTATGGATGAGTGTGTGCTTGTGTCAGTGATTGTATAAGATAGTAAGTATTTGTTAGTATCTGTATGAATAAGTGAGGTGGTGTTTGTATAACTGTGTAGGTGAGTAAATGGGAGTGTGATTGATTCTTTGCATGACTGACTATGTGTGTGAGTAACTCTATGGGTGAGTGGCAGTGTGTGAGTGTCTGTATAGGTATATGAGTGCATATGATAGTGCTGTATTGATGAGTGATTGCATGTATGAGTGACTGTATGAGCAAATGAGTAGATGTGTGTGTAGACCTAGGAATCAGTGAGTGGGTATGTAGTAATTGGTATTCGTGTGTCTTTGGTTTCGAGATTGGTAGTCTGTATTTTAGAGTGGGTGTATCAAAGGTTATATTAGGGTATGAGGAGGTGCATCAGATTATCATGTGGATGATGTCATCAGTGATGTCATCAGTGATGTCATTTGAGATGTCATGAGTGATGTCACTGACCATGTCATGAGTGATGTAATATGTGACATCATCATCAGTGCATTGCGGGGGCGCGAGTTATAGTTACCTCAAATAACTATAACGGCCGAATTTCTCTGGTTTTGTACGAGTGAAATGTCCAACTAACTATAACGTCCCTGAAACCTGTGGTTTTTTCAGTGAATATCTGAGGTTTTTTAAATGCTAATTTCTAACTATAATGTCCCTAAAACCTGTGTTTTTTTCAGTGAATTTCAAAGGTTTTTTAAATACTAATTTCTAACTATAACGTCCCTGAAACCTATGTTTTTTTCAGTGAATTTCTAAGGTTTTTTAAACGCTAATTTCTAACTATAACGTCCCTGAAACCTAGGTTTTTTTCAGTAAATTTCAAAGGTTTTTTAACTGCTAATTTCTAACTATAACCTCCCTGAAACCTGTGGTTTTTTCAGTGAATTTCTAAGGTTCTTTAAATGCTAATTTCTAACTATGCCTACATAGGTAGGACATATGAAGAAAGAAGAAGAAAGGCGCAGAAAGAAGCAAGAGAAATGCAGAAAGAGGCAACAGAAGTCCAGAAAGATGAAGAAAGGTGCAGAAAGCAGTAAGAGATATGCAGAAAGAACCAACAGAGGTGCAGAAAGAGGCCTTGTTGCAAAGTCTTCCTGTGCCCCCAACTTTCTGCTCATGGGTACTGGTGGTAACTGACTCTGACTAACCAGGCCTGGAGCCTGTGCTATGCTAAAAGACACTTAGAATACAGTGAAAACATCTACATACAATAGGGTACACTATGGGCTGGGGTACCCTGTGATTGTCATGACCTCCCCTGTAAGGCCCTAGTACATAATAGGGCAGGGGGATTAAAACTACCTCTAAGTCAGAGGTGCAGAAAGAAGCAAGAGAAGTGCAGAAAGAAGCAACAGAGGTGCTTAAAGAGGCAAGAGGGGTGCAGAATGAGGCAATAGAAGTGCAGAAAGAAGCAACAGAGGTGCCGAAACAGGCAAGAGAGGTGCAGAAACAGGCAGGAAAGGTGCAGAAAGAGGGAACAAGGATGCAAAAAGAGGCAAGAGAGGTGCAGAAAGGGAAGAGGGGTGCAGAAAGAGGCAAGAGGGGTGCAGAAAGAGGCAAGAGAAGTGCAGAAAGAAGCAAGAGAAGTGCAGTAACAAGCAAGAGAAGTGCAGAAAGAGGGAAGAGAATTGCTGAAAGAAGCAACAGAGGTGTAGAAAGAAGCAAGAAAAGTGCAGAAAGAGGCAAGTGAGGTGTAGAAAGAAGCAAGAGCAGTGCAGAAAGAACCAACAGAGGTGCAAAAAGAGGAAAGAGGGGTGCAGAAAGAGGTAGGAGAGGTGCACAAAGAGGCAAGAATGGTACAGAAAGAGGCAGGAGGGGTACAGAAAGAAGGGAGAAGTGCAGAAAGAGGCAAGAGAATTGCTGAAAGAGGCAAGTAAGGTGCAGAAAGAAGCAAGAGCAGTGCAGAAAGAATCAACAGAGGTGCAAAAAGAGGCAAGAGGGGTGCATAAAAAGGTAGGAGAGGTGCACAAAGAGGCAAGACAAGCATAAAAAGAGGCAAGAGGAGTGCAGAAAGAAGGAAGAGAAGTGCAGAAAGAAGCAACAGAGGTGCTGAAAGAGACAAGACGGTTGCAGAAAGAGGCAAGAGAAGTGCAGAAAGAGGCAATAGAGGTGCAGAAAGAGGTAAGAGAGATGCATAAAGAAGTAAGTGAGGTGCAGAAAGAGGCGAGAGGTGCAGAAAGAAGAGAGTGAGGTTCAGGAAGAGGCAAAAGAAGAGCAGAAAGTGGCAAGTGAGGTGCGGAAAGAGGCAAGAAAAGAATAGAAAGAGGCAAGATAAGTGTAGAAAGAGGCTTGAGAAGTGCAGAAAGAGGCACTTGAGGTGCAGAAAGAGGCAAGAGAGGTACAGAAAGAGGATTGAGAAGTACAGAAAGAGGCAAGAGAAGTGCAGAAAGAGGCAGGAGAGGTGCAGAAGGAAGAGAGTGAGGTGCAGAAAGAGGCAAGTGAGGTAAAGAAAGAGGCAAGAGAGGTATGGAAAGAGGCAAGGGAAGTGCAGAAACAGGCAAGAGAAATGCACAAAGAGGCAAGAGAGGAGCAGAAAGAGGCAAGAGAGGTGTAGAAAAAAGCAAGTGAGGTGCAGAAAGAGGCAAGTGAGGTGCAGAAAGAGGCAAGAGAGGTACAGAAAGAGGCAAGAGAAGTGCAGAAAGAGGCAAGAGAAGTGCAGAAAGAAGACAGTGTGGTGCAGAAAGAGGAAGAAAGGTGCAGAAAGATGAAGAGAAATGCAGAAAGAGGCAAGAGAGGCCCAGAAAGAAGAGAGGTTTGTGCATCATTAGTACCAATTTAACACCCACATTTAGCAATACATAACACGTGACCATTCCATCTATGCAAAGGGCCATCCACCACGCTGTAACATGTGAAGCTGCATTTTTGGGAACATTTGAGCCGTTTGAATTAGAAACAAGGCTTTTTTTGTTCAAATCTGCAGATTAGGCAGCAGATGATGGGATATTTGGCAAATGCGGAAAATGTTTAATTATGTCAAAATTGGTGCAGCCGAACATTCACATAAATCCAGTGGCCCTGCTCATACCTCAGACTAGGTCCAGAAGTGCTCCTCAGTGGATCCTTTTTTTTTTGTGTCTAATTGAGTTTATAGTTTAGCTTCTATGGAAACGAGGAAGACTAAACCTGAGGTTATCACTCCACAAAACAGACTAAAATACCACATAATTAATCTCCAAAACACATAATCCCACTACACATAATTCCTATACACTAAATACCACATACGTTCTATTCACATAATTTCACTGCACAACATACCACATAATTCCACTACACACAACGTACATCCACTCTACACCAAAAAACATTAGTAAAAAACTTTTACATTCACAACGCCAATAGCTCTAACTCTCGCAAATGCGAAACCTATTACATTGCAAATGCTTCTTTAACTAGTAGTCGCGTTTGCAGAGTGGTGGAGAAAGGGTGCTGGGCCTCCGAACATTGCTCAGGAATTCCGTTGCGTAGGACTTACAGGAGGTACCAGGAGGGCTTCTTGGCCCCCAAAGTCCCTCAGGAGTAAAGTGGACTTCATCCCTTATCCCTTAGTCTGCCAGGAGGCGCGTTTGCAGAGTGGTGGAGAAAGGGGGCGGGGCCTCCGAAGACATCTTAGCAAGAGGGGTAGTTGGCCCCCAAGGACATCCTTGGGGGCCAACTACCCCTCCTAATACTGCCAGTAAGTACCACACAGCAGGATTGCTAAATTCTCATAGCAGGCCACACCCCCTTTGCCCACCACTCTGCAAACATGCTCCCTGGCGCACTCTTGGATGGGGATTGAAGTCCCCTTCACTGCTGGGGGTCCTTAGGTGCCAACTAGCCTACCTCTTACCTCCAGTAAGCCCCACACAGTGGGATTGCTGAGAGGTGGACACAGGCCACGCCCCCTTTCTCCACCACTCTGCAAACACACCTCCTGGCATGCTCTTGGTTGGGGGATGAAGTCCCCTTTCCTCATGAGGGTCCCGGGGGGCCAACTAGCCCTCCTGTTTCCTCCAGTAAGCCCCATACAGCTGGTGGGCTGAGAGTGCTCAAAGGCCACGCCCCTTTTTTACACCACTCTGCAAACGCAGCTCCTGGTGCACGGCTGCTCAGGGGATGAAGTCCACATGTGTCCTGAGGTCCTCAGGTCACAAGAGCACCTCATCACCGCACCAGCAGTGCGCCAAGAGGTACGTTTGCAGAGTGGTGTAAAAAGGGGCATGGCCTCGGACCACCTCTCAGCAATCCCACTGTGTGGGGCTTACTGGAGGTACCTTGTGGGCTTGTTGGCCCCCAGGGACCCTCAGGAATGAAGGGAACTTAATCCCCCAACTTAGAACGCGCCAGGGGGCGCGTTTGCAGAGTAGTGCAGGGAGGGGGCGGGCCTGGGGACTCCATCCCCCAGGGCCTGGGCATTTAAAAAAAATAAAAAATGGGAAGGGGGACGTGTGGCCTCCCTTCCCTGGGCCTCTATTGGCCCGGGTACCCCACCCCCGGGGCCTGGCCAGCATTTTGTTTTATTTAATTTTGGAGGGAGGCCACGTGGCCCCCCTCCTGAGAGCAATAATGGCTCCGGGGACACCATCCGCCGGGGCATTGCCTCTTTTTTATTTTTTGAAGTACGGGAGGGTTGTTGTGTGGCC
Source organism: Calotriton arnoldi (assembly GCA_963921515.1). Taxonomy (NCBI): domain Eukaryota; kingdom Metazoa; phylum Chordata; class Amphibia; order Caudata; family Salamandridae; genus Calotriton; species Calotriton arnoldi. The sequence continues at coordinate 1,232,505 of CAWUFW010004711.1, forward strand.
CCCCTCCTAAGTCCAATTATGGCCATGGGGACCCCATCCCCCGGGTCCGGCCTTCCTTTTTATATAAAAAAAATGAAAATAAAGGGGAGGGGGCCCGAGAGGCCCCCCTCTCGGGCCACTTCTGGCCCCGGGGCCCCCATCCCCCGGGGCCGGCCCTCAAGTTGGGGACCATGGGGGGAGCCCCAATGCCCCCACAGTCCCTGCCGGCTCCCCGCCTCCTGCGGGAGCCGGCATTGCTTTTGGGCAAGGGGAGCTGCTAACATGCAGCTCCCCTTGCCCAAAAGCAATTCTGCTTTGCTTCTTGGAAGCGAGTGCAGGTTTCCTGATCTTGCTTCCAAGAAGCAAAGCAGTGTTTGCTATGGCAGGGGGGGAGCTGTGCTCCCGCACTGCCATAGCAAACGTCAATGTCCCGGGGTGGGTACCCAGGGACATTGCAGGAGCCGGCGCTGAGGGGTGGTGGTACCCAGGGCCATCGAGGGCTCCAGGAGGGGGGCCGCGCAGCCCCCCTCCCATCATGATTGAAGCCCCAGGGAGGTGGTGGTCCCCGGGGCCGGGTATCCGCAATGGACTCCTGCACTTCATTTAAAGTTTGCCCCGGGGAGGTGGTGGTCCCCGGGGCAGTGTCTGGAGGGGCAGGAGCCCCCCACACTTTGTAAATAATATGTAAGCCCCAGGGAGGTGGCGGTCCCCAGGGCTTGGGGGGCCTGTAAGGCCCCCCTCAAAATAACATAATGCCCCGGGGAGGTGGTGGTCCCCGGGGCTTGGGGGGCCCGTGAGGCCCCCCACCCATAATTAAACAAAGCCCCAGGGAGGTGGTGGTCCCCAGGGCTTGGGGGGCCCGTGAGGCCCCCCACCCACAATTAAACAAAGCCCCGGGAGGTGGCGGTCCCCGGGGCTGCGGGGGTTCAATGGGCCCCGTGCATAATTAAATAAAGCCCCGGGGAGGTGGTGGTCCTCAGAGCTTGGGGGGGCCTGGGAGGCCCCCTCACCCCTAATTACACAAGCCCTGGGGAGGTGGCGGTCCCTGGGGCTGTAGGGGCCCCCACGGGCCCCCTCTTATTATTTGGGCATTGCCCCCAGGACCTGGCCCACCCGGGTGCTTAAGGAAAACGAAGCGTGGGAGACCGTGCTTTTTTTTTTTTCTCGGCCGGATTCTCGCACCCAGCACGAATTTGGACAATTTTTTTTTTTAAAAAATGCTTTTTTTGGCACTGGGGATCCTTGTGGGACCCCCTGAGCAGGCCTAGGGGGTCAGGGTGTTTCTACCCTGCCCCCTTTTCTTGTTTATCATGTTTTTAACTGTTTTCTTGTGACTCGGTTACCGAGTCACAAGATGGCTGCCAACACTTCCTGGTTTGGAGTGTTGGCAATCAATCAGAATGAAGCTCGTGCTCGGGAGGGTTCACAAATCTTCCTCGGTGCTCAGATATCAATATTTTTATTTTTTGAATTTCTCAGGAACTACTGAACGAATTTACACCATTTTAAAAAAGGGTGCTTTCTGAACCGAATAGCTACCTTTTTGCCAAATTTGGTGCAATTCCGTTAAGCAGTTCGGGCTGTAACCTGTTCCAAAATTCCTATAGAAATTAACATGGAGAAAATGCATTTTGGGACACCCCTTTTTTCTCAGCCCCCGCTTAACGAATCACCCCGAAACTTTCAAGACAGGAGCTGACCTGAGTGAACCATTAGTTTGGAAAATTTTGCGAAGATTGGTCAAACGGCGCCAAAGATATTGGCAAAAGAAAAAACACTTTTTGAATAGAAACAAGGTCCTAACTATAACTACCTACTGGCAACCGCCAGTAGGTAATAAATAAATAAATAAATATATATATATATATATATATATATCCACCAAATAGCTTACTGATTCGTGTAAGCACGAGCCACACCGATCCAAGGGGCTCCGGGGCCGCTCTACGCAGAGGGGCATCCTCCACTGCTGGGTCAGCCGTTATAGATCCAACAACAAAAGTGACCCAACAGAGGAGCCATCACACAGGTAGGTTTAGCTCTCTTTTAATGGTGGCTGCTACATGAGGACCATGGACACATCACCTCTCAAATGATCAGCCTGACGCGTTTCGTGCTGTGAGCACTTTTTCAAAGGCACAATGTTCATGAAGATGCGTGGCAAAGGTGCACCAATTTAAATAAAGAGATCCGGCCCCAGTGGGCGTGGCCGCTTGCACAGCCCTCTAGACTCTATAGTGTACTCCGTATTACTCGGTGGAAATGCTTGTTGTATTTGAAATGGAGTGCTTGGCAGCTCATTCGAGTAATACGAAGTACACTACAGAGTCCAGAGGGCCGTGCAAGCGACCACGCCCACTGGGGCTGGATCTCTTTATTTAAATTGGTACACCTTTGCCACGCATCTTCATGAACATTGTGCCTTTGAAAAAGTGCTCACAGCATGAAACGCGTCAGGCTGATCATTTGAGCGGTGATGTGTCCATGGTCCTCATGCAGCAGCCACCATTAAAAGAAAGCTAAACCTACCTGTGTGATGGCTCCTCTGTTCGGTAACTTTTGTTGTTGGATCTATAACGACTGACCCAGCCGTGTAGGATTCCCCGCTGCGTACAGCGGCCCCGGAGCAGTGCCAACCGGCATTGCTCATGTCGGGACAGGTGCTGGAAATGATGGCAGAAAGGTATTTGCAAAGCTCAAATTGGACAACACAGCAACCCACGGTGGAAATACTTGTTGTATTTGAAATGGAGTGCTTGGCAGCTCATTCGAGTAATACGGAGTACACTACAGAGTCCAGAGGGCCGTGAAAGCGGCCACGCCCACTGGGGCCGGATCTCTTTATTTAAATTGGTGCACCTTTGCCACGCATCTTCATGAACATTGTGCCTTTGAAAAAGTGCTCACAGCACGAAACGCGTCAGGCTGATCATTTGAGCGGTGATGTGTCCAGGGTCCTCATGCAGCAGCCACCATTAAAAGAAAGCTAAACCTACCAGTGTGATGGCTCCTCTGTTGGGTAACTTTTTTTGTTGGATCTATAACGGCTGACCCAGCCATGGAGGATGCCCCGCTGCATAGAGCGGCCCCGGAGCAGCGCCAACCGGCATTGCTCGTGTCGGGACAGGTGCTGGAAATGATGGCAGAAAGGTGTTTGCAGAGCTCAAATTGGACAACACAGCAACCCACAGTGGAAATACTTGTTGTATTTGAAATGGAGTGCTTGGCAGCTCATTCGAGTAATACGAAGTACACTACAGATTCCAGAGGGCCGTGCAAGCGGCCACGCCCACTGGGGCCGGATCTCTTTATTTAAATTGGTGCACCTTTTCCATGCATCTTCATGAACATTGTGCCTTTGAAAAAGTGCTCACAGCACGAAACGCGTCAGGCTGATCATTTGAGCGGTGATGTGTCCATGGTCCTCATGCAGCAGCCACCATTAAAAGAAAGCTAAACCTACCTGTGTGATGCCTCATCTGTTGGGTAACTTTTGTTGTTGGATATATATATATACTTTTGTCGCAGCTCCAGCCCGAACTGCTGAACGGAATTACACCAAATTTGGCAGAAAGGTAGCTCTTGGTCCAGAGTGCACTCTTTGCTTTTAATGGTGTAAATCCATTCAGTAGTTTTCGACATATTAAAGGAATAAGAAATATTGTTATATGGGCGGAGCCTCATCACACATCTCATCTTGAGATCCGATTGGCTGTCACCACTTCATCCAAAAAGTGCTGGCAGCAATCTAGGGACCAATATACATGATAGCTCCCCATTAAAATGCATTGTAGTGAATGGAAGGTTTTGAGAGTCACCAAAAGGAGAATGTATAAAGGGTGATAACAGACTTTAGTTACATTAGAAATCATTTGTTGATGGTACCATACTAATTTTAGGAATTGTGGTGTGTTCTAAGGTGATTTTACCCTGTGAAAAAGCCTTCTGCTGGGATATCATGAATCATGTTTGAGAGAAAACTATTTTCTCATGCTTTTCCCATAGAGGTTTGGAAGGTGCTCCAGTAGCTAAAATGAGAGCATATTTTCTGTAAATTCACATTATCTTTCTCAGTCATTTAAGAATGAAGTCTGGCATTCTCAGTAAAACACATACATCCAATAAGGGCAGAGACTGTCAGTCGATTCCTTTGTGTTCTACTGCAGCTTCCCAGAGTGTTCTAAAGAACAACTAGAGCGCTAACAGTCTTACTTATGACAAAAGTATGGCACACCTGAAGCCATCTTGATTGGAATAAAGTGGTAACACTGAAATTTAATTTAAAAAGGAACAAAATGAGGGGGTTCATTTTGCCATAGAAATTATGATTAGTGCTGCAGGAATTAAAATTAGGGCACATTTTGAGTAACTTCTCACAACCTCTTCTATTTCATTAAAAAATTCTGACATGCAGACTGAAACATGCACTTTCAATACCAGCAGCAGACTTCCAGTTAACTCCGTGGTGAGCAGTAGCTTTACTACAGTGATCTAATGAGCAACTAGAGTGCTAACATTCTGAATTTATGGCAAATGTGTGACACATCTGAATGCCTTCTTGATGGAATCAAAGTAAAAAACTGAAAGCTTTTCCTACTGAGGAGACTGCAGTAAATAAGGAAATTAGGAAACTTCATAATAAATAAGTCTCCCAAGATGGCCACCAGAGAAAAAAGAGCCCAAATGTAGCACAAATATCAACCTGAAGTAGCCCACATATAGCCCAATGACAGAAGTGTGCAAAACACTTTTTATTTTTAAGATTTTTTGCAGTTTTATGTAGTGCAGACTGGTCAGGTATTGGAGCGTTGCATCTTACTTGGACCCCTTATTGCGTATTTTGCACGAAGTACTTGAGATTGATCTTGCGAAACATTGAACTTTACTATTCTGTTAACCTGAAGTTGCTCTGAGCCGGGCTTTGTAACTCCCGTTTTTACCTACTGGTTTAATTAATTCTCATTGTATTGTATTAAGAAAGAGGATTTACTGTTTTATGTACACTTTTATGATCTATGTTTCTAAATCAGATCGAATAAAGTTTATTGAATTAAATTGAAGTCTCCCAAGATGGCCACGAGAGAAAAAGGAGCCCAAATGTAGCACAAATTTCACCTAGATGTAGCCCACATATAGCCCAATGGCAGAAGTGTGGAAAACATTTTTTATTCTTTGTTTTTTTGCAGTTTTATATAGTGCAGACTGGTCAGGTATTGGAGTGCTTTACATGAGCATTTGTTACATCATACAAGGACAAATTCATTTTGGTTGTAGGCATGGGGAGATTAAGTGATTTGACCAGAATCACAGAATGTCGAGCTGAAGCAGAAACTCCAACATGGTTCCCCAGTTGCAAAGTCTGCAGCTCTGGAAGTAGCACCACATCCTCCCCCCTAAGAGTAACATTTAATCAAGTGGTCAACTGGATAAAAAACATAAAGATAACAAATAATTTATAAGTGCTTTGTCGCTATTTGAGAACTCAGAAAATATGTCCTCATTTTAGTTTTTTAGAGCACTAACCATAATTTCTATGCAAATAAGACCCTCTCATTTCTATAATTTCTAAAGGAAATGCTTTAGGTATTACAGTTTTGATTACATCAAGATGACGTCAGGCGTGCCACACTTTTGTAATAAATATAGAATGTTAGCAACTTATTTGTTCATTAGGATACTGTTGGGAAGCAGATGTCAGGGGCACGGCCTCGGAAAATTGGAGGCAGGTAGGAGGGTGCAGAGGCAACAATTTGACCACACTGGGTAGGCAGCAAGGGCAGTGGCAGCACAACATGGAGGGCAGTGGAAAGGGGGGCATGGGCAACAAACCAACAATGCAGGACAGGCAAGAGAGGCTGTGGAAATATAATAGACCATTGAGGGCAGAAGGGAGAGGCAGTGGTAGTACAACCATACATGCCAACAGAGCCGATTCAGGCAGGAAACGCCCAATGTTTTTAAGCCCAAAAGGGCTTTATTTTATCCGTCTCTTGTCTACAATCTCCTCTTTTTCAATGTAAGTCAATGGGGAAAATCAATTCCCCATTTTGTTTCTAAATCTCCCTCTTACCAAGTTCAAAATGTTAGCAAGTATGGCACATTGGATCATGGAAGGCAGGAGGAATTGGGGTAAGGACATGGACTCGGATAACAGAGGACAGGAGCGACATGGACAGGTGCACCAAACTGACCTTACAGGGCAGGCATCAGGGTTTGCAGCAGCACAATATACCACACACGGCATGCGGAACGGCAGTGCAGCACAACAAACCATGGAAAGTAATAGGGAGGGGACAGGACCATGCACATGGACAACAGAGAACAGAGGGGAAAGAGGCAATGGCAGCAAGCTGACCATACTGGACAGACAGGAGAGAAAGCTACAGCATAACAGACCATAAAGGGCAAGAGGGAGGGATCAGGGGCATGACAATGGAACAGACAAGCAAGGAGGGAGGGAATAGGGGTCTGCACATGGAAAACGGATGGCAAGGGGGCAGAGCAGGAGCATCAAGCTGACCATGGAGGCCAGGCAGGATGGGCACTAGAAGCACAACACACCATGGAGGGCAACAGTGAGACTATAATGACATACACACAGACCATGGAGGGAAGGTGGGAGGGGGTCAGGGGCAGTTAGCTGACCACACAAGGAAGGTGGGAGGGGCTGTGGCAGCACAGAAGACCATGCATGGCACGCAAGAGGGTTAGTGGCAGCACAATGGCAATGATGGGCAAGAAGGAGGGGGCAGGGGCATGCACAAAGGACCATGGAGGATAGAAGGGAGGGGTAGGAGCAGGGCACAGACAAGAGAGTTCAGGGGAAGGGGCCTCACAACAGACCACGCAGGGCATGCAGGAGGAGCAGTTCCAGCACAACAGACCAGGGAGGGCAGAAGGGTGTGGCAGTAAAATGGACCATGGAGGACAGGAGGAAGGGGATAGGGGCATGGAACGTGGACAGGCAGGATGGAGGTGGCAGGGAGAGGTTACAGTCATCTGACAATGCTAGGCAGGTGGGAGGGGAATGGCAGCACAACAGAACACTCAGAGTAGGTAGGAGGGGCAGGTCCATGGAACATGGTGGGCGAAAAAGAATGGGTCAGGGGCATGCACACAGACATCGGAGGGCAGGGGGAAGGAGAGTAGGGGCAGCAAGCTAAGCACAGAGGCTAAGCAGGAGGGCAATGATGGGGCATAGAATGGAGGGCAGGAGGAGTAGAGTGGGACATCATGCTAAATGGAGGGCATGGGCAGCACATCAGACCATGCATGGCAGGAGGGTGGAGGCTAGTGCATGGATTCAGACAACAGAGGATAGGGAGGAAGTGGATGGGGCAGCAAGCTAACTGTTCAGAGAAGGCGGGAAGGCCAGTGGCAGAACAACAGCCACACAGGGTTGTAATGAGGGAGCAGGGGCATGGACTTGGACGATGGATGGCAAGGAGGAGGGGAGGCAGGAGCAGCAAGCTTGGGTGGGGACAGCACAATGCTAGGCCAGGCCCTGCTTCCAACCCCCCACCATCCATTGTGATAGGCATCTTACTTAACGTAAAAAAAAACTAGAAATTCGCTGAAAAAAACAAAGATTACAGGGAAGTTATAGTTAGACTCAGATTTCACTCATACAAAACCAGTGAAATTCAGCACTTATAGTTACCTGAGCTAACTATAACTTACACCCCACAATTCACTGCTTATGACCTCAGACATTAGATCGTTCATGACATGGTCAGTGACATCACTCATGACATCACTCATTAAATCTCAAATGAGCTGTGAATGGAATGGAAAATATAATAGCTAGAACTTTAATGAGGGATAATGTGTGTATATTAACACCCCGTTTTTTCTTTTCTTTCGTGTAAGATCCACTATAATACGCAACGTGCCCAGATCAAAATGGTCGATAGCCTTTCACCTTAAAGTAATGTGTAGTCCATTGTTTATGTTGATGTTTGCAATCGTAAGCATGTTTATTATGAACAAGTCATGTTGACGTACATACAAGCATGGCGGTCACGGGGCAAAATATGCTGGAATGACATTGTGTGCATATTAACACTTGTTTTCTTTTCTTTATTGTATGAATTCTTGAATTTCCGCATCGTGACCGGGCCAATGTGGCCGACAGCTTTTTGGTTTAATGTAATATGTAGTCCTTTGTTAATGTTGGCAACTGGAGGCATTTGTACATTTAAATAAGGAAGCTACAATGACGTCTTGTATCGTGATCAAGGTTCGGAAAAGCCGAAACGCATGGATCGTGTCCTTTGCTGATTAAATACTTCCAAACAACATCCTGAGTGCTGATTCCTTCCTTGTAAGAGTGAGAGGAGATTGAATATATACATATATATACCTCACTTGCTTCTTTCTGCACCTCTCTTGCTTCTTTCTGCACCTCTCTTGCCTTTTTCTGCACTTATCTTGCATCATTCTGCACCTCTCTTGCATCTTTCTGCACCTCTCTTGCCTCTTTCTGTACCTCTCTTGCATCTTTCTGCACTTCTCTTGCTTCTTTCTGCGCCTTTCTTCCTGTTTCTTCACTTTTCTTGTCTCTTTATGCACCTTTCTTCCTCTTTCTGTACCTCTCTTGCCTCTTTCTGCACCTCTCTTGCCTCTTTCTGCACTTCTCTTGCCTCTTTCTGCACCTCACTTGCCTCTTTCTGCGCCTTTCTTCCTCTTCTGCACCTCTCTTGCCTCTTTCTGCACCTCACTTGCCTCTTTCTGCAGTTCACTCTCTTCTTTCTGCACCTTTCTTGCCTCTTTATGCACCTCTCTTGCCTCTTTCTATACCTCTCTTGTCTCTTTCTGCACCTCTCTTGCCTCTTTCTGCACCTCACTCTTTTCTTTCTGCACCTGGTTTGCCTCTTTCTGCACCTCTCTTGCCTCTGTCTGCACCTCTCTTGCCTCTATCTGCACCTCTCTTGCCTCTATCTGCACCTCTCTTGCCTCTTTCTGCACCTCACTCTCTTCTTTCTGCACCTCTCTTGCTTCTTTCTTCGGTTTTCTTGCTTCTTTCTGCACCTCTCTTGCCTCTTTCTGCATTTCTCTTCCCTCTTTCTGTACCTCTCTTGCCTCTTTCTGCACCTCTCTTGTCTCTTTCTGCACCTCTCTTGCCTCTTTCTGCACCTCTCTTGCTTCTTTCTGTACTTCTCTTGCTTCTTTCTGCACCTCTCTTTCCTCTTTCATCACCTCTCTTGCTTCTTTCTGCACTTTTCTTGCCCTTTCTGCACTTATCTTGCTTCTTTCTGCACTTCTCTTGTTTCTTGCTGTGCCTTTCTTTCTCTTTCTGCACATGTCTTACCTATCTGGGTGAAGTTAGAAATTAGCATTTAAAAAACCTTAGAAATTCACTGAAAAAACCACAGGTTTCAGGGACGTTATAGTTTTAGCATTTAAAAAACCTTAGAAATTCACTGAAAAAACCACAGGTTTCAGGGACATTATAGGTAGAAATTAGCATTTTAAAAACCTCAGATATTCACTGAAAAACCACAGGTTTCAGGGACATTATAGTTAGTCCAATATTTCACTCATACAAAACCAGAGAAATTCAGCCGTTATAGTTAGCTGAGCTAACTATTACCCACGCCGCCGCAATGCACTGCTGATGACATCACATATTACATCACTCATGACATGGTCAGTGACATCACTGATGACATCATCCACTTAATCTCTGATGCACCTACTCACACCCTAATATAGCCTTTCATATACCCACTCTAAAATATACATACTACCATTCTCGAAATCATAGACACACCAATACCAGTTAGTACATACCCACTCACTGATTCATAGGTCTACACACATATCCACTCACTCACCCATACAGTCTCTCATACATGCAGTCACGCATCAATACAGCCGCTATTATATGCATTCATTCACCCATACAGACACTCACACACGGCCACTCACCCATAGAGTTACTCACACACCTAGTCAGTCACCCAAAGGGTCAATCACACTGCCATTTACTCACCTATACAGTTATACACACACCACCTCACTTATTCATACAGATACTAACACATACTTACTCTATTATACAATCACTGACACAAACACACACTCATCCATACATCCACTCTCAAAATCACTCACTCTCACATACAGTCACTTATATACTCCAACACTTACATATACTGCCATTCTCATATGCAGTTACTCACACAGATACTACTGAGACATCGGTTCACTCACCAACACAGCCATATACACACTCACTCACCCATACAACCCCTCGCAGACGCACTCATGAACCCATACACCCAGTGAATCACCCACTCACACATCCATGCAGGTAGTCACACAACACTCAGGCACCCATACAGGTACTCAGACAATCAATCAATACCCCATTTAGACACTCATGTACCTATTCACCAACCCATGCAGCCACTTACACACCAACTGGCAGACTGATACAGACATTCACACAGATTAGTCACTCACCCATACATTCACTGAGACACGTATAATAACTCACTTATACAGTTTGCAAGGGCAAACGACGAGCAAAGAAGCACCTGGTTTTAATCCTGAGATCCGCCCCAGTGGGCGTCGACAGCCGCGCTGCCCGACGGTCTCTGTAGTGCTAACGTATTACTGCAATGAGTTGCTAAGCGTAGCCCAAATAAAGTTCTTAAAACACCCCAGTGGGTTAGGTAAAATGTCCCCTTCATGCTCTGCTGCACCATTCACGTTGCACGAAACGCGTCGGCATTTGATTATGGCGGTGATGTCGCATCAACTTTGCTGTACCTTACATGCAATAAAACACTAGGGATACCTACCAGTGTGATGGCTTCTTTTGAGGGGACAACTCTTTTTGTTGGATGTTTAAACGGCCAGTCCTGCCACGAGAGAAGCCCCGCCGCATGGAAGTGGAACATTGTTGTACACGAATCGGCGTGCAGCAGCATGTGGACTGGAGGTGCGTGCTGTAAGGTCAATGGTGCAGCAGAGCATGAAGGGGACATTTTACCTAACCCACTGGGGTGTTTTAAGAACTTTATTTGGGCTACGCTTAGCAACTCATTGCAGTAATACGTTAGCACTACAGAGACCGTCGGACAGCGTGGCTGTCGACGCCCACTGGGGCGGGTCTCAGGATTAAAACCAGGTGCTTCTTTGCTCGTCGTTTGCCCTCTGTTCCTGCCTGTGAAAAAGTGCTATGGCAGCACGAAACGCACCGGCATTTGATTATGGAGGTGATGTCGCATCAACTTTGCTGTACCTTACATGCAATAAAACGCTAAGGATACCTACCAGTGTGATGGCTTCTTCTGAGGGGACAACTCTTTTTATTGGATGTTTAAACGGCCAGTCCTGCCGTGAGAGAAGCCCCGCCGCATGGAAGCGGACCATTGTTGTACAGATATCGGCGTGCAGCAGCATGTGGACTGGAGGTGCGTGCTGTAAGGTGAATGGTGCAGCAGAGCATGAAGGGGACATTTTACCTAACCCACTGGGGTGTTTTAAGAACTTTATTTGGGCTACGCTGAGCAACACACTGCAGTAATACGTTAGCACTAAGAGACCTTCGGGCAACGTGGCTGTCGACGCCCACTGGGGTGGGTCTCAGGATTAAAACCAGGTGCTTCTTCGCTCATCGTTTGCCCTCTGTTCCTGCCTGTGAAAAAGTGCTATGGCAGCACGAAACGCGTCGGCATTTGATTATGGAGGTGATGTCGCATCAACTTTGCTGTACCTTACATGCAATAAAACGCTAAGGATACCTACCAGTGTGATGTCTTCTTTTTAGGGGACAACTCTTTTTGTTGGATGTTTAAACGGCCAGTCCTGCCGTGAGAGAAGCCCCGCCGCACGTGACCAGAGCGCAATGAGTGTAGTGTCCAGCTTAATAATAGATTGGACCGCAATTGCGATTGCCCTGATTGAAGAATAGAAAAATCCTGTTCTATTATATCTATTGCAGAAGACACAATGTTGCCCAGTGAATAAATCCTGGATGTTAGTGTGGTCATGCCATTGTCGACGTCTGCCAAAGCCTTTTGTAGGTTAACCCTGTCAATCTCACACAATCTCTCAGCAGCCTCCTAGTGCGAGATTTTCCATACTTCGCTATAAATAGCATATAAGAAGCACTTCTGATGTGGTTTCTGGGGACCTAACAAAAAATCCCTAAGATCCATGTCACCTGAGAGTAAGGACAAGTTTTGTTTCACCTAGGACAGTGTTGAGGTTTACTGACATTCTAGGAATAACTTCCCAACACTGTAGGATGTCACCACACAAGTGTTCTGTTTGTATGTAATATTGATCAGGCATATGGGTACTAAACCCTTTGGTTGTACCCCTGAATCTTGACTGACACCTATTTGTGTCACTAGGCCAAACCAACCATCACTTCCAGTTGTGGTCTGAAGAATTGTATGAACCATCATGTATAATGTCAACTAGCGTATCCTCACTATGTTGTGTATAGTTTAGCCACACCTCAAAGTGTGTGAGTGAGGGAATCTGAGGTGTGTTCAAGTCCTTGATCTTGGCTACCCCAATACAGGAAGTCTGTTGCACAGTGTTGTCAGGAAGATAATTTGCTGTGGAACGAGGCATTACCCCCAGGTCCCTCCTGTCCTCGTCACATTCATTGACAAAGTGAGATAACCTATCTCACCAACAGAAAAACGAAGGAATGCTGGCCATACCCCACCCCCTCCCTCTGGGAGTATATAAGCATACATATGCCAGCATTCCTCCTGTTCTTTTTTCCTGTCTGCTGACAGAATGGGACTTTGAAGGAGCTAGGAAGCTCCTGGGTGATGTACATACGGTTTTGCTGCCAGGGGATCGTTCTGATGCTGCTTCCTCTCCCTCCCTGCCAGGCTTGGGGGAAGTTGGTGGTGTTCCTCCTGCTGTCTTGGATTCAATGCAGGAGTCCTGGTCCGTGCCTCCTGGGTCACCGGGCTCGTCGGGAGGCATGGCGTGTCACTCCCCGCAGGAAGGAGGCTCATTCCAGGGGACTCTTTTCCGGGTCAGCAGCCTGACTTCCGGGTGACAGGCGGGACCGGAAGTCAGGCACTGCTTTGCTGGTCTCCTACACGGAGACTGTATTTAGGAGCCGGCTTCAGTGAGTTCCGCATAGCGGTTTTGGTTTTCTTCAGCATTTGTCTCTGTTGGTTGGTTGCCATCGAAAACTACAGTAGCAAGCAGGCTGTACTGGTTTGGAGTTGCCACGTGTCTACTTGTGTGCTTCATCTATGGATTTGCGGACTCTTGACATTTGCAGTCCTACAGGATTCTGACGGAGTCATTACCCTTCTGGATGTGCTTCTCTGGGACCTTTCCTCCTGTGGTTCCTGGTGCTGTGTTGTGCCTGGTGGCCTCTAGTTGATATCATGGGCAAGCATTCATGGAAGAGCCGCCATAGGGAGTGATGGTCCTCCTTTTCCTCCGAGTCCTCTTCGTCCCCTTCACTGGCCAGGTCTAAGCACCACAGGGAGGGGGATGATGACCGGATCAAACATTTTTTCAAAGAAACTCTGTGGGAGATAGGAGGGGGGGCTCGTCCCAAGGGCTCTCTGCTGGTTTGTTCCTCCAATTTTTCTGATTCTGAGGAAGAGTGGATGGGGGGTTGAAGCAGGGTCTAGTTTTTACCATATAGTGCCCCAGGACCATTCTGTCCACATCTGAAGCATAAGAGTCTAAATTGTCCCTGCCAGCCCAGAGACAGTGTTGTGTTAACAGAAGTGACAGGGTGTGGAGCATAAAGGAAAGTACATTGACAAGGATATGTTGCACGAATTACTTAAACATGTCAAGTCCAACATGGGCTTTCCTGATGATGATGCTCCTAGCACGTCTGGTGATCCCTTCTTGCGGCAGTTTCAAAGTTCTGCTGCAGTCGATGTGCCTGTCCATCCTTACATCCGGGAGGTCTTGCAGCGCGAATGGAAGGATCCTGACCATATCATGCTTCTAAGGTTTATGGAAAATTTACCCTCTTCAGGATATGTCTAAGGAATTGCCTGACTCTATTTCTATTGATTAGTTTGTGGGTGGGACTTCCTTGGCCGAGGATGCAGTGCTTAAAGATCCTGTTGAGAAAAAGGTGGATGCTTCCCTTAAGAAGGTGTACTCTGGTTCTCATCTGGCTCTGAGAGCTGGCATTTAAGGTACTTATGTGGCCCAGTGGGCAAAATGGCGGCCGCGACGCCAGCCGAGTGAGCTGACTTTTTGTGCTCTCCTGAGCAACGCTCCCCCCCTATGTACTTGGCTTCAGGCGGTGTGTTGTGGAGGAAACCATTGTACGAGCAACCATCGTCTCGCGACTCGACTATGGCAATGCGCTCTATGTCGGGCTCCCCCAGAAACTTATGAATAAGCTACAGGTGGTACAGAATGACGCCGCCAGGCTGATTTTCAGGTTGCCTAGAAGAACTCATGCCACTCCTTTGCTGCGCAAACTGCACTGGTTGCCGGTTAGGCAAAGAGCGAAGTTTAAGGGACTCTGTATTGCCCATAAAGCCTTTTACGGACACGCCCCAGGGTACATAAGGGAACGTTTAATTAAATATGTGCCTGGACGGGCGCTCCGCTCAGCAGAAGCCGCCCAGATGGTCTGCCCGCGGGCTAACTGTGCTTCCAAAGGAGGACGAGCTTTCTCGGTCCTCCTGCCACAACTCTGGAACCGGCTGCCCGATACTCTCCGAAAAGAACATGGTCTGCTCCCTTTCCGGAAGCAGCTCAAAACCATCCTTTTCAGAGAGGCTCTAGACATGACCTAATTCTTCCTAGTACCATGGTGACCACCCTGCCCTGACGCTGTTCTCTTCTTCCGAAGCGCTAAGAGACCTGTCGGTATACATGCGCTATATAAGAATAAAATAACATAACATAACATAACAGGAAAAAGAATCACCGTGCTCTCGGGTATGATCTGGCGCTCGTGGTTGTGGCATCTGGAGTTGCCGGCACCTTCACGTTTGGCATCTGTAAGTCCTCTCTTCTGGGCAGCGGGCTCTATGACTTGGTCCTGCCTGATAACCCTGATGGCTCCAAAGATGACAGGAAAGGGTTCCAAGACCCGGGGACTGCCGGCGGGTTCCGGAGGCCCTGGGAAAACCGATGGGGACACCGAGACAGGCCGGCCGGCTACAGGGGCAGCTGTTAGCCGGACGGGAATGGGAGGAACCACAGATCGGGCTGCGGGGCGAGCGGGCGGAGGAGGCACCTCTGCTCGCGCCCGTCAAACGGTTTCTTCAATGTTTAAGGCGCATAATCAGAAAAACAAAAATGCTGAAGATGCGGTATCCGGAGGTAAATCCTTGCTGAAACAAGCAGCGTCCCCTGTAGTACCGGCGGAATCTGAAACTCCTGGGCTATCAGATGAGGCGCTGAGTCAAGGTACTTTGACCTCTTTTGGGACAGATTCTAGCGATTTAGCTGCAGGCAACACTGTTGGGGTGGCGAGGCAGGGCGTGTCATGTGAAGGAACTGAGGGGCATATTAGCAAGCGAATTTTCGCCGCTTTAGCGGCACGTTTTGCCGCTAAAGCAGCGAAAATTCTATCACCCAATCAGAAAGCTGTCGCTAACAGCTGTTAGCGACAGCTTTCAGGTGACAGCGACCGTTTCCCTTGCCACTTTGCATGTCAGCGATAAATATCGCTAATGACATGCAAAGTAGGCGTGCCCCACAAAAACAACAGGAATCCACTCGCAAACACACCTACCTCCTATCAGCAAGGCGGCCCTGGGACCCAGTTAGCGACGATGAAAGTCGCACTAACCGCGGTTATCACAGGTTTTTAACACCTGCTCAAAACCTGACTTGTCCATTCTACTCAAGGGGGGGGGTGGATTATGCGGCTGAGACCACCATGGCCTATCAGCAACCACCCCCCTAACGCTGGGTTATTATCGCTGTAATTCATGCGATAATCCCGCTTTGCACCAGCTATCGCTGGATTTCCATCGCCGTGGAGATGGCTGTTGCTAATAACATGCTATCTCGGCGATGGAATCCAGCGATAGCTGGCGATGTGAAAATACTCGCTAAGCACGCTTTGCGATATTTATCGCAAAGCGTTGCTGATATGCCCTTGAATTTGCTAGATGTGAAGCAAGTCAGGACGATTTAGCTGTGACTTCGGAGCCAGGAATGATTGTAAGTGGAAAAATGGCCAGAGTGCAAGAACAATGCCTTATGGGTAATGTATTCTCTCCAAGTGGGGGCCAGGGGAGTGCGCTGAATGTATTGAGCTCAGACCCAATAGCAATGAAACCTCTCTCTGACCTCCAAGATGAAGAAACCTTTGCTCCAGGCCCTGTGAAGGAGGGGGACTCAGGGGATAAATTCTATTCTATGTCCGACCCTTCTATTTCTTCAGGGGACGAAAGTCCTGGGAGGGACTGGGCAGAGGATGAGAGCGATGCAAGCAGCCTCCACTTGGGCGAGGGAGAGTTTGGAGAGAATTCTCCTCATATCTCTGCAACTGTTCATAAAAGGGAACTTGGAACCCCTGCTCTTGACAAGGTCTCTGGCTTAGCAGGCTCAATGGCCTGGGACTACTCCTTTTCTCCTAAACTGGATGGAAATGGTGTAACCAACGGAGCAACAGCTCTAGGAATCCCAAGTTTAGATCAAGCCATGCCTAGTGAAATAACCCTCTCTACCATCTATCAGAACATTTTGGCTCACAGGGAGGAGACTCGTGTGGAGAGTTCACGTACCCAGGGGGCTTACCGTAAATTGCAGAACTCAATACGTAGGGTGGCTAAGACCTGCTCTGACTTTGCTGCGAGAATTGGAGAAGCGGAAGCAAGAATCTCCACGTTGGAGGACGAACTAGTAGCGCAAAAGGCCCTTACTCACTCCTTGGAAGCCCAGAAGACGGATACATTATGGAAATTGACGGACCTCGAGAATCGGTCAAGAAGAAATAATCTACGGATATTGGGTATCCCAGAAGGCAAGGAAGGCACAGATGCTCGTCAGTTGATCGTGGAACTTTTTACCGAAGCATTCCCCGATTTGAAGCAATGGGACTGGAAAACTGAACTTCAGAGGGCCCACCGGTTTCCTTTCAATCAACGTAAAAAGACCGGTCAAGCTGCTGAAAAACCCCGTGCCATTTTGATTTGTCTTAATAACTTTTTGGCCAGATAGGAAAAGGGTAGGGAAGGGGTGTGATTTTTTTGTGAGACCTGACTATTGCCAGGCAACAGTCGAGAAAAGATGGCAGCTTCGCCAATTAATTCCGCGATTTCAAGAAAAAGGGGCTCAGGTGTTCTTGCTTAACCCTGCTAAGCTGAAAGTGGTTTTTAAGGGGAAGCGACATTTTTTCTTTCTGAAGCTTCAGCAAAGGAATTTTTGCACACACTGTAGGATAGGTAGGGGGAGTATTCTGACTTACTTATGTTCATGCTGATGTTGGTGCTGGCTTACACTGGCTTAAAGGTAGCCTTTTCTAAGTCTGTTTTGGATCTATATTGTTGGAGGGGATTCTTTTTTTCTTTTTGTGGGTGGGGGGGTGAGAGTTCAGGAGAGAGGGGGGTTTTAGTCAGCTCTCCATCACAGAGGACTGGTGGTCCTTACGCTTCACGAGGTGGGTGGAAGGGAGGGGTGTTGGTGGGGTGGCAGGGAGGTCAGGGGTCCGGGGTGTGGGGGGGATGGGGGGAGGGGGAGTGTTGTGGGGGTTTGGTTTTGTTCTCTTTTGTTTTGTTACTGTGCTGCTAGATGGATAAGGAAGTTTGGAATGTGCTTTATTACTATGCCTATAGTTTCGTGTTATCGTGCAATGTGTGGTCCTGAGTATATGAATTACAAGGATGATGGGTAGTCTACGTATCTGCTCACTTAATATATGTGGTCTCAATGACAGGAGAAAGCGGGTCATGCTAGCCAAACAGCTCCGCTATATGCAGATTGATTTGTTATGTCTTCAGGAGACCCATATACCGTGGAGCAAGCGGTGGTGGCTGAGGGATCTTGGGCTTGAAGTGTTGGCTTGTACCCGGCAAGGCACAACAATTAAGGGGGTGGCTATTTTAGCTAGGCGAGGGGTGGGTTCATGTAAGCGAGTCAAAGTAGACAATGTGGGCCGCTGGGGGATTGCTGAAATCATAGTGAATAATACCCCCTATGTCACTTTGCTCAATTTATGGATCTAATTTAGATGTTGAACTTGCCCTATGGCCCCATCCTTTAATACTCTGTGGTGATTTTAATATCCATCTATATAGATTAAGCGTGATTTATGTGATATTTTTCCATATCAAGGTAGGAAAGTTAGAGTTTTTAAAGCTCTTCAAGGATTGGTGAAGGAACATGGGCTGTTTGATAGCTGGCATAAACTCAAATCACCCGATCCTGGGTTCACGTTTTACTCAGCTCCCCACAATAAGCTAGTCCGGTTGGACTATTTTTTTCTATCCAGCCTATTGGCTGAGACAAGTAAGATTGAGATCTTTCCGAGAATTATCTCGGATCACAACCCTTTAACGATTGAGATTCCATTGAGGGGCATTTCAAAGGCTCAGAAGCCTTGGACCTTTGAAAGGAAACTTTTGCTTGATGAGGTATATTGTACTCATATGGCTAAATGGATTGAGGAATTTTTCTCTTTTAATCGCAATACAGCCTCAGTCTGTATTGTGTGGGATGCTTTTAACCAGCTGTCCGAGGGGAAACTCTGAGCTTTTCCATAGCCCGTCAAAAATCAATACAGGAAGAAATAAAAAACTGGGTAGAACAATTAAAGTCAGCGGAGTGTGAATTAATGAGTAGAATCCAGGGGGGCACAAGCATAGAGGAATGTAATCAGCGTATTGCTATTATAAAATCTAAAATTCATCGCCACTTCGGCACGGAGGTGGAAGCCAAATATATGCAGCGGAGGGCTGAGTCATATGAGCTGGTGGAAAACACAGGCAGGGTTTTAGCCAAACAGTTGCAACAGCGTGAAGTAGCCAATCGTGTTTGCAAAATTAAGGATCATGCAGGGCAGGTCCAGGATTCCCCGGCAGGAATTTTGAATGTCTTTCAGAATTTTTATAGTCAACTTTATGCTGAGGGGCCTGCCGTGACAGGGATAGACTTTCTGGAAGATTTTTTTAATGGTATGGAAACAATGAAGGTCACTCAGGACCAAAATGAGGCACTTGAAGCCCAGCTTACATGGGAAGAAATAGACCTTGCAATAACCTCTTTAGCCATGGGTAAGGCTGTCAGTCCAGACGGCATTCCCCTGGAATTTTATAGAACATTCCGACAAGTACTTAAGCAGGATATTATGCTATTTGAACAGGCTCGCAAAAAAAATCATATTCCTGATTGTTGGTGGAAGACAACTATTATCGTTTTAGGAAAAAGATAAGCCAGAACTTAATCCAGCTTCCTACAGGCCTATAACCTTGATCAATTGCGATAGTAAAATCTATTTGAAAATGTTGGCAGTTAGACTTGGAAAGGTTATTACCCCTCTGGTATCTTTACGCCAGCATGTGTTTATCCCAGGAAGGGATACGGCGGATCATGTCCGCCGTGTAATAACCCTTCTTGATTGGGCACAGGCCACGGGATCGCCACTGGGGGTTCTCCTCTTGGACGCTGAGAAAGCGTTCGATAGGGTCTCCTGGTGGTTCCTGTGGTCCGTCCTATGTTGGAAGGGGTTAGGTAAGGGCTTTGTACAAGCATTGTATCTATCTCCAGAGGCAGTGATCCGGATCTCAGGGCAGGATTCCAAGCCATTTACTATCAGCAGAGGCACGAGACAGGGGTATCCTTGTTCACCCCTACTCTTTGCCCTGTATATTGATCCCTTTTTAAAAAAACTTGAGCTAAGTATCCATATTAAAGTGGTTAGGATTGGGGAGATCGAGTATAGGGCTTTGGCATACGCAGACGACATTGCGGTTCTTACGAGCGATGTTGTCTCTGCCTTTCCAGTGGTGAAAGATTTAGCAGGTCAGTTTGGCAATCTTTCGGGGTACAAGCTGAATGTGGATAAGACTCAAATTCTCTGTTCAGGTATAATCTGCCCGCCGGACTTCCCAGTCGTTTCAGAGGCTACCTATTTGGGTATTACAATTACAGCCTCGGTCGATAGAATACCCGACTTAAATATCAGTCCATTAATTGAAATCGCTAATAAGAAATTGGAGAGATTGGATCACTTACACCTCTCCCTTTTTGGGCGAAGTAATGTTAGTAAGATGTTGATTCTACCCAAATTTCTGTATCTTTTTAGGACCATCCCTCTTGAGTTTTCTTCTTCCTGTTTTGTAAAGTTAGAAAGGGTATCTTCTAGGTTTCTTTGGGGCTATCGCAGGTCTAGAAGAGCGACCAAATGGATGATTCTCCCAAGACAGCGTGGGGGTATGGCTATTCCCAGCTTTCTGCTCTATTATTGGCTGCTGTTTTACAGCATATCGCCATCTTACTAGTTGGGGCTAAGG
Source organism: Calotriton arnoldi (assembly GCA_963921515.1). Lineage (NCBI taxonomy): Eukaryota > Metazoa > Chordata > Amphibia > Caudata > Salamandridae > Calotriton > Calotriton arnoldi. The sequence goes on from CAWUFW010004711.1 coordinate 1,252,922, forward strand.
CTGATATATCAATGGAGAGTAGCCCGTCTATATATGAACTGGGGTTGGGGAACCAAGCTAAGGGCTGTTTGGTTTCGGTTCTCGAACCTAGCTATTATAAAAAGACCAGATTTAAAATTGTGAGAGCAGCTTATAAGGTGTGGAAACAGGTCCGGCGGAAGCTTAAGATCTCTAATTTGAATGCATACACTCCATTTGTAGCCACAGGTTCACTGCCGTCAATCTTTCGGCATCGGGTCACTTTTGAGTGGGCTAATAAGGGTATTTATTCCCTGGGGGACTTTTATAGAGATGGGCAATTTGCAACATTTGCAAAACTGCAGGAAGAATACGGTCTTTGTAGGGGTTATTTTTTTAAATATCTGCAGATCCGGAGCTTCTTGGAGGAAAATATGCGCAGGGCATCTTCAAATTTTGAAAAGATATCCCTGGTGGAAGCCGTTCAAAAGAAGTCTCGGCTAGGGAACATTTATCATATCTTGCTTGATTCCTTGCCTGATTTGGTAGCGTACTCAGATAAATGATCAAGCAAATGTGGGGAGGAAGCAATGGACATTGAGGACTCCCTGTCCCTGGCGAGCCAGATTCTGATTACGGGGGGCCTCAGGAGTCAACACTTTATGTCAGTCTTTGATCTGTATTATACCCCCGCGAAAATTACCAAATGGAGGGGAACGAGGGGAGGGAAATGTAATAGATGTGATCTCCAGGCAGCGGATGCTGTACATATGTTTTATTCCTGTCCAAAACTGGCTGTTTTTATACATGATATAGAAACATTCTTGACTACAACATTGGGGATATCAGTCTCTGTTACACCAGCTCTTCTTATCCTGGGAGTAGGGAATAATACTGAAGCGGGTAGTAGGGTAAGATCTGAAACAGGCTTTGTGTTCATAGCTATGGCTATCGCCCGCTTGTGTATTACTTCCCAATAGATTAGTGCTGATCCTCCAACCTTCTCTAACTGGCGTGCAAGGCTATTTGCTGCATATAATATCGAATCTTCAATTTATAAACTAAGAGGTCGTAGGAAGAAAGCGCTGGGACAGCGAATCTGGGCTCCTATTGCGGACCTGGTTGATTAAAAGATTAGGGGGGCGACCTATATCTCCCTGTTGTTTTTCTATTCTATTGATTTGTTTATTTGCTTTTTCCTTTGTCAATGAAATGAAATAAGAAAATAATGAACTATTTAATTTCCTCAAAGATATCTGTGATATGAATATAGTGGTATGCATTATTTTTTCTGTAGTTACTTAATATGGTCCGGAAGCTCGACAGCCTTGCATATTTTGTTGAATTGTATAATCATTGATTACTGTATTACTAGCTGTATGGTCATTTCTATCCTCTGTTTTTTATAGATCTGTTAATGCCCCAGGTCTTGCTGTATTAGCAGTAATATTGGTTTGTGTTCATGCTTTATTCAAGGGAACAAAACAAATTTAAAATCAAATAAAAATATTTAAAGAAAAAAAAAGACAAGGATATGTTGCCCAAATTACTTAAACATGTCAAGTCCAACATGGGCTTTCCCTATGATGATGCTCCAAGCACGTCTGGTGGTCCCTTCTTGCGGCAGTTTCAAAGTTCTGCTGCAGTTGATGTGCCTGTCCATCCTTACATCCGGGAGGTCTTGCAGCGCGAATGGAAGGATCCTGACCATATCATGCTTCTAAGGTTTATGGCAAAATTTACCCTCTTCAGGATATGTCTAAGGAATTGCCTGACTATTTCTATTGATTAGTTTGTGGGTCAGACTTCCTTGGCTGAGGATGCGGTGCTTAAAGATCCTGTTGATAAAAAGGTGGATGCTTCCCTTAAGAAGGTGTACTCTGGTTCTCATCTGGCTCTGAGAGCTGGCATTTATGGTACTTATGTGGCTCAGTCTCTGATTTCCGATGTCAAGGCGCTGTATCAGTTGATGGATGATGCTTCCGACTGTTCTGGGCTTTTGGAACATATCGAGAGGCAAGTGGAGTTCCTCTCTGATGTTTCCTTCAATGTGGTAAAAGCCTCTGCTCTTTCCAGTGGAGCGAGTGTGGCCTCCCACCGCAATCTGGTGTTGAAGGACTGGAAAACAGACTCTGCTCAAAAGGCTTGCGTCTTCCGCTTGCCTTTTCAACGGACTATGATGTTTGGGGAGGAGTTGGAAGGAAAATTGCATAAATTGTTTAAGGAGAAAAAGCACTCTTCTTCCTTTAAGCAGCCCTCTGCTGCGACTTTTTCCTCTAGGCCTAAGTCTTTTTTCCATCCTCCTTCTTGTAGGCAGTTTTCCAGGAGCCACAGGAATTTCTCTTCTGGTCAGGGTCAGGATAGAAAGGCTAAGTCTCCACCTCCCAAGCCTTGTTCCTGACTATATGGCTGCGGGTCATGGATTGTTGGTCGGAAGTCGGCTGCGGTTCTTCCTGCCAGCTTGGGTGCAGTCCTGTTCAGACTTGTGGGTGCTGGACATTGTTTGTCAGAGTCATCTGATTGAATTCTCAGAGCCTCCTCCGGACTCGAGAATTCGTCCGACTCCTTGGCTGTCCTGTCTGTCCAAGAGGTCCGATCTGTCTCTGGTGGTGAAGTCTCTCTTGCAGAAAGGGGTGATCCAGGCTGTTCCTCCTCTGGTGGTGGGGAGGGGGTTTTATTCTCTGATTTTCCTGGTACCCAAAGTGACGGGGCGGTCAGGCTGGTCCTGGATTTGAAGGCTCTGAACAAGTGGGTGGTTCATCTGCCTTTTCGGATGAAGACTCTTCAGCGGGTGATTTTGTTGGTTCTTCCGGGGCATTTCCTGTGCACCCTCGATCTCCAGGACACTTACTATCACGTCCCAATTCACACCAGCTCTCATCGGTTCCTGAGGTTTTGCATTCAGGGCCGTCATTTTCAGTTTCAAGTCCTGCCTTTCGGCCTGAGGTCTGTGCCATGGGTGTTCACCAAGGTGGTGGCTCCGTTGGTAGCTTCCTTACATCTCCAGGGTGTGATGGCTTACCCTTACCTGGACGATTGGTTGATTCATGGTCCCTCTCGGGCCCAGTTGTTGGTGGATCGGGAAGTGGTGTGCTCTGCGTTGAGAGCTCATGAGTTTCTTCTTAATCTTCCAAAGTGTCAGCTGGAGCCCTGCAGGACTTGACTTCATAGGGGCTCACTTTCACACCGTTCTCAACAGGGTGTTCCTGCCAATCCCTCTGGCAGTGTCCTTGGGGTCTCTTGCTTGGCAGTTCTTGGTGGGGGGTTCCTTTATGGTCCACCTATGGTTGCCGCTTCTGGGTGTCATGGCGGTGTTCACGGTGGCTTGGGCTTGTTTTCACCTCTGTCCTCTGTGGTTGTATCCGTTTGCTCATTGGAATCCGTTGTCTTGCAATCTGGCCCTTCTGGTTCTGGTGTCTCCTTCAATCCTTCCTGCCCTGCACTGGTGGACGGTGTCGGAACATCTTTCTCGGGGTCTGCCACTTCAGCCCTCTCCGTTGGTGGTCCTGACTACGGATGGCAGTTCTTTCAGGTGGGGGGGGACCTTGGATTCTCTGTCACTTCAGGGCCGCTGGTCCCTTCTGGAGGGTTGGCGTTCTTCCAATTGGCAGGAGTTGACAGTGGTTTCCCATGCTGTGATGGGTTTCTGCAACCCGTTGTCAAGGCGCAATGTGGTGGTGCGTTCCGACAACATGGTGTCAGTGGCCTACTTGAATCATCAGGGGGGTTCCAGGTCCAAGTGTCTGAATGTGGTAGTGGTTCCCTTGTTTTGTTGGGCAGAGGGGCATCTGTTGTCTCTCTCAGCTGTTTATATTCGGGGTGTGGACAACAGGGTGGCGGATGCCCTCAGCCGTTATTTCCTCGCCTCTCAGGAGTTGTCTCTGACTCCAGTGGCTTTTCGGCTTGTGTGCAGGAGGTTTGGTCTTCCCTATCTCAACCTCTTTGCTTCCCGGCACAATGCCCAGCTGCCCAGGTTCTGCTCCCGGGTTCGTCAGGAGGGCTCCTGGGGGGTGGATGTCCTGACCTGTCCTTGGCCGTCTCGTCTCCTTTATGCTTTCCCTCCACTGGCTCTGATTCCCAGGTTTTTGGCTCACCTGGGCCGGGAGTCTCGGGAGGTGGTGGTGGTGGTGGTTCCGTTTTTGCTTCGTCGGTCGTGGGTCCCCACTCTGTGGCTGTTGGCTGTACAGGGTCCCTGGTTTCTCCCTTGTTCTCCGTCTCCCCTTCAGTCCTCTCTGATGTTATCAGTCCCACAGCTGCAGCTGTCGTTGTGGAAGTTGAGAGGCAGGGGTGGCAATGTCGTGGTTTTCCGGAACATTTAGCTGTGGCTCTTCAACAGTCTCATAAGCCTTCTACCTTGAAGTCTTATGGGCGTCATTGGGGTAATTTTAATTGCTGGTGTCTGGCTCTGGGTTTTTCCCCTCTGGCTTGCTCTTTTCCGGATGTGTTGCAGTTTCTCTGAGAAGGCTTTGAGAAATGTTTGGCGGTTTTTACTTTGAGGGCTCAGTGGGCCGGTGTTAAGGCCTTCCGTTCCCCTTGGGGGAATTTGTCAGATGTCGAGGATTTGGTCTCTCATTTGTTGCGGAGTTTTTCCTTGTCTTGGCCTGTGGTGAGGCCTTCCTTTCCTTTGTGGGATCTTCCTTTGGTTCTGCGAGCTTTGGTGGCTCCTCCGTTTGAGCCTTTGTCTGAGGTGGACATCAAGTTTGTTACTTTTAAGGTGGTTTTTCTGGTGGCCATTACCTTGGCTCGCCGCCTTGGTGAGTTGGGTGCCCTGATAGCCCGGGAGCCATTTTTGTCCTTTTCGGAGGATGGGGTGGTCATTCGGCTGGATTCGGCCTTTGTCCCCAAAGTGCCTTCTCAGTTCCATTGCTCCCAGGAGTTGGTATTGCCTGCTTTGTGTTCTGCTCAGGACTCTTCCGATGATCTTCCTTAGTCTTTGATTGATGTGTGCAGGGCTTTGCGTGTATCTTGATCTCACGCATCCCTTTCAGAATTCGGATTTCCTTTTTGTATCTTTTGGGGTTGCCTCTCGGGGTGGGTAGGCTTCTTCTTCTTCTATTGGTCGTTGGCTTAAGCAGGTCATTATGTTGGCCTACTCTCTTTCAGGGTCTCCTTCTCCGGCAGGGGGTTCAAGGTCGGTCAACCTGGGCGGTGGCGGCTTCCTGGGCTGAGGTTCTGGGGGTTTCCCTGTCTAAGATCTATAGGGTAGCCACTTGGGCGTTCTCTAATACCTTTGTGAGGCATTATCGGATCCAGAATTTGCTGGGGGATGATGCTAATTTCAGTTTGAGGGTGCTGCATGCTGTGTGCTCCTGACTTTCTTATTCTGCTGTTCAGGTTACTGACGGTTGAAATTTAGGACGTTTTGTAGCAGGTATGCACAGGGATTTAGTGTTAGCTTAAAAAAAGCAGTCACTTTGGGTGGAGTTTTGAGAGGATATATGTTGGGAAGTAGAGGCGAATTTTCACTTGTGTCACAGTAGTTTTTATTTTTGACAGGGTCTTGAGCGCGATGTTTACAAGGAGGGCACATCAAGTTATGTGTTATGCAAACTGGGGCAGTTTCAGCGGGGAGCGTAAAAATTGCAGGATGGGGTAGTAAACAGCGTGTTTAAGAGGCAAACACATGATTTAGTTACACTTTTGATGGCCATGAAAGGGTGTTTGGGCTAAATGTTTGTTGTAAAATTATCGTGCATATGAATTGTTTACTGAAAAATGTTCTTAACATTATAGATACCCCTGAAGAAGGTCGTGTGGACCGAAATGCATTGGGTAGAATGAAATGTTCTGGAACTATGAAGTTTCAAGTTATTGCCTGTGAACAAGCCTGGATGGGCATTCTCAGAGCATTAAGATGAATAAAATACAGAAACTTTATGTCTTTGCCGTGATGGTGAAAAATCGAGTAAACTTTGGAATAAATTTGGATAAACTTGGTCAAAATATGGAGTACGTGTGAATACTGTTTACATATGTGTATACTGCAGTGCAACTCCTTCGTGACACGGACACGCCGTGCCACATTCAGGAGTCAAAATCAGATGTATCATCATACAAGTCGGTACTGGAAAACGCAGCAGATTCTTCTAAATCAGACAGCATATTATTTACAGTTTCAATATCCCAATCATCAGAGAAAGTACTGGAGGTGATGATATCACTTAAAGTGATTTTAAATAAGTATGGTATTTTCAAAAGTACAGTCGGACCATGTACATCATATGAAACCCTATCCCAAACTATTCCTTCAGGAACTGGAACTGCTGTAATGTTCACAAAGGACAGGTCTCTTTGTTCATGATGAGATGATGTATGTGGTTTCAGGACAAAGTTCAAATGTTGTACTGCAGAGCGTTCTGAGAGATAGTGTCCATTCAGGAGCAGGTAAAAGAAAGTAACTACACCCACCCAAAAGACTAGGAAAAGTAGACCAATTGCAATCCAGAGCAGTAGCCAGGTAGAAACAAAGTAAGTCTTTTCAACCAAAGGTAGAGATCATAATTTGTTTCTTTGTGGGAAACAGAAGCTGGCGATTACTCAGGTTCACTCAGGTCCAGAGAAAAGGTGTCAAAATCAACGAAGTAGCCAGACACTGTTCAATCTATCTTGGTAGCTCAGCAAGTTTTGTAGAACTGGCAGATGACTCTTTGAGACATATTCACATAGATGCCAGCTTTAGGCTGAATTGAGATCTGTGTTTCATTTGTGTTTTGCTGCTGTTCAATTTCAACAGGCATGAGTTCCATTCCATTGTTTGTAACCCCTTCACTTCGTACAGTCAAATCTTCAAATGTTATTAATCTTTCTGTCTAAACTTCCTGAATGGTAGCGAGAGGAGATTGGTGGCTACCCAGGAGCCCACACGGCCTACTATTGAGTATCAGCCACATAGTGTGGTTTGATCAGATCAATGGAGATAAATCTTTTTTCTTTCTTGCCCGGCAAGAGGCGCAAGAAGTAAAGTTTTTGTTCCTTTGACAGTCAGGACAGGTACAGGCGCTCTGTAAGATGGCCCAAATTCTTTTTTGTCCACAATTCTCTCTGACCAGGTCCCCAATCTTCGGGACCCAGGCAGGTCTTGCCGGAACAGCTTTACCTTCTCCAGTGTCAGTGCATTTTACTTGGACAATGCTCTGTAGTGCCCGGAATGTATTGACTTCCTGTAAAACAGCCAAACGATCATTGATGTCAAATGTTTTCTCATCTGCCACTGTACTGCTACAATCGAGGTCGGGGAGACACACTCTAGTCCCAAACAGGACCTCATATGGAATACGGCCTCCTGGGAACTTCTTGGCATGTTATTAAGTGCCCTCTGGACCCCATATAGGTGATTGATCTAACTGCCACCTGAGCCTAATACCCTCGCTGTTAAGGATTGCTTTAAGTACTGGTTTTTCCTCTCCACAGTTGAATTTCCCTCTGGATGATACAGAGAGGAGTACCGCAAGACCACACCCAAACTTCCTATGGCTTCTTTGTAAGCCCGAGAGCTGAAAGCAGGGCCAATGTCAGAATGTAATGTGCAGATTTCGTATGTCCCTATAAAGACTCAAAAATCCTTTCTAACTGTTCAAGCATCAGCCGAGCACTGGGGCCAAACCCACTGGAATCTAGGAGCATGACTCCACTGCCACCAAGATGTACTTTTAAGCCCAGTCAGATTGTAAGGGGCCGCAGTGGTACAAATAGACACATGCGAGAGGTCAGTCTGATATCAGTAGTGGTGTCTGTGGTGGACGTGCTATGGTGGAGCCCTTCATCTGCTGACAGATGTCGCACTTAAGGACAAATCCCTTGGTCTGCTCCGTAAGAGCAGGCCACCAATAACGTTGTTTCAGTGGTGAAACAGTCGCAGTAATGCCTGCATGTGCTGAACCCAGACCCTCGTGTGCAGCTAGAATTAAACCTAATCTGCAATCCATGTTTGGTATTACTCTATCCCCCACTCCTGGAATTTGAGCATACAGAATATTTTGTGCATCTAACTTGTAGGAGTATTTGAGTGGAAAACCTTTTGGTAAGGCTGAGATGTTATTATGCATAGCGTTGCCAGCTACCATTATCTGTCCATCTATTCTTGTGCTAGAACAAGTGATTGCAGCAATGGCAGAAGTTCTCACTGTTGCCCTGGTGGCTTCATCAGCAAATGAATTCCCTTCAATGTGCATGCCAACATGCTGATGACTCAGCGCATGAATCACATGAGCCTGTGGCAAACATTTTTTCAGTTCTGCCACTTGTTCCTAAAGCAACTTGTGCTTTATTGTGCAACCTTTGGAATCTCTTAACCCATTCTGGCCCCAATAGTGAATATATTCGTTGTATGACAGGACACAGTAAAATGGATTGCACACAACTAGTGTGGGGAATTCCCGATCTGTATTTTTTAGTGCCAGTATTAGGGCTTTTAGTTCTGCCAGCTGTGGCTTGCAATCTCCTAGAGACTGTGTCTGCGTTGCTAGGACGGAACTTACCGTCCCGCATATGTACCTTTATATATATATATATATATATATATATATATATATATATATATATATATATATATATATATAGATATAGATACAATTACAAGCACCAATAGAGTAAATAAAAGGTAGAATTCTACCTTGGTGCTAAAACAGTGAATATATGCAGGCATATAGATACATGTCAGTAATCAGGCGTACTCCTAGAATGTTAACCCTAGCTAAGTGCACCTAAGTGTACCTAGCATGTATGTAGGTATAGAGCCAAGAATCCCCCTAGGAAAGAGCCAACCCCATTACCTGATGGGAGAGAACGAAGGACCCCATCTTGGTCTCGAGTTGGACACCACGCAAGGGATGTCAGACCACTGCGTGTTGGAGAGTCTGCGTGCAGGGACTTCAGCGTCTCGTGTCAGCATGGAAGCTTCTCCTCTGGTTTGCACAGCGAAGATGTAGTACTTATATACCTGAAAGGTACCCTCAGGGGTTCTACCTAGATGTGTCATGGTATTTCGGGCCTGTCGTCCAAGGACGATGATAGGGGTGACCCTTGTACAGAGTTATTATGCAGAAGATGGTAATCCTGCTGTGATACTAAGAATCCTCATGCACATTAAACGAAGCTAGTTTTTGAAGAAAACCAGACAACATTTTTTCGGCACTTAACTAGGTAAAAGGCCAGTGCCAGAGCCGTTATGTAGAACAAGGTAGGACAAATGTAGGTAAAAGTTCATGCAACTACCTAGGCCTATATTAGGGTACATTGGGGCTCATAACAATGGTACGAAGTATAATGCTGCTAGTTTTTTTAAATTGATACTGTAGTTCACTGTCTGATATGTAATCTTCAACTAAGGATGTTTTTTTGTATGTTTTGCCAATATGCCTGTGAAAAGTGGAAAAAACTAGGCCTGGGCGGTAAATTCCGTTCCGCTCGCGGAATTTGCGGAATTTGGGTAATTTCGCATTCCGCGGAGAACGCGAAATTGCCCAAAATTCCGCGATCCGCGACTTCGCAGAGTTTTTTGCTTGTTCGCGCTTTCAAAATGCGTGTTCGCGAGATATTTCTCCTCGAGCACGCAAACAGCGTTCGCGAACAAGAAAAAAGCATCGCGAACGGGCGGAACAAGCAATTCCGCGTGTTCGCGGAACTTTTGCGTGCTCACGGAGATTTTTTACCGTTTCGCGGAGCTTTGCGTAGCGAGACTACGCAAATTCCGCCCACCACTAGAAAAAACATCCTCGAATATGGGTTTCTTGGAAATAATTTAGTAATGGTATTAATCCTAGACAATTCAAAATCTAAAAACACTTTTATTTAGAGTTTTAGTTTTTATCACTGACACAAATTCGGTGTAGGTTAAAGCTTGCTTATCAGGCAGTAAACTGTTCACTAAAGGAACAGTGGTGTTATTAATGTTGGCATGAATAGTGTATATTTGGCTGAAGGGATGGACATAAAGGTACCATCCATTGTCCAAATATCACTATTCTCCAGTTTAACAAGATTATGGGGGGGGGGGGGGTGTTAAAATTTAGTATTCGTTTTTGAGGGTTTTTGTTAACATGCAAAAATAAATATTCTTTAGTAAAGGTTAGTGTTATTTCATCAGAGCTGTTAATATCTGAGTAGGTTTGCGGTGTTACACGTTGTGGGTTGCTTGCCTGTTTTTGTCTTTGTATAATTCGATGTAGATTAGGAATTGTAGGCATACAACTTGCTACATGCATAGGTATGTTTTGTGAAAGCTCCCTGAAAACTGAGCCACAAGGTTCATTGGAGGTGGATGCAAGCGTTTTCATTTGTTCAATGTTCTGTCGAACTTCAATCTCCATTGCAGAGGCAGAGTGGTTATGCTCAGTAGTTTTTTCAACAGTATCAACAAGAGTAAACGCTCTGCCTTTGCAATGGGATGCATAATACTGCACACACCTCCAATATTTCCTGGGATCAGTTAATCTCTCCTTACAATAAAGGTAGCCACCGTAACTCAGTAGTCTGATTCCCCTGCTTGATTTGATGTAGCTTGCCTGATTTCTTGATGCCATTCCTTATCTGCATGTACAAAGGAGAAAAAGATACAAAAATATGTTACTGATTTGGTATATAAATGTTTTTTTTATATTATCCTGCAAGGGAAAATGTTTAAACTTTACTTATTTGACAATCTACAATTCTTTTTGATAACAAAGGGCATATTCCGTAGGCATTGCTATGTTTGCATTCATATGTATTTTAACTTGACACCTGTGAAAAGAAAGTTGTTATTGGTGATAATTGAGTTTTTGTCGAATTTTTCCTTAAGTGGGTTTTCCAGCTTTGTGAACACCAACATCTGAAAGTGATGGATTGATTTTCAATTTTTTTTTTGGGAATGTGTTCCTCCAGATAGGTGGTGTGCTTTGGTTTGATCTATACAGAAATGTTAAGAAGAATTGGATGTAAAATATTTTCTTCTTTAATTTTCTATGGATGTATGGTTTGCAATACACCCGTTAGAGACAATGAATTTGCTATGGTTAGTTTTTACTCACTTAATTTACTGTGACGCATGCTTTTATTTTGTTTAGGCAGATTTGGATAGGAGAGATCTTATATTCCCCTTTATATATTGCTGCAAATTTTGATACTTTATGGAATTAAAAAGGATTTAACATAAGTTTTACCTGTTGAGCTCTTTCAATAGTCTTAAACACTTTGGAATTATTGATTTCTGTTCTGCTCTTGTATTGGAACCTTCTATTTATAAAGCAGAAATTCAAAGTTCTGTTAAAAAAAAGTGTAATGTGAGTATTATTTATTGTTATTACTTTCGTTTTTATATTTAGGTGCAGGTGTACACATTCTTTGAGGACAGCCCCCAGAGGAGTACTAACTAATACTTAACTGAGTTAAACACCTGTCAGAGTAAGAATAGTAATTTCCCCCCACCACTATCCAACACCTTGTCTGAGGCAAACACCTGTCAGTGTAGGAATAGTAGTTTTGCCTTCCACCACTATCCAACACCATCCTTGAGGCAAACACCTGTCGGAGCTGGAATAGTAATTTTGCCCACTGCCACTAACCAGCACCTTCCATGTGGCAAACACCTGTCAGAGTTAGAATAGTAATTTTGCCCCCCACCACTACCCAGCACCTTCCCTGAGCCAAACACTTGGCAGAGTTGGAATAATAATTTTGTGCCCCACCACTTTCCAGCACCTTCCCCAAGACAAACACCTGTCGGAGTAGTAATTTTGCCCCCCCCAACACTATCCAGCACCTTCCCTGAGGTAAATTGTGAGCAGTAAATTTGGTAATGACAGCCCCTGGCATAGTACCATTAGTAATTTCTAACACCACCTCAGTAATTTAGTTTATCTGTTTTTAAAAATAGAAGATATAAACACCTTATATAATGCTAATTGATTTTCATAACATAGACTTACTTATGTAAGTGTTCAGTGAGTACTGCTATTTTCAAGACTGTAGATAGGCTCTGGATTAAAAAAAATATATTATTACTAAATGCTTAGGGGCTTTACTACTTCATTTGTAGGTGTGTTTATTGTAACTGTTTTACGAACTTGATCTCTAGGTGGCAGTGTTCAAAAGCAAACCGCCTTTTTTTCTTTTCCTTTTTGCTCCGATGCATGTGGACACCAGGGAAGTTAAAGCAGGGTCTAGTTTTTCCCATATAGTGCCCCAGGCCCATTCTGTCCACATCGTAGCATCAGAGTCTCAATTGTCCCTGCCAGCTCACAGACAGGGTTGTGTTAAAATTGTCCTCACTGCATTGAGCGTCTAGAGAGGCAGTAGGCCCCAAGCCCTCCTGTATACTCAGATGTATCTCTCCTATGACATCTTTCTGAACATCAAGATGTAGCAATAACAGGATGTGTCTGTCATTTAGCAGAACAAAATTGGCCAAGAGTAGGAGTGGGGGCAGACTGGGCCAACTGGGACTTTCCACCTTTTGTATTCTTCTGCTTTCTTATAAAAGTTTCCGAGAAGTGACGCAAATCATTTTCGATAAATGTTCAATTTCATTATGATTTACGGTCAAACATCAAGTGACCTTTTGGTAAACTTTTGTAATGTAGTGTCACTTCTGCATTCCTAATATTTCCGAGAAGTGACCAAAGTGCGTCATGTTCTGCAGTCAAAGCACCTGCTAATGTCGTGATTCTGTGATCAATAGTTCCTCATTAAAAGAGTATAAATGATCTGCTCTTCAGTCCATTCGACGGACTACCTCGCACAAATGAACCCTTGGGTCATGACGTGTGTGTGTGTGTGTGCCCCCTCAGCCATCTTCTCTAACATCTTTGGCTTTAGCTGAGACTATAATGCTTATTATATTTTGAAATTGTCTCTTTTTCTCTCCTCTGCATTGCCGTAATTTTTAAACTTACAAAATTGCATGATTTGCTTTTTCATCTAAGAAGGTGTCTCTGAAACTTGTTATCTTCTAGATTACATGATGCTATATTTGATTAACATTGTGCCTTTGACATTCATTGTTTAAAATTGTTCTTTAATAAAGTGCCACTCTGACTCAGTTCCTGCATCTCACACGTGTGTTTCCTTATTTTAGATAGAGCACCCCTGCTCAAATTAAGCTGTGCTGTACACCCTAAAAAAACCACCCTGCAACAAAGTCAGTGTTTCACCGAGCACAAAATGGTGAACGGCTCCATTCATACATTTTTGTGTGGTGAATGGTAATTGAAAACAAAACATGATTTCAAATATATTTTTAAGTGAGATAATGTTTCTGACAGAAACTATATTTATTATGAAATGTTTAGAAACATGGTTAGTTGCTTTCCTGTTTAGAATGACAGCCATTTTGGTAGGTCACAGAATGCAGACATATAATGAATTTGAGAAAGGACACCTGAAATGTTGATTTTGTAACGTATCTGCTGTTTTTGATATCAGCATTACATTGATATATTTTTTTGTCATTGATATATACAGAAAATATTGATTATCAAATTCTTATTCCTACTGTCATCTCAAAAAGTAGTGTTTTGGGGCTTAAAAACACTATTTTTGCCTTGTTTCTGCAGTCGAGTTGTATTGGCATGCGTTGTAATGGCATGCATTGTAATGGCATGTGTTGTAATGGTAGTTATAATGTTGTTCTATGGGAATGCGTTGTAATGGTAAGCATTGTAAAAACTTACCTTGTAATGGTGTTTGCGTTTTAATGTCCGCATTTTAAAAGCATGCATTGTAATAGTATGCGTTGTCACATCATATAACCTCCAGCAAGTGCATCAACCACCAGTAACTTACCATTTTGTATCCTGAAACTTGCTGGCAATGTCTAGATCTCTGCAGCAGGTGCTTTAACACCGCCATTTTCAGTGGACAACCCTGCTAGTCTTCAGCACCAGTGGCAAAGATAAAAGGAGATGATGAGAAAAGTCCCTACTGGCCTCCCTTATTCCCTCCTCCGCAGCTTAAAAATTCAGAAGTCGCTAACAACAAAAAAGGAAAAATCTGAGCAACTTGTATTAACAGACTAATGTTGAACTTCTTTATTAAGAACAACCTCAGTTCACGGTAGACCCACCTCAAACTTCCTGGACACACTCCGGCTCTTCAACTTGCACCCAACGCTCCAACATCTTTGCATAAACCTCAGATAAAAAAATAAAATACTGACAATCATATATTTCAAATTTCTTGGCATTTCTGATCCATCTCCCAAAGGTGCTTGTTTTGATACTTCATTCTCGAATATAAGAGGAATCATTTCTTTCACCACTTCATTCTTCTTACTCATGTTCTCTTGCACCAGAAGAATCTAGTAAGTTATCTGAATTCTGAGTATGCAATTCTTATAAACTGATGCAGCCATTCTGTAAAGTACTTAGCAACCAAAATTCACTCAACAGCCTAACATCATGACTAGGAAATGGATCAAAACATTCATTGTACTGTTTAACTAGACCATATGGCAAACACTTCCATCATCTAACTCCACAGTATTGTTCATGACTAACAACTTTCTTAGGAAATTTAGATTTATTTACTCTTACGTTTGGCAACTTTTTCCTACAGATTTCACTCAGTCCCACTGCCTAACCTTAAGGTTTACTTCATGTACACCATGTTTAATATTAAAATATATGTTGTGCTAATTTTGATATGCAAAAATGTGATCTCTTACTTCATCTGCATCCCAATTTATAAATTACCACTTTTCATCCATCCAGGATTAACTTTGGAGGGTGGAATTTGTCCTCTCATTAAAAACAATGGACTTTCAACAACGGAATCATGTGGGGTTGCTCTGTAAATCCAAAGCATTCCCTTCAACTCCAAATTCCAGTTTTTCCTACTGCTATTTGTCAATTGTACAATTCATTTAATCACTGTTTGCTCTCTCAACTACACCATTACACTGTAATGATAAAGTGCAGTGGACCTTTGTTCAATACCAGCACATTTCATTTTTTTTTATCTCCTCAGACCTCATTTGTACCTCATTGTCCATTAAAATGGAAGTTAGACACCCTTCTCTCAAAAATTATTAATCATGAAAATTAATCACTGTTTTAGTGTCCACTTTATCCACTAAATTCAATTCAATCCACCTTGAAAATATATCATCTAACACAATGATGCATTTACAACTATCATCATACCACGGAATTGATCCCAACTCTACACCATCCCACTGCAATTTGGGACTCCTTAAAGAATGCACGCAAGGATTTAAAGTTTTGTTTGACTTATCAGCGCTCTCACACTCTAGACATGACCGTGTAAACTTTTCAGTCTCCAAATTCAGTTTTGGACACCAGTACACAGTCTTAACATTGCATTTAGTGTGAGTTATTACAGACTGCCCTTCGTGGCAAAGAGAAATAATTATATTCCTGAATTCAGTTGTAGAATAACTTTATCACTTCTTAAAATGAATAATCCTCCCACATTCAATTCATCACTCACATCCCAAAATGCCCTCAGCTTACCTACAAGGTTACTTTTGACATCTTTACCCCAGCTATTTGCTATTTTTTTCTTTCACATCCTTCAAAATGTAATCTTTACTGTAAGATTCCATCCACTCATCCTTATGGAAACTAGTAATCACATCCTTAGCTTGAAAATTCCAGGAATTCAAAAACCCTTCCAAGGATCTTGGTCAACTTCTTAAAGAGGTAAAGACATTCTGCTTAAAAATCTGCAGTTATATTCTTAGTTCTATGAGCATACTGCACCTCATACAAGAAACCCTTTCAATGCATAGAGAGCCTAGCCATTCTGGCAGATGCTCTAGATAACCCCTCTTCAGTCAAGTGTTTAGTCAGAGGCTTGTGGTCAAAACTCAAAAATCTCCTACCCCACAAAACTTTCTGAAAATGCTGCAAGACCCACATACGTAATAATGTTTTTCTTTCAATCACAGGATACTTTTACTCTGTCAGAGAAAAAGAATGAGAAGCAAATGTGATAACTAATTCTTTGCTAAGATCATCTTTTTGTGTCTATACACTCCCTAGATCCCTACCGCTGGCATTGGTAGTCACAATAGTAGTGGCTAAAGGAACAAAACATTGAAAGATAGGTGATTTACATATTATAGATTTAATTTTCACAAAACGTTTTCTGAAAATCATCAGACCATTTAAACTTAGATATCCTATCAGATGTAAATGAATGGCAAGAGTTTTGCTTAAAAGATTTTGGATAAACTTTGAATAAAACTCTACCAAACCTAAGATGGATCTACGGCCATCCTTTAAATAAGGCAAAGGAGCTTTACTAATGGCTTCAATGAGTTTATCGCTGGGTTTGATCCCACAATTTCTTATCTCATTACCAAGATATATAACCATTTTCCCAGCAAATTTACATTTGGCGATTTCAACTGTTAAACCCCTTTCTTTAAAGGTTTTAGAAAACCTTTTATAAAATCTCATTGTGATGCATCCTGTTACGCCCATTATCAAAATATCTATTTGGACATTTTTTACCTCTGACATATCACTACATAACTGTGTCATGAGTCTCTGAAACACCGCAGCTGCAGATGGTAACATGAAAGGCATGTGGCTGAACTGGAATCATCCCAGCGGTGTACAAAATGCTGTAAAATGTCTGCTGGAAAGGTTTAGAGATATTTGCTGATATGTCGCTGTCAAATCGAAAGTAGATCAGTATCATCAGAAGCTAAATGGCATTCTTGAAAACATCTGTATCGCCAGAATTCCTTTCCACTTTCTGTATATGGTTATAAATATGCGAACCTTCATGACTTAATCCGAGCATTAATATTCTCTTTGTTCTCTGCCGATAAGGCTCCATTGTTATTCCTAAGATTTGCAATATAATTTCAGAAATAATCTTTCTTTACTACCCATTTAACAGAGGGTTCACCAGGAGCTGCTAGAAATTCTTTAGGAGTGCTGAGGAGAAAATTGAGCGGATCAGCAGACGATGGAGCAGTACTATTAAACATTGTTGACTTTGCAAGAGGAAAACCCTACAAAAAATTAATAGGAAAGTCGTACTTCAGAGCACTATTTAATTTTACCTGGGTTAGTGAAATCAGTTCAGTGAATGCCAGAACTGATCTGCGCATGAGCACACTGCTGCGCTACAATAAATCATTGTGTACTTCTCACACAAGTTCTCAAAAGATGGCAGCACGTAAAAGTCATATAGCCTGACACAACGTGATGAGGTGTGACCCAGTGTGAAGATGCGATGACTCAATAGCAGTCATCACTAAGAAAACCACGGGGAACATCCATTGCAAAGTAGTCAGAACCACGCATTACAATTACAACAAATCCTCTACCACACTAATGTCTTTACCATGCATAATATTACCACGAATAAACCTTACCATGCATGGCTTTACCACGGATGACATCACCAAGCATTGTTAAATATAAAAAATTTACATTAACAAAAAATATTTTGGTCGATTTGGGGAGGACGATGCCTATGGTAGCTCGGTGAAGTAAGCACAAGATGCAGTTTGGCTGCGGTGGCAGCGGGGGTAAGATACACCCCTCTCAATTACTCATCCATTACACTCCTGCCACAATTCCAGTGCACACCCCAGAAAGAGGAAGCAGAATTAACCCCACAATGGGAACAAAGTTGCAGTGAC
The DNA here is from genome assembly GCA_963921515.1 of Calotriton arnoldi. Classification (NCBI taxonomy): domain Eukaryota; kingdom Metazoa; phylum Chordata; class Amphibia; order Caudata; family Salamandridae; genus Calotriton; species Calotriton arnoldi. The sequence goes on from CAWUFW010004711.1 coordinate 1,270,476, forward strand.
AGCGCTGCCTTATCCACGCTCAGGACCCCTATCAAGTCGATGGTGGAGGTCTAAAAAAAAAAAACTCATTACTATTTTTGTTTCAAAACCTCTATGTTCACCTCAACGTACATGCATGCATACTTATTTGTGTCGCTAGGTGGCAGTGTTTCATTTTTTCGGGCTATCTTCTCTCTGGAATTTATCTTATTTACTGCCATACTTCTGAGTTGATTTTAGTGTAATAATTGACATACATTTGTGCATTGGTGTACTTATTTCTTAAAATAACATCAAATTGTCCATATTTTAAACTTCAACAGTAACATAGAAACGGCATATACAAAAAATTCCTTGTAAATGTTTGCGTTGTACTGGTATGCATGGTAAGTGTATGCTTGTTAAAGGCATTTATAACGTATCCTTATGAATGTGAGTTGTAATGACATGAGTGCTAATGATGTGCGTGGTACTGGAACATGTATGGAGTGACCTCTTTGTAAAGACATGCGTGGTAGTTGCATGCGTTGTTCCATCATACAACCGAGAACCACAAGGCAAAGATAATACACAGCAGCAACGTTCTAGCTCACGAGGAAGGATTGCGCACAACAGCAGCATTCAGGCTCATGAGGAAGGAGCGCACTGCATGGAGCTTAATTCAAACTATTGTTAACAGCAGCGTTAGCTTGATCATGTAAGGTAGTTGATGATATCCAAAATGATAATTGAAGGAAATCCACACGGTGGAGAAAATGCTCCAACTTAGAAGTTACACAATGTCATCCAACATTTGCCAGTTACTTCAAAGTCTTCCTTGATATTTCACAAGAGGCTAAACTGTGGTATTCACAAAGGTATACCTGTGGGTGATTGAGGTTGTTCTTGTTGCCAAATTACTGTAGTAACAGTCTCTCACAGTATAAAGTTTAATGCTTCTTTAATTAGAACAACCTCATTTTACAGCAGATTCCCTTAACCTTCCTGGACACACATTGGCTCTTCAACTGCCTCCCAACATTCCAACCACTTTACATAGTTCTCAAAATGCAGAACATTAACAAACATTCTATTCATCTCATTATACTTGCATAACACTACATGATTGCCTTAGAGTCAGTGCCTGGCGTAACTGGGGCAAGAACAAGAGGAGGAGGAGGAGTACTTGCAGAAGTGCCAGGGTTACTAGCAGGATTACCAGCAGGATTAGAACCACCTGGGTAACCAAAATGATTAGAACTAGGACACGTAAGAGAATCAGGACCACTCCTAGGAGGATCAAAGCCAATAAGACCAAAAAGGACAGAAGGACCAAGCAGTAGGACAAGGACCAAGACATCAGGCAAGCAAGACCAGGTGGAGCAAGGCCAGGTTTTTGTACAGTGCCAGGAGAAACAGGAACAGGAGGACCAGGATCAGGACCACTGTGACCAGCACTAAGAGGACTTGCATCAGGAGTATTAGGACTAAGAAGGCCAGTAGGAGAAAGAGAAGGTCAAAGCCCAAGAAGGAAAGGAACAGAACTAGGGCTAGCAGGGCCAATAATATGACCAGGATCTGGAAAAAGAGTATGGGTGGGTGAAATTTGCAGAATTTGCTTTCATGGAAATCCATGAAACTTCAGTAAAATAATGCAAAATCATACGAAATGCAAATCCATTATTCACTGACATATGGTAGTGAGAAATGAGTCCTCACTAACAATTTTTGAAATGAGAACATTTTTCATACTAAAAAGTGCGAAAAAAAGCTTTGTGAGCAACAGCAGCTCACACTCTGTTGTTCCAATGCATTTACAGTCATTTTTTACTGCGAATGGTGCTTGATTATAATAAGTGTTACAGCAAACAAATGATGGACGGAATGCTGACAATGCAAACATTCTCCCCCAGTCAAAAGATCTGGGTTAAATCCATCGTTCTTTTGCCCACTACGCCACCTCAGTTTGGATCCAGCCATATGCAAATCAGTCTTGACCCTGTGCCCCATGGGAACAGTCCAGACCGAACTGCCAGGCCAGGTCCTCCCTGGACCGGAAACAAGCATGCTGGGACCGGTTTCAAGGTATGTCACCCTTCTTCAGCCAGGCTAGCTTGAATCCAGTAGCACAGTGAGCAAGGGACCCACGTCTGGGCATACCCATCCCACTTAGGGCGAAAAGTGTTACAGCAAACAAATGATGGACGGAATGCTGACAATGCAAACATTCTCCCCCAGTCAGACGTGGGTCCTGGGCTCACTGTGCCACTGTGCCACTGGAATCAAGCTATCCTGGCTGAAGAGGGGTGAAACCCCGAAACCGGTCCTAGGATGCTTGTTTCCGGTCCAGGGAGGACCTGGCTTGGCAGTTCGGGCTGGACTGTTCCCATGAGGCACAGGGTCAAGACTGATTTGCATATGGCCAGGTCTAAGCTGGGGTGGCATGGTGAGCAAAAGAATAATGGATTAAACCCAGATCTCTTGACTGGGGGTGAATGTTTTGATTTGGTCTGCATTCCGTCCATCAATTGTGTGTCTTTTGCTTGATTATAATAAGTGGCATAAGTATGTCATTTCAATAATTTTAAATGAGAAACATAATGCAAAATTCTAAAATTATACAAATGATACCAGTGTAATTTAAAGTTTTCCCAGGCTTAGAAGAGAGCCATGATCAAGATGATCAAGACAAGAGAGAATGGGGAGAAATAGGATCAAAAGGACCAAGACAAAAATAACAAGCACCAAGGGGCAAAAAGGACCCAGAAATTTAAGCTAGCGGTGCCAGAAGAATGAGGAACCAGAAGGGCAGGTCCATGTGGACCGAATACAGGTGGGTGAGGTTCGAGAGCAGGAACTATAGGAGGACAAAACCATAAGGAACAGGACTAAGAGACAGCAGTATCAGGACCAAGAAGACCACAAGGACCAGGACCCAGAGGAAAATGAGCTGGAGGACCAGAATCAGGAGGAGCAATCCAAGAACATGATGAGTAGGACAAGGAAGCTGAGAGTTAAGATTTTTGCCTGTAAGAGAGAGGCTCAGAGGATGAGGAGGCCAGCAGACAGACAGGAGAATGAGTAGCACAATTTTGTCCATGAGAAGGACAGGAGGAGGGGTGTGACCAGAACCAGAAGGATTCGGAGGACCAGAAGGAATGGCAGGAAGACAATTATGTTGAAGTAGAACAAGTTCAGGGCCCAGAGAAGAATATGAGATCCTCCTATCCCAGGGGAGAGTTAGGAGGACCCACAGAAAGGTGAACAAGACTAGGTCAGGATTTGGAAGAGGACCAGAAAAAGGAGCACCAACAGGAGGAAAGATAAAACAAAAGATGGAAAAGAAGGAAGAGGAAAAGAACCAGAAGGAAGAGCACCATTAGGAGTAGGATGCTGATTAGGAGGAGAAGGTCAAATACGGAAAGGAGACCAGAAGGAGGATGATGAAGAGGAGTAGAAGGACCAGGAGGAGTACTAATTACGTATGGAGTAGGAAGCGGGGCTCTGAACTCTCACCTAGCAGTCCAACTGATAACAAGTTGGCAGTGGCTTGGCAACAAAACAGCCAACTGTATTAAAAGTATTAACATATGCAGGACACCTGGAAGATAGAGAACAGGTGAAACTGCTGAAGAGTTAGGAGCTGCCCTTCAGAAGCAAGATGGCACCCTTTAGAAAGCATGCCTTGGATGAGTCGCAAAGCAGTGTGGTGCATGGTGCACATTATCATCTTGCTACAACAAAAAAGTGTGTCAGCAACAGACTACACCAGACGGCAAGCAAAGGATATGCTATCAAGTTCTTGAGAGCCCAGGACATGATCGCCCCAGCCACGTGAGGGAGGTGTGAGGCTGTGAAGCAATAGAAGGGAGGATGCCACAGGTACATTAATGGCAAACAGAAAACAAGCAAATCAAGAGGATTCCCCCACATACTTAGAACACAACTCTCTGCTTAATAGAACACAATGGGATTAATATAAACTGTGGTGTGCTAGGAGAGGAACAGCAAACAACTGTTTGAAGGGGGCCCAGATGACTGAAACACACTTATGCGTAAAATGAATTTTAAACAGTGTCGTGTGGCCCTCTATTTTCTGCAGCTATTATCTGACCCCTTTACATGTCTTTCAGTAGCTTCTTTCCTTTTATCTGCTTTAAAAAAAGAGACGTTCAATCCGATAAATTTTATACTTAATGGAAACTGATTTATTGGATTGCTCCAATAACTGTGTGTGTATATGAATTTGATCTTTTATATCTTTTTACTAAGATTAATATATTTTTAACATGTATTTTTTGTTGGAAATTTTTGTAATCCTTGTATTTTAAGCATAATGCAATACTGATAAATGTTTTATGTGTAGTATACTTTTTATGCCTTCATTGTGATGGCGAAATAAAGTTATTTCTGACTGACTGACTGAAACACACCTAGCTCAAGAAATAATGAGAGGACAGCACGGGTAAACATGACTAGTGACACACAGGCATCTTTGAAGCCAAGATTAGACTTCAACAGTTTGCTGGGGTTTGGGTGCCCATCATACAGTATGGCATTGTGAATTACTATAAATATATTAGATGATCACACGGTAATAGTTCCTGCCCAGCACCAGCCTTTAAGAGGCTGTACAAGACTGTCACACATGAAATATGTAGAAGACTGTTGAAGTGAGACCATTGGGGTGCACATTACCCAGCTGACAGCAGAACAGGCTCTTCCCAGTAGAGTCAGGCGTATCAAGCCATTTTGACCACAAAAACTGCATTATTTATGACACACCACATTAACAAGACTGATCACTGCTCTTTCAGGGATGCACGATCAATAACCCAAACAGATGTCAGGAATCCCAACAAGTTGGTAAAGTACTTTGCTATGATACAGACTTCCTCTACCAAAGGACAGATTTCGTGACAACAACTCTGGAGATGATCAAGTAGATAAAATACTTAACTCCATTGCAGCCTCTTGAGAAGTTCTTGAAACATAAAATTGACTTAAAAGAGGAAGGAATTCAATATATGTTTTTTGATCCAACAAGGTTGAAAGTGATGTTGGATGTTAAGACTATGGGCCTCATTAGGATGGTGGTCGGACTTACGTCTGACCACCATCCATTAAGAAATGAGACCGCCCGCCTACAATTCGGCGGTCTCACCAGCCGAATTAGGATGCAACTCACACCACGGCAGTCGCAAAGTCTATATTTTGTATTGCGGCGGGTGCTGAGCTCTGCAGCACGCGTCGCAGTACAAAAAAATGACATTACACATATCCCTGCACAACATAGCAGGCACCATGCGGTGCCTGCTGTGCCTGCCACATGGTGCAGGGATATGGTACCCCCCTAAACCCAAAACTGAGGGCCAGGGGGAAAGGGGGACCCGCAACGGCGCTCCAATGTCCCTTTCTGCCAGCCTTCATGGTCGTTCAAACTCGCAGGACCCGATTCATTCGGAAACTATTCCGAATCCGATTCGTTCGGAACAGTTTCTGAACCACATCGTAATTGGCCCTTGTGTCTTTTTGCTGGTTTGTGATAAGTGTTCTTCTGGCAGCCTATCACTTTTTGAAGTCGTAGTGTTTTCTTTTAGGTAGTACATATAAAGAGATAGAAGTTGGAGAGTGTTTTGTTTATAAATTGCTATTTAACCTTTTTAAGTTAATTGACAAGTAAGTTTTAGTTTATATATAAGTGCTATTTACTTGGTTAGGTAGTTGTCTTCCAGTGCTTGTCATTAAAGAAGAATTTCATTGTTAAAATTAGTGAGCTTTTATATTGTTGATTTAATTGTTTGTTTGATTTTATTGGTTAAGGTTATTTATAGTCTAATTTTGTTGGTTAGTTTAATTATAATTTATTTTATCAGTTATGTAAGTCTATAGTAAAAGCTAATCTAGGTTTTACGTATAAATTTTGATTTATAGTTTGATAGTTTTGAATATCATTTTATTTATGACTATTTATTAATATTTAAGTTGATATATAAATGTTTGTAGTTTATGGAAATATGCTTTTATGAATTGAGTTATATATTTTTCTTCTGTGAATTGTAAATATTTTAGTGATGGCATATGTTTATTTTTATTTTAAACATATGTATAAAATGTTTCATGTTTATATTTTTAATGGTTTTAAATAAAAAGTGTTTTATTTAATATTTATTATTGATATTGTATTTTTTTGGGTTATATTATTGTATTTGATATTATGTGAATCAATATTTTTGACATAATATATGTTTATTTAAAGGTGACAATATTTTTGTTTCTGATATTTGTGTTTTTGATATAGGTAGAAATCGATATTTTTAACAACAATATTTGTATTCGATATTTGTGGTTTCATTAGTTAAGTATAAGAAGGCAATATTTATGTAAACAATATTTATTTTTCAATATTTTTGTGTTTCGATAATGTATGCATCAATGTTATGTCAGTGATCCGCTTGGGACTTGGTAGGCGCATAGAAGGAGGAGAAGGACAACACAGTAGTTGAACCAAAACGATAGAAGGTACCTCAGAACCACTTCAGGAACTCCAAGAAGCCTACAAGAGAGCAAGACAAAAAGACTAAATGGACAGATCAGTGGCATTGGTGGTGGTAGCAACTCTGGGCAAACAGAGCAAAAGCTCTGAAGCTGCTGGTACAACCCCTGAAGCTTCAGGCAAGGACTCTGAATCAGAAACACATACTTATGAGGGTGAACTACTCCCTGCCATTGCTCCTCGAACAGCAGATGACTTGCATCCCCAGAAGAGGGAGCTAATGGTATTAAATGTTTGCCATACATATTGATGGATTTATAAGATAGTGTGTGTGAGAAGTTGGCCTGGTATATGCTGTCCACTAATTAAAGTGGGCACCTTGCACCAGTCCAAACAACCCTTATGGTGATTTAAGAGGTCAAAGATAACGTTAGAAACCTATCCAAGTGGTAGCTGTGGAGAGCAGCCTTCAGGCTTAGTCTTGAAGGAATGTTAAGCAGCTTGTTTCACCAGAATGCAATCTTATTATATTGGTTAAATGAAAGGAGAACCACACAGTATTTATAAAAATATGTATTTATTATTATAACACACCTTAAATACCTCCCAGTATCTGCTACACGCAGATAAACACAAAGCACACAATACTGTAGCACAGAAACAATCGTAAGTAGCACTAATACAGAGTGGGCTCCAGGGGGAGACATAACCATATACTTAAATAGTGGTATAAGAACCACGACTCGAGTCAAGACAGTGTCTAGAGGATGTAGAATCGCTGGGACCCCAAGGAACCACCCAAGGTGAGTAAGTAGGGACCCCACGGAGGACGGGTGCAGTGTGAGAACACGACTGTGTGCTACGTACAATTCAATAGAGTTGCGGTGACAGTTTTAAAGTTTAAGGACCGTTCCCAGTGGATTAGGAAGAAACCCTTTGGAACATAGAAGGTTGGAGAGCCATACCACCCGTGGATACCAAAGTACCAGAGTTACATATCCCAGGGAAGCCGGGTGCATAGGGTCGAAGTGGCATCGGAAACCGCCGTCATTCTCAATGGGAGTCTTCAAAGAAATGCCACTGCTGGAAAGAAGAAAAGTGTCCGGTGGAACCCACAGGTGGATTCTTGATGGAAGAAACCTGAAAGCAGAGGGGACAGAGTCTGGGTCACTTAGGAGTGGCCAGGGGCTCGGTAGACGAATGCCCACTGATGTTGGGTGCTTCAGGTGTGAAGAGGGGGACCTTGACTCTACAGCTGCAGGGACCAGGAGATGTTGAGGATGACCAGGAGTCGGATACGAGCTTTCCCACAAAGGATGTCGAGTACTGAGGGGTCGGTGTCTGGTGGGAGCACCAACAAGCCTTGGCAGCGGCAACCCATGAAGTAGGACAAAGAAGATTACTGTCTGGCCCAGCATGGATCAGGGGACTCACCACAGCAAGGGGAGTCAGGGCAGGCCTGGAGCAGCCAGGGGTGCCCAAGAAAAGCAGTGTTGTCCCTCAAATGGACCCACAGGCCGAAGGCACAGGAGTCGCAAGGGGACCTCTAGCAGTTTCACGAAGTAACAGCTTGCAGGGCACAGAGTATAAAGAGGCCAAAGTCCTTTGTACGAAATGTGCAGAGAGGTTGGGGATATCGATGGCCCAATGCACTTAGTTAGGGAATGCCAACAAGCATATGCACTTGCAAAAGTACAAGGTGCACAAGGGTTTGGGTTAGGCAGTCCTCACAAGGGATACTGGCCTCAAACTTCGTGAGAGTGCAGCTCAATCTCAAGGAGCAAAGGAACCCACCTCCTGTGATGCTGGAGTCTTCAGAGTCTGCAGGAGCTCAGGATTAGCAGACCAGTCAGTTGCATTATGGTGCCTGCAAATGCAGGGGAGTGACTCCTTCCCCCCCCCAAGAGAGATAACTTCAGTTGTCCTTAATGCTCCACAGGTCCTGCACAGAGCCTGTATGGTGCACAGGCACAGACAATGCTTTGGACAGAGAGGGAGACGAAGTCGGGCCCAGTCGAAGTCCAGAGTGTCCAGACAGTCGAAGGTCAGTGGTTTCTTGATCAGAATCTTGTCCACATCGAATCTAGGGTCCTACAGCCAGGTAATCCCTTCTGTACCCACGGGAGAAGGTTGGACAGATTCATGGACCCTCCCAGGGGAGGGTCAGGACAGTGGGGAGGATAGTCTCCTGTCCTTTGTCCAGTTTCGTGCCAGAGCAGGAGCCAATGGCTCCCAGGACTGGTTTGAACTGGACTATGCACAGGGACACCAAGTGTGCCCCAGATGCAGACTTTCAGGCACTTTGGAAGTGCACCCACCCAGCCCCAATACACTAAATCCTGTGTGGGAGGTGGTCACAACTCCCTGTGAGAGGATACCTATTGTGCTGCCTTCCTCTGCTCGAGCTCGGCTCAGCAGCAGGAGGACAAAAATATGTCTCTGGTCGGCAGCAACCATTTTGTGCTGTCCGGGTCGAGAAGGCTGTTACCAGGAAGACCAGGGACCCCACGAAGATTGCTTCTGAAGTGTTGAATCATACCTCCCACACCCGTGTGGAGGTATGATTCTAAGGTGTTTGATACCAAACACAACATGGTTTGTTGCAGCCATTTTCGAGATAGCATTTTACGCGAGCATATAATGCACCTCTACCTATATGTCTGGCTGTGTCACTGACAACCCGGGAGAATGGTCTCGGAAGACTTCAGAGGGGCTCTGCTCATGCAGGGGTACCCTCTCACGTAAAACTCAGCACCCTGCCTTCAGGATTGTTAAGGCCTGCTAAAGGGGTGACATAGGTTTTAAGTATAGTGACCTATAGATATAGTAAACCTATATCTACCGTAAGTGGTGCATGCACCATCTTACACAGGCTGCAATGGCAGGCCTGTAGTTCCCCTTTTGATGCTCTCTCATGGGTGACCTAATACATGCTTCAGCCCATGGGAGGCCTCTGGGGTACCTATGCCCTGGGTACATGTGTACCATATACTAGGGACTGACAAGGTTACACCAGTATCCAATCTGGAGTGTACCTAAGTACATGGCATAACCAATGTAGGGAGAAAGCAGATAGACTGGGGTCCTGATTAGCAGGATCCCAGTCAGACTAATCAAAAACCAGCACAGCACCAGGCAAAAAGTGGGGGCAACTATGCAGAAAATCCTAACTTCCTACATATCCCCCCAAATGAAAGGAGATAAGGCTAACCTTGCCCAGTTGAGGCTTTATTTCCTAGGTGGCCATATAAGGAAGGTCCTGTACTAGCATGGATACCCCCTGTCTTATGGACCACTAAGGAGTCCCTACCCTGAAGGGTCTTGGATTCTCTCCAAAATTTGGGATGACTACCTGTAGTGTATTTTGGTAAAGAAAGAGGCTGGTGGGGTGCCTGAATAGGGAAGTTAGGCCCTGATAAGGTTGGTCTCAGCTTCCTCAGAGCACTGGTCACCATGGAGGTCTTTCTTTCCATGACTGAGTTATTTCTGGCCCTAGGGGTCAACCTCTGGCTGCCTACAGCTGGGGGTTGAGTCCCTCTGGTTGGAACAATGGAGGGCCAGGGAATGTTTGGGACATCCTGGTCCCAGGTTTTCCTTGGCCAAACAGAGTCCATCTGGGGGATGTCACTACCTAAGGGTAAGAGGGATCCCTCAGAGTGTTGAGGAATATCCACCTGGCTTGGGTTACTAGACTGGGTGTCCCTAATCTGATGATGAGGGTGTTCCTCTGGACAGTGGGCCCTTAGGGGTCCACTGACATCCCTGACCTCTGTAGCCCTAGGCTGACTGAGGCTGGGTAGAGAGGGGCAGGATACCTGCTCCAGACTGGGCACCTCCTTGGAAGGGTCCCCTGCCCTCAGTGGTTCTGCCAGGACAGGCCTGACCACCTCTGGGGCAGTTCCTTCACAAGGGGTAGGATCAGTTCCCTGAGGAAGCTGACCCTTACCTATAGTCTGGGGGGAGAAATACTGTTCTTTATCCCATGTGCTCTCTGCTGGAGCAGAGTGGGCCATTGTTTCAGGCTCCACTACTCCAAAAATTTTCCTGGGGTCGGACTAAGGCCCTAGGGGTCCCACCAACTCTCTCAGGGAGGCCTAACATTTCTAAATAGGCCTTCAGTTCTACTTCAGCCCAGGCTGAAGTTTCTGAATCATTGCCCAAGAGGCAATCCACAGGCAAGTTTGTGGACAATGCCACTCTTTTGGACCAGTGACCCCTCCCCAGCTGAGATGGATTATAGCCATGGGATGATCTGTCCTCACACCATCAGTGTTGGTCACCTGGTACTTGAACTCAGGTAAAAGCTGAAGTGGGGGCACTAAGGTTCCTGTCACCATGGTGACACTAGCCCCTGTGTCCCTATAGGCTACAGCTTTCTGACCATTGATCAGAGGCTCTAGTCTGTACTTGCCCAACGAATTGGGACTGACAGTAAAAGTGGCAAACCCCATTCCACCATCACAGACTAAAGTTGCCTGTGTGGGGGACCTGGCTAGGCCAGGGTCCACCTCAGTTCCCCAAGAAAACCCAACTAAATTTTTGGATGTACTACCACCACCTGGGGAATTACATCCTGTAGAAGTAGTGTTTGGAGGAATATTTTCCTTATTGCTGACCTTTGGACAAATGGCATCATTTTTCCTGTGGCCTGGCTTCTTACAAACAAAGCAATAAGGTTTGTCAGGGGAGGAAGGAGTTTGGGACCCACCCCCAGAAGAGGATTTTTGGGGCCCTTCAGAGGACTTATCTTTTGATTTATCCCCACCTTTCTCTTGGAACTTGGAAGAATCTTTCTTCTGGTCACCACCCTGGTTCTTTTGTTTAGCCCTGGTTCTTTTGTTTCACCCTAGTTCTGACCCATTTATCTGCCTCCTTTCCCAATTCTTGGGGAGAAGTCAGATCTGAGTCCACCAGGTACTCGTGCAAAACTGGTTTTGACAATTATTAAGGATCTGCTCCCTCATAATCAAATTGTACAATCCTAAATAGTCATGCACCTTGCTGCCAAGTATCCAACCTTCCAGTGCCTTTGTAGCACAATCTACAAAGTCTACCCAGTCTTGGGTTTGTGCCTTCTGGGTGTCTCTGAACTTAATCCTGTACTGTTCAGTGGTTAAGCCAAACCCTTTAATGAGAGCACTCTTCAAGTCTGAGTAACTGTCAGCATCCTCTTCTCTAACAGTGAGGAGCTTATCTCTACCTTTGTCAGCAAATGAGAGCCACAAGATAGCTGCCCACTTCCCTTGAGGGACCCTCTGAACTTCACAGGCCCTCTCTAAAGCAGTTATCCATTTATGGATGTCATCCCCAACATGGTAGGGAGGGACAATCTTGCTCAGGTTCCTATTGCCAAAAGAATGTTCCTTAACTCTAGGGACACTGTTGCTGCCACCATGGGACTCTAGTCCCAACTTTTTTCTAGCTCTCTGGACTTCTAGGGACTCTTTATCAAGGGCCAATTGCTCTTGCCTAAGCCTAGCTTTCTCAAGTTCAAGAAATTGGTATTCCCTATCAAAAGAGTGGTAACTCTTGCTAGATACAGAGGTCCCTCCAGACTGTCCTCAGTGATTTGACTCTGCAGAGGGAGATCTAGATCTCCTTGGTAAACTCTGCACTCTCCCAGGAGAGGTGAAGAGGGGGCCATTTTGGCCTTCTTCAGCATTTCCCTGAAGATCTGAGCTGTCCAGGTGGGAACCATCTTGTTCCTCCTGGCCAGGGTTTGAGTCAAGGTCATAAAAGGTGTCACCTCCTGACCTGTCCTCATTCCCTGCCCAACCCACTTTCTCCTGTTCATCTGACCCAGGGGTCTTCCTAAGGTCATAAAGAAGTAAGGCCTCTATGAGGCGTTGAGTGTTGGCATTTCTCCCTGTCTTCAGCTTTCTAGAGGCACACAGGGCTTTCAATTCTTGGAATGAAAGCTCACTGTATCTAGAGGGCAGAGAGCCACTGGCATCTCCTTTAGAAGACATACTAAGTGTGGTGAGGTGTTGCACCTACCTAACCTAGTGGGAACTAAACTCTCTGAGGTTGGAGAAAGGGTGTGCTAGATCCTTGACTTACCCAACCCTAAGTTCAGTAGAACTTACTTATTCTAAGCTAGTATTATATGTACCTAGTGTGTAGTGGTTCAGTTAAATACAAAGATTTATCTGGTAAAACAATGCAGGCTTGAATACCAACCTCTGCACACCAATGTGAGAAGTTGGCCTGGTATATGATGTCCACTAATTAAAGTGGGCACCTAGCATCAGTCCAAACAACCCTTATGGTGATTTAAGAGGTCAAAGATAACCTTAGAAACCTATCCAAGTGGTAGCTGTGGAGAGCAGCCTTCAGGCTTAGTCTTGAAGGAATGTTAAGCAGCTTGTTTTACCAGAATGCAATCTTATTATATTGGTTAAATGAAAGGAGAACCACACAGTATTTATAAAAATATGTATTTATTATTATAACACACCTTAAATACCTCCCAGTATCTGCTACACGCAGATAAACACAAAGCACACAATACTGTAGCACAGAAACAATCGTAAGTAGCACTAATACACAGTGGACTCCAGGGGGAGACCAAACCATATACTAAAAAAGTGGTATAAGACCCACGACTCGAGTCAAGACGGTGTCTAGAGGATGTAGAATCGCTGGGACCCCAAGAAAACACCCAAGGTGAGTAAGTAGGGACCCCATGCAGGACGGGTGCAGTGTGAGAACATGACCGTGTGCTACGTACAATTCAATGGGAGAGTCGCGGTTTCAGTTTTAAAGTTTAAGGACCCTTCCCAGTGGATTACGAAGAAACCCTTTGGAACATAGAAGGTTGGAGAGCAACCCCACCCGTGGATACCAAAGTACCAGAGTTCCCTATCCCAGGGATGCCAGGTGCCTAGGGTCAAAGTGGCATCAGAAATCGCCGTCGTTCTCAAGGGGAGTCTTCAAAGAAATGCCACTGCTGGAAAGAAGAAAAGTGTCCGGTGGAACCAACAGGTGGATTCTTGATGGAAAGAACCTGAAAGCAGAGTGGACAGAGTCTGGGTCACTCAGGAGTGGCCAGGGAATCGGTAGATGAATGCCCACCGATGTCGGGTGCTTCAGTTGTGAAGATGGAGACCTTAACTCTACAGCTGCAGGGACCAGGAGACATTGAGGATGACCAGGAGCTGGATACGAGCTGTCCCACAAAGGATGTCGAGTGCAGAGGGGTCGGTGTCTGGTGGGAGCACCAACAAGCCTTGGCAGCGGCAACCCACGAAGAAGGTCAAAGAAGATTACTGTCTGGACCAGCAAGGACCAGAGGACTCGCCACAGCAAGGGGAGTCAGGGAAGGCCTGGAGAAACCAGGGGTGCTCAAGAAAAGCAGTGTTGTCCCTCAAATGGAGCCACAGGCCGAAGGCACAGAAGTCGCAAGGGGACCTCTAGCAGTTTTTTTTTTTTTTCTAGTCCTCATTCGCCTTTATCCACCTTAACCCGACCGCCTGTTCGTAGCCTTACTTGACGACCTGGGATGACTTAGGCATTCTACGATGGCAGCTCTCAATGCCTACAGCCTGTAAGGGTACGTTATCAGACCGGAAGGTTGCTTCCCCGCAGAGGAAAAAAGTAGGATTCACTCCGACTAGGTCCTTCAGAACCTGATGGACACTATCGATAGCCTAAAAAGGCTTAAGATGGTCCACAGAGTATCCAAAAGGCATAAAGTCTAGCAGTTTCACGAAGTAATGGCTTGCAGGGCACAGAGTGTGAGGAGGCCAAAGTCCTTTGTACAAAATGTGCGCAGTAGTTGGGGCTATCGATAGCCTTATGCACTTAGTTGTGGAACACCAAAAAGCATATGCACTTGCAAAAGTACATGATGCACAGGGGTTTGGGTTATGCAGTCCCCACGTAGGATACTGGCCTTAAACTTGGTGAGATGGCAGCTCAACCTCAAGGAACATAGGAACCCACCTCTTGTGATGCTGGAGCCTTCGGAGCCTACAGGAGCTCAGGATCAGCAGACTGGTTACTTGTGTTATGGTGCCTGCGAATGCAGGGGAGTGACTCCTTCACCCTAAGAGAGATAACTTCAGTTGTCCTTGATGCTCCACAGGTCCTGCACAGAGCCTGTATGGTGCACGGGCACCAACGATGCTTTGGACGGAGACGAAGTCGGGCCCATTCGAAGTCCAGCAAAGTCCAGAGTGTCCAGATGGTCGAAGGTCAGTGGTTTCTTAATCAGAATCTTGTCCACGTCAAATATAGGGTCCTACAGCCAGGTAAGCCCTTCTGTACCCATGGGAGAGGGTTGGACAGATTCAGGGCACCCTCCCAGGGGAGGGTCAGGACAGTGGGGAGGATACTCCCCTGTCCTTTGTCCAGTTTCGCACCAGAGCAGGAGCCAACGGTTCCCAGGACTGGTTTGAACTGGACTAGGCACAGGGACACCAAGTGTGCCCCAGATGCAGACTTACAGGCACTTTGGAAGTGCACCCACCCAGCCCCAATACACTAAATCCTGTCTGGGAGGTGGTCACATCTCCTTGTGAGAGGATGCCTATCGTGCTGCCTTCCTCTGCTCAAGCTTGGCTCAGCAGCAGGAGGGCAGAAATATGTCTCTAGTCGGCAGCAACCATTTTGTGCTGTCTGGGTCAAGAAGGCTGGTACCGGGAAGACCAGGGACCCCACGAAGCTCGCTTCTGAAGGGTGGAATCATACTGGAGGTATGATTCCAAGGTGTTTGAGACCAAACACGACATGGTTTGTTGCAGCCGTTTGAGATAGCATTTTACGTGAGCATATAATGCACCTCTACCTATATGTCTGGCTGCGTCATCGGCAACCCGGGAGAATGGTCTCCGAAGGCTGCAGAGGGGCTCTGCTCATGCAGGGGCACCCTCTCACATAAAACCCAGCACCCTGCCTTCAGGACTGTTAAGGCCTGATAGAGGGGTGACTTATAGGTCTACATACCTTATCTAACGTGCTCCGATACCTCCGGGTCTAGCCAGCGCTATATAAAACTAGTCAAATAAATTAGGTTTTAAGTGTAGTGACCTATAGATATAGTAAACCTATATCTAACGTAAGTGGCGCATGCACCATCTTACATAGGGTGCAATGGCAGGCCTGTAGTTCCATTTTGCATGGCCTCTCATGGGTGGCATAATACATGCTTCAGCCCATGGGAGGCCTCTGGGGTACATTTGCCCTGGGTACATGTGTACCATATACTAGGGACTGACAAGGGTACCCCAGTATCCAATCTGGAGTGTTCCTAAGTACATGGCATAACCAATTTGGGGAGAAAGCAGATAGACTGGGGTCCTGATTAGCAGGATCCCAGTCAGACTAGTCAAAAACCAGCACAGCACCAGGCAAAAAGTGGGGGTAACTATACAGAAAGATCTTACCTTCCTACAGTGTGGAAGATAGTGACGTAATGGCAATGTTGGGAAGGCCACAATGGGCCTAACAACAGTAGACCAAAGCCTTGAGATGCATGTATCTGGGCTCTTATAATACTACTCTCAGAATAATGGAAGCCTTCTGATAGAGCTAGCCTGGTTGGAACTGGTGCACTGGTTCATAACCCCCAACTCTACCTATGGCAATAGCGAAAAAGGAGCAAAATGCGTGGCTTTGGATGGCCTCATTTATATGGGGAAGGCAAGGCAGCGCAAATCGCTGCTATGCCTTACTCTGCACTTGGGAGGTACTCCATGAGCGTTGCGATGGGGTTTCCCACGCAACCCCCATGGATTTTGATGCTACCCCAGATTTGCAAGATCATGTAAACCTGGGGAAGTGCCAAATCCTTGCACCTCCCAAGGTGAGGCAAAAGTAGGAGAAATATCTTTATTTCTCCTAATCTTTCCATCTTTCTAGGAGTGCTGCATTCTGCAGCACACATAGAAAGACGAAAACGCCTCTTAGCATTGTTTTTGTGCTTGAAGGTGCCCCTTCCAGCACACAAACCAATCCTGCTGACAACACAGGCACCCTTGCACCATGGCACAAGGGTGATTGTGTTGGCACTAGGCAGCTGAAATGGTGCCAACACAGGAAGAAAGCACAGGAATACACTGTATTGCATGAATACGGTATTCCTGCCCTTTCACTTTGGCGTGGGGCAGCTCAGCAAGATGACTTGCTGCACTGCCCTATGCCAAATCCCCTTAAATAAAGGCCTGGAGGTGTATTAGACAAAATACTAGGGTCCAGATTTACTAACATTTCATGCAATGCAGTGCAGCATAGGCAAGAGTGCATGATGGGCAAAAGAACACTGGGTTAGAATGCTACCCTGAGTAATTGCCAGTGAGTAGTTGTTGCAAAGTCATCCTGTGCCCTGGGCACCCCCCAACATTTTGCTGACTGGAACTGGTGGTAACTGACTCTGACTGACCCTGGGCTCTGTCTAACCAGGCCCAGGGCCAGTGCCAAGCTGAAAGGAACACATAAGAATACAGTTAAGACACCCAACATACACTAGGGTACACTATGGTATGGTGGGGTACCCCTGTAATTGGCATGACCTACCCCATAAGCCCCTAGTATATAATAGGGCAGGGGATTGAAACTACCTAGAAGTCTCCAGTATCCTGGGGCATGGCAGTTTAGAGGCCAGCAGATTTTCTGCAGTTGCATGTGTGCACTGCTGAAGCCTGGGGTCAGTTTAAAAACAGCCCTGGCTGAAAGGACTGCTTTTAAAAAGTAAATTTTGCCCAAACTCGACTTTGGTGGTAGGGGCACTTAAAAATAGGTAACCTACAATGTTTTGGCATATTAGGGACCCCACGGTCTCCCCTAGGTATCCCAGGGGTGGGGGGGTCAGATATGTATAAGGTACACCCTTATAAAATGAGTTTTTATATGCCTGGGTAAAGTGAAATTTCACATTTCACTCCCCACATTGTGGTAAAGTGCTGCTCAAATTCTACTTTGATGCTAGAAGCACTGTGGAAGGAGGATCTGCAATATTTCTGCAGATTCAGCACCCCTAAAGTCTCCCTAGTTGCACTGAGGGTGGGGGTCCTGTAGAAATTAGGGAAATACTTATAAAATATGTTTTCATAAGCCCTGATGCTAGAAAACTGGCCCAAGTCATTTTCCCCATTGCAAATCCCATGGCCCATAGGTTAACATGGTAGGAAGTTATGGATTAATAACTATTGATCGGAGAGGACTAGCCTGACCATTCAAAGACTTCCCAGAATGGTAGTAGTAAATCCAACAATAGTATATTGTGGAATTTCTCCTAAAGTGTACATACAAGACGTTATAAGACTTTCTTCCTTGTAAGTCCAAATTCAGCCTTCCAGTGGTCTGCCCTGATTGGTCAGAGTTAAGTGGATTAGCCAGGCTGCTTTGAAGAGGTGATAAAGAGCCCCTGGGATTACCAACACTGCTGGGAGGGCAGTGTCCTGATCCATAGGAATGCCAGGCCAGGGGTTGGAGTCATAAACCATGCTCTTCAAAGGCAGAGGGGAGGCCTGGGTGTCAGTTACACTTTTACACTCTTGACCCAGAGTCAGGGCTAGGCTTAAGGAAGGTATGTGCAGATGGTAGGGGGAGTCTCTATGGAAATAAGCCATCCCAGGGGGTGGGTTTAGCCAGCTCTTACCTCCTTGCTGGAAAATCAGCCATTATGGATTTGGAAGATTTGATGCACTCTGGGACAAAATAATGCCACACTCTACAGGATGTGGTCATAACTATGAGGAGTTACCATGCTCTCATTGGTCAGAGGTGACCTGTTGCTTGACCCAGAGACTTTTGAATAAGTATCTGAGAGGGGCAGAGCCCTCCAGATCTGCTGCTTGAAACTTACTGAAGCAAGAAGGGCCCTGCTGAGAAGTTTTGCTGTGCAAAGATTTCTAAGGCCTGACCTCTGAAGACTGCACCAACTGAAACTACAGCCCTGTGGATTACCTTGCTGCAAAAGGACTAAAGAGTGGACTCCCTGCAAGCTACAGGTTAACAGAGCTCACCTGGACATCCCCACAAAGAATTCCCAGCCTGGAGTACCAGTGGATTGGTAAGGGTTTCGTTCAAGTGGATTGCGGAATTGAAGTTTCACACTTTCAAGGACCTTCTTGGAGATTCCAGAACCTTGGATTGTGTGTTGGATACTTTGGGACCCGCAAGCAGAACTTCAGAAGGAGTTATAACTGGACCCCGCTTGCTGAAGAAGGCGGCACAACACAGTGGTGAGAAAATTCTTCAGAACAATTTCTAAAGGTGTGTCCCTGTCAGAGAAAACCAAATGACTAAAAGGGGCACTAGAAAGTGACTAATCTTTAAAAATTCATATCTCTGGTTCTCTACAGTGGATTGTTTTCATTTTGGTGTAATTTAAAAGATAAAAATATTACCTATTTTTATAAATTGGTGTTGGATTTTTATTTTGTGTTGAGTCTTAATTATTTACTGAAATGGTGTTTTTAAATGCTTTACATACCTGTCTTTGAAGTTAAGCCTGTCTGCTCGCAGCCACGTTACCAAGGGTTGAGCATAGGAATACTTTTCTAAGACCTATGCTGAGTCCTATCATGTGTTAGTGGCCTTATTGCCAGTGGCAGACCTACATTTGCCCCTACCAATAACCCACTTTCCAACATTTGGTGCTCAGCGGTGTGGATGTGGACTTGTGTTTGAAAAGTACACCTTTCAGTGAATGATTTAGGATTATAAAAATCCTCTAAATTGCCTTAGAACAAAACTTTTGAGTTTGATTTTTGGAATTTGGACTAAACTGTTTTTAATCCATTGTTTTGATTTTTCCAAATTGTTCTAAGTCTGTTGTGCCTAGTTTTTTGTGACCCAAAACTAGGGAACCATGGAGCTGGACCTGGCTAAACTGTCCAAGTATAAGATAGCTGATCTTAGGGTACAGTGTAAGCTTAGGGGCTGCATGCTGCCAAGAAGACGAGGAAGGCAGGGTTGCTTGAGTCCCTAAAGGCCTGGGCCAGGGCAGCTGAGGAGAACCCAGGGGGGTGGGAGGATGTGCCCCCCAACCTCACCCGAGAGAGGGGTGAGGATGAGGTCTCTTCCATTGTGACTAGTGTTAGCCAGGTGAATCAAGGTGGTGGTGGGAGGGGGGAAGGGTCCCTTACTCAGGAACCACTACCGTCCCTTGCAGAGAGACAGCTTCAGGCTCAATTAGCTTCGATAGCTTTAGAGCAAAGGAAACTGGACTTGGCTGAGAAGAGATGGGAGAAGGAGGAGAAAAGGAATGGTGGCAGCGAAAGTGAAGAAGATGCTGAGATGTCCAGGGGTGGTAGATCTGAACCTAAACTTCCAAAGGGCATAGTACCCAAGTACACTGAGGGGGATGACATTGACATGTGGCTAGCAGCTTTTGAGAGGGCCCTTAAAATGAGTAGGGTCCACTCTAGGTATTGGGGTGCACTCCTGTGGGAGTTGATTCCAGTAGCTGGAAGGGATAGGCTCCTGACCCTGAAGGGAGAGGATGCAGAATCATACCAGCAGATGAAGGCATGCTTAGTCAAGAGATTTGGTCTGACTCCAGAGCAGTACAGGGTGAAGTTTAGAGGCACCCAGAAATTGAGTTCAAATTTGTGGGTAGACTTTGTGGACGTTTCAGTAAAGGCACTGGAAGGCTGGATTGTTGGTAACAAAGTTGACACATATGAGGGATTGTATAATTTGTTTTTGAAGGAACATATTTTGACTCATTGTACAGAAGAGAAGTTACGCCAGTATCTAGTGGACTCTAAGCTGACAGACCCCAGAGAGTTGGGGGAATCAGCTGATGAGTGGGTGAGAACCTGGGTTTCCATTCAGCACCAGGGGGGTGACCAGAAGAAAGGAGGACAGGTCCCTCCCCAGGGGAAAGCCCAGGGAAAAGAAGGTCAAAACCAGAAGGAGTCCTCCAAAGACCCACAAAAACCTGTACAAGTAGGGGGGCCCTGAGCCAACCCAAATTCAAAGGGAGGGGGTTTCAGGGAAAGCCTGGTAGGTTCTTTGATCCCTCAAAGGTGGGTAAGTGCTTTGACTGTAATCAGCCAGGGCATAAGCAGGGAGATGCTGTCTGTACCAAGAAGCTCCCCCCTAAGGGGCCATCCACAGGGATTGCCAGTGTCAGTGTAGGGGTGGAGAGTGGTGCCCCAGAGAGGGGTAGTCAGGTGGTGGAAGCAACCTTAGTGTCCCTGGGTGGGGTGAATATTGCAACCCTTGCTGCCTTACCTCCAAATATGGACAAGTTTAGGCAGAGGCCTAAAGTGAATGGGACTGAGGTTGAGGCTATCAGAGACACTGGGGCTAGTGTAACAATGGTCCTGGATGAACTGGTGCCTCCAGAGAGGTTGTTACCTGGTGAGTTTCACCAGGTGACATATGCAGACAGCACTACCAAACTCCATCCTATGGCTGTGGTGGATTTGGAATGGGGAGGTGCGACAGGCCCTATGAAGGTAGCTGTGTCAAAGGTGATCCCAGTTCAGTGTTTACTGGGCAACGATCTTGAAGCCTCTGTGTGGTCAGAGGTGGAGAGAGGACTCCATATGAAAATATTGGAGCTCCCTGAGTGGGTATGTGCTGTGACTAGGTCACAGACTAGCCAGAAGGGAGGGGCTGGACACTTGGAACCTGGAACAAAGGGCCAAGCATCCAAGGACAAGGGCACTGGGCCTGGTAAGCCAGCCCAGGGAACTCCAGAGGTGCAGGAAGAATCTAACCCTGATGGGGAGGATCTGGCCTCTGAGGGAGGGACTCCATCCCTGCTAGAGCTGTCAGATTTGACAGAACTGACAGGAGCAGGTGGACCCTCCAGAGAGGAGTTTAGTCAGGGACAGCGTGACTGTCCCACCCTTGAGAGCTTGAGGCGGATTGCTTCCAAGCAAGAGGAAGGGGATGACAGTGGGTTTCACAGACTCTACTGGGAAGATGGACTGCTTTATACTGAGGCCAGAAACCTCAAGGAGGGGGCCACCAGGAGGTTGGTGGTGCCCCAGAAGTACAGAGAGTTCATCCTGACGTTGTGTCATGATATCCCCTTGGCGGGACATTTGGGACAGACAAAGACATGGAACCGATTGGTGAACCATTTCTACTGGCCCCATATGTCTGAAAAGGTAAAGGAGTTTTGCAGCTCCTGTGTCACCTGTCAGGCCAGTGGCAAGGCAGGGGGCAAACCAAAGGCTCCCCTAATACCACTGCCAGTGGTTGGGGTTCCTTTTGAAAGGGTGGGGATGGACATTGTTGGTCCCCTGGACCCACCTACTGCATCAGGGAATAGGTATATCTTAGTGGTAGTTGACCATGCCACTAGATATCCTGAGGCCATACCTCTTAGAACCATTGATGCTCCTGCAGTGGCTAGAGCACTACTTGGTGTGTTCACGAGAGTGGGTTTTCCAAAAGAGGTGGTGTCAGATAGGGGCACAAACTTCCTGTCCAGCTAGCTGACTGCTATGTGGGATGAGTGTGGTGTCAACTACAAGTTCACCACCCCCTATCACCCACAAGCAAATGGTCTTGTTGAGAAATTCAACAAAACCCTGAAGGGCATGATAAATGGGTTGTCAGAGAAACTCAGGAGGAGATGGGATGTTCTCCTCCCATGCTTACTGTTTGCCTACAGGGAGGTGCCACAGAAAGGGGTTGGTTTCAGTCCCTTTGAGTTGGTGTTTGGACACCCTGTGAGGGGGCCATTGAGCCTGCTAAGAGAGTCTTTAGAGAAGCCTCTTAAAGAAGCTAAGGACAATGTGCTTGATTATGTGCTAGGCCTGAGATCTAGAATGGCAGAGTACATGTACAAGGCAAACAGGAAACTGGAGGCCAGCCAGGAGCTCATGAAGCACTGGTATGATCAAAAGGCTACTATGCCTGAGTATACTCCAGGACAGTTGGTGTGGGTGTTGGAACCTGTGGCTCACAGGGCCCTCCATGACAAGTGGAGTGGGCCCTATCCAATCTTAGAAAAGAAGGGTGAGGTTACTTATTTGGTTGACCTTGGCACCCCCAGGAACCCTCATAGGGTCCTGCATGTGAATAGATTGAAACCCCACAATGACAGGTAAGACATGACCATGTTACTGGTCACTGATGAGGGTGTGGAGGAGGAAACTGAACCTGTGCCCGACCTCCTCTCCACTAATGTGCAATATGGGTCAGTGGAGGGAGTTGTGCTCTCTCCCAAATTGACAGACCAGTAGCACAGAGACTGTAAGCAAGTGCTGGAGCAGTTTGCTGGCCTGTTCTCTTTGACCCCAGGCATCACTGAGTGGTGCGTGCACCACATTGACACTGGTGACAGCCTACCTGTCAAAAATAAACTGTACAGGTTGTCTGACCATGTCAGAGCCAGCATTAAAGCTGAGGTTGCTAAGATGCTGGAACTGGGGGTAATTGAACCGTCTGAGAGTCCATGGGCCAGTCCAGTGGTACTGGTACCTAAACCTAATCCTCAGGGGGGACCCAAGGAGTTAAGGTTCTGTGTGGACTACAGAGGATTGAATGCAGTCACAAAGACTGACGCTCACCCTATACCTAGAGCTGATGAGCTCGTTGATAGGTTAGGGGCTGCTAAGTACCTGAGTACTTTTGATTTGACTTCAGGTTACTGGCAGATTGCCCTAACTGATGGAGCAAAGGAGAGGTCAGTATTCTCCACACCAGAGCGACATTATCAGTTCAAGGTAATGCCCTTTGGATTAAAGAATGCACCTGCCACCTTCCAAGGGTTGGTGAACAGGGTCTTGTCTGGGTTGGAACAGTTCAGTGCAGCTTACCTGGATGATATAGCTGTATACAGTTCTACCTGGGGGGATCACTTAAGCCACCTAAGGGAAGTGCTTCAGGCCATGCAGCAGGCAGGCCTGACTAATAAGGCAAGCAAGTGCCAAATAGGGCAGAGTTCTGTGGTGTACCTGGGCCACCTGGAAGGTGGGGGCCATGTACAGCCTCTCCAAGCTAAAATCCAAACTATTTTTCATTGGACAGCACCTGTTACCCAGACTCAGGGCATTCCTTGGACTGACAGGGTATTATAGAAGGTTTGTTCAAAATTATGGGACCATTGTGGGGCCCCTAACAGAACTGACTTCTAAAAAGAGGCCCAAGAAGGTGATTTGGACCCCAGAGTGTCAGAAGGCTTTTGACACTCTGAAAGCTGCTATGTGTTCAGCACCAGTGTTACTGGCCCCTGACTACACAAAAGAATTTGTAGTTCAGACAGATGCTTCAGAGCAAGGGATTGGGGCAGTGTTGTCACAGCTAAATGAAGGGGGCCTTGATCAGCCAGTTGCCTTTATTAGCAGGAGGCTTCTTCCCAGAGAGCAGAGGTGGAGTGCCATTGAGAGAGAGGCTTTTGCTGCGGTGTGGTCCCTGAAAAAGTTGAGACCATATTTGTTTGGGACTCACTTTCGTGTTCAAACTGACCACAGGCCTCTCAGGTGGCTCATGCAGATGAAAGGGGAGAATCCCAAGCTGTTAAGGTGGTCCATTTCCCTACAGTGAATGGACTTTACAGTGGAACACAGACCTGGGGTTGCCCATGCCAATGCAGATGGACTTTCCAGGTTTTTCCACTTAGCCGATGAGGACTACCAGGGTGTAGGTTAGTAACCCATCACCTTTCGTTAGGGGGGGGCTATGTTGCAAAGTCATCTTGTGCCCTGGGCACCCCCCAACTTTTTGCTGACTGGAACTGGTGGTAACTGACTCTGACTGACCCTGGGCTCTGTCTAACCAGGGCCAGTGCCAAGCTGAAAGGAACACATAAGAATACAGTTAAGACACCCAACATACACTAGGGTACACTATGGTATGGTGGGGTACCCCTGTAATTGGCATGACCTACCCCATAAGCCCCTAGTATATAATAGGGCAGGGGATTGAAACTACCTAGAAGTCCCCAGTATCCTGGGGCATGGCAGTTTAGAGGCCAGCAGCTTTTCTGCACTTGCATGTGTGCACTGCTGAAGCCTGGGGTCAGTTTAAAAACAGCCCTGGCTGCCAGGACTGCTTTTAAAAATTAAATTGTGCCCAAACTCGACTTTGGTGGTAGGGGCACTTAAAATAGGTAACCTACATTGTTTTGGCATATTAGGGACCCCCAGGGTCTCCCCTAGGTATCCCAGGGGTGGGGGGTCAGATATGTATAAGGTACACCCTTATAAAATGAGTTTTTATATGCCTGGGTAAAGTGAAATTTCACATTTCACTCCCCACATTGTGGTAAAGTGCTGATCAAATTCGACTTTGATGCTAGAAGCACTGTGGAAGGAGGATCTGCAATATTTCTGCAGATTCAGAACCCCTAAAGTCTCCCCAAGTTGCACTGAGGGTGGGGGTCCTGTAGAAATTAGGGAAATACTTATAAAATATGTTTTTATAAGCCCTAGTGCTAGAAAACTGGCCCAAGTCATTTTCCCCATTGCAAATCCCATGGCCCATAGGTTAACATGGTAGGAAGTTATGGATTAATAACTATTGATCGGAGAGGACTAGCCTGACCATTCAAAGACTTCCCAGAATGGTAGTAGTAAATCCAACAATAGTATATTGTTGAATTTCTTCTAAAGTGTACATACAAGAAGTTATAAGACTTTCTTGTTTGTAAGTCCAAATTCAGCCTTCCAGTGGTCTGCCCTGATTGGTCAGAGTTAAGTGGATTAGCCCGGCTGCTTTGAAGAGGTGATAAAGAGCCCCTGGGGTTACCAACACTGCTGGGAGGGCAGTGTGCTGGTCCATAGGAATGCCAGGCCAGGGGGTGGAGTCATAAACCATGCTCTTCAAAGGTAGAGGGGAGGCCTGGGTGTCAGTTACACTTTTACACTCTTGACCCAGAGTCAGGGCTAGGCTTAAGGAAGGTATGTGCAGATGGTAGGGGGGGAGTCTATGGAAATAAGCCATCCCAGGGGGTGGGGTTAGCCAGCTCTTACATCCTTGCTGGAAAATCAACCATTATGGATTTGGAAGATTTGATGCACTCTGGGACAAAATAATGCCACACTCTACAGGATGTGGTCATAACTATGAGGAGTTACCCTGCTCTCATTGGTGGGAGGTGACCTGTTGCTTGACCCAGAGACATTTGAATAAGTATCTGAGAGGTGCAGAGCCCTCCAGATCTGCTGCTTGAAACTTACTGAAGCAAGAAGTGCCCTGCTGAGAAGTTTTGCTGTGCAAAGATTTCTAAGGCCTGACCTCTGAAGACTGCACCTACTGAAACTACAGCCCTGTGGATTACCTTGCTGCAAAAGGACTAAAGAGTGGACTCCCTGCAAGCTACAGGTTAACAGAGCTCACCTGGACATCCCCACAAAGAATTCCCAGCCTGGAGTACCAGTGGATTTGTAAGGGTTTTGTTCAAGTGGATTGCGGAATTGAAGTTTCACACTTTCAAGGACCTTCTTGGAGATTCCAGAACCTTGGATTGTGTGTTGGATACTTTGGGACCCGCAAGCAGAACTTCAGGAAGGAGTTCTAACTGGACCCCGCTTGCTGAAGAAGGCGGCACAACACAGTGGTGAGAAAATTCTTCAGAACAATTTCTAAAGGTGTGTCCCCGTCAGAGAAAACCAAATGACTAAAAGGGGCACTGTTGGTTTCTAAGCACTAGAAAGTGACTAATCTTTAAAAATTCATATCTCTGGTTCCCTGAGGTGGATTTTTTTCGTTTTGGTGTCATTTAAAAGATAAAAATATTACCTATTTTTATAAATTGGTGTTGGATTTTTATTTTGTGTTGTGTCTTAATTTACTGAAATTGTGTTTTTAAATGCTTTACATACCTGTCTTTGAAGTTAAGCCTGTCTGCTCGCAGCCACGTTACCAAGGGTTGAGCATAGGAATACTTTTCTAAGACCTATGCTGAGTCCTATCATGTGTTAGTGGCCTTATTGCCAGTGGCAGACCTACATTTGCCCCTACCAATAACCCACTTTCCAATAGTAGTCTTATTGTAAACATTTGTTCCATCATCTTTTGTGTAATTGATGTACCGCCCTGAGTGGCAATGGTATGCCCAGATATGAATATTGTGCTCCCTGCACCACTGGAACTAAGGTGCACCCAACTGATGAGCTGCAATCAGAGCGAGGCTGGTCTTGGGCTGGTTGTGTTCTGGTTCAGGGATGACCTGGCCTTGTAGTTCAGGTTGAACTGCTCCTATTGGTACAGGGTTGAGACTGATTTGCATATGGCTGAGTCCAAAGCGACATTGCATGGTAGGTGAAAGAACGAATGGTTGGATTGTTACCCTGAGTGATTGCCAGTGGTTAGACTTATTGCAAGCATTCCTCTCATCATCTTTTCTGTGTTAAAAGTACAGACACAACAAAATTCATCCGCTATTCAGTGAATCTTCTCACTTCTCTTGTACTCCAAACTGTCTTTTCCTCATTTCTGTATGATACGATTTTTTATGCAATGTTAAATTCTATTCATATAACGTGCACACACCACATTATTTTCTTTTATTCCGGTTACATGGGGCTTATAGAGCTGACGCTCAACTCAGCCCTTCTGTAGGGGTCATTTTGTAAGTGTCTACATTAACCTGGCCCAGTCTGTGTCTCTAATGTGAAACAATACAGCAGCACCAGGATTAACTAGAGCTAATGCTGTCCTGTTACAGGCCTGATCATTGCAGTCCATGCCACCAGATAGGTAGCAGTGGCTTCTCTATCGCCCTATGTCCCTATCCATGCTTCCTATCTTGTCACAATATTCCCAGACTCCTTCAGCCTCATACATTAATGAAGGCCTTCTTCTTGCTGCATTTCCCAGTGGGCCAATTGCTTTAGAACCACTATTCCTATGGCTCCTCGTTTGTATCCAATTCTCCCATTGACCATCTCTTTTTGCCCCATTTTTTTAGTGGCCCATCCCTCCTACATCATTCTTACCTTGGACTCTTCTCTCACCCACATTCATACTTTGCTCATCTTCTACCCCATTCAACCCAGCCAATTGCCTTTTGCTACATGGGTTAAGGATGTAGGGACAGTATTTAAAGGGTGAATAATTATGGGACTGAAGTCCTGGGGAGTGCTGTGTCCAGAGGTATTGGGGAAAGGTGTTCAACTAATAAGGTATGGATGGGCAGCTGTGGGTGAATATGAAAATGTGAATATTTTGGAGTTTTGCTGGGTATTCTTTGGCTAGTAGGCACTGGTTTGTGAGTTGGGGGTGGGGAGGTTGCTAAGGGTCCTCAGTTGGTCCATTTCTGATTATTCCATGCTATAGCACCTCATTCACACTGAAACCTACAAAAAACCAACAAGAGCCCCAAACATGCCAGCTGGTTCACCCCAGAACTCAGGACCACCAAGCACAACTGCCACTAACTGGACAAATGATGGTGCACCACCAAGAACCCCGCTGACAGAGCAGCTCACAAACACCCTCAGCAACTACCACTGGCTCTTCAAAGATGCCAAGAAAGCAGCCATTACCTCCTGCATCGAGTCTGCTACCAACCACACAAAGGCACTTTTCAAAATAGTCAAAGAATTCTCCAACCCACCAGCCATGAAGAACACCATCCACCTCTCCCAAGAACTCTGCGACACCCTCTCAGCATACTTTCACAGCAGGATCTCCAACATCTACAACAATTTCAACAGCCAAACCTCCAAAATCAACCCAGATGACCTCAACCAATCAGCAAACAGCAGCCAAACCATCACCAACTGGTCACCGTTCACCACCGAGTCCACCTCAGTCATCATGTCTTCCATCCACTGTAGGGCACTCACCGACCCCTGCTCCCACCACCTCTGCAGAGTCACAACAAACCCAATCAGCATGCAACTCACCAGCATCCTCAACACCTCCATCTTCACAGCAACCTTCCCGGGCACAATGAAACATGCAGAAGTCAAACCCCTCCAAAAGAATCCTTCCACTGACCCCAATATTCTCATAAATTATCATCCGATCTCCCTGCTACCCTACCTGGCCAAAGTTCTCGAGAAAGCCATCAAACAGCAGCTCACCGAGTTCCTGGAGCAAAACCACCTACTGGACGCCTCTCAATCAGGATTCCGTGCCAACCACAGCACTGAGACCACACTGCTTGCCACCACAGATGACATCAGAACACTCCTTAAGCATGGAGAAACAGTGCCCGTGATCCTCCTTGACCTCTCTGCGTTGCTCGTCACAGTCTCCCACAACACCTTTATCAACAGAGTTTACAACAAAGCAATACGGTGAGACTCCCTCAAGTGGATCACATCCTTCCTTACAGACCACTGCCTTTCCAGCAACTCCCTGTGTGTATAAGCAATGTTGGCTCCTGTAGAAGGATGGGAGGTGGCAGGGAAATCAAGGGCTTTCAGCCTCCTCCGGTGGTCCCCAACGAAAGTCACTGCGTTCCTTGGATGGGACTAATTCACCGAGAATGGAGGCCAGGCCCCAGGGGATGAGGTCCCCCCTCCACCTACTTTAAAAAAAAATGTATTGATAAAAAGGCTGGACCGGGCAAGTTGATGGAGGCCCCACCTCCTTTCACCACCACTCTGCAAAGGCACCTCCTGGCGCACTACTAGTTGGGAGAGGAAGTCCCCCTGCCTCCTGAAAGTCCTTGGGGGCCAGAAACACTTCCTGTTACCTCTAGTAAGTCCCACACAGCGGGATTGCTGAGAGGTGGTCGGATGACATGCTTCCTTTTTCCACCACTCTGCAAACGCGCATTCTGGTGTACTACTAGTTGGGGGATGAAGCTCCCTTGAATGCTCATTAACTCATACAGCCACTGACTCACCCCCTCACTCACCCAAATAGGCAGTCACACACCCCCTCACCCACCCACACATATACTAAGAAACATATACAGGCACTCATACAACCAATCACTTACCCATACAGCCACTCGCATACCCGCTCGCACA
This sequence comes from Calotriton arnoldi, assembly GCA_963921515.1. Taxonomy (NCBI): domain Eukaryota; kingdom Metazoa; phylum Chordata; class Amphibia; order Caudata; family Salamandridae; genus Calotriton; species Calotriton arnoldi. The sequence goes on from CAWUFW010004711.1 coordinate 1,299,771, forward strand.
CCCATACAGCCACTTAGACACCAACAGACAGACTGTTACAGACATTCACATAACCAGACACTCACCCATACATTCACTGAGCCACCTAATCACTCATTTATACAGTCAGTCATGCACCCACTGACTCATCCATACAGGCACTCATATTCCCAGTGATTCACCAATGCTCCTTGGTGTATACATATTAAACACTGATAAACGTTTTAAAAACACACAGTCACTGGATGATGCCATCAGTGACTTTACTTGATAATAGTGATAGCGTACACTGCACTTTATTATGAGACCATGCAATATTGAGTAGTATTTGACGTGATTACATACAATACAGTTTATTGTTTTTTTAAATTAATTTTGGAAATGCATGTACTCATTTACAACAAAAGCGTGAATCGATTGGAAATAAAGAATTTTGTTTTGTATCACATACATTGGAGAAAACAGATTGTGAGCAGTCGGTTTTCTGTTTCTATTGATACATGCTGTTGACAGCTTTAAATTTATTGTCAAAATGGTGATTACCCTTAAGTGATCAGGGCTTCGTGTAAGCCGAAATGGATTATGGCAACTAAATAAAGATTTTTCTGCAAAATAAGAACTTGTGCGTGTACATCTAACTTGGAACAAGAACTTGTGCATGGACATCTTACTTGGATTAAAGTTTGGATGGTACCTTGGATGTTTGGCAGGCAGTCGGCCTGTGGATCCGCACCACCCTCATTCTGGGCACCACTTGCTAAATGGCACATTTGGAGGAAGTTTTCTGGAAACAGGAAAGCAGAGGAGCCCCCTGCAGCGTCATACATCCTGCTGGTGCAGTGCTGGCGTTCGGGATGCCAGAGGGTGCACGATCAACGGAACACTGCTCCAGGTAGGATAAATAGATGCAGGAGACTGGCACTCGGGAATAATTACAGAGTGAGAGTCGTGTGCAGAGACTTTAACTAAAGGCATATACAAATACGATGTCGGCCATAGCAATGTAAGAAAGGGAAGAGTGAAAAAAGAACTCAAAAATGATGCCAGTGCGGAAGACCCCAGTTTGAGCGATAATGCAATGAGTGGAAGGCAGGGTACGATTGATCATCAAAATTGAGTAAATTGGTAAAACTGACCAAGCTGAGTTAAGTGATGGGAGAGAAAGTCTCTCCAACGATATTTGGACATGGACAGAATACCTAGAGGACTGAGAATTTTGTTGGGGCCAAGTTTTGAAAATCAACATCCGGAGATGCTTAAAGAATGGGTGCAAAGTAACACTGAGGTGTCAACGTGGTTGGTAAAGATTTTAGTTAAATATGCAGAAATTCATAGACACGCTATATTGGAAGACATTGTAATATTGAATGCTGAATTGGCCAAGGAACAGGAACAAGGAAAAATCAATACTTTCAAAGAAGAAATGAAAGTGCATATTGATAAACAGGACGGTATCATCGTGAGTCAAAAAGCACAAATATTTTAATGTAACAAGAATGACTATGAGCAGGGTAAGATTTTTACCTTTGCTCATAGATTTGATACAATCAGACGTCCGCGATGGTCAGAAAGTAATCGGCAGAGGCATGAACGGAGACATGGTGACACTGCATCAGCAGCGAGTTTTGTCTCAGCTCTGAAGAAAATGATCATGATGAACCACTAACCAAATGGGATGCACCATCTGTTTTTGATGAGTCTAATTTTTTGTGTGCACATAGATTTCAAAATTTGAGAACAAGTCAAAAAAATCAGGAAAGAAAAGGAGGAATAGAAAGAAGTGCCACAACAAATATACCACAACAACCCAAAGACAAACACAAATACAATCACAAGAAAAGACAGATGGCCCAGCAATAATGTATCTCTCTGATATTCATCTGAGTGACAAAGAAATTCAAATCCTTAAATTAGGTTTACCTTCTTGCCCGGAAAAGAATTTCAACTATGCTACAACCAGGGTTGATTGATACAAATTCATCAGGAAATTGAAGCTGAAAAAATATTATGCCACCCAAGTTAAATGGAAGCCATTTAAAGCAGAGACATGTGAATATGGAACCAACAAAACACATTACACAATGCCTTCGGAACCAGTACCTCATAGAATCAAGGGAGCCTTAAGCTGTAAATCAGACTGTGCCATTTATGTCTTAGAATGTCCCTGTGGACTTCACTATATAGGTCAGCACCAAACTCCCAGTTCACAAATGGATACTTCAGCATATACGAGTCATAAAAAATAATTACAACACATAATCTGTTGCTAGACACTTCCTGGCCCCACACAATGATGACAGATTATTGCAGTACTATGTGATTGATTCGATACTAGGCCTGGGCAGAGTTTGCGTAGACGCGCTACGCGGAGCTCAGTGAAGTGGGGGAAAAAAACTCCATCACTCTACGCAGAGTTCCACGTTCGTGTGGAGTTCCCTTGCTGTGCACATTCATGTGACGTTTAGATTACACATCAACGCCAAGTGTGTTCTTGGGCGGAAATCTCACTAGAACTGCACCACGCAGTTTGTATGTGCGTGGCCATCTTGTTTTTCACTCTGTTTATGGTACTGGGGTCTACTTTTTCATCCTTTCTTAATCTGTTTAATCTTTCCCTTACAAAAAAATGTTCCCCTCATTTTTATTTATGATCTTACCTTTTGTATTTCTGTGGGTGTATTTTAAGTTTTTTCAATTTTTGTGTGTTTTTGCATGAATATTGTACTTTTTTAATTTTTTGCTTTACCTCCTTATTTTTACCTTCCTTTCTCCTTTTTCCCGTTTCTTTTTTCTCTCTTTCCCCCAGCACCATGACTGAAAAGAGCAGCGGCAGCGCCAGGCCGCTTAAAACGACCACCACCAGCCGCCTTCTTTGCAGAAGTCGGCATCTTGAAGGTGTGCAGCCCTGGGCCCTATTTTCAGAGGTGGAGTTGGCAGCCTTAGTATTTTATGTCCAGCACTACCTCCTCCCCACCCTGGCAGCAGACGGCAGGCCTAGTTGTGGCTACAGACTCTGGGAGGATCAGAAGCATTGGCAGAGGGTGCCCCGGGCTGTGCGCCTCTGCTCTGGGGTTCGGCACACCCAGAAACAGCTGGTGCACCAGTGGCCTGAAGTTCTGGACTGAGACCAGGACCTGCTAGGTATTGAGGTTGCGGTGCTTGGTGAGTTATTATTGCTTGTGTTCTATGATATTATTTTTCTCCCAAATAGCAAGCATGCATGCTGACATGCAGGTAGGTTAAGTTAACATATTTTATGTGACTGTTATTCTAGACAGGTGCTGGGTGCAACCTAATCATACTTGTTGGCACTCGATTGGGCTGATTATTTAAGAAACAATGCAGATTCTCCTGTGTTCCGTCACTAAGATAGTGATAGTTCGTATTAGTGAGTTAGCACATTCGCTCACTTCTTTGAGCCTTTCTTTTTTGTAGCTTGTACAGTGTTAAGCAATTTCTCAGTGATGTGTATGCATGCATCCATCTATGCATTGAAAAAGGCAGATCTAGTAAATTGGCCCATCACAGGGGGTTTCGAAATTGCAAATGAAGCAAACCTCGTTTGTTGCAATTTATTACTAATTCCAAAATGTAGTTTAGGAAATTTGGAAAGGGGTTAGGTAGGTTTAGGGAATTTGAAATAGGACGGTCCACGATACTACTAGTCGATCTAATTTAGAAAAAATCATTGCTATTGTGATTTTTGTCCAGCCAAAATATATTTCAAAAGATTTACCACCAATCTTTTTTTATTAAATTTTCTTTATGTCTTACATCAGCATCCAGGGGAACGAAGAGGGCTGATGAGGCGGGGCGAGGGAGTTGGAGGTCCCTCCCAAAGTTCCGCGGCTGATGGCTCTGCTGGCCCCAGTATGTCCTCCTTTTGTTAACATTAATATTTTTTCCCTAACTTTTACCGCTCCACATTTTGAAATATTTCTGCCCGTCTCCTAATTTTTTTTTCAAAGTCCTCTTCAATCTTTCTGTTTCCTAAATTCTTGTTAATATTCCTGCACTATCCCATTTACTTATTTCTATATTTCAAGTTTCTGTACTTTACTCTACCTGTCTGTAGTCTGTCGGTAGCTTTCTTTCTTCTGCTTTGTCAGTCAACTTTCCAGCTCCCCCTATATATCATGTGGACTGGACTGGTGGTGGTACTGTAAGACTCGGAGAACCCATTGGTCACGTCCCGCTACTCTGCTGTGAAGATTGCTTGCAAATGTAAGGTATTTTATGCATGTTTGTTTAGATGAGAAGGATATCTTTTTCTTGCTCATGCTCATTCAGTAAAACAAGAGAGTGGCTATGGTCATGTTGGACCCCCCCCCAATGTTGTGTATGTATTATTATAGTATTGCAACAGTTGATGATGACCGTGCATTATGGATAGAAGGAAATATGAGGAGGAAGGCCCCACTGCATTTGCCAACCAAGACTATATGTCCACTCTTTTATTTTTTTCAAAAACTCAGATTCATCAATAGCTTTGCCACTGCATTACAAAAAATTATTGTTTGTCTTGACTACCTGACTTTTCAAAAGTTGCCACCAACAAAATTCCCAACCAGATATTTGATAGAAGATACTGTGACCGAATTGTAGTAATATATTCTGGTTGTATTTTGCTTGAAAAAAATGAATAGGGGGAGGCATATCTTGCATCTAACAAATGTGTAATGTAATTTCTAGCAGCATCAACCACCTGTGCCGGAGTCAGCAGTGGCAGCGCCAGCCAATCAGACACGGCAGCGGTCCAACTAGGTGAGCCAGCAGCAGTGTCGGGCAATGGTAAGTCATATTGCTTGCTCATTGACAATTAATATACTCACTGCAAGGGTGTACTCTGTTGACTTGGGAACACCCTGTGTTAGCAGATACAGTGGTAATTGAGTATTTATAGGCATCTTCAATCTGCAACTCAACAGACAAATTTTCATAATGAACTTTAAATATGATGGGCTGATGGAAAATGGAAAGAAGAATGGAAGGAGAAAGTATGGGTGAAATGCAATATGAGTGAAAGAGAAAGATGCATGGACAAAATGATGCATATAGGTGGGTGACAGGAGGTATGCATGGGTGGGTGAAGGATGGATTTAAGGGTAAACGGGTAAAAGCATGCCTGACTGGGTGGGTGAAACGGTATGGGTGATAGGATGCCTGCCTCCTGAGTGAGTAAAAGGAATCCTCGGGTAGGTTGGATGGGTGAATGGGTAAAAGGATGCATGGGTGGGTAAATGTATGTTGGCAAAAGGTTTGTTGAGACTGAGAGCCATGTTTGGCCAGATGGATTTATGGATGGATCGTTTTCAATGGTGAAAACTGGATGAGAGAGTGTAAAACCTAAACGGTGAGTAGCAAAGCCAAGGGTGAAGAATAAGAATACCAGAAGAACAATGCAATGATGAATGGATAAGTGCTTGGAATGAAGAAGAAACAAAGGAATAGGGAGCTCTCTGGAGGGGCATTCTTCTCACCTACTTTACTTGCTTGGAATGGTTTTATCAAAGCTTTGATTCAAAGGGTTGAGCTGGAGTTTGACTACTCCCTTGACTCACAGTAGTTTTCAAGTGAGAGATATATTATCCTACCTAACCATTCTCAATTCATCATCACCTCTCCTCCTCCCTACTCGTGGCATTTTCCAGTGGCACCCATGGTGACCCAATGGCTGCATGGTTTAATTCTCTATAGCATAGACAATGTCTCGAGGGGTATCGTTTGGTAGGGGAAATTATTTCAATTGCACAATAAATTGCTGAGAAAAGGGTGAGGGAGTACAGGGAAACAAGAGACCATACAGTGAAAACGTTAAGGAAATGCTTTACACATATATTTAATTATATTATACGGTCAAAACATAAGTATTTGGAAAAATCAACAAAATTACACTGCATTACATTAAATGTCATGTAACCTGTGAGGTTGTGCACAAGTGCTCGTGAGATGTGAACGGCGCAAGTGACACGTGAAGGAATATATACAGTGGGAAAAGGCACAAGCACGGTTATATATACAATGCAGTCATCTATGATGCCCGTACAGTTTGGAAAATTATGGACAAGTTAATTCTTCTGAGCAATCATAGAGAAGGTGCCGTGAATTACGCTGTGAGGGTCGACGGCATTTCGGCCTATATACAATGTCAGGCCATCATCAGGACCAGGTTACAGATTTTCGATACAGTGCTGTGTGAATAGATAATGGCAACATTCAATGGTGGACCATACAGATTTGGAACATTAAAAGTCAAGGTAATGAGCCACAGGGAGAAGGACAGTGAAAATATTGAGCCAAATAATTGCCCAATCAGATAATTTAAAATCAAGTGCACTGGTTTTTTAGGATAAGTATTGTATCTAACCTCAAGAAGCCAAGAAAGAGAAAGTAATTTTATGAAAAGATATCAGCCTTGTGAGCCGGGTGAGGATAGTAAATTATGCGAAGAAAGCGGGAGACGCAGGCAGGAGTGCCACTTACTGGGAATGAGCTCATCTGAGGTCACAGAAGGTATCCGGACAGGTGGCGTGTAGGCATGAAAGTGTGGTCGTGCTGAAATCCCACGGGCGAGTAAGGGAGGAGAATCGTCAACGGTCAATTATGGGGAGGACAGACTAGAAAAACTAAGGAAGAAACAGATCCTCACTACTCTCCATGCCCGCATGCTGACTGATTTGAAATCCAACATCATTCCCCCTTGGACTACAAATTCGAAATACACCAGCCATCTTCACGCAGGACCCTAAGTTTAGATCAGGCTTCAGCCACCTGGCAACGACCTGCTCAAGACATTGAATGGTCCTTGGAATTGACACGGCCATTGAACACAGCCGGAAAGAACTAGAAGAGATAGCTGAACTAGAGAAGCTTATTCTGGAAGACAGTGCCATTACAGATGCCAAATGTCTCCTTGGAAAAAAATCAATGTAACCATTTCAACCTTCAATAACTTTGAATAAAATAAAATTAAAAAAAATCAACAAAATTCAAAAAGATATAAAAAAATTACGACAACGAAAGAACCTACCCATACCTATGCGACGAGGTCTATAACACCCTATACCAACCCCCAGGACAAAAAAATTGGGGCAGATTCCGAAATAATCAGAGAATAACTTTCTCAGAGTCATCCAAAACCTCTGCTGAGGAGTCAAGCCCTGGAGAGGGCCCCAGCGCAGCGAGACCGCAGAGGCCACAACCACTCCTTCCGGCTGTTTTTTTTTTTTTAGGCAAACCGCGGCTGAGGTCATACCATGAACAACTACCAATACCAATACCCCGGAGAGCGACAGACCCATTGCAAATTCTATCAATGGGGACACCAACAATGAACGACCCTGTACCCATCACTGAACAAACACTACCTATTTTCAACCTTTCCAAACATGTCCTCCAATCTCAGGAAATCACCCTCTTGAGCAAGGGACTCTCCTTTGTCCCGACTGAAAGTAGTAACATCTTTGAACTACAAGAGAACCTCCTGGAATTCTTCGGAAGGATCAGACTAAAACAATTCTTTGCAGACAAGTCATCTCAAGAGAATATTAATTACTCACACTTTCGACCTCCCTCTACGTTTCATCCTGTTGCAGCCCTTATGCCCCCAGAGATTCTAACCTTTGAAAGGCGGATTCTCCACGAAATTAAGACCATTCAGGTGGACCATGAATTTGTACAATACAACCTGACCGTCACTGAGAAACAGGTACTGACAACTCTCTCCTCCAATCAGAATATAATCAAAACGACTGATAAGGGCGGTGGCATAGTCATCATGGATTGTGACACTTATGATTCCCAGATAATGCAGCAACTACAGAATGCCACTCACTATCGAGCTCTACCCCCTACCTACTTCCTGACAGAAGAACCAAGATCCAACAAGTCACCAACCACACAAGAGCAGTTGCCATCATCACAGATAAGGAATCAGTTTTTCTTAACAATCTCTATCCACGTACACCTGTGATCTATGTTTTACTTAAGATACACAAAAATGCAACCAATCCTCCCAGCCGACCAATTGTCTCAGGCTGTGGATCGATTCTCGAACCTTTCGGGAAATACATTGAAGTCATAATCAAGGAATTTGTCCCTCTTACCAATACTTATGTCAGAGAAAGTATTGATCTAATCAACCTCAGAAGACACTCCATTCACCACTGGTTCCAACCTGCTGGTCGGCCTAGATATTGAGTCATTGTACACCAATATCCCACACCACGAGGGATTGTCTGTCATAAGGGGACTACCTGACTCCAGACCACACCCTGTGCGTATCCTGACACATTTTGTCATGGACCTTCTGGAAATTGCCCTCAGCAACAACTACTTTCTCTTCAAAGATACATTTTATCTAGAAATCAAGGTAGTCTCCATGGGTGCATGCTTTGCCCCAAACTTCGCGATACTTTATGTACACAACCTTGAAAAAAAACAAGATTCTTACTCCCTGCAACACTTTATACGAACACATCACATTCTGGCATCGCTATATCGACAATATCCTGCTAATTTCAAAGGGAACACAATAATTCTCCAACATTTCCTTGATTGGCATCACTCTTGTCAACCCCATCTCAGATTTACGGTGGGTCCTAAAGAGAATAAACTCCCCTTCCTAGACCTCACTCTTCAGGTCTAAGATGGAAAAATAGGAACCAGTCTCTTCAGGAAGCCCATGGAACGCAACACTCTCCTGCTTTATACAAGTTTTTACCCACGTGGTCTACGACATGGCCTGCCTTTCGGGAAGTTCCTTTCCATTCGCAGGAACTGCAAATGGCATAAAGACTACTTCCGTGAAGCCGCCATTTTGACAGATAAACATATCCTGCATGGTTACCCTAAACAAACTGGTTAACAGAGCACGCAAACGTGCCTGGTATAACCATAGGGAAACCCTACTCACACCTAAAGAAAAACGCAGGAATACAAGTATCCCATTTGTTTAGACATTTTCTCCATCCAGCAATAAGGTCTGCAAAATCATCAGAAGGAACAGGGATATCCTAAGGACTCTTGAAATATTCCAGGATCCCCCACTCTTTTCTTATTGCAGGGGTCATAACCTGGAAGACCACCTGGTCCATGCCATAACTTGGCCAAACAAACCCAACAATGATTCCTCAATTGCTTCTGCTTGGGGCCTGACCCCCATGAAAGGCCACTACAAATGTCAGATGTGTTGCCTCTTCAACACTTTATACCAAGGAATTCAAATTCAATGATCAGACGTATCCACTAAGGCACTTCACAAACTGCAAATCCTGCAATGTCATATACGCCATTCGATGCCCTTGTAACCTCTTCTACATCGTGCAAACCACCCAGATGTTTAAAGACAGAATAATTCAACACAGGAGCCGTATAAGGTGCGGAACACTGAATGCCCCTCTGGTACTCCACTTCCAAGAACGGAATCACAAGGAAACAGACTTCCCCTGGCAAGTCATAGACAAACCCACCTTACTACCAAGGGGTGGTAACCTACAACAGCTACTGAACAGGTGCAAATGCAGGTGGATTTACTGTTGCCATACTGTAGAATACGGCCTCAACAATTTGGAAGAGTAAAACAGCACCATAACCTGCTAGTGATCGGCCTTGTGTCCTCATTCTGGACCTTCCCTGGAGTTAGACACTCCTGTCACCTCTTGCGGGGACATCTGAAAAAACCCATCTATACCGCTGTGATCCCCATTCGCCATCTTCCGAACACTATTAAATATGTGGGACATCTATATATAGATACATTCTGTACATACACTCTCTGTCCTAATGCATCTCTTTTGGCCCATATACAATTACTGTGATCTGCTTGATTAACTATTGAAAATGTAATTCTTTTTGCCTTGTACGTCCTATGCAAATAATCTCTTCTCTGTCTCATTCATGTTAATTGGTGTTTTTCATGGCATAATTGATATTCACATGTACCCGTACAGATTTCTACAAAATTATTGTATATGCCTAAAATAATTTTTTAATTACGCTAGTTTGCTCTGTATTAACCACTGCTATGCTACATGGCTGTAAAATGAAATCCTTTCTTCAATCAGGCTCCTGATCGCAACTGTCCTTTATTTTCATCGCACACTTCCTTTCTAGGACACTACCCGCCTCGGGTCTCTCCCCTTTCTATTAGTTCTTCTGACACACCTACGTCACAGCAGGCATGCCCCCGTAGCTTCCCTTTACCGCTACCTTCCGAGCATCGTTCTGATTCATTATGCTCCGGACCTGTGCCGGAACAGCAGACTGATCTCGGATGCTCCAGCCCCCAGTGATTTACTCCATTGGTTCCTGCGATCTCAACCATAAATGCAAGTTCCCTGACTTATCTTCCCATGCGGTCTCTCCCACTTCCCCACTTTTTTTTTTTTGAAGCAACAAGTATGGATCACAGCATGATGCCTACAACCCTGGGAGGGCCGGCAGCGTAAAGTAATGTATCTTAAAGCATTGTAGATGGGGAAGGGTTACACAGCAAGCCGCCTACAACCACTTCGGGCCGGCTGCGTCAGGTAGGGTGACTTAGGGTAGTTGCAGCATAAAAATCGTAAGCATTTTGTCTCAAAAACAAACAAACAGAAGATTAACGGTACCACTTGTATACATTTTCAGGAGAAAGATGGCCGTGTATGTTAACAGATTCTGAGCGGTGAGGTGCAGAGCAACGTCACCTGGGGACCCGTCGCCCCTACCGGGCTATGACTCTCGGCCTAGGTGGGGACCTCAATGCTTCAGTTTAACTCCCTGGGGTGTGATCATGTTGCAGTGGAGCATGGGGTAACATCTGGATCCATTGCGGCGGTGTGTTCCAATAAATACATTTGGAGGGGGGCCCATATGTCACGTGGGCGAGAGGAGGGGGGTAGAAGTTCCGCGTAAATGTGTAATTGCTCTTGGCAGTAGATGAGATCTTATAGCCAATCTTTGAATTTAGGTGCCCTCCCTCTTCCCCATCTGCAAGCGATCTGTCTTTTGGCGAGGAGGAGTGCCAGGGAGGTGTACCTCTGTATCTTGACGGCCAGTGTCTCAGTGTATCCTAAGAGTGCGGTTAGGGGGTTGTCAGGGATATGTAGTCCTGTCATGTGGTCCAGCGCTACCAGCACCTCCGCCCAGGATCCATGAATGGGCGGGCAGTCCCAGGCAACGTGTCTAAAATCTGCTCCTGCGCTCCCGCAGCGACCACTGTCTCGGAGATGCAGGCGGTGTAAGCGCGCAGGTGTGTAGTAAAGACGATGGACATATTTATAATGTATGACACGCAATCTACTGCTAGCACAGATGCCTCCAGTTTGCCTGCAGCAGAAGGACCACTGGTCATCGGTGAGGGGGGAGCCTAGTACCTCCTCCCATCTGCTCCTGGCTAAGGTGGATGCGTATGTCCTGTCTCTCTGTACAGTGCAATATAGCAGTGACACTACGTGTGTGGGGGCAGTTTGTTGTAGAATGGCGTGTAGGGGAGACATGGTGGGGGGCTCCTGTGGGAAGCAGGGAGTGAGGGCCCTCACATCCTGACGCAGTCTAACATAATAGAAACGCTCCAATGGGGTGGGAGATGTGGACCCAAAAAATTATTCGCTGGTGCGGAACTTTCCCCCAATGTAAAGTTGTCCCCAGGTCTGAACGGCGAGTTTGCGGAGGAGTCGGCGGCATCCCCCTTCTTGCGTGACCGGGAGGTCATGCCTACCAGGGATAGGAAGGAGGGGGGAGTACATCAGTGTGCATTATAGCATTTTAGCTAGATCGTGCCAGGCACTGGTAGTGCATTGTACAGTGGTGGGGGCGGAGTGCAGAGGGACCGCAGGGGTGCTCAAATAGGCAGTGCACGGGGTCGGAGTCATGTACTCGTCTTCTATCGCAAGATGAGGCATGTAGGGGGGAGGGTTTATCCAATATGACGCAAAGTGAGCTTGAGCGCATATGAAGTATAATTCCAGGTCCGGTACTTCAAAGCCACCGGCCTCGAAGGGTCGCATGAGTGTCCCAGCATAGTCGTGCCTGTTTTCCGCCCCAGGTGAGGCGTACGAGTTGAGTTTTGACCGATTTAAAAAAGTGGCGGCTGGGGGCATAGGGGATATTAGTAAACAGATAAAGCCGCTTGGGGAGGACCACCATTTTGATAAGGGCGGTTCTCCCAGCCAGGGAGAGGGGCAGTGCGATCCATCTGGTAATTTTCTCAGTTATTAGATCAAGTGCACGGCCATAATTGGACCTCATTAGTTCCTCTCGATCGCGGGAGATGACAATACCAAGGTAGGTAAGTGTATCGGCACACCACGTAAGGGGTAGTCGGGCACAAAGCGTGGCGTGGTGTCAGTGAGGGGATATATCTGGGATTTCCCCCAATTTATATTGACTCCAGAGAGGTGACCAAATAGTATGAATAGCCTTGGAATGGGGTTAAGACTTTCGCCTGGGTTCCGTAAGTATAGGGTGAGGTCATCCGCGTAAAGGGAAATTAGTATTTGTCTCTCTGGATATATGAGGGCATGTTCCCGGAAGTGTTGACGGACTTTAGCGGCGAGGGGTTCAATAGCGAGGGCGAAGAGTAGGGGCGAGAGAGGGCATCCTTGTCGGGGGCCTCTGGCTATCGTGAAGGGGGAGGAGCGAGCGCCATTGATCATCACAGTGGCTCGCAGGCCCGTGTATAGCAAATTTATCCAAGCCAGGAAACGAGTGGGGAATCCCATGCAGTGAATTACAAAGGCAAGATAGTCCCATTCTAGGGAATCAAACGCCTTGGTGGCGTCCAGGAATATGGCCGCTGCATTCGTGTTAGGGTCAATGTCGTGGAGGATCGCAAATAGGGTACGTAAGTTGTGAGACGTGCCTCGGCTGGGTACGAACCCTGACTGGTCAGGGAGTACCAATACGGGCATAAGGGGACTGATTCGATTCGCGATTAGCTTGGCTAGGATCTTGGCGTCGACATTAATAAGGGACAGGGGCCTATACGAATCACATTGCAATGGTGTTTTACCTGGTTTAGGTAGAGATATAATTAGTGCTTCGCGCATTGTTTGGGGTAGTATACCCGTCTCTCGGGCTTCTTCGAATACATGCCGCAGCACAGGGATAAGAAGATGTCGGTACGTTTTATAAAATTCGGCCGGGAGGCCGTCGGGCCCTGGGGCCTTACCAGATTGCAGCTGCATTATGGCAGATATAATCTCCTCGTCTTCGTGGTGCGCAAGTAGGAATTCTCGTTGATTGTCTCCCAGCCAAGCGATGGCAGTGTCCTCAAAGAAAGGGGTAAAGTCTACTGGCTGCGTTCTGTGCGTTTTGTATAAAGTTTTATAGAAGCGTTTGAAAACGTTTACTATATCTGGGGTATTTCTATGTAGTTGGCCATCGTCGTCTTCAATTTCTAGAACGGTATTGGAGAATCTAGGGGGGTGGATGACGGAGGCTAACTCCTTGCCCGGCCTTTCCCCCTCTCCGTAGCGGCGCGCTTGGTGGTATTTTCCCCTGAACTTACTTTCCCGCTCGGCCGTCTCCTGGTAATCTGTAAGGAGATCTCTTAGGTGTGCCTTTAGTTCTGAGGTGGGCGTGTCTTGTATTAGCAATTCTGTATGTTTAAGCTCAAGCTCTAGTTTTCGTAACGTGGCGCGGATATCCTTCAGAACACCTCTGCTCTTAGCAATGCAGATTCCACGTATGGTGACCTTAAAGGACTCCCACACCTTGGAGTATTGTGGGACGGAGCCCTCATTTCGGGGGAAGAAATCAGTTCTCTTGTTCCAGTTCTTCTTTAAAAACGGGGTCTAAGAGGGCCTGTGGGGCGAGGCGCCAGGAGAGATAGGGTGATTCCTCATGAGGCGGCGTGAGGGTGAGGAGGACAGGCGAGTGATCGGAGTATGTGCGCGAAAGGTGAGAGGCGTGTGTTAGCCAGGGTGCCAACCCTTTGGTAAGTATCCACCCATCTATACGCGACCAGGAGGAATGAGCTGTGGAGAAGCAGGAACCCTCTCGAGTTTGTGGGTGGAGGGTACGCCAAGCGTCAATCATATCATGATCTCCCACAATGCGGTTGAAGGTGTAGTGTGCGTTAGAGTAGTGATGAGGCTGTGGGTGCGATCTGTCTATTGTCGGGTCTAAGGTGACGTTAAAGTCTCCCCCCCATACCAAGTGCGTGAATCCAATGTCAAGTATTTTGCCCCAAAGTATCCGAAAGAATTCCGGATCATCAGTGTTAGGCCCATAGCAAGAGACCAGGGTTATGGATTGGGCAGCTAGTCGCCCCCAAAGGATACTGTACCGGCCTTGTGGGTCACCGTAGGAGCCGATGGGAGTGTAGGGAAGTGTACGTTTCACTAGGATAACCATGCCCCTGGCGTAAGAGGAATAGGATGAGAAGCATCTGCAGGCCGCCCAACGGGATGCAAATGTGGCATTTGTAGTGGGAGCGAGATGTGTTTCTTGAAGCATGGCGCAGTGGACATTGTGGCGGTCCAGGTAAGACAGGATGTGTCTGCGCTTGCGGGGATCGCCCAGGCCGCGCACATTCCATGTCATAAAATTATATTTGGGGGGGCTAGGTCGGGTCTCCATGGTTGTTGTGCATATTGGTAGTGGCGTAGAGTGTGTGTAATAGAATCTGAATAGGTGGTACAGGCGTGTACAGGTAGATTAATGCAGTTCCAAGTGGTAAAAAACATTCCCAATGACCTCCCCCCTCCCACATCAGCAGCCCAAACCTGCTGTGGTGTGTCCCGCCCCCTCCCCATAGTCCCTTTGTACCCCGCTCCCAACAGGGGAGATGGAGTCCAACACATTAACCATGTCAAACTAAGTTTGTTTAGGGTTCACCTGAGTGGGTGGTAGAGAGAGGGCGGCCAGTACCTCCTTGCGTTAGCAAGGGTGCTTGGGGGGTATTAGTGGTAATCTTGTCCAGTCCATGGCGGATGTCTCCGCAAGCAGGGGGGGTTTGTGTCGTAGTTCAGTGTGGGTTGTGCGAGCCCGCAGTCAACACAGAAATCAATGGGAGGGTTTCGCCGTCTCTGACCCTGCCCCTCCGGGGTACATGTGAGCGCCGTGGATCTGGGCCGAGGCGTCATTCCACATCCGATGTGTCTCCATCATCATGGTTGCGTCTGGATGGGGAGGATCGGTTTTTCGACAGTCCTTGCAGAGTTTTCAAGAAGTCATAGACGTGTTGTGGGTTCGTAAAGAAGTGCTGCTTTCCCTGATGGTTGATCTTGGGGCGCGCAGGGGAGAGCATGGCATACTCAATGTTCAGTTGTTGGAGTTTCTTTTTTACTGGGGGGAATTTGTGTCGGTTTTCTTGGATAGCCAATGTGAAGTCAGGGTATAGGGAGACTTCTGTACCGTCAAATATTACCTTTTTACGTTCTCTGGCGAGACGAAGGGCGACATCCCGGTCTCGGTAATTGAGGATCCTCGCGCTAGCGCGCTACTCGACATCTGAGGTGCCCCCAGTATCGGAAGAGCGTACAGAGGGGGAGGCACGGCCCGCGCTCGGCCCGGGCAGAGTTTTAATAAAGTCCTGAATGTGTTGGGGATTCGTGAAGATGTGTTGCTTCTCCTGATACGTGACCTAGAGGCACGCTGGAAAGAGCATGGCATAGGCGATATTCAGTTGCTGGAGTTTCTTCTTCATCAGGAGATATTTTCTGCGCACTTCCTGAACGGCCATGGTGAAGTCCGGATATAATGACACCTCCACCCCGATAAAGTGCACCTTGCCATGTTCCCGTGCGAGCCGTAGTGCAGCATCACGATCCCTGTAATTGAGGACCCTCGCGATGATAGGGCGAGCGGGGGCGCCGGGTACGGGGCGGGGGCAAGGGATCTGTGCGCGCGCTCAATGATGAAAACCGGTGAGAAGGCCTCTCTACCAAAGGCCGCGATGAGCATACGTTCCACATAGTCCTCCATTTTTCCCGTGGCGGTAGATTCTGGTACACCTAGTATGCGCAGGTTGTTTCGCCTTGAGCAGGATTCTAAATCTTCGTTCTTCGCGGCGATGACCCTCAGGATTTTGTCCATGTCGAAAGTTTTGTCAACGGCCGTGGTAGAGGTGTCCTCCAGGTCAGATATGCGGCGCTCCGTTTCATTGAGCCATTCTTCGTGACGGTCGCTCGTGTGTGTGAGAGTGTCCATGCGCGCATTAATCGCATCCATTTTGGACGTCAGGCTGGATTGCATGACCAGAAGGAGTTCTTTCAGGTCCTCGATAGAAGTGGATGAGTCAGGAGCAATGGCTCCGGGTTGGTCTCCCTCCGCCTGCATTCGCGCTGATTTACGGGCTTCAAAGGTAAGTTTAGGCTGTTTGCCATCCGTTTTGCCCATGGTGGAGGCTGCCAGTTAGGAGGGAGCAGGTGGTGAAATGTCCTCCGGGTGAAAGGCTGGCACTCAGGGGGAAGGGAGTGGGAGATGTGGTAGCGCGGATTAGCCCAGGTAAGTGTCAAGTGGTGTGTAGGCACTGATGAGTCGCCGCAATGGCCTGAGGTGGTATTAAGCGCAGGTGAAGGTGTCGTAGGGTCTCGCTGGTGGCGGCGGGAGAGGGGGGGTGGCGATGAATAATGGCTGTATTGGTCTGTTGTCCTTATCCCCCCTCCCCGTCGATCAGCACAGGAAGACAGATAATAGAATGGGGCTGGGGTGGTCCGAGACCAGATGGGCCCCTAGAGGTCTTTTATTGAGGAAAGGGGACGGCGAGTGATGCTGGTAGGCCGGACAGGCGCGGGAAACTTCAGGCCGGATAGGCCGCAGCAGGAGAGCGATCCCAACGGCTGGCGGGTGGGGCTCACGTGAAGCTGCACAGCACCCAGAGGTCCCAGCGTGGTACAGGTTCTCCGGCAGGGGGATGTAGCAAGCAGGCCCAGCAGTGGCCCCCAGCCATGAGGCGGTGCTCCGCGAGCACGGAGGTGCAGCTGATGGAAGGGCGACCGATGTGCAGCGCACTGCCGGTGGGCAATGCGGAACGTCGCTGCAGGTGCGGGGCGGCAAATGAGGGTGGCGGGCGCTGAGCACAAACTCACCAGCTCCAGCGGGCGCAGTGTGGCAGATCATCCAGCACGGTCGAGCCAGTCAGCATCCGCACGTAGCCGGGGGACTGCGACGGTCTCCAGACTCTCAGCAGGGCCAGCACGGGTCGCGCCGGATCAGGGCCCCCCAGGTCTCTGCCAGACCCACGGCAACAGCAGACCTCCCAGTCAGCAGGCCGGTGCCAGCATGGCCCGCGCGACCTCCGCCGATTACCCCCCGGGCAGACTCCTCAGGGCAGGCAGGCGCCGAGGCAGAGCGCGGGCTGCAAACACTCCCGCAGGCAGCGAGAGAGAGGGTCGCTTGGTGATCAATGGGAAGCCGCCCGGACAGACAGCCGCAGGCTCCCCAGGCGTCCAGGCAGCAGGCAGAGCGGCCTCGCTTCACAAGCCGCAGAGGTTTCGGGGCCGGCGGCTGGCACAGACGGATAGGTGGGCGCCGTGTCCGAGGGTTCAAGGGGCCGCGCCACCCGCGGCCGCCATTTCAAGTTCAGCAGGGCTGGGGGAGACGGAGGCAGTCCCTTCAGTCTACAGTGTGTTTTGCGGCAATATTCTTCCAGCAGCAGGTAGCAGGTGGCATACGCTACTCCATCATCAGTTTTTCAAGCGTGTAGGACAAGGATTGAGGATGATGGCAGATGTATTGTGTCCCGAGCTGCAGGAGCCTCATGTAAGTGTGGCCATCTTGCCTGGCGCCCTCTAGCGCCCCCCTTCCCCCTTCCCACCTTTCCCATACCCACAGCCCCCTCTCCTTCCTTTTTCAGTTGGACGCCCCTACAATCCAATTATACGGCAAATCCGAACTCTGCCTGGACTTTGCCTGACCTCGCCCACATTCTATTGCAAGGCCAGGGAATTCAAGTGAGTGTCTCCAAGTTCCTTTCCCTTCCCTTCCTCCCTTCATTTCCCTTTCCCCTCCACCACTCCCCTCCTTTTTTCCACCTTTTTCTTTCCCTTTCCTCCCCCGAATTGACCATTGACAATTCTCCTCCCTTAGTCGCCCATGGGATTTCAGTGCGTCCACGCCTTCATGCCTACATGCCACTCGTCCAGATACCTTCCGTGACCTCAGATGAGCTCATTCCCAGTAAGTGGCGCTCCTGCCTGCATCTCGCGCTTTCTTCGCATAATTTACTATCCTCACCCGGCTCACAAGGCCAATATCTTTTCACAAAATTACTTTCTCTTTCTTGACTCCTTGACCCTAGACACGATACTTATCCTAAAAAAACAGTGAACTTGATTTTAAATTATCTGATTTGGCAATTATTTGGCTCAATATTATCACTGTCCTACCTGTGGCTCATTACCTTGGCTTTTAATGTTCCCCATCTTTCTGGTCCACCATTGAATGCTGCCATTATCTATTCACACAGCACTGTATCGAAAATCTGTAACCGGGTCCTGATGATGGCCTGACATTGTATATAGGCCGAAACGCCGTCGACCCTCACAGCCTAATTCATGGCACCTTCTCTAAGATTGCCCAGAAGAATGAACTTGTCCATAATTTTCCAAATTGTACGGGCATCATAGATGACTTCATTGTATATATACCGTGCTTGTGCCTTTTCTCGCTGTATTTATTCCTTCACGTGTCACTTGCGCCATTCACCTCTCACGAGCACTTGTGCACAACCTCACAGGTTACATGACATTTAATGTAACGCAGTGTAATTTTGTTGGTTTTTTCAAATACTTATGTTTTGACCGTATAATATAATTAAATATATGTGTAAAGCATTTCCTTAACCTTTTCACTGTATGGTCTCTTGTTTCCCTGTGCTCCCTCGCCCTTTCCTCAGTAATTTATTGTGCAATTGAAACAATTTCCCCTACAAAACAATACCCCTCGAGACATTGTCTTTGCTATACTACATCTACCCTGGTCTCTGGCGGATCTACGGGTAACCTCCTGTAGTCTGTTACTATATGCTTTGAGCAACCGCACGGTTGCGAGAGGTGGTCCCCCACAGGACCTTTTAATCTACACCAATTTGATTGGTCTGAATACGTGTAATTCACCTACACATTATGGTATGCAGGGAAACCCCCAACTATTCAGATGACTACATTCAGAAAATCTTAAGTGGACCTTCTCTCCTCCACACCTACTCCTCCCAAGGCACAGCCAATTCTTCTCGCATTCTCCTGGACAGACTAGAAAAACTAAGGAAGAAACAGATCCGCACCACTCTCCATGCACTCATGCTGACTGTGATCTATGTTTTACCCAAGATACACAAAAATGCAACCAACCCTCCCGGCCGACCGATTGTCTCAGGCTGTGGATCGATTCTCGAACCTATCAGGAAATACATTGACGCCATAATCAAGAAATTTGTCCCTTTTACTGATACTTACGTCAGAGACAGTTTGGATCTAATCAACCTCATAGAAGACACTCCATTCACCACTGGTTCCGACCTGCTGGTCGGCCTAGATATTGAGTCATTGTATACCAATATCCCACACCACAAGGGATTGTCTGTCATAAGGGGTCTACTTGACTCCAGACCACACCCTGTGCGTATCCCGACACATTTTGTCATGGACCTTCTGGAAATCGCCCTCAGCAACAACTACATTCTCTACAAAGATACATTTTATCTACAAATCAAGGGAGTCTCCATGGGTGCATGCTTTGCCCCAAACTTCATGATACTTTATGGACACAACCTTGAAAAAAACAAGATTCTTACACCCTGCAACCCTTTTTACGAACACATCACATTCTGGCGTCGCTATAGACGATATCATGCTAACCTGGAAAGGGAACAAAGAAATTCTCTAACATTTACTTGATTGGCTTCACTCATGCTAACCCCCCCTCAAATTTACGGTGGATCCTAAAGAGAATAAACTCCCCTTCCTGGATCTCACTCTTCAGGTTGAAGATGGAAAAATAGGAACCAGTATCTTCAGGAAACCTACGGAACGCAACACTTTCCTGCTTTATACAAGTTTTCACCCACGTGGTCTACGACATGGCCTGCCTTTCGGGCAGTTCCTTTGCATTCGCAGGAACTGCAAATGGCGTAAAGACTACTTCCGTGAAGCCGCCATTTTGACAGATAAACATATCCTGCATGGTTACCCTAAAAAAAAACTGGTTAACAGAGCACGCAAACGTGCCTGGTATAACCATAGGGAAACCCTACTCACACCTAAAGAAAAACGCAGGAATAAAAGTATCCCATTTGTTTAGACCTTTTCTCCATCCAGCAATAAGGTCTGCAAAATCATCAGAAGAAACTGGGATATCCTAAGGACTTTTGAAATATTCCAGGATCCCCCACTATTTTCTTATTGCAGGGGTCGTAACCTGGCAGACCACCTGGTCCATGCCATAACTTGGCCAAACAAACACAACAATGATTCCTCAATTGATTCCGCTTGGTGCCTCACCCCCAACACAGGCCACTACAAATGTCAGAGATGTATTGCCTGTTCAACATTTAATACCAAGGAATTCAAATTCAATGATCAGATGTATCCACTAAGGTACTTCACAAACTGCAGATCCAACAACGTCATATAGGCCATTCGATGCCCTTGTAACCTTTTACATCGGGCAAACCACCCAGATGATTAAAGACAGAATAATTAAACACAGGAGCCGTATCAGGTGCGGAACACTGAATGCCCCTCTAGTACTCCACTTCCAAGAATGGAATCACAAGAAAACGGACTTCATCTGGCAAGTCATAGACAAACCCACCATACCACCAAGGGGTGATAACCTACAACAGCTACTGAACAGGTGCGAATACAGGTGGATTTCCCATTGCCATACTGTAGAATATGGCCTCAATACTTTGGATGAGTGGAACACCACCATAACCTGCTAGTGTTCAGCCGTGTGTCCTCATCCTGGACCTTCCCTGGAGTTAGACACTCCTGTCACCTCTTGCGGTGACATCTGAAAAAACCCCATCTATACCGCTGTGATCCCTGTTTAGCCTTCTTCCTCACACTGTATTAAATATGTGGGACATCTATATATAGATATATTCTGTACATACACTCTCTGGGCTAATGCATCTCTTTTGGCCCATCTACAATTACTGTGATCTGCTTGATTAACTATTGAATATTTCATTCTTTTTGCCTTGTACGTCCTATGCAAATAATCTCCTCTGTCTCATTCATGTTAATTGGTGTTTTTCGTTGCATAATTGAAATTCACATGCACCCGTACAGATTTCTACAAAATTATTGTATATGCCTAAAATAATTTTTTAATTGTGGTATTTTGCTCTTTACATGAACCACTGCTATGTTACATGGATGTAAAATGAAATCCTTTCTTCAATCAGGCTCCTAATCGCAACTGTACTTTGTTTTCATCACACACTTCCTATCTAGGACACAACCCACCTTGGGTCTCTCTCACCTTTCTATTAGTCCTTCTGACACACCTACGTCACAGCAGGCACGCCCCTGTAGCTTCCCTTTACCGCTACCTTCCGAGCATCGTTCTGATTCATTACGCTCCGGACCCGTTCCAGAACAGCAGACTGGTCCCAGCTGCTCCAGCCCCCAGTGATTTATTCCGGTGGTTCCTGCGATCTCAACCATACATGTAAGTTCCCTGACTCGTATTCCATGCAGTATCTCCCCCTTTTCATCTTCCCTTTTTCAGTTGGACGCCCCTACAATCCAATTATACGGCAAATCCGAACTCTACCTGGAGTTTGCCTGACCTCGCCCGCATGCTATTGCTAGGCTGCGCATTCAAGTGAGTGTCTCCTCGTTCCTTTCCCTTCCCTTCATTTCCCTTTCCCCTCCACCGCACCCCCCCTTTTTGTCCACCTTTTCCTTTCCCTTTCCTCCCCCGAATTGACCGCTGACGATTCTCCTCCCTTAGTCGCCCATGTGATTTCAGCACATCCATGCCTTCATGCCTACACGCCACCCGTCCGGATACCTTCCGTGACCTCAGATGAGCTCATTCCCAGTAAGTGTCGCTCCTGCCTGCATCGCGCTTTCTTCGCATAATTTACTATCCTCACCCAGCTCACAAGGTCGATATCGTTTCACAAAATTACTTTCTCTTTCTTGACTTCTTGAGCTTGGACACAATACTTGTCCTAAAAAACCAGTGCACTTGATTTTAAATTATCTGATTGGGCAATTATTTGGCTCAATATTATCACTGTCCTTCTCCCTGTGGCTCATTACCTTGGCTTTTAATGTTCCAAATCTTTATGGTCCACAATTGAATGTCACAAAGTTGAGACACGCAAAATTCGTGTCCCAAAAGAGTTGCACAGCTGGATACACATTTGTGAAACAATTTTACACGTACTCCATAGTGTTGCCAAAGTTCATGCAATTTTATTTCCATTTTTAACCATTTAATCCGTCACGTCAAAGAAAGGAAGTTCAAATTTTTCACGCATTTAAGTTACTCAGGAATTGCCCATCCGGGCCTATTCACTGAGCACGTAAGTGAACTCCATCCTCCAATACATATTGATTCACCCAATGCATTTCGGTCAAATATCGACCTTCTTCAGGGGTGTCTACAATGATTAAAAAATGTGCATCAATCACACACAATTTGAATACAATTAAAATTAATAATAACCCCGTGTCCTATGTGCATAACATTTCAAAAATAAATAAACATACATATCCTATACCATAGTGCTTGCTATTTAACTTTTCTCCAATCAATCCCCACTTTGTGCACCCAAAATCAACCTCCCCAAACAGGAAAACAAAATGAAACTAAATAACCTTGGAACCACTCTTACTCGCCTCCGAACCGCTGGTGATTAACCCCTCAATTATGTCATCCATCTAAGATCTCTCCCCATTACCCCCGTTTATTCTCGTGGTCATTCAGCACTTAGTACAGCCGCTATTGAGTTCAAACATCATTGTAAAACCACCCTTGTAAACTCGTGTCTTGTTTTTAAACCAAATGAATCCCCTCGGTTGTGCCGTTTATCTAAGTCTCTCCCCATCGCCCCAGCTTGTACTTTTGAATGTTGCCATTATCTATTCACACAGCACTGTATCGAAAATCTGTAACCTGGTCCTGATGATGGCCTGACATTGTATATAGGCCGAAACGCCGTCGACCCTCACAGCGTAATTCATGGCACCTTCTCTATGATTGCCCAGAAGAATTAACTTGTCCATAATTTTCCAAACTGCACGGGCATCATAGATGACTTCATTGTATATATAACCGTGCTTGCGCCTTTTCCCGCTGTATATATTCTTTCACATGTCACTTGCGCCGTTCACCTCTCACGAGCACTTGTGCACAACCTCACAGGTTACATGACATTTAATGTAATGCAGTGTAATTTTGTTGGTTTTTTCAAATACTTATGTTTTGACCGTATAATATAATTAAATATATGTGTAAAGCATTTCCTTAACCTTTTCACTGTACGGTCTCTTTTTTCCCTGTGTTCCCACACCCTTTGCTCAGCAATTTATTAATCAATTGAAACAGTTTCCCCTACCAAACAATACCCCTCAAGACATTGTCTATGCTATATCTACCCTGGTCTCTGGCGGGTCTACGGGTAACCTCCTTTAGTCTGTTACTATATGGTTTAATTCTGTGACACTGCATGTTGGCTGTGCAATATGCATCTGCTTCAGTTAATGAGAAATTTACAAAGTTCATGGCAACACGAAAACAAGGTGTGCTTCACTGCTTCCCTCCCAGTGCCCACTTAATCACTTCCTAGTGCATAACTCCTTTATTCTTTCCTAAGTTCTGTCGTAGGCTAGGCTTCCAAAAAATTTGAAAAAAACATTTGCATGCGCCACTTTTTTCTGGCCAAGTGATATATTTTTATGGTTTCCATAATTTTTCACTTTAACATTTGCCAACCACAGTGACTCACTACTATCCAAGGCTCAGGACATGATGATGTTCAGTAAAACATCTACCTGCTCAGCCTAATCCCTCTAACTTACCCTGCAGTAGAGTAAGTTATTAATTCCTTTCCTTACTGCCAAGCAAATGTATTTTGTTGGAAAAAAGTAATTTCAAAGTGTGGTGACGGAGGGTGAAGCCAGGGAGTGAAGTGGGACTAAGAGTAAGTGCATTGACTTTTGCAGATAATATAGTCTGTGACGAACATGCAAAATACAATATCCTGGTGCTTAATCCTATCACTATATTGTAGTGCATCACTTTTCCCACCGTCTACTTACGGCATAGAGGAGGACATCTGCATGATTGATTTTAGTACGTCACATGACGTATATCATTCATAGTATTATTCATCTGTCTTGTTGTACTCAGGGTAAAATTGAAAGGCATTTTGTTCAGAGCATGGCCATAGGAATAAGATAATTGTCTATTTTAGCTGCCCCAAATGCAGACAGTAGCAAAATAACGTGAGTAAGACTAGGGTGCCAGCTGAGCTAACATGCCTCCATTAATTTAGCACAAGAGAGAGAAGAATACTTGTGTACACCATAGTGCATGATGTCTAAAACTTCAATCACATCAAAATCGAATGGCCCGAGAATACCAGCAAATATACTGCTACAGTGACACTACATAATTTTCTTTTTTTTCTTGATATAGCGACTCCTGCTGCTCCAACAAGACAGGAGAGAGCAGCCTGGCTACAGCAGAGGAAACTGGAGGCCATCAGGGCAGAGTATCAGTGGCTGGTAGCCCTGGAGGAGGAGGAGGAAGAGGCGGCAGCAGCAGCGGCGGATGCCCAAGGTCCCAGCCAAACCCCAGTGCCTCCAGCCCACTGGTGCCGCAGTTAGATGGCAGCCGACTGCCACACTTCCATCACTGCTGCATCCCACTCAGACCTCGTATTTCAGAACCGCGTCCTGCAGAAGCTGGCGTGCATGGAAGTCAGGCAGGAATGCATGGAGGGGTACCTCAAGAAGCTCCTACTCCTAGCCCGCTGACGTTAGTGCCCTCTTCTGCCCCTTTTTTAATCCTTTTTTGATGTGTGGGACTTGTTGTGGGGGAGAGTATGGGAATGTTGGAGTTGAGAGCTGGACATTTGGATTTTTTCTGGACATCTTCAATTTCGGAGTCAGACTTACATGGACACAACTTTCTTTTGGGACATTGGTTGGGGGCAGGGGAATTTGTTTTGGGAGAGGGGTGGGCCAGTTTATATTGTTAGGGAAATTAATAATTTGGAATTTTACATTACGATTTAAAACGTTTTTTGGGGTGTTTTACATTGCACTGCTGCGTTTGCCATAGCCTGTTTTTAAAATATGATGATAGTGTATAACAAATTAGTTATTCGAGTACCCTTGTCCTACTACTCTCCTAGTATCTGCAGTCTTCAACTATTATTGACCCATAAGGAGTTGATTTTTAATTGTCTATACAACAACTTCTCTTACCTGAATAGATGAAGCGAGGGCTGCATTGTTTCCAAAGGTGCCATGCTGGTGGTAGTAGTAACATGCTAGCACACTAACAGTGAAGACATCAGGAGCGGGGTCCCCCCACTACCTCCTAGGGGAACTCAAACTGTAGGATAAGGACTATTCATCGCAGGGCACTAAATGGAAATAAAAACTGAGTTAATGGGTTATATATTATTATATCATAGCTTTACAAACAAAACAATTGAGACAGTCACCAGACTAGAATGCTAGTACACAAGACAACAAAGAATGCCTGACAGAGAAAATATAATGAGCAATGCTAAATTGAATTATTCAGAACAATGGAGAGCTAGTGAAAGACAGTTCCAAAAATGAAGTGGTCTTGAACTCTGAAGTGAACAAGGGTAAGCTAGCTTTGATGCAAGTGCAACACAGTGCCTGAATTATGATGATTCTGGCAAATGATGTTCTTCTGAAAATATCTAACACTTTAAGCGTGGGTTGGTAAATGGGTGCATTTTTGGCTATACTTAGAGCTGAAGATCCTGCACTGAGTTGGTGTTGCTTTCACCACATCCACCCCACTAAGTGTGTGATAAAATAACGGTGTAAATTATTAAGTCACACCTCAATAAATCACACCGCCCGGGGGAAGAGGGTTAGGGATTCAATGAATGGATGTTAAGGGGGATTTGGGGAAAGGTTTTACAAAGAAAAACACTACACAAGGACAACATTCATCTGGGCAATGAGCAGCCAACCATCATAAATCTGTTATGGGAGGAAAAGGAAATGAAGGAATGGGTACAGGTAACTTAAACACAATGCAAACCAAACAGTTCATCTGCCCCCAAAGAGTCCAAAGTTACATTATATCTAAATGTTCTGTTACCTAGCTTTGAAAGATAACAAATATATCACAGAATTTGTAGGAGTCAAGTGAACAAGACACACAATTCTAATGATTATTTTTTTTTAAAGATACTATATTGCCAAATTGGGAGTTGCATCTGCATTCTTCTTGGACTGTCCATCAATCTTGAGTGCCTGGCTGATGCCGTCCGGTAAGGTAAGCATGAGTGTTACGGCGCTTTTCTAGTTTGGTGCAGAATAAGATCTGCGGATTGTAAAACAAAAATGATATTGTAGAATCAAGGAGAAGGTCAGAAGGTGAACTTTATGAGGAGTGCACGAGAAAACTCACAGAGAGCGCAAGAGAGAAGAGAGGAATAGTCCTTTTGAGCTCATTCATTTTATAACTGATGTGTAAACAATTAGTTGAGAACAATTTACAACCAACAATCACACAAAAGCGGCCGCATGTAACTATTGGGCTGATCAAACTCACAACTGACATGACCATCAATTCATCATCATCAAAAATCCTAAAAATAATATGTAGCCTAACAGCACGTGCATAATATGATAATCATTCATGACCACATGTCTGTCTCCAGTTACCTACAACAACAGGCCCCCACCCAACTATCACTTAGCTTTAAATTTGAGCCAGACAGCACTGAACACACACACCCAGCAACACTGCATTTTCAAAAATCAAGTAAAATCAAAGCACCGCTACCACCACCACTCCAGAGTTGGATAGGCCACTTTAAAGTCATCACCAAATCGGTTGGTTTCAGTGAATTTGAAAACTTCCATCTTCTGGTGGCAGTTCTCAAAGTAGTCATGCCCTGAGACCTTCCATAATCCTCCTGAGTCTGACAAGTAAGGTGTCTAACTTCATACCAACTGAGTCCTGACTCAAAGGCAATAGATCGACCTGTAGTACAATGCTGTTGAAGCGCAACAAGAGAAACATTGAGTCACTTTTTGTGTAGACTAGATTTGTGGTTGTGTTGACTAAAGGGACTGGTCGGGTTACTAAGTCTTAAAAGGTAAGGAAAAATTCAACTTCAGGAAAAAAAAAATGATCAGCCGTCTTTAGGGAGCCAACATTGTAAATCATCACAAACACATTCAAGTGTAATAGTTACAGATAAACAAATTCCCCAGAGTCACTGCCTGCCACCACATGAATCATCTCAACATACTCACAAACAACAATCACTCAGCATGCAATGCATGCCATTTACCTGTTCTTCTAATTCAGGCGTGGTCACAGTGGTACATTGCCAATCAATTGTTTCACAAAACAGACATTGGGCAGTCTTGTAAATCCAATAATGTGGGGCAGTCCGGGCAAGGAAATAAACTAGAAAAGGATAGATAGGCACGGGAAGGAGGCAGGCACAAATTTGTATATCCAATATCCTTGAGGGAACTGGGTTGGGGACGGTGCTTCTTCAGTGCACAGTGGTGCAACTCCAATCTGGCAATAAAATGTGTCTAAGATAGTGGACCTGCATTAGTCAGCCAGACACAAACAAATAAAATAAAGTTCCCCTAGCTAGGTCTTCTTTTTTTTGGCATCAAAGCAGATCAGCGATAGAGAGACAAAGTTCTATGGTTGGTGGCCCAGGGCCAGGCCGAATAGTCAGGGAAGTAGAGTTTGTCCTCAAACTCAGTTAGTTTCCCCAGAAGCAGGTCAGCTAACACACTACTTCCATGACCTGAGTCTCCTCATCTTCCTCCTGTCGTACTTCAGGTATGGAGTAATATGGTGGTATAAAGCGCTGATTCATTTTGATCATGGTTAATCTCTTCAGGTTTTGGGGCAAGAGACTGGTCCTTCTCACTGTGACAATGGCACCAGCAGCACTGAAAACATGCTCAGCGGAGACACTGGTACCGAGCAAGCCAGATAGTTCATTGCCAGCCTGCTGGGCACTGGCCATTGGCGTCTCTTCACATACCAATACACCAATGGGTTTTGATCAAGATAGACCTCTGTTGGGTCATCTAGCCCTTTGCATGTGTCGGACAGCCAGGAGCCATCCGACGTCATGGTGGGCATGTGCGTCGGACGGCTCCCGGCCATCCTAGCACCCACCCACGGGGGAAGCAATGGCACTCCCCCGTGGGCCGCCCTTCAAGCTGCCCCCACCGGGGATGGCAGGGGATGCCCTTCTGCTTCCCCCCCACCCCCCACCACGTCATCTAATGATATCAGCACGCGAGGCGCGCTGATGTCAGAGGATACTGGACACGCTGGAAGCCATTTGCTTCCGGTGCGTCCGGCGGATAGGAGGTAAGTTTCTCCTCGGGGAGGGTGGGGGGTTGTTTAAAAAGGCATTGGAGTAAAGAAAGGGTTTTCCTTTCCTCTGATGTCTTTTTAAGCATTCCTGCTGCATGATCGTGCATGGGGCGCGATCGAGCAGCAGGAATGCCCGTTTTTTTTTTTTTTTTAAAGGGCCTTTGTACCAGGGAGCGGCCCCTTGGGCAAGGGTCGCTCCCCTTGGGGGAGCAATTTTTTTGGATGAGTCCTCCCCCCTTGGGGGGGCAGATTGTATTTTAAAAAAGAAAAAATAGTCACTGTGAGCCCACTAGGGATTTTTTTTTTTAAATATGTTTTTGGGGAGCGGCCTCTTAGGCAAGGGCTGCTCCCCTTTGGGAATCATTTATTTTGGCAGTTTCTGCCCCACTTGGGGGCAGATTGGCCTTGTTATTCTAGGCCAGGGGCAGAAGTCATTAGACACCAGGGATTGTTTGTGTTGTTAGGGAGCGGCCCCTTGGGCAAGGGTCGCTCCCCTTGGGGGAGAAATATGTTTTGGGGAGCGGCCCCTTAGGCAAGGGCCGCCCCCCTTTTGGGAATCATTTATTTTGTCCGTTTCTGCCCCCTTGGGGGCAGATTGGCCTTGTTATTCTAGGCCCATCTGCCCCCAAGGGGCCAGAAGCCATTAGACACCAGGGATTGTCTCAGTGTTGTTGGGGAGCGGCAACTTGGGCAAGGGTCTCTCCCCTTGGGGGAGCACTATGTTATTGGGGAGCGGCCCCTTAGGCAAGGGTCTCGCCCCATTGGGGAGCATTTATTTGGGCCGTTTCTGCCCCCCTGTGAGGGAAGATCAGCCCAAATAAACAATTAATTTTATTGTATGCCCACAAGGCCACCAGATTGTTTTAGTGTTGTTGGGAGCGACCCCTTGGGCAAGGGTCACTCCCCTTTATGGGGTGATTATTGTGGCCGTTTATGCCCCCTTTGGGGGCAGATCGGCCATATGTTTTCAGGCCCATCTGTCCCTTAGGGGGGCAGAAGCCACTAGACCAGGGCTTTTTAAATGTTGGTGTTGGGGAGTGACCCCTTGGGCAAGGGTCGCTCCCCCTTTATGAGGGTGAATTTTTTGGCTGTTTCTGCTCCCCGTGGGGGCAGATCGGCCTTATGCTTTTAGGCCCACTGTTAGACCTTCAGCCAGGAAGATATGAAACGGTGGTATGACCAGAATGCCACTCTGGTCGAGTTTCAACCTGGGCAGAAAGTGTGGGTGATGCGCCAGTGGAGCCTTGCGCGGTCCAGGACAAGTGGACTGGGCCTTATAAGGTGGTGGAGCGCAGGAGCGAAGTGACCTACTTAGTTGACTTACGGTCTCCTGGGAACCCTTTGAGGGTCCTCCATGTGAATCGCCTCAAACCCCACTTCGAGAGGTCTGAGGTGACCATGCTCTTGGCTACAGATGATGGGGTGGAAGAGGAGAGTGAACCT
Source organism: Calotriton arnoldi (assembly GCA_963921515.1). Taxonomy (NCBI): domain Eukaryota; kingdom Metazoa; phylum Chordata; class Amphibia; order Caudata; family Salamandridae; genus Calotriton; species Calotriton arnoldi. Next base: position 1,329,720 of record CAWUFW010004711.1, read on the forward strand.
CTTCCTGACCTCCTGTCAGCCAAGGGGAAGGATGGGTCAGTGGATGGGGTGAACCTCTTGCCTACCCTGACCCCGGAACAGCAGAGGGACTGTCGCCAGGTATTGGGTCAGTTCGCCTCCCTGTTCTCCCTGACCCCAGGAGTCACCCATTGGTGCATCCATGATGTGGACACTGGAGACAGTCTGCCTGTAAAACACATTTTTTTACAGGGTTGCTGATAAGGTCAGGGCCAGCATCAAGGAGGAGGTTTCCAAGATGCTGGCGCTAGGGGTGATTGAGCCATCCAGCAACCCCTGGGCTAGCCCAGTGGTCCTTGTGCCAAAAGCTGCTGCGCCTGGTGCCACCTCAGAACTTCGGTTCTGTGTGGATTACCGTGGGCTCAATGCAGTCAGTAAGACTGATGCTCACCCCATCCCCAGATCTGATGAGCTCGTGGATCGGCTGGGAGCTGCCCGGTACCTCAGTACATTTGACTTGACATCGGGGTACTGGCAGATTGCCTTGACCAAGGGGGCCAAGGAGAGGTCAGCATTCTCAATGCCAGAGGAGCACTACCAGTTCAGGGTTATGCCCTTTGGGTTAAAGAACGCCCCAGCCACCTTCCAGAGACTGGTGAACCAGGTGTTGAGTGGGCTGGAGGAATTCAGCGCCTCCTACATGGACAACATTGCTGTGTTCAGCTCCAGTTGGGAGGAACATTTGCGACACCTCTGTGAAGTGTTGAAGGCCTTGCAGAGGGTGGGCCTAACTATCAAGGCAAGTAAGTGCCAGATAGAGCAGGGTTCTGCGGTGTACTTAGGGCACCAGGTAGGGAGCGGCCGGATGGTGCCCCTACAAGCAAAGATTGATACCATACTGGCTTGGGAACCTCCCATGACCCAGACAGGAGTGAGGGGCTTTCTAGGACTCAGTGGATATTACAGACGGTTTGTGAAGGGGTATGGCACCATTGTTGCCCCCTTGACAGAACTGACATCAAAGAAACAGCCCAAGAAGGTGATCTGGACTGATGCCTGCCAGACCGCTTTTGATGCCCTGAAAACTGCCATGTGCACGGCGCCCGTGCTCAAGGCGCCTGATTTCTCCAAGGAATTTGTAGTGCAGACAGATGCTTCAGAGCATGGTGTGGGAGCGGTACTCTCAATTGAATGACGAGGGCTTGGACCAACCCGTAGCTTTCATTAGCCGGAGGCTACTTTCCAGGGAACAGAGGTGGAGTGCAATTGAAAGGGAAGCATTTGCTGTGGTCTGGGCACTGAAGAATCTGAGGCCCTACTTGTTTGGGACTCACTTCCTGGTTCAGATCGACCACAGGCCCCTCAGATGATTGATGCAGATGAGGGGTGAGAACCCAAAACTGTTGAGGTGGTCCATCTCCCTACAGGGAATGGACTTCATGGTGGAACACCACCCTGGAACAGAACACGCCAATGCTGACGGTCTGTCCAGATTTTTCCGCCTTAGTGATGAGAACTCCCATGAGGGTGGGTAGTTCCCCCCACTTTTCGGCTGGGGGGGACACGTGTTAGACCTGGCATTTCTGGCGTGATTACCCCTGACTTTTTGCCTCTACCTCCTCTATTTTTGGTGCTGTGATGGATTTTGTTTTGCCAACTTAGATGCTTTGGACACTTTGCCACTGCTAAACAGTGTCAAAGTGCAAGTGCTCCCTGTATAAAGTGTAATGGTAATTGGTTGTCCACGATTGGTATGTTTGCCTTACTAGTAAAGTCCCTAGTAAAGTGCACTATGTGTGCCAGGGCTGGTAATGCAAATGCTACTAGTGGGCCTGCAGCACTATTTGTGCCACCCACACAAGTAGCCTTAAAAAGGGAACTCAGGCCTGCCATTGCAGTACCTGCACGCAGTTTGTTAAACTGCCATGTTATTCTGACAAGTGCACCCACTTGCCAGACCTTACCCTTCCCTTTCTATGCACATCAGACACCCCTATGGTAGGTCCAAGGTACCCCCTGGGCAGGGTGCAGTGCATGTGAAAGGTAGGACATGTACTAAGGTGTGTACCATGTCCTGACAGTGAAATAATCTCCATTTTGTTTTTCACTATTGAAAGGCCATCTTGCCCAAAGGACAGAATGGGGAGGCTGTGTAATATGTTTTCCAGCCTATCTTCCCAAAGGCTTAAGATGGAGAGGTGAAGTTTAGTATGCCTGAACTCACAATGTAATAACACATCTTTTTATGAAGGTGGTTTTTGCATTGTGTGTTTAGAAGCCACTCTTTTAAAAGTGGCTGGGTTTTTGTGCTCTAACATTTCTGGGTGTCTCTGCCTGGTTGTGGATTGACTGTCTGGATTTCAAAGTGATAGGATCTGGGGAATGTCTTGACCCAGGGGAGTAGGTGAGACAGCAACAGGCTGACCTGCATCTGGAGTGTAGGGGGTAGGAGTAGCCCCTAGAGGTGAAGGTGCTGCTATACCTAGAGGTTGCTGCTATAAAACAATTGTCCCATCTCCTGCTGAGTGATTGAGAATCCAGACCCCCACTAATCAAAGGAAGAAGGTGTCACTGGTAGGGAGGCACCCAGAACTTGTTTGAACAGGGGTCAGTGCCCCCTGAACACAAAGACTTCAAAGCCATTGAGGGGTATAACTATGAGAGCTGAAGCCCCTGAACTTTGGAGAATGGCTTGATCAAGATTGAACAAGACTGGAGCTACTTCATGGTCAAGAGAAACCTTTGCCAAGGAAGAAACAACTGAAGAGACTGAAGGATAGGACTGACCCTTGCTGTGTGTTCTGGGGCTGGCCTGCAGTTTGCTGTTTTAACCAAGGAAAGGCTAAAGGGATTTTGCTGTGTGCTGTGTCCCCCTGCTTGAAAGGACTTTGCTGTGCTGTGTCCTGAAGTAACTTATCCCCAAGGGCCCGAGGTGAGCTGGCTCCCTGTTGCGGAAACTCAGGAACACAAAAGTTTCCAGGAGAGTATCAGCGACACTGTGTGCGTGTGCTTGTTGCAGCCTGAGACCCTCATAAGAAGTGCCCTGTGATCGTGGGCACCTGGAGTCCAAGCAAGGATCAGCGACGCTGTGTGCGTGTACTTTTTGCAGCCTGAACCCTTTATGAGGATTGTCCAGTTATCATGTGCACCAGAATCCAAGTGAGTCTCATCGACGCTGTGTGCGTGTGCTTTGTGCAGCGTGAGACCTTCGTGAGGCTTGCCTTGTTATCGTGCACACCCGGAATCCAAGTGAGTCTCATCGACGCTGTGTGCGTGTGCTTTTTGCAGCCTGAACCCTTTGTGAGGATTGTCCAGTTATTGTGTGCACCGGAATCCAATTGAGTCTCATCGACGCTGTGTGCGTGTGCTTTGTGCAGTGTGAGACTTTCGTGAGGATTGCCTTGTTAACGTGCACCCGGAGTTAAAGTGAGTCTCAGCAATGCTGTGCGCGTGTTCTTCGTGCAGCCTGAGACCTTCGTGTGGAGTGCCCTGTGATCGTGCACCCGAAGCTCAAGGGAGTCTCAGCGACGCTGTGTGTGTGTGCCCTGTGGCAGCCCGAGATCTTTGTAGCAGTAGCGGCCCGGACCGGCAGCCTCAGAAGAGCTGAGCTGCCAGCCCGAGCCCGCTGTTGCCAATTCACAAAGATTGCATCGGAGGCCCAAGTCATTGGACGAGGAGAGGGAGTTCGCGCCCCCCAGGTAACGTGTGTCGACTCCTGGGGCGGGGTGCGGGCTCGGAGGGAGACGCTCTCAGCCTCTCAGTCCAGCAGCGCGAGCCTCTGCTTCAGCTCGTATCGCGGCCCCTATTGCCAAGGGTGTGGCAGTACCGGGGCCGGAGTGCGGAGCTGCACTTTTTGTTACACCATACCCATGTTGGGGGCAACTGTTGACAGAGGCTGACTGCGAGTCAGAAGGAGTGGCGGAGAGACCGCCTAAGGCACCGTGATCGGTGCCGGAGTGTATTACGCATTATCTTATTTCTGCATAACAAACTACCCGATTGTCGTATTACACATTGCATCATTTCTGCATAACGAACTACCTGATTTTCGTATGACGCATTGCATTGTCTCTGCATAACGAACTACCTGATTGTCGTATGACGCATTGCATTGTTTCTGCATAACGAACTACCTGATTAGCGTATTACACATTGCATTATTCTTACATTGCAAAGTGCCTGATTGTTGCGTTACGCATTGCATTATTCTTACATTGCAAAGTGCCTGATTGTTGCGTTACGCATTGCATTATTTTTACATTGCACAAGTGCCTGATTCTAGCATTACGAACTGCATAACATGGTATTAGGATTACAGTGGAATGTTTAGAAGTGCTCATTAATATCGTCAGAACTTACAAGGGCTGGCTGGCCTAACAACCAGCCAGGAGAAATATTACACATATGTTGGATTTATATTGTGTGGTCTTATCGTATATCTTTATATAAAATTTATACTCGTTTTTATAAAACTTGTGTGGAGTCTATTTGTGGTGTCATCATTGGGTTGCTGTGAGCGTGGTTGCAAATACTTTACACGTTTGCCTTGAAGATAAGCCTGGCTGCTCGTGCCAAGCTACCAAGGGGGTGAGCGGGGGCTATCTCAGAAGGTGACCTTCCTTTCCCTGACGTGGAAACGTGGGTCCCTATTTGTCCTAAGGTACCTACCTCAGCCAACCAGGGATCCCGGGTCTAACACCCACCTACCACCTTTGCTTGGCTGGTGGATAGTGTGTGGATTATTTGCATATGTGTTTGTAATGTTTTATTTCTCCTTTTTTATTCTAGTGCAAAGTTTTTGATTCTTGTTTGCGGTTTCGGCAGTGGTTGATCTGCAGTTTTGCGTAGTTGCATAAACATTTTTGTTGTGTTTACTCCAAATGAGTATTTATGTCATGCATGAATGAATTTTTTGTAAGTGGTGTCATAATAGCAGCATATTTAGTTAGTGTTTTGAGCATGAAATTCTTTGCGATGTGTTTTGCGTTGTCTTATGTGTAATCTTTTTTTTTCTTTTTTAGTGGGATACTGTTGGTCCTTACTGTGTCTGTGCAGAGTAGGTGGTGGTGAGTCTAGCTGCTTCTAACAAGTGAGTGGTATAGTGTTAGAGTATATAGGTCTTTGTGATAAAGCCACATGTTGTTTATTACTTATTTTACAAAGTGTTTGTTGTTGTTGACTTGTTTGACAAGTTACCTTTATTAGTAAGGATTATGGCTAGCCGTAGAATTACTGCTCAGCAGGTGATTCTGGCAGTGAGTTTTCTGTCCATGAGGAATCATCTGATAATGAAGCTACTCTCAGTGCAGATGAAGTGCCTGTTTTAGAGGAGGACACTGATGTGCCTATGGTGCAGCAAGAGACATCGGAATTGCAGCCTGAGGCTGCAAGGCTTCCTACTGGAAGTGCTGGACTCTGGGTTGATCCAAACATGGTGCATCCGGTGTTGCCTGCCTTTAGTGGTGATGCAGGGTGTAGCGTGGATTGTGAAAATATTTTGCCTGTACAGTTTTTTCAGTTGTTTATGGATGATGTATTTTTGGCTGAGATTGTTGAGCAGACTAATTTGTATGCTGAACAGTTTTTGAGGGACAACAGTGCCAGACTTAGGCCCCGCTCTAGAGCTACCCGGTGGACTCCCGCAAATCTTGATGAGATGAAGTTTTTGGGTTTGACTTTTTTGATGGGCTTGATAAGGAAGCTGTCCCTGGCTTCATATTGGCCTACCAGTCCCTTGATGGCAACGGCCATATTTCCTGCAATTATGAGTCGTGATCGGTATTTACTTTTGCTTCGGATGCTGCATTTTGTTGATAATGCTTTGGCATTGCCACGAGATCACCCTGACTGTGACCGTCTTTTTAAGATTTGGCCTGTTCTTGATCACTTTATAGATCGATTTTCAGAGATCTGTACTCCAGGGAAGGAAATAGCTGTTGATGAGTTTTTGGTCCTGTTCAAGGTTCGTTTGGTTTTTAGGCAGTACATTCCTAGCAAGAGGGCACGTTATGGAATTAAGATGTATATGTTGTCTGAGAGTAGGACAGGATATGTCTATAATTTTCAGGTATACACTGGTAGGGATTCCACTATTGACGCCCCGGGTTGTCCGTCCACTTTTGGAGTTGGAGAAAATTGTGTGGGAACTTGCTAGAGGACTGTTTAACAGAGGTCACCATTTGTACCTTGATAACTTCTACACTGCTGTGCAATTGTTTAAGGAATTGTTCAAAGTGGACACTTTCGCTTGTGGCACAATCCGCTCTAACCATAAAGGTTACCCAAAAGAGCTTGTTTGCAAAAAGCTTCAGAGGGGACAGTGCAGTGCCTTGCGTAGTGAGGAACTGCTAGCTGTGAAATTTGTGGACAGGAGGGATGTGTACATGCTGACTACCATCAATGATGAGAGTACTTCACCTGTAACGGTTTGGGGTCAGGTTGCTGAAGTGTGCAAACCTGTGTGCATTGTAGACTACAATAAGCACATGGGTGGTGTAGATAGAGTAGATCAGAGGTTGGAACCTTACACTGCTGTTCGTAAGGCTTACATTTGGTATAAGAAGTTGGCCATCCATCTCTTCAATTTAGCAACTTTTAATGCTTTTGTTGTGTTTAAGTAGTGTTCTCCTGTGTCAAAGATGACTTTAGTTCAGTTTCAGGAGTCTGTGATAGGCAGTCTTGTTGTAGTGGAACAGGCAAGTGTTCCTAGAGTTGGAGTGGTGGAGGATGTGGCTAGATTGAAAGATCGCCACTTTCCTGGTTTAATTCCTCCCACGCCCAAAAAAACCAATCCCTGTAAGAGATGTAGATTCTGTTTGCGATGAGGTATGCGGAAGGAGAGTTGTATGCACTGTGCTGATTGTCCTTCTAATCCTGGGCTGTGTGTGCCTACGTGTTTCAGATTGTATCACACTTTAGAATGATGTCTTTAGTTACTGCTGTTGTTTTTGTAGTTATAGTTTTGTATCTAGTTGCAATTGGTTTGTGTTCTCTCTCGTTAAAACAAAAAATTTGATGACGGTGTGCGTGGACTGGCGCTTGGCTGACGGTGTGCGTGGACTGGCGTTTGGCTGACGGTGGACGTGGACAGGCGCTTGGCTGGCGGTGTGCGTGGGCTGGCGCTTGGCTGGCGGTGTGCGTGGGCTGGCGTTTGGCTGGTGGTGTGTGTGGTCTGGCGCTTGGCTGGCGGTGTGCGTAGGCTGGCGGTGTGGGTAGGCTGGTGCTTGGCTGGCGGTGTGCTTGGCTGGCGGTGTGCTTGGGCTGGCACTTGGCTGGCAGTGTGTGTGGGCTGGCGCCCAATAGGTTTGCGACCCTTGGGTGTCGTGGGTACTTGACCCACGCACACGAGTGAGGTACCATTTTTATCGGGAGACCTGGGGGAACACTGGGTGGTAGGAAATTTGTGGATGCATGCAGATTCCAGAACTTTCCCACACAGAAATTTGAGAAAAATGTGATTTTTTTCAGCTAAATTTGAGGTTTGCAGGGGATTCTGGGTAGGAAAACGTTGAGGGGTCCACGCAAGCCATACCTCGCTAGACATCCCTGGGTGTCTAGTTTTCAGAAATATGTGGGTTTGGTAGGTTCCCAAGATGGCCGCCGAGCCCGGAGCCAAAAATCAAGGGGACCCCCCTTGCAAAACCAGGTTGTTTTGTGATAGTTCATTTTGATGTCGCCTCAATAGGTTTTGGGCCCTTGCCTGTCGCGGGTACTTGACCCACCCACAAGAGTGAGGTACCATTTTTCTCAGAAGACTTCAGGGAATGCTGGGTGGGTGGAATCTTGTGGATCCACACAGATTCCAGAACTTTCCACCACAGAAATGTGAGGAAAATGTGTTTTTGTTTTTACAAAGTGTGAGGTTTGCAAGGGATAATGGGTAACAGAACCTGGTGAGAGCAAGACAAGTCACCCCATCCTGGATTCTCCTGGGTGTCTAGCTTTCAAAAATGTATAGGTTTGCTAGGTGCCGGCAGAGCTAGGGTTCAAAATCTACAGCTAGGCACTTTGCAAAAAAAGGGCCAGTTTTCACTGTGAAAATGTGGTGTGTCCACGTTGCGTTTTGGGCCGTTTCCTGTCACAGCCACTACACCTACCCACACAAGTGAGGTATCATTTTTATTGGGAGATGTAGGGGAACACAAAATTGTAGAGCAACTGTTATTACCAATTGACTTTGAATGCATTTCTGCCTTCCAAACGTAAGACAATGTGTAAAAAGAAGTCACTTTGAAAAATGACCTATAATTCACATGCTGGTATAGGTATCCACAATTTCAGAGATTTGCAAATTGCTACTGTTTCTAAACTCTATATTTTGTTCCCATTTTAGAAATACATAGGTGACTTTCATACCGATTTTTCCCTGTTTATATTTTTCCAAATGAATTGCTAGATACCCGATACACAATAAAAAACCATTGCAAGACGCTGCTCAGTTATTGGCTCTGGGTTCCTCAGGTTGTTAATGAACCTACAAGTCCTATATATACACCCACAACCAGAAGGGTCTAGCGCATGTAATGGTAAACTGCTTTCAAACATCTGTCATACTTAGTAGAAGTTACAGGTGAAAACTTTGGCACAAATGGCTGTTTTTTTTAACTCATTTTCAATTTTTTCTATTTGCAACTGTTAGTTTCTGTACAAAAACCTTGAAGGATCTACACAAATGACCCCTTGCTGAATTTATAATTGGGTCTACTTTTCAGAAATATATAGCTTTCCAGGATCCATCATTGCTTTCATACCCATTTTTAACATTAACTGGAAGGAGGTTGAAAGCAGAAAAAAATAGCCTATTTTTGCTATGTCCCAGAAAAATGCCAAAACTGTGTAAAAAAATGTTGGTTTTCTGACAAAAGTCTGCTTGTCCCTGAAAGCTGGGAAGATGGTGATTTCAGCACCACAACCCCTTTGTTGATACCATTTGCAGGTAAAAAAAACAGATGCTTTCATCTGTAGCCCTTTTTCCAATTTTTCCCCCAAAAAACAAAATTTAGCTGTATTTTGGCTAATTTCTGGGTCCCCTCCAGGGGAATCAACAAACCCTGGGTACCTTTAAAATCCCCATGATGTTGGAAGAAAAGGACGCAAATTTGAGGTGGATACCTTATGTGGTCAAAACGTTACATGGGCCTAAGAGCGAACTACCCCAAATAGCCAAAAAAAGGCTTAGCACAAGGGGGGGGGGGGAGAAGGCCTAGCAGCGAAGGGGCTAGATGGGCCTGGACCATCCTCTCAATAGTCATTGGTGCTCCACCTTGCTCTACCCCTTTTGCCTTCTCCTCTGTACTAGACTTCAGCCCTGGCAGTAGAAATCAATCATATGCAGATTTTAGGGCTGATGCTCCTGTTCCTGTTGTAGCTGGTGTTCTTGTTGTTAGTTTTGGCAGCTGTGAGCTAACAGCGCTGCCCGCAGGCTCTGAAGTTGACTGCTGCACTGCAGAACTTGTGCCCTAGAGGATTGGGCCTCTAATTTCCAGACGTTCTTTTTCTAGCTTACTGGCTTGCTCAGCAATCCATGTTTTGTAGTTTGCAACATCCCCATCTGAAAAAAGAATGAAAGTGGACAGTAATGGTTTGTACAGTGGATCAAGAATTGTGGCACAGATATAATGTTTGAATGACACAATGTCTCTTTGCACCCTTGTATTAACAGATAAGCAAAAGATTAAGCTCTCTGCCATCTCACACGCATCTTTTTTTCCTCCACACCTGCTTACATTGCAGACACTTCCTGTAACATGTGCAACAATGGTATAACTTGGCCCAGGTTACTGTCCTCCTTACTGACTTCCTGTGTGAATGGCTCAAAAGAAAGCAGCATCTCAGTAAGGCATTTGACCTATTGGTACACCTCAATGATAATGCCTTTCACAGTTGTATCCCCTCTTTGCATAACATTCATTGATCAGTCTGTACTGCTCAAACAGACGTGGCAACATGTAATAAGTTATGTTCCAATGTGTTGGCATCTCCTGTATGAATGCTTTAATTGTCATTCTATTATCACGCTGAATGACCCTCCACTGCTTTTGGGCTTTAAATGATTGACTGAAATGAGTGCAGGTTCTTTTGCAGGTGGACCGTAAGTTGCTTGGTCTTTTTTTTTGAGAAAGTCCTGTACAATGATGTTGATGCAGTGCGCCAAACACAGGACCCTGCAATAGCCACCATCGGAGGAGGCCTTAACTATATTACTGCCATTGTACAGGGCAACAAATCCAATGTTAAGCCCTCTTGGCAGCAGCCATTCGAAGACCTTGTTGTTAACGTCTTCTAACGTGTTTGTAGCAATATGGGATTTCTCCATGGGGAACAGGATTACTGTTGCATGCTTTAGAGCACCATTTACATTCTCAGCAGTGTCAATGCCTGCAGATATCTTTCCTCTAACCCTCGCAAAAGAAATCCATTGTGTAGTGATGCACATGTAATCAGTGGCTAGGCAACTGGTCCACATGTGTCATCAGGTGGATAGTGTGAAAAGCACTCTGCTGCAAAGATTGTCCAAGCAATTCCAGCCCATTGTGGTGTAGTGCTGGTACAGCAACTGTGGTGAAATAGGTCCAGCTTGAAACCTTGAATTTCGAGCAGAAGACTGCCACAAATTCTAAAAAAACCCACCCCTTCCACAAAAGAAAAAGGGAGGAGGTCCAGCGCTAACATTTTAGCCAGCTTCGCAAAGCATGCCGTTGGGTGGTTGCATTTGTACTGCCCCTCCTGCCTAAACATACCAAGAATAGTAGCCTGGATATTTTTATTTTCTGGTGCCACTGAAGCAGGTGAAGGTGACTTCTTCTAAGCAGACAAGGGTTGGTCCAATGTGCGTTTCAGCGGGGCAGTCACTGTACTCTCCTGCCTTGGTGTCTCGAACTGAGTCTTGTGCCATTGCGATGTTGCTGATGTGTGCGATACTACTGCACTGCTGGGGATAGGGCTGCTTTGCGTAACAAAATGCCTTCCTCTTCCTCTCCTTCCACAGGGATTGGATTGGATTCCCTGCTCAGCCTTACACCCCCTTCACCAACATCACTTGCTGTTTTTTGGCCACTAAAGTGCGCCTCCCACTGGATTGTGTGCTGTTTTCTCAAATGGGTTGTTTGGCCTCCAGTACCATAGTTTGTACCAAGCTTACCCCAACCCACACTTGCTCCCCAAATGGTGCATATAGCAATGTTCACCTCCTTCTTGCTAACCATAAAGAAGTCCCAAACTGGGGAGGTCCACTTTATAATGCTGGTGCCACTGACAATGCTGCATGAGCTGGTGGTTGGGGGGAGTTTTGACATTTGACTCTCTGCAGTACCTATTTCTACTGAGGTGGTCGTAGATATAAGTCGCTGCCAGGACTTTGAAAACATGGCAGCTGGCGGTGGTGGTGGCATCTGTGGTGCCACCTCCCTCACAACATGTTGGGATGGGATAATGTCGGTCTCCACTGGGGCTGGGCTAACATCCATGATGACTGACTCATTGTCATCCTCCTCCTCTACATCCATAAGTCTAAGGCTTTCAGGAACCTTCCTTTTTCCTAGCCTCTCATGGCATGTCTCACTCTCAGACTGAGGTGGGATCCAAGTGGTGTCTAAATCATCCGAAGGGGGAACTTGGAGAAGAAGATGATGGCGTACCCCTCATTTGACTTGCTGGAGGTCTGGAAGACAATGGATCTACTGAAAGAGTGGCTTCCTATACTTCCTCAACATGAATATCAATCTACTGAATGCTCCTTCAGGATGAACTACTATTTCTGGCTGCCGCTGTTTTTGTTCACTTATCTGAGTTTCCTGCAATGATTGGCTACTACTTTGCAGTATAGATAAGTCAATTTCAAAGTCACTGCTCGTCAGAGTTGCTGTGATTAGACTAGCTGCCTCTGTGACAGACATGGGCTTGGACCTAGGCCTGAGTGGGTCCGCTGATATGGGGGTGTTGCTCCCATCTTGCTTCCCAGAGGCCGGTGCAGCAGGAAAAGGTTTCTTTTCCCAAAAAAGGTCTGGGTTGACATACCAGTGGTGGTAAGCTCTTTCTTATCACTGGCCACTGTCTTGGTAGCACCATTCTTTGGGGCCACCTTGAAGCTGTCAGTTGGCAGTGGCACTTAGCTTCACAAGTTGAGGAGAGGTCCGTGATGTGTGGCCATGCGTCCCGTCGTGCACACTGGCCTTCGGTCTGGCAGAACTGTGGGTGATGTTGTCTCTTGTGCACCTAAAAGCGAACAAGCAAGAAGAACATCAGTAAAATGTGGCATTGTTGCAGTTAAGTTAGTAGTACAAACAAACTCTATAATTTAGTGTGGTCACTATAAATAATGAACAATACAGTGTATCCGCTATCCATTTGTAAAACCACACCTGCATAAACATTCATGGGGCCTGATTCACAGAACTAACTTACATCAAAAACGTAAAGTTAGTACTTTTTGGTATTCGCAGAATACACTTACTCATTTTGGTATTCACAGAATGCACTTACTCATTTTGGTATTCACAGAATGCACTTACTCATACTAACTTTATGTCCGCACTCGGGCCGGAGATTCCGGCCGGTGGCGGAATCTCCACCTCCGGGGCGGAATCTCCACCTCCGGGCCGGAATCTCCGGCCCGAGTGCAGACATAAAGTTAGTATGAGTAAGTGCATTCTGTGAATACCAAAATGAGTAAGTGCATTCTGTGAATACCAAAAAGTACTAACTTGACGTAAGTTAGTTCTGTGAATCAGGCCCATGGTGTGTACACTCAGGAAGGATAAGAAAGAGCGACAACAGCAACTGTTGTGCAGTGTTCACCTATAGCAGACATGGGCCAGGGATTGATTCATTGATGCCAGATGTTATAAAAGTGGTTAAACATTTTTTAACACAAATGACAAATAAAAATACATTTTGTATAAAAATGTAATTAAAAATACAATTACAAAAATTAAAATTAAAAAATGAAACAAGTTATTCTCACGCATATATAATTTATCATGCTGCTATCTCATTTCTCAACCATCCATGCAAGCCTAAGGCAAAGGGCCACACTGGCTGGACACACAAAATGGCTACAGTGACACATAGTCATCAACAACAGCAACACTGGGCAAGAAGGCATTGGGAACAAAGAGAAGACATGCAGGACTATGGCAAAAGCACACTGGCTGCCTACATAAAATGGTCAGCGACCACATGGTCACAATACCAACAACCAGCAAGAAGGCATGGCCACAACAAAGAAAACATACAAGCCTAAGGAGAAAGCACATTGCCTGGCTACACAAAATGGGTGCAAGCTACATGGTCACAACAAGAAGCAGGAGACCTGGAAAACAAAGAACACATGCAGGTATATGAACACTGACCATACAAAATGGTTCCTGGCCACAAGGCATGGGGAACAAGGGCAAATGGTGGCCTATGGCAAACACACACACATACTGGCAAGACAAAGGAGGCATTGGTTAGACAGAGAACACAGCATTAATTCAGCAATGCCAATGATGAAAATTTGCAGGGTTAAAAATATTTACAATAACATGCTCCAAAGGCATCACCCCAGGAAATTTTTTTTTGAAATATAACAAAAAAAAACAAAACATTTTGAATATTAATCCAATGCCATCCATGGACTAAATGATGTTTCAGTTCCACAGACAACATAGAGACAGTTGTTTCATGCACCCATGACTAGTACTGGGCCTACTGGCTAGAAGGCCCATTGGCCGACTAGGCCACAGTGAATTAAATCAATATTGCAAATTTATTAAAAAAACATGGAGAAAATGTATTGAATATTGCAACATTTTTTCTTCATAAAAAAAAAAAAAATTACGTGAAAAAATAACTAGGCCCCTACTGAACCTGCAGGCCACCCACCACAATAAATTTTAATTTTTTTATTTTATTTTTTTAAATCGATTAAAAGTACAAAAAAAGCCAGGTGCATGCCCCCAATCAAACAAACCACACCCTTATACACCAGTTTTTCAACTTTCTTGTGAAATCTCAAATACAAAGTCCTTAAATCCAATGGTATACATGCAGCAGACAAGGAGAGTGATCCTTCCAGCTCCAAATCCCAATGAATGTGACCAGGAGAAGGAGAAAGCACTGGGATGAGCCTGCTGGACAGGAACAGGAAGTTGGAGACTCTGGGGCACTTTTACTATTGGAAAAAAGTTTTACAAAATGACTCCTCGCACAAAACTAATGCCAACCATCCATTTGAGGAGATTTTTGACTCTAAATTGTAATTTCAGGAAGATTTTGATGCTTCGAGGAGATTATCTTCCCCAGATTGCAGCCGCATTAGATCCTGTGCGTTTGGAATTGCGCACGTCACAAAACATCCACCGGAGTCACTGGCGCACCCGAATGACATATTGTCGACAGCAAGATCTCGTGGGAGCATGCAGCCAGCTATCAAATCTTGTGGCGCTCCCAAATGGCTCTGAAATCTCATGGCCGGTTGCGAGCCCCCAGCAAGTTGCTCCTGCACACAAAAAAGGACATTTTGTGCGTGCTCACAAAAAAAACCTGTGCGCCATAGCGGAGTGCGGAGTTTTTCTGTAAATCCACGTTCTACGTGGAACGCTGAGATGCTGAACTTTGCTAAGGCCTATTCGATACCTCGTCAGATGTGGGGAGGAGATTGTGAGGAAGTTTGAATCGAGCTACATATTGAGATTTCACAGTAGGAACCCTGGATGAAGAATTGTACTCGCATCTTTAAATGTAAATCTGGTAGGGTCTAATAGAACATTAATTTTTCATATCTCGCACATGCATATTTCTTATTTTTCTCTGCCCAACTTGTTTTTGCTTTTATGGGTAGGCATTGATATGTATCTTAAAATAACATGTTTTAAAAAATCAATTTGGGAGTAATCTTATTACGGTATGATAATACTAAGAAGATGAATACGTGTATGCATGTAATAGCCCACATGGGCATGATTAGCTGCTCTTTAGTATGCACATACAATTGTGTATTGAGCATTTACCTTATGGTCCCAGTCGGTTAAATTCTAGGCAGATGTTAGGTCTTAATTATTGACTATAGCAACTAAGAGTTATATCAAGAAAGATGCAATATTTGTAGGCACGTGTGGGGTATGGACCTTGGAACAGTTTACTTACATTGTTTAATAGCACACTTTGGGATAATTTAAAAGCATGTAAAACAATGCAACACTCTGCAGAATAGCAGCTTACAATCATGCTATGAGTCTTTAGTGGATAAAAGTGATTGTGTATACTGCAATTTATTATGGGACCGTGCAATATTGAGCAGTATTTGACTTAAATACATGCAATTTGGTTTTTTATTAATTTTGTAAATGTATTTTCTGATTTACAACAAAAGCATGCATTTATTGGTAATGAATTTTGTCTCGTATCATAAACATTGGAAAAAAAAGAAAAAAAAAAGACTATCAGCATAGTAGGTTTTCTGTTTTTATTGATACATGCTGTTGACAGCTACAAAATCTATTGTCAAATTGGCGGTTAACCTTATGTGATCAAGGCTTCTTGAAAGCCGAAATGTGTTATAGCGACTAAATAAAGATTTTTCTGCAAAACAAGAACTGGTGCGTGGATGGCTAACTTGAAGCAAAGTTTTGACAGTACCAGTAGGTAGTTATAGTTAGGACCTAGTTTCCATAGGAAAAGCATGTTTTGACTTGGCTATAACTTTGGCGTCATTTGACGGATCTTCATGAAATTTTCCCCAAAAAGTGGAAAGTTTGGGGGTGATCCGTGCAGTGGGGATTGAGAATGTGGGGTGCAAAATAAAGTTGCTTTTGTAATGTTAATTCCCATAGGAACCTTTAGCCGAACCACTGAACAGACTTACACCAAATTTTGCAGGGAGGTAGATGTCAGTTCAAGGAAGTGCCTTTTGCTTATTTGGTGTAAATCTTGAGAAATTTAAAATTATAGTGATATCTCGGTCTTCAGGTATTTCGCAGTTATTTCGCAATGAATCGCGAATGCACTTGCCAATGGGAATGCTCTAATTGGTTGGATGCAACCTGAACAGACAAGTTGTGGCCGCCCTTTTATCTATTGGGAATGGTTCCCAGGGCTTAAAAATTCTGTAAAAGCTAAAATAAGGGGTCAGACCCCGTGTTTGAGAAATGGGGATGTTAGTGACTCAAGATATGGGTCTAAAAAAGATTTTTTTTTTTTTTTAATCGTGTGTGATTTTCGCTGCAACCCCACGACCACCAGTGCGGCCCCCGTGTACCAACGTGGGGACATCGCAACTATCAACATTGTCGCAAATATTAGGGAAAATATAAAAAAATATGTCAGTGTATCATTAATATGCATTGGTATGAGATAGAGATTTTGATAAATGTTTTTATAGAGTTATTTATATAGTGAGTTATCTACTGTGATGGTTAGAATTAGGTATATAGTTTTAATTTTTTTAATGTGGTGGTGGCTATTGAATTCCTGCTTTTGCTTTCTGCTTTTGCTGCGTAACAGCGGGGATCACGATTACCATCATTGCGATCTCCGGCCTCACCACGAAAATGGAAAATAGGTTTTAGAGATGGTTGTTCTGGAGATACACTAGAACAACATGAGTTTGAAGTATCAATCAATCAAGGGGTTTGTTAAAGCGCGACTACTCACCCGTAAGGGTCTCAAGGCGCTAGGGGTGGGGGGGGTGCAGGTTCCATTCCATCAAGGAGGGGGTCTGTCGAAGAGCCAAGTTTTGAGGTTTCTTGCAAAGATGGGGAGCGATGTTGTCTGTCTGAGGTGGAGCGGAAGGGCGTTCCATGCTTTGGCCGCGAGGAAGGAGAAGGAGCGGCCTCCCGAGCTGGTCTTTCTGATGCGGGGGACCACGGCATAGGAGAGCTGGGCTGATCGTAGGGTCCTTTGGGGTGCGTGGAATTTGAGTCGGCTGTTCAGGTATGCTGGTCCGGTGCCGTGGAGGGCCTTGTGTGCGTGGGTGAGCATCTTGAAGGTGATTCTCGCCTCGACAGGGAGCCAGTGGAGTGTGCGCAGGTGCTGGGAGATGTGGCAGTGTTTTGGCAGGTTGAGGACCAGTCTTGCGGCGGCGTTCTGGATGTTCTGTAGCTTGCGGGTGAGGTTTTTGTTTATTCCGGCGTAGAGTGCGTTGCCGTAGTCGAGTCTGCTGGTGACCAGGGCGTGAGTGACGGTCTTTCGGTGTTCGAGGGGGATCCATTTGAAGGTCTTACGAAGGAGGCGGAGGGTGTGGAAGCAGGAAGACGAGACAGAGTTGCTCTGGCGGTCCATTTTGAGCTCGGAGTCCAGGATGATTCCCAGGTTGCATGCTTGGTCTGTGGGGGTTGGCAGGTTTCCGAGGGCGGGGGGCCACCAGGTGTCGCTCCAGGCATCGGGGTTTGGGCTCCAGTGTGTAAAATACTGTAATATCTGTGCATATATGTGTTTTCACTTTATGGAAAAGACGTGATTGCTATGGTTAACGACGTCGTCGCTACTTCCCGATTAACTGAGAAAATGGAAAATAGGTCTTAAAGATGGTTTTTAAACGTAGTGCAAAAACATGAGTTTAAACATGCTTTGAAAGAAGTAAATATATAGTAATATGTGTGGGACAATGTTCAGAATGGTTTTTTTTTTACATAATATTTTTGGATGTGTTGGTGGTCATTGAATGTCCGCTTTTGTTTTCTGTTTTCATGACGTGTCTGCGGGGATCACGACGTCGTGGTGAAGATCCCCAAAAACGAAAGGAAAAAAAAAAACCTTTAGAAATAAAACTTCACGATATTTCGAGTAGTATGGCTTCTCTGTACAAGACCAGATGCAGAGTTTCAGGTTACTTAGAAACACCCTGTTGCTTTCATCTGAAAATTGCATTCCATCATTTCTATAAATTTCATGCATGTCAAAACGCAGATTGTTGTATTAGATACAGCCCATGCCATGTTCTCTGAGGAATGCAGAAACAGTTGTATTAACATGTTTCTTGGCTTTGTCAATTTTTGGACAGAATTGATTTGACCACTTCCATTTCTGTCTTTGACATATATTAGAGTACACCAAGACAGTGTGAGGGAAAAGGGACATCAGTTATGCAAAGGTTTCTTTCATTAGGATTTACAGCCCTACGCCAGTCGATGTGCCTAGGTCATTGCGAACACAGTGAACAATCATGAGGTAAGGAGCTTGGGAATCCACAATGGATTTAACAAAAGCCAGCAACTGATGAAACTTTAACCCTCTCTGGCACAAACCAAGTAATCTGCACATTTGGCAACCCCAAGTCCCTTTCAATACCTCTCCTATTTGCAACCTCTTTAGCCCAATAGATATAGCTGTGTCCCACAATCCATACTATAAGCATTGTGAAGTGAAGGAGCAATAGTAATAAGGAGAAGGCTGGAAGTCAATGAGGTAGTTTTCCATAGGAAAAGCAGTTAAAATGGATTTTCTTTTTAAAGATATATTTCATTGGATACTGTCAGCATGATAGTAAATAAAAGAAGGTAGTGTGTCGGATGCCTTAGCAAGAAGTCTTATCATTGGCTGCTGTTCAAGAAAGTAAATGAAATAAAGACATGGATATGTTTTTGAATCTGTGGAGTAAAGCACACCTGCTGTACCTTATTTGGTATTTGGTTCCTGGACTGTTCCCATTGGGCACAGGGTCAAGACTGATTTCCATATGGCTGGGTTCAAACTGGAATGGCATGGTGAGCAACAAAAGGATGGATTTAGACCCAGATCTCTGTACTGAGGTGAATGTATGACATTGTTCTGCATTCTGTCCATCAATTATTCTTTTTACATTTGCCACCCCGAGTGGGACGGGTATGCCCAGACGTGGGTCCTGTGCTCTCCATGCCACTGGAGTCAAGCTATCCTGACTGATGAGGGGTGAAACCCCGAAACTGGTCCTAGGATGCTTGTTTCCAGTCCAGGGAGGACCTGGCCTGGCAGTTCGGGCTGGACTGTTCCCATTGGGCACAGGGTCAAGACTGATTTGCATATGGCTGGGTTCAAACTGGAATGGCATGGTGAGCAAAAAACGATGGATTTAGGCCCAGATCTCTGTACTGGGGTGAATGTATGACATTGTTCTGCATTCTGTCCATCAATTGTGCTTTTTACATTTATTTTATTTGGAAGCAGCATATTACTTCTAGAATGTGCTGTGAACTTGTGACCTACTGGTTCCACTGGGTTGCTAGGTACACTGAGCTAAGAAGGGTGTTAGAGAGAAAGAACATTTTCTAAAAAGAGTTGAGGAGTGATGAGACAATTTAAGTAATGTCAAGTTTTACTTTCCAAGTCAGGACTATGTAATAAACTGTTGTGTAGTATTTAAATTTCAGAAAAATTAAGCTAGATATAGGTTTGAACTCCTGTTCTTTTTCACGATTACTCCGCGATCATCATGAAACCATCGCGTAAACGCGCAGATAGGAACCTCATTTTGAAAGAGAGGGAACGGGTTAACAGATGCTAACCATTCACAAGTGGAGATGCAGTTGTCTAAAATGAAAGACAAGATTTCATTTGCTGCTTTTCTCATGATGATAGAGTGGAAAGTTGGCATTCTAGAGTTGCTTTGAATGAGAGGTGTACCAGTCTTGTGCTTAGTTTTTACAAAGAGCTAAAACAGCAATATAATCTACAAACTCAATTCACTGGTATGTATATAACTTTGTAATTACTTTAAAAATGTACATTAGAAATGAAGATTTATATGGGAGTTTGATTAAAAAGAGTATCAGTGATGTGAAAAAATATATGAGATGAACTGTGTCTATTAGACGGTATGTGTTTAAGTGGTTAGTGGTGAATGTTTTGGCAAGTAAGAGAAAAATGAATTAGTGCCTCTTTATTACATTGTGTATTTTCTTGAACAATTACAGTATAGTCTTGTGGAAAGTTGCAATGGGGATCTAAGAATGTTTTAAATGTCAAAACATAATGTTCAGAATAGACACATGTTATTTGCATACTGGGAGTTGTAGTACTTTTAGTAACATTATTAAACAGGAATAGTGTAGTGAGAAATAAAGGAGGAAAATATGTTTCTCCCCTGTATATGAATTAGAAAGGAGTAATACTTGTTAGGTATGTATTGGGAAGTGCTTGGCAATGTGGTTTTTAACTTATATGACCGTTCTGCATATGCTTAGATTGTGAGATATGGTTTTTGTGCTGGCATATAGCTATATATACAGTGGGACTTTTGAGTTTACTTAAAGATGCAGAGATGCATATATTTTTGGAAAGATGGCTTGAAGGTGTACATCTATTAAGAAATTGCATATATGTTTACGTGGTGATCTATGTTGTTATCCATTTTAGAAACGTAATGGTGCATGTGCATGCTCAGTAACAAAGCAATGTATGTTTCTAGAGAGCCATGTATGCAATTATATATCAAGTGCGATACCTAGATTTTACTAGATTTTACTCACACATAGCTCAGAAGAAAAGCATATATATAGTAAAACAGGTAGTTTGATACGGACACAAGGAGATGACCAATGAGTCGGAGATATAGTGACAACTGTTATGTATTCGACATCAATGAAGGTACTTTCACAGTCATTCAGGCACTCATGCAATCACCCAGCCACGACTCACAGTCATCAAATCAGTGATTCACTATTCATGGAGTTATTCAATTACCAAGACACTACACATGTACTCTTGCTATCAGGCAGGCAGAAATTATGTAGTCAATGATTATGGAGAGGTGCACCACTAGATTGTCTTTTCCAATTATATAGACGGACAAAATTCCTTCATGTTCAGATTTCATTTATTTCAATAATATCATAAAAAAGGCTTCAGCCAACGCGTTTCATTCAAGGAGGATTGAACTTCATCAGGGCTGAAAGTAACAATAAAAAAACATAAATATGCATGTACGCTTAAGTAAACATGATGTGACAATATACATGACATACGAGACATGTGATATGAAAAAAAAGGGACAATACAATCATACAATAATCCATTGGACAATAGAAATGAAAAACTGGCATCAAGAGACAACGAAGACAGAACTATGGTCACAAATAACATACAATATAAACAACGTACAATATAAAAATCATTCTCATGTTGTGCTACACATAAATATTTACAACACCAGTACATTAACACACAAACCCCTGAAATAGTTTGTAAAAAGAGGCCTAGCGCGTACCACGGAATTGTATTTGACAATTACGGATGAATGAAGGGCATCAGAAATGAGAAAAATATATATATATATATTCACTGAAAAAACCATAGGTTTTAGGGACAGTTATAGTTAGTTGGACATTTCACTCGTACAAAACCATAGAAATTCCCCCGTTATAGTTAGTTCAGCTAACTATAACTCGCGCCCCCGCCATGCACTGCTGATGACGTCACATATTACATCACTCATGACATGGTCAGTGACATCACTGATGACATCACTAATGACATCACTAATGACATCACTAATGACATCGTCCAGTGACTGTTTCTGTAAAGTTTAAATATGTTTAATATATATAGGGAAAGGCGTATTGAAGAATGAGTGGGTGTATAAGTGTCTGAATGGATGATTTAGTACGTGCGTGACTGACTCTACAAGTGAGTGATTAAACGTATCTTACTGAATGCATGGGTTAGTGACTAAACTGTGTGAATGTCTGTATCCGTCTGTTTGTTGGTGTGTAAGTGGATGCATGGATTTGCGAATAGCTACATGAGTGTCTATATGGGTTATTGATTGGTTCTCTGAGTATCTGTATGGCTGCCTGAGTGTTTGTATGGGTGGGGTGTGTGTGACTCTGTACATAGATGTGTGAGTGGGTGATTCACTGGGTGCATGATTTCAAGAGTGCATCTGTGATGGACTGCTTTGGGTGGGTGAGTGTGTGTGTGGGTGTGTTAGTGAGTGAATGTATATCTCAGTGGTACATGTGCGAGTAACTACATATGTAAAAGGCAGTATATGTGTGTTAGAGTATTTTAATGGCTATAAGTGAGAGTGTATGATTGTGAGAGTGGCTGTATGGATGCGTGTGTGCTTGTATCAGTTATTGTATAAGAGCGTAAGAATGTGCTAGTATTTGTATGAGTAAGTGAGCTGGTGTGTGTATAACTGTATAGGTGAGTAAATGGGTGTGTGATTCATTTTTTGCATGACTGACTAGGTGTGTGAGTACCTCTATGGATGAGTGGTGGTGTGGGAGTGTTTATATAGGTGTATGAGTGCATATGATAGTCCTGTACTGAGTGACTGTAAGTATGAGTGACTGTACGGGTGAGTGAGTAGATGTGTGTGTGTGTAGACCTAAGAATCAGTGAGTGGGTATGTAGTTATTGGTATTGGAGTGTGTATGGTTTTGAGAATGGCAGTTTGTAATTTAGAGTGGGTGTATCAAAAGTTATATTAGGGTGTGAGAAGATGCATGAAATTATCACATGGATGATGTCATCAGTGATGTCATCAGTGATGTCATTTGAGATGTCATCAGTGATGTCATCAGTGATGTCACTGACCATGTCATGTAATATGTGACGTCATCAGCAGTGCATTGCGGGCGCAAGTTATAGTTAGCTGAACTAACTATAACGGGGGAATTTCTATGGTTTTGTACGAGTGAAATGTCCAACTAACTATAACTGTCCCTAAAACCTATGGTTTTTTCAGTGAATTTCAAAGGTTTTTTAAATGCCAATTTCTAACTATAACGTGTCTGAAACCTATGGTTTTTTCAGTGAATTTCAAAGGTTTTTAAATGCTAATTTCTAACTATAACGTGCCTGAAACCTATGATTTTTTAAGTGAATTTCAAAGGTTTTTTAAATGCTAGTTTCTAACTATGCCTACAGAGGTAGGACATGAGAAGAAAGAAGAAAAACGCACAGAAAGAAGCAAAAGAAATGCAGAAAGAAGCAACAGAAGTCCACAAAGACGAAGAAAAGTGCAGGAAGAAGCAAAAGATGTGCAGAAAGAACAAACAGAGGAGCAGAAAGAGGCCTTGTTGCAAAATCATCCTGTGCCCACAACTTTTTCAGACGGGTACTGGAGGTAACTGACTGACTAACCAGAGCCAGTGCTATGCTAAAAGACACTTAGAATACAGTGAAAACACCTACATACACTAGGGAACATTATGCGTTGGGGTACCCCTGTGATTAGCATGACCTCCTCTGTAAGTCCCTAGTACATAATAGGGCAGGGGGATTAAAACTACCTCTTAAAACGCGCTACAGGGTGCGTTTGCACAGTGGTGAAGGGAGGGAGGCCTGAGGTGACATGTGTGCAAACGCGCCCCGTGGCGCGTTTTAAGTTGCAGGATTAAGTTCCCTTGAATCTTGAGGGTCCCTGGGGCCCAACTAGCCCCCCAGGTACCTACAGTTAGGACCACAGAGCTGAGTTGCAGAGAGGCGTTCCGAGGCCACGCACCATTTTTCACCTCTCTGCAACGCAACTCTGTTGTGCTTACTGAAGGTACCTGGTGGGCTAGTTGGCCCCCAGGGTCCCTCAGGATTCAAGCGGAATTAATTCCCCAACTTAAAACGCACCACAGGGCGTGTTTGTGCACATGTCACCTGAGGCCCCGCCCCCTCCCTTCACCACTGTGCAAACGCACCCCGTGGCGTGTTTTAAGTTGGGGGATTAGGTCACCTTGAATCCTGAGGGTCCCTGGGGCCCAACTAGCCCACCAGGTACTTCCAGTAAGCACCACAGGCCTGCGTTGCAACGCCTGTAACAAATTGTGCAGTTGTGTTTAGGTAGTGAAGGGGGTCGTGCTGGGGGTAGTGTTTTAGGGTTTAGGGTAGTGCAGTGGTGTTTGTGTAGTGTAGGGGGTCATGCTGGGGGTAGATTTAGGGTTTAGGGTAGTGCAGTGGTGTTTCGGTAGTGTAGGGGGTACTGCTGGAGGTAGTGTTTTAGGGTTTAGGGTAGTGCAATGGTGTTTGGGTAGTGTAGGGGTTCGTGCTGGGGCAGTTTTTTAGGGTTTAGGGTAGTGCAGCGGTGTTTGTGTAGTGTAGGGGTAGTGTTTTAGGGTAGTGCAGTGGTGTTTGTGTAGTGTAGGGGGTCATGCTGGGGGTAGTGTTTTAGGGTTTAGGGTAGTGCAGTGGTGTTTGTATAGTGAAGGAGGTCATGTTTTAGGGTTTAGGGTAGTGCAGTGGTCTTTGGGTAGTGTAGGGAGTCGATGCGGGGGTAGTGTTTTAGGGTTTAGGGTAGTGCAGTGGTCTTTGGGTAGTGTAGGGGTCGTGCGGGGGTAGTGTTTCAGGGTTTAGGGTAGTGCATTGGTGTTTGGGTAGTGTAGGGGGTCATGCGGGGGTAGTGTTTTAGGGTTTAGGGCAGTGCAGTGGTGTTTGGGTAGTGTAGGGGTTGTGCTGGGGTGGAGTGCTTTAGGGTTTAGGGCAGTGCAGTGGTGTTCGGGTAGTGTAGGGGGTCGTGCTGGGGGAGTATTTTAGGGTTTAGGGCAGTGCAGTGGTGTTCGGGTAGTGTAGGGGTTGTGCTGGGGGTAGTGTTTTAGGGTTTAGGGTAGTGCAGTGGTGTTTTTGTAGTGTAGGGGTCATGCTGGGGGTAGATTTAGGGTTTAGGGTAGTGCAGTGGTGTTTGGGTAGTGTAGGGAGTCGTGCTGGGGAGTGTTTTAGGGTGTAGGGTAGTGCAGTGGTGTTTGGGTAGTGTAGGGGGTCGTGTTTTAGGGTTTAGGGTAGTGCAGTGGTGTTTGGGTAATGTAGGGGGTCGTGCTGGGGTAGTGGTTTAGGGTAGTGCAGTGGTGTTTGTGTAGTGTAGGGGGTCGTGCTGGGGGTAGTGTTTTAGGGTTTAGGGTAGTGCAGTGGTGTTTGTGTAGTGTAGGTGGTCATGTTTTAGGGTTTAGAGTAGTGCAGTGGTCTTTGGGTAGTGTAGGGAGTCGTGCGGGGGTAGTGTTTTAGGGTAGTGCAGTGGTCTTTGGGTAGTGGAGGGGGTCCTACGGGGTAGTGTTTCAGGGTTTAGGGTAGTGCATTGGTGTTTGGGTAGTGTAGGGGGTCATGCGGGGGGTAGTGTTTTAGGGTTTAGGGCAGTGCAGTGGTGTTTGGGTAGTGTAGGGGGTTGTGCTGGGGTGGAGTGTTTTAGGGTTTAGGGCAGTGCAGTGGTGTTCGGGTAGTGTAGGGGGTCATGCTGGGGGGAGTATTTTAGGGTTTAGGGCAGTGCAGTGGTGTTCGGGTAGTGTAAGGGGTCGTGCTGGGGGTAGTGTTTTAGGGTTTAGGGCAGAGCAGTGGTGTTCGGGCAGTGTAGGGGGTCGTGCTGGGGGTGGTGTTTCAGGGCAGTGCAGTGGTGTTCAGGCAGTGTAGGGGGTCATGCAGGGGGTGGTGTTTCAGGGTTTAGGGCAGTGCAGTGGTGTTCGGGCAGTGGTGTTCGGGTAGTGTAGGGGGTGATGCTGGGGGGAGTATTTTAGGGTTTAGGGCAGTGCAGTGGTGTTCGGGTAGTGTAAGGGGTCATGCTGGGGGTAGTGTTTCAGGGTTTGGGGCAGTGCAGTGGTGTTCGGGCAGTGAAGGGGTCATGCTGGGGATGGTGTTTTAGGGTTTTGGGCAGTGCAGTGGTGTTCGGGCAGTGTAGGGGGTGGTGCAGGGGGTGGTGTTTCAAGGTTTAGGGCAGTGCAGTGGTGTTCGGGCAGTGTAGGTGGTCATGCTGGGGCTAGTGTTTCAGGGTTTAGGGCAGAGCAATGGGGTTCAGGCAGTGTAGGGGGTTGTGCTGGAGGTGGTGTTTCAGGGTTTAGGGCAGTGCAGTGCAGTGGTGTTCGGGCAGTGTAGGGGGTCTTGCTGGGGGTGGTGTTTCAGGGTTTAGGGCAGTGGTGTTCAGGCAGTGTAGGGGGTCTTGCTGGGGGTGGTGTTTCAGGGTTTAGGGCAGTGTAGTGGTGTTCAGGCAGTGTAGGGGTCGTGCTGGGGGTGGTGTTTCAGGGTTTAGGGCAGTGCAGTGGTGTTCCGGCAGTGTAGGGGGTCGTGCTGGGGGTAGTGTTTCAGGGTTTAGGGCAGTGCATTGGTGTTCGGGCAGTGTAGGGGTCTTGCTGGGGCTGGTGTTTCAGGGTTTAGGGCAGTGCAGTGGTGTTCGGGCAGTGTAGGGGGTATTGCTGGGGCTGGTGTTTCAGGGTTTAGGGCAGTGCAGTGGTGTTTGGGTAGTGTAGGGGGTACTGCTGGGGGTAGTGTTTTAGGGTTTAGGGTAGTGCAATGGTGTTTGGGTAGTGTAGGGGGTACTGCTGGGGGTAGTGTTTTAGGGTTTAGGGTAGTGCAGTGGTATTTGGGTAGTGTAGGGGTACTGCTAGGGGTAGTGTTTTAGGGTTTAGGGTAGTGCAGTGGTGTTTGGGTAGTGTAGGGGTTCGTGCTGGGGGCAGTTTTTTAGGGTTTAGGGTAGTGCAGTGGTGTTTGTGTAGTGTAGGGGGTAGTGTTTTAGGGTTCAGGGTAGTGCAGTGGTGTTTGTGTAGTGTAGGGGTCGTGCTGGGGGTAGTGTTTTAGGGTTTAGGGTAGTGCAGTGGTGTTTGTGTAGTGTAGGAGGTCATGTTTTAGGGTTTAGGGTAGTGCAGTGGTCTTTGGGTAGTGTAGGGGGTCGTGCGGGGGTAGTGTTTCAGGGTTTAGGGTAGTGCATTGGTGTTTGGGTAGTGTAGGGGGTCATGCGGGGTAGTGTTTTAGGGTTTAGGGCAGTGCAGTCGTGTTCGGGTATTGTAGGGGGTCGTGCTGGGGGGAGTATTTTAGGGTTTAGGGTAGTGCAGTGGTGTTCAGGTAGTGTAGGGGTCATGCTGGGGGTAGTGTTTTAGGGTTTAGGGCAGTGGTGTTCGGGCAGTGTAGGGGGTCGTGCTGGGGGTGGTGTTTTAGGGTTTAGGGCAGTGCAGTGGTGTTCGGGCAGTATAGGGAGTCATGCTTGGGGTGGTATTTCAGGGTTTAGGGCAGTGCAGTGGTGTTTGGGCAGTGTAGGGGGTCATGCAGGGGGTGGTGTTTCAGGGTTTAGGGCAGTGCAGTGGTGTTCGGGCAGTGTAGGGGGTCATGCAGGGGGTGGTGTTTCAGGGTTTAGGGCAGTGGTGTTCGGGTAGTGTAGGGGGTCATGCTGGGGGGGGTGTTTTAGGGTTTGGGGCAGTGCAGTGGTGTTCGGGTAGTAAATGGGGTCGTGCTGGGGGTGGTGTTTCAGGGTTTTGGGTCGTGCAGTTGTGTTCTGGCAGTGTAGGGGGTCATGCGGGGGTGGTGTTTCAGGAATTAGGGCAGTGCAGTGGTGTTCGGGCAGTGTAGGGGTCAGTGCGGGGTAGTGTTTCAGGGTTTAGGGTAGTGCATTGGTGTTTGGGTAGTGTAGGGGGTCATGCGGGGGGTAGTGTTTTAGGTTTAGGGCAGTGCAGTGGTGTTTGGGTAGTGTAGGGGGTTGTGCTGGGGTGGAGTGTTTTAGGGTTTAGTGCAGTGGTGTTCGGGTAGTGTAGGGGGTCATGCTGGGGGGAGTATTTTAGGGTTTAGGGCAGTGCAGTGGTGTTCAGGTAGTGTAAGGGGTCATGCTGGGGGTGGTGTTTCAGGGTTTAGGGCAGTGCAGTGGTGATCAGGCAGTGTAGGGGGTCATGCAGGGGGTGGTGTTTCAGGGTTTAGGGCAGTGCAGTAGTGTTCGGGCAGTGGTGATCGGGCAGTGTAGGGGGTCATGCTGGGGGTGGTGTTTCAGGGTTTGGGGCAGTGCAGTGGTGTTCGGGCAGTAAAGGGGGTCATGCAGGGGGTGGTGTTTCAGGGTTTAGGGCAGTGCAGTGGTGTTCGGGCAGTGTAGGGGGTGGTGTTTCAGGGTTTTGGGCAGTGCAGTGGTGTTCGGGCAGTGTAGGGGGTCATGCAGGGGGTGGTGTTTCAGGGTTTAGGGCAGTGCAGTGGTGTTCGGGCTGTGTAGGTGGTCATGCTGGGGCTAGTGTTTCAGGGTTTAGGGCAGAGCAATGGTGTTCAGGCAGTGTAGGGGGTTGTGCTGGGGGTGGTGTTTCAGGGTTTAGGGCAGTGTAGTGGTGTTCAGGCAGTGTAGGGGTCGTGCTGGGGGTGGTGTTTCAGGGTTTAGGGCAGTGCAGTGGTGTTCCGGCAGTGTAGGGGGTCGTGTTGGGGGGTAGTGTTTCAGGGTTTAGGGCAGTGCATTGGTGTTCGGGCAGTGTAGGGGGTCTTGCTGGGGCTGGTGTTTCAGGGTTTAGGGCAGTGCAGTGGTGTTCGGGCAGTGTAGGGGGTATTGCTGGGGCTGGTGTTTCAGGGTTTAGGGCAGTGCAGTGGTGTTTGGGTAGTGTAGGGGGTCGTGCTGGGGGTAGTGGTTTAGGGTTTAGGGTAGTGCAGTGGTATTTGGAGAGTGTAGGGGGTACTGCTGGGGGTAGTGTTTTAGGGTTTAGGGTAGTGCAGTGGTGTTTGGGTAGTGTAGGGGTTCGTGCTGGGGCAGTTTTTTAGGGTTTACGGTAGTGCAGTGGTGTTTGTGTAGTGTAGGGGGTAGTGTTTTAGGGTTCAGGGTAGTGCAGTGGTGTTTGTGTAGTGTAGGGGGTCGTGCTGGGGGTAGTGTTTTTGGGTTTAGGGTAGTGCATTGGTGTTTGTGTAGTGTAGGAGGTCATGTTTTAGGGTTTAGGGTAGTGCAGTGGTCTTTGGGTAGTGTAGGGGGTCGTGCGGGGGTAGTGTTTCAGGGTTTAGGGTAGTGCATTGGTGTTTGGGTAGTGTAGGGGGTCATGCGGGGGTAGTGTTTTAGGGTTTAGGGCAGTGCAGTGGTGTTTGGGTAGTGTAGGGGGTCATGCTGGGGGGAGTGTTGGAGGGTTTAGGGCAGTGCAGTCGTGTTCGGGTAGTGTAGGGGGTCGTGCTGGGGGAGTATTTTAGGGTTTAGGGTAGTGCAGTGGTGTTCAGGTAGTGTAGGGGTCATGCTGGGGGTAGTGTTTTAGGGTTTAGGGCAGTGGTGTTCGGGCAGTGTAGGGGGTCGTGCTGGGGGTGGTGTTTTAGGGTTTAGGGCAGTGGTGTTCGGGCAGTGTAGGGGTCATGCTTGGGGTGGTATTTCAGGGTTTAGGGCAGTGCAGTGGTGTTTGGGCAGTGTAGGGGGTCATGCAGGGGGTGGTGTTTCAGGGTTTAGGGCAGTGCAGTGGTGTTCGGGCAGTGTAGGGGGTCATGCAGGGGGTGGTGTTTCAGGGTTTAGGGCAGTGGTGTTCGGGTAGTGTAGGGGGTCATGCTGGGGGGGGTGTTTTAGGGTTTGGGGCAGTGCAGTGGTGTTCGGGCAGTAAATGGGGTCGTGCTGGGGGTGGTGTTTCAGGGTTTTGGGTAGTGCAGTTGTGTTCAGGCAGTGTAGGGGGTCGTGCGGGGGTGGTGTTTCAGGAATTAGGGCAGTGCAGTGGTGTTCAGGCAGTGTAGGGGGTCGTGCGGGGGTAGTGTTTCAGGGTTTAGGGTAGTGCATTGGTGTTTGGGTAGTGTAGGGGGTCATGCGGGGGGTAGTGTTTTAGGGTTTAGGGCAGTGCAGTGGTGTTTGGGTAGTGTAGGGGGTTGTGCTGGGGTGGAGTGTTTTAGGTTTTAGGGCAGTGCAGTGGTGTTCGGGTAGTGTAGGGGGTGATGCTGGGGGGAGTATTTTAGGGTTTAGGGCAGTGCAGTGGTGTTCGGGTAGTGTAAGGGGTCATGCTGGGGGTAGTGTTTTAGGGTTTAGGGCAGAGCAGTGGTGTTCGGGCAGTGTAGGGGGTCGTGCTGGGGGTGGTGTTTCAGGGTTTAGGGCAGTGCAGTGGTGTTCAGGCAGTGTAAGGGGTCATGCAGGGAGTGGTGTTTTAGGGTTTAGGGCAGTGCAGTGGTGTTCGGGCAGTGGTGATCGGGCAGTGTAGGGGGTCATGCTGGGGGTGGTGTTTCAGGGTTTAGGGCAGTGCAGTGGTGTTCGGGCAGTGTAGGGGGTCGTGAAGGGGGTGGTGTTTCAGGGTTTAGGGCAGTGCAGTGGTGTTCGGGCAGTGTAGGGGGTCGTGCTGGGGGTGGTGTTTCAGGGTTTAGGGTAGTGCAGTG
Organism: Calotriton arnoldi; assembly: GCA_963921515.1. NCBI lineage: Eukaryota > Metazoa > Chordata > Amphibia > Caudata > Salamandridae > Calotriton > Calotriton arnoldi. Next base: position 1,359,606 of record CAWUFW010004711.1, read on the forward strand.
GTATTCGGGCAGTGTAGGGGTCGTGCTGGGGCTGGTGTTTCAGGGTTTAGGGCAGTGCAGTGGTGTTCGGGCAGTGTAGGGGGTCGTGCTGAGGGTAGTGTTTTAGGATTTAGGTTAGTGCAGTGGTGTTTGGGTAGTGTAGGGGGTCGTGCTGGGGGAAGTGTTTTAGGGTTTAGGGTAGTGCAGTGGTGTTTGTGTAGTGTAGGGGGTCATGCTGGGGGTAGTGTTTTTGGGTTTAGGGTAGTGCAGTGGTGTTTGGGTAGTGTAGGGGGTCGTGCTGGGGGTAGTGTTTTAGGGTTTAGGGTAGTGCAGTGGTGTTTGTGTAGTGTAGGGGGTCATGCTGGGGGTAGTGTTTTAGGGTTTAGGGTAGTGCAGTGGTGTTTGTGTAGTGTAGGGGGTCATGTTTTAGGGAAGTGCAGTGGTGTTCGGGCAGTGGTGGGGGTCAGTGTGGGGGTGGTGTTTCAGGGTTTAGGGCAGTGCAGTGGTGTTCGGGTAGTGTAGGGGGTCGTGCTGGGGGTAGTGTTTTAGGATTTAGGTTAGTGCAGTGGTGTTTGGGTAGTGTAGGGGGTCGTGCTGGGGGTAGTGTTTTAGGGTAGTGCAGTGGTGTTTGTGTAGTGTAGGGGGTCATGCTGGGGGTAGTGTTTTAGGGTTTAAGATAGTGCAGTGGTGCTTGTGTAGTGTAGGGGGTCGTGCGGGGGTAGTGTTTTAGGGTTTAGGGTAGTGCAGTGGTATTTTTGTAGTTTAGGGGGTCATGTTTTAAGATGCAATGCTCCAATACCTGACCAGTCTGCACTACATAAAGCTGCAAAAAAACTAAAATAAAAAGTGTTTTGCACACTTTTGTCATTGGGCTATATGTGGGCTACATCTGGGTAATATTTGTGCTACATTTGGGCTCTTTTTTCTCTGGTGGCCATCTTGGAAGACTTCTTTGTTATGAAGTTTCCTAATTTCCTCATTTACTGCAGTCTCCTCAGTAGGAAATGCTTTCAGTTTTTACTTTGATTCCATCAAGAAGGCATTCAGATGTGTCTCACATTTGCCATAAATTCAGAATGTTAGCACTCTAGTTGCTCATTAGATCACTGTAGTAAAGCTGCTGCTCACCAGGGAATTAACTGGAATTCTGCTGCTGGTATTGAAAGTGATTGTTTCAGTCTGCATGTCAGAATTTTCTAATGAAATAGAAGAGGATTTGAGATCTCACTTAAAACATGCCCTAATTTTTCTTTCTGCAGCACTAACCATAATTTCTATTTCAAAAGAACCCCCTCATTTTGCTCCTTTTTAAATTAAATGTTTTAAGTGTTACCGGTTTATTCCAATCAAGATGGCTTCAGGTGTGCCATACTTTTGTCATAAGTAAGGCTGTTAGCACTCTAGTTGTTCTTTAGAACACTCTGGGAAGCTGCAGTAGAACACAAAGCCATCAACTGGCAGGCTGCTCCTGTTGAAATATAACAGGAAGATATTTGAGATCACACTTGAAACATGTCCTAATTTTTCTTTCTACAGCACTAACCATAATTTCTATGACAAAATGAACCCCATCATTTTGTTGCTTTTTAAATTAAATGTTTTAAGTGTTACCAGTTTATTCCAATCAAGATGGCTTCAGGTGTGCCATACTTTTGTCATACGTAAGGCTGTTAGCACTCTAGTTGTTCTTTAGAACACTCTGGGAAGCTGCAGTAGAACACAAAGGAATCAACTGACAGTCTCTGCCCTTGTTGGATGTACATGTTTTACTGAGAATGTCAGACTTCATTCTCACATGACTGAGAAAGATAATGTGAATTTACAGAAAATATGCTCTCATTTTAGCTTCTGGAGCACCTTCCAAAACTCTATGGGACAAGCATGTGAAAATAGTTCTCTCAAACATGATTCATGATATCCCAGCAGAAGGTTTTTCACAGGGTAAAATCACCTTAGAACACACCACAATTCCTGAAATTAGTATGGTACCATCAACAAATGAATTCTAATGTAACTAAAGTCTGTTATCACCCTTTATAGTTCTCCTTTTGGTAACCCTCAAAATCTTTGATTCACTACAATGCATTTCAATGGGGTACTATCATGTATATTGGTCCCAAGATGGCTGCCAGCAATTCCAGGATGAAGTGCTGACAGCCAATCAGATCTCACAATGATAAAGGCTTCTGCGAAGCCGAAACGCCTCTCTCTAGCCATGGGGTCGTGCGAGACCTGATTTAATATTGAAAGCCATACCTGACATCTTCGAGTACGTGCCTTCTTCTTTGCTGGAGTGGGATGGAGCATTCATCTAAATACAGCGTTTGCGGTTCAACGCTGATCACATAACACCAGTCGCATGTGGCTCTACTTTTGACCGCTTTTTGTTGGAGGAGCATATATATATATATATATATATATATATATATATATATATATATATATATATATATATATATATATAATCTACTAGCGGTCGCCAGTAGATAGTTATAGTTACAACCTATTATCCATAGGAAATGCGCGACATTCTATTTGAAATAACTCTCTTGCCGGTTGACGTATCTTCGCGAAATTTTCAAACTTCGTGGGGCGCTCCGGTCCGCTCCTACCCTGAAAGTCTCGGGGTGATACGTCAAGCGGGGCCGAGAAAAAGGGGGTCCCAAAACACGTTTTCCCCATGCATTTTCCCATAGGAAACTTTAGACACGGCTACAGCCCGAACTGCTGAACGGAATTACACCAAATTTGGCAAAGAGGTAGTTCTTGGTTCAGAAAGAACCCTTTTTGTTAAATGGTGTAAATCCGTTCAGTAGTTGCTGAGAAAATCAAAAAGTAAAAGTACATATATATCTATGGGCACGGAGGATTCGCGCACCCTGAGCGCACCCTGCGCGCACCGTCCCGATCACGAGCTGCATGTTAATTGGCTGTCAGCTGGCTGTCAACATTCCGATTCAGGAAATGTTGGCAGCCATTTTGTCCCTCGGTAGAACCGAGGGACAGAAACAAGTGCGCAAAGCGCACAAAGGGGAGGGTAGAAACACCCTGACCCCCTAGGTTTGCTCAGGGGTCCCACAAGGACCCCCTGGGCAAAAAAATTTTTTTTTTTTTTAAAAATAGGCAGGATGCGCTCAGGGTGCGCGAATCCTGCCGAAAAAAAATCGAGCGCGGTCTCCCGCGCTCGATAGTTAATGGCCCCGGGTGGCCCAAGTCCCGGGGGCATGCTGGGGGGTTAATTTTATGTGTGGGGGCCTCTTAGGGCCCCCAAGCCCGGGGACCACCACCCCCGGGGCTTTATGTACAATGGTGCGGGAGGGCTCTGAGCCCTCCGCAGCCCCGAGGACCACCACCTCCCGGGGCACTAAGAAAAATTACAATGGGGGTCCGTTTTGGACCCCCAGAGCCCCGAGGACCACCACCTCCCCGGGGCTGTGCACTGAATGGGAGGGGGCCGCGCGGCCCTCCTGGAGCCTTTGATGGCCCTGGGGACCACCACCCCCAGGGCCGGCTCCTGCAGTGTCCCGGGGTGCCTACCCCCGGGACACTGCTGTTTGCAATGACAGGACGGGAGCCTCGCGGCTCCGTCCTGTCATTGCAAACTTGCTTTGGATATTGGAAGAGAGAGCAGGAAACCTGCTCTCTCTTCCAATATCCAAGCCGATCGCTTTCCACATGGGGAGCTGCATCTTAGCAGCTCCCCATGTGTAAGCAATGCCGGCTCCCGTAGGACACAGGGAGCCGGCGGGACTGTGGGGGATTGGGGACCCCCACAGTCCCCAACGAGAGGGCCAGCCCCGGGGATGGGGTCCCCGGGGCAAGTAGTGGCCCGGGAGGGAGCCACGCGGCCCCTCCCCCAAACATTTTTTTTAAAAAACGATCGGGCCCGCAGGCCCCGCCCCTTCCTTCACCACTCTGCAAACGCGCCCCTGGCGCATTTGCAGAGGGGAACAATTCCCCTTGAATACTGGGGGTCCCTGGGGCCAACTAGCCCACCAGGAACCTCCAGTATGCGCCAGGGAGCTGCCTTGCAGAGAGGTGTACAGAGGCCACGCCCCTTTTACACCTCTCTGCAACGCAGCTCTATGGCGCTTTTGGAGGTATATGGTGGGCTAGTTGGACTCCGGGGACCCTCAGGATTCAAGGGGACTTAATCCCCCAACTTAAAACGCGCCACGGGGCGCGTTTGCACAGTGGTGAAGGGAGGGGCGGGGCTTGAGGTGACATGTGTGCAAACAGGCCCCGTGGCGCGTTTTAAGATGGGGAATTAAATCCCTTCAATCCTGAGGGTCCCTGGGGCCAACTAGCCCAACAGGTACATCCAGAAAGCGCCACAGAGCTGCGTTGCAGAGAGGTGTAAAAGGGGTGTGGCCTCTCTACACGTCTCTGCAACGCAGCCCCTGGCGCATATTGGAGGTTCCTGGTGGTCTAGTTGGCCCCTAGGGACCCTCAGGATTCAAGGGAACTTAATCCCCAACTTAAAACGCGCCACGGGCGCGTTTGCAAAGATGTCACCTCAGGCCCCGCCCCCTCCCTTCACCATTGTGCAAATATTCCTCTAAAATCAGCCGAAATAGGAATTCCGATTTACTCACCTGTTATAAGGAGAGACCTCAGTGCTGCATCTTTCAGCCCAGTACTGATCCTGAAAAGTAATTTTAACCGTACTTACCGGTAATTTGAATTTCCTTCATAGGCTAACATTGACTGGTTTCACTTGGAAATTCTTCTAAGTGTGGAGTTTTGGAACTTTAAAATATTCCTCTAAAATCAGCCGAAATACGAATTCCGATTTACTCACCTGTTATCAGGAGAGACCTCAGTGCTGCATCTTTCAGCCCAGTACTGATCCTGAAAAGTAATTTTAACCGTACTTACCGGTAACTTGAATTTCCTTCATAGGCTAACATTGACTGGTTTCACTTGGAAATTCTTCTAAGTGTTGATTTTTGAAACATACAAATATTCCTCTAAAATCAGCCGAAATCCGAATTCTGATTTACTCACCTGTTATCAGGAGAGACCTCAGTGCTGCATCTTTCAGCCCAGTACTGGTCCTGAAAAGTAATTTTAACCGTACTTACCAGTAACTTGAATTTCCTTCCATAGGCTAACATTGACTGGTTTCACTTGGAAATTCTTCTAAGTGTGGAGTTTTGGAACTTTAAAATATTCCTCTAAAATCAGCCGAAATACGAATTCCGATTTACTCACCTGTTATCAGGAGAGACCTCAGTGCTGCATGTTTCAGCCCAGTACTGGTCCTGAAAAGTAATTTTAACCGTACTTACCGGTAACTTGAATTTCCTTCATAGGCTAACATTGACTGGTTTTCAGCAAAAAAGTTTCAAAGTGTTGATTTTCACAAACTACAAATATTCCTTAAAAATCGCCTGTATGACTTAAACGCATTCTTTCAACTGTTTACAGGAGATGCACCAGTGCTGGATCCAGGATCCAACACTGAGTAAGAAAAAGTAACGATAACAGTTTTTACCTGCTAAGTGAATTTCCTTCCATAGGATAACATTGGTGATTCTATGAGAAAAAGTTTCAAAGTGTCAACTTTTAAAATACAATAATATTCCTTAAAAATCACGACTGTAACCAAAACGCTTTTACTCAACTGTTTACAGGAGATGTACCAGGACTGAATCTAGGATCCAGTCCTGTGGTTACAAAAGTAATCCATAAAGTAACTAATTGCATTTAACTAGAAATTCACATTGAGCTGAATGTTGCATTGTGTTTGAAAATGTGTTGCCCATTGCAACAACTGTAACTACTGTACTTAAAAGTCTATTGCCTATCTGCAAAGTATTTAAACTAAAGTAATTCATTCTGAGAAAGTATTTTTGTAATGTAATGTATAATGTAATTACAATGTAATTTGACAAATAAAATATGTAAAAAAAATTGTTTCTAAAAATGTAGTAAATCAGTATGAAAAAAATTAATATAACAATACATTTAAAAATTGTCATTTACAAAACCTTTGAAATTCACTGAAAAAACCGTAGGTTTCAGGCACGTTATAGTTAGAAATTAGCATTTAAAAAACCTTTGAAATTCACTGAAAAAACCATAGGTTTCAGACACGTTATAGTTACAAATTAGCATTTAAAAAACCTTTGAAATTCACTGAAAAAACCATAGGTTTCAGACACGTTATAGTTACAAATTAGCATTTAAAAAACCTTTGAAATTCACTGAAAAAACCATAGGTTTTAGGGACAGTTATAGTTACTTGGACATTGCACTCGTACAAAACCCGTGAAATTCCCCGTTATAGTTAGTTCAGCTAACTATAACTCGCGCCTCGCAATGCACTGCTGATGACGTCACATATTACATCACTCATGACATGGTCAGTGACATCACTGATGACATCACTGATGACATCTCAAATGACATCACTGATGACATCATCCACGTGATAATCTGATGCACCTCCTCACACCCTAATATAATCTTTGATACACCCACTCTAAATTACAGACTGCCATTCGCAAAACCATAGACACTCCAACACCAATAACTACATACCCACTCACTGATTCTTAGGTCTACACACACACATCCACTCACTCACCCGTACAGTCACTCATACTTACGGTCACTCAGTACAGGACTATCATATGCACTCTTACTCCTATATAGACACTCAAACAACGCCACTCATCCATAGAGATACTCACACACCTAGTCAGTCATGCAAATAATTAAACACACTGCCATTTACTCACCTATACAGTTATACACACACCAGCTCACTTACTCATACAAATAGTAGCACATTGTTACGCTCTTATACAATCACTGATACAAGCACACAATCATCCATACAGCCACTATCACAATCACTCACTCTTGCTTATAGCTATTTATATACTCCAACACACATATATACTGCCTTTCACATATGTAGTTACTCACACATGTACCACTGGGACATACATTCACTCACTAACACACTCTTACACACACTTACCCACCCATACAGTCTATCACAGATGCACTCTTGAAACCATCCACCCAGTGAATCACCCACTCACACATCTATGCACAGAGTTGCACACACCCTCCCACACAAACACTCAGGCACCCATACAGATACTCAGACAAGCATTCAATAACTCATATAGAAAATCATTTAGCTATTCACAAACACATGCAGCCACTTACACAGCAACAGACAGACGGATACAGACATACACCCAGTTTAGTCACTAACCCATGCATTCAGTAAGATACGTTAAATCACTCACTTATAGAGTCAGTCACGCACCTACTAAATCATCCATACAGACACTTAGACACCCACTCATTCTTCAATACGTCTTTTCCTATATATTTTAAAAATATTTAAACTTTACAGAAACACACAGTCACTGGATGATGTCATCAGTGATGTCATTTGAGATGTCATCAGTGATGTCATCAGTGATGTCACTGACCATGTCATGAGTGATGTAATATGTGACGTCATCAGCAGTGCATTGCGGGGCGCGAGTTATAGTTAGCTGAACTAACTATAACGGGGGAATTTCACGGGTTTTGTACGAGTGCAATGTCCAAGTAACTATAACTGTCCCTAAAACCTATGGTTTTTTCAGTGAATATATATATATATATATATATTCCAGAAAGGGGCTATTCGCTCTGTAGGACCACAGTCATGATTCGAGTGTACATCACAATTTTGACCTTACTGGTACACAGTGTGCACATTCATTTATTGCAAGCAAAAAAGCACATAGAAACAAAGACTTAAACAGTATCAGGTGGGTGCTCAGACGATGAGCAAGCGAATGTAACACACGGCCACCCTATTCTTACGGTGAGTATATTGATTCAAGAACTGAAAAATAGCGTACCTTTTATATTATATGGACAGTAAATGATCCAATGATGGGGAGTGGTAATTGATCGGCAATTAAAAGTACAACGCGGAATGCAATAATACCCCAGTGTTCCATATGTGGGAACCAGTGTCAATCAAGGAGCTGAAGGTGTATCATGCTTGGGCTCCCTGATAAGGGCCCGGCATTTGTACCTAACTAACAAGAAATGAAAGATGATTCAAAAAGATGGGTGGAGCCAAACAGAGGAGAAACATAAAACAAAAGTGCGATTAGACAGAGTGCCTGATGTAAAAAGCCTCCCGCACAGTCTGTATGAGATGAACATGGGACGCGCAGTCAAAGTGAGATAGGAAATTAGTACGTAACGGGTGTCTAGGCTCAGACCATTGTTGTGAGAAAGGGGGAGGGCTATATATACATGCTAGGAGTATATATTTACATCAATCCCACGGGCCAGGCTGCAGCCAGGATATTAATCATAAAGGTGCCAAAGAAGTAGAGAAATGTATGCGCTACGCAGAACTACACGTAGTGCTCCAAAGTGAAAGAAGGTGAAGTGGATGGTCACGCCGCAAAAAGGGAGACTTGGCACATATGTGCTTCCCCTGTATATGCATGGTCTGCGCTCAAACGCTGCTTGGAGTAAGCAGGGCGGGCATGTCGAATAATATATATAATCCAAGGTGAGCATAGTAGTTAGTACGAAAAAAGGAAAAGCACTATAACAGACTTAAAAAGTGTGCACGGGTCACTAGAGAACAATTAAGCCAATAAATATGCGAGCGGCAAATCGATGGTAGGTTGGACCGTTAGTAAAGACCCACCTGCCCATACATTTGAAAAGAAAATGGGACCGCCTGCATGTCAAAGGAAGGCTCAAAGCAAATGCCTGAGAATGCAAGTAATTGTGGGATATGTCTAAAGAAGGGGAAACTAACCCCATAACGGTATGTACGTGCAAGTTTATTAAGCACATAAAAGAGAGTAGCTAAGGAACTTATGGCATGGAGAAAATGCCGGAAACTTCATGCAAGGTCAGGATAAACAGGTAAGAAAAGAAAAAGAAAATAACCCCATAGCGATATTTAAATGCAAATTAATGAAGCACATAGAAGAGAATAGCTAAGGCACTTATGGCATGGAGAGAAAGCCAAAATCTTCATGCAAAGTCAGGATAAACAGGAAAAGAAAAGGAAAATAACCCCATAGCGATATTTGAATGCAAGTTAATGAGGCACATAAACGAGACAGCGGGAAAAGTGCCAGTCTCGTGTCACGACAAATACCTTGGACGCGTGAGTAGGGAGTCTTCTCTCTGGACCGGATTAAAGAACAAATGTGCTGCCCCGAGCACGTCCTTTATAAAGTGACGGGCGAGGCAACAAAACGAAAGACGGCTCGCAGCGCAGGGTGGCTGGTGGAAAACGTTCGAGATCTGCATTCCACAGCAAGACTTGCGCTGCTACCTGCGGCCGTGTACCTGCCTGTCTGGAAGATTAGGCAGGCCCCCGGATGGCGTAATCCCGCAAAGGCAATGAAGAAAGGACTGCCAGAGCGCGTTTGTCAATATTACGCGCCGATACAATTAAAAAGGTGAAGAAATGTGCCTAACCTTAATCATTGGGTATTAAAGAAAAATGCCGAAAAAGAGGAAGAAAAAAGGTTCAGATGGATATGATAAGTCCCATAGGAAAAGTGAAAAAAGAGGAATGAAGATGGAATAGAACAGAAAAATAGGAGACATGAAAAAAATATATAAAATGGGAGGCCTGAGCCACTGCAAGCAGACTGTTGGCACAACAGGCCATCGGTAATGTAAACCTGTTGAATTAAGTAATGCGCGACCTCAGGGCTTTAAGTGGGCCGGGTCTCACCGGTGCTGAGCACCGGCAGTGTTTTAAAGGAGGCCTCGAAACGGGTCTCTATCGGGCTCTGTTTTGTGTCCGTTTTTTCCTGACTGCAGTGGCAGCAGGCACATCGATGTGTGCTGCTCACACTGCTCACTTCTCACTAATGGAGAAGTTACGGCATGACGTCATGTCAGGTGAGCGTTGCACGGGAAGGAAAATCCTTTAAAGAGAGTCATTTTCTCTCGGGATTTCCCTTCTCTTTTTGAAACTCAGGAGCAGCAACATTGTCGTGGTGTCACCAGGGCTTTAAGTCGAAGCTTTTTAAATATTTTATACAAGCCATAGTTGCTGCTTATGCAACTAACAACCATTGACAAAGCCAATAGTCCCGACTTGTTGCAGGGATGATGTTACTTGTTGTATCATATATATTGATGCAATGACAGAAACAGCAAAAATACAAGTCGGGCGGCACACTATGCTAATCACAGATTTTTAGCTTATGTGTTTTAAGCCACGCCCTTAATTACATTGGCCACGCCCCTCTGAGAGCCCCCCCAGTTTTTTTTATCCCACTTAAAGTCCTGCGCGACCTATTGAAAATGACAAATGATTTGCTGCCTTTAGGCATATTAACACCAAGATGATATATCTTTTGTCATTGGGAATGTGACAGAAGCACTACTTATATAAAAACTTACAAGTGCGCAATAGGCGATATCGTTAATGTGTGTCAAAAACAGAAATCTGATATAAAAGCATGCGCAGCAGGACATGGTGCCCGTCACTAAAGACAGTGTATAGGGACATATGGCCGTCAGAGCGAAAAGGCATGAGGAGCTGACATTTGACATGATGGGAAGTAGTCCAGGGGGTGGCATGGGGTGACCAGGGGTCACTTCAGCGATAGAAAGTCGAGAGAAGGGGGGAGGGATTATAAAAGCGGCAAAATGTACATGAACAAAACAAAGGAAACAATGGCAAAGTTGCATCCCCCATGCCATCTCACCATGGTAGACAAACAATAGACCTTCGGTCCGTCACCAAAGGAACACTGAACCGAAGGTTGTCTGGAAACCAATGATGCAGAAAGGCATTTGTCATTTTCAATAGGTCGCTCTGGCAGTCCTTTCTTCATTGCCTTTGCGGGATTACGCCATCCGGGGGCCTGCCTAATCTTCCAGACAGGCAGGTACACGGCCGCAGGTAGCAGCGCAGGTCTTGCTGTGGAATGTCGATCTCAAACGTTTTCCACCAGCCACCCTGCGCTGCGAGCCGTCTTTCGTTTTGTTGCCTCGCCCGTCACTTTATAAAGGACGCGCTCTGGGCAGCACATTTGATCTTTAATCCGGTCCAGAGAGAAGACACCCTACTCATGCGTCCAAGGTATTTGTCGTGACACGAGCAGTAGCGGCCCGTGGTGAGAGTGCTGCTGGGCGCTGACGTGGGGCGGGGGAGGGGCAGGGTGGGGGGTAGTAAACTACGGATTACGGCCGATTAGAGGTAATTTAACATATAAATAAATAAAACAAATTTCGTTGCGCGCGCTGCATCGCATTTGGCGATGCAGCGCGCGCAACGAAATTCGTTTTATTTATTTGTATGTTTACTTACCTCTAATCGGCCGTAATCCGTGGTTTACTACCCCCCACTCTGCCCTCCCCGCCCCACATCAGCGCCCGGCAGCACTCCCACCACGGGCCGCTACTGGACACAAGACTGGCGGCTTTTTCCGCTGTCTCGTTTATGTGCCTCATTAACTTGCATTCAAATATCGCTATGGGGTTATTTTCTTTTTCTTTTCTTACCTGTTTATCCTGACCTTGCATTAAGTTTTTGGCATTCTCTCCATGCCATAAGTGCCTTAGCTATTCTCTTTTATGTGCTTCATAAACTTGCACGTTCATACCGTTATGGGGTTAGTTTCCCCTTCTTTAGGCACATCCTGCAATTGCTTGCATTTTCAGGCATTTTCATTGAGCCGTAAGGGCCTTAGACATTCCACACTTGGCTTGTGTCCCTCACGCCATCCTTTCTTTGACATGCAGGCGGTCCCATGTTCTTTTCAAATGTATGGGCATATAGGTTTTTACTAACGGTCCAACCTACAATCGATTTGCCAGTCGCATATTTATTGGCTTAATTGTTCTCTAGTGACCCGTCCCGTGCACACTCTTTAAGTCTGTTATAGTGCTTTCCCTTTTTTCGTACTAACTACTATGCTCACCTTGTATTATATATATTTTTCGACATGCCCGCCCTGCTTACTCCAAGCAGCGTATGAGCGCAGACCATGCATATACAGGGGAAGCACATAGGTGCCAATTCTCCCTTTTTTGCGGCGCGACCATCCACTTAACCTTCTTTCACTTTGGAGCACTACACGTAGTTCTGCGTTGCGCATATATGTCTCTACGTTTTTGGCACCTTTATGATTAATATCCTGGCTGCGGCCTGGCCCGTGGGATTGATGTAAATATATATTCCTAGCATGTGTATATATAGCCCTCCCACTTTCTCACATCAATGGCCTGAGCCTAGACACCCGTTATGTACTAATTTCCTATCTCACTTTGACTGCGCGTCCCATGTTCGCCTCATACAGACTGTGCGGAAGGCTTATTACATCAGGCCCTCTGTCTAATCGCACTTTTGTTTTATGTTTCTCCTCTGTTTGGCTCCACCCATCTTTTTGAATCATCTTTCATTTCTTGTTAGTTAGGTACAAATGCCGGGCCCTTATCAGGGAGCCCAAGCATGATACACCTTCAGCTCATTGATTTGAAACTGGTTCCCACATATGGAACACTGGGGTATTATTGCATTCCGCGTTCTACTCTTAATTGCCGATCAATTACCACACCACATCATTGGATTATTTACTGTCCATATAGTATATTTTTCAGTTCTTGAATCAATATACTCACCATAAGAATATGGTGGCCGTGTTTTACATTCGCTTGCTCATCGTCTGAGCACCCACCTGATACTGTTTAAGTCTTTATGTTTCTATGTGCTTTTTTGCTTGCAATAAATAAATCTGCACATTGCGTACCAGTAAGGTCGAAATTGTGATGTACACTCTAATCATGACTGTGGTCCTACAGAGAAAATAGCCCCTTTCTGGACTATATACATATATTTCTCATTTCTGATGCCCTTCATTCATCCGTAATTGTCAAATACAATTACGTGGTATGGGCTAGGCATCTCTTAACAAACAATTTCACAGGTTTGTGTGTTACTGTAGTGGTGGTGTGAATATTTATGTGTAGCACAACATGAGAATGATTTTTATATTGTATGTTATTTATATTGTATGTTATTTGTGACCATAGTTACTTCTGTCTTCGTTGTCTCTTGATGCCAGTTTTTCATTTCTGTTGTCCAATGGATTATTGTATGATTGTATTGTGTCCTTTTTTTTTTTTTTATATCACGTCTCGTATGTCATGTATATTGTCACATTGTGTTTACTTCAGCGTACATGCATATTTATGTTCTTTTATATTGTTACTTTCAGCCCTGATGAAGTTCAATCCTCATTGAACGAAACGCGTTGGCTGGAGCCTATTTTATGATAATATTGAAATAAAGGAAATCTAAACATAAAGGAATTTTGTTCGTCTATATAATTGGAAAAGACAATCTAGTGGTGCACCTCTCCATAATCATCGACTTTCTGATCTGCTTCGCAGTTTGCACCCAACAACGGCAGGTGCAGGAGCTGTATGTGCACACATTTTTAGACTCTCTAACAAACTACTTTAGAAGGAACACAGCAGTGAAGTGCGGCTTTCTTGGTCCGCAGTTGGTCTGTCCTGTTGTAGAAATTATGTAGTCATTGAACTATGCAGGCACTACCCATTCATCTAATCACCTAGGTACTAGAACTATTGACTTATGCAAATAACAAGGATGTAACTGTGCAATCATAACGTGAGCAGAACCTATGCAGCCATTTGAACACCCACTTACAACCTATGCAGTCATTGAAATACTGAGGCACATGCGTGCACTGATGAAGCATATCAGGCACTACTCATGCACTCGTTGCCCGGTGGAGCTGTCCTATGTAGCTATAGAGGAGTTTGGTTCACCCCCTTGACCGTCACCTACCCAGCCGGATATCGGACATTAGTTCTCACGGTTCTACGGCTTCATCTGTCTTTCTCTTTGACTGCTTTGCTCAGAAACTGTTTGGCCTTTATCACGGAGCCTGAGTACCCTTGGCGTTGCCCGGTGGAGCTGTCCCACACAGCTATAGAGGAGTCTGGCTATGGTTCACCCCCTCGGCCGTCACCTACCCAGCCGGACATCGGACATTGTTTCTCACGGTTCTTCACGGTTTTATCTGTCTGCCTCTTAGACTGCTTTCTATGCTTTACTCCCCCTGAAGTACTTTCCCCCCTCCGGTCTTCCTGACACTATCTGCATTCCTCTCCCCTGTTTTTCATCCCCCCCCCTTCCCTCCTTTCCCCATTTGACACAACTCTTGGTTTTGGCTATGCGCTAATAACTTACTTTATTCGTGTAATCTCATGTTTTTCTCCTCAGCCTATACTTGTAACTGCACCTGTAACTGTAACTGATGTATCTTTCGTAACCTGTAACCTGCGGATCCTCATGTAAAGCGCTCTGATACCTCCGGGTCTAGCCAGCGCTATATAAAACTTTTCAAATAAAATAAATAAATGCACTCATCTAATTATGTAGAGAGTACTATTGTAGTAAACCTATCACCCATCCAGTACCTATGCAGTCATTTAATTGCTGAGGCAGTAGTCTTGCACTAATACAATCACCCCAGCAGTACATTTACTTTCAACCAATCTCTCATGCTTTAACAATGGAATCATGCAATCACTCAAACACTAGTCATGCACTCATCTAATTAGCCAGGCACTACTGATGCACTTATTCAATTCTCCAGGCACTACCCATGTAGTTATCTAAACATCCAGGCACTACCTGTTCTCACAACCAAAACCAAATGGGCAGCACCCAGTCGCTGAAAGACTATTCATGCACTTATCCAAACGGCTATGTGCTATGCATCCACTTAAACAATCATGTATGCACTATCCATGCACTATATAAATCACATATACACTATGTATGCACTCCTGCAATCATCCAGGCACTAGAGTTGCACTCATTTAATCAGCCCACCAATATCGATGCATGCATTGAATTATTGAAGCATTAGTCATGTACTTGTCTAATCATTCAGGCACTACTCATGAACTGATCCAAACATCCAGTTACTAGTGGAATACTCATGCAAACATGCAGGCAGTAAGTATGCAGATATGGAGTGACCCATGGAGTTATGATATAGTCGGGGAATCATCCAGGCACTACTTGTATCCTCAGGGAATCACCTAGGCACTACCTATGCACTCATTCAATCATCCAAGGAGTATTGATGTATTCAGCCACAAACACATTTACAAGTTTTACTGAGGAATAATGAGGGGCCGATTCACAATGGTAATCTGAGATAAAAGTAGGCCTGGGTGGTGATCTCTGCTCCGTTTGCGGAGTTTTCTGAGTTTTCTGCAATCTGCGCTCTGCGGAGCTCGCGTAGTGCAGAAAACTCCGCTCCCCTTAGTGCAGCAGAGTTTTTTTCCCACTCGCAAACGGTAAGTTCGCGAGCTGCCACCCGGGTAGAATTTCTGCCCGAGCAGTAGGAAGACCAGTGCAAAAGGCAGTTCGCACTGTGCTCCGCCACTTGCGGAACTCCACTGAGGTTTTTTGTCACTTCGTGGAGTTTTGCGTAGTGAAACTCCGCGAACTACGCTCAGGCCTAATCTAACTTTACGACTTTTGGTATTCACAGAGATCATTTGCGAGTTGTTTCTTTACGTCTGCAGTCGTGCCGGAATCTCCGCACCCGGGCCGTACTCTCTGCACCCGGGCCATACTCTCAGGCTCAGGCCGTACCTCTGGCTCGGGCCGGATGAAGTGTAGTCAATAGGCCAGAATGCAATTTTTACAGAAGTGAATATTAGGAATGTGTGATAAATGGTAGGGAGGTCATGAAATCAGTTTGGGCAGGAAAAAGGATGTGCCCAGAATTTACACCATATCCCAGAAAATTTTGCTACTTTGCATCATGGTACAATTTGTGCTCCCCTTAGTGTTGACTGTAGTGTTGACTCTACAGTCAACACTGAAGGGAATGCAAATTGTGTACTGCGTCTACCATGATGCAAAGGAGCAAACGTTTCTGGGATATAATGTAGTGTCTGGCCACCACCTTTTCCCTGCCCAGACTGTTTTTCATGACCTCCTCTACCATTTATCACACATTCCTAATGTTCCCTTTTGTAAAAATTGCATTCTGGCCTATTGATTCCACTACATCCGGCCCGAGCTGGAGAGTACGGCCCAAGCTGGAGAGTACGGCCCAGGTGCAGAGAGTACAGCCCAGGTGCAGAGATTCGGGCGCGACTTCGGACGTAAAGATATGACTCATAAATGATCTCTGTGAATACCAAAAGTAGTAAAGTTAGACTTTTGTCTCAGATTACCTTTGTGAATTGGCCCCATAGTCTAATAGAACTATGTGGGGAATTATATATGCAACCTGTCACACACTCTTTGCAAGTACTCGGAAGAATTAGTAAGATATATGGTTGGATATAGATTAATGTGCACGATCTAACTGTGGGGCAGTTTAGCGCTTTCGCTGCCCAGGTGGAGGCTGTGTCATCTTGAGCCCTCTGACCCTTGCCAGACTCGGGACGCCCTAATTCTCACCACCCTGTTCGCCTTGTCGCAGGACTTACACTCTGGTGGGACATCAAGTCCCAGAGTGCAACGCGTTTCCTGCGTTTCCCGCCGCTGGTCAGCTGAGAGGGAGGAGTCAGCTGTGCCCTTATCAGCGCTGTCCACATCCCGCGGCACGGGACGCATGATCTAACTGTGGGGCAGTTTAGCGCTTTCGCTGCCCAGGTGGAGGCTGTGTCATCTTGAGCCCTCTGACCCTTGCCAGACTTGGGACGCCCTAATTCTCACCACCCTGTTCGCCTTGTCGCAGGACTTACACTCTGGTGGGACATCAAGTCCCAGAGTGCAACGTGTTTCCTGCGTTTCCCACCACTGGTCAGCTGAGAGGGAGGAGTCAGCTGTGCCCTTATCAGGTCTGTCCACATCCCGCGGGACGCGCCTGGGCAAAGCCCGGGCCAAGGGCGGGCCCGTCCTTGCCTGTCATTGCCAGGAAGAGGCAGGGCTGGGCCATTCCTCCCTCTTCCACAACACAATAATTGCCAAGCACTAAGAATAAGGTAGTTGTTCTTATCTGTCATCATGCTTGTGGACTCCATCGTTTAGCTGGTTACCTTGGATGTTGGACGTTGGACCATTTGCTATTGGTTTTGGTTGACTGTGTTACCTTACCCCCACCCCTACCCCCTAGTAAGATAGTCTGACTTCCTGAACTACTTACAAGCATTGTTGGGGCCAGTTGAATTACCTTGCAAAGCAATTGAGTAATTTGTATTTCTAATTATTGTTGCAATTGAAATAATCTTGTATTTCGAGCATAGGTAAGCGGAAAACTATGGAGGGTACAGGGGCGGGGGGTACTGGGAACTGTGGGTAGGCAAAGGGAAAAAGGCCAAGAAATCGCGAAAACATGCCACCAGTAATTGTGTTCTCGATAGAATTGACACGTTCATTAGCGAGTGTGAGAAAATACTGGTGGCAGATCCCCCAGGGCCACACTGCAACAACAGCCAAACCCCCCTTGATCCCGAATCCCCCGTTCGCACACCTACTGTCCCTCCTATGTTCCTTAAACACGCTCGTAAAGGATCTAGCAATTCGAGCAAAAACAAAGAGAGCAACCACGCCGGGATACTAGGGAAGGTAGTTCTAGACTCAGACCAAACAACTAGCATGGAAGTTAATTCAATGAAGCTCAATATTCCATGCTCCAATAGATTCGACCCATTCGACTCACTTGCAGTTCCTTCTGACTCTACAACTGAACAAGCATCATTATCAAGTAACCTGCAAGGGGGCAGCATTGTCGAGCAAGCATCCTTCGACTTACCTGGGCCCAGTGACTCCCTTAGGTCTGAGATCATATCTTTGAAACGTATGGTCGAAGAGCTTACGCTGCTGGTTAAAACATTGCTACCCCCGGGGTGACTTGGACATCAGCCCGAGAAACGGGCACCTGCTCATGTTCAGCAAACTTGCTCTTTGGCTGGACCAACTCGCACCGTTAGGGCAGTTTTGGGTCAAGAAGCCGCCTCACTTTCAAAAAGTTCTACAAGCCATACCTCGCTAGGCTCAAAATTTGAATGCTCAACTAATTCTAAGCCTACGATAATAAATAATACTCACACTTCATTAGTTGCTTCAACCAAGGACCACGCCATCTTAAGAGGCTGCCGTCGATCTATGGACATTGTTAAGCCTATGTACGCCCCATTGAAACCTTCACAAGGGAGAGATGTGCATACTCTACCGCCATTGCAAGGCCCTAACATATATATGGTGAATGTGCCCAAACTTGGTCCAAAAATGGTTCAGAAAGCGTAGACTCCTTGACTAATAAAGTCATACACTGGATACGTCACACTAGAGGCTGCCGCTCAGTGATTCGTGAAGATATCACTAGGGCACGTAGACGGCCAGTTCCTGCTCAGCCCTATGATTATATTGAACTTACTCTTTCTAATACTGATTTGGCAGAGAACCTCTTAGCCTTTGAGTTTAGAACTTGCTCCCCCGTCACTTCAGCCATACAGTTCAGACGGACACAAGCATCTCCAGAGGCCAGGCCTCAAAATCATCTAGAGGGTGGCTCATTGCTCGAAGCAGTCGATTGACTGTCTATCGAGCATAGCCACCATAGAAATCAAAGCATTATGACCCTTAGCCATAATTGCACTCAACACAAACTGTCTGGTTTTACTTTTAACGAAGGTTTATTGGATGTAACGCGGGTCGTGTCGAAGACGAAGTACACCCTCCAGGGCCCACATGAGATTGCCCCTTGTGCGTCCCCTGACTTAATAACAACACCCGATTCCCTCGACCTACCTTGTATCCCAACCTCGAATTGTACTCCTGACGTTGCTCTGGTCTCACGCCCACAACAGCAAAATGTTTTATCATGGAATGTGGCAGGGCTATTAAACAAGTTATCACTCCCGCATTGGAACAATCTGGTAGAGGATTTTGATATATGTTTATTTCAGGAGACTTGGAGCTTGGTGCCACTTTACAAATCTGGTTATGCTTGTTATTGTATCCCAGCAACCACAAAGGGGAGAGGGCGTCCGTCAGGAGGCCTGATTATCTGGGTAAGCATTGTTCTTGGCTGTTCAATCACGGTCCAGCCGACTTTAAGCCCAGACATTTTGAGACTCACCATTAAAGGCCCTAGGGGAGGGGATACATTGGAGCTGTTAAATGTTTATATTAGAGGCACTAAAGGAGGTCAGCAATCACCTATTGTTACAACTTTAGAACATTGTTTATCTAGTTGCTTGCCCCATGCCAGAATCATAGTTGCAGGTGACTTCAACTGCACTTTTGAGCCTTTGAGCCTAGAGGAGATGTTGGAGTTAGACGATGGGGACTTAAAATGGGCAGTCCCCCCTTTAAATATTCCCCCAATTAGCAAATGGACCCCACTTGCAATCCAACTTAGTGCACTAACTATTGAATATGATCTTAGAGCTGCCAATGGTAGAACCCACTCAGACACCCAGGGGGCAAACACTTTTAATAGGGCAGGTTGCCCTTCACGCATAGATTACATTCTAGTGGATGTGAAATTATGGGGCAAAATGGTTGACATGTATGTGGGCACCACAACTGATAGTGATCACAATCCCCTTTGTATGACATTAAATTCCCCTTGGGCCCTATCTACCCTTTTCCAGACTATCAGGGCCCCAACTCCCATCATAGATATTGTCCCTTCGAATTGTAAAAGATATCTGAAATGGCATAAGGTTTCCTGCCAAGAAATAAAATTAGATGGTATCAGGGAAGTCGTTACTACTAGCACACTAGTACTACAGGCAACCCTGTTGGCCACTGAATCCTGCTCAGAAGCTTCCTTAGTCCATTCTTGCACTATAGAGCAGCTGAGCACCTTCTTTCTTGCCACTCATAATAACACCAAATTTAAGGCCCTTCAAAAAAGACACCATTTGTGGTTTACCAAGAAATGTAGGCTAAAGAAACAAGCCTTAGCTTCAGCTATTAGGACAAAGAACCCTAATCTGGTAAAAATAGCAAGGAAGGAGTATAAGGCAGCCCTTCATCAAGCCAAAATTGAGTGGGACGAATTTCATTGGCAGAGATTGAAAGTCACTAGCCTGGAGAAAAATAAGAATCAGTTTTGGTACTTAGTAAGTAAAGGCAACAGTAGAGACCCCTCCACTCTATCTAACCATATTACAGGTCAAGAATGGTACGACCACTTCAGTAAACTGTATTCCGCTCCTATTGACGGATGTCTTGAGGAGTTAAGCGACTCCACAGACATCCCTCTGGTAGGGAATACTATAGAACCATTCTCTATGGTCGAAATTGAAACGGCAATAACCAAAATAGTTCTGGACAAAGCCCCCGAACTGGATGGTCTTCCTGGGGACCTCTTTCTGGCTGATCCCAAAAACTGGTCGCGCTATATCCAACTCTTGATCAACGCCATAGCCAATGGATGCCCAATCCCAGACTCATGGAAAGGCGCGATGGTGGTTCCAATATTTAAAAAAGGAGACAGGGAAGACCCATCCAATTACAGGCCAATAAGTCTAATCGATGCCATGCAGAAGCTGGTAGGTAGGGTCCTCCTCCAGAGAATACAGACTTGGGCCGAAGATGAGGATGTCCTTTCCCAATACCAGGCTGGGTTCAGGGCCAATACCGGATCGATCGACCAAGTCTTCAGATTATTGCTTATATATTGGAAGGTTGTTGTTATTGGCAAGGGTAGCGTTTACCTGGCATTTATTGATTTGAAAACTGCTTTTGACCTTGTACCGAGGACGAGATTGTGGCAGACTTTGAGGGATCTGGGCATTCCCCCGTTAGTTCTTAACCTTTTAATTCGCTTACATGAAGGAAATTTTGCCCAAGTGAGATGGGGGCCACAAGGGGAGGTCACGGAGAAGATACCAGTTAGCAGAGGAGTCTGCCAGGGCTGTGTGTTGGCACCCACCCTGTTTTCCTCAATGGGGTGGTGAGATTTCTTCAGGAGATCTCGACCGACGCACCGACCCTGGCGGGCGACAAAGTTCCTACCCTCTTGTTTGCTGATGACACCTTGTTGGTATCAAAAACTCCATCTGGGTTACAAAAATTGTTAAATAGATATCAATTATTTTGTGACTCTCGGGGCTTAGTTATAAACACCACCAAAACAAAATTCATGGTTTTTAATCCTCACAAGTCTTTTAAAAATAATTTAATTTTAAATGATACCTTACTGGAGCGGGTAAGCATGTTTGATTATCGTGGCATCCGGCTTTCAGATAAAATGCACTGGAAGCCCCATTTAGCCAAGATGCTCATGAACCACAAACGCGTAGCTGGGGCATTAAGTAAAGAACACCGGTCCTCGTATAGCAGGCCAGTTGCCCCAGCTCTCGCAATCTACGAAGCCAAAGTAGTTTCCGCCGCATTGTATGGGGCGGAGCTATGGGGCTTTGATAACATTGAGGAAATTTGTAGATCCGAGCACAAGTTCTTGAGGGGCCTGGTGATGCTCCCTTGTAACACTCCATTAACCCCCTTAATGTTTGACATGGGCAGACGGCCCCTCAGGGATATTGTTAAGCTGCGCCCATTGCTTTTTTGGGCACACGTAATGCGTACCCCGGAGCTCGCAAATTATGCCGCTGCCCTGACTGAGCTGATTAATTTAGATGTGGGGCATAGAGTCAAGTGGATATCCAATGTTAGAAAGATGTTGATAAAGCTGGGCCTCTCGGAATCATGGGCCACCCAAGTCCCTCCCAACAAGGCAGAGCTCAAGCATATCTATTGGAACTGGGTTGACTCCAATGAGCTGAGCAAATCAAATTTGGGGAGATTGACAGATGAGTTTTTCAGCCACAAGCAGTGTAGAGGCTTAGAACCTTACCTGGATATTATCCAGGTTCCACGCGATAGGCTACTATATACCCAATTCAGGTTAGGCACACTCCCAGTTCATGCAACAACATCCAAATGGCATCCGTACAAACATCAAAACGAGGCTTGCCCCTGTTGCAGAGCTCCAATGGAAAGTGTGTCCCATGTCTTGTTCGCTTGCCCGGCTTATTCCATCGCCAGGTCCAAATGGATAAAACCAATCTGTAAATCCATGGGCACGCGTGACTACAAGGTCGCCCTGCCTATCCTTAAAACTGATTCAACCACGCTTTTTATTTGTGGGGTGGCCAAGTTTCTGAGTCGTGCTTGGATTATCAGACACAAAGCTTTGAAGGGCTCTTGCAATAATGGCAGCTCCTCCCTCATTTTACATCCATTGTAATACATTGGAGAGCTTACTGATTTTGAACCCCCGGGAGAAATGTATATGTTTTTATAAAGAGAGTGTCTTATCCTGGGATATAATCTCACTGTTTGTGAGTGCTCCTGTACAGTTTTTATACATCCATGTCTTATTTGTCACTATTTGGTGGTGTTTTTAATGCATTTTCTTTCATGGTTTTATATATCTTTTTTTTTTCTTTTACAACTTTTAAAAATCGATCAGGACTTATCTCCCTTACTAGTATCTTTTATATAAACCTAGCAATTCCAAAAACTAGTTTAATCATATTTTTTAATTCAATGTAAATCATTGTATGATTTTAATGTATTTGCATGTTTGTTTCATATTGCTTTTATGATACTAGTGATCGAATAAAGCATATTTGATTGATTGATTGCATATTTTTATATGCAGCGTTTCCCATTTAAGTACATTCTTGTAGAAAGGTACTGAGATACTAAATACACCAGTGACACAGTGGTAGAGAGGCATGCAAATAGCTCTTATGGTGTGTTTTTGGATTTGCAGTGTTGAGACACTGTATGTACTTCTACACTTGGGTAATGCGGCGCAGAGCCGCAAGCCATTTGGCTGCGCCATGCTGCATTACGTTCAAAGCACAGGGATGCATCATATTTACAACAATATGATGGATCCCTGTGCTCTCACCTGTGCTGGCACACAACTGGGTGTCATGCTCCAATGCAGGCGCCCTTGCAGCATGGTGCAAGGGTGCCTGTGTTGTGGGGATGATTGTTTTAGTTGAGGAATGCACACCTTCCTGCACAAAAACAATCACAAGAGGTGCATATTTTTATATGCAGCGTTTCCCATTTAAGTACATTCTAGTGGAAAGGTACTGAGATACTAAATACACCAGTGACACAGTGGTAGAGAGGCATGCAAATAGCTCTTATGGTGTGTTTTTGGATTTGCAGAGGTGTTTCCCTCTTTCTATGTGTTTTGCAGAATGCAGCACGCATAGAAAGAGGAAAAAACGAGGAGAAATAAAAGTATGTCTCCTTGTTGTGTCTCCCTACACCTCCCCTGAGGAGGCATACGAATCATTGTAAATCTGTGAATGTGGCAAAATGCATGGGTGTTGCATGGGAACACTTACAGCAACACCCATAGTATGCTCCTTTTGCGCAAAGTGCTGCGTGAAAAGGGCCCGTATTTACAAGGCCACGAAAAACCATGCAGAGTAACTTTACGTGGCCTTATAAATATGTTATGTTATGTTAACTGAAGTTTGTATAGCGCATAATCACCGACAGGTCTCTTAGCGCTTTGAGAGAGTGGCCAAAGTACACCAGCAGTCGCAAATACAACACTTGGCAGATGTTTTAGACTGTGTCCAGAGCCTCCCTAAACAGGAGCGTCTTAAGTCGTTTCCTGAAAGGGAGGAGTGCGGATTCCTTACGAAGGTTCTCAGGCAGTTGATTCCAAAGTTGAGGAAGTAGGACAGAGAAAGCTCTGCCACCTTTGGATACGGTTTTAAACCATGATTAAGCCAAAAGGCCAGCCTCGGACGACCGAAGTGTGCGTCCAGGCACATAGTTCCCTAGGCGCTCATTAATATAAACTGGGGCCTGGCCATGGATGGCTTTATGGGCAATGCAGAGACCCTTGATCTTTGCTCTCTGTTTAATGGGGAGCCAGTGCAACTTGCGCAGCAAAGGGGTGGCATGAGCCCTTCTAGGAAGCCTAAAGATTAGCCTGGCTGCATCATTCATGGTCACCTGTAACTTGTTAGTGAGTTTCTCAGGGAGGCCAATATATAGGGCATTACCATAGTCCAATCTAGACATGATCGTGGCCGACACAATCATCTGTAATGTGGCAGATGAGAGAAGGGGGGCAAATTTCCACAACTGTCTCATTAAACCCGTACAGGTTCCGACCACGGTAGCGACCTGGTTAGCCATGGAGAGATTTGAATCAATCTTAATGCCCAAACATTTTACGACAGGAACTGGCGTGGGTGTGGTGCCAAGCTCTTGCGGCCAGAAGAGGTCATTCCAGGGATTGTTTTTCGAGGAGATGACAAGGACCTCTGTTTTGTCGGGATTGACTTTTAGTGAATTAGCTGTCATCCATTTAACTGTGTATCTAAGGATGTTTTGCACAGGGGTGTGGGCTTGCGGGGAGTTATCAATCTGGAGGATAAGTTGTGTATTGTCCGCATAGTTCAAAACTTGACAGTCCATACGAACCAGAGCAGCCACCAGTGGCTGGAGATAAATGTTAAAAAGGAGCGGGGACTGTGCTGAGCCCTGAGGGACGCCACAGGTGAGGGCGCCAATGTTCGACACCTGCTCACCCAGCTGGACCCTTTGGGACCACCCTGACAGGAAGGACTCAAGTCAATGGTGTGCCAACCCACAAATGCCCAAGTCGGCGATCTGAGCCAGAAGCTGTGTATGATTGACCATATTGAACGCCGCTGACAGATCTAGCAGGACCAGGGCGCTCGGTTTTTTGTTGTCAGCCATGACTCTGAGTTCATTGAGTACAGACAACATCACCAATTCAGTACTATGGTGGGCCCTGAAACCAGCCTGCCGCACCTGTAGTAGCTGATGTTCCTCCATAAAAGATGAGTGTTTTGAGGACATGTTGTTCCACTACATTTGCCAAAAAAGGGAGCTGGGAAATGGGCCTGTAGTTCTTAAGATTGGCCACATCTGCCCCTGGTTTCTTCAGCAGGGGGGTAACCCTGGCTTCCTTCAGGCTGGTGGGCATGTAACCTGTCTCCAGGGAATGGTTTAGTAGAGCAAGGATCTCTCTCTCTAGCCTGGGAAGGGCCATTCGAAAAATCCTTGGAGGACAGGGGTCTGCTGGGGAGCCTGATTTGACACAACTCATCAGGAGTGACTGGGAGGCTAGATCTAAATTAGGGAGGAAGGCGAGTTGCTTGCCGGGGGTACGGGGGACTAAGTTCTGGTCCAGGGGACACTGATTATTCGGAGTGTTGTCAATCTCAGCTAGAATGTCCCTGACTTTATGAAGAAAGAAGGCCTGAAATTTGTTGCAGTCTACCGGCTCGGGTTCAGGTTTCTGCTCTGACTTTTGGCTGAGTTCTTTTAAAATTGTAAATGTTTCTTTCTGTTTGTTTGTAGCATCTGCAATTCGTGCCTCATAATATTCAGCCTTCCTCATCATAATGGCTTTTTTATAGAAGGCTAGCAAGGTTTTGTAGCTTCCAAGCGCAGCTGGATGGTATGATTTACGCCATTGCCTCTCGGATTGGTGGAGAATTTGCTTCCTTCCCCTCAGGTCCTCATTGAACCAGGGGGCCCCCTTGCCCTGGAGCATCACACTATGACAATGGTGGGTCAAAAAAGTGACGTTTTGGCACATGGGGCTTGTAAATACACTCCCTTGGCTTGTTGTTCATTTTAAATTTACTACAGAAGGGATAAACTGGTCTTTCACCATGTATAAAATAGAAGTGAGATATGATACAGCTGTATTGTGGGACAGGTTGCTAAAATGTTAAAAGGTAACTAATAAATAAAGTTTTGTGTTTTGCTTTGGGTTTGCTATACTGAAGTGCATGTAGTAATATAGCTAGGTTCAGCTGTAGATTTAAAACTGCAACATACTATAAAAACTGTTTTTGTAGTATGAGTAGGTCAGTACTAAAGTAGTTTGTATGTGTGCTAGGGTAAAGTTAAAATATACTTGTTTTTTAAACAGAACAAGATATACATAATTACACACAGAGGGGCCGATTCCGATCTCGGCCGGTAGGGCTCCGAATAGGATTCGGCTTTACCGGATCCGATTCGGAGCCCTGTTTCCCGACCGAACCGTACGCGGGTCCGGCCGAGCGAGTACGATGCGAGTCGCCGACCGACTCGTCCGGGCGACCCGACCGCTCCGACCGACTCGTACCCGGATCGTACCGCTCCGACCGACTCGGTCGGACACGATCCGTGCACCGCGCAATGGAGACGTTTTCCGGCCGGGTAAGTACGATGCGCACCTCGACCGCTCCGACCGACTCGCGCCCGTCCGACTCGAACTCGCTGTCGGAGCCGTACTTTGGGGTCCGTGTCGGACCCCCTGTATGCGTACCCGTGCGAGGCGCACACAGGGGGGACCCATGGGTCCCCCCTACCTGTGCGTGTACGCCGCGAAGCGCTCGCGGCGTACTCGCTGTAGGGGCGCCCTTGTCCGCCTCACACCCATTGAGGCAATGGGAGCCCGCGTACGCGTTGTACGACCGGCTCCCATTGAGTTCAATGGGAGTCCGACCGACTCGTGTCCGGTGGCATACGAATGCATCGGACTCGTTCGGTCGGACTGCACGGGTCCCGATTCGGTCGGAAATCTCTCCGGGTCCGGCTCGGTCGGAGAGATTTCCGGCCCGAATCGGAATCGACCCCAGAATGCCTACAAAAGCTCAGACAACAAAGCAACAGAACCAACTACAGTATCTCTGTAGAAATGAGTTACAAAAGCTGCAAAATGCAGAAAAAGTGCTGAAAGAAAAAAGAGCTACTGGTAAGAGTATGAAATCCTTAAAAATATATGTCGACATTTGCAAAGATTACAAAATAAAGAAAATACAATTATGACTATGAGAAACAACAAGTGTACATTGAAAGAAGAGAAAAGATTGTAACAAATATGGACACAAAATCACCGTGAGACAGAAGCAGTTTAAGGAAATCAGAGCCAGGATGTTTCGTAGTAGGGTGGTTGTAAATTTAGTGATACATTTAAAAAAGTGTAGAAGAAGGAGAGATGCAGTTAAACAGAAAGAACAAGTTGAGAGAGTGGTTGATAAGGCCTTTGCTTTGAAGAGGAAGCTTTTCATTTTGATTCTAAATTGAATGAAGACTCATGACAAAATAGTGTTGTGCAGGAGGAGACAAAACCAGAAGAAAAGAAAAGAAGTAACTGTTGTACAGTTTCTAGTGGAGAATGGATACATACTGCTTGTACAGAGCCTTTCTTAAATGAAGAAAGCTATCTCCATGATAACAGATTAGTTCATGCTATTGATTAAATAGGACGATGTTATGAAACGAAGAATGGTAGTCCTATAACAAAAGAGGTGATGGTACCTAGAAATGTAGAAGAAGTTATTGCAGAAGAAGTACAAGGAAGGCATAGTCAGGGTCCTGTATACAAATGTTATTGTTGTAGTGTTTGTAGTATTAGACAGCAATCCATTGATATAGTAAGAAAATTCCTATGTATCTTTCCAAGGCGAAGTTTAAAACACAAAATAAGTTATACCACTCAACAATGCGAGCTTTAGTTAGGAGGCTGTACTATGTGAAAACTCCTGCTTTATGTTTAGGAGAAATGAATAGAGCACTATTGCACGGTAGTGTGGCAGAGATAGAAAAGGTTTATGGTGATGTGCAGTTTTGTTTCTTTGGTCCTGAGCAGGATTCTAGAGAAAATGAAGAGTTGTTAATAGGAGGAGTTACAGAACAGGACACACATATTACTGTTGATAGTTTTAAAGAACTGATTACAAAATTTAACACATTGTTATCTAAATAAACAGAATGTGTTTGTATATGTTGTCGATGCACTTACTAGAAGATTTAAACACAGACTGCTGACTTATATTTAAAAAGTGAAAAAGTAAATAATGATAACTGGCAAAAGTTACCTGTGTATTTATTCGTAGAGGGATGATTTGAGTTGTCCATATGGCAAGTTATATGTAAGCAGTGCTACAATAAATTAGAAGATAATAAAATGAACAACACCTAGATATTAGATGCCAATTTTGTAAGATAATAAAATGCCTGCAAATGTAGAAAAACTTTGAAGGGCCAAAAATAAAAAAACCTCAACATTTATTATTCTTTGCAGCATTGCGAAGGGCTGTTATGGACTATTCTCCAGCACTCACTACAACTCCACAATCCACGCAGTATGTTGCCATTGGGGAAAACTTTGGAGCTAAATCTTGAAGTTGAGATTGGACTTTAAATGGACTTTCTGCTTCGATGTTGTTGTGGCTGCTATTGAAGTCGAGGGTCCTTCAGCTTTGTGTTGCCTTCTTCTGCTCACTATGAACTCCTCTTATGAAATGTGCAAAAAATATAAAAGGGGGAAAAAATTAGCATGTATGATTTTTGGCAGCATTACAAATAGCTGTAACACACCGCTCACCAGCTCTTATAACAGCACTACAGTCCATGCAATATGTGGCCATTCTTGAAAACTCTGGAGCCATAGCTGTTGTAGTAGTCTGTACCGCTGAAGGGACTTTCTAGCCGGAAATTGTTGCTGCTTCTACTGGTGTAGATAGTCCTCCAGCTTCCCTCTACTTGATCTGTAGTTTGAGACATTTTCTATGATGTTTTAAGATGATATAAAATGAACGTCGTCCCTCTGGTTCATCTCATTCCACTTTATTTTTGTGGAAATAGTTAAAAAAGTTAAATACCAGTACAATTTTTAAAATCAATGTGAATGACAATCCTTAGTTTGAGTGTTTGGTTATGTTCTATTTGTTAGTTTTGATATTGAAAGTTATTTTTTTAAATTGTTCTTTTCTATAAATGTGTTGTTAAAATAAAATTAAACCAATATGTTACTAAACAGCTAGATTTAGTTATTTCGACAAATGAATAAAAAGGGGAAGTTAAATTAATATCTTACTAAATAGCTACACTGAAACCTTATGCAAAATATGTCTATATATGTGTTTTACACTTTGTTGTAAACACCCGGTAATCGTAGTGTGTCCTTGGCAATGGCACTCACAGAATCATACAGGCACTACCTGTGCAATCATCACAGATGTCCTTTCTCCACCACTCTGCAAACGCGATACCTCCTGGCATAGTACTAGTTGGGGGATGAAGTCCCTTTGGTTATTGAGGTTATTTGGGGCCAAACTATCCCTCTTGTTACCTCCAGCAGTTCCACACAGTCCGTTTGCTTAGAGGTCTTTGGAGGCCAAGCCCCCTTTCTGCATTACTCTGCAAACGCGTCTCCTGGTATACTACTGGTTGGGGAATAAAGTTTTCTTGGATGCTAAAGGACCTTGGGGACCAAGAAGTCCTCCTGGTACTTTCTGTGAGTCCTACTCAGCGGGATTCCTGAGAGCTGGTCAGAGGCCCGCCCCATCAAACACCATTCTGCAAACACCATTGCTTCTTAAAAAAACATGATACAAATAAACAGTGGTCCTGGACCAATTTTTCAAAATTAATAGCTTTATACAACACTAATTATTCAACTATTTTAGAGCATCCAAAAGGTCAGCTCACAGTTACATGACTTCAAATTACATTCACAGTTATGAGATGTGCAACAACCAGTAATTTAAAAGGCATGTATTTATTTTGTATAAATTGAAAAACAAAAGAAAAGTTAAAGTTAAGGGTTGCTCCAACCGGAACGTGCAAGAAGGGTGCTCAAGTGTAAGGAATTGAAAAGAAAAATCAGAAGGAAAAGGAATTCCCAAGGAGAATCAAGGGGCATATATTTACAACACTATATGATGGACCATCAACCCCCTGTTCCCCCTCCCCCACTACAGGAGATACTTCTCTTATTTCTTTGTGAAGTATATGAACAAAGTATATGTATAGTACATTGTGTTTGGCCAGGATAGGAAGACTGTTTATTTGTTATCAGTCCTACATGTAGTGTTGTAAATATAATATAAGTGCCTGTATGGATGATTCAGTGGGTGCTTGACTGACTGTATAAGTAAGTGATTAGGTGTATCAGTGAATGTATGGGTGAGTGACTAGTTTGTGTGATTGTCTTTATCAGTCTGCCAGTTGGTATCTAAGTGGCTGTCTGGGTTGGTGAGTGGGTACGTGAGTGGCTGTATGGGTGAACGATTGTCTGTCTGAATACCTGTATGAGTGTCTGTGTGGTTGGGTGAGAGGGTGTGTGACTGCCTGGATGAGTGAATGGGTGAGTCAGTGGGTGCATGGGTTAGTGAGTGCATAAGGGAAGGGCTATATAGTTGACTGAGTGTGTGTATCAGTGTGTTGGTAAGGGAATGGATGTGTCAGTGGTATATGGGTGAGTAACTGCATATGTGAAAGGCAGTATTGGTGAGTGTTGGAGTATGTGAATGACTGTATGTGTGAGTGGGTGTGTGTATAACTGAATAGTTAAGTGGCTGTGTGATTGACTCTATGGGTGACTGAGTAGGTGTGTGAGTATCTCTATGGGTGACTGACAGTGTGAGAGTGGCTGTATGGGTGTATGAGTGGATATATCAGTGGCTGTATTAGTGAGTGAGTTGGTGTACGACTGGCTTTAGGGGTGACTGAGTGGATGTGTGTGTAGATCTATGAATCAGTGAGTGGGTATGTAAGTACTGGTATTGGTGTGTCAATAGTTTCGAGAATGGTTGTGTGGAAGTTTGAGTGGGTGTATGAAAGGTTATATTGGGTGTGAATGGGTGTGCCAGAGAGTCTGTGGATGATGTCATCAGTGATGTTATTGAGAGGTCATGAGTTATGTCATGAGTGATGTCAATGACCATGTCATGAGTGATGTAATATGTGAGGTCATAAGCAGTGCATTGCGGGGGTGCGAATTATCTAACTGCTGAATTTCACTGGTTTTGTACGAGTGAAACTTGAGCCTAACTATAACGTCTGTAACCTTTGGTTTTTTTCATTGAATATATATGTATGTATAATATATTTGGTTGAGATTTACCTCTTTACCTCCAGCCCGGCCGCAGGATTGCACCACCGCGAGACACTAGCGGGTCCGCGGCTGTCTTATCGGGGCAGCTGATTTGCAGAACAGGAGGTGCCCGTAACATGCAAGGGTGCCGGCAGGAACATTGGAAATCCTTTTTTAAAGAAATTTTGAATGTGAGGGATGGCGGCGAAGCACTTGGGTTTGACTGAACCACCAGTCACAGAAAGCAGTGCTTCAAGTGGTTCACCTGAGCATAATCATTATGGGGATATACTGGCGGTTGGTGCACGCCATCAAGTCACATGGTCTGCCACTGAAGAGGGCGTTGGCCCGAAACGCGTCTGGCAGGAGAAAGTAAAGGACTTGGTTCATGGCGTTTGCTCTTGTTTTGGCAAAGATACCTACCTGGGAGTGCATCCCACCGAGGGGCAACTCTATCTGTTTATGTATAGAGGCCAGCCCGGCTGCGGGATTGCACCACCGCGAGACACTAGCGGGTCCGCGGCTGTCTTATTGTGGCAGCTGATTTGTGGAACAGGAGGTGCCCGTAACATGCAAGGGTGCCGGCAGGAACAGTGGAAATCCTTTTTTAAAGACATTTTGAATGTGAGTGATGGCGGTGACCCACTTGGGTTTGACTAAACCACCAGTCCCAGAAAGCATTGCTTCAAGTGGTTCACCTGAGCATAATCATTATGGGGATCTACTGGTGGTTGGTGCACGCCGTCAAGTCACATGGTCTGCCACTGAAGAGGGCGTTGGCCCGAAACGCGTCTGGCAGGAGAAATTAAAGGACTTGGTTCATGGCGTTTGCTCTTGTTTTGGCAAAGATACCTACCTGGGAGTGCATCCCACCGAGGGGCAACTCTATCTGTTTATGTATAGCGGCCAGCCCTGCCGCGGGATTGCACCACGTGAGACACTAGCGGGTCCGCGGCTGTCTTATCGGGGCAGCTGATTTGCGGAACAGGAGGTGCCCGTAACATGCAAGGGTGCCGGCAGGAACATTGGAAATCCTTTTTTAAAGAAATTTTGAATGTGAGTGATGGCGGCGACCCACTTGGGTTTGACTGAACCACCAGTCCCAGAAAGCAGTGCTTCAAGTGGTTCACCTGAGCATAATCATTATGGGGATATACTGGCAGTTGGTGCACGCCGTCAAGTCACATGGTCTGCCACTGAAGAGGGCGTTGGCCCAAAACGCGTCTGGCAGGAGAAAGTAAAGGACTTGGTTCATGGCATTTGCTCTTGTTTTGGCAAAGATACCTACCTGGGAGTGCATCCCACTGAGGGGCAACTCTATCTGTTTATGTATAGCGGCCAGCCCGGCCGCGGTATTGCACCACCGCGAGACACTAGCGGGTCCGCGGCTGTCTTATCGGGGCAGCTGATTTGTGGAACAGTAGGTGCCCGTAACATGCAAGGGTGCCGGCAAAAACATTGGAAATCCTTTTTTAAAGAAATTTTGAATGTGAGTGATGTCGGCGACCCACTTGGGTTTGACTGAATCACCAGTCCCAGAAAGCAGTGCTTCAAGTGGTTCACCTGAGCATAATCATTATGGGGATATACTGGCGGTTGGTGCACGCCGTCAAGTCACATGGTCTGCCACTGAAGAGGGCGTTGGCCCGAAACGCATCTGGCAGGAGAAAGTAAAGGACCTGGTTCATGGCATTTGCTCTTGTTTTGGCAAAGATACCTACCTGGGAGTGCATCCCACCGAGGGGCAACTCTATCTGTTTATGTATAGCGGCCAGCCCGGCCGCGGTATTGCACCACCGCGAGACACTAGCGGGTCCGCGGCTGTCTTATCGGGGCAGCTGATTTGCAAAACAGGAGGTGCCCGTAACATGCAAGGGTGCCGGCAGGAACATTGGAAATCCTTTTTTAAAGAAATTTTGAATGTGAGTGATGGCGGCGACCCCCTTGGGTTTGACTGAACCACCAGTCCCAGAAAGCAGTGCTTCAAGTGGTTCACCTGAGCATATTCATTATGGGGATATACTGGCGGTTGGTGCATGCCGTCAAGTCACATGGTCTGCCACTGAAGAGGGCGTTGGCCTGATACGCGTCTGGCAGGAGAAAGTAAAGGACTTGGTTCATGGCGTTTGCTCTTGTTTTGGCAAAGATACCTACCTGGGAGTGCATCCCACCGAGGGGCAACTCTATCTGTATATATATATATATTCACTGAAAAAACCATAGGTTTCAGGGGCGTTATAGTTAGTTGGACATTTCACTCGTACAAAACCATAGAAATTCCCCCTTTATAGTTAGTTCAGCTAACTATAACTCGCACGCCCGCAATGCACTGCTGATGACGTCACATATTACATCACTCATGACATGGTCAGTGACATCACTCATGACATCACTGATGACATCTCAAATGACTTCACTTATGACATCACTGATGACATCATCCTTGTGATAGAGTGGCAGACCTCCTCTCACCCTAATATAACCTTTGATACACACACTCAAAAATACAAACTGACATTTTCAAAACAATGGACATACCAATACCAGTTACAACACACCTATTCAGTAATTCCAAGATCTACACACACATCCACTCATTCACCAACAGTCCCTATACAGTCACTCATACATGTACTCACTCATCATATGTACTCATACACCTATACATCCTGTTACACACCGCCACTCATCCATAGAGTTACTCACACACATAGTCACACATGCAAACAAAGTATCAAACATCCATTTACTTGCATATACAGTTATACACACACTACCACACTTACTTCTACAGAAACTTACACATACTTACTCTCTTAAACAATCACTTATAGAAACACCTACTTATTTGTACAGGAACTCTTCCAATCTCTCACTCTCACATATACTCACTTATATACACCAATACTCACATATACTAGTTTAAAACATATGTAGTTACTCATAAAGACACTATTGAGACAGTCATTCACTCACTAAAACACCCATACACATACTCATCCACCTATACACTCCTGCACACTTGCTGTCTTCAACACATACAAACAGTGAGTCACTCATTCATGCATCTGTGCACTAAGTAATACCCCCACCGAACCATACAGACACTCAGACACTCATACTGATACTCAAAAAACCAACTAATAACCCATATAGACACTCATGTAGCTACTCACCAACCCATGCAGCCACTTATACACAAAGTGAGAGACTGATACAGATATTTTCATATTTAAACATTACTCACTAACCCATGTATTCACTAAGATACACTTAGTCAGTTATACAATCAATTTTACAAAAAAATCATCCATTTAGACACTTATATACCCATTTATTCTTCCATCGACCTTGAGATATACATATATAAAACATATTTAATTTTCAGAAAAACACACATTCACTGGATGATGTCATCAGTGATGTCATCAGTGATGTCATTTGAGATGTCATCAGTAATGTCATGAGTGATGTCACTGACCATGTCATGAGTGATGTAATATGTGACGTCTTCAGCAGTGCATTGCGGGCGAGCGAGTTATAGTTAGCTGAACTAACTATAACGGGGGAATTTCTATGGTTTTGTACGAGTGAAATGTCCAGCTAACTATAACGCCCCTGAAACCTATGGTTTTTTCAGTGAATTTCTAAGGTTTTTAAATGCTAATTTCTAACTATAACGTGCCTGAAACCTATGGTTTTTTCAGTGAATTTCTAAGGTTTTTTAAATGCTAATTTCTAACTATAACGTGCCTGAAACCTATGGTTTTTTCAGTGAATATATATATATTTATTATACTATGTATACATGTGAAAATGTCTCGGTCCCCTGTTTGCCTCGGTGGCACGGAAAAAATGGGTGGAACTGACGTCAGCACGCCGACGAGGTCCTCTTATGGCTCCGATGACGTCATACGGTGTCGCGAGCGGAGCCGTGCTCGTTGACATGGGAGAGCTAGGAAAGAATTTCCGTGGAATGCTGGTGCAGGGGATATTCACCTAAGTGTTCAGGCTACTCCTTTGGGAGCAACTGTTTATGTTGCCACTCCAGAAACCGAAACCAGTGATCCGAGGGCAGAGGCCCTGCAGATGGCACACGAGGTGGGGTGCCCAGTCGTGTGCACCGGCGGGGCAGCGAAGTGACAAGCACCACAACCCACAAAAAAGGTAACAAGGGCACTGAATAACACAGGATCTTCTCTTTGTATCTGGCAGGAACAACGAAGTTAAAATGCCCTAGTACCAAAATGTAGAATTAGGGCTACAACGGTCTTCAAGAGGACCTGCGATGCCGCTTCTGCCTCCCGTACCCTGGCGGCGGCACATGGGTCACGCGGTACGGTCATACTGCGGTGGGACGCACACTCGTTGACCTCTCATGGCACTGCTCCACACTTCAGGGAGGACGCTTTCCATTAGCTATGTTTTCTGATGACATGTCGCGCCGGCCCCGTCCAACAACAGAACTCCTTTAGATCCAAACAGACTCTTCCACTCTCTCACCGGAAGTGAAACCAGGCCACGCGGACACTTTCACAATACAACAGCCGGGAATGCACTTTTCGGTAAAAAACAACATTCCTTCCTCCTAATTAATCAAATAAACGTCTCACTGAAGAACAGGGGCCAGCTTCGATCAGTAAACAGCCGTTACAACGACTTTTTTTCTTTGCGATACCATGAAATGAATGAAATGAAATGAAATTTGTACTTGTAAAGCGCACCCATACCCCCAAAGGGGTGTCCAGGCGCTGTACGCATACCGCTGTGGAACCCTTCCTGGCTTTTCCCTGTGAAATGTCCACTCCTGGGCACCCCCAGGGTGAAGCCAGGCATCCCAGCGCTGTTGGGGCCGTTGTGGAGATTAAGCAAGCTATTGCCCAGAGTTGCAGAGTGGGACCCATGATTAGAATAGGCACCGAGGCGAGAATTATCAGGTCCGAGGAAATTGAGCCCAAGACCCGTCGAGGCGGGAATTGATTGAACCCTGGTCCCGGGCCAGATCTCTGCATCAGGGTCTGCCGCTCTAACCATTGAGCCACACTTCTCCACCATTACAATGCATGCATTACCACGCATGCGTTGTACATCACAAAGTCATTACTACGCATTTTTTAGAATGCATGGTCATTTACCACGCATGCCTTTACAACGAATTTTGTTGTATAGGTATGTATGGTAAATGACCATGCGTTCTAAAAACATGTAGACGATCCATGTCGTTGTAAGGAAACAGAGGCTGTTCCGTTTCCTCACAACGACGTGCACCGCCCCTCAGAGATGACGTGAAGCAGGAACCATGAGGAGAGAGGAACCATGAGGAGTGAGAGGTAAGGGGGATTGGGCATGGGGTGGGGGTTTCTTTTCTAGGGTTTAGGGTAGTGCAGTGGTGTTTGGGTGGTGTAGGGGGTCGTGATGGGGGTAGTGTTTTAGGGTTTAGGGTAGTGCAGTGGTGTATGGGTAGTGTAGGGGGTCGTGCTGGGGGTAGTGTTTTAGGGTTTAGGGTAGTGCAGTAGTGTAGGGGGTCGTGCTGGGGGTAGTGTTTTAGGGTTTAGGGTAGTGCAGTGGTGTATGGGTAGTGTAGGGGGTCGTGCTGGGGGTAGTGTTTTAGGGTTTAGGGTAGTGCAGTAGTGTAGGGGGTCGTGCTGGGGGTAGTGTTTTAGGGTTTAGGGTAGTGCAGTGGTGTATGGGTAGTGAAGGGGGTCGTGCTGGGGTAGTGTTTTAGGGTTTAGGGTAGTGCAGTGGTGTTTGAGTAGTGTAGGGGGTCATGCTGGTGGTAGTGTTTTAGGGTTTAGGGTAGTGCAGTGGTGTTTGTGTAGTGTAGGGGGTCATGCTGGGGGTAGTGTTTTATGGTTTAGGGTAGTGCAGTGGTGTTTGGGTAGTGTAGGGGGTCGTGCTGGGGGTAGATTTAGGGTTTAGGGTAGTGCAGTGGTGTTTGGGTAGTGTAGGGAGTCGTGCTGGGGGTAGTGTTTTAGGGTTTAGGGTAGTGCAGTGGTGTTTGTGTAGTGTAGGGGGTTGTGCTGGGGGTAGTGTTTTAGGGTTTATGTTAGTGCAGTGGTGTTTGGGTAGTGTAGGGGGTAGTGCTGGGGTAGTGTTTTAGGGTTTAGGGCAGTGCAGTGGTGTTTGTGTAGTGAAGGGGTCATGCTGTGGGTAGTGTTTTAGGGTTTAGGGTAGTGCAGTCGTGTTTGTGTAGTGTAGGGGGTCGTGTTTTAGGGTATAGGGTAGTGCAGTGGTGTTTGGGTAGTGTAGGGGGTCATGCTGGGATTAGTGTTTTAGGGTTTAGGGTAGTGCAGTGGTGTTTGGGTAGTATAGGGGGTCATGCTGGGGGTAGTGTTTTAGGGTTTAGGGTAGTGCAGTGGTGTTTGTGTAGTGTGGGAGGTCATGCTGGGGGTATATTTAGGGTTTAGTGTAGTGCAGTGGTGTTTGGGTAGTGTAGGGAGTCGTGCTGGGGGTAGTGTTTTAGGGTTTAGGGTAGTGCAGTGGTGTTTGGGTAGTGTAGGGAGTCGTGCTGGTGGTAGTGTTTTAGGGTTTAGGGTAGTACAGTTATGTTTGGGTAGTGTAGGGTGTCATGCTGGGGGTAGTGTTTTAGGGTTTAGGGTAGTGCAGTGGTGTTTGGGTAGTGGAGGGGGTAGTGGTTTAGGGTTTAGGGTAGTGCGCCCAACCAGCCACAATATCCGTGGACAAAGGGGATCCTGACTCTTTGGAACGCTCCGTCAATTGAATAATTTGGGTCAAGGGCCCTCCCACGTCCAAGACCTATCAATTCCTTTCTTGGGATCCCTCATATACTTGGAGAAAAAGGTACATAGTTTCTCATCAATTTCAGGCGTGTGTGCCACCTTCCCCTTCAGTGAGGGCCTGGGGCATTCTCCCTCATCCTATTCCTGACCTCCCTTTCAAGGGGTTGATGGATTTTCCCCACCACATACTCTGCCACTTTGGCGTCAGGTGTCCACTCTGCCGACCTAGGATGGTAAATTTGGGTAGGCTCGAACATGTCCGAGTGGACCCCGTCCCCAACCGGGGACTGAGAGGAGTGGGACTCTGGACGACAGGGACGCCCCGAGTCCTTATCCTCATCGGAGGAGAAATCGTCCTCCGATACACCCTCTCCCTCTAAGGGAAACCCGCCGTCGGGGTCTACAATAGTAGTGACAGTGTCGCAATTTTCTCCGGGCCCCTCCTCCTCCCGGCAGGGTGCATGTTTTAGCGTTCGCGCACTCTTGAGGAAGGTCTCCGTAAGTTTATCAAATCCTTCCAAGTGCCCCGCGTTATGCTTAACGGCCCTTTTATTCCCCATCTGGGAGCTACTTGGACCCGCCACCACCAGATCTGGGTCACTGAACACCCCAGGGATGCTTTTCGCCAGCTTATCAACCTGATCCCTAAGAGGAGCCAGCGCCCTAGAAATAGCTAGAGAGAGGGCTTGGTCCACTGCTGGAGGGAGAAGTTGGGGGGCCATTCCTCCTCCACTTCCTGGTAGGAGGAGTAAAAATGGTCTTCTGGAGAAGACATGATAGCAGAGGGTGTGAGCACAGAACAAATGCCCTTAAAATCCTTAAGACAGCCCCCTCGCCGGTGCTCCAACAGCTGGGCTTTCCCCGAAGCTGTTATAAGAATAGACTGAGGAGCAATACCAATTACCACCACCAGGTGGTGCTGGTCACTAACGTGGCCGTGTGGGGAAATCACAGCTTAGCGGTGTCAAAATTAGGCGAGGGTTGGTCGGGAATCAAGCGGACACTAAAGGAGTGACCGGATTCCCAAACGCGCGTAAAGACCAGCGGGAGCACTCGACGGAGCTGCCTCGCTCGGACCAGACGCGCCTGACAGGATCTCACCGCGCGCAGAGCACACAGCGGGAGAAACTGCGAGGGGGAGAACGCGCTCGGGCAATAGCCTGCTGCGCAGGGAATATGAAACAATACCAAGGCAATAATGCTAATAACGTGCACAAGAAACCGCTATACAAACAGCAACAACGTCAGATTAAGCCAAGAATGTAAGGAATGCACTTAACTGACGAGCAGTGAAGAAAGAGGAAGCGGACGGGACGTCACGATATTATATACGATGGACTGTGATATGATTGGACTATAGTTGCCTTGGAGACTACCCCCTAATGGTTCATGGATTGTGTAGTCTTTTGTTTAATGATTGTTGTGTTACGTTTTCTTTGAACTGCTATGCAAATAAAGTGAGGAAAGATATGCATAATCCTCGCCTCCGTCCTGCCATAGAATTCATTAAACTTTATTTGATCTGATTTAGAAACATAGATCATAAAAGTGTACATAAAAACAGTAAATCCTCTTTCCTAATACAATACAGTGAGAATTAATTAAAACCAGTAGGTAAAAACGGGTGTTACAAAGCCCGGTTCAGAGCAACTTCAAGTTAACAGAATCGTAAAGTTCAATGTTTCGCAAGATCAATCTCATGTACTTCGTGCAAAATACGCAATAAGGGGTCCAAGTAAGATGTAACACTCCAATACCTGACCAGTTTGCACTATATAAAACTGCAGAAAAACTAAAAATAAAAAGTGTTTTGCACACTTCTGTCATTGGGCTATATGTGGGCTACATCTGGGTGATATTTGTGCTACATTTGGGCTCTTTTTTCTCTGGTGGCCATCTTGGGAGACTTATTTGTTATGAAGTTTCCTAATTTCGTCATTTACTGCAGTCTCCTCAGTAGGAAATGCTTTCAGTTTTTACTTTGATTCCATCAAGAAGGCATTCAGATGTGTCACACATTTGCCATAAATTCAGAATGTTAGCACTCTAGTTGTTCATTAGATCACTGTAGTAAAGCTGCTGCTCACCAGGGAGTTAACTGGAAGTCTACTGCTGGTATTGAAAGTGATTGTTTCAGTCTGCATGTCAGAATTTTCTAATGAAATAGAAGAGGATTTGAGATCTCACTTAAAACATGCCCTAAATTTTCTTTCTGCAGCACTAACCATAATTGCTATGGCAAAATGAACCCCCTCATTTTGTTCCTTTTTAAATTAAATGTTTTAAGTGTTACCAGTTTATTCCAATCAAGATGGCTTCAGGTGTGCCATACTTTTGTCATAAGTAAGACTGTTAGCGCTCTAGTTGTTCTTTAGGACACTCTGGGAAGCTGCAGTAGAACACAAAGGCATCAACTGACAGGCTGCTCCTGTTGAAATATAACAGGAAGATATTTGAGATCTCACTTAAAACATGTCCTAATTTTTCTTTCTACAGCACTAACCATAATTTCTATGACAAAATGAACCCCCTCATTTTGTTCCTTTTTAAATAAAATGTTTTAAGAGTTACCAGTTTATTCCAATCAAGATGGCTTCAGGTGTGCCATCATTTTGTCATAAGTAAGACTGTTAGCGCTCTAGTTGTTCTTTAGAACACTCTGGGAAGCTGCAGTAGAACACAAAGGCATCAACTGACAGGCTGCTCCTGTTGAAATATAACAGGAAGATATTTGAGATCACACTTGAAACATGTCCTAATTTTTCTTTCTACAGCACTAACCATAATTTCTATGACAAAATGAACCCCATCATTTTGTTCCTTTTTAAATTAAATGTTTTAAGTGTTACCAGTTTATTCCAATCAAGATGGCTTCAGGTGTGCCATACTTTTGTCATAAGTAAGGCTCTTAGCACTCTGGATAGATGGCGAGCTGAGTGTGGCCTTCCAAAGCTTTCGGGCAATTTGTTGGATATATATCTATATATATATATATATATATATATATATATATATATATATATATATATATATATATATATATATATATATATATATATTATCTACTGTGCGGTTGCCAGTAGATAGTTATAGTAAGGACCTATTTTCCATAGGAAATTCACAACGTTCTATTTGAAATAACTTTGGCGCCGGTTGACGAATCTTCGCGAAATTTTCAAAACTCGTGGCCCGCTCTGGTCCGCTCCTATCCTGAAAGTCTCGGGGTGATTCGTCAAGTGGGGGCCGAGAAAAAAGGGGGGTCCCAAAACGTGTTTTCCCCATGCAATTTTCCATAGGAACCTTTCATCGCAGCTACAGCCCGAACTGCTGAACGGAATTACACCAAATGTGCCAAAAAGGTAGCCCTTGGTTCAGAGTCGTGCCTTTTGCTGAAATGGTGTAAATCCGTTCAGTAGTTCCTGAGAAATTTGATAAAGAATACACATATATATCTGGGCGGAGCCTAACCACACATGTCATCGTGAGATCTGATTGGCTGTCAGCACTTCATCCTGGAATTGCTGGCAGCCATCTTGGGACCAATATAAATGATAGTACCCCATTGAAATTCATTGTAGTGAATCGAAGATTTTGAGGGTTACCAAAAGGAGAACTATAAAGGGTGATAACAGACTTTAGTTACATTAGAATTCATTTGTTGATGGTACCATACTAATTTTAGGAATTGTGGTGTGTTCTAAGTTGATTTTACCCTGTGAAAAATCCTTCTGCTGGGATATCATGAATCATGTTTGAGAGAAAACTATTTTCTCATACTTTTCCCATTGAGGTTTGGAAGGTGATCTAGAAGCTAAAATGAGAGCATATTTTCTGTAAATTCACATTATCTTTCTCAGTCATGTGAGAATGAAGTCTGACATTCTCAGTAAAACATGTACATCCAACAAGGGCAGAGACTGTCAGTTGATTCCTTTGTGTTCTACTGCAGCTTCCCAGAGTGTTCTAAAGAACACTCTGGGATAAAGTACATCCACTCAGGAAAAATTGCTTTAACTCTTTTCAGGACTCGGGATCCCAAGATGCCAAGCGGTGAGAAGAACGTGGAACAGGCCTACTAGGGGGCCATGCATCCAATAAAAAGTGAAAACAACAGCCAAACGAGTTTGTACTTTAATTTCAAACAGCCCAGGAAGAAGAGTCCTTGTGACTCGAAACGCGTCGGCAAGACTATGGAAATCCCGGAAAGTTGGGGCGAATGCTGACATCAATCTGGATAGATGGCGAGCTGAGTGTGCCCTTCCAAAGCTTTCGGGCAATTTGTTGGATATATTACTGCACGGCTGCCTCGAGCCGTGGGAAGGAGCACCATCCCTTGATACTAAGCAGGAGGCTGTGATCGGGAACTGGATCCTGGTTAGTTACAGCGCAGGGAGCCAAATGATTACACTCGCAACAAATGACGGGACCTTACTATAAGGAATAAACATGTTATAATGTGAAAAATAAAGTACATCCACTCAGGAAAAATTGCTTTAACTCGTTTCAGGACTACAGATCCCAAGATGCCAAGCGGTGAGAAGAACGCGGAACAGGCCCACTAGGGGGCCATGCATCCAATAAAAAGTGAAAACAACAGCCATACGAGTTCGTACTTTCATTTCAAACAGCCCAGGAAGAAGAGTCCTTGTGACTCGAAATGTGTCGGCAAGACTATGGAAATCCCGGAAAGTTGGGGCAAATGCTGAAAGCAATCTGGATAGATGGCGAGCTGAGTGTGCCCTTCCAAAGCTTTCGGGCAATTTGTTGGATATATTACTGCACGGCTGCCTCGAGCCATGGGAAGGAGCACCATCCCTTGATACTAAGCGGGAGGCTGTGATCGGGAACTGGATCCTGGTTAGTTACAGCGCAGGGAGCCAAATGATTACACTCGCAACAAATGACGGGACCTTACTATAAGGAATAAACATGTTATAATGTGAAAATTAAAGTACATCCACTCAGGAAAAATTGTTTTAACTTGTTTCAGGACTACAGATCCCAAGATGCCAAGCAGTGAGAAGAACGCGGAACAGGCCCACTAGGGGGCCAGGCATCCAATAAAAAGTGAAAGCAACAGCCAAACGAGTTCGTACTTTAATTTCAAACAGCCCAGGAAGAAGAGTCCTTGTGACTCGAAACGCGTTGGCAAGACTATGGAAATCCCGGAAAGTTGGGGCGAATGCTGACATCAATCTGGATAGATGGCGAGCTGAGTGTGCCCTTCCAAAGCTTTCGGGCAATTTGTTGGATATATTACTGCACGGCTGCCTCGAGCCGTGGGAAGGAGCACCATCCCTTGATTCTAAGCAGGAGGCTGTGATCGGGAACTGGATCCTGGTTAGTTACAGCGCAGGGAGCCAAATGATTACACTCGCAACAAATGACGGGACCTTACTATAAGGAATAAACATGTTATAATGTGAAAAATAAAGTACATCCACTCAGGAAAAATTGCTTTAACTCGTTTCAGGACTACAGATCCCAAGATGCCAAGCGGTGAGAAGAACGCGGAACAGGCCCACTAGGGGGCCATGCATCCAATAAAAAGTGAAAACAACAGCCATACGAGTTCGTACTTTCATTTCAAACAGCCCAGGAAGAAGAGTCCTTGTGACTCGAAATGCGTCGGCAAGACTATGGAAATCCCGGAAAGTTGGGGCAAATGCTGAAAGCAATCTGGATAGATGGCGAGCTGAGTGTGCCCTTCCAAAGCTTTCGGGCAATTTGTTGGTATATATATATATATATATATATATATATATATATATATATATATATATATATATATTATCTACTGGCAGTCGCCAGTAGATAGTTATAGTTAGGACCTATTTTCCATAGGAAATCCGCGACATTCTATTTGAAATAACTCTTGCGTCGGTTGACGAATCTTCGCGAAATTTTCAAACTTTATGGCCCGCTCTGGTCCGCTCCTACCCTGAAAGTCTCAGGGTGATTCGTCAAGTGGGGGCTGAGAAAAAGGGGGTCCCAAAGCGTGTTTTCCCATTCATTTTCCCATAGGAAACTTTAGACACGGCTACAGCTCGAACTGCTGAACGGAATTACACCAAATTTGGCAAAGAGGTAGTTCTTGGTTCAGAAAGAACCCTTTTTGTTAAATGGTGTAAATCCGTTCAGTAGTTATGGAGAAATTAAAAAAATAAGAGTCAAAAATCAATTTCCCATAGGAAACTTTAGACACGGCTACAGCCCGAACTGCTGAGCGGAATTACACCAAATTTGGCAAGAGGTAGTTCTTGGTTCAGAAAGAACCCTTTTGTTAAATGGTGTAAATCCGTTCAGTAGTCCCTGAGAAAATCAAAAGTAAAGTCACATATATATCTATGGCCGAGTAGGGTCCGCGTACCCTCCTGACCACGAGCTGCATGCTAATTGGCTGTCAACACTCCAAATCAGGAAGTGTTGGCAGCCATTTGTCCCTCGGTAGAACCGAGGGACAGAAACAAGTGCGCAAAGCGCACAAAGGGGGCAGGGTAGAAACACCCTGACTCCCTAGGTCTGCTCAGGGGTCCCACAAGGACCCCCTGGGCAGAAAAAGCATTTTTTTTTTTTAAATTGGCAGGATGCGCTCAGGGTGCGCGGATCCTGTCGATAAAAAAAAAATCGAAGGAAGGTCTCCCGCGCTTCGATTGTATTTTGCCCCGGGTGGCCCAAGTCCCGGGGGCATGGTGGGGAGTTAAATTTATATAGGGGGCCTCAAAGGGCCCCCAAGCCCTGGGGACCGCCACCCCCGGGGCTTTCTTTTTAAAATGGTGCGGGAGGGCTCTGAGCCCTCCGCAGCCCCGAGGACCACCACCTCCCGGGGCT
Source organism: Calotriton arnoldi (assembly GCA_963921515.1). Classification (NCBI taxonomy): domain Eukaryota; kingdom Metazoa; phylum Chordata; class Amphibia; order Caudata; family Salamandridae; genus Calotriton; species Calotriton arnoldi. Next base: position 1,404,028 of record CAWUFW010004711.1, read on the forward strand.
TCTTTTTAAAAACTTTTTCCTGTGTGGGGGGTTTGAGCCCCCCACATGCCCCGGGATGGCCACCTAACAAATTAAAATGGGAGTCCGTTTTGGACCCCGAAGCCCCGGGGACCACCACCTCCCGGGGCTTTGCTGATGTGGGGAGGGGGCCGCACGGCCCCCTCCTGGAGCCTGTGGTGGCCCTGGGGACCGCCAACCCCCAGGGCCGGCTCCTGCAGTGTCCCGGGGTGCCTACCCCTGGGACACTGCTGTTTGCAATGACAGGACGGGAGCCTCGCGGCTCCCGTCCTGTCATTGCAAACTGCTTGGATGTTGGAAGAGAGCAGGGAAACCTGCTCTCGCTCCAATATCCAAAGACAATAGCTTTCCACACGGGGAGCAGCATGTTAGCTGCTCCCCGTGTGGAAAGCAATGCCGGCTCCCTTAGGACACGGGGAGCCGGCGGGACTGTGGGGGGTTTGGGGACCCCCACAGTCCCCAACCAGAGGCCAGGCCCCGGGGATGGGGTCCCCAGGGGCCATAAGTGGCCCGGGAGGGGGCCACGCGGCCCCCTCCCCAGAATTTTTTTTTTAAAAGGCCTGCCCCGGGGATGGGGTCCCGGGGCAAAAGGAGGCCTGAGGAGGGGGCCACGCAGCCCCCTCCTTAAAAGGAATGTTAAAGTGTGGCCATGCCCCGGGGGATGGGGTCCCCGGGGCAGTTTTCGACCAGGGGAGGGGGCCACGCGGCCCCTTCCAGTTTAATTTTAATAAAAAAAAAGGGGTAAGGCCCTGGGGGATAGGGTCCCCAGGGCCCAAAAATAAGAAAAAGGAAGGGGGCCACACAGCCCCCTTCAGGAGAAAAAAAAAAACGATCGGGCCGCAGGCCCGCCCCTTCCTTCACCACTCTGCAACGCGCCCCTGGCGCGTTTGCAGATGGAGAGTAATTCCCCTTGAATACTGGGGTCCTGGGGCCAACTAGCTCACCAGGAACCTCCAGTATGCGCCAGGGGCTGCGTTGCAGAGAGGTGTACAGAGGCCACGCCCTTTATACACCTCTCTACAACGCAGCTCTGTGGCACTTTTTGGAGGTACATGGTGGGCTAGTTGGCCCCCAGGAACCCTCAGGATTCAAGGGGACTTAATCCCCCAACTTAAAACACGCCACGGGGCGCATTTGCACAGTGGTGAAGGGAGGGGGCGGGGCTTCAGGTGACATGTGTGCAAACAGGCCCCGTGGCGCGTTTTAAGATGGGGAATTAAATCCCCTTCAATTCTGAGGGTCCTGGGGGCCAACTAGCCCAACAGGTACATCCAGAAAGCGCCACAGAGCTGCGTTGCAGAGAGGTGTAAAAGGGGTGTGGCCTCTCTACACGTCTCTGCAACGCAGCCCCTGGCGCATACTGGAGGTTCCTGGTGGGCTAGTTGGCCCCTAGGGACCCTCATGATTCAAGGGACTTAATCCCCCAACTTAAAACGCGCCACGGGCGCGTTTGCACAGATGTCACCTCAGGCCCCGCCCTCCCTTCACCATTGTGCAAATATTCCTCTAAAATCTGCCGAACTACGAATTCGGATTTACTCACCTGTTATCAGGAGAGACCTCAGTGCTGCATCTTTCAGCCCAGTACTAATCCTGAAAAGTAATTTTAACCGTACTTACCAGTAACTTGAATTTCCTTCCATAGGATATCATTGCCTGCTTTTTGCTGAAAAAGTTTCTGTTGATTTTTGAAACATACAAATATTCCTCTAAAATCAGCCGAAATACGAATTCCGATTTACTCACCTGTTATCAGGAGAGACCTCAGTGCTGTATCTTTCAGCCCAGTACTGGTCCTGAAAAATAATTTTAACCGTACTTACCAGTAACTTGAATTTCCTTCCATAGGCTAACATTGACTGGTTTCACTTGGAAATTCTTCTAAGTGTGGAGTTTTGGAACTTTAAAATATTCCTCTAAAATCAGCCGAAATACGAATTCCGATTTACTCACCTGTTATCAGGAGAGACCTCAGTGCTGCATCTTTCAGCCCAGTACTGATCCTCAAAAGTAATTTTAACCGTACTTACCAGTAACTTGAATTTCCTTCCATAGGATATCATTGTCTGCTTTTTGCTGAAAAAGTTTCTAAGTGTTGATTTTTGAAACATACAAATATTCCTCTAAAATCAGCCGAAATACAAATTCAGATTTACTCACCTGTTATCAGGAGAGACCTCAGTGCTGCATCTTTTAGCCCAGCACTGACCCTGAAAAGTAATTTTAACCGTACTTACCAGTAACTTATATTTTCTTCCATAGGAATCCATTGTCTGGTTTTCAGCTGAAAAGTTTCAAAGTGTCGATTTTCACAAACTACAAATATTCCTTAAAAATCGCCTGTATGACTTAAACGCATTCTTTCAACTGTTTACAGGAGATGCACCAGTGCTGGATCCAGGATCCAACACTGAGTAAGAAAAAGTAATGATAACAGTTTTTACCTGCTAAGTGAATTTCCTTCCATAGGATAACATTGGTGACTTTAAAATACAATAATATTCCTTAAAAATCACTACTGTAACCAAAACGCTTTTACTCAACTGTTTACAGGAGATGTCCCAGGACTGAATCTAGGATCCAGTCCTGTGGTTAGAAAAGTAATCCATAAAGTAACTAATTGCATTTAACTAGAAATTCACATTGAGCTGAATGTTGCATTGTGTTTGAAAATGTGTTGCCCATTGCAACAACTGTAACTACTGTACTTAAAAGTCTATTGCCTATGTGCAAAGTATTTAAACTAAAGTAATTCATTCTGAGAAAGTATTTTTGTAATGTATAATGTAATTACAATGTAATTTAAAAATAAAATATGTAAAAAAAATGTTTCTAAAAATGTAGTAAATCAGTATGAAAAAATAAATATAACAATTAATACATTTAAAAATTGTCATTTACAAAAACTTTGAAATTCACTGAAAAAACCGTAGGTTTCAGACATGTTATAGTTAGGAATTAGCATTTAAAAACCTTTGAAATTCACTGAAAAAACCATAGGTTTCAGACACGTTATAGTTAGAAATTAGCATTTAAAAAACCTTTGAAATTCACTGAAAAAACCATAGGTTTCAGGCACGTTATAGTTAGAAATTTGCATTTAAAAACCTTAGAAATTCACTGAAAAAACCATAAGGTTTTAGGGACAGTTATAGTTAGTTGGACATTGCACTCGTACAAAACCCGTGAAATTCCCCGTTATAGTTAGTTCAGGTAACTATAACTCGCGCCCCGCAATGCACTGCTGATGACGTCACATATTACATCACTCATGACATGGTCAGTGACATCACTGATGACATCACTGATGACATCTCAAATGACATCACTGATGACATCATCCATGTGAGAATTTAATGCATCTTCTCACACCCTAATATAAGTTTTGAAACACCCACTCTAAATTACAGACTGCCATTCTCAAAACCATACACACTCCAATACCAATAAGTACATACCCACTCACTGATTCTTAGGTCTACACACACACATCTACTCACTCACCCGTACAGTCACTCATACTTACAGTCACTCAGTACAGGACTATCATATGCACTCATACACCTATATAAACACTCACACAACGCAACTCATCCATAGAGGTATTCACACACCTAGTCAGTCATGCAAATAATTAATCACACTCCAATTTACTCACCTATACAGTTATACACACCAGCTCACTTACTCATAAAAATACTAGCACATTCTTACGCTCCTATGCAATCACTGATGCAAGCACACACTCATCCATATAGCCACTCTCACAATCACACACTCTCACTTATAGCCATTTATATACTCCAACACACATATATACTGCCTTTCACATATGTAGTTACTCACACATGTACCACTGAGATATACATTCAATCACTAACACACCCATACACACACTCACCCACCCATACAGTCCATCACAGACGCACTCTTGAAACCATGCACCCAGTGAATCACCCACTCACACATCTATGCACAGAGTCACACACACCCCACCCACACAAACACTGAGGCACCCATACAGATACTCAGAGAACCAATCCATAACCCATATAGACACTCATTTAGCTAGTCAGAAACCCATGCAGTTGCTTACACAACAACAGACAGACGGATACAGACATTCACACAGTTTAGTCACTCACCCATGCATCCAGTAAGATACGTTTAATCACTCACTTATAGACTCAGTCACGCACCTACTAAATCATCCATTCAGGCGCTTCTACACCCACTCATTCTTCAATACGCCTACAGAAACACACAGTCACTGGATGATGTCATATATATATATATTCACTGAAAAAACCATAGGTTTTAGGGACAGTTATAGTTATATAGTCATAGTTATTTGGACATTGCACTCGTACAAAACCCGTGAAATTCCCCCGTTATAGTTAGTTCAGCTAATTATAACTCGCGCCCCCGCAATGCACTGCTGATGACGTCACATATTACATCACTCATGACATGGTCAGTGACATCACTGATGACATCACTGATGACATCTCAAATGACATCACTGATGACATCATCCAGTGACTGTGTGTTTCTTTAAAGTTTAAATATGTTTAATATATATAGGGAAAGGCTTATTGAAGAATGAGTGGGTGTAAAAGTGTCTGAATGGATGATTTAGTAGGTGCGTGACTAACTCTATAAGTGAGTGATTAAACGTATCTTACTGAATGCATGGGTTAGTGACTTAACTGGGTGAATGTCTGTATCCGTCTGTCTGTTGCTGTGTAAGTGGCTGCATGGGTTTGTGAATAGCTACATGAGTGTCTATATGAGTTATTGATTGGTTGTCTGAGTATCTGTATGGGTGCCTGAGTGTTTGCGGGGTGGGGTGTGTGTGACTCTGTGCATAGATGTGTGAGGGGTGAGTCACTGGGTGCATGGATTCAAGAGTGCATCTGTGATGGACTGTATGGGTGGGTAAGTGTGTGTATGAGTGTGTTAGTGAGTGAATGTATATCTCAGTGGTACATGTGTGAGTAACTACATATGTGAAAGCCAGTATATATGTGTTGGAGTATATAAATGGCTATAAGTGAGAGTGTGTGATTGTGAGAGTGGCTGTATGGATGAGTGTGTACTTGTATCAGTGATTGTATAAGAGCGTAAGAATGTGCTAGTATTTGTATGAGTAAGTGAGCTGGTGTGTGTATAACTGTATAGGTGAGTAAATGGCAGTGTGATTAATTATTTGCATGACTGACTAGGTGTGTGAGTACCTCTATGGATGAGTGGCGGTGTGTGAGTGTCTATGTAGGTGTATGAGTGCATATGCTAGTCCTGTACTGAGTGACCGTGAGTATGAGTGACTGTACGGGTGAGTGAGTGGATGTGTGTGTAGACCTAAGAATCAGTGAGTGGGAATGTAGTTATTGGTGTTGGAGTGTCTATGGTTTTGCGAATGGCAGTCTGTAATTTAGAGTAGGTGTATCAAAGGTAATATTAGGGTGTGAGGCGGTGCATCAGATTATCACGTGGATGATGTCATCAGTGATGTCATCAGTGATGTCACTGACCATGTCATGAGTGATGTAATATGTGACGTCATCAGCAGTGCATTGCGGGGGCGTGAGTTATAGTTAGCTGAACTAACTATAACGAGGGAATTTCACGGGTTTTGTACGAGTGCAATGTCCAACTAACTATAACTGTCCCTAAAACCTATGGTTTTTTCAGTGAATATATATATATATATATTTACCTACTGGCCGTCACCAGTAGGTAGTTATAGTTAGTACCTGGTTTCCATAGCAAAAGCTTTTTTGACTTGCCTATAACTTTGGTGCCATTTGAGGAATCTTTGCAAAACTTTTTTAAATAAGTGTGCTTCTGATTCTAATTGTGCATGGGATCTTTTGGTGTGATCTGTCAGGCAGGGGCTGAGGAAAAGGGAGGATCAAAAAAGTGTGTTTCCTATGTTAATTTCGATAGAGATTTTAGACATGACTACAGCCCGAACCACTGGACGGAATTACACCAGTTTTGGCAGAAAGGTAGCCCTTGGTCCGGAAAGTGCCCCCCTCCCGGGAAATAAAAAAGATTAAAAAATATTTAAAAAACGAGGCCAGGCCCTGGGGGATGGGGTCCCTGGGGCCAGAAGTGGCCCAGGGGAGGGGGGCCATGTGGCCCCCCTCCCGGAAAAAAAGAAAATACGAGGCCAGGCCCGGGGGATAGGGTCCCTGGGGCCAATAGTGGTTCAGGCAAGGGGGGCCACATGGCCCCCTTCCTGTTTTTTTTTAAAATAAAAAATGCTCAGGCCCTAGGGAATGGGGTCCCCAGGGCCCACAAAATACTAAAAGAAGGGGGGCCACACAGCCCCTTCTAAGAATATAAAAAAAAGGAAAAGCCGGCATCTCAATGAAGACCCGCCCCCTCCCTGCACCACTGTGCAAACGCGCCTCCTGGCATGTTCTGAATTGGGGTATTAAGTCCACTTCAATCCTAAGGGTCCATAGGGGCCAACTAGACCACCAGGTACCTCCAGTAATCTCCACACAGTGGGATTGCTGAGAGGTGGTCCGAGGCCACCCACTTTTTACACCACTCTGAAAACATGCCTCTTGGCGCACTGCTGATGGGGTGATGAGGTACTCTTGTGTCTTGAGGACCTCAGGACACAAGTGGACTTCATCCACCAACCAAGAGCGTGCCAGGAGGTGTGTTTGCAGAGTGGTGGACAAAGGGGGCATGGCTTGTGTCCACCTATTAGCAATCCCACTATCTGGGGCATACTGGAGGTATCCAGTAGGCTGATTGGCCCCTAAGGACCTCCAGTAGCGAAGTGGACTTTAATCCCCATCCAAGAGTGCGCCAGGGAGCGCATTTGCAGAGTGGTGGGGAAAGGGGGCGTGGCCTGCTATGAGAACTTAGCAATGCTGCTGTGTGGGACTTACTGGAGGTAATAGGAGGGGTAGTTGGCCCCCAAGGTTGTCCTTGGGGGGCCAACTACTCTTCCTGTTACCTCCACTAAGTCCAACACAGCGGGATTGCTGAGAGGTCTTCGGAAGCCACCCCCCCTTTTTCCACCACTCTGCAAATGCACCTCCTGGCATAGTACTGGTTGGGGGATGAAGTCCACTTTACTCCTGAAGGACTTTGGGGGCCATGAAGCCCTCCTGATATTTCCTGTAAGTCCTACTCAGCGGAATTCCTGAGCACTGGTTGAAGTCCCAGCCCCCTTTCTCCACCACTCTGCAAACGTGACTACCAGTTAAAGAAGCATTTGTAATTTAATAGGTGTCGCATTTGCAAGAGTTGGAGTAATGGCGTTGTAAATGTAAAAGTTTTTACTAATGTTTTTTGGTGTAGAGTGGATGTACGTTGTGTGTAGTGGAATTATGTGGTATGTTGTGCAGTAAAATTATGTGGGTAGAAAGTATGTGGTATTTAGTGTATAGGAATTATGTAGAGTGGGATTATGTGTTATGGAGAGCAATTATGTGGTATGGTAGTCTGTGTTGTGGAGTGGTAACCTCAGGTTTAGTCTTCCTCGTTTCCATAGAAGCTAAACTATGAACTCAATGAGACAAAAAAGAAGGAATCACTGAGGAGCACTTCTGAACCTAGTCAGAGGTATGAGCAGGGCCACTGGAATTATGCGACTGTTTGGCTGCACCAACTTTCGCACAATTATACATTTTCCGCATTAGCCACATAATCCATCATCTGCTACCTAATCTGCAGATTTGAACAAAAAAGCCTTGTTTCTAGTTCAAAAGTTACCAAAAATGCAGCGGCAAGTGTTACAGTGTGGTGGAAGGTCCTTTGTAAACCTAGTATGGTCACCTGTTACTTATTGCTAAATGTGGGTGTTAAATTGGTACTAATGGTGTGCAAGCCACTCGTGCTTCTTTCTGCACCTCTTTTGCCTCTTTCTGCATTTCTGTTGCTTCTTTCTGCACCTTTTTCTTTTTCTGCACTTCTCTTGCCTCTTTCTGCACATCTCTTCTACTTTCTGCACCTCTTTTGCCTCTTTCTGCACCTCTGTTGCCTCTTTCTGCACCTCACTTGCTTCTTTGTGCACCCCTCTTGCCTCTTTCTGCACCTCTCTTGCCTCTTTCTGCACCCCTCTTCCCTCTTTCTGCACCCCCCTTGCCTCTTGTTGCACCTCTCCTAACCCTTTCTGCACCCCTCTTGCCTCTTTTTGCACCTCTGTTGGTTCTTTCTGCACCTCTTTTGCTTCGTTCTGCACTTCACATGCCTCTTTCTGTACCCCTCTTGCCTCTTTCTGCACCTCTGTTGGTTCTTTCTGCACTGCTCTTGCTTCTTTCTGCACCTCTGTTCCAAATTTATGCATCCTTCTTGCCTTTTTCTGCACCCCTCTTCCCTCTTTCTGCACCTCTCTTGCCTCAGTCTGCCCACCTGTTCCCACTTTCTGCACCCCTTTTGCTTGTTTCTGCAACTCTCTTGCCTCTTTCTGCAGTTCTGTTGCTTCCTTCTGCACCTCACTTGCCTCTTTTTGCACCTCTGTTGGTTCTTTTGCACTGCTCTTGCTTCTTTCTGCATCTCTCTTGCAAATTGCTGCACCCCTCTTGCCTCTTTCTGCACCCCTCTTACCTGGTTCTGCACCCCTCTTCCCTCTTTCTGCACCTCTCTTGCCTCAGTCTGCCCACCTGTTCCCACTTTCTGCACCCCTTTTGTCTGTTTCTTCACCTCTCTTGCCTCTTTCTGCAGTTCTCTTGCCTCCTTCTGCACCTCTGTTGCTTCTTTCTGCACTTATCTTGCCTCTTTCTGCACCACTGTTGCTTCATTCTGCACTTCCCATGCTTCTTTCTGCACCTGTCTTGCTTCTTTATGCACCCCTGTTGTCTCTTTCTGCACTTGTCTTCCCTCTTTCTGCACCTCTCTTGTCACTTTCTGCATCTCACTTGCCTCTTTTTGCACTTCTCTTGCTTCTTTCTACACCTCTGTTGCTTCTTTCAGCAATTCTCTTGCCTCTTTCTGCACTTCTCTTGCCTCTTTCTGCACCTCTCTTGCCTCTTTCTACACCTCACTTGCTTCTTTCTGCACCCCTCTTGCCTCTTTGTGCAACTCTCTTGCCTCTTTCTACACCTCTCTTCCCTCTTTATGCACCACTCTTGCCTCTTTCTGTACCTCTGATTCTTTCTGCACTTCTCTTGCCTCTTTCTGCACCCTTCGTGCCTCTTTCTGCACCCCTCTTGCCTCTTTCTGCACCCTTTTTCCTGAACGTCTCTTGGTTCTTTCTGCACTGCTCTTGCCTCTTTCTGCACCCATCTTGCCTCCTTCTGCATCTCTGTTGTTTCTTACTGCACTGCTCTTGCTTCTTTCTGCACCTCTCTTGCAAATTTCTATACCCTCTTGCCTCTTTCTGCACCCCTCTTGACTCCTTCTGCACCTCTGTTGGTTCTTTCTGCACTGTTCTTGCTTCTTTCTGCACCTTTTTTGCCTGTTTCTGCAACTCTCCTGCCTCTTTCTGCACTTCTCTTGCCTCCTTCTGCACCTCTGTTGCTTCTTTTTTGCACTTTTCTTCCTCTTTCTGCACCCCCTCTTTCCTCTTTCTGCACCTCTGTTGCTTCTTTCTGCATTTCTCTTGCTTCTTTCTGCACCCCTTGTGCCTCTTTCTGCACCCCTTGTGCCTCTTTCTGCACCCTTCTTTCCTCTTTGTACACCTCTCTTCCCTCTTTCTACACCTCTCTTCCCTCTTTCTGCACCTCTCTTGCCTGTTTCTGCACCCCTGTTCCCTCTTTCTGCACATCTCTTGCCTGTTTCTGCACCTCTCTTCCCTCTTTCTGCACCTCTCTTGCTTCTTTGTGCACTTCCCTTGCATCTTTCTGCATCCCTCTTGTGCCTTTCTGCACCTCTCTTGGAAGTTTGTGTACTGCTCTTGTTTCTTTCTGCACCTGTCTTGCAAATTTCTGCACCCCTCTTGCCTCTTTCTGCACCCCTCTTCCCTCTTTCTGCACCTCTCTTTTGGATCTGTCTGCACCCCTCTTGCCTCTTTCTGCACCTCTGTTGCTTCTTTCTGCACTTCTATTGCTTTCTGCACCTCTCTTGCAAATGTATGCACCCCTTGTGCCTCTGTGTGCACCTCTCTTGCCTCTTTCTGTTCCTCTCTTGCCTCTTTCTGCACCCCTCTTACCTCTTTCTGCACCTCTTTTGCTTTTTTCTGCACTTCTCTTGCTTCTTTCTACACCCCTCTTGCCTCTTTCTGCTCCTCTGTTGGTTCTTTCTGCACTGCTCTTGCTTGTATCTGCTACTCTCTTGCACATTTCTGCACCCCTCTTGCCTCTTTCTGTACCTCTGTTGGCTCTTTCTGTACTTCTCTTGCCTCTGTGTGCACCCCTGTTCCCTCTTTGTGCACCTCTTTTGCCTGTTTCTGCAACCCTCTTGCCTCTTTCTATACTTTTCTTGTCTCTTTCTACACCTATGAAACCTCTTTCTGAACTTCTCTTGCCTCTTTCTGCACATCTGTTGCCTCTTTCTGCACTTCTCTTGCCTCTTTCTGCACCTCTCTTGCAACTTTCTATACCCCTCCTGCCTCTTTCTTCACCCCTCTTGCCTCCTGCACCTCTGTTGGTTCTTTGTGCACTGCTCTTGCTTCTTTCTACACCTATTTTGCCTGTTTCTGCAACTCTCTTGCCTCTTTCTGCACTTCTCTTGCCTCCTTCTGCACCTCTGTTGCTTCTTTTTTGCACTTCTCTTCCTCTCTAGGCACCCCTCTTGCCTCTTTATGCGCCTCTGTTGCTTCTTTCTGCACTTCTCTTGCTTCTTTCTGCACTTCTCTTGCTTCTTTCTGCACCCATCTTGCCTCTTTCTGCAACTCTCCTGCCTCTTTCTACACCTCTCTTCCCACTTTCTGCACCACTTTTGCCTCTTTCTGTACCTCTGTTGCTTCTTTCTGCACTTCTCTTGCCTCTTTCTGCACCCTTCGTGCCTCTTTCAGCACCTCTGTTGCTTCTTTCTGCACTTCTCTTTCTTCTTTCTGCACCCCTCGTGCCTCCTTCTGTACCTCTGTTGCTTCTTCCTGCACTTCTCTTGGTTCTTTCTGTACTTCTCTTGCCTCTTTCTGCATCCCTCTTGCCTCTTTGAGCACCTCTTTTGCTTCTTTCTGCACTTCTCTCTCCTCTTTCTGCACCCCTCTTGCCTCTTTCTGCACCTCTCTTGCTTCTTTCTGCACCCCTCTTGCCTCTTTCTGCACCCCTATTCCCTCTTTCTGCACCTTTCCTGCCTGTTTCTGCACCTTTCCTGCCTGTTTCTGCACCTCTGCTGCTTTTTTCTGCAGACCTCTTGCCTCTTTCTGCACCCCTATTCCCTCTTTCTGCACCTTTCCTGCCTGTTTCTGCACCTTTCCTGCCTGTTTCTGCACCTCTCTTGCCTCTTTCAGCACCTCTGTTACTTCTTTCTGCACTTCTCTTCCTTCTTTCTGCACCTCTCTTGCTTCTTTCTGCACCTCACTTGCCTCTTTTAGCACCTCTGTTGCTTTTTTCTGAAGATCTCTTACCTTGTTCTGCACTTCACTTGCCTCTTTCAGCACCTCTGTTGCTTTTTTCTGCAGATCTCTTGCCTCTTTCTGCACCCCTCTTTTCTCTTTCTGCACCTCTCTTGCCTCTTTCTGCACCCCTGTTCCCTCTTTGTGCACCTCTCTTGCCTAGTTCTTCACCTCTCTTGCCTCTTTCTGCACCTCTGTTGCTTCTTTCGTCACTTCTATTGCCTCTTTCTGCACCTCTCTTGCTTCTTTCTGCACCTCACTTGCCTCTTTCAGCACCTCTGTTGCTTTTTTTCTGCAGATCTCTTGCCCCTTTCTGCACCTCACTTGCCTCTTTCAGCACCTCTGTTGCTTTTTTCTGAAGATATCTTGCCTCTTTCTGCACCCCTCTTTTCTCTTTCTGCACCTCTCTTGCCTCTTTCTGTACCTCTGTTGCCTCTTTCTGCACTTCTCTTGCTCTTTCTGCACCCTTCGCGCCTATTTCAGCACCTCTGTTACTTCTTTCTGCACTTCTCTTCCTTCTTTCTGCACCCCTCCTGCTTCTTTCTGTACCTCTATTTCCTCTTTGTGCACCCCTCCTACTTTTTTCTGCTGCCCCTTGCCTCTTTTTGCACCTCTGTTGGTTCTTTCTGCACTGCTCTTGCTTCTTTCTGCACCTCACTTGCCTCTTTCTGGACTTCTCTTGCTTCTTTCTACACCTCTGTTGCTTCTTTCAGCAATTCTATTGCCTCTTTCTGCACTTCTCTTGCTTCTTTCTGCACCCCTCCTGCCTCTTTCTGTACCTCACTTGCATCTTTCTGCACCTCTATTGCCTCTTTCTGTACCTCACTTGCTTCTTTCTGCACCTCTTTTGCCTCTTTCGGCCCCTCTGTTTCTTCTTTCTGCACTTCTCTTTCCTCTTTCTGCACCTCTGACTTAGAGGTAGTTTTAATTCCCCTGCCCTATTATGTACTTGGGCCTTACAGGGGAGGTCATGCCAATCACAGGGGTACCCCAACCCATAGTGTACCCTAGTATATGTAGGTGTTTTCACTGTATTCTAAGTGTGTTTCAGGATAGCACTGGCTCCGGGCCTGCTTAGTCAGAGTCAGTTACCACCAGTACCAGTCAGCAAAAGGTTGGGGGCACAGGATGACTTTGCAACAAGGCCTCTTTCTGCACCTCTGTTTGTTCTTTCTGCATATCTCTTGCTTCTTTCTGCACCTTTCTTCGTCTTTCTGGACTTCTGTTGCCTCTTTCTTCATTTCTCTTGCTTCTTTCTGCACTTTTCTTCCTCTTTCTGCACATGTCCTACCTCTGTAGGAATAGTTAGAAATTAGCATTTAAAAAACTTTAGCAATTCACTGAAAAACCATAGGTTTCAGGGACTTTATAGTTAGAAATTATCATTTAAAATTTTTTTGAAATTCACTGAAAAAAACATAGGTTTCAGGGACGTTATAGTCAGAAATTTGCATTTAAAAAACCTTTGAAATTCACTGAAAAAACCACAGGTTTCAGGGACGTTATTGTTAGTTGGACATTTCACTCGTACAAAACCAGAGAAATTCGGCCGTTATAGTTAGTTGAGCTAACTATAACTCGCGCCCCCGCAATGCACTGCTGATGACGTCACATATTACATCATTCATAACATGGTCAGTGACATCACTGATGACATCGCTGATGACATCTCAATTGACATCACTGATGACATCATCCACATGATAATCTGATGCACCTCCTCATACCCTAATATAACCTTTGATACACCCACTCTAAAATACAGACTACCATTTTTGAAACCATAGACACACCAATACCAGTTACTACATACCCACTCACTGAATCCTAGGTCTACACACACATCCACTCATTCACCCATACAGTCACTCATACATGCAGTCACTCATCAATACAGCACTATCATATGCACTCATACACCTATACAGACACTCACACACCGCCACTCATCCATAGTTACTCACACACCTAGTCAGCCATGCAAAGAATCAATCACACTCCCATTTACTCACCTATACAGGTATACACATACCACCTCACTTATTCATACAGATACTAACACATACTTACTCTTATACAAGCACACACTCATCCATACAGCCACTCTCACAATCACTCACTCTCACATATAGTCATTTATATACTCCAACACTCACATATACTGCCTTTCACATATGTAGTTACTCACACATGTACCACTGAGACATCTATTCACTCACCAACACACCCATACACACACTCACCCACCCATACATCCCTTCACACATGCAGTCTTGAACCCATACACCCAGTAAATCACCCACTCACACATCTATGCACAGTCACACAGTCCCCACCCACCCAGAAACTCAGGCACCCATACAGATACTCAGACAACCAATCAATAACCCATATAGACACTCATGTAGCTACTCACCAACCCATGCAGCCGCTTACACACCAACTAACAGACTGATACAGACATTCACACAGTTTAGTCACTAACCCATGTATTCAGTAAGACACGTTTAATCACTCACTTATACAGTCAGTCACGCACCTACTAAATCATCCATTCAGACACTCATACACCCACTCATTCTTCAATACACCTTGGCATTTATATATATAAAACATATTTAAACTTTACAGAAACACACAGTCACTGGATGATGTCATCAGTGATGTCATCAGTGATGTCATTTGAGATGTCATCAGTGATGTCACTGACCATGTCATGAATGTTGTAATATGTGACGTCATCAGCAGTGCATTGCGGGGGCGCGAGTTATAGTTAGCTCAACTAACTATAACCCCCGAATTTCTCTGGTTTTGTATGAGTGAAATGTCCAACTAACTATAACATCCCTAAAACCTGTGGTTTTTTCCAGTGAATATATATATATATATATATATGAATATGACACGTTATTTCGCATGCCATTACTTCGCATGCCATTAGTATGCAGTTATTACTTAGCAATAACCGTTACTACGCAAGGTTTTAGTTTGCATACCATTACATTGAAAGTGTTAATGTATACGAAGTAAAAACTTGCCTAGTAATAAAAATGGTATGCGGAATAACGTGTCATATTAAAAAAGACATTTAACCCCTTTTTTAAAATGTTTAAAACACAACACTACTTTAAATAATAAATAGAAATACACTACCCTACACATCTAAAAATGGAAAACACTCAAACACTACACTACCCTACACTACTGAAACACCACTACACTACCCTTAACCCTAAATCACTACCCCCTGCACGAACATACGCATTCCCCCACTCCAGTCCCTACACTCATTCACTACCCATCACAACCCCCGACACTACACTAAACACTAAAACATTAACCTACACTACACTTACACCACAACACTACCCTAAACCCTAAAACACTACCCCCAGCATGACACTACCCCTAGCCGCAGTGCTGTCCCTACTCCCAAACACTACCCTACATGACATCCCGACACTACCCTAAACCCTAAAACACTACCCTACACTACCCCTAGCCCCAGTCCTGTCCCTACTCCCAAACACTACCCTACACGACATCCCGACACTACCCTAAACCCTAAAACATTACCCTACACTACACAAACTCCACACTACCCTAAACCCTAAAACTGTACCCCCAGCAAGACACTGCCCCTACCCCCAGTCCAGTCCCTACACTACCCTACACTACACAAAACACTACCCCTCACGACCCCCTACACTACCATAAACACAAATACACTACAATACACTACACAAACCAAACTACACTTCCCTAAAACAACCCCCCCAGCTTACCTCTCCTGACGGCCTCCTCGTAGGTGTTGAACACTCCCTCCATGACGGCTGGTCCCGCTCTCACAATCCTTAATCCACCGCTCCTTGTCACCACTCCCCCTGCCTGGGACATCACGTGATAACAGTGGAAACAAAGGTAGGAAATTACTTCACGGCAGTTAGTGCGATACGTACAACGTATGCATTGTAACAACGCGCGTAGTAATGGCTACGCGTTGTTATAACGCATGCGTTGTAAAGCTTGCGTAGTAACGGTATGCGCACTAACAGCCGCGAAGTAATGGCTGTTCACCTATATATATATATATATATATATATATATATATATTGTTATACAAACGCCCTGGAGCTTAGGAGCGCACTCGGCAGGATGCCTGCCTTTCAGCTGTTAGTTTCCGCTTCTTCCATCGTGCCAACAAACATTCTTCTGCGCCTTACGCGTTTCGATGCACAGCATCTTAATCATAGGCTTGTAATGTGAGGTTGCAGGAAGTGCTCTCTTTTATTTTTAATTTCATCATCACTCACACGCCCATAGTGGGCTTGGCAAAGTGCATTCCCTTGTTCAATGCTTTATGGGATATGTAGTCCTTCACGAGCATTAATTATTCCCTTTGTAGGCTCCTGTCACCTTCACTGTAATCATACATTTAAATACCTTAGTAGGCTTTGGCACAATGAAAAAAGTCAATTTCTTTAGGCTTCCAGCGCTGTCCGGTAAAGAATAGTTTCTCCCCTCAGCCCCTCTGATGACGAGGTGGTGCTTCTCCTCTACGACGGGGGCCGCCGCGAATAATATTGTTATACAAACGCCCTGGAGCTTAGGAGCGCACTCGGCAGGATGCCTGCCTTTCAGCTGTTAGTTTCCGCTTCTTCCATCGTGCCAACAAACATTCTTCTGCGCCTTACGCGTTTCGATGCACAGCATCTTAATCATAGGCTTGTAATGTGAGGTTGCAGGAAGTGCTCTCTTTTATTTTTAATTTCATCATCACTCACACGCCCATAGTGGGCTTGGCAAAGTGCATTCCCTTGTTCAATGCTTTATGGGATATGTAGTCCTTCACGAGCATTAATTATTCCCTTTGTAGGCTCCTGTCACCTTCACTGTAATCATACATTT
The DNA here is from genome assembly GCA_963921515.1 of Calotriton arnoldi. NCBI lineage: Eukaryota > Metazoa > Chordata > Amphibia > Caudata > Salamandridae > Calotriton > Calotriton arnoldi. Next base: position 1,420,421 of record CAWUFW010004711.1, read on the forward strand.
AAATACCTTAGTAGGCTTTGGCACAATGAAAAAGTCAATTTCTTTAGGCTTCCAGCGCTGTCCGGTAAAGAATAGTTTCTCCCCTCAGCCCCTCTGATGACGAGGTGGTGCTTCTCCTCTACGACGGGGGCCGCCGCGAATAATATTGTTATACAAACGCCCTGGAGCTTAGGAGCGCACTCGGCAGGATGCCTGCCTTTCAGCTGTTAGTTTCCGCTTCTTCCATCGTGCCAACAAACATTCTTCTGCGCCTTACGCGTTTCGATGCACAGCATCTTAATCATAGGCTTGTAATGTGAGGTTGCAGGAAGTGCTCTCTTTTATTTTTAATTTCATCATCACTCACACGCCCATAGTGGGCTTGGCAAAGTGCATTCCCTTGTTCAATGCTTTATGGGATATGTAGTCCTTCACGAGCATTAATTATTCCCTTTGTAGGCTCCTGTCACCTTCACTGTAATCATACATTTAAATACCTTAGTAGGCTTTGGCACAATGAAAAAAGTCAATTTCTTTAGGCTTCCAGCGCTGTCCGGTAAAGAATAGTTTCTCCCCTCAGCCCCTCTGATGACGAGGTGGTGCTTCTCCTCTACGACGGGGGCCGCCGCGAATAATATTGTTATACAAACGCCCTGGAGCTTAGGAGCGCACTCGGCAGGATGCCTGCCTTTCAGCTGTTAGTTTCCGCTTCTTCCATCGTGCCAACAAACATTCTTCTGCGCCTTACGCGTTTCGATGCACAGCATCTTAATCATAGGCTTGTAATGTGAGGTTGCAGGAAGTGCTCTCTTTTATTTTTAATTTCATCATCACTCACACGCCCATAGTGGGCTTGGCAAAGTGCATTCCCTTGTTCAATGCTTTATGGGATATGTAGTCCTTCACGAGCATTAATTATTCCCTTTGTAGGCTCCTGTCACCTTCACTGTAATCATACATTTAAATACCTTAGTAGGCTTTGGCACAATGAAAAAAGTCAATTTCTTTAGGCTTCCAGCGCTGTCCGGTAAAGAATAGTTTCTCCCCTCAGCCCCTCTGATGACGAGGTGGTGCTTCTCCTCTACGACGGGGGCCGCCGCGAATAATATTGTTATACAAACGCCCTGGAGCTTAGGAGCGCACTCGGCAGGATGCCTGCCTTTCAGCTGTTAGTTTCCGCTTCTTCCATCGTGCCAACAAACATTCTTCTGCGCCTTACGCGTTTCGATGCACAGCATCTTAATCATAGGCTTGTAATGTGAGGTTGCAGGAAGTGCTCTCTTTTATTTTTAATTTCATCATCACTCACACGCCCATAGTGGGCTTGGCAAAGTGCATTCCCTTGTTCAATGCTTTATGGGATATGTAGTCCTTCACGAGCATTAATTATTCCCTTTGTAGGCTCCTGTCACCTTCACTGTAATCATACATTTAAATACCTTAGTAGGCTTTGGCACAATGAAAAAAGTCAATTTCTTTAGGCTTCCAGCGCTGTCCGGTAAAGAATAGTTTCTCCCCTCAGCCCCTCTGATGACGAGGTGGTGCTTCTCCTCTACGACGGGGGCCGCCGCGAATAATATTGTTATACAAACGCCCTGGAGCTTAGGAGCGCACTCGGCAGGATGCCTGCCTTTCAGCTGTTAGTTTCCGCTTCTTCCATCGTGCCAACAAACATTCTTCTGCGCCTTACGCGTTTCGATGCACAGCATCTTAATCATAGGCTTGTAATGTGAGGTTGCAGGAAGTGCTCTCTTTTATTTTTAATTTCATCATCACTCACACGCCCATAGTGGGCTTGGCAAAGTGCATTCCCTTGTTCAATGCTTTATGGGATATGTAGTCCTTCACGAGCATTAATTATTCCCTTTGTAGGCTCCTGTCACCTTCACTGTAATCATACATTTAAATACCTTAGTAGGCTTTGGCACAATGAAAAAAGTCAATTTCTTTAGGCTTCCAGCGCTGTCCGGTAAAGAATAGTTTCTCCCCTCAGCCCCTCTGATGACGAGGTGGTGCTTCTCCTCTACGACGGGGGCCGCCGCGAATAATATTGTTATACAAACGCCCTGGAGCTTAGGAGCGCACTCGGCAGGATGCCTGCCTTTCAGCTGTTAGTTTCCGCTTCTTCCATCGTGCCAACAAACATTCTTCTGCGCCTTACGCGTTTCGATGCACAGCATCTTAATCATAGGCTTGTAATGTGAGGTTGCAGGAAGTGCTCTCTTTTATTTTTAATTTCATCATCACTCACACGCCCATAGTGGGCTTGGCAAAGTGCATTCCCTTGTTCAATGCTTTATGGGATATGTAGTCCTTCACGAGCATTAATTATTCCCTTTGTAGGCTCCTGTCACCTTCACTGTAATCATACATTTAAATACCTTAGTAGGCTTTGGCACAATGAAAAAAGTCAATTTCTTTAGGCTTCCAGCGCTGTCCGGTAAAGAATAGTTTCTCCCCTCAGCCCCTCTGATGACGAGGTGGTGCTTCTCCTCTACGACGGGGGCCGCCGCGAATAATATTGTTATACAAACGCCCTGGAGCTTAGGAGCGCACTCGGCAGGATGCCTGCCTTTCAGCTGTTAGTTTCCGCTTCTTCCATCGTGCCAACAAACATTCTTCTGCGCCTTACGCGTTTCGATGCACAGCATCTTAATCATAGGCTTGTAATGTGAGGTTGCAGGAAGTGCTCTCTTTTATTTTTAATTTCATCATCACTCACACGCCCATAGTGGGCTTGGCAAAGTGCATTCCCTTGTTCAATGCTTTATGGGATATGTAGTCCTTCACGAGCATTAATTATTCCCTTTGTAGGCTCCTGTCACCTTCACTGTAATCATACATTTAAATACCTTAGTAGGCTTTGGCACAATGAAAAAAGTCAATTTCTTTAGGCTTCCAGCGCTGTCCGGTAAAGAATAGTTTCTCCCCTCAGCCCCTCTGATGACGAGGTGGTGCTTCTCCTCTACGACGGGGGCCGCCGCGAATAATATTGTTATACAAACGCCCTGGAGCTTAGGAGCGCACTCGGCAGGATGCCTGCCTTTCAGCTGTTAGTTTCCGCTTCTTCCATCGTGCCAACAAACATTCTTCTGCGCCTTACGCGTTTCGATGCACAGCATCTTAATCATAGGCTTGTAATGTGAGGTTGCAGGAAGTGCTCTCTTTTATTTTTAATTTCATCATCACTCACACGCCCATAGTGGGCTTGGCAAAGTGCATTCCCTTGTTCAATGCTTTATGGGATATGTAGTCCTTCACGAGCATTAATTATTCCCTTTGTAGGCTCCTGTCACCTTCACTGTAATCATACATTTAAATACCTTAGTAGGCTTTGGCACAATGAAAAAAGTCAATTTCTTTAGGCTTCCAGCGCTGTCCGGTAAAGAATAGTTTCTCCCCTCAGCCCCTCTGATGACGAGGTGGTGCTTCTCCTCTACGACGGGGGCCGCCGCGAATAATATTGTTATACAAACGCCCTGGAGCTTAGGAGCGCACTCGGCAGGATGCCTGCCTTTCAGCTGTTAGTTTCCGCTTCTTCCATCGTGCCAACAAACATTCTTCTGCGCCTTACGCGTTTCGATGCACAGCATCTTAATCATAGGCTTGTAATGTGAGGTTGCAGGAAGTGCTCTCTTTTATTTTTAATTTCATCATCACTCACACGCCCATAGTGGGCTTGGCAAAGTGCATTCCCTTGTTCAATGCTTTATGGGATATGTAGTCCTTCACGAGCATTAATTATTCCCTTTGTAGGCTCCTGTCACCTTCACTGTAATCATACATTTAAATACCTTAGTAGGCTTTGGCACAATGAAAAAAGTCAATTTCTTTAGGCTTCCAGCGCTGTCCGGTAAAGAATAGTTTCTCCCCTCAGCCCCTCTGATGACGAGGTGGTGCTTCTCCTCTACGACGGGGGCCGCCGCGAATAATATTGTTATACAAACGCCCTGGAGCTTAGGAGCGCACTCGGCAGGATGCCTGCCTTTCAGCTGTTAGTTTCCGCTTCTTCCATCGTGCCAACAAACATTCTTCTGCGCCTTACGCGTTTCGATGCACAGCATCTTAATCATAGGCTTGTAATGTGAGGTTGCAGGAAGTGCTCTCTTTTATTTTTAATTTCATCATCACTCACACGCCCATAGTGGGCTTGGCAAAGTGCATTCCCTTGTTCAATGCTTTATGGGATATGTAGTCCTTCACGAGCATTAATTATTCCCTTTGTAGGCTCCTGTCACCTTCACTGTAATCATACATTTAAATACCTTAGTAGGCTTTGGCACAATGAAAAAAGTCAATTTCTTTAGGCTTCCAGCGCTGTCCGGTAAAGAATAGTTTCTCCCCTCAGCCCCTCTGATGACGAGGTGGTGCTTCTCCTCTACGACGGGGGCCGCCGCGAATAATATTGTTATACAAACGCCCTGGAGCTTAGGAGCGCACTCGGCAGGATGCCTGCCTTTCAGCTGTTAGTTTCCGCTTCTTCCATCGTGCCAACAAACATTCTTCTGCGCCTTACGCGTTTCGATGCACAGCATCTTAATCATAGGCTTGTAATGTGAGGTTGCAGGAAGTGCTCTCTTTTATTTTTAATTTCATCATCACTCACACGCCCATAGTGGGCTTGGCAAAGTGCATTCCCTTGTTCAATGCTTTATGGGATATGTAGTCCTTCACGAGCATTAATTATTCCCTTTGTAGGCTCCTGTCACCTTCACTGTAATCATACATTTAAATACCTTAGTAGGCTTTGGCACAATGAAAAAAGTCAATTTCTTTAGGCTTCCAGCGCTGTCCGGTAAAGAATAGTTTCTCCCCTCAGCCCCTCTGATGACGAGGTGGTGCTTCTCCTCTACGACGGGGGCCGCCGCGAATAATATTGTTATACAAACGCCCTGGAGCTTAGGAGCGCACTCGGCAGGATGCCTGCCTTTCAGCTGTTAGTTTCCGCTTCTTCCATCGTGCCAACAAACATTCTTCTGCGCCTTACGCGTTTCGATGCACAGCATCTTAATCATAGGCTTGTAATGTGAGGTTGCAGGAAGTGCTCTCTTTTATTTTTAATTTCATCATCACTCACACGCCCATAGTGGGCTTGGCAAAGTGCATTCCCTTGTTCAATGCTTTATGGGATATGTAGTCCTTCACGAGCATTAATTATTCCCTTTGTAGGCTCCTGTCACCTTCACTGTAATCATACATTTAAATACCTTAGTAGGCTTTGGCACAATGAAAAAAGTCAATTTCTTTAGGCTTCCAGCGCTGTCCGGTAAAGAATAGTTTCTCCCCTCAGCCCCTCTGATGACGAGGTGGTGCTTCTCCTCTACGACGGGGGCCGCCGCGAATAATATTGTTATACAAACGCCCTGGAGCTTAGGAGCGCACTCGGCAGGATGCCTGCCTTTCAGCTGTTAGTTTCCGCTTCTTCCATCGTGCCAACAAACATTCTTCTGCGCCTTACGCGTTTCGATGCACAGCATCTTAATCATAGGCTTGTAATGTGAGGTTGCAGGAAGTGCTCTCTTTTATTTTTAATTTCATCATCACTCACACGCCCATAGTGGGCTTGGCAAAGTGCATTCCCTTGTTCAATGCTTTATGGGATATGTAGTCCTTCACGAGCATTAATTATTCCCTTTGTAGGCTCCTGTCACCTTCACTGTAATCATACATTTAAATACCTTAGTAGGCTTTGGCACAATGAAAAAAGTCAATTTCTTTAGGCTTCCAGCGCTGTCCGGTAAAGAATAGTTTCTCCCCTCAGCCCCTCTGATGACGAGGTGGTGCTTCTCCTCTACGACGGGGGCCGCCGCGAATAATATTGTTATACAAACGCCCTGGAGCTTAGGAGCGCACTCGGCAGGATGCCTGCCTTTCAGCTGTTAGTTTCCGCTTCTTCCATCGTGCCAACAAACATTCTTCTGCGCCTTACGCGTTTCGATGCACAGCATCTTAATCATAGGCTTGTAATGTGAGGTTGCAGGAAGTGCTCTCTTTTATTTTTAATTTCATCATCACTCACACGCCCATAGTGGGCTTGGCAAAGTGCATTCCCTTGTTCAATGCTTTATGGGATATGTAGTCCTTCACGAGCATTAATTATTCCCTTTGTAGGCTCCTGTCACCTTCACTGTAATCATACATTTAAATACCTTAGTAGGCTTTGGCACAATGAAAAAAGTCAATTTCTTTAGGCTTCCAGCGCTGTCCGGTAAAGAATAGTTTCTCCCCTCAGCCCCTCTGATGACGAGGTGGTGCTTCTCCTCTACGACGGGGGCCGCCGCGAATAATATTGTTATACAAACGCCCTGGAGCTTAGGAGCGCACTCGGCAGGATGCCTGCCTTTCAGCTGTTAGTTTCCGCTTCTTCCATCGTGCCAACAAACATTCTTCTGCGCCTTACGCGTTTCGATGCACAGCATCTTAATCATAGGCTTGTAATGTGAGGTTGCAGGAAGTGCTCTCTTTTATTTTTAATTTCATCATCACTCACACGCCCATAGTGGGCTTGGCAAAGTGCATTCCCTTGTTCAATGCTTTATGGGATATGTAGTCCTTCACGAGCATTAATTATTCCCTTTGTAGGCTCCTGTCACCTTCACTGTAATCATACATTTAAATACCTTAGTAGGCTTTGGCACAATGAAAAAAGTCAATTTCTTTAGGCTTCCAGCGCTGTCCGGTAAAGAATAGTTTCTCCCCTCAGCCCCTCTGATGACGAGGTGGTGCTTCTCCTCTACGACGGGGGCCGCCGCGAATAATATTGTTATACAAACGCCCTGGAGCTTAGGAGCGCACTCGGCAGGATGCCTGCCTTTCAGCTGTTAGTTTCCGCTTCTTCCATCGTGCCAACAAACATTCTTCTGCGCCTTACGCGTTTCGATGCACAGCATCTTAATCATAGGCTTGTAATGTGAGGTTGCAGGAAGTGCTCTCTTTTATTTTTAATTTCATCATCACTCACACGCCCATAGTGGGCTTGGCAAAGTGCATTCCCTTGTTCAATGCTTTATGGGATATGTAGTCCTTCACGAGCATTAATTATTCCCTTTGTAGGCTCCTGTCACCTTCACTGTAATCATACATTTAAATACCTTAGTAGGCTTTGGCACAATGAAAAAAGTCAATTTCTTTAGGCTTCCAGCGCTGTCCGGTAAAGAATAGTTTCTCCCCTCAGCCCCTCTGATGACGAGGTGGTGCTTCTCCTCTACGACGGGGGCCGCCGCGAATAATATTGTTATACAAACGCCCTGGAGCTTAGGAGCGCACTCGGCAGGATGCCTGCCTTTCAGCTGTTAGTTTCCGCTTCTTCCATCGTGCCAACAAACATTCTTCTGCGCCTTACGCGTTTCGATGCACAGCATCTTAATCATAGGCTTGTAATGTGAGGTTGCAGGAAGTGCTCTCTTTTATTTTTAATTTCATCATCACTCACACGCCCATAGTGGGCTTGGCAAAGTGCATTCCCTTGTTCAATGCTTTATGGGATATGTAGTCCTTCACGAGCATTAATTATTCCCTTTGTAGGCTCCTGTCACCTTCACTGTAATCATACATTTAAATACCTTAGTAGGCTTTGGCACAATGAAAAAAGTCAATTTCTTTAGGCTTCCAGCGCTGTCCGGTAAAGAATAGTTTCTCCCCTCAGCCCCTCTGATGACGAGGTGGTGCTTCTCCTCTACGACGGGGGCCGCCGCGAATAATATTGTTATACAAACGCCCTGGAGCTTAGGAGCGCACTCGGCAGGATGCCTGCCTTTCAGCTGTTAGTTTCCGCTTCTTCCATCGTGCCAACAAACATTCTTCTGCGCCTTACGCGTTTCGATGCACAGCATCTTAATCATAGGCTTGTAATGTGAGGTTGCAGGAAGTGCTCTCTTTTATTTTTAATTTCATCATCACTCACACGCCCATAGTGGGCTTGGCAAAGTGCATTCCCTTGTTCAATGCTTTATGGGATATGTAGTCCTTCACGAGCATTAATTATTCCCTTTGTAGGCTCCTGTCACCTTCACTGTAATCATACATTTAAATACCTTAGTAGGCTTTGGCACAATGAAAAAAGTCAATTTCTTTAGGCTTCCAGCGCTGTCCGGTAAAGAATAGTTTCTCCCCTCAGCCCCTCTGATGACGAGGTGGTGCTTCTCCTCTACGACGGGGGCCGCCGCGAATAATATTGTTATACAAACGCCCTGGAGCTTAGGAGCGCACTCGGCAGGATGCCTGCCTTTCAGCTGTTAGTTTCCGCTTCTTCCATCGTGCCAACAAACATTCTTCTGCGCCTTACGCGTTTCGATGCACAGCATCTTAATCATAGGCTTGTAATGTGAGGTTGCAGGAAGTGCTCTCTTTTATTTTTAATTTCATCATCACTCACACGCCCATAGTGGGCTTGGCAAAGTGCATTCCCTTGTTCAATGCTTTATGGGATATGTAGTCCTTCACGAGCATTAATTATTCCCTTTGTAGGCTCCTGTCACCTTCACTGTAATCATACATTTAAATACCTTAGTAGGCTTTGGCACAATGAAAAAAGTCAATTTCTTTAGGCTTCCAGCGCTGTCCGGTAAAGAATAGTTTCTCCCCTCAGCCCCTCTGATGACGAGGTGGTGCTTCTCCTCTACGACGGGGGCCGCCGCGAATAATATTGTTATACAAACGCCCTGGAGCTTAGGAGCGCACTCGGCAGGATGCCTGCCTTTCAGCTGTTAGTTTCCGCTTCTTCCATCGTGCCAACAAACATTCTTCTGCGCCTTACGCGTTTCGATGCACAGCATCTTAATCATAGGCTTGTAATGTGAGGTTGCAGGAAGTGCTCTCTTTTATTTTTAATTTCATCATCACTCACACGCCCATAGTGGGCTTGGCAAAGTGCATTCCCTTGTTCAATGCTTTATGGGATATGTAGTCCTTCACGAGCATTAATTATTCCCTTTGTAGGCTCCTGTCACCTTCACTGTAATCATACATTTAAATACCTTAGTAGGCTTTGGCACAATGAAAAAGTCAATTTCTTTAGGCTTCCAGCGCTGTCCGGTAAAGAATAGTTTCTCCCCTCAGCCCCTCTGATGACGAGGTGGTGCTTCTCCTCTACGACGGGGGCCGCCGCGAATAATATTGTTATACAAACGCCCTGGAGCTTAGGAGCGCACTCGGCAGGATGCCTGCCTTTCAGCTGTTAGTTTCCGCTTCTTCCATCGTGCCAACAAACATTCTTCTGCGCCTTACGCGTTTCGATGCACAGCATCTTAATCATAGGCTTGTAATGTGAGGTTGCAGGAAGTGCTCTCTTTTATTTTTAATTTCATCATCACTCACACGCCCATAGTGGGCTTGGCAAAGTGCATTCCCTTGTTCAATGCTTTATGGGATATGTAGTCCTTCACGAGCATTAATTATTCCCTTTGTAGGCTCCTGTCACCTTCACTGTAATCATACATTTAAATACCTTAGTAGGCTTTGGCACAATGAAAAAGTCAATTTCTTTAGGCTTCCAGCGCTGTCCGGTAAAGAATAGTTTCTCCCCTCAGCCCCTCTGATGACGAGGTGGTGCTTCTCCTCTACGACGGGGGCAGCGCTGGAAGCCTAAAGAAATTGACTTTTTTCATTGTGCCAAAGCCTACTAAGGTATTTAAATGTATGATTACAGTGAAGGTGACAGGAGCCTACAAAGGGAATAATTAATGCTCGTGAAGGACTACATATCCCATAAAGCATTGAACAAGGAATGCACTTGCCAAGCCCACTATGGGCGTGTGAGTGATGATGAAATTAAAAATAAAAGAGAGCACTTCCTGCAACCTCACATTACAAGCCTATGATTAAGATGCTGTGCATCAAACGCGTAAGGCGCAGAAGAATGTTTGTTGGCACGATGGAAGAAGCGGAAACTAACAGCTGAAAGGCAGGCATCCTGCCGAGTGCGCTCCTAAGCTCCAGGGCGTTTGTATAACAATATTATTCGCGGCGGCCCCGTCGTAGAGGAGAAGCACCACCTCGTCATCAGAGGGGCTGAGGGGAGAAACTATTCTTTACCGGACAGCGCTGGAAGCCTAAAGAAATTGACTTTTTTCATTGTGCCAAAGCCTACTAAGGTATTTAAATGTATGATTACAGTGAAGGTGACAGGAGCCTACAAAGGGAATAATTAATGCTCGTGAAGGACTACATATCCCATAAAGCATTGAACAAGGGAATGCACTTTGCCAAGCCCACTATGGGCGTGTGAGTGATGATGAAATTAAAAATAAAAGAGAGCACTTCCTGCAACCTCACATTACAAGCCTATGATTAAGATGCTGTGCATCGAAACGCGTAAGGCGCAGAAGAATGTTTGTTGGCACGATGGAAGAAGCGGAAACTAACAGCTGAAAGGCAGGCATCCTGCCGAGTGCGCTCCTAAGCTCCAGGGCGTTTGTATAACAATATTATTCGCGGCGGCCCCGTCGTAGAGGAGAAGCACCACCTCGTCATCAGAGGGGCTGAGGGGAGAAACTATTCTTTACCGGACAGCGCTGGAAGCCTAAAGAAATTGACTTTTTCATTGTGCCAAAGCCTACTAAGGTATTTAAATGTATGATTACAGTGAAGGTGACAGGAGCCTACAAAGGGAATAATTAATGCTCGTGAAGGACTACATATCCCATAAAGCATTGAACAAGGGAATGCACTTTGCCAAGCCCACTATGGGCGTGTGAGTGATGATGAAATTAAAAATAAAAGAGAGCACTTCCTGCAACCTCACATTACAAGCCTATGATTAAGATGCTGTGCATCGAAACGCGTAAGGCGCAGAAGAATGTTTGTTGGCACGATGGAAGAAGCGGAAACTAACAGCTGAAAGGCAGGCATCCTGCCGAGTGCGCTCCTAAGCTCCAGGGCGTTTGTATAACAATATTATTCGCGGCGGCCCCGTCGTAGAGGAGAAGCACCACCTCGTCATCAGAGGGGCTGAGGGGAGAAACTATTCTTTACCGGACAGCGCTGGAAGCCTAAAGAAATTGACTTTTTTCATTGTGCCAAAGCCTACTAAGGTATTTAAATGTATGATTACAGTGAAGGTGACAGGAGCCTACAAAGGGAATAATTAATGCTCGTGAAGGACTACATATCCCATAAAGCATTGAACAAGGGAATGCACTTTGCCAAGCCCACTATGGGCGTGTGAGTGATGATGAAATTAAAAATAAAAGAGAGCACTTCCTGCAACCTCACATTACAAGCCTATGATTAAGATGCTGTGCATCGAAACGCGTAAGGCGCAGAAGAATGTTTGTTGGCACGATGGAAGAAGCGGAAACTAACAGCTGAAAGGCAGGCATCCTGCCGAGTGCGCTCCTAAGCTCCAGGGCGTTTGTATAACAATATTATTCGCGGCGGCCCCCGTCGTAGAGGAGAAGCACCACCTCGTCATCAGAGGGGCTGAGGGGAGAAACTATTCTTTACCGGACAGCGCTGGAAGCCTAAAGAAATTGACTTTTTTCATTGTGCCAAAGCCTACTAAGGTATTTAAATGTATGATTACAGTGAAGGTGACAGGAGCCTACAAAGGGAATAATTAATGCTCGTGAAGGACTACATATCCCATAAAGCATTGAACAAGGGAATGCACTTTGCCAAGCCCACTATGGGCGTGTGAGTGATGATGAAATTAAAAATAAAAGAGAGCACTTCCTGCAACCTCACATTACAAGCCTATGATTAAGATGCTGTGCATCGAAACGCGTAAGGCGCAGAAGAATGTTTGTTGGCACGATGGAAGAAGCGGAAACTAACAGCTGAAAGGCAGGCATCCTGCCGAGTGCGCTCCTAAGCTCCAGGGCGTTTGTATAACAATATTATTCGCGGCGGCCCCCGTCGTAGAGGAGAAGCACCACCTCGTCATCAGAGGGGCTGAGGGGAGAAACTATTCTTTACCGGACAGCGCTGGAAGCCTAAAGAAATTGACTTTTTCATTGTGCCAAAGCCTACTAAGGTATTTAAATGTATGATTACAGTGAAGGTGACAGGAGCCTACAAAGGGAATAATTAATGCTCGTGAAGGACTACATATCCCATAAAGCATTGAACAAGGGAATGCACTTTGCCAAGCCCACTATGGGCGTGTGAGTGATGATGAAATTAAAAATAAAAGAGAGCACTTCCTGCAACCTCACATTACAAGCCTATGATTAAGATGCTGTGCATCGAAACGCGTAAGGCGCAGAAGAATGTTTGTTGGCACGATGGAAGAAGCGGAAACTAACAGCTGAAAGGCAGGCATCCTGCCGAGTGCGCTCCTAAGCTCCAGGGCGTTTGTATAACAATATTATTCGCGGCGGCCCCCGTCGTAGAGGAGAAGCACCACCTCGTCATCAGAGGGGCTGAGGGGAGAAACTATTCTTTACCGGACAGCGCTGGAAGCCTAAAGAAATTGACTTTTTCATTGTGCCAAAGCCTACTAAGGTATTTAAATGTATGATTACAGTGAAGGTGACAGGAGCCTACAAAGGGAATAATTAATGCTCGTGAAGGACTACATATCCCATAAAGCATTGAACAAGGGAATGCACTTTGCCAAGCCCACTATGGGCGTGTGAGTGATGATGAAATTAAAAATAAAAGAGAGCACTTCCTGCAACCTCACATTACAAGCCTATGATTAAGATGCTGTGCATCGAAACGCGTAAGGCGCAGAAGAATGTTTGTTGGCACGATGGAAGAAGCGGAAACTAACAGCTGAAAGGCAGGCATCCTGCCGAGTGCGCTCCTAAGCTCCAGGGCGTTTGTATAACAATATTATTCGCGGCGGCCCCGTCGTAGAGGAGAAGCACCACCTCGTCATCAGAGGGGCTGAGGGGAGAAACTATTCTTTACCGGACAGCGCTGGAAGCCTAAAGAAATTGACTTTTTCATTGTGCCAAAGCCTACTAAGGTATTTAAATGTATGATTACAGTGAAGGTGACAGGAGCCTACAAAGGGAATAATTAATGCTCGTGAAGGACTACATATCCCATAAAGCATTGAACAAGGGAATGCACTTTGCCAAGCCCACTATGGGCGTGTGAGTGATGATGAAATTAAAAATAAAAGAGAGCACTTCCTGCAACCTCACATTACAAGCCTATGATTAAGATGCTGTGCATCGAAACGCGTAAGGCGCAGAAGAATGTTTGTTGGCACGATGGAAGAAGCGGAAACTAACAGCTGAAAGGCAGGCATCCTGCCGAGTGCGCTCCTAAGCTCCAGGGCGTTTGTATAACAATATTATTCGCGGCGGCCCCGTCGTAGAGGAGAAGCACCACCTCGTCATCAGAGGGGCTGAGGGGAGAAACTATTCTTTACCGGACAGCGCTGGAAGCCTAAAGAAATTGACTTTTTCATTGTGCCAAAGCCTACTAAGGTATTTAAATGTATGATTACAGTGAAGGTGACAGGAGCCTACAAAGGGAATAATTAATGCTCGTGAAGGACTACATATCCCATAAAGCATTGAACAAGGGAATGCACTTTGCCAAGCCCACTATGGGCGTGTGAGTGATGATGAAATTAAAAATAAAAGAGAGCACTTCCTGCAACCTCACATTACAAGCCTATGATTAAGATGCTGTGCATCGAAACGCGTAAGGCGCAGAAGAATGTTTGTTGGCACGATGGAAGAAGCGGAAACTAACAGCTGAAAGGCAGGCATCCTGCCGAGTGCGCTCCTAAGCTCCAGGGCGTTTGTATAACAATATTATTCGCGGCGGCCCCGTCGTAGAGGAGAAGCACCACCTCGTCATCAGAGGGGCTGAGGGGAGAAACTATTCTTTACCGGACAGCGCTGGAAGCCTAAAGAAATTGACTTTTTTCATTGTGCCAAAGCCTACTAAGGTATTTAAATGTATGATTACAGTGAAGGTGACAGGAGCCTACAAAGGGAATAATTAATGCTCGTGAAGGACTACATATCCCATAAAGCATTGAACAAGGGAATGCACTTTGCCAAGCCCACTATGGGCGTGTGAGTGATGATGAAATTAAAAATAAAAGAGAGCACTTCCTGCAACCTCACATTACAAGCCTATGATTAAGATGCTGTGCATCGAAACGCGTAAGGCGCAGAAGAATGTTTGTTGGCACGATGGAAGAAGCGGAAACTAACAGCTGAAAGGCAGGCATCCTGCCGAGTGCGCTCCTAAGCTCCAGGGCGTTTGTATAACAATATTATTCGCGGCGGCCCCGTCGTAGAGGAGAAGCACCACCTCGTCATCAGAGGGGCTGAGGGGAGAAACTATTCTTTACCGGACAGCGCTGGAAGCCTAAAGAAATTGACTTTTTCATTGTGCCAAAGCCTACTAAGGTATTTAAATGTATGATTACAGTGAAGGTGACAGGAGCCTACAAAGGGAATAATTAATGCTCGTGAAGGACTACATATCCCATAAAGCATTGAACAAGGGAATGCACTTTGCCAAGCCCACTATGGGCGTGTGAGTGATGATGAAATTAAAAATAAAAGAGAGCACTTCCTGCAACCTCACATTACAAGCCTATGATTAAGATGCTGTGCATCGAAACGCGTAAGGCGCAGAAGAATGTTTGTTGGCACGATGGAAGAAGCGGAAACTAACAGCTGAAAGGCAGGCATCCTGCCGAGTGCGCTCCTAAGCTCCAGGGCGTTTGTATAACAATATTATTCGCGGCGGCCCCCGTCGTAGAGGAGAAGCACCACCTCGTCATCAGAGGGGCTGAGGGGAGAAACTATTCTTTACCGGACAGCGCTGGAAGCCTAAAGAAATTGACTTTTTTCATTGTGCCAAAGCCTACTAAGGTATTTAAATGTATGATTACAGTGAAGGTGACAGGAGCCTACAAAGGGAATAATTAATGCTCGTGAAGGACTACATATCCCATAAAGCATTGAACAAGGGAATGCACTTTGCCAAGCCCACTATGGGCGTGTGAGTGATGATGAAATTAAAAATAAAAGAGAGCACTTCCTGCAACCTCACATTACAAGCCTATGATTAAGATGCTGTGCATCGAAACGCGTAAGGCGCAGAAGAATGTTTGTTGGCACGATGGAAGAAGCGGAAACTAACAGCTGAAAGGCAGGCATCCTGCCGAGTGCGCTCCTAAGCTCCAGGGCGTTTGTATAACAATATATATATATATATATATATATATATTATCTACTGGCAGTTGCGAGTAGGTAGTTATAGTTAAGACCTCATTTCTATTGATAAAGTGTTTTTTCTTTTGCCAATATCTTTGGCGCCGTTTGACGAATCTTCGCGACATTTTCCTGAACTAATGGTTCACTCAGGTCAGCTCCTGTCTTGAAAGTTTTGGGGTGATTCGTCAAGTGGGGGCCTCAAAATGCGAACTGGTGAATGGAATTACACCAAATTTGGCAAAACGGTAGCTCTTGGTACAGAAAGCGCCCTTTTTTTAAATGGTGCAAATCCGTTCAGTAGTTCCTGAGAAATTCAAAAAAGAAAAAATTATATATCTGAGCACCGAGGAGGAGTTGCGAACCCTCCCGAGCACGAGGCTTCATTCTGATTGGCTGCCAACACACCAAACCAGAGTGTGTTGGCAGCCATTTTGTTACTCGGTTGAACCGAGTCACATCAAAAAGGTAAAAAAAGTTATAAATGTAGGAAAGGGGTCAGGGTAGAAACACCCTGACCTCCTAGGGCATTTTTTTTGTTTTTTCGACAGAAGCCGCGCTGGGTGCGCGAATCCCGCTGAGAATTTTTTTTAAAAATGAAGCGCGGTCTCTCAGTCTTTGTTTTCCATAAGCCCCCGGGTGAGCCAGGTCCTGAGGGCAATGCTCAATTAATTAGCGGGGGCCCGTGGGGCCCCTGCAGCCCTGGGGACCGCCACCTCCACGGGGCTTAGAAAATGATATGTGGGGGGCACACAGCCCCCCCCTGCAGCCCAGGGGACCACCACCTCCCCAGGGCTTTTTATTGAAAATGCGTGGGGGGGTGCTCCTGATCCCCTCATGCTGCCCCAGGGACCGCCACCTCCTCGGGGCATTTACATTTTTGTGCAGGGGGGCCTCCCGGACCCCCCAAGCCCCGGGGACACCACCTTCCCAGGGCTTTCATTAATTATTTGCAGGGGGCCTCGCAGGCCCCCCCCAAGCCCCAGGGACCACCACCTCCCTGGGGCTTTGTTGATTATCGAGGGGGGACCTTGAGGGCCCCCCGAAGCCCCGGGGACCATCACCTCCCTGGGGCTTCACACATGATGGGAGGGGGGCCATGCAGCCCCCCTCCTGGAGCCCTCGATGGTCCTAGGGGCCACCACCCCCCAGGGCTGGCTCCTGCAATGTCCCGGGGTGCCCACCCATGGGACATTGCTGTTTGTTATGGCAGGGCGGGAGCATGGCTCCCACCCTACTATAGCAAACACTGCTTTGCTTCTTGGAAGCGAGAGCAGGAAACCTGCTCTTGCTTCCAAGAAGCAAAGCAGAATTGCTTTTGGGCAAGGGGAGCTTCATGTTAGCAGCTCCCCTTGCCCAAAAGCAATGCTGGTTCCCACAGGAGGCGGGGAGCTGGCAGGGACTGTGGAGGCATTGGCGCTCCCCCCACGGTCCTTATCAAGGAGGCCAGGCCCCGGGATGGGGTCCCCGGGGCCAATAGTGGCCCTGGGAAGGGGGGCCATGTGCCCCCCCTTCTGTAGTATTTGATTTTTAAAACAATATTAAAAAAGAGGCAATGCCCTGGGGGTTGGGGTCCCCGGGGCCATTATTGGCCTCAGGAGGGGGGGCCACGCGGTCCCCCTCCTTATTTAAAAAAAAAAAAATAATAATCTTGGCAGGCCTCGGCTGATGGGGTCCCCGGGCATATACCAAATAATGGAAGTGGGGCTTTTTTTTTTATTTCGAGTTTGGAGTCGCGACCCCAAAGCGGCTCTCAGCGCGGCCCCCCTGTGTAATATCGTGTTGGATTTGCGAATTCACCTTAAATTAATAATTTAGAAGGTAGTGTTGTATTTGTGAAGTTGTTTTAAAGAGGTTCTGTGATTGAAGTTAATGACAAGATTACAATTGATAGAGTTGTTGAAAATATAAAAAATTAATAATTAAACTTGAAAAGTGTATTGTGTTGTAGTACATTGAATTCATGCTTTTGCAGATTCGCATCAGGTGCGCGAATCCACAAAAAATGTAAAAAAAATATGTATGTGTAAAAAAAATTATTTTCACTATTCTGTTATAGGGCGGCTCTAAAAAGAGCCCTTGTTTTCATTATGAGTTTGTTGTAGCTACATGTAAGTGCGGATGCACAGCTTTAGGTTGTTGAGAAAGACTCTGTTTCCTTGATCTGTGAAGTGTACTCCATCACTTCTGTAGATGTCATCCATATTAAAACGTAGATTGTTGTTATAGATGGAGCCCATTCTATGGTCTCTGAGGTAAGCAGAAACGGCTTTATTGACATTCTTTCTAGCTTTCTCAATCTGTGGACAGAATTGATTTGACCACTTCCATTTCTGTCTTTGGCATATATTAAAGTATACAAAGACAGTTTGAGGTAAAATCAACATCAATTGTGCAAAGGTGTCCTTCATTAGCATTTCCAGTCCTACCCCAGTTAATATGCCTAGGTCATTGCCACCACAGTGCACAATCATGAGGACAGGGGGTTGGAGATGCAAAAAAGTGTTAACCAAATGCATCAATTGGTGCCACTTTAATCCTCTCTGTGCAATCCATTTAATATCCACATTTTGTAAAGCTAGGTCTTTGTCAATACCTCTGCATTCAGCATACCTTTTGCACCAGAAAACATAGCTGTGCCCAACAATCCACACTGTAAGCATCTTGAAGGGATGTCTGGAAGTAATGAAAAGATGTCTGTAGCTGAGGTAGTCAGTTGGTAGAATGAGAGGTATCCAAAATGCTGTTTTTTAAAAAGTAGATAATTGATTGGCTGTTTATGAACATTGTACAATCTAAAATAGGGTGCATGTTACTTTCTTTAAAAAGCATGTTTGTTATTGGTTAGTAAAAAATGTTTGAAAGGTACAGTAGATAGGATAAGGTCATATTTTGCAAATGTCAACCACACCTGCTGTTTGCATTTGTAAGCTTGTGTGCTAAACTTGAAGATATGGTGAACTTGTGACCTGTCAGTTCACTTCAATGTTTCATGAACTGTTGCGATGGAAACTGGCATTAGGCAGAAGAGGGGAAGGGTTGAATGTTATCTGTGGTTTTAAAATGTGGAATTTTAATTCATGTATAAGTGATATGTTATTAAAGTAAGATTTCCCAAGTCAGTACTATCTTTAGAAGTGGTGTTTTCTTAAAAAATAGTGGTATTTTTAATATATTTTTGAACTCCCGTATGGATTCGCGGCTCCATCGCGTTGGTGCACGGTGGAATCGCGACTCCAAAAAATTGCAGAACCAGTTTGGGCTCTTCTAGAAGTCAGTTGGTAAGGGTTAATATGTCTAACCAATAGAAATGTGTTTTACAATTTGAAATTATGTAAGAAGCAATTTGATTTGTTACTTACATTTATTTGTGTGGAGAAAGAGAGGAAAGTTTGCCATTACTGGTTTTACCTTGAGAGAGGTGCATTACATTGATTGTGTGCATAAGAAAATCTTTTATGAGTTTCTGATATTTCATATTCTACAAATCAATTTGGAAGGTGAGTTATATATTTATGAGGTGTCTTAGCTTTATTTTTGAACTTTAAAAATTATTCAAGAACTGTGATGTTTGAAATATATTATTAAATGTAGAGATGTGTATTGTAGTTTGTTTTATTGTAGTTAAATGTTGTTTGAAATAGGTTTTGTATAGTAATATGTGTATATTGGAAGATGGATTAGTGATTATGGTAGTTTGTTTTAGTGTGTGGATATGTACATTTGTAGTATACCGCATAATTTTAGGTGTTGCTTAAAAATTGGAAGTGGAGTCTGTTAAGTTTTAAGGTGTACATGGACTTATATTTCAAGTATGTCTCTACTTGTATATGTATTTCCATATGTCTTATACATTTGAAGGTGCATGATGTATAACAAAGAGGTGCTGTTGCTTTTTATGTGGTAGGCTCAAGACTGTGAGTAGTAGTAGAATGGTGAAGATGCAGCATAATAGTGTGGTTTAAAAGATGTTGAGATAAGGTATTAGTGACTACGCTACTTTTTATAAGTCTCTAGAGAGGTACAGTTGAAATATGCCACATCATTTTTGGTGTTTGCTTCAAATTTGAAGTTTGTTCTGTGAATTTTTGAGGTGTGCATAGTGTTGTGATATAGACATATGCATGCATGCTTTTAGGATGTTGCACTTTTTCACTCACTCAGGCACTACCCAAGTACTACTCCAATCTCCCAGGCAGTACCCATGCACTTATAAAATCACCCAGGCACTTCCTATGTACTCTTGTAATCCCCGAGATATTACCCCTCAACTTATGCAAACACCCAGGCATTATGTATGTACTCCTTAATCCCCCAGACATTACCTTTGCACTCATGTAATCACCAATGCATTAGCTATACACTGATTCAATCACCCAGGCACTACCCTTGCACTCCTCCAATCATTCAGGCACTACTGCAGTATTACTTCAATCACCCAGGCAGTACACATGCACTTGTAAAATTACCCAGGCACTTCCTATGTACTCCTGTAATCTCCTAGATATTACCCCTGCAATCATGGAATCACCAGGCATTACCCATGTACTCCTCTAATCCCACAGACATAACTCCTGCAATCATGAAATCACCAATGCGTTAGCTATACACTGGTTTACTCATGCAGGCACTACCCTTCCACTCCTCCAATCACCCTGTCAGGTTCTATGCACTCCTCCAATCACTTAGCCAGTGCATATACACTTATAAAATCACTCAGGCACTACCTTTACACTCTTCCAATCACTGAGGCACTACCACAGTATTACTCCTATCACCCAGGCAGTACCGATTCACTTATAAAATCACCCAGGCACTTTCTATGTACTCCTGTAGTCCCCAGATATTACCTCTGAACTTATGCAATCACCAATGCATTAGCTATACACTGGTTCAATCACCCAGGCAATACCCTTGCACTCCTCCAATTACCTTTTCAGGATCTATGCACTTGTCCAATCACTTAGCCAGTTCCCATGCACTTATAAAATCACCCAGGCACTACTTTTACACTCCTCCAATCACTGAGGCACTACCACAATAGTACTCTAATCACCTAGGCAGTATCGATGCACTTATAAAATCACCCAAGTACTTGCTATGTTCTCTTATAATGCCCCAGATATTATCCCTTAACTCATGAATAACCCAGACATTACCTATGTACTCCTGTAATCCCTTAGACATTACCTCTGCACTCATGCAATCATCAGTGCATTACCTATACAGTGGTTCAATCACCCAGGCACTAACCTTACACTACTCCAATCACCCTCTCATGATCTATGCACTCGTCCAATCATTTAGCCATTGCCCATGCACTTATAAAATCACCCAGGCACTATCTTTGCACTCCTCCAATCACTCAGGCATTCCCTCAGTACTCCTGCAATCACCCAAGCAGTACTCATGCACTTCTAAAATCACCCACTCACTTGCTATGTACTCCAGTAATCCCCCAGATATTACCCCTGTAGTTATGGACTCACCCAGGCACTAGTTATGTACTACCCCTGCAGTCATAGAATCATGCAGTGTCTACCTATGCACTTATGTAATAACCCAGGCACCAGCCTTGCAGTCGTAGAATCACCCAGGCCCTACTGTTGCACTCATCTATTCACCTAGGCACTACTCCATGACTCATCTATGCCTTCAGGTGCTATTTATACACTTATCCATGCACTCAACCTCTATGTGTGCACTCATGCAATTAGCCAGTCACTATCCATCTTCTCCTGCAATTACCCAGTGACTAGCCGCTCTTTACCGATCCTGATCCTTTGCCCAAGATCCCTGAAACCAACGCACGCAGCACTTTACTTACAGCCCCTGGAGGGGCTGCACCGGCTCAAAAGGGCGTCCGCGGCTCCCGCGGGCGGGAAGCCGCTCTTTACCGATCCTGATCCTTTGCCCAAGATCCCTGAAACCAACGCACGCAGCACTTTACTTACAGCCCCTGGAGGGGCTGCACCGGCTCAAAGGGCGTCCGCGGCTCCCGCGGGCGGGAAGCCGCTCTTTACCGATCCTGATCCTTTGCCCAAGATCCCTGAAACCAACGCACGCAGCACTTTACTTACAGCCCCTGGAGGGGCTGCACCGGCTCAAAGGGCGTCCGCGGCTCCCGCGGGGCGGGAAGCCGCTCTTTACCGATCCTGATCCTTTGCCCAAGATCCCTGAAACCAACGCACGCAGCACTTTACTTACAGCCCCTGGAGGGGCTGCACCGGCTCAAAAGGGCATCCGCGGCTCCCGCAGCGTGGGACGCGCGCGGGCGAAGACCGGGCCAAGACGGGCCCGTCTTAGCCCGTCATAGACTGTTAAAGGCCGGGCCGGGCCATCCCTCTAAGGTTGGATTTAATCTGTACTTGTTTATTTGACTTTCCGATGTACTGATACACCCACTGGAGGCCTCCGATTGCAGTGAGCAATTTAAGACTACATTTTATTTATTTGTGAAATTTTTATTGTAGTGAAATATTGTCTGCTCTATTTTATCCTTTTTTTTAAATTACAAAAAAAAAAAAAAATGTTGATTCTGGGAAATTATGGGGAAGAGGAAGACTGGTCATATAAGTACTAGTAAACACGGACATGGAAGTCAACAAACATTAATGAATTATCTTACTGGAGCAATGGGGGCAATTGAAGACCAAATAAATACAGTGGAGGAGACACTTTCACAAGGTGGGTTGGGTGCGCAAAATTTGAGTAACACCATTCCAAAGGCTGATAATCATATTATAGATCATACCCCGGCTGACCAAATTAAATTAAGGTCATATAATGGCTGTATACAAGAGGTTACTGAGATTATCAGCGGTAGTGAATTGGATGATGATACCCAGCCCCCATTAAAAAAACAAAAAATCCTGAAGCCTTTGGGGAGCTGAAAATAGCACATACTGATGACAAGGTAGCATCACATATAGCAAAATCTAATACAAAAACGATAAGGAAAAAACGCAAATGTGTGTATACACAGCCCACAATAGGGGCAAAAGAATGTCCTTAGGCCTAAGGAGACCTAATGAAAGCATACCCCTTGAGAGTCAATTAGCCGATAATGGTATCATTTTGAAAAAAATTGATGATTTATATAGCTATCTCAAGGATACATTGGGAAAACTGATGGAAAGGGTCGAGGCAATAGAAACACAGTTAAGAAAGGAAAATAGGCCCACTTCTATCGATGAGATTGAATTACCTAATAGGGTACATCAAAATAGTACCACTATAACTAGAGAAGGAGGGAAATGGTCTCTGAACCCTATAGTGGTAACAAAGGAAATAAGTGATCAAAAAGAAAAACTACCCTTAAGTAGTGATAGATCAGCTGTAGATGTTTTGGTAAACCCTTCTAATATTATGGATTGTGGCACTAATGGTAGTATTAATGATAAATTGGGTATTGAGAGGGAGACTGTGAATAACATAGTTGTGCATAATATTAATACCGCCAAGACAAAAGGTTATGGAAATAATGAGATGTATAGCCATCTGGATCTTCCTCCGGAGGCCACTCCGTATATAGTCATTCTAACAAACGTACCCTGTTTAACTAAATCTGCACTTGAAACTTGGGATGTATTGCGCAATAAAGCACTTCATTGGCTGGGTAAAAAACTGGTTTTACTAATTCACTCTTCGAAAAGTTTAAAATGGTGAGAAGAGTTGCTTGGGTGGGTAACGGGAAAAAATGTTTCAAGGCGATTGTATCGTACTGACCCTCAGTGACCCTGGATTAGTACATGCAGTCCTGTCCAGGGTGGGTAGTATATGGCTCAATCAAAGCGACATTAATGTATTACCACTTGGCTTTTTTTATCAGTCGCAAATTAGAGCAAATCCCAAAAAGTATATGGGGGCGAGAATGTACAGGCCTTGAGTAACATACCTATATACAATCGTTATGAAATATTAACCTCCCTTGAAGATATTGATTGACAAGTGGCCCGAGGCACTAGGGAGCCCCTACTTATAGGGAATTTGTGCACATTGGGTTCAGAGAAATCAAAACAAGAAAATTTTATACCGCCGGGAATCATGAGTGTTGAGACACAAATTCAAGAAAAAAAGATGAACAATGTATATTAGGTTTGGATATGGAGGTAGTGATGAGCCAAAGGGAGGAGAGTACAAGGAATATTAATAATGAAACTAACCTGCAAATATCAAGTATTAATACTCTAAATAGTATTGTAGGTACCCAGATTGTTGAATTAGATTATAATCGGTTCGGGATCCTATTTTGGAATATTGCAGGGTTAGTAGCGAAGGTAAAAGATCCTCAGTGGTTAAGCATGATAGAAGATTACCCGATAATCTGCCTCCAAGAGACCTGGCTAAAAGCAGGAAAACACCTATTGGGATATCAAACAATTCATACCCCAGCGGTTAGCAGTGTACAAGGTCACAATAAAGGAGGGTTATGTATTTATGTCTCAAATACACTGGGGGTGACTAAATTTAAACTTGAGAAGGAAACGGAATTTTTCCAGGTGTTATTGATGTATTTTACAAGAAGTTTCTGTATAGTGCTGATTAATTTTTATAACAATATCCCCCAAGAACAAGTAGTATATGTGATGGAGTCACTACGTACTGTTTTAAGTACATTAGAGGATGATAAGACAAGTGATAAATGTATTGTATGGGGGAGATTTTAATTGTTTTATGTGTCAATATTGCCAAACTGGAATCTGTGGTCTGGGTACGGAAAATAATGATACGCCAACACATTTCTCCCATACATATATGGGGGATATGTTAAATGAAATTATATACCAATATGATCTCGGGTATGCTAATGAGATATGTACTCCTATGGTACCCTTCCAGCCTACATTTATTGGCAGAGGGTGTAACTCCATTATTGACTTTGTATTAATGTCAAATAGGTATGCTACAAAAATTGGGGATTTTAAAACTATAATTACCCCATGGAGTGATCACCATCCAAATAGTGTTACCGTAGTAATGGAAAGCACAAAAAAGAAAAAACAAAGGAAGGATTCGGAATATAATCATGAGATTACCCTGGCTGCTGTTAATGGATACACCTTAAAATGGGCAAAGGTAGACCCTGATGTGTTTATTAATAAATTAGTAAAAGGCTCTAGGGAAAGCATAGAAATTTGCCTCTCTGAAGAAGGAGAAGATATAGTGGTCTTGAATGCTTTTTAAAACTAACAGGAGATATACAGAAACTATTGACAAGGGAGTATAAACAGAGGGAGAATGAAACACATGGCTGGTTTAACAAGGAATGTACCAAGGCCAATATTCATCTAAAGAAAGTTCTTCAAAAAGAGAATAGAGACAGGGAGGAGATCGGACGGGCTAGAAAGACATACCGACAAGCAATTAAGATTCGGAAGTTGCAGATGAGAAAAGAGGCTTGGGATAGTTTACATGAGGCAGCTATAAGTAAAAACAATACTGCCTTTTGGAAAGTGGTCAATTCACCTTTCCTCTGCACAAGAGATATAGATATTATTGACATTGCAATCAAGGAAGATGTTTGGTTACTTCATTTCACTGAACTGTATACAGATCATTTAAATGTAGATGAAAATATAATTGAAGAGCAGGAGCAGACCTCACTAGTTAGTACAGCCATAACTAACTCTGAATTGCCCTCAGTCTTTCCGTTGGATATATGTCTCACATTGGAGGATGTAAAATTGGCCATTAAAGAGAGTGCAGCTGGTAAAGCTTCGGGCCCGGACGGTGTTCCGGTAGATATATACAAACATGATATTGAATTATGGGCCCCGCTTCTAACTAATATTTTGGCCAGATGCACACGACAAGGTTTTCCTTCAACATGGTCAGACGCAATAGTTATTCCAATCTTTAAAAAAGGAGATCGTTGTGATCCAAAGTGTTATCGCCCAATCTCATTGTTGGATTCACTTTTAAAGGTAGTTGGTAGGGTGCTGTTGAAAAAGCTACAAACGTGGGCACATGAAAAAGATCTTTTATCGAATTTACAATATGGGTTTCGTGCTGGGTTAGGGACCATAGAGCAAGGGCTCAATTTAATGTTAATTTTAAATAAATATACGATAGTGAAAAAAGAAAGCTTGTTTTTAACATTTGTTGATTTGAGTGCAGCTTTCGATTGCGTGAACCATGAGAAGCTATGGAAGACTCTCGAAGAGATGGAAGTGGATCTCTCATTGCTTAATTTCCTGAAAGAACTATATAGAGATGCAGGGGCAAGGGTGCGCTTTGGGAAACAGGGAGAGTGTACAAATAAATTTAGGATAAAAAGGGAGTACGGCAGGGGTGTGTACTCGCCCCTTTTCTTTTTATGTTATATATTAACAATATTGGCCAATATTTAAATACTTTTAAGAATGATTACCCAACTGTTAATAATATATCGATTCCAATACTTTTATACGCGGATGATGCGGTTATAATGGCACGGACGCAAGTAGGGTTGCAGAGAGCAGTTGATAAGTTTGTGACTTTTATGTCCGATAGGGGTTTAAATGTGAATATAGGGAAAACCTTCACAATGCAATGTGGTAAAAAGGCGAAAAAGAAATGTAATATTTTTATTAACAATAAAAAGATTGAATGTATAAATAGTTTTTCCTACTTAGGAATAAACTTCGAACAATCAGGCAAATGGAAAGTGGCTATTCATGCAAGGAAATTATTATTTTCCAGAGCCATAGGTGCTCTGATTAGTTTTTCAAGAAAAATGGGTTGTAGACCTGTCCCTGAGCTACTGTCCATATATAAATCAAAATGCCTTTCCACTGCTGTTTATGGGGCCGGTATTTGGGGGTATGCAGATGCCCAACCGATACAAATCTGCGAGAACCATTTTATACGATACTTATTGGCTGTACCTAGCTCCACTGCTAATTTCATATGTCACACTGAGTTGGGATTACATTATATAACTGATATAATAAAAGTTAATCCCCTTCTATTATGGCATAAGGTTTGGGTGTCGGAAGAAACCAGCCTCAACCGTGAGATTATTAGGGACTGTCTAAAACTTGAGCGAGGTGGACGCATACCATGGCTTGGGTATATAAAAAGATTGACAAAGGAAATTGGCCGACCTGAATTATATGAGGACCCAGAAACTCTGGGCGATATTTCAAGAAAGATTTTAAAAACAGAATGTATGACATTTTTAGAAAATAATAGATGGATGGAAGAAAGAATTAAAAAAACAGTTATGGAAAACCACTTAATGTTAATTACTCCAGGAATCCAACCTTATCTTAAAGTGGTTGAAAAAAGTTATGACCGCATGCTGTTAACACGTTTTCGCTTTGGAAATCTTTTTAGACTGTTTACGTTCCCTACAGTTAATGATTGGTGTATACATTTACCCCTGTGTCCATGTGACGATAGATCATCTCAATCAACTATGCATATTATATTATTTTGCAAATTTTATACTATACCGAGGAAAACTTTTTTATTGCCAATTTTAAAAAGTATGAATCTAAGGCAATGTAGAACAGCCTATTTAAAGTTACAGAGATTGGATAACCAGAAAGACATACTAAGCATTATTGCTTTTTTAAAAAGAGTTATGAAGTATAGATATACCATGTAAAATAACAATAATCGTTTCTCTTTTCACTTGAATATTTTATTACCTGTTGACATATCTTTTTATGAGTATAATTAATTGTGATTATGACATGTGCTTTTATGATTTTTTTAATGTGAAAATCGAATAAAGCTGATTTGAAGTTTGAAGTTACCCAGTGACTACCCTTGCACTCATACAATCACCCAAGCACTACCCATGGAGTTATGCAATCACTCAGGCAGATCTATTACATGTTTCAGTTGTAGGTTTCACTATATTCCAGAAATATTGTTTATATATTTCTTTTAGATATGATGATGATTTGAAAAGGTAGAGACATATGTATGCATGCTTTTAACAATATGGAGAGACTTATGGTTGAGTCATGTAATAGTCTGCTGCCTTATATTTGGCTAGGTTAAACACTCATGCAGTTATAAAAAAAACAAGTACTACCCATGCAGTCTTCAAATGATCCAAGCACTACATATGCTCTGCTGTAATCACTCAGGCATTATTACTGCTCTCATGCGATCACCAAGGTATTACCCATGCACTCTTTGAATCATGT
Organism: Calotriton arnoldi; assembly: GCA_963921515.1. NCBI lineage: Eukaryota > Metazoa > Chordata > Amphibia > Caudata > Salamandridae > Calotriton > Calotriton arnoldi. The sequence continues at coordinate 1,447,674 of CAWUFW010004711.1, forward strand.
AGTCACTACTCATGCACTTATATAATCACCAAGGCACTACCGTTGCACTCCTTCAATCACGGAGGCACTACTCTTGTACTTATGTAATCACTCAGCCAGTACTCATGCACTTATAAAATCCCCCAGGCACTACATTTGCACTCCTGTAATCACTCAGGCAGTACCTTAGTAATTCTGTAATCACCCAGGCAGTACCCATGCACTTATAAAATCACCCAGTCACTTCCTATGTAGTCATGTAAATCCCCAGATATTACCCCTGTAGTCATGCAATCACCCAGGCGTTACCTATGTACTCCTTTAATCCCCAGACGTTACCCCTGTACTCATGCAATCACCAATGCATTAGCTATACAGTGCTTTAATCACCCAGGCACTGTCCTTGCACTCTTTCAATCACGCACACACTACTCTTGTACTTATGTAATTACTCAGCCAGTACTCATGGACATATAAAATCACCCACTCACTTCCTATGTACTCTAGTAATCCCCCATATATTACCCCTGCAGTCATGCAATAACCCAGGCACTAGTTATGTACTATCCCTGCAGTCTTGCAATCATGCAGGCTGTACCTATGCACTCATGTAATATCCCAGGCACTAGCCTTGCAGTCGTAGAATCACACAGGCTCCACTGTTGCACTCATCTATTCACCTAGGCACTACTCCATGACTCATCTATGCCTTCAGGTGCTATTTATACACTTATCCATGCACTCAACCTCTATGTGTGGACTCATGCAATTAGCCAGTCACTATCCATCTTCTCCTGCAATTACCCAGTGACTACCCTTGCACTCATACAATCACCCAAGCACTACCCATGGAGTTATGCAATAACTCAGGCAGATTTATTACATGTTTCAGTTGTAGGTTTCACTATATTCCAGAAATATTGTTTATATATTTCTTTTAGATATGATGATGATTTGAAAAGGTAGAGACATATGTATGCTTGCTTTCAACAATATGGAGAGACTTATGGTTGAATCATGTAATAGTCTGCTGCTTTATATTTGGCTAGGCACAACACTCATGCAGTTATAAAAACACCCAAGTACTACCCATGCAGTCTTCAAATGATCCAGGCACTATATATGCACTGCTGTAATCACTCAGGCATTACTCCACACTTATGCAATCATGCCGGCACTACCTATGCACTCATGCAATCACCCAGGTATTACCCATGCACTCTTTCAATCACCTAGCCACTAGTCACACACTTATTTAATCACCCAGGCACTACTGTTGCTGTCCTTCAATTACGCAGGCACTACCCTTGTACTTATGTAATCATTCAGTCAGTGCCCATGCACTCCTCCAATCACCCAGGCACTTCCTTTGCACTCCCCCAATCACTCAGGCATTCCCTCAGTACTCCTGCAATCACCCAAGCAGAACTCATGCACTTAAAAAATCACCCACTAATTTGCTATGTACTCCAGTTATCCCCCAGATATTACCCCTGTAGTCATGGACTCACCCAGGCACTAGTTATGTACTATACCTGCAGTCATAGAATAATGCAGTGTCTACCTATGAACTCATGTAATAACCCACACACTACCCTTGCAGTCATAGAATCACCCAGGCCCTACTATTGCACTCATCTATTCACCTAGGGCCTGATTCACAGAACTAATCTGAGACAAAATCCTAAACTTACTACTTTTGGTATTCACAGAAGGCACTTACGATTTTTGGTATTCACAGAATGCACTTACGACTACTAACTTTACGTCCGCACTCGGGCCGGAATTTCCGCACCCGAAGCGGAAGTCCCGCATTTGTGCTGCTCTCGGGCCGGCATTTCCTTTCCCGGGCCGGAATACCCGCTTTCGGGCCGGAATACCCACACTCTGGCCGTTGATCATTTTCCTCAAGGGTAAACACCTGTCCAAGTGCCTACCATTCCCCAACATGCATCAGCTGACACACTGCAGCCAATCCCAGCCCTGCAGCATGTATGAATGCAGAGCAGACACACACAAACCCTTTCAACATGTCGCTGAATGTGTTTGTTGCTCTGCCCCTTGCCATGCGGCAAGAAGACTTGAGGAGGAGGAGAGTAGAGAGGATCTTCAGACAAAGGATCAAACTATTTGGGATGTCCAGCCATGATGTCAGGGCCAGATACCATTTCCCTCCAGAAGTCATCTTGGAGATGGTATGTGAGTGGGAGCAGGTACTTGACTCTGTGACCTGCAGCTCCCATGCCATTCCAGCCCATCTCAAGATCCTTTCTGCTCTCCATTTCTTTGCAACTGGGTCATTCCAAATGGTCTCCAGTGACCATGTGGGCATTTCCCAGGCAAGCCAGTCGCGGTGCTTGCATCAGGTACTGAGATGCATCACTGCAAGAGCCCACCACCACATACGAATGCCCCATACACTGGCCAGCAGACAAAGGGCAGCTAGAGATTTCTATCTCATTGCTCGCTTCCCACGTGTGCTGGGTGCAATTGATTGTACCCATGTGGCCCTTCAGCCACCCCGCCGCATTGCACACATCTTCTGCAACAGACACCAATGGCATTCCATCAATGTGCATGCTGTCTGTGATGCCAGTGGGAGATTCATTGATGTGCATGCAGTGTTCCCAGGCAGTACCCATGACAGCTTTGTATTCAGCATGTCACCTCTTGCCCGGCGGATTTCTGCGGGAGAATTTGGCAACATGTGGCTACTGGGTAAGTACCAAGCACTTAAAATGAGGGATATGTGTAATTGAAATGTCTGAATGCCACCTTACATTAACAACTATTGTACAATAAGAATCATAAAGCAACATACACGGTCTCAACAGAAGCTGCATGTACCAAAGTATAGATCATGTCCTGTGTAAATCAAAGAGGGAAATGTAACCGATTCTCCTTTCTTCCCTCCTCAGGCGACGCTGGGTATGCACTCTCCCCACAACTCCTCACCCCTTACAGACGTGCAACCACTGTACCTCAGCGTAGGTATAATAGGGCACACATGCAGACTCGAGCCATCATAGAGCGTACTTTTGGTCTGTTGAAGTCGCGATTCAGATGTCTTGACCGTACAGGGGGTGTGCTGATGTACTCCCCTGAAGTCGTGTGCAAGATCATTTTGTCCTGTTGTTTTTTGCACAACATAGCTTTAACGCATGGCTTACACATACCTCTTGTACCTCGGCTAGCTCTGAATCTGGGAAACCGGGCCATTGCACAAAACCGAGGTCAGGGTATGCAAGTCCGTGATCAGCTCGTTGCCATGTTTTTCACATGAGCAAAAATGTGGTTTGCAGTCTGTTGTCAATGATGAAAGTTGGATAATTACGACTCTGTCCAAAAATTCCATCCTGAGACTACTTTGCAAGCCACACTAACTGCATGTAAACCACAGCTGTTGACATGAGTCAAAAGATGGACCGTACACCAGGTCATGTGCCCTTGTCAGCGATCAGTGTAGTGGATGTCCCTAAAAAATCTATTGACGCAGAGGAAAAAATTTACATGTTCTGAGAGACCTTCCTGGACCTTATGAGGATGGGTTTCTTAATCAAAAAAGGGCATAACTATTGCATTCTCAGAGTCTTTGCCCTCAACAGATTTGACTACCCCACAAATGATGGGCCCACAACGTGAGTGATGGTGTTATGGGTGAATCTGGCACTATGTGTCTGGGATACACAGCACTGCTTCCAACCAATTTTCCGTAACACAACACACAACTCTTGTGGTGAGCACTAAATATGGACTACATGTACCATAATGCAAAGTAGGAGAAAACTAAACTGGGGTTTGATGTTGTGTCAGCCCCTCCTTGTCCGAGCCAAAATGTTATTAAATGGTCTGTTCCCCCTTTTGTTACATGTCTGATTCTCAACAACAAAAAGGAGCACCAAGGGGTAAGTAGTCAGGTCGCCCCCCACTCAACAATATATCTCAAAAAGACCTGACCTACTGAGAACAGTGTCTTATAATTTAAAGGACCAGGGATACATATTGCCCTTACAAGACTGTACAATTGTTACTTGTCTGTATGTCCCACTGTTCAAAACTTATTAAACATCATCATGTACCACAGTTTTCAACAAGCTTATAAAATTTGAAAAATATACCACCACACAACCTTGTGAAAAAATGTGTGAAAGATTGGAAAGTACCTCACGTTAGTAACACCAAGAAGGGGGCTGCTGGCATATATTCACCAGTATGCCCACACTATCATCACCGGTAACTTTCCAATTGGAAGAAAAGGTGAAAGTAAAGAGATTCCTCCGAACTGAGAAATCAATGAAAAAATGAGTGATAAAGACGGCAATTTCAGTGCGAGAGTCACTGAGTGCCCACCAGGTCCCACAAACAACAAAAAGAGGAGATGCAATCATCAGTTAAAAAGAGGTGCCGCTTACTTGCGTAGGAAGTTTATTCAATGCAGTGTGTCCTCACATAAAAACGGCATCTACTTGGCCATTCACAACAATATAGGCCAACATGTTTCGTTGCCTACTATTATTCCGGCAACTTCGTCAGGGCTAATATGGGACCATGCAACACCTTGCTTGTTGATCACTCATGCCAAGTGGCTGCTGAAGTCCTTCGTACTTGCACACCACCCTCAGGGACTGCGCGCTAAATAGTCGCGGTCCCTCTCGTAACTGCTTATGTCAGTTTCACCGCATCCGCGGTGTCTCACACAGTTTCACCGCATCCGCGTCCTCCTGAGTATCGCAGTTTTGGAGGATTACTAAAGAGCACTCGACCAGTACCCTCATCTGTTCTAAGTGCCCTTCATTAACAACAACCTTAGCCCATTTGACTCTCCTGGAGTCATTGGTAAGCTCCACTTCTACTGTGTCCTTTTCTATTTCCTGGCAGTTGTGAATAGAAAGACCAGGGACCTGCAGAGAGAGTACTAAAGGGTTGTGGTCACTTTCGAGCCGTTCATATACTACCATGTCCTGTAGGGACGACCAGAGTTCCATGTTTAGAAAGATGTAATCGATCCGGCTGCTTCTTATACCATTGGATCACTTTCAGCATGCCCTCCCATCATCTTCATGGCCAAGGCATGGTGTCTTGCACTCTCTTCCCTTTGGATGGATATCATGTCTCTGATATTCTTGGACATGTCTTACCAAGTTCTATCAATCCTATCCAAAACATGGGTTAGTCTGTCCACCACCTGAGGGATTTGGAGCATGTCCTGCAGGGTGTCAGACATGTCTGACAGAGTAGCCCCTATGGCACGAATGTCCTGCCTCACGTCTGCCTGCTGTTGGAAGAAGTCCTGCTCCCACTGGCCACCATAGCCAGGTGCAGGCCCTCTCTGCAGGGGTGGGCCATGGATGAGACCAGCAGGTCCAACAGCAGGGGCGGTGGCAGGTTGAAGCATGTGGACAGGAGAATGGTGCCCAGGGGATACCTGCACCACAACAGGGTTGGTACTTCCCCCAGATGGTGGAGAGGATGCCTGGGAAACACTGTATAGGGAGGAGCATGTAGGGGAACCACCATGTCTGTCCTGGATGTGAGGGCTGTGAGGGAGTGATGTCTGTGTTGCGATGCGTGTGAGCTGTGGCTGGTTAGCTCTATGCTGGGGACAGGCAATCTTTCGTTTTGGAGGAGGCTGAGGCACTTTGCTGGGCGGAGAGTGTGATGCCTTACAAGATTTGGGCAAAGTGGGAAGATTTCTGTCCATGGCATCAGAATCGTTATCCCCGGAGAGGCTGGACATATAGTCACCATCATCTTCCAATCCTTCAGCCTCAGGTACTTCCTCCTCCTCCTCTTGCGCAGTACTTGCAGCCGACATTACTGCCTACAGGAGCAGTGGATTTTCCCCTCTGATTGCCCATTGCCCAACACTGGTGGAAGGTCCATCCTCCTCATCGTCATCACCCCCTGGAACACAGAGGTTGCAACCGTATAATTAATTGACCTAGTATAAGATGTGGTGCAACACAAGGGTTGGATTAACTGTACTTTGCATCAACAGATGACATACATGTGACCTGGTTTGGGTACCCCTACAAGTGACAGCTCACACCATAGCACTGAGGTGTTAAACGGAGATGTACATTGCACAAGCAAACTCACCAGCTCCAGCCACAACTTTCTGCGCCTTTGCGATCCCCCCTGATGTCAACTGCTGAACCATGCTCCTCATAGGTTTTGTTGACAAAGCCGTCCCCGATCCAGCAGCTGTGGAGGGAAGTGACACCATACTCAATGATCTGTATTACTAATTTACAAACAGGCACGTGTGACACTTATAATATGTATGTAACTTTGTAAACAACTACTGCAGATTCTATGCAGAAGGGGATTTTGATCTTTGTCATGGCTTAGTAATCTATGATAGGGAAACACTTGATGCCACAATTACCTGATGGACAGGTGCGAGAGGGTTTCACTGCTGCAGCCAGGATGTCATGCATTCCCCAGGATGGTGTACGCTGCACTGGTGTCATCCTGTCAGCAGCTGTGGTGAAACATACATGTCTATATTTCAGCACACCAGATGGTAGCTATGAGCTAACATGTACATGTCATTCTCAATTACCATTGACAGGATATTCATGGCCAATGTGCAGCATGTTTACCTCATGGACTTTACATGTGGGCCCCTGCTCACATGCAGCAATTGCCAGCTGTTAACTCCACACAGCACTGACATCAATGAGATGACACATCAACAGACAAACTTGTATGAGAAGGTTACTGATATTTCAAGGAAGGGGATAAATGATCAGGACTCCTCCGCATTACATTGATTACACCTTCACCATTAAGACTAACATGTTTCATGAGTATAATGTTGTCTGTTGACAAGTCGAAAGGAGTGTACAGCACCAGGCTGACCAGTATCACATTTGCACATCAGTTCAAACATTGCATTGCAGAGTTCATGTGTGAGATGTGCAATAGTCAGGTACATAATGTGGCTCATTTGTGCTTCCCTACCCATGAAGTCACAAAGCTCATTTTGGAATGAGAGATCACACATTTGTTATGTCCATCCTTTCAGTGTCCTCTGTTTGCATACTCCATTTCCAACATCATGGTAGTACTTAGCTGACAACGGATGGTGTCTTGTACAGCAGACATCCTAACCTCATATGTCAACCACTCGCTTATATATGTGAATACAGTAGAAGAGGAGGCAAGCAGAATGCAACATTTGACTAGGATCCCACATTGTGGGTAAGTTGAGAAGCTTTGATGGTTGCCGCCTTCACTGGATTTGCATTGTGCTTTTCAGCCAAGAGATTTCAACATTTCACTTCCTCATGATTCACCTTAGCAGTCCATACATCCATCACAAAAGTATACAACTGGCATCAGTGCGACCCTCATACACACCAATTTCCTTAGGATTTATCCATTGATATTTTGCAAGCGTTTTCATATCAGTGAATTACAATCCAGTTGTGTGTAGGACACTTCATATGACACTATGTACTATTTTATGTCCATTCTGCACTCACTTGGCATACATTTTGTGTCATCCTTTCAGTAGCCACCATGGTGTGATCTGGTAGGTGCTTAAATGCCATGTGTAAGCATATTGTGATGCAGTACAACAGTGTTGTACAACACATACAACATACAGTGGAGATTAAAGGCACATTTCATGAGCATTCAGGTACATTATGCTTGGGTTTACTTACCATGGCCCGCACCTGCCCAGTGTGTGGTCCCTGACCAGATGTCACAGCCAACCTTGTAGCAGAAGTCAATGTGGCTGTTGGAATCTGGGAGGACATCATTGGACCTACAACGATAAGTGTGTTTGCAGCTTTACATTTCTGCTGCCACATGTGATGCACTCAATTTCAGGCCCAAAAGATAAGCACAAGCAGTTGTGGGCACTACCGTTGCAGAAGTGTGTAGCACTAAATATCATGAGTGATCCCACATTTAACTTATAATGGCCCCACTGCCTAAAAGCAACGTCTATCAAAATGACACAAATACAAATCCTGAAGTAAGATCCACAATTGTGTTTTGTTAATGGCCAAAAAACAAGCCATCCAATGAAAACATATATAACCAGCTGGGTGGACTGGACAATTTCATGTATAGAAAAAACATTCTAAGTTGGACAGTGGATGCATTCTCAATACTCCTGACAATTGTATCACTTCTTGTTCATCATTGTTATATTTGTTAACATTGAATTTCTTGATTTAGTCTACAAAACCAATTACAATATAGTGGAGACTCCTTTTTGACTTGTTGTGGCACTCGATTCCAGGATTGAGTTCCCAGTTCTGGAACTGTTGGTGGAATACATGTAATGTTCCCAAATCACAAAGGTATGATGAGCCTAGATATATTATATTTTGTCTTTCACTATTCACAAATGTCATTTGCTAAAGGTAAATGTCCATTAAGAACTCCAATAGCTGTAAAGCTAGTTTTTCCTCTCCGGTTACCTTTGATATTCGGGCCCTATATGTCCCTCTGTTGTCTGCTGACAATGTATGCATTTTGACCATCTCCTGCCCAGTTTGACTTACCAGTTAGTGAGGGTGGTAAGCGTTACTCTGGATGATGTTGTTTCCTCCCAGAAGATGCAGGGACCTCTGCTACTGTGGTTGTCTGTGCTCTGGCTGAATGTGTCAATAGGTGAGAAGAGAGAAAAGTCACCAAATGGAAAATGTACATGTGTAAATTGTCAGACATTTCCTCATATCTTCTGCATTCTAACAGTATTGTGAAGTACTGCCACGGCCGGTGCAGGTAGGAGCAGTGGGGCGTTGGGGATGTAATGGCATGGCAGGGTGGGAAATAGACAACAGAATATGTGAATGAAATGTTTTGAAATAAGAATTCTCTCACCTTCTGCTTTGTGATTTTGGCAGGCACAAGGTGAGTTACTATTTGGATAATTTGTATTTATTTTTCCTATTCCGTTGTCAGTTGATTTTCCTCTGCACCGCAACCCACACCCCATTACGTTCTTGACTGACCCATCTGCGTCTGGATAAGTGGAAGGGACACTTTGTCAATTGGGTATATACGGCAGCAGTACTGGGCCCATGTTTTAAGTAGTGGCCAAGGGATTTGCCATTTCTAATACAAAGGATTCTGGGACTTGTGGTGCAACATACAGAGGGAAACACATGAGCCACTGACTATATTTTTATATAAACTTTGGACAACTTCCTTACTCACAATGGCAGTGCAACACAGACAATCTTTTCATATACTTATTCTTGTCAACCCATTTACCTGGTACCACGTTGCGGACATCACTCTCAGGCAGCCCATGGAGCATGTGGGGGTGGATTGTAGTGAGGATATCCTCCTCAAGTGGGGTGAGACGTAGGCGGGTTCCAGATTGTGGGGCAGGGAGAATCCTGTTCAACTCGATCCTAGAGTACTTCTCCTTCACCCTCTTCTTTTCATCCTGCCACTACTTCTTGATGTCCTGGACTGTGCGCCTCTCCTCCCCCAATGCTGTGACAGCAGTGGCTAAATGCTGCCACAGAGCTGCCTTCTGTGTGCCACTGGTGCAGTAAGGTGGGAGACCATATAGGCGTTTGTGGTGCCTCACAATGAACTCCACAATCATGGTGGTCTCCTCAGTAGTGAAGTTCTTCTTCCTACTCATTTGGTACATTTTCCTCTACCGATGAACAGCAAATGAAAACAGGAACTCTCTGTGGCCAAACCTGTTCCTTGAATGTGTGCTGCTTTTATATGGTTTGTGGTGCTGGTCTTGCAGTTAGTGTTAATTGACTTAAGATGCAGCATGGTGGGGATGGTAGGCACTTGAAATGATCATCAGGCCCAAATGCGGGTATCCCGGCCCGGAGGCAGAAATTCTGGCCCGGGAGCGGAAATCCCGGCAAAAATGTGGGATTTCCGCTCCGGGTGCAGAAATTCCGGCCCGAGTGAGGAAATTCCAGCCCGATTGCGGACGTAAAGTTAGTAGTCGTAAGTGCATTCTGTGAATACCAAAAATCGTAAGTGCCTTCTGTGAATACCAAAAGTAGTAAGTTTAGGATTTTGTCTCAGATTAGTTCTGTGAATCGGGCCCCTAGGCACTACTCAATGACTCATCTATGCCTTCAGGTGCTATTTATACACTTATCACACATCTTCTCCTGCAATTACCCAGTAACTACTTTTGGAGTCCTACAATCAGCCAAGTACTACCCATGCAGTTATGCAATCACTCAGGCAGATCTATTACATGTCTCAGTTTCTAGGTTTCACTATATTCCAGAAATATTGTGTACATATTTCTTTTAGATATGATGATGATTTGAAAAGGTAGAGACATATGTATGCACGCTTTTAACAATATGGAGAGACTTATAGTTGATTCATGTAATAGTCTGCTGCTTTATATTTAGCTAGGCCCAACACTCATGCAGTTAAAAAAACACCCAAGTACTTCCCATGCAGTCTTCCAATGATCCAGTCACTACATATGCACTGCTGTAATCACTCAGGCATTACTGCTGCACTCATGCAATCACCAAGGCATTACCCATGCACTCTTTGAATCATGTAGTCACTACTCAATCACTTATATAATCACCCAGGCACAGCCGTTGCACTCCTTCAATCACGGAGGCACTACCCTTGTACCTATGTAATCACTCAGCCAGTAGTCATGCTGTTATGAAATCACCCAGGCACTACCTTTGCACTTATTTATTCACTCAGGCACTACCTCAGTAGTCCTGTAATCACCAAGAAGTAACCATGCACTTATAAAATCACCCAGTCACTTCCTATGTAGTCATGTAAATCCCCAGATGTTACCCCTGAAGTCATGCAAACACCCAGGCGTTACCTATGTACTCCTTTAATCCCCCTGTGGTTTTTTCAGTGAATATCTATGGGTTTTTAAATTCCATTTCCTAACTATAACGTCCCTGAAACCTATGTTTTTTTCAGTGAAAAATAAAAATATATATGTGTATATGTATATGTATATATATATATATATATATATATATATATATATATATATATATAGTCGCCAGTAGGTAGTTATAGTTAGAACCTAGTTTCCATAGGAAAAGCGTTTTTTGATTTTCCAATATCTTTGGCGCCGTTTGACGAATTTTTGCGAAATTTTCAAAACTAATGGGGCGCTCCGGTCAGCTCCTGTCTTAAATGTTTTGGGGTGATTCGTCAAGCAGGGGCCAAGAAAAAAGGGGGTCCCAAAACACGTTTTCCCCATGTTAATTTCCATAGGAAAAATTGGAACAGGCTACAGCCCGAACTGCTGAACGGAATTACACCAACTTTGGCAAAAAGGTAGGTCTTGGTCCAGAAAGTGACCTTTTTTTTAAAATTATGTAAATCCGTTCAGTAGTTCCTGAGAAATTAAAAAAAGAAAACGTTCGATATCTGAGCACCGAGGAGGAGTCGCGACTCCTCCCTAGCACGAGCTGACTTTTGATTGGCTGTCAACACTCCAAACCAGGAAGTGTTGGCAGCCATCTAGTGACTCGGTAACCGAGTCACAAGAAAACAGAAGACAAAAAGGTTGAAAAACAAGAAAAGGGGGCAGGGTAGAAGCACCGTGACCCCCAAGGCCTGCTCAGGGGGTCCCACAGGGACCCCGGGCCCAAAAATGCATTTTTTAAAAATAATTTCGGCCGAATTCGCGCTGGGTTCGCGAATCCGGCCGAAATTATAAAAAAAAAAACGAAGCGCGCCCTCCCGCGCTTCGTTTGTTAAAAAGCCCCCGGGTGTGCCAGGTCCCGGGAGCAATTGTAAATTAAGGTGTGGGGGCCAGTGGGAGCCTCCACAGCCCCGGGGACCGCCACCTCCCCGGGGCTTCATGATTTATGTGGGGGGGCACGTGGCCCCCCACAGCCCCGGGGACCGCCACCTCCCCGGGGCATTAATTAAATAACGGGGGGCCTCACGGGCCCCCCCAAGCCCCGGGGACCGCCACCTCCCTGGGGCTTTGTTGCAATTGGGTGGGCCGGGCCTTGTGAGCCCCCTCAAGCCCCGGGGACCGCCACCTCCCTGGGCATTTAATTATTTGGGGGGGCCTCGCGGGCCCCCCCAATCCCCGGGGACCACCACCTCCCCAGGGCTACCTGATTTAAATGTGGGGGGCTACGCGGCCCCCCCACAGCCCCAGGGACCACCACCTCCCCAGGGCTTTAATTAAATAAAGGGGGGGCCTCGCAGGCCCCCCCAAGCCCTGGGGACCAACACCTCCCTGGGGCTTTGTTGCAATTGGGTGGGGTGGGCCTCGTGAGCCCCCCAAAGCCCCGGGGACTGCCACCTCCCCAGGGCATTTCATTATTTGGGAGGGGCTCGTGGGCTCCCCAAGCCCCGGGGACCACCTGATTTAAATGTGGGGGCTACGCGGCCCCCCCGCAGCCCCGGGGACTGCCAGCTCCCTGTGGGCTACATTCAAAATTAAAGTGTGCGGGGGCTCGAGCCCCCCCACACTGCCCGGGGACCACCACCTCCCCGGGGCACAAATTATTTAAATTCGGGGGTCCGTTACGGACCCCCGGCGACCACCAATTCCCCGGGCTATGTATACATTGGGAGGGGGGCTGCGTGGCTCCCCTCCTGGAGCCCTTGATAGCCCTGGGTACCGCCACCCACCAGGGCCGGCTCCTGCAATGTCCCGGGTGCCCACCCCGGGACATTGCTGTTTGCTATGGCAGGGCGGGAGCACGGCTCCCGCCCTGCCATAGCAAACTGTGCTTGCTTCATTGAAGCAAGAGCAGGAAAACCTGCTCTCGCTTCAATGAAGCAAAGCTAGAATTGCTTTGAGCAAGGGAGCTGCATGTTAGCAGCTCCCCTTGCTCAAAAGCAATGCTGGCTCCCGCAGGAGGCGGGGAGCCGGCGGGACCGTGGGGGCATTGGGGCTCCCCCACAGTCCCCAATGGTGAGGCCAGGCACCGGGGTATAGGGTCCCCGGGGCCAATAGTGGCCTAGGGAAGGGGGGCCACGCGGCCCCGCTTCCCATTAAATATTTTTTAAAAAGGCCATGCCCCGGGGGATGGGGTCCCCGGGGCCAAAAGTGGCCCAGGGAAGGGGGGTCACGCTTCCCCCCTTCCCTAGAAATAAATTTTAAAAAAAGGAGGCCATGCCCCGGGGGATGGGGTCCCCTGGGCCAAAAGTGGCCCAGGGAAGGGGGGTCATGCGGCACCCCTTCCCTAGAAATAAATTTTAAAAAAAGGATGCCACGCCCCGGGGGATGGGGTCCCCGGGGCAGAATTGGCCCAGGAAAGGGGGGCCACGCGGCCCCCTTCCCTATAGATACATTTTAAAAAAGGAGACCATACCCCGGGGGATGGGGTCCCCAGGGCCGAAATTGGCCTCGGGAGGGGGGCCACGCAACACCCTTCCCGTTTAAAAAAAAAAAAAAAAAAGTGTCAGGCCCTGAGGCCCTGGGGGATGGGGTCCCCAGGGCCACAAAAATGCTAAAAGAAGGGGGCCACACAGCCCCCCTTCTAAAAAAAAAAAAATAGAAAAACAAATGCCGGCATCTCGCCGGAGGCCTCGCCCCTCCCTGCACCACTGTGCAAACACGCCCCCTAGCGCGTTGTAAGTTGGGGAATTAATTCCCCTGTAATACTGAGGGTCCCTGGAGGCCAACTAGCCCACCAGGTACCTTTAGTAAGCCCCACAGAGCTGGATTGCTGAGAGGTGGTCCGAGGCCATGCCCCTTTTTACAACACTCTGCAAACGCGCCTATTGGCGCACTGCTGTTGGGGTGATGAGGTCCTCTTGTGTCCTGAGGACCTCAGGACACAAGTGGACTTCATCCCCTGAGCAGCAGAGTGCCACGAGTCGCGTTTGCAGAGTCATGTAAAAAGGGGGCGTGGCCTTTAAGCACACTCAGCAATCTAGCTGTATGGGGCTTACTGGTTGTAACAGGTGGGCTAGTTGGCCCCCAGGGACCCTCAGTATTCAAGGGGACTTAATTCCCTAACTTAGAATGCACCAGGAGGAGTGTTTGCAGAGTGGTGGAGAAAGGGGGCGTGGCCTGTGTCCAGCTTTCAGCAGTCCCACTATCTGGGACATACTGGAGGTATCAGGTAGGCTAGCTGGCCCCTAAGGACCCCCAGAAGCGAAGGGGACTTCAATCCCCATCCAAGTGCGTGCCAGGATGTGCGTTTGCAGAGTGGTGGGGAAAGGGGGCGTGGCCTGCTATGACAACTTAGCAATCCTGCTGTGTGGGACTTACTGGAGGTAATAGGAGGAGTAGTTGGCCCCCAAGGATGTCCTTGGGGGGCCAACTACCCCCTTGTTACCTCCAGTAAGTCCCACACAGTGGGATTGCTAAGACGTCTTCGGAGGCCATGTCCCCCTTTCTCCACCACTCTGCAAACGCGCCTCTTGCCAGAGTACGGGATGGGGGAAGAAGTCCAATTTACTCCTGAGGGACTTTGGGGGACAAGAATCCCTCCTGGTACCTCCTGCAAGTCCTACGCAGTGGAATTCCTGAGCGCTGGTCTGAGGCCCAGCACCCTTTCTCCACCACTCTGCAAACGCGACTACTAGTTAAAGAAGTGTTTGCAATGTTATAGGTTTCGCATTTGCAAGAGTTAGAGCTATTGGCAATGTAAATGTAAAAGTTTTTTCATGTTTTTCGGAGTGGAGTGGATGTACGTTGTGTGTAGGGGAATTATGTGGTAAGTTGTGCAGTGAAATTATGTGGATAGAAAGTATGTGGTATTTATTTTATAGGAATTATGTAGAGTGGGATTATGTGTTATGGAGAGTAATTATGTGGTATGGTAGTCTGTGTTGTGGAGTGGTAATGTCAGATTTAGTCTTCCTCGTTTCCATAGAAGCTCAACTATGAACTCAATGAGACAAAAAAAGAAGGAATCACTGAGGAGCACTTCTGGACCTAGTCAGAGGTATAAGCAGGGCCACTGGAATTATGCGACTGTTTGGCTGCACCGACTTTCGCACAAATATACATTTTCCACATTAGCCACATAATTCATCATCTGGTCCCTAATCTGTCGATTTGATCAAAAAAAGCCTTGTTTCTAGCTCAAACGGCTCAAACGTTACCAAAAATGCAGCGACAAGTGTTACAGCGTGTTGGAATGCCCTTTGCAAACCTAGAATGGTCACCTGTTACTTATTGCTAAATGTGGGTGTTAAATTGGTACTAATGGTGTGCAAGCCACTGTTGCTACCTTCTACGCCTCTCTCTGCGCCTCTCTTGCCTCTTTCTGAATTTCTGTTGCTTCTTTCTACACATTTCTTTCTTTTTCTGCACTTCTCTTGCCTCTTTCTGCAAATCTCTTCTACGTTCTGCATCTCTCTTGCCTCTTTCTGCATGTCTGTTGCCTCTTTCTGCACCTCATTTGCTTCTTTCTGTACCCTCTTGCCTCTTTCTGCACCCTTCTTCCCTCTTTCTGCACCTCTCTTGCCTTTTTGTTTACCCCTCTTAAAGCTTTCTGCACCTTTTTTGCCTCTTTATGCACCTCTGTTCCTTCTTTCTGCACTTCTTTTGTTTCTTTCTGCACCTGACTTGCTTTTTTCTGTACCCCTCTTGCCTCTCTCTCCACCCCTCTTCCCTCTTTCTGCACTTCTGTTGCTTCTTTCTGCACTTATCTTGCTTCTTTCTGCACCTCACTTGCCTCTTTCTGCACCTCTATTGCCTCTTTCTGCAGTTCCCTTGCCCCCTTCTGCACTTCACTTGCCTCTTTCTGTATCTCTCTTGCCTCTTTGTGCACCTCTCTTGCCTCTTTCTGCACCTCACTTGCTTCTTTCTGCACCCCTTTTGCCTGTTTCTGCACCCCTCTTCCCTCTTTGTGCAACTCTCTTGCCTCTTTCTACACCTCTCTTCCCGCACCACTCTTGCCTCTTTCTGTACCTCTGTTCCTCCTTTCTTCACCTGTCTTGTCTCTTTCTGCACCCTTCGTGCCTCTTTCAGCACCTCTGTTGCTTCTTTCTGCAGTTGTCTTCCTCTCTGCACCGCTCCTGCCTCTCTCTGTACCCCTCTTTCCTCTTTGTGCACCTCTCCTACCCCTTTCTGCACCCCTCTTGCCTCTTTTTCCACCTCTGTTGGTTCTTTCTGCACCTTTTTTTCTTCGTTCTGCACTTCACTTGCCTCTTTCTGTACCCCTCTTGCCACTTTCTGCACATCTTTTGGCTCTTTCTGCACTGCTCTGGCTTCTTCCTTCACCTCTGTTCCAAATTTCTGCATCCCTCTTGCCTTTTCCTGCACCCCTCTTCCCTCTTTCTGCACCTCTCTTGCCTCTGTCTGCACACCTGTTTCCTCTTTCTGCACCCCTTTTGCCTCTCTTGCATTTTTCTGCAGTTCTCTTGCCTCCTTCTGCACCTCACTTGCCTCTTTTTGCACCTCTGTTGGTTCTTTTGCACTGCTCTGGCTTCTTTCTGCACCTCTCTTGCAAATTTCTGCACCCCTCTTGCCTCTTTCTACACCCCTTTTACCTGTTTTGCACCTCTCTTGCCTCTGTCTGCACCTCTGTTCCATCTTTCTGTACCGCTTTTGCCTGTTTGCGCAACTCTCTTGCCTCTTTCTGCAGTTCTCTTGCCTCCTTCTGCACCTCTGTTGCTTCTTTCTGCACTTCTCTTGCCTCTTTCTGCACCTCTGTTGCTTCATTCTGCACTTCCCATGCTTCTTTCTACACCTGTCTTGCTTTTTATGCCCCCTGTTGCCTCTTTCTGCATTTGTCTTCCCTCTTTCTGTACCTTTCTTGCCTGTTTCTGCATCTCACTTGCCTCTTTCTGCACTTCTCTTGCTTCTTTCTACACCTCTGTTGCTTCTTTCAGCAATTCTCTTGACTCTTTCTGCACTTCTCTTGCCTCTTTCTGCACCTCACTTGCTTCTTTCTGCATCCCTGTTGCCTCTTTCTGCACCCCTCTTCCCTCTTCGTGCAACTCTCTTGCCTCTTTCTGTACCTTTCATGCCTCTTTCAGCACCGTGTTACTTCTTTCTGCACTTCTCTTTCTTCTTTCTGCACCCCTTCTGCCTCTTTCTGTACCGCTCTTGCCTCTTTGTGCACCCCTCCTACCTTTTTCTGCACACCTCTTGCCTGTTTTTGCACCTCTGTTGGTTCTTTCTGCACTTCTCTTGCTTCTTTCTGCACCTTTGTTGCTTCTTTCAGCAATTCTCTTGTCTCTTCCTACACTTCTCTTCTTTCTTTCTGCACCCTTCCTGCCTCTTTCTGTACCTCTCTTGCCTCTTTGTGCACCTCTCCTACCTCTTGCTGCACTCCTCTTGCGTCTTTTTGCACCTCTGTTGCTTCTTTCTACACCTCTAATGCTTCTTTCTGCACCCCTCCTGCCTCTTTCTGTACCACTGTTGCCTCTTTCAGCACCTCTGTTGGTTCTTTCTGCACTGCTCTTGCTTCTTTCTGCGCTCCTCTTCCTTCTTTCTGCACCCCTCGTGCCTCCTTCTGTACCACTGTTGCCTCTTTCAGCACCTCTGTTGGTTCTTTCTGCACTGCTCTTGCTTCTTTCTGCGCCTCACTTGCCGCTTTCTGCACGTCTCTTGCTTCTTTCTAAACCTCTGTTGCTTCTTTCAGCAATTCTCTTGCCTCCTTCTGCACTTCTCTTGCTTGTTTCTGCACCTCTCTTGCGTCTTTCTGTACCTCTGTTGCCTCTTTCTGCACTTCACTTGCTTCTTTCTGCACCTCTCTTGCCTCTTTCGGCACCTCTGTTGCTTCTTTCTGCACCCCTCTGCCTCTTTCTGCAACCCTCTTCCCTATTTGTCCAACTCTCTTGCCTCTTTCTACACCTCTCTTCCCTCTTTCTGCACCACTCTTGCCTCTTTCTGTACTTCTGTTGCTTCTTTCTGCACTTCTCTTGCCTCTTTCTGCACCCTTCATGCCTCTTTCAGCACATCTGTTGCTTCTTTCTGCACTTCTCTTCCTTCTTTCTGCATCCCTCGTGCCTCCTTCTGCACCTCTGTTGCTTCTTTCTGCACTTCTCTTGGATCTTTCTGCACTTCTCTTGCTTCTGTCTGCACCTCTCTTGCCTCTTTCAGCACCTCTGTTGCTTTTTCTGCACCTCACTTGTCTATTTCTGCACTTCTCTTGCTTCTTTCGACACCTCTTTTGCTTCTTTCAGTAATTCTCTTGTCTCTTTCTGCGCTTCTCTTCCTTCTTTCTGCACCCCTCCTGCCTCTTTCTATACCTCTCTTGCCTCTTTGTGCACCCCTCCTACCTTTTTCTGCACACCTCTTGCCTCTTTTTGCACCTCTGTTGGTTCTTTCTGCACTGCTCTTCCTTCTTTCTGCACCTTACTTGCCTCTTTCTGCACTTCTCTTGCTTCTTTCTACACCTCTGTTGCTGCTTTCAGCAATTCTCTTGCCTCTTCCCGCACTTTTCTTCCTTCTTTCTGCACCCTTCCTGCCTCTTTCTGTACCTCTCTTGCCTCTTTGTGCACCTCTCCTACCTCTTGCTGCACTCCTCTTGCGTCTTTTTGCACCTCTGTTGCCTCTTTCTACACCTCTGTTGCTTCTTTCTGCACCCCTCCTGCCTCCTTCTGCACCCCTCTTCCCTCTTTGTGCAACTCTCTTGCATCTTTCTACACCTCTCTTCCCTCTTTCTGCACCACTCTTGCCTCTTTCTGTACCTCTGTTGCTTCTTTCTTGCACTTCTCTTGCCTCTTTCTGCACCCCTCGTGCCTCTTTCAGCACCTCTGTTGCTTCTTTCTGCAATTCTCTTGTCTCTTTCTGCACTTCTCTTCCTTCTTTTTGCACCCCTCTTGCCTCTTTTTGCACCTCTGTTGGTTCATTCTGCACCACTCTTGCTTCTTTCTGCACCTCACTTGCCTCTTTCTGCACTTCTCTTGCTTCTTTCTACACCTCTGTTGCTTCTTTCAGCAATTCTCTTGCCTCTTTCTGCAGTTCTCTTGCTTGTTTCTGCACCTCTTTGGCAAATTTCTGTATCCCTCTTGCTCTTTCTGCACCCTCTTCCCTATTTCTCCACCTCTCTTGCTTCTTTCTGCACTTCTCTTGCTTCTTTCTGCACTTCTCTTGCCTCTTTCTGCACCTCTGACTTAGAGGTAGTTTTAATCCCCCTGCCCTATTATGTACTAGGGCCTTACAAGGGACGTCATGCCAATCACAGGGGTACCCCAACCCATAGTGTACCCTAGTGTATGTAGGTGTTTTCACTGTATTCTAAGTGTCTTTCAGCATAGCACTTGCTCCAGGCCTGGTTAGTCAGAGTCAGTTACCACCAGTACCAGTCAGCAAAATGTTGTGGGCACAAGATGACTTTGCAACAAGGCCTCTTTCTGCACCTCTGTTGGTTCTTTGTGCATATCTCTTGCTTCTTTCTGCACCTTTCTTCGTCTTTCTGGACTTCTGTTGCGTCTTTCTGCATTTCTCTTGCTTCTTTCTGCATGCTTCGTCCTATATCTGCACATGTCCTACCTCTGTAGGAATAGTTAGAAATTAGCATTTAAAAAACCTTTGAAATTCACTGAAAAAACCATAGGTTTCAGGGACGTTATAGTTAGAAATTAGCATTTAAAAAACCATAGAAATTCACTGAAAAAACCACAGGTTTCAGGGACGTTATAGTTAGTTGGACATTTCACTTGTACAAAACCAGAGAAATTCGACCGTTATAGTTAGTTGAGCTAACTATAACTCGCGCCCCCGCAATGCACTGCTGATGACGTCACATATTACATCATTCATGACATGGTCAGTGACATCAACAAAAAAAGCAATGAATAAAAAACAAAGCACGGTCTCCCGTGCTTCGTTTTTTAAAGCCCCCGGGTGGGCCAGGTCCCGGGGCGTTCATGATTTATGTAGCGGGGGCCCACGGGGGCCCCAGCAGCCCTGGGGACTGCCACCTCCCGGGGCTTAAATATAAAGGAAGTGTGGGGGGGCTCCTGCCCCTCCCAACACTGCCCCAGGGACCACCACCTCCCCGGTGCAAACTTTATTTAAATATGGGGGTCCATTGCGGACCTGTGGTACCCGGGGACAACCACCTTCCCGGGGCTATGTATACGTTGGGAGGGGGCCTGCGTGGCTCCCCTCCTGGAGCCCTTCATGGGCCTGGGGACCGCCACCCCCCAGGGCCGGCTCCTGCAATGTACGGGGTGCCCACCCCCAGGACATTGCCATTTGCAATGGCAAGGCAGGAGCACGGCTCCCACCCTGTCATTGCAAACTCTGCTTTGCTTTATGGAAGCGAGAGCAGAAAACCTGCTCTCGCTTCCATGAAGCAAAGTAGAATTGCTTTTGGACAAAGGGAGCTGCATGTTAGCAGCTCCCCTTGTCCAAAAGCAATGCCGGCTCCCGCAGGAGGCGGGGAGCTGGCTGGGACCGCGGGGGCATTGGGGCTCCCCCTGCAGTCCCCAACGTAAGGGCTGGCCCCGGGGGATGGGGTCCCCGGCGCCAGAAGTGGCCCAGGAGAGGGGGGCCACGTGGCCCCCCTCAAAAAAACAAAACAACAACAAGGCTGGCCAGGCCCCAGGGATGGGGTCCCAGGGGCCTGGCTAGTGGCCTCTGTAAAGGTGGGCCATGCGGCCCCCCTCCAAAAAAAACCAAGGCTGGCCAGGCCCCGGGGGATGGGGTCCCCGTGGCCATAATTGGCCTCAGGAGGGGGGCCACGCAGCCACCCCCTCCCAAAAAAATTAAAAACAAAGGTAAAGTCTGGCCAGGCCCCGGGGATGGGGTCCCCAGGGCCAGAAGTGGCCCAGGGAAGTTGGGTCATGCGGCCCCCATCCCATAAGATAAAAAAATGTAAAAAAAAAAAAGAGACCGGCAACTCGCCGGAGGCCCCGCCCCCTCCCTGCATGACTCTGCAAATGCACCTCCTGGCACACTCTGCATTGGGGGATTAATTCCCCGTTACTAGTGAGGGTCCCAGGGGCCAACTAGGCCACCAGGAACCTCCAGTAAGCCCCACACAGTGGGATTGCTGAGAGGTGGTACGAGGCCACGCCCCTTTTTACACCACTCTGCAAACGCTCCTCTTGGCGCACTGCTGGTGGGGTGATGAAGTTCCCTTGTGTCCTGAGGACCTCAGGACTGAAGTGGACTTCATCCCCCAAGCAGCAGTGCGCCAGGAGATGCGTTTGCAGAGTGGTGTAAAAAGGGGGCATGGCCTTGTACCACTCTCAGCAATCCAGCTGTGTGGGGCTTACTGGAGGTACGTGGTGGGCTAGTTGGCCCCAGGGACCCTCAGTATTCACAGGGACTTAATCCCCCAACTTAGAACGTGCCAAGAGGCGCGTTTGCATAGTGGTGGAGAAAGGGGACGTGGCTAACCCTGGGCATAGTTCACGTAGTAGCGCTACGCGTAGCTACGCAAAGTGCACTTCGAACTACGCAAGCTACGCGTAGCACTACGTTAACTGCGTAGTGCGGTAGGAAATGCTGTTCGCAATGATTGCACAGTGCCGGATGCTTGTCCGCACTGTACAATCATTGCAAACGGCATCTTGCACAGTGCAAGCAGTCGTTTTCTGCCGCTCGAGTAGATTTGTACTCGAGCGGCAGTTTTCTCAACGCGGACTGGTAGTTTCTCATCGTGAGCGGTCGCGAGCATACGCGACCACTCGCAATGAGAAACCTGACCTCCCCACATTGAGAATCTCGCTGGGAGGTTTATTTTCCACGCATTTAAACAAAAATGAGGTGAATTTAAAGTTCACATCAGAGATTAGTTCAGTGGCAGTGAACTATCTCGATTTAAGGGTTTATGTTCAGGGAGGGGTGCTGGAAACAGAACTGTATAGAAAACCGACTGCCGGCAATTCTATTTTACATGCCGGCAGTAGTCACCCTCCTAAACTAATAAACAGCATACCCTATGGTGAGCTCCTCAGGCTGAAACGTAACTGTTCCAGGGAATGCGACTTTAAAGCCGCAGCAAAAGACAGCATAGTTAGGTTTATGGCTAGAGGTTATAATAGGGATCTCTTAGAAAACACACTTAAGAAAGTAGAGAGAATCCCTAGAAAGAAACTTCTTGATAAAAAGGATGATCTGTCCAGCGTCAAGGACAGCAATGAAGGCAAATTCCGAATGATTACTACCTATTCGGATGATGCTAATACCTTCAGGGGCATGTTGAGAAGAAATTGGCATATCCTGAAAACAGATGCCATCATAGGAAAGGATATTCCCCATGCTCCTCTAGTTACATTCAGGAAGGCTAGGTCGCTGCGGGACAAATTGGTCCACAGCCACCTAGAAGAGTTACCTGGCAGACAAGGAACATTGAAAGAGATGAGAGGTTTCTTCCCCTGCGGGAAATGTAAGGCGTGTGCCAATAGTAAAAGAGTACTCTCCTATCAAGTAGCAGGGTTGAAGAAACAGTATGTGATTAAGAAATTTCTGACTTGCCATACAACACATACTGTCTATTGTCTGATATGCCCATGTGGGCTCAGATATATAGGCAGCACTATACATAGCGCTAAGATTCGCGTATTGGAACACCAACGGGCAATCGCGAACAAAGACTTGAACTATCCAGTCGCCAGGCATTTTTCTATTAAACATCAAAGTAACAGAAATTTGTTGCAATACTTTTGTATAGATCATGTACCATTAAACCCCAGGGGGGGAGATAGAGTTCAGAGGCTTAGGAGGCTAGAGTCCCGCTATATCATTGATATGCAAACGAGGGCACCTAAGGGTCTGAATAGCGGTGAAGAGCTGTCAGTGCACCTAGGCAGATGAGGATCCTGGGAGTGATTGATGTACAAACATTTATGAATTTTGCTGATTTCTTCTTTTTTCTAAATTTTTCTAATTTGCTATGAGTTGTCTCGACATAGACAGTAATGATGTGCCAATATAAGGCGAGATATGGAGAGGTCATGAGAGACCAAGGTTAAGATTAATTGAGTGCCTTGAGTAGTATATGCCGATTTATGGCGTGATTGAGAATTTCATATGATTTGTTTCATGGTTTTATATAAAATGAATGTTCAATATGATGCATTTTTATAAGAAGAAGTGTTATTTGTGATCGAGTTTCCGATTATTTGGAGACTTACATAGCATGAAAGCCGATTCACGGCTAAATTACTACATGAAATTGTGAATACACGTGTGATGCGATTTATTACAGTGTGATGTTACATTATATGAAATTCGCGTTAGAATACCACCATAAGATGGCGCTCATGTTGAGGCTATAGAGTCCATTTTTATGTCTATGTCTACACGATGCAGGGTAATTTAAATGGCTCCTCTCAGTGCAGATGGTAGACACTGAAGAAGGAGTTTCCAAAACGCGTTTGTTGTGGTTCCGGAATAAAATCACCGGTGCAACTTTCCCCGTGAGTGCTGTAATTCTTTTGTCGAAGATTGAAAGAATTTGAGCTGCAATATTACGTGGGGGCACCACCACGGTAATAGCACCCGTCCGAGAGTGATCCGAACAAACGGTGCAAAATGAGCGACTATTAAATGCGGAGGCACCGTTTCTGGCGGCACATGAAAAGCGGAAGGCAGCACACGGACCGACAACCCGAGAGGAGCAAGTTACATGAACCGGGTAAGCCGAGTGTGTGCTTAGCGAGTGAGCGCCATCAGAGACAGGACGAGGGGATAAGTTTACTTCAAGGGAGTGCTAGCAGCCCTTCCACGACATCACTGACAAGATGTTCAGTGAATCAGCGCGCAGAGAGGCAGCCATTGATATATTTAAGAAGTCAGAGACAGGATCGCCAAGCGAAAAGGCGAGCATCAATGTTTCCAGCACTCTATATGGATTGTTTACAAAATTGGAGAGACTGTACGAAAGGGAAATGAGGAAATGGTGGGAGGCTACCTCCCTCCAGAACTATATGGATGTAGACAGGGTACCAAGAGGTCTACGAATATACACTGTACCAGCATATGAGAACCCCGACCCCCTCCTATTAGAAGAGTGGGCGGAGCCCACTGCTTTATCATGCAAAGGCAGTTTGAAGATCCTCATTAAATTTGCCTGGAGCGACAGAGAAAAGGCGTTGATAGAAATAACTACACTGGAGGAAGAAATTTCTAAGGATTCTGATAAGAATAAACAAGATGAGTTGAGGGAAGCCATGAAAAAACGCTTGCAGAAATACGAGCTGAAAATTAAACAAAGGAAACAGGACAAATTCGAGAGGGACGAGAGAGACTATTCACAAGGAAGAGTACTGACGTTCACAAAAAGATTTGATGGCCCGAGAAAAGAAATGTCCAAAAGAAAAACTGCTCCAACACCAGTAAGAGTGGATACTTCAGAATCAGATATCACCGAAGGTGAGCCTTCAGGGGATGAATTGGCAGAAACCTCTGGCGGTAAACAGAAAACCCCTTTTCATATGGAATTCAACCTTATTCGCCAGTCCTGGCTGAGAGGTGGCAAAAGCAAACCACCGGAAGCCACAGAAGAACAAGAAGAGGGGGCTGGAAGAGGAAGAGGGAGAGGAAAAATAACAGCAAGGGTGACCAAGAGCAAGAGAGGAGGGAGGTGGTAAGGGAAGCAGATAATTTAACTATTATGAATTTAACACCAAGGACATTAACATCTACAGAGGAATCGGCGTTGAAATTAGGATTGACTTTTTGTCCAAACGATCGATTAGAATACATGCAAACCAGGATAGATCTCTTTCAGTTCGTACGCAAGCTTAAATTGCATAAATTCTTCAAGCTGAAACCTACCATCAGGGAGTCAAGACAGTTAAAAGCAAAATCAAGGGACACAGACATCCTAGTAGTGGATGATTTAACATCTTTAGAAATATTGGAGGATCTGCGTCTGGAGCAAGAGGGCAATAGGGACAATGATGATAATTTGGCCTTAAGAACGAGACGCATTGGTATTGAACAGGAGGCACCAGTGAGTCCATTTAAACCAGCATCGCAGTTCATGCCACAGATGCCATTTGATGCCATCGACGCATTTTCCGATGCGGTGATCAAAGATCTTGTCAAATTTAGACAGCATATGAAACCTATGCATAAAGAAAAGAATATGACTAAAGATCAAGAAAGAACTTTGATCAATCTACAAAAGGATACGGGGATCATCTGTAAACCCTCAGATAAAGGGGGCAATATTATTCTCATGACTAGGGAACAATACTGCGGTGAAGCGTTGAGACAACTGAATGATGGGAGATATTATGAAAAAACCAGTAAAGAAAGGTACAGCGAGAGTATCAAGCAATACCATGTTTTAATTAACAAGTGGCACAATAAATCGATGCTTGATACCGATGAGTATTTCTTCCTAAGGAACACCAATCCAATAATACCAACATTTTATCACCTTCCGAAAATTCACAAAGACGATGTCAGTCCACCAGGGAAACCGATTGTGTCATCTATAGGGAGTCTCACGGAGAATCTTTCTACCTTCATTGACTATTTCTTGTTTCAATCGGTTCTACAATTGTCCTCTTATATCAAGGACACCAAGGATTTCATTATTCAGATTGGTAAACTGAAGTGGGAACCAACATATTGGATGATTGCACTAGACATTACGAGTCTCTACACGTGTATTAACCATCAACACGGACTGGATGCAATCAAATATTTTCTGAAAAAGAGACCTTTGAAATTTGCAGAACACAACAATATGCTGGTTGAACTGATTGAATTTTGTTTGTTGAATAATATCTTTTTATTCCAAGGGGACCTCTACCGACAGATCTCCGGGACAGCGATGGGTACCTGCTTCGCCCCCAGCTACGCAAATTTATTCGTGGGCTGGTGGGAGGAGCAGGTAACCCGGACCCCAGAGAATGCTAAATGGGTCAAGGAGATAGTTGTCTGGCACAGATACATTGACGACCTCTTCCTTGTATGGAAGGGGTCGTCAAGTTTGGCTGAGGAATTCCTACTACATTTAAACAAAAATGAGGTGAATTTAAAGTTCACATCAGAGATTAGTTCAGTGGCAGTGAACTATCTCGATTTAAGGGTTTATGTTCAGGGAGGGGTGCTGGAAACAGAACTGTATAGAAAACCGACTGCCGGCAATTCTATTTTACATGCCGGCAGTAGTCACCCTCCTAAACTAATAAACAGCATACCCTATAGTGAGCTCCTCAGGCTGAAACGTAACTGTTCCAGGGAATGCGACTTTAAAGCCGCAGCAAAAGACAGCATAGTTAGGTTTATGGCTAGAGGTTATAATAGGGATCTCTTAGAAAACACACTTAAGAAAGTAGAGAGAATCCCTAGAAAGAAACTTCTTGATAAAAAGGATGATCTGTCCAGCGTCAAGGACAGCAATGAAGGCAAATTCCGAATGATTACTACCTATTCGGATGATGCTAATACCTTCAGGGGCATGTTGAGAAGAAATTGGCATATCCTGAAAACAGATGCCATCATAGGAAAGGATATTCCCCATGCTCCTCTAGTTACATTCAGGAAGGCTAGGTCGCTGCGGGACAAATTGGTCCACAGCCACCTAGAAGAGTTACCTGGCAGACAAGGAACATTGAAAGAGATGAGAGGTTTCTTCCCCTGCGGGAAATGTAAGGCGTGTGCCAATAGTAAAGAGTACTCTCCTATCAAGTAGCAGGGTTGAAGAAACAGTATGTGATTAAGAAATTTCTGACTTGCCATACAACACATACTGTCTATTGTCTGATATGCCCATGTGGGCTCAGATATATAGGCAGCACTATACATAGCGCTAAGATTCGCGTATTGGAACACCAACGGGCAATCGCGAACAAAGACTTGAACTATCCAGTCGCCAGGCATTTTTCTATTAAACATCAAAGTAACAGAAATTTGTTGCAATACTTTTGTATAGATCATGTACCATTAAACCCCAGGGGGGGAGATAGAGTTCAGAGGCTTAGGAGGCTAGAGTCCCGCTATATCATTGATATGCACACGAGGGCACCTAAGGGTCTGAATAGCGGTGAAGAGCTGTCAGTGCACCTAGGCAGATGAGGATCCTGGGAATGATTGATGTACAAACATTTATGAATTTTGCTGATTTCTTCTTTTTTCTAAATTTTTCTAATTTGCTATGAGTTGTCTCGACATAGACAGTAATGATGTGCCAATATAAGGCGAGATATGGAGAGGTCATGAGAGACCAAGGTTAAGATTAATTGAGTGCCTTGAGTAGTATATGCCGATTTATGGCGTGATTGAGAATTTCATATGATTTGTTTCATGGTTTTATATAAAATGAATGTTCAATATGATGCATTTTTATAAGAAGAAGTGTTATTTGTGATCGAGTTTCCGATTATTTGGAGACTTACATAGCATGAAAGCCGATTCACGGCTAAATTACTACATGAAATTGTGAATACACGTGTGATGCGATTTATTACAGTGTGATGTTACATTATATGAAATTCGCGTTAGAATACCACCATAAGATGGCGCTCATGTTGAGGCTATAGAGTCCATTTTTTATGTCTATGTCTACACGATGCAGGGTAATTTAAATGGCTCCTCTCAGTGCAGATGGTAGACACTGAAGAAGGAGTTTCCGAAACGCGTTTGTTGTGGTTCCGGAATAAAATCACCGGTGCAACTTTCCCCGTGAGTGCTGTAATTCTTTTGTCGAAGATTGAAAGAATTTGAGCTGCAATATATATATATATATATATATCAGCTCTCAGCCTTGCCCATATCAGGAACAAAACAGAGCTCTAGCAAGGGTGAGTCCCAATCAAGATTTATTTTCGTGGACTCTGCTACACCAGACGCGTTTCGGCAGTCGCCTTTTTCAATGGTAATTGGGCGCGCCGGAAACGGTCACATTTAAATACACCATATTTACGATATCTCGACATGGGTAACAACATAAAGAAGGGCCAACATTTTATGGCAATACACACATATATATATATATATATATTATCTACTGGCGGTCGCCAGTAGATAGTTATAGTTAGGACCTATTTTCCATAGGAAATCCGCGAAATTCTATTTGAAATAACTCTTGCGTCGGTTGACGAATCTTCGCGAAATTGTCAAACTTTATGGCCCGCTCCGGTCCGTTCCTACCCTGAAAGTCTCAGGGTGATTCGTCAAGCAGGGGCCGAGAAAAAAGGGGGGTCCCAAAATGTGTTTTCCCCATTCATTTTCCCATAGGAAACTTTAGACACGGCTACAGCCCGAACTGCTGAACGGAATTACACCAAATTTGGCAAAGAGGTAGTTCTTGGTTCAGAAAGAACCCTTTTTGTTAAATGGTGTAAATCCTTTCAGTAGTTGCGGAGAAATTAAAAAATAAGAGTCAAAAAATCAATTTCCCATAGGAAACTTTATGCAAGGCTACAGCCCGAACTGCTGAACGGAATTACACCAAATTTGGCAAAGAGGTAGATCTTGGTTCAAAAAGAACCCTTTTTGTTAAATGGTGTAAATCCGTTCAGTAGTTGCTGAGAAAATCAAAAGTAAAAACACATATATATCTGGGCGGAGCCTAACCACACATGTCATCGTGAGATCTGATTGGCTGTCAGCACTTCATCCTGGAATTGCTGGCAGCCATCTTGGGACCAATATAAATGATAGTACCCCTTTGAAATGCATTGTAGTGAATCGAAGATTTTGAGGGTTACCAAAAGGAGAACTATAAAGGGTGATAACAGACTTTAGTTACATTAGAATTCATTTGTTGATGGTACCATACTAATTTCAGGAATTGTGGTGTGTTCTAAGGTGATTTTACCCTGTGAAAAACCTTCTGCTGGGATATCATGAATCATGTTTGAGAGAAAACTATTTTCACATGCTTGTCCCATACAGTTTTGGAAGGTGCCCCAGAAGCTAAAATGAGAGCATATTTTCTGTAAATTCACATTATCTTTCTCAGTCATGTGAGAATGAAGTCTGACATTCTCAGTAAAACATGTACATCCAACAAGGGCAGAGACTGTTAGTTGATTCCTTTGTGTTCTACTGCAGCTTCCCAGAGTGTTCTAAAGAACAACTAGAGTGCTAACAGCCTTACTTATGACAAAAGTATGGCACACCTGAAGCCATCTTGATTGGAATAAACTGGTAACACTTAAAACATTTAATTTAAAAAGGAACAAAATGATGGGGTTCATCTTGTCATAGAAATTATGGTTAGTGCTCTGGAAAGAAAAATTAGGACATGTTTCAAGTGTGATCTCAAATATCTTCCTGTTATATTTCAACAGGAGCAGGCTGTCAGTTGATGCCTTTGTGTTCTACTGCAGCTTCCCAGAGTGTTCTAAAGAACAACTAGAGCGCTAACAGTCTTACTTATGACAAAAGTATGGCACACCTGAAGCCATCTTGATTGGAATAAACTGGTAACACTTAAAACATTTAATTTAAAAAGGAACAAAATGAGGGGGTTCATTTTGCCATTGAAATTATGGTTAGTGCTGTAGAAAGAAAAATTAGGACATGTTTTAAGTGAGATCTCAAATATCTTCCTGTTATATTTCAACAGGAGCAGCCTGTCAGTTGATGCCTTTGTGTTCTACTGCAGCTTCCCAGAGTGTTCTAAAGAACAACTAGAGTGCTAACAGCCTTACTTATGACAAAAGTATGGCACACCTGAAGCCATCTTGATTGGAATAAACTGATAACACTTAAAACATTTAATTTAAAAAGGAACAAAATGAGGGGTTCATTTTGCCATAGAAATTATGGTTAGTGCTGCAAAAAGAAAATTTAGTGCATGTTTTAAGTGAGATCTCAAATCCTCTTCTATTTCATTAGAAAATTCTGACATGCAGACTGAAACAATCACTTTCAATACCAGCAGTAGACTTCCAGTTAACTCCTTGGTGAGCAGTAGCTTTACTACAGTGATCTAATGAACAACTAGAGTAATAACATTCTGAATTTATGGCAAATGTGTGACACATCTGAATGCCTTCTTGATGGAATCAAAGTAAAAAACTGAAAGCATTTCCTACTGAGGAGACTGCAGTAAATGAGGAAATTAGGAAACTTCATAACAAAGAAGTCTTCCAAGATGGCCACCAGTGAAAAAAGAGCCCAAATGTAGCACAAATATTACCGAGATGTAGCCCACATATAGCCCAATGACAAAAGTGTGCAAAACACTTTTTATTTTTAGTTTTTTTGCAGTTTTATGTAGTGCAGACTGGTCAGGTATTGGAGCGTTGCATCTTAAAACATGACCCCCTACACTACAAAAACACCACTGCACTACCCTAAACCCTAAAACACTACCCCAGCACGACCCCCTACACTACACAAGCACCACTGCACTATCCTAAACCCTAAAACACTACCCCCAGCATGACCCCCTACACTACACAAACACCACTGCACTACCCTAAACCCTAAAACACTATCCCAACACCACTGCACTAACCTAAATCCTAAAACACTACCCCCAGCACGACCCCCTACACTACCCAAACACCACTGCACTACCCTAAAACATGACCCCTACACTACACAAACACCACTGCACTACCCTAAACCCTAAAACACTACCCCCAGCATGACCCCCGACACTACACAAGCACCACTGCACTACCCTAAACCCTAAAACACTACCCCCAGCACGACCCCCTACACTACACAAACACCACTGCACTACCTTAAACCCTAAAACACTACCCCCAGCACGACCCCCTACATTACCCAAACACCACTGCACTACCCTAAAACATGACCCCCTACACTACACAAACACCACTGCACTACCCTAAACTCTAAAACACTACCCCCAGCACGACCCCCTACACTACACAAGCACCACTGCACTACCCTAAACCCTAAAACACTACCCCCAGCACGACCCCCTACACTACACAAACACCACTGCACTACCTTAAACCCTAAAACACTACCCCCAGCACGACCCCCTACACTACCCAAACACCACTGCACTAACCTAAATCCTAAAACACTACCCCCAGCACGACCCCCTACACTACCCAAACACCACTGCACTACTCTAAAACATGACCCCCTACACTACACAAACACCACTGCACTACCCTAAACTCTAAAACACTACCCCCAGCACGACCCCTACACTACACAAGCACCACTGCACTACCCTAAACCCTAAAACACTACCCCCAGCACGACCCCCTATACTGCCCGAACACCACTGCACTGCCCTAAACCCTGAAACACCAGCCCCTGCACGACCCCCTACACTGCCTGAACACCACTGCACTGCCCTAAACCCTGAAACACATACCCTAGCACGACCCCCTACACTGCCCGAACACCACTGCACTGCCCTAAACCCTGAAACACCACCCCTTCACGACCCCCTACACTGCCCGAACACCACTGCACTGCCCTAAACCCTGAACCACCACCACCAGCATGACCCCTACACTGCCTGAACACCACTGCACTGCCCTAAACCCTGAAACACTACCCCCAGCAAGACCTCCTACACTGCCCGAACACCACTGCACTGCCCTAAACCCTGAAACATCACCCCCAGCAAGACCCCCTACACTGCCCGAACACCACTGCCCTAAACCCTGAAACACCACCCCCAGCACGACCCCCTACACTGCCCGAACACCACTGCACTGCCCTAAACCCTGAAACACCACCCCCAGCACGACCCCCTACACTGCCCGAACACCACTGCACTGCCCTAAACCCTGAAACTCCACCCCCTGCACGACCCCTACACTGCCCAAACACTACTGCACTGCCCTAAACCCTGAAACACCATCCCCAGCACGACCCCCTACACTGCACGAACACCACTGCACTGCCCTAAACCCTGAAACACTACCCCCAGCAAGACCCCCTACACTGCCCGAACACCACTGCACTGCCCTAAACCCTGAAACACCACCCCCAGCAAGACCCCCTACACTGCCCGAACACCACTGCCCTAAACCCTGAAACACCACCCCCAGCAAGACCCCCTACACTGTCCGAACACCACTGCACTGCCCTAAACCCTGAAACACCAGCCCCAGCACGACCCCTACACTGCCCGAACACCACTGCACTGCCCTAAACCCTGAAACACCACCCCCTGCACGACCCCCTACACTGCCCGAACACCACTGCACTGCCCTAAACCCTGAAACACCACCCCCAGCACGACCCCCTACACTGCCCGAACACTACTGCACTGCCCTAAACCCTGAAACACCACCCCCTGCACGATCCCCTACACTGCCCGAACACTACTGCACTGCCCTAAACCCTGAAACACCACCCCCAGCACGACCCCCTACACTGCACGAACACCACTGCACTGCCCTAAAACATGACCCCTACACTACACAAACACCACTGCACTACCCTAAACTCTAAAACACTACCCCCAGCACGACCCACTACACTACACAAGCACCACTGCACTACCCTAAACCCTAAAACACTACCCCCAGCACGACCCCCTACACTGCCCGAACACCACTGCACTGCCCTAAACCCTGAAACACCAGCCCCTGCACGACCCCCTACACTGCCTGAACACCACTGCACTGCCCTAAACCCTGA
The DNA here is from genome assembly GCA_963921515.1 of Calotriton arnoldi. NCBI lineage: Eukaryota > Metazoa > Chordata > Amphibia > Caudata > Salamandridae > Calotriton > Calotriton arnoldi. The sequence continues at coordinate 1,480,045 of CAWUFW010004711.1, forward strand.
AACACATACCCTAGCACGACCCCCTACACTGCCCGAACACCACTGCACTGCCCTAAACCCTGAAACACCACCCCCTTCACGACCCCTACACTGCCCGAACACCACTGCACTGCCCTAAACCCTGAAACACCATCCCCAGCATGACCCCTACACTGCCCGAACACCACTGCACTGCCCTAAACCCTGAAACACTACCCCCAGCAAGACCTCCTACACTGCCCGAACACCACTGCACTGCCCTAAACCCTGAAACATCACCCCCAGCAAGACCTCCTACACTGCCCGAACACCACTGGCCTAAACCCTGAAACACCACCCCCAGCACGACCCCCTCCACTGCCCGAACACCACTGCACTGCCCTAAACCCTGAAACACCACCCCAGCATGACCCCTACACTGCCCAAACACCACTGCACTGCCCTAAACCCTGAAACTCCACCCCTGCATGACCCCCTACACTGCCCGAACACTACTGCACTGCCCTAAACCCTGAAACACCATCCCCAGCATGACCCCCTACACTGCACGAACACCACTGCACTGCCCTAAACCCTGAAACACTACCCCCAGCAATACGTAACTGGAACTTTAGCACAC